>OU026157.1:53200344-54450344 GCA_907269105.1 Volucella inanis | reverse complement strand
GGCGATGTCCGCTCACCAAAGGCTAAACGACAACGTTCCAGTGCAGATTTCTCAAATCCCTTCGATGATTCTATATCAAGAGTTTACTGCTCTCAGCCAATGCCATCGATGAGACATGATGTAGATGTAGATACTGATATGGTGGCTGGCAGAGGGGGTGTTAACCGGAGTACAAATAACAACTCTGCGTTTGAGGCACGCAACGGGTTCTGTTTCTCGCAACCAGCATTGCTGGATGATTTAATTCTGTGCACACAAATGAATCAAACACAATCGGCAAGCCAAAATGTATTCCAAAGACTCGTGCGACGTATGACAAGGTTCTTCGTTACTACACAATGGGACGACACAATAAGACGACTTTTTACAACGCTGGACAAGTTGGGTTATGCACGAAAAACTAACGACGACAACGTGGTAACAATATCGACAATCGATAGAAGAAAATTACGCTTAGTATTTAAGGCGCACATTATCGAAATGGATGGAAAAATTCTATTGGACTTTCGTCTGTCAAAGGGCTGCGGCTTGGAGTTTAAAAGACGATTTATCAAAATCAAACAAATGTTGGAGGATATTGTATTGAAGGGGCCAACGACATGGCCCATCGCGATAGCAACAAATACTGTGCCTTAAGTTGTATTAGTTTAAGTTTTAACATTTTGATTTCATTTTGTAAGTGATTATGCCTTCATTGTTTTTTTTTTCCTTGTTTATTTTTATGTTCATTGAAGAAAAAAGATTTAGCAGAATAAAAATGCATTTTTAATTACTTCAGAGTTTTACTTAAAATAGCATACAGAAGCTGGATAACAAAGGTCGTTTGTAGGATGGCACAAGGCAACGATTTAGTCTGCGCAATGCAAATATTTTTCTCTTATAAAATGCTTAAAATGTAATTTATGATTACAAACGCAGAAAAATAAATTTTCATACAGAATAAAACCAATTCTTATAATAATATTCTACCACTCTGCAATGTGGTAGATACGTTGATACAAACGATAAACAAAGCAATGTTAAACTAACTTTCCTTTTATTAGTATTCTAATATTCGCAGGAGAAAATAACTTACTTGTACAATCTTTAGGTGGCACTACAGTCCAGGGTGACAATCTCGCGCCAGCTGCCTCCGGTACTGCACTTTAAGTTGATTTAGGCCCTCCTTTTACCGGCGTTTTCCGTCTTAGATGCTTTTGTCTTCTGCTGCGCCGTCCGTTAAGGTTAAAATCGAGGAATATACCGTAGCTGTGACATCCGTTCACTCAACATGGCCCAGGCATCTCAGGCGTCGGATCCATATCGGCCTTACTCGAATGTAGTCGCTGTACAGTCCGTTCAGCTCATGGTTGGATTTACTCTTCTATCCCCAATACAAAGCGGACAGAAAATCACACGCAGTATAGATATTTCTTCCGAAACTGCAAAGGGCCTTATCCGTTTTAGATAATGTTCAACCACCACCAACTAAGGCCAGAATCCTGTTACTCAATTGCCTCTTGAGTAAAAAAAAAAAAAAAAAAACGGTGGATTTCTGCGTTGATGTAGTCGTTTGAACCTGCAGGACCGAGGTAGATGAAGTCCTTAATTACCTCAAAGTCATAACTACCAGTGATGACGTTCTGGCCAAGCCAGCGTCAATGTCCGCATACCTAATACGTAAAGGTAGCCCATCGCCTTATCTAAGACTTTTTGACATCCAACATTAATTCAATACCGAAGTGCACAGCCATGCTGCACAAACTGACGAGTTTGGCAAGTATGTCAAAACAACACATGATGTTAAATATGTTTTTAAAGTCGACAAATAGATGATCAGTGTCTTGAAATTCCCGGGTCTTTCAATTATATGCTGCTGTTTGAATATTTAATCTATGGTGGACTCCCCGAATTGGTATGGACTAACCAGATTGTTCATAAATGTCTTCAGATGCCCACATACATACGGCATATTTTGATCTTTGATTTTTTAGGATAATTTATTTCTTTTCTGTTGGTGCAGTCAAAAGTGTGCTTCTTGTGGATCGAAAAGCGATGCTGAGATTAGATGTTTCGGTCATACTTTACTCCAACCATGTCTTACAAATCAGCATGTCATCTCCAGATGGTTTAAATAGCTCGGTAGGCAGCCCGTCTACATCATAAACTTTGTTAGACTTAAACTTTGATATTCGTCTCTTAACTTCGTCTAGGTCAGTGGAACGGAATTCCCTACTGTCTTCGTACAAAGTGAATGGTTCATTTCGCCGTAGTGTGAATAGTGGGTTTTACCATCATCTTTGTTTTAAGTGAAAAATTACACAAGAAAAAATCACAAAGAGTAGGGTTAATAAGAAGGTGGACATTTATTTAATAAATCCGTGACTTTTTGAAGTTACAGCGTTGTAACTCGAAAAGTAAGATTGGTCTCGCCGATTACTATCTGTCAATGCACTACTTTGAAACCTTGAGCAATCTGCGCGTTTTAGTTTGGGAAATGGGAAAAATTTAATTACGCTTGTTTTTGCGCTGTATTATATTAGCGGTGAAAACATGGATCCATCACAACACAGCGGAGACGTAAAACTTTGTTTTTTTTTTTCAGGTCAATCAGACCTTTAAAGAGGCCAAAAAAGATGAGTCTGTTGGTTAATAAGGTCATTGCGACAGTTATTTAGGACGAGCGTCCTAATTGAGTACCTTCAAAAGGGAGAAACAATCAACAATCAACTGCTAATATTATGGCATTTTATTGGACTAGTTTAGTGATGATTTTATAGAAAACGACATTATTTGACCAAGAAGAAATTGTACTTCTCTTTGGGCTTCCAATTGTTCTCTTATCCCCTACATTCTACGTATGATAAATGACTAAGCGTTTTTAAACTTGAAGACATGGCACGGCGGAGGCGATTTGACTCCAACGATAATAAAAATTCTATTTTAGATCCCCGACGAATCTTATTGTTTGGAAGGTTTCAGAAATTGGAGAAAGGTTAGATGAATGTATTAATTTGAAAGGAGATTATGTTAAAAAATAAAACATTTTTGTTGAAAGCATTACCTTTCATTCAAAACGTCACGGATTTACGTATCATTTAGTTGAAATTAAAGTAAATTTACTATTTTGTACAAAATTGGAAGTTAATAATTTTGAAAATTTGACCATTTTTGCTAGAGAAATCCGAACCTGGGCGAGTAAATTCCGAAGAGAAACCAATGAAAAATGCACTGTCTCACCTCAGAGCATTTATCCCAACTAGAGCCTCTAGTACAATATGTTTATGATCCAATTTTCGGAAATTTGTATATGTAATCAAATAAGAAATACTATTTGAATTGTTTGAATTCTATTGTGACCTGGACATATTAATAAATCCGTTCAAAATTTTTCTTTGCACCCTATCAAAATCTAACAGCCTGCTGTCAGCTGTCAAAATATTTACAACTAACCTCAACATTTTAAGCGGTGAAAGAATCAAAACGTTTCAATTTGTTTATTTATTCATTCCGCAATTTTCCAAATAAATTCAGATCGATGGCAGACAAAGGAAAGCCAGTAAGTAGTTTATGCTTCATGTGTTAACCTTAAATCACTTATTTTCTTTTTATAGCAATCCGGTGGCAATGATAACAAAGAGAAACGCCGAAAGGAATCCATCCTCGATCTATCGAAATACCTGGAAAAAATGATCCGTGTTAAGTTCGCTGGTGGACGAGAGGCGGCTGGAGTTCTTAAAGGATACGATGCCCTACTTAATTTGGTACTTGACAATACAGTGGAGTATCTTCGTGATGCAGACGAACCATTTAAACTTGCAGAAGAAACACGCAGCTTGGGTTTAGTAGTTTGCAGAGGGACGGCGCTTGTTCTCATTTGCCCGCAAGACGGCTTGGAATCAATACCAAATCCTTTCATCTCACAAGATGCATAAAAAGACAGTCACAAAAGTTCTATTATTATCTTTTTTATTATGTAAAAAAAAAACATTGGAAACATGGAAAGCAGCGTAAAATGTAATTCACTTAGTTTAAGGATGTGCAAATAAATAGTGTACAATCTAAATACAGTTTGTGTTCATTTCTAATCCAAACCAAATTCATTTCTTAGCCAGGGATATTGCGGAGGACACTGTTTGCAAGTGTAGAAGTAACGATCTTGCTGTAGAACTCTACTGCGTAACTTGCAGGTGTTGGGAATATTACATACAAATTCTTGCGTCTCCAACGGCTTCGGTTTACAGTGCCATGCTTCGAATTGATGCAATTGGTTGATAAGAGTTGGATGACGCATCCACTGAATTGCTTGGTAGTTTGTTACAAAGTAAACGTCCGGCAGTTTCTGCAGATCATCCATAAATTTCTGAAAGAAAACCAAATGAGATATGAACTTAGACAGGTCTGGTGATGCCTACTTACCAAAAAAGCATTCAAGTAGTCAATTTTCTTGAACCAAGTGGAATGAAAGAAAAGGCCAAATGGCGCACGATTGCTTAGGTAGTGCCTTTTGAAATTGTGTGTTAGCATCCGGTAAACATCTTCTCCACTTAAGTGAGGTGGACAGCTGTCTACCATTCCACATGTATATTCACCAGCTTCTAGTTGATTCATTACCATTTCCCAGATACCAGGGTAGCTTCTCGTGGGACAATTTTGATTCATTCCAATGCAACTATGTGGCATTTTGTAGTCTAAAGTGTATGGCCACAGTGGAGGATTTATAAATGGTGCTACCATTGTTGAATCAAACACAAATCCGAATTCTTTCATCATCAGGAACTGACGATTCCAACCAACACGTAAGTAAGGTACACGCATTCCACGAATCTCTTCCATACGTACTCCTGCGAATTTATTGATTATGTTCGCTTGACCAACCATTTCGTCAAACCAATCTTCGATTGTGGCATTCTTCGACCACCACATTTCTGGACCACGATGACTGTAAAGTAAAGTAAAGGCTTAAAAAGTCGAGACACAGGGTAAACTGTAAAGCAATAAAGAAGTCATCTAAGATCAATCATAACATACTATCGTTCCGTATTGTTATTAAGAACACAGGAAGCACATAATTTAGAAACATATGTTTTCAGGAAGGACGAATTCTTGTATGGTCTTGTATAAAGAAGTATCTTAGAGCCCAATTAGTCGGGAAATCTCAATAAACACTTGAAGCAGCGTTGAAGAAAATTTGTCAAGATCAGTGATGTTCTATGCTCTTGTTCGATTTTGACCGTTATTTGTAATCAAATTCGAGAAATTCCCTAAGCGTGCTTTTAAAATTAGTGACTATTGGTATGACTTATAATCAAACGATATCTCAAGTGAGAGAAGGTGGAAAGCATATCAAATGTCTCAACCCTGATAACCTAATGGCGCTGATATATGAATTAATAATCATAAAGGCAGAAGAACCCTAAAAGGACACTATTGTGTTCTTTTGGGAGAGATCTTGTGGTTTATTGAATCAGTGCACAACTGATTTGCAGTCAATGAGATTAGAATCTTATGCTGTAATGGCTGCTTGACTGTACGTTAGTATATGGATGGGAACGACCTTATTCCCTATTCGCTTGAAATGCACTAGGACTTTTCCCATTGGTTGCGAAATTCTGGTGTTTTGACCAAATATACCAGGACCCACGCCGGTCTCCATCTTTGATCCGTACCCGTATACCACTTGATACCATTAAGGTTTGAAGTGGAGTTTTTGTAGTTCCATGCTCTTCGGCTTGGGATCATTTTATTGAACGTTCTGCCGGAGTATAGAATCTTAGAAAGGCGGTCGTTTACCGCTCAAATTATGTACAGCTTGGAGTGAAGAGTTTGATTCATGTGATCTGATTGATTAATCTCTACTGTTTGTAGTTGTCTGAACATAATATATATATATATGGAGATATGCTATGAGCGTTTTTCTGAAAAGATGGAGTTAAATTAATGAAGGCTTCTATAGTTGCTGTGGGGTATGTGTGCAGATTTTTTATTTATTTATTTTTTTTTTTGTTTTGTTGCGCCATACTACTGATGATTAGGTGATGATGGGTCGGTTCATTATTGCATATATTCAATGGGTGACCTTTGGGGTTAATGCTCATACATACTTCGGCAAGCCCACATGGCTCTAGCCGCTTTGGTAATTTTATTATTAATATGTGAATTCAATTGAAGTCAGTTCTAGTCAAGGCTCAGATTTCTTTTACGAGTAAAGGTAATAAGTATAGCTTTACTGGCGTTAATTGACTAGTCGGTTACTATTTTTAGGGCTGACTGCATCGTATAGCAAACGCGTTTAAGTTATTAACCCGCCATTATTAAGACTCAGTCGTCGGGATATCCTATTGTTTGATAACCCCTATTACTAGGTTTTACTAAGTCAATGACCAGTGACCGCTGAGGCAGAGATTTTAATCTCACCGGGTAATGTGAATTTTTTTCGGTTTGCGAGCATCGTTTTAATCAAACGGTTAGTGCAATGTTCAATACCCTTTTTGGACATGGCTTCCAAAATGGATTCATATCCGGTATTATCAAAGGCACCTTCAATATCTTGGAAGACACTTATTGTTGTGACTTGTCCTTCTTTTGTCGGTAAGCCTCTTTAATTTGTGTTACCAAATTTAGTAGAGTGCCTTCCGTGGATCTTTCTTTCCTGTATGCATATTGGTGAGGGTGCAGGGGTGAATTTCTGTTGAGAAGGTCTCTGATGTGCAAATCGATGAGTCTTTCCATAGTTTTCAGAAAAAAATTATGTTTTTTAACGATGCACATAGCAATCGGCTTGGAGAACTAGACTCTTTCTGGATCTCGTTGCGCAAAAATGGTTTGATATGCAGGTGCCAAAAGTTTATCCGCTACTGTTGCTGTTGCTAGTTCTGAAAATCTTTGTTGTCTTCTGCTCTACATAAATACATTGAAGTAGCTCATATAAGGAATTTATCCGCCGAACGTTCTCCATCTAAAGTTTAGTTTCTGAAAGGACATTATACCACTGCCGTTTTCTATTATCCAACAAGACGGGACGAGACCAGTACCCGATGGTCACCACGGGAATAACAAATTAGCACAGTTGATGTGTAGTCTTAGTTACAGTTTTGGTCATCGCCAGCTTGACGTTTCTCATTGTCTACTCAATCATACAACACTCAACAAGCAACAACCCACATATGAATTTCACTCTTTAAAATGAGCTTTAAATTCTTATCTAAAGGATTGTTATATACCTCTTTACATCTCATTAGCTAAATTAAAAAAACAACCAGCTAAATCGGATGGTTACGCGTTTAGTCGCAACGGCGCCCGAAAGACATTCTTTTTTTCAGGCCATTAAACTAAGTCAATTTACACTTAAATTTGGTCTACCCATTAAATGTTGGAGAAATAAACAGTGAACCTGAACATCTTTCTCTCTCTCTCTATCCAATTTTCCGAAAACTTAGTACATACTTCTGCATCCTCTTGAGATTTTAGTTCTTAAAGAAAGTGCTTAAATATGTCCTTATCGCCTACTGTCCGAAGGTAGATGCTGTTTTTACTTAAACATCCATGGATCGCATTTCCAAATTCGATGCGAAGGCATAAGCGAAAGACCGATGCTCAGTATCAGAAATCTAGGAAGCTCAGTCTTACAAGCTGCTAGCAGTATCCTCGGATCGGCGCTACCTTGTCAGCCTCTAGATTCTGTGACCAACGATTTTGCGGATCAGAGGGATGATACAACTTAATAATAAGACATTAACAGAGATAACAGTTATAAGCAGTCACCGATTAACTTAAATTACAGTTTTTTTTCTCGTTTCTTTTCTCCTACATCCTTTGTTTATAATCCGCCATTTTCCTTTTGTTTAGTTGACCCCATATTTTTAATTTCTCTATTTATCGCGAGTGACGTTAATTGTTACGGATGGCCTTTGGATCAAGTAGAACAGGAAATCGCTTTAAGGGACTAGGCATTGCTGCTCCATGTGATGTCCAACAAAAAAGTGATGCAATCTTAAATCCCTTACAGAATTCTTAGAGTTACAATTGGTTTATAACCATTGGTCCTATCGAATCCAATCCAACTGTTTCGAAACTTTTAATAAGGAACAACATCCGCCATAACTCGGTCCCAGTCAACCCCAACATCTCCCACTAGCAATTACCCTAAAAAGGAAACTCACTTACGTAGGACTTTATGTCGCTGCTGAACAAACCGCAATTTTCGGTGGTGATGTGAATGCCTGGATTTAGTTGTGGGTGCTCGTCTGCAATGAACAAGAGAGTGCGCATTTTCGACTTTATTACAAACTCCAATCTCCTCATTCTTAACGATGGTTCCCCTACCCACCTTTCCACGCATAATACTCTTACCCCCTAGACATTACTTGCTGTTCACTGTAATTTGTCGACTATCGTCAAAATGGTGACCATTTTCCAGTCTTAACTTCAGTCGCTCTGGATAATCCAATTTAAAACCGAACAAGCTGACTGGTGTAAATTTTAAAAGCTTGTCTCAGCAATCTTTTAAAAGTCTTTAAGATTCCACAATCTTCACCCAAAGCTGTCAAGTGTGCTGTACCCTGGTGGAACTCTAAACTCAATAACTTATGGAGCACCAAAATGATATGTGGAGAAAGTTTAGAAAAAACCCGACAAGGCAACTTAAAACTAAAAAGGCTAAACGTTTTGATCATTTCACAGGTTCCATCAATGTCTCAAATCCATTCAAACTCTACTCCTTACACTCGACGAAATTAGAAACTATAATACTTTGCTAACACTTGGAAAACCACCTCTAAAAACAAAAATTTTCACGTAGATTTTATTCATGAAAAACTTCATGCACTTCCAAACTCAAACCATTATCTTTATCACAAAGCTGTGAATTTATTGAAAAACTTATTTCCCTAATGGAGCTTGATGCCTGTCTGAACAAACGAAAGCGGTGGAAAACTGCCACCGTTATTCCTATTTCAAAACCTAAGAAAAACATCTATACAGGCCCATTTCTATTTTTCTTTGCACCTCAAAGATTTGGGAGAAAATCGTTACCAAACGTTGTTTTTTTCTTGTAAACCAATAAATGGGAAAGAAAAACTTAGTGAGTCAAAATCAAGTGGCTTTCAAGCCTAATCAAGGTTGTATTGATATCCTATTATATCTCGACTACTTTTCAACAAAAGCCATCTATGCTTAAAACAAGGAATGGGGAATAGGACTAAAAATATATAACTTTATGAAGGCGTTCTGGGTAAAGGTTAATAACACCTACTCTGTCACACTTCCTTTGCAAAACGGTATCCGCCAAGGTTCACCTCTATCAGTGGTGCTATTCATTGAGTGTGAGTGCACATTTTTGGATTTCAAACCACAAACAAGACACAGATTGGTGCAAAATGAAGAAAATAATGTCGATTCGGCGTCAATCAGCTGAATTGGGTATCACCAGAGAGTCAGACTCGCTTATTTTGCGATTAGATTTGGGATTACATCCGTATAAGATTGTGCTGATCCAAGAATTAAAGCCGGACGACCATAGACAACACTGGGAGTTCGCTAATTGGGCGCTGGAAATGTTGGTCGGCGATCTTCTGCACGAGACTCATTTTTGGCTCAGCAAGCTTTGTTAACAAGCAAAATTTAATAACAAAGATTAACTGTTTGGTACGGTTTCTGGCATGGGTGGCCGTGGTGTAGTGGTATATGTATAGACTCCTCAAGCAGAGGGTCGCGGGTTCGAATCCCGTGCGAGGCAATTCTCTGAAAAAGTCTTTTCATGGAGTTTGAATGTAGTTTTATTCTCTGACATGAAGGCTTAACACTGATGTTGGAGTGGTTGCTAGCTGGGCTAAGGCTAAATGTAACGAACTAACAACTAGCACGTACTTAAGACCCACTGGTTGAGGATGCACTGGCTCCAGTTTGACAACCACCTCTGGAAAAATATCGAAACCTAACACCTGAGTTTTTAAAATTACTACACCATCGGCTCGCGCCCTGGTGAAAAGCCAGTAAAAGGGTATTCATATCCCCTTGGTGCGCGCGCGGAATTATAAAAAAAAATCGGACCTTATTTCTTTCGAAATGAGGAAGGAGAAACTGTTATCGTCAATGGTCTCATGTACAAAGCGATGTTAACGGACTTTATGTGGTTGTGAAGGAGAAATTTGGCGACCGGCCATCTCACGGCGAGTGTTTATCAATTGCCCGCCGCGATCATGCGATTTGACACCACTCGGTTATTTTTTTATTGACAAGCCAACTACTTTGGAAAAACTCGAGGCCAACATTCGACGCGCTAATATCGAAATAACGCCGCACATATATTATTGGACCGAGTCATCAAAAATTGGACCGACCGCTTGAAGTAGTGCAAGCGAAGCCGGGGGCGGTCATTTGAATGATGTGCTATTCCACACATAATGGCATGAACGTAGCTTCGAAATAAAGCCAGAATTAATTTTGTATCTCACACTGCTGTTTTTTTATTTACATTTTTTTCCTATTGTTCTTATCTGGTCACCCTTTACCATAATATATACAACCTACAAAAAAACATTAACCCTGAAAATATAAAAATCATCCATTCTCAACTCATTTAACCTAACCCTGTAAAGTCTCTATCCCCCCAGAGCGGAAAGTCTTTGATGTTAGATCTCATTCTCAAACTTAATTTCTTATTTAAATACGTAAATATGGTAAGTTAGGTCGTGAAGTAAATAAATAAACAGTTATTAGTTGAAAAGTAAAAATTTTAACTTACGTTACTGAATGCACTGAAATCTCATGACCATCGTTCCACAACTTCTGCACAAATTGATAATTCGTATACTGATGGGACACGTAAAATGTTCCTTTGATCGGACATCCATTTGGATTTTTTCTATTCTGTGTGAATATAACCTTGGAATAGAGTTCCCAGTTATCAAAATTGATAGCATCATCAAATGTTAGCAGGATCATTTGAGGAATTTGAATTGGGTCCAATCTGCCGGGGATAATTGTTCCGTCTTTTGAACAATGACAGTCAGGCAGTCTACAAGCAACAGGATTACAAGCGTCTGCAGCGTTAGGATCATTTTCAACATCACACCAACCCTGCAAAAATCATAAGAAAGATATATACTTTTCTAAGTTTATATTCCACTGAACAATACTAGTACCTCATCGGAACCGTCAGGACAATCAACAGATCCATCACAGAAGTACTCATTTGGAAGACATGTTCCATCAGCACATCCCAATTGGTTTTCATCTTTACAGTCGGCGCCAGTTAGAAGTGGCTTTGGCACACGGGCCTCTATTTAAAAGAACAATTACTCAAAAATATATGTAACATATATATAATTGTATATAGTCGTATATATGTACATATCTAACTCACCGGCAGTGACGTCACAATTGTCGACATTCTGTTTGAAATCACAAATCTGTCTCACAACATCGAAGAGCAGACCTTCAGAGCATTTAAATTCAAACACCTCCTCGTCCAAGCACAAGTAATACTTGGAACACTCTGAATTCGTCCAAATCTTGTGAACTGGCCTATCTGGATCTCTGTAGAATCTTCCATCCTCATGGCACTCTACTGTGTTGCGTATACTGCGCTTGGTCACGTTTTTGGCGCATTCCACTTAAAATGCAAATTCAAACGATTAGTAGTCACTTTAAAATGTAAAATTTCATAATAATCGATCTCGAAACTTCTTCGAAATCACACAATAGAATAACGAATCACCTCATTAACTTTGATTAGTTACTGATACTGGCTTCCCACCAGTCTGGAGCTCTATACAGACAAGTCAACAATGTTAACCTGAAGATCCACTGGAAGCAAGATCTCTTAATTCATTTAAAGCAAGGTAAAAGAAAACCAATAAAATCTAGATGAGCGTAATAAGCCGATCGCGATGGCGTACTGCACAAGTATGGCCAGCAGCAAGATCGGTTGGCAAAGTATCTTGGCCTCCGTAACCGATCTTGCCACCGTAAGTGAACGAGCGTCTAATAGGTGCTCTCTACTGGGTGCTCTCTTGGACTTATGTACTCATAGGTTATTTGCCATTTCGCTTTTACGAACCAACAAAATTAAAACAAACTCCAGGCACGCACAACAAAGCAAAAAACTCACCAAAGATCGCCAACTGAGAGCGGTTAAAAAGGTTGAACTAAAGAAAACAAAAAAATTAAGATTGCATGGGATAAAATTGTTAAATTGGCGATTAATGGCTGGGTGAGGAATTTCTAATACTCGTCGATAAATTGAAACACGTTCTCCCCAAGTGAGAAATGTTGAACGGGCGATTGTATCCAAAGAAAGTCTTCGGCAAGATGAATTGGTGTTTGGTTGAAATAACTGTTGAGTTTTGAATTGAATGCATTTTTGAAAGTGCGAGCTTGTAAACGTGATAAATTGATAGATGGCATCACTTCGAAATATTGATTTAATCATTTTGTTAATGGATTTATTTGGTTGTTGTGTGGTGTATGCACGTATATGTATTAAGCGGTGTCAATCTAAAAAGTGACCAGATAAGATCGTTAGGAAAAAAATTTAAATAAAACAAAAACGGTGTGGGATATATGATTTTGGTTTTTTTTTTTTTTTAAAGCTACGTTCTTGCCATTGTGTGTGGAATAGCACATCATTCAAATGATCGCCTTGGCTTCGCTGGCAGTGCTTCAAGCGGTCGGTCCAATTATTGACTATTCGGTCTAACATGTGCGGCGTTATTCCGACAATAGCGCGTTAGTTGGTTGCGTAGACTAGCCCTAGTGAAAATAATCGAGTGGTGTCAAATCGCTTGATGGCGGCGGCCAGTTGATAAACGCTCGCTGTGAGATGACCCAGTCGCCAAATATTTCCTTCACAACTTCGAGAGTTATGTCGCTTGTATGTCATATAGTGCTGTATCCTGTATCCATTGATAGTAACGGTGTCTCTTTCCTCATTTCGAAAAAAATAAGGTCCGATGATGCCGACATGCCGTAAACCGCACAAACAGTCAGTGTCTTCTTTGACACTGGCAGCTACGGCGGCTATATTTTCTTTATTTCACACCAATCTCTGTCTGGTTGGTGGCTTAAGATTCAAAAGAGCGTATTCACGCTCAAACTTTTCACGGTGTGACGAATTTCCTGCACACTGAAGCCATGATGACGATCGACCTCACGACGAAATTCACTTTGCGTATTTACAACTGAGCCGGAATTTCGATAATATTTTTTAATAACCTCCGCACGTTAGGCAAGCGTTAAGCGATGTATGATGAAATAGCAAATCTTGACACCTAAATGTCATTATTAACTTTGACAGCTGCCGAAACATAACAATTAGAACAACTATCATTGCTATCTTGTCACCATATACCTTTTCCTATTTTTCGAACTTCACATAAATTAGCTGTTGTTCACCTTCAATAGTCAATCAGGGTAACACAGAGTTACGGGTCAAAGCGCGACCACGAACACTTTGTGGAGGCAATTTATTTAAGCTGAATTTCTAGTCTATTGGCTATATCATCGAAATGAATTCATCATAATTCACAAGATTCATAGAACTGACTTAACCTTAAAAGGAAGAGTATTATTATCTCGGACTAAATGCTTATAAAATCACATTTGGCGCATTAGTCGGGAAGAATACCCTACACAACTTACTGAGTTTGTAGAATCTTATTACAAGTTGCAGAGGTTCCTAAAACAATTTATCTTGCATTTCCAACTAAATCTACCGGCTGCAAATAGTTAAAGAGCACGTATACAAGCAATCTTCCGAATATATGTATAAAGAATCGAATTTTAAAATAAGAAACACTCGTATACGATTAAGCCAGAATCTATCGATAGATACCTTTGTGAATTCATATAATTACTAGTTCTACCCACGGATCCCTACTATAATCAGACCTATTATATTTATGTACATTTTCATTTTTTGTCGAAATGGAGTTCTTTTTAATGAAATAATTTAGCTTTTCGTAGAAAGTGATAAAGTATCAGTGCTCACCACATCAGTTCCGATTGCTTAGGGCCTAATGCGAGCGTCAGCGGCCGTAGACAGAGATGCCGCAAGCTTTTTAGAAACATCGGAACACATTTATTTGATCTGCCTGGCTGCAGTTTTAGAGTGATGCCACTTAGTATTGTACTTAAAAGAGACTCAAATTTCAATGGAAGTAGATGGCCATTCAACAAGAGGCGTCGTTTTAAATTTTGAGCCATTGTTGAACTGCCAACGTTAACTATGACTTTTGATGAGTAAAAACTATTATTAAATATGGATTGAAACACACTCGCACAATGTAGGAAATGATAAAAATTCACTACAAAAACGGTGAAAATATCGCAGAAAAGTTTCGTAGAGTTCGTACTGCTTCTGGTCATCATCAAGCGCCTTCTCGCACAGCTATAATAAATTTACTCGATATTTTAAAAGGTTTCGGACAGGTTACTGATGGGGAGACTCTAACTCGTGCTCGTTTGGAAAGATTAGCTGAAAATATCGCTGAGAGTGTGAATGAAAACCCAGGTGTGTCTATTTCGAGACGACTACAGGAATTGAGACTATTCGCAACCACTTTGTACCGCACTTTTCATAGAGATCTTGACCTACAGCTGACATAAGAATTGAAGTCAGCAGATCACACACAACGTCGTACTTTTGCTGATTGGGTGCTGGAAATGGAAGAACAAGATCATGATTTTATACACAAAATTATTCCGAGTGATGAGGCTCATTTCCGTGGAAATTTTGCCGCCGAGATCGTGCGATTTAACATCAATAGACTTTTTCTTTCGAGGCTATGTTATAGACAAAGTATGTGCCAATACTCCAGCAAGGACTCATGCACTAAAAGAAAATATCAAAACTGTTTTTCGCAAAATACAGTCGATAACGTGATGGAAAACTTTATTAAAAAATTACTATTTGTAGGCAGAGCCGAGATAGACATTTGACAGATATTGTATTCCGTTACTAATCCCATAGTATGTGCTTTATACTAAAATAAAAATATTACCACTTTTCTTAAAAATGTTGGGTTTTTTTTATTAATTTAAATTGACACTTCTTGTGGGGTGGCATTATAAAATCGATGGCACAAGCATTCTCAACCTGGGTTTGAGTCGTACTCTGAGTCTTGCTCAGCGAGTTCATAAGCGGTTTTACTTCCCGCGATCTCATTGTAACTTGGCACAATGCAAGTTGAGCATTGAGCAAATTTGAGCATTTTTTTATGTTGATTCCAGGCAAACCCACGCATTTAATCACCTCATCCAACACGATTACCGCTGCCAGATACGAGTTGCAAGGTGTGAATTGCTTAACTCACCTTGGCGGTAGGTGAAATCTGTGAACCGATTCTAATTTGGTTACCGGGATGTTAGTTTTAAGTATGGGACTCAGAGTATCTGATTTCATCTCAGTGTAGGTGGCCGAAAATGTTCAGAGTTTTTAGAAGACTTGAGCATGCTTTCTTGATTTGTAAAAAAAAAACCGAAAACAAAACGGGCACTAAATTAATAACTACGGAGGCAATCATTCGAAATCGCGTGCGCAACAAATTAACAACCAACTGTGGGTTGACAAATCCAAGTTCGTCGAAAAGCTTATAAGATATGTGAGATCTCTTAAAGCGCTTAGTGATGCTGTGTAGCTCAAATAAATTATGTACCACTGAGCAATGTAAAATCGTGTGGAATACAGTGTAGAATTTCCATAAACCATTCTTGAATATCTTCATGTGTATATAAGTTACGTGATTTTCAGCAGATTGCTGATAGATCATATCCGTGGACTAATTCATTTTCTGGGTTTTAAGTCGAGACCGAGTATTTGATGAAATTTATCGTTTGGAACTCTACAAAGCCAAATCCATAACTATTGGGAAACAGTTACATTTCAAAACAACACTTCTTCTTAGCTCCTTAATCATTTATCGGGTTTGGTCAAGGATTATGTCTTTTATGTGATCTCGCCCTGAAACATATAGATAGCTGGAGAGATATTTAACATATTAGTTCTGATAATTGGGGGGTACAGACACAGGATTAAGAGAATTTTTGTAAGCTTCTGGTAGAAATCAACACATTGAAGTCAGTACTCGAGAGCTGAATATAAAAAATAGAAATACGAGTATGTACAAAGTCACAAAGTTCTTTCGGAGTAACTGCTGACTGAAATGCTTACAGAGTTGCTTCATTCAGTTATATCGTAAAGCCGCTGGGATCAATGCAACTTAGCATTTTCCAAGTCCTCGGCATCGCATTCCTTATTCGGTTGCTCGTTCATATTTCTGTAAAATAAAGCAGGTCTGGCATGATTTAGGGATATGTATTCAACTCTATAAACCGACAGTCAAATTATTGACACTGGAAAGTTGATTCAACTGTGTCGTATACTATAGAAAGACATGCGATGCAATGTGAGAATAGCTCTTTCGAACCTTTTCAATCATGTCCCGAATCTCATTTATCTCACGCTAGAGCATTGTTCTGTGCAAGTGTAAACACAAAAATTTTTAATTTTAAATTTGTAATATAAAACCAAGAAAACAAAAAAACGTTGATCTACCCCAACTTTAAAGGATAAAGATAATCTTTGAGAGCTGCTTAGGTTCGATGATGGGATGAGTCCAACTAAAAATGTTTACACATACTACGAGCGAAGGAGGAGAAAAAATAAAGGGAGTTAACGTTAACTTCCTGGTGATAATGACTAGGAAATAAAGAGTCCGATAAGGCATTTCATAAGGGAGTTGTACGGCTTAGAAAGAATCACGGTATTTCAGAGTACGTCCTTATCAAAGTATGAGAAAACTTATACGATTCACGAACAGCCCTAAGGTTATCCAGATGGTAAAAACATCTCTGTGAGGAATTATTGAATTAAAGATATTCGATCACCAGTCTAAAACCGTGTATATTTGATTTAATTATTTTTCCAAACAGTCCTAAAATGGACTACAATGGGTTGAAGGTTTGAAGTAGCATTACATGTGGATTTTATCACACAGTTTTGAGAGGTTCTAGGACATGATGAACAAATGTAAGAATTGTACTCGGATCTTAAACGTCTTTCTCAGCAACATTTTTAAATAAGCATTTGACCATCCATCTACTTTTTAGTATTAACTTTATTGTATATCTGTCTCTATTATTTGTATTATATGCATTATGTACTATAAAATACCTTATGTACTTGTACTGTATTGTTCCAAAAAAGATAAAAAATAAATTGAAACTGAAACTAAACAAAGGGCCGAACAGTGCAAGTACTTCTGCGCGTAACATGAAGACTCATCCGGTTTGCTAGACTGATGAAATGGGGGAATACGAATCAGATGAAGATACTATGGGAGACATCGAAGAGACAATGTATATCAGAATAGCCTAGAAGTGTAGTATGCAAAGTCACCCTTAATCTTAATGAAATTATCATCCCTCTCATTACTCTTTTCTTTGATCTACATATCCTTTTTTTTTGATTGTTGAATATATGCGTTTTCCTTTATAGAGTAATCATAACTACGTGTTAAAATTTCTAAAGCTGGGTTAGAAACTAAAGGGTGGGCCTATAGCTAATGTGGAAGCTTTATGGCAATTATGATTGAAATACAACATCGTTCATTGGACTACCACGTCGTTTGTTGCAAGCGACCATCTGAAGATCAAACTTATCAATGACTTTTTGAAGAATAAGTAAGTCAATGGCCGAAATTTCAGTTTGGATGTTATATTTGAGATCTTGAATTGTTGCTGGGTTATTGGCATAGACCTTTCTCTTCAAATAACTTCACAGAAAGGAGTATTAATGTGTCAAATTGCATGACCTTCTCCTCTAACTAAATTTCGTACGCAATAATTTGATGGATTGATGACTTGTGTGTGTGGTAGCACCATTCTGTTGCGGTAATATTCTCCATTTACTTTAACTGTCTCTCCAGCCTGATCTTTGAAAAAGTATGGGTCAATGATACCGCGAACCCATAGTCCGCACTATATATTGTCGTACAATGAATTTTTTGGGATGCATTGGTTTTTCGTGAATCTCGTATGAGTTTTACGGTTCTAAGAAATGTCAATTTTGTTTATTTGCGTACCCATTAATCCAAAAATGGGCTTCATCAGGAAAGATCAAATTCTTTGACAAATTGTCCTGTATATCCAACATCTATTTAACAAATTGGCGACGTCATTGATGGTCCAATCGCTTCATTTGTTGTGTAATTTGGATTTTATAGGCGTGCAAATGAAGATCAAGTTTTAAAATTCGACATAAAGTGGCATAAGTGAGGCCCAATTGTTGACTTCGGCGACGAATTGAGGTGCTTGGCTGGTTTTGAACATTTTCGCTCACATTGGTTATGTTTTGCCATGTATAGTACGTGCTGCCCGAGCATGCTGATACATAATTTGAGGCGATACCAAATCAGTTTCTTTAAAATGCTTCAGAATTGAACGAATACCGGATTCACTAGGGCGATTATGTTAACCGAAAAATTCCCCAATTTTACGAAATGCTACTTTAACAGATCGCCCATTTTCGTAATGAGATCGAATTACAAAAATGCGTTGTTGTATGGTAAACGACTCCATGACTGAAATTACCAAAGATTGTATGACATCTGTCAAAAGGATCAACCACATTGAATTCAGTAAATGACAGTAATTGACAGCCAACATCCACACCATCTGTTGGCTTACAATTTATAAAAGTCCATGGTATTCCCGGCATGACTATCAATGGCAAATATTTGATGAGCATTATGTCTTTATGGAATCGGTTTTACTCATCATAATGCCATTAAATCATCAACAAGAATGGAGACCTTCTAAAAACTATGCGGACTAGAAAGACTATTTAACAAAATTTTCCTGCCGTATGGTGAAACCATTTGTCCTACCATCAGTCAGTACAGTACAATTGACCAAATATTCATACTACGACAAAGCTTGGTCGTGTATGACAGCATTTATACAAGCTATACAGAGACAAGTTTAGTTTTGACATTCCTGCAGAATAACGTTGATGATGTCGATTACAAAACACAATTTTCAAAAGTCTGTTTAACTACTTTCATACTCTTATGATATTGATATAATTGGCAAAACACAGCGAGCTGTCACTGATGCGGTTGCAACTACTGAACCGGCAAAAATATATTTGTTTGTTTGAACTATCAATAGGAATGGACGCATAACGTCGATGAATTGAACATAACTCATATAGATATAACTTTTTAGTAAACAATTTTGAGTATCAGGTACTGTTTCTTTCTCTAATTTTGGCACCTTATTATAAATCGAACGCAGAGTTACAGCCATATGACTCCACACTCCTGTTCTATGCTGCACAAGCAAAAACCTTAGCGAGGGCGGATAAACGGAAGACTCTTCGAATAATTTTTAGGCCTTTACTGACTTTGGAAGAGGGGATAAAACTGCGAGATCTATGAGCTGTACAGCGAGTTCGACTTGGCCAATAACATCACATTAGTCGCTTGAGATGGCTAGGATATCTTTGAGAGACGACGCAGTAAAGGGAGACTTGACCTTGAATGACTTGAATAAGTGGAAAAAGACCTGAACCATATTTGTAAGCCAATGATTACTCTACCTGGAGGGGTTAATTCGTAATAGCCCAAAACTCTAAGGTGAAGGAAAGAATGTTGTTGCAAATTTTAAAAATGAGAAAAAAGCTGCAAAACTATATATCATTATCCAAAAGTATTTTCGAGCTCCAGAACCTCTCCCGCTTCCCATAGAAAAAGACTATTAAAACTGAATACATGTGAATAATTGGAAGCAACTCTCACAGAATCAAAAATTATGTTAGGTACTGTATCGTAGAGCAATTTATGGTAGTTAATAAATTTTAAGTTAGTAACTATCTCCAGGTATTGCTGTTAAAAAGTTTTTGTAAACTTTTTAACTCATGGCTTAGATGTTCATACTATTTATTACAAATATGCCACAAAGAAAACATCTTTCATATTTCCATTCCAATGAATTTACCAAACGTTGCTACTTTTTGCCTAGGTATGTGTGGATAAATCCCATCTCGGTACACAACTATAATACTTGCGCACTCAAATAGTATACCCCGTAGATATTAAATATGATGCTGTTCTTTTCACTTTAATTTATCTAATCAACGACAAAAGTCAGTAATTTTCAAATAACAGGTCCAGCATAACTGCTTTACAACTTAAAAAAATCAGCGCAAAAGTCATGCAAAAAATAGTATTTGTAGCTTCAAATTGATAGAAGTTGTTAGCGGCCATCACAACTTTCGTCATATGGTCAACTCTCTATTTTATTTTACCTGCGAATTCGCTTAAAACAGAATTCGTTAAAAAAAAAACATCAAATTGCATTTTCTGAATGCCAATTAGCCCAGTTCATCCAGCAGACAGGAAAAGCTATTACAACCGCACATTAGCCCCTAATTGATCAATCTAGCAGCTGCTTATCAACTTAGCTACTGGAAAGTCTTGTTATAACTTTTAATCCTGATGTACTTCCTTTTATAGTCATTTATCGATGTACTCGTACATCTATCCAGCAACAAGTATTCATAAAAAAATCGATCGTCTCCAAAGACTGTCAACCTGAATTCGAATTTGGACAGTGTCTTCGTTGACCATTCAACCAATTGGTTGGGGCTCATAATATTAAAAATGGAAAACCAAATTATGTAATCACTGATTTACACAACAAAAAGTATAGCCGTTATTTGTTTACTTAATCGCTGCACACAGTAAAATTATTAATCAAAACAACAACAATAATTGACAAGAAAAGACACAGATCAACCAACTTTCACGCATGAATATACTCGTATGTATCATATATTAGAAACCATGCCAGAGACTCCACTACTGGCTGACCATAAATGTTCAAAATTAAATGCAAAATTACCATCTGGAACAGCGCTGAAGATCAGCAGAAGTACCATGAACAGGGTCCACATTAACATGATCCAATGAGGCACCGAGATCGTTCCTTTTTTTTACTAAAATTTGATCACCTTTGCTAAACACTATGGTTAACTAAAATTGACCTTGGGTGGGAAAAACTTTCGACAATTTTCCCCGTGAGTACGAACACTTAAATACACTGACGATCACTGCGCTGCAACTGGTAGACAACTTTTCACCAAGAAGTGGTTTTGTATTTTTTTTATCGCCGTTGTCGTTTTTTCCCCCCTTTAACAACTATCAATTAAACTTTTTTCTTCTGCTGCGCTTTTTAATCGGTGGCGGCTTAATTTTTAAAACTACGAACCGATTCCGATGAGATGAAGTTGGCGACTGAAACTTTTCAATTGGAACGGCAAATTTTTTACAAATTTCTAGGTTGACTTGAAGATACCATACTTCGGAGACAGATGGATGAAATATGCCCATGAGAAACTCTTACTTTAGATAAGAGTGTATTTCTTTGGAACGATGTTAAGAGATCTTCAAGCGAATGGCTAGTTACTCCATGCTAGTCTCGTGGAGTAACCAACCTTAATATGTGTGGAATTCGAGATGGCGAAATAGTAGTGAAATACCAAGTCTATGACTATTAAGAGGGATTCCTTGTTTAGATTATAGACTCAACACGCAATCCTAAAGTGTTAGATATGAATACGAGTGCAGTGTGCAGTGGAAAATTCTAAGCATGTGCATGGTTCCACTTTGTAATGGGGGGGCATGTGGTTAAGCGCTATTATCTATGTTAGTAAACTGCTTATGGCAGTGGAAGAAATAGTACACATACGCACCGTGGTTTTAATTGTACTTTAAGAACGAGTCATAATTAAAAACAATTTTCTTTCACTATCATAAGTAACGTGTTCGACGCTTATTGAGTTTGTCATATTATCTCATTCCTGGCTTGTATCACACTCCATATGCGCTCTAAAATATTTGTAATATACGGCCAATTATTTTAATTGAAAATACTGTATCTTTCAATGGCAAATCATGAGACCGAACTTCAATTTCGGGTTTATTTCCTTACAGATAGGTACTATAACGTGTTCATGTTAGTAGGTATTTCATTTAGGAAGAAAGTCAGAGGGATCACATATAGAGTTTGGCCCTCCAAGTTTGATATAGTGCAAGAAGCTGTCATTTTTACTCCATTTATAGACCGCATGTACCCAAAAAAAAAAAAATAGCGTGGGCTTTATACCGTTTTATATGTGCAATAGAAAGAGAGCGATTGCTAGCAGTAGAATCATGTCATTGTAGAAAGATTTGCAAGGCGTCTTGAATTTTCGAAATTTGGCCTGGGCTTCAGAATGATCCATATCAAAACTACGTTTTCTAACCTAAGGTATCCCCCTTAGTGATTTTAGAGTAAAGCCTAGACATCCTTTCTGAAAACGGTAAATCATTTTAATTTACCACTCTGCCATAGAAGGCAGGAACTTATCCGTTATGAGTGATGCCCAAACGTTTTACAGCCTCTAACTACCACCTTGTTGTAGTCAGGGTTCCGTTTCGAAGATCTCGAAACATCCCATAGACAAAAATATACTATGGGGCTGTTTGACATCGGAAAGCTGAAGTCGCAAGAACTCGTTAGAGACTGCGATAAAGTGTCCATTAATCTCTCGAGGAGTCCTAGCTGCCACCATCAAGTACTGAAAACCAGTAACAGAAGAAGCATGAAAACGGGGCAGTTGAGTAAATTGAGAGAATTTATTGCAATAAAGAGGAATTAAGGAAGACGATAGTAAAAAAGACTTCGTCAAGAATGGACCAGGAGAAAAAAAGGAAAATTCGACGGCATATTTCTGGTCTCGTCTACATACGAGTACGTAGTAAATGGAGAAGAAGACACAACAATGGGTTGTACAGCGACATTAAACTACTCAGAAGAGTCTGAATAGAACACTTCAACTCAGGTTGGGACTTTGACCAACTCGAAGTACGTAAATGATATTAAGCGTCGGTCCAATTTTTGATGACTCGGTCCAATACATAAGGACTTGATGTTGCCCCAGAGAAAATAATCGAGTGGTGTGAAATCGAAGCCAACTGATGAACGCTCGTCATGAAATGTTCCAGTCGCCAAACTTTTTCCTCACAACTTTGAGCGTTGCGTCACTTGCTCGGCATGTTGCGTCATATCTAGGCTCTGACCACAGTAAAACGATTAACATCGCTCTATACCTACGACCATGGACAGCAACGGTTTCTCCTTCCTGATTTCGAAAGAAATAAAGTCCGATAATGCAATACACCGTAAACTGCACTAAACAGTCGATTTTCGTGGATGCATTGATGCCTGACCAAACACTTGTAGATTGTATTCGCTCTAATAACGGCAATTTTTCTTATATATAGGAGCCAAAAATAAACCTCGTCCCATTTGATTGAGACGATTTTTTGACCGAATTCCGGATCTCCGGCCGACATTTCCAACGCCCAACATTAAATTGAATTCCGGTTTGGAACAGGGACTATATTGTGGTGGAGTTTGGTACATCACTACGCATGTATATGGTAAGACCGCGATGAGAGAAGAATAATATATCTAGTGGATAGCCAGGTAGCTTCAGATCAGAGTGATCTGAGAGAGGTGGGCGGGGATCTAACTGTGTTTCACTTAGTGCCAAAATAGCTGGTCTGGTAGCCGATTCATTATAAAAAATTAAAAACACAAACACCGACGATACTAAACAAAGCTGTGGTTTATCGAATCAAATCGTTGTAGGTGTTATGTCCTTACAAAAATAGGCAACAGCATATGAAAAAAATTCGTACCCACAACCCGCTATCAATCGATTGTTACATACACTCAGTCACTGCCCGTGCTGTATGACAAGTGTAAGTGAATAGTGCATTAGTGTAAGAGTGAGAGCAACAGTATGACCAGGGGTAGGACGATTTGGATACCCGCACTGTACATGTTGATTACACTGCACTCGCGCGCTGTTTTTTTTCACTACTGACTTTTTTTGTTCACTCGCGCGCGTTATTATTTTTTTTCCTCCGCGCGAGGAATGAATTTCACATGTGCACTTGTGCGTGTACACTCGTGGATAGTCAGCTGCGCACTGATGTTGCTTAGCTAGCAATGTACCTTGTTAATCATCTTTTTCACGGTGGATCACATAACCGCAGTGACTTGAAATATTTTCACGGAAAGATCGAAACATCTGGTAGAACAGATAAAGACCAGAGGAAGGATGAACTAATGACGCCTGTTTATCAGATAGTTTGTTAGCTTCCTTTACCTGTGGACTTTATTATGTTGAAGAACCATTTAATAAACGTTTTATATATATATGTAGGCTTTACTCTTTAATATTGAATTTATACTGACAAAATCATCAAATTAAAATCATATATATTAAGATATCAAGATACTCAAGATGATGTTTTGAAACTTCGTGTTCTTTCTTGCTTGTCTTCTTTGCATATGTCACACCCGAGGGTGTCGCTAACGTAATACTTATATTTGCTATGGCAGTCTCCTTCCTTTTGTCTGTTCTAACGGTTTTTTTTCTACTACGGTGCACGCTATCTAAGACGAAATCCTCTTCTTCCAGTTGGTATTCTGGTTTGGACTTGAAGGAAATCTAAGGCGGAGGGTTAACTATACATATATATATCTATATATCTATATCTATAACTCGCAATTGTAGACACCCGATACGCAATGTGCCTACCCTGGTGTCGCTGTGAAACTCCACTTCCACAACCCGTAAATATAAACAAAATCATGCGCGCAAGACAGTTTTGCAAATGTTTAACCTATTAACCAATCCAATCCCGAATTCTCTGAAAGTTAATTTTTAGAACTTGATTTTAAGTTGGGGTACGGAAACAATGTATGGGTATTTTAATTGAAATTCTATTTCTTTGACGAATATATGAAAATAAATTGTAGAAATGGTTGCATTGTACGTACATATGTGAGATCACGCTTGATTCAGTCCTCTCACTTACGCCGAAAGCAGATGTTGTCAGAATACTCACACAATCTTAGCATGTCATTCGCATTGGAAGGTTTTAAATGATAGGTGCAAATAGACTCAGCGGCTTCCATATTAGCAGTTAGTCCAGATAAACTCCATTCGATGCATATTTTATCATTCAATCGATTACTAATATTAGGCTTCTATAAAAGTAAGCTTTAGAGTAGTGTCACTCAACAAATATCGAGTACAATGGCAGCCGAACATTTTGCGGCTATGCGAGTATTCGTACATATCTATGTATATTACACCTTCTTGTGCTGTAATTTCTTAAAAATTTGTAGAGCTGAGAGTACATTTGGATAAAGATAAGTGAACTAAACATATAAATGTATATACATATATACCCAAACGATCTGATTTAGATTTTAAACTCTGAATTTTATTCTTAGATATAAAAAATCATTTGTGAACGATGTATAGCACCATTAATCTGAAGAAAATAATACTATAACAAATCCATGTTATGATGCACATCCTAAACGCGCACAGACAACAAATTCCATTATCTCCACAATGTATCAGACATATAACTTATCCGAAAGTTAAGATTTTATAATTTATTTATTTTTTTAGTTCTTATACTCTATTTTATATTCGTCCGCTCACTGCCAGCCAACCCTGTACAATGCATAATTCTCGTCCACCAATAGCGCTGACATCGCTACAAAGCACAGCTGTTCATTTGTTTATCAGAAAAACATTGACGTTTGTGTTTGTTTGGCCAAGAATTCTACGTGGATGCCGGTTCGATAATTGATTGATTCATATTCGATTTTTAAATAAAGATCTGTGATAAAATATGAGGCTTCACTGGCTGATGATTCATCTCATCTTTATAGCTGCAATATTTGCAGCTCCCGTACTATCGACAATTTCACCTGGCGATAAGGTGAAGCAAGCAAAACAATTGAAAGTGAAGCAAGGTCCGCAGGAGGACAGTGTTTTCGATCGAGAACTTATAGATGAAGAACCCGTGGCCAAGGATATTATCGTCGAGAGTGCTGGCTACTACAAGGATACCTCGTTGAGAAGGTTTAATGGCACAGTTTTGGGCTATGTTACTGCGGTAACTAGAGTAAACTTTTAACTTTGATATTTCTTTTAACGTTAAGCAACTTTAGTGGAATTCCCATGGCTACGATGTGGCTAAAATCTTTGCCAAGAAGTTTGATGTTATATCACCTGTGTGGTTTCAAATAATTAAAGCCACTAATAGGTACGAACTGGTTGGTAAGCACGATATCGATGCCGGTTGGGTACGAGATATTCGTAAAGCAGGTCGCTTGGGTAAGAAGAATCTTAAGGGTAAGTAGCACTTAGTAACATCAATTCTGAATCCGAATTTAATTTGATTTGACTTGTAGTGTATCCACGAGTTATTTTCGATAAATTCAACGAAAAGGATTATTCCAAATTGTTGTCACTGGCACATGAGAGGCGGGCTGTAAACGAGTTGATTGTGAACAATTGCGTTGTCTACCAGTTTGACGGAGTTGTTTTAGAGATTTGGTCGCAACTAGCTGCACGTGTTGATGATCAGTATCTGTATGATCTTGTTATTGATTTATGTAGGTCAATTTTGTGAGTCATAAGTCGCGAAAAGTAAAGATATCCTGGTTTTCAGCTAAGGAACTTCAACAAATGGGTCTTAAGTTGATTCTGGTTATTCCACCGCTGCGCGAGGAGATGCATAATTTGTTTAGTGAAAAACATTTTGAAAATTTATATCCGCACGTGTACGCTTTTTCATTGATGACGTATGATTTTTCTAACGTTCAGCGGCCAGGTATGTTCGTCTTATGTTTTCTCTAAATGACTTACTCATTTAGCTTCGTTTTAGGTGCTAATGCTCCCCTTCATTGGATAAAGACATCTATTGAGAACATTGTACCCGCGACAGCGGATCATTATCAGGTCAAACGAAAGAAGATCTTAATGGGCTTAAACATGTATGGCAATGACTATACTCCAGATGGTGGTGGTGCTATTGTTGCTGCGCAGTATTTGGACTTGGTAAAGCATGTAAAGAAGCGTTTAACGTACGACGAGCATGATGTGGAGAATTTCTTCGAGATTAAGTAAGTTTGCTTACAAATACACCTGAAACCACCTAACAAGACGATGTAAATTGTTTTAGGACTTCTAATGGCCGCCACTTCGTTTTCTACCCAACCTTGTTTTCAATCAACGAGCGTATTAAGTTGGCAGAAGAATTGGGAGTTGGTATATCAATTTGGGAGCTAGGGCAGGGTTTGGACTATTTCTACGATTTGTTTTAGTTGACAAGATATTTGATTTTAGTCCTCAACAACAACAACACTTCGCAACAATTCCAGAGGAGAACGTTTTAGTGCAAATAAAAGTGTGATTTAAGGAAAACTTTAATTATCTTGTTTTTCTCTTGTTATTTCTTGGAAACCATAAAGTCTGTTTTAGGTTATTTTTCATGGAGTATCATAATGCACAAATTGATCTGTTTTCGATGCGATAACTGAAACAGTCACCGACTTGCAGAAATTTTTAGCTGTTTTTGATAATTTCTAACAACTCAATGTTGAGTGAGTATCCGATTTAGAAGAGAAAATATTGGGGCAATTATTACATAATTCAACTGAGTAGAAAAATGCTTGGCACAAATAATGTTAAATCGAGTTTGTATCACATGTGGAGTTAGGCCACAGTGAGCTTGTTATGGGTAAGAGAACTTACAAAGACAATGCCAGATGAACGAAAACAATCTATGACTGCTGTGTGTTATAGAGTCTTCAGATATGAAAGCCGTGAACACAAATTGGGCCAGGTTGGTGACTTAAGGCTTGGTTCCGCGTAGCTACTATGGAATTTAATGAATAATCTCTGAACATCAAATAGTAAAAAGTTGCCAACATAGTATTTGCAAGCAAGGCGTTTGGGCAAGTTCAAAAAGTCAAACTGGGAGCCTCAATCATAGAATGTAACAAAGCTGATCAATGCGTCAGTCTTAAAAAATAAAAACAATTTTAAATTTTAAAAAAACTGCAGTTAAAAGATAATGTCAGTCAAGAAACTAAATTTGAATAATTTCAAATAATTCTGTTCCGGCATGTACTGAACTAAAGAAAACTCTGGTACACAAGTAAATACATGCATGAGGGATGATGTTTTGAACGCATCGTACTGACTGCTATTTAACATGAGACATATGTACATTGCAACAGTCCAGCGCAAAAATTGTTAGTCTTCAGTGGAATCGAACGACATCCAAAGTTGCATTGTTGTAGTAAGCCTTCACAAATTCAGCATAGAAAGGCGGATTTTGCAACCACTTGAAGATACTCATAATTTATTGTATCATACTGTAAAGTTGTTTAAGGATACAGGGCAGTTTGAGATCGCAAAGGATTGTCTACGCACAGCGAGACTTAGAAATTGATAAAACGATCGAGTTTATACTTGTCCATCAAGAGGAGCGTCAAAGCCATCTCTCATTAGTAAGCAAAAAAAATGGTCAAAACTTCGAAGATTATAAAACAAAGATGCAAGATGCTGTAAAGCCCATTTTAATCACCTTTTATAATTTTTAAAATATATAACGCGATAGAAAGGCAAAACCATCTGTTTTTCTCAGCTGTTAGTTCTTCCCCTATTGGCTTCTCTATGTGGAGATTTCTACGAATGCGGATTAGTTCAAGTTTTGTTAAACCAGCTGATATTCGTAACATTTTCATTTCGATCACTGTCAGTGTTCCTTTATATTTCCGAACATTCTAAATACAACATCGCAACGCGTATTCTAAAACTCAAGCTCGTGCTACACTTTTGTGTCATAAAATATTGCTGATTTTGCGCCATTTAAAGGGGTCGTCCCATACAATCTGTTGCATACGTTATGTTGCCGAAAAGGTTAACGTTGATGTATTTGACGAAAATGATAATCCCCTAGAATCCGCAACATATGTACGTTGACAGTTTGTTATTGCTGCAAGTTTTTTCTTTTAAAGCTATGACAGTTTCTCTACATTCTCACAATGCTTGCACCAAAAAAAAAAAATGCTTTGAATGAATGAATGAATGAAATTCAATACGTGAAAGTGTGAACTACCCACTGACTCAACGGATAAAAAACTGGAAAGTTAACATTTATCCATAAGAAAGCATATATTCTACCCAGGTGTCAGTTGAATATGTCGGCGCAACGGATTCAACGGATTATATGGGACAAGACCCTAAGCCACCCCACGGTTACTCCATCTGCGACATCGCCATTGCAATTTCCTTAGTGGTTAACGGCAGAGAACACTTCCGTCTGTTGGCCCCATCAAAATAGTTGAGTTAGTTTGCGGTTTCAGAAAAACTGCGATGGAGAAATTGGATCTTAGTGTGACTGATTTGTAATCCGTTATCTTTTAGCACTTTTGTGCAATTACTAATAGTTGCCTGAATGGCTGTCGTATCGTTAGCTATGGTCGATATTATCGTACAAAGAAGAGAACTTGCACGACACTAAAAAGAAACGATGTACTCCGACTTTTATTTCGAATTCTCAGGCTATAGGCTGGTCTATTTTTTAGTACTTCCATAATCTCGGCTTCCGCCAGGTTTACCTTAGTCCGCCTTTGCTTTTCCGCTTAACCCAATCCTAACAGGTTTGCCTTCTGTTCCTTAAATTTTAGTCTCTTTGTTGCATCATCTAACTTAATTACTTAAGGTGGCGCTATAGTCCGAAGTGGACTTGAGCTTCAACCAAAAGCGTCTTCAGCCACCTGCTTCCAGTTTCGCACGCTAAGTTGGTTGAGGTCCTCTTCTACTTGCGTGCGTCATCTGAGTTCCGGTCTAATGCGCTGTCCGACGGATTCGAAGATTTTTCGAACCGGAGCATTGGTGTTCATCTGCTCTACATGACCCAACCACCTCAGTCGTTAAACTTTTATTATTCTGGGTAAGTCGATGTCGCTGTACAGACAGTACAGTTCGTCGTTGTATCTCCTACTCCACTCACCGTCTATGCAGACAGGACCGAAAATCACCAAAACAATTTTCCTGTCAAAACGGCCAAAAGCACCCTGATGTCAATATCATCGGCGTATGCTAGCAATTAAACGGACTTATGAAAGATTGTGCCTTTTGTGTTGGCGCGTAAGTTTTACACTATTATTTGAAGAACGATATTAAAGGAATCGCATGGCAACACGTCGCCTTTCTGGACTCTTTCTTATTAAAAATTGTGCCAGTTTCTTGATTGCTGCCAGTTTTTCTAGGTTTTTCTCTTTATTTTTTACCCAAAATTCTTTTTAGGAAAAGATTTTGCTGACTTACTATTGGTTTGCCAATGAATACTTTAGAAATTTTCCTCACTATCTTGCGTTATTCCAGAAGAGATGGTAATTTATCATAATTGCGTGTCAACTGCTGCGGTATACATAACATACTGGTACATATGTTATAATCACGTGCAGCTCTTGCTAAGTAAAAATGGTATTTAGTATAGGTAAACCATATGATTTGCATGAGACTAGTTTATCTTCTTCCGCTGAGTTTATCATATTCGTAGCTCGATTCTCTGATGCGTCTGGTTAAATTTGCGCAAGTGAAAAGCATTTCTTCCCTTCTGATTTGATTTGAAAACTCATCAAAGTCCAATGTTTTTGTTTTCTAGTATTCTATGCTCAATTACCGCTAAGTTTTAATTTCAGCTGACGAAATTATGGCAGCTTTTGTTTTTTACCCTTTGTTTAACTCTAATCAGCAAGTTTCAGTAGCAGTCTCTGGTTTGGCCACTTAGTTTTTTGAACGGAGTTCTACGTTGCGTTATGCGTATTCAAGTTCGAAACTTTTGACTGTCATTGTGTTGACGTTCCAGCTTGCGAGACGATATTTATTTACAAAAAGCTTCATATCGTCATCGGAAAAAGTTGAGGTCTGGCACGAATATTTCTATTCGTCTGACTGCTTCTTCTTGCAGCAGGAGAAACATTTTAATATATCTGCATTCACTTTTATGATGCTTTACTTTCGTATGATTTTCTTTTTTGATGGAGTGTCATTCGATCGCTACAGCAGTTTTAAGCATACCATATTACGGTAAATCGTTCGCAGTCAGATGCTCGGCGCGTCGCTCTGCTGTGGACGTCAGAGCGATAATTTTAACTAGAGACTAAAGAACAACTTACACGTACATACATTTACATACGGTACTGCCTCTATTTGAAAAGTTATTTGCGTGGAAAGAAAATTTGTCGTTATCTTGTTTCAAGACGTCAAAATAATTGAAAAACATTAACTTGATCTCATTTGGAATACGTTTTTTCATATAATATTATTTGGTCGTTCAATAAGTTCTGCGGTTATTTTCTTGGAAGTAGTGCTTATCGTTTGAGAAAATCTACGAGTAAAGGGATCACCATCCAATTCCCCAAAGAAGCTAAGTATTTGGGTGCTATCCCGGAAACTCCTCTGGGCTAAACATGTTACGACGAAAGCATCTGAGGCGCTGTCGACCTTCGGGACGCACTGGAGCTTCGATAGTCTTGCGCCCCGGCTATTTTATGACTCCGGCCTTATGGACATGCCGTCCAATGCAATGCACCAGAACTCCTATTGCGATGTGGCGCTGGTTAGATTTCACTTCACGTTAGGAAAGCTTGCATCTGTCTTCCAAGCAGAAGTTTACGCAATCGAAGAAATTGGTTGAGGGGGCGAAGCATTTGCATCTGCAGCGACATTCAAGCTTCGCTTTGAGCCTTGCTGAACCCTCTTACGATTTCCAAGCTAGTTCGAGAATGCAAGAGATCACAGAACGCAGCCGGAAGGCTAAATTCAGTGACCCTTGTCTGGGTCCCAAGTCACAATGGGATCATGGGAAATGAAATCGACAACGAACTTGCCAAACTTTACAAAGAGTACAATGGACTAGTTCTTTGACTAAGTGCTCTGTTCCGACATTAAAAAAGTCTGTTATTTGAATGCGCCAAGTTTAAATGACTGGAAACTATATTACTTAAAGCAATTGTTCTCCAATTCTTGTGTTATTAAAACCTGGCTTAAGCCGAATTTAACAAACTTACCTTATGACTTACCATCCTATGAACTTTTCAGAGATGACAGATTTGCAAGACTACTAGGCGCACGATTTATTGCAAATCAAACCTTAGAGGATTTAGTTTCCTCTGTAGGAATGGATATGATGAATGTTACTTACCCTACCTGGTTTCCAGAAAATCATTCACCCACCCTCTAAGATCTAATGGATGTTTCTAATTCTTCTCCAGTTCTATATATTATTCAATCAATCAATTATTCAACTCTCGGTTGATGTTTTTAACTATGACCTAGTATTGTGTACCTATGACGAAAATTTGTCCAAAATATTGCTTCAATAGACTTAAATGCACTCCAACTTACTTAGAAACTTGGGAGCAATGTTGGTTATGCTCTAATCCAAATGGTAAAAGGCGACTATTCCAATCTATTTTATCACAACTATTCAATCGATGTGTTCCAACAAAAACGAATAAAATCCTAAACAGAGCATGCCATTGATTTACGGTTGAGGTGGTTAATTCTATATTAAAAAAATTGAAAAAAATTAAATAATAATGGAAGCGTAGAACTTCCAATGTTTCTTGGTCTGAGTACAAAGTGGCACATAACTTCTCAACCTACGTTGTACGTACTTCTAAAAAGAAGCATTACGCCTACAAAATAAATACTATCCTTCCCCCAAAGAAGCCTTGGAGTAATTTACGTAAAATCTGTATCTGCAGCAACACGGCATATAAATGCGTAATTGACCCTGATGAACTATGCAAATTACTTTTTCTAAGGAATTGATTGCGGAGGGAGTAGCATTTGCATTTTTCCACGTCGGTGAGTAAGTGAAAGGATGTCATCATAATTACTGCGGATTCAAACAAAGAAGAAAGTTATTTACTCAAAATTAACAAATGCAGTAAAAAGTAAGTTACAGATTTTAAAATACTTATATGTTAGTACAAATCAACTGATATTAAGTTACTTTTGTTTTTAGATAACAAACAACACGTTTGCAATTTTAAGTAATGATTCAGCAAATGGAAAAAAAAAAAATAAAAAACCCGGATATTGCGAAAAATTATCTATGAATCGATAATGGGGTTTTGCGCACCGATAATGTGGTTCAACGGTCAGTTTCTATGATATAATGTGGTTATACTGTGAAAGGGTAGTGATGCAGATCGAATGGAATCCGTCGGCAACCAATCCGCTGGATCCTGTAATCGACATGATAATAAAATCAAAGTACAATAGTAGAATCAGTCATTAGTCTTGGCTACAAAATGAAGCCAATTCTGTCGTTGGTCACATTTACTGATTCCTGCGTAACTTGTGGCTCCACTTGAAAAACGACGAAAGTTTGTAATAACGTTGATCTCACCTCTTATAATTAATGCTGAGGTTGTTTAAACTATATTGTTTTGAGAGGTCGTATAAAGAATCCCAGACCGCTGCGGTCACAGATGGGCCAATTGTTTACACTAACCTTGACGTGTTATCTCGGCGTAAATTGCAAGTAGCTTTCAATAATGCAGTGCGCTATATTAACTGAATTCGAAGACATGAACACTTCTTTGCATACTTGTATGTTGGGTGTACACTGCATGAATATATTGGGTATATATTTTAATTCGTGCGGTTTTTTTTTTTTTTTAAATTTGAACGTTTATTTAAGAAAAACATGTACAATAGTATTATTCGAGGTATTGCCCATCTGAAGCTATGACTTTTTCCCATCTTTCTGGCAATTTGTGGATCCTATCCCAAAAGAACTGCGCCGGCTTGGCAGCCAAGAATGAATCAAGTCAACTTTTGATATTCTGCTCTGATGTGAACCGTAGTTCAGTGAGGGCGTTCTGCATCGACCGGGACAAATGGTAGTCAGAAGGGGCAAGGTTTGGGCTATAAGGCGTTTGGGTAAGATTTCCCATCCACTGTTTTCCAAATAGTTCTTAACCGGAATAGCAACGTGGGGCCGAGCGTTGTTTTGATGGAAAATTATTGCCTCGTGTCTGGTCGCATATTCTGGGCGTTTTTCGGCTACTGCTCTCTTCAAACGAATTAAATGTGTTCGGTAGCGTTGTCCATTGATGGTTTCACCTGGTTTTAGCAGCTCATAATACAGCACACCCATTTGATCCCACAAAATACAGAGCATTACCTTCGCGCCGTGGATATTCGGCTTTGCCGTAGATTTGGCTGGTTGGCCGGGTTTCGCATATAATTTTTTGCGCTTAAAGTTGTCGTAATGGATCCATTTTTCATCACCAGTAACAATCCGATGCTAAAATGACTTCCTTTTGTGGCAGCATTTCTGACATGCAAAACCGCCTTTCGACGTCTCTCGGCTTGAGTTCATGTAGAACTCAATTTCCCTGCTTTTGAATATATCTAGCTGCTTTTAAACGTTTTGAAATGCGCTCAGCCAGCATGTTCACCATAAACTTCCACCAATATACGATGACTTTCGGCAGCAGTTTTCTTCATAATAAAGTAATGAAGAAGAACTCCCCGCAAAAACACTTTTTCAGGCACAAAGTTCGACATATTTGAGTGAAAAAAAATTTACAAAAAAATTTTTACACTTCAAAGGAATGACATATACGGAAATGACGTACAAAGACATTAGCTTTCCAACGCATGTTCCAATGGAATAATAACAATGGAATAATACAAGTTACGCCATCTCTTAGCAATACGAATTAAGTTATAGACCCAATATCAACGCAAAAAATTCTATAGGTTTACACAAAATAATATATTATTATGGTATGTAAGCTTATAGGCTTATAGGTTTATTTATTGTCGATCGTCAAGAACTCTTAACCTTATTCCTGCGCGTTGCAAATACCTAAATATCTCTCGTTTGTTTTTCATTCACACTGTTAAGCTATGGAACTCCTTACCGTCGTATATTAAGTGTTGTGTCTGGATGTCATTGGCAATGCACTACACTTCAGGAAGTCGCAAGCTCTGGCCCTAAACAGGAAAGTGGAAATCCAAAAAACTGGAGATCAACCGGTCAGTATTAAAACGCGTTGCATAAATCTGAGCACTATGCTACACACGTGCTGTTTACGTCGTTAGCTCTTTCAAGAGTGAGAGGATTAAAAATATGTGTTGTTTGTATCCATAATATAAGCATTTTGAAAGGATAAGAAAACTGTGCAAGTAGTGTGAATCGAAAAAAATTTAACACCAGAAAGCTGGAATATGCATCAGCGAAATATGACATGGAACTTGGAGAATATTCGAGAAACTGAGAGTACTAAGCTCAGGAAGGAAGATTGAAGATCACTTTTTAGTATTTTGAACTGAAATAAGAAACGATATTTAGTTTAAGCTGTAGGTATGTACTTAAACCAATATAGAGGCCAGATTATATATGCATTACAAATCAAACAAAATCGTATATTCTGGGCTTAAGAAGACGTTTCTGGGTTCAGTAGGTATGGAATAACATCATCTCCTCCTTGCAATTCTCTCGTTGCAGGCCGAGAGCAAAAAATGCTGAAAATGCACTTTCTTACCATCCATTTAAAAAAAAAAAAAAATATTGAGCACTTATGTTAGAACACATCCGATGAAAACCAATTCTCTTAAGAATGTTAAGGAACCCTCTCTATTGGAATAAACAACAAAAGTTTCATAACGGTATAAACATTCTCGTAAGCACTAGATAGGTCAGATCAGGCAGCTTCCTTCTTCTCGTAAAGATAACAACCTTAGTTCTGAGAGGATTGACTGAAAGCCCATTACTAGTGCACGAGTTTTCGATCACGTCCAGGGCTGTCTGCGCTTTGGAGCAGACAATCGCTAGCCACGATCCAACAGACAGTATAGCTACATCATCCGCGTATGCTTCTGCGTAGAAGATAGAACTATTCAGTGCGTTGAGCAGTGAGTATACCAACATGCAACATAGCAGTGTAGACAGAACGCCGTCTGGCGGGCAGCCTCTGTTTACACCCGCCACCACAAATTGGCCGCGGCCAGCATCCGCAATTAATGTCATAATCACCAGCATTGCGTTAATCCACAAGATCAGTGACTCGTCTATGCCGTGTTGCGTTTTCAAAAGCACCCTCAACATCGATGAAAATGCCCAAGGAAAATTCTTTCTTGTCGAGTGCGTCTTCAATTTTGCCTACCACATTCTGAAGCGTACTCTCGCAGGATCTTCCGCGTTGGTAGGCCTGTTGCATTGTAGACAGAGAATGCATTCGCAAGGCGGTTTTGCGCACATGGATCTCGACCATTCTTTCGATGATTTTCAACGTGAAGAAGGTCATACTTATAGGTCTGAAATTTTTGGCGAGCTAGTAGTTCTCCTTTCCCGATTTTCGGTATAAAGGACACTCTCACTGTTCGCCATGGATGCGGTATGTATGCCAGTGCCAGGCTAGCAGTGAAAATTCTCTTCAGATTTGCCAGAAGCTGGTTTAATCCTTTTTGTAGCATAACTGGAAGCAACAGCATGTTTGATGGCCTCATCCGTCACCACAACCGATGAGATATACCAACTACGGGGCGTTGTGTTGTTCACCAGCTTCGTTAATAGGAGCTAGTTGTGAACGGGTTTCGATCACATTACCTGAGAAAAGAAACTCGAGCATGAGATGGAGACTCTGTGCTTTCGACTCGGTTTAGGTACCGTTAGATTTTCCGAGTGGTTCCAGCCTGGGTGATCTTCCCTTTTTGAGGGCTTTGACCAGCCTACTGCTTTCACCGATAGTTTCGATTCGCAAAAACATTTGTAAGAGACACTCTTCGAAGTCCAAATAAGCTTCTTAAAATTTTTTTGCTGTAAAGACTCCAATCTTCCTCCAAATAAGTCTTAAGGGACCTGTTTAAAAGTTTTCTGAATGCGTTACGAAGCCGCTGCAGATCAGTATTCCGCCAAGGAATAGGTGATATGCAGGATTGCTTACTAACTGGACATGCCATTTCGAAACACTTAGTGAGTGTGCCGTTCATGTTCTGAACAGCTTCCTCAAGCCTTTGTTTTGTCCTGAGCTTAGGGAAAGCACTATTATAATTGTCGAGCTCTTCCATAAATCGTATCCAATTGGTTTTATGCGGATTCTTCTTCGAGACCTCGTATCCGATTCTGAATTCGATATATCTATGATCTGACATGGAGATCTCCGATAGTACTTTTCAGCCAGTCATCTCCTAAGCTTACCTGTTGGATAAAGTTAAGTCAATTACTTACTGCCTTACTCTCGTAAAAAAGTTGGCTTTGAGCCAACGTTGCTGACAGCCAAGTCAGACGATAGGATGAAATCCAGGAGATGATTACCTCTCACGTTGCATTTGCTACTGCCCCAGCATTAGCATCGCAGCATATGATGAGTCCTACCTTTTCAATGAGTTCTACTATCGCCTCCGGTGGTGGCGGCAATAGCCATGTGGAAAATAAACACGCAACGACGAACTTGTGCCATTCTCTGTTTGCTTCGTAGCTTATGCCAACCAAATATTGATTACAAAATTACACAAGTTTAGTTGGTGAGAGTGAATTCGGCACGTAAAGACAAGCTCTCGGTCTTACCGATCGGTTGTCATAAAGTTGTGTGAAACCCCTTAAATATCTGAAACCACAGATGCGTTTATTCTACACTCATGGCTCCTGAGTGGATATTATTACACATTTATCATATTGTATAGGGTGAGTCATTGTGAGGTTTGATTAATAATGTAAAATAAAATACATAAATTTGAAAGTGAACTTAAAATTTTTATTATCGCTTAAAAGAACAATTCATGGCATTTACCTCTTAGAAATGATATCATGTAAATGTTAGCCATGACTACGTCTGAAGTGGTCCATTCGGAAGGTCCAATTTTGGGCTACTTGTTCGAGCATAGCGACTGGTATCTCGCGGATAACACGAGTAATATTGGCTTCCAAAGCGTCTATCGTAGCCGGCTTATTCCTGAAAACCTAAGACTTTACATATTCCCAGGGAAAATAGTCCAAAGGTGTGATATCGTACGATCTAGGCGGCCAATTATCCGTAGCAAAACGTGAAATTAAGTGCTCACCAAAATGATTTCTCAACAAGTCCATTTTTTCACGCGCTGTATAAATCGCAGCGCCGTCTTGTTGAATCCAGAGCTCACCGAAACCATATGCTCGAATTCCAGGAAGCACATAGTCCGTTAACATAGCGCGATAACGCTTACCATTGACGGTAACATTCTGATTTGCCTCATTTTCGAAGAAATATGGACCAATGATTCCACCAGCCCATAAACCACACCATACCGTTGTTTTTAATGGATGTAATGGTAGCTTTTAGTACTCTTCGGATTGATCATCAGCCCAAATATGGTAATTTTGTTTATTAACGTATCCATTGAGCCAGAAATCACTGAAAATATGACGCAAATTCAAGTCGCTTGGCTTCAATTCTTGCACAAGTTGAAAATGCTAAATACGTAAAAATATGTAAAATACGCCAAATTGTCGAATACTCCAAACCAAGCTGCTGAAAACGACGACGAAACGATTCGTCACGGTCTTCGCGAACACTCTAAGCTACAGCTGCTATAGTCTTTTCACTACGTGCTGGATGTGGTCTAACCGGTCGATTATCATCCACTAATGTAAACTGGGACTCACATTTGCGAATGGTATTGGCAATAGTGGTTTCAGTAGGTCGATTATGCGCACCATAAGTTCCTCGAATCGCACGAAAGACATATCTCACAGAACGCTGATTTTCGTAATACAGCTAGACAATTTGGAGACGCTGTTATGGTGTGAATCTTTCCATGATGACTTGCCAAACGATACTGAATATTTTTGATCTGTCAAAAAAAGACTATTGAAAATCAAACCTCACGATGAATTACCCTATACATTGGTTTTTCATTTACACTGTTTTGTTTCGTAATATTGGAACAACCATCGAGAAAGGAAAGAAGAGAAAAAATAAAAATAAATAAATAATAAAATAGAGGAAAAAGTGCAACAGAAGGCTGAGATAAAGTTATGATGAAAATAGGATTTTGAAATACGTAGGTACAATGGCAACAAGATTTTCAAATTCTTTTTCATGAACATATGGTGTGGTGTACGAGTTTACTGTTTTGTCGCAGAACCAGCGCAGATCTTCAGAAAATAAAATGCAAGTCGCCCCCGGGTGGACTCGAACCACCAACCTTTCGGTTAACAGCCGAACGCGCTAACCGATTGCGCCACGAAGGCGATGACAAAATGTTGACAAATTATAAATGACAGTTCTTGAACTTTTAAATAAAATTAAATAAAATCTCTACCCTTGTACGCATATGGTGAAAGTGGGGTTGTTTCTCAGACATAGCTCTTTTGTACCTCCTGTTGTTCGGAAAAACCGCTCGTTCTATACGTAGATTGGCAACTATGCATAGAATCTTCAACTAGCAAACAGTAAGAGTAGTCTTTAAAACGAAAATCGGAGAAGAAACTACAAATTTACGCTCGCCAATCTATCAATAATTAAGGGTACTTGACAACTCAATTTTTTCCGGCGTACGTAACCCAGCCGGATTAGAAGTTTAAGGGCATCAACATTCTGGGTTTTCACGGATCCCAGTATTGGCGTCTCTCAACGGCTTTGGCATGTTCGTTTTATTTTTTGGTGAGCCTTCCAATCCGTCCTTAATGTAGCACTTCTCTAAGGGCTAATTTGAGCTCTTTCGTTCTTTTCTGCAAGGCCGCTCTGTATTTCCGTTGTTTTTTCAAATTTAGCTGTCTGCAGTCGTCATCTAACCAGGGGCGGGTGTTGAAACTTAGACGGCCGTCTTTGTTAGTGATGTCACTGGTCATTCATTTTTATTTAATGCATTTTTATTTGCGTCAATTCATTAATTCTTAAATGTTATGCTATACAAAAAAAACGCTTAAAAATTAGCTTAAATAACTTAAAAACTATCTTATTCTAACTACCTGGACACTCTAAATTGAACCTAACAATTAAATTTTGTCTTTCGACGTGCAGTACAAATATTTTTTACATTAAATATAATTAAAATTTTTAAATTTAAAAGCTTAGTAAACTAACATTTTTTATATAATATAAAACTTAAGACTAAAAACTAAAAACTACCTAAAATAAATCTTAATATATAAGGTTTTCTAATAACGACTTGAAAACTTTTTTTTTTTTAAGTAAAAGGCAAACCATTTGAGATATTTCAAAAACTTTATTATTGGCTTGAAGTATGATTAAAACATTTAATATATGAATAGAACTCGACTTCGTTCATATAGCCACCGCGGGCACGTTTGCAGCGGTCGATTCTTTGGACCCAATTTTGAACGACTCGGACACACATTTCGGCCGAAACGGCCGCTATTTCGCGTTCAATGTTGGCACTGAGCTTTCCAACGTCGTCGTTGGATGACTCAACGTAGCCCCACAGAAAATAGTCAAGCAGCGTTAAATCGCACGAACGAGGCGGCCAATCGACTGGCCCATGTCTTGAGATAACACGCTCACCATACTTACTTTTCAATAAATCGGTTGTAGCGTGTGCTGTGTGGCTTGTGGCACCATCCTGTTGAAACCACATGTCGTCCAAGTCCATATCTTCCAATTCGGGCCAAAAATAATCGGTGATCATGGCGCGATAACGCTGACCATTCACAGTAACGTGACGATTGTTATAGTCGACGAAAAAATATGGCTCAATACCGCCGCCGGCATGCAAACCGCAAAAAACAGTTATTTTTTGTGGATGAAGTGGTGATTCATGAAGCACATGTGGGTTTTCATCCGATCAATAACGCATATTTTGCTTATTGACGAACCCATTGAGCCAAAAATGAGCTTCGTCACAGAAGATGATTTTGCGATGAAATTCATCATCTTGGCGCATCTTCTCCAGAACCCAATCGGAGAACGTACGTCGCTTCAAATGGTCCATCGGCTTCAATTCTAGAGACAGCTTAATCTTGTATGGGTGTAAACCAAGATTCTTACGCAAAATACACCATAATGTGGTCTGAGACATGCCCAATTCTTGAGAACGCCGTGGAATTGACTGATTTGGATCGTTTGCTACGGACGTCTGAACGGTAGCGATATTTTCAACACTTCGACCAACATCACACAACGAATATGTAGACTTAAATGTTTGTACTAAACTTGTTATTGCCTGTCTACTAGGGCAAAATTTACGACCGAAAATTGGAGTTAACGCTCTTAAAGTTGCAGTCACCGACTCCGAATATCTGTAGAAAATTTTTATAATTTGCAGACTTTGCGCGTAAGTGTACTTTACCGTGATGAAAATGTTGAGTTTACTGAATAAATTGACAGTGACAGTTGGATGATTAGTGAAAGAGTGCGTTCACAAATTAAATTCAAAGTTCTCAAGTCCCTATTGGAAAACCCTATACTTATTGTGTAGGTAATATTCCTTTTTTTTGTGTTACCACTTTTTTTTAGAGAAGAGAAGAAGAGGTGGGCAACCTCTGTTGTTTTTTTTTAATTATTTTTTTGAATTTTTTTTTTATTTTATATATATATATTTTTTGTTTTATAATTTTTTGTTCCTAACATCTACCTTTAACCTACCTAAAGCTATGTAAGCCGGCCATGGCTAAAAAATTAGACTGACCAACTCTGCTTCCTAATGGAGCTACACTGCACTAGAGGAATTCGACGACGTAGATTCCTCTCCTTCAACAAGCAACCAAAATAGTTTTGTTGCTGCAGAGCAACATCTCTCATATCGCGACCAGGAATGTTGCGGTAGGGCCCTACTGAACCGGAGACGCTCCGCCGTGTGCGATGTCTCTGTCGTAGTTGAGTCGCCTGTCCGCAGCCGTTCGAGCGACGTGGAAGATTAACGGCACCGCTAATCTATCCTGGATCAGACCTTTTTTGTCTAGGTAGAGGATCGCTTCTGGAAGAATAAAGCCGTCAAATCGATATATACCATATAATAGGGTTCGTAAGCTCCGGAGATCAGGTTATTGGACGAGGTCATTGCTCTTGAAATGTGCCTTCAAATCAACTAAATTACAAAATTGTCCACTCTTATTAGGTTCGCCCTATTGTACGAGACCTCGTTAGGATGGAATTTTATGTAGTCAGTTTCCGTTGTTCTGTACAAGCAAAGACAAGCCCTAAGGCAAAGCACTCTCAAACACCCGAATCTTTTCCAAAATACTTGCTCCCACGTTAAACCACACGGGACAACCAAATACAAGCATAGACAGGATAAGGGCCATGTAGCAGATCATCTTTACCTTCGCATCGAGTTGCCTGCTATAAAACAGTCTCTTTGTAAGGGCAAAAGCACCATATTGATCTAGCCAGATCCCAAGGTATCTGACTACATTTCGACAAACAAGTGGCTGCCCGTGTTGTTCTACGACCTGAAACTTTCGCCAATTCTTTCTGGTATCCACAGAGGCCCCAGACAAAGGAGTCATAAAAAGAATGGTTTCCGACTTGTGAAAGTTGATCTTCAACTTCAACTGGATATCATAAACCAGTTTAGACACGGCATGAATAACATCATGCTTCGCCTTAAAACCAAATTGATTATCCGGACTACATATGTTTCTGTCCTCAACCCACTTAGTCAGAATTCTATTGATTACTTTTTCGAAAACCTTACTGATGTTCGGAAGGAGTCTGATCGACCGGAGATTCGCCGGATTGGAGGGGTCTTTATCCCTTTTGGGGATGGGATTTAATACCGCAGTTTTCCAATGCGCTGGATAATGTGCATTATTCATTGTATTGTTAAACAGGGTGGTATAAATGTCCACCGCTTCTAGTGTAAGATGTCGAAGCACAATGTTCGGTATTCCATCGGTTCCCACTGATTTCTTACTTCTAATTGTGCCAAATATCGTTTAAAGTTTTTCCTTCGATATAAACGTAGGCTGTTGCCTTTCATTGGCGATGACATTATTTGCCATATTATCATCACTGAACTGGATGAAACCCTAGTTCTCGATTCGCCAATTCACTATTTCATTTCGAAGGTATAAATTGTGCACAAGGACTCGACTTTACAGGTCGTGGTTCGGACCAATGGTGTCATTCGTCTTGTACACTTCCTGGATAGCCGTTCCTACAGCCTCGACCTTTTCCTGTAGTTCCTCGATCACAAAGATGTTGTCATCATTAACAGCCTGCTATGATCTTTGCCTGCTGTTGAAAGTATGCATTCATTGTCCGTCGTTCGGGCGATTTTAAGACACGAATGGTCGTTTTGATCTTTCCTCCGAAATATTTTATTTATTTGCGGGAACATATTCGGGTTGTTGGTGTTTACAGCCCGAATTTTATTGTTTCAATACAAACTTACAGAAGCTCTGTAATTTTCTTTTATTAATGTTTGGAGGTCTTTAAGCGACGACTTTAATGTCATGATCTCCGAGTTATGTCTATCAGTAAACTGTCTATACAAGGCATTTAATCTTGACAGCAGTCTACTTTTATTGTGGTGCAGTACATCTATAGTTGAATTGCGGAACAAGTCTTCATTGTCAGTGTATTGATACAGAGGTATCGTTTTGTCCATTGTTCATTTAAGTGTCTTGTCCATTAGTTTTAGATATCTGTCAATCTCCTCGTTTGACAGGTTTCTGTTGGACGGTGCGAATTCAAGGAGAGTGCTCTAGACATCGTCTCGGAGAAGTGTGTCCAACGCACCTTACTATAGTTGTAGGAATGCCTTTGAACAAACTTATCCAATTCGGTTATTTCGGTATTAAACCGCAATGGTCACTGTTATACACAAAAGTTCGAAGACAGTTCACAGATTGTTGGTTCGTACCTGTCAGTTGTATCCGTGTGTCAAACAACAGGAGATCCAAATAGGAACCGTGTCTAGGAAATGACGTACTAACCGCCGCCTTAAGGCCGAGTCGGTTCTTCAAACTGTGCTGAACCCACCAATGGAATAGTAGGTTTCCTCTAGTGTTTGGTGTATTATTTCCCCAATCTCTATGTTTGGCGTTAAAATCTCCGCCGATAACAAACTAGTTTTCCTCCAATTCCAGTCTCAGAAATCGAAAAAGTGTCTCGAGCTCTGAGATGAATAGGCTGTATTGAATAGCACCATGTATAACCGTTTTCCACTAGGGAGAGAGATATACAAGATGCATGCTTCAAGCACCTGAAACCTACGCACTACACGACTGTATATTCTTTTAAACGTATACTTTTTCTTACGAAGATCGCAACGCTTCCTCCTTGTATAGAGTTCGGTCTGTTCCTTCGTATTATTTTATTCCTTCTGTGCCTCATTTTGTGTCTTTTGGTTAACTTAGTTTCGCCAACCAAAAGCACATCTGGGGCTTGGTCTTTGACCTTGACTTGCACTTGAAAAGTTCAGCTCTTCGCTCAATCCTAATCAGTGAATTAATATTCACTGCAAGGACTTTCAGGGTTTACTCCGTCATGTACATACCCATTACGACTGCAGGTGCGTTAGTTCCGGCAGCAGTGCATAGATTTGATCCACGCGCGTAGTTTGTTCAATTATCTGACGTTGTAGCTGAGCCATCTGCCCCCGGATAGAGAGAAAGATAGCTAGCTAGTATGTCAGTTCCAGGTTTCGGTGCTTTAGGCGCTGGGGCCTGAGAAGCAATCCTCGCTTGCCTAATTTTTTGGTAGCGCTTCACTGTATTATAGTGCCTGTCGAAACTTAGTCTTTTAATATAAAAATTATTGCCCACGGCGACTTAAATAGTTCAATAGTTTCCTTCATCTCCATCTTGATTGGTGGTACCCGTAGCTTAGTTGATTTCTGATATTGTTGCTGTTGTTGTTGTTGCTGTTGTCTCTGCTGCTGCTGATGTTGTTGCTTTTGTGATTTTTTTTCCTGCTGTTGTTTTTGCTGTGGTTTACTTTTTTGTTGTGATTGTGCCTATTTCTTTGTAAGCTCCTGTAATGGTTTATGTATTTTTTTGTTGTTGTAATACATGTCGCTGGGTGTCTTGGAGCTGTTCTTGCTGCTTCTTCTCTCTCCTTGCAATTTGCTTAGCTTTTATAGCAAGCATCAGCGCTTCAACCTCGTCCTCTTCGTCATCTGATTCAGAGTCCACCAGAGATGCGAACCTTTTACAATCACCCATATAGTGACCTTCTCCACCATCAGACACATATGGGAATTCGTCTTTTTTTGTCTCCTGTCTCTGCTTTGTGCTGTTGCTGCCCCTGCCGATGTTGTTGGCGCCTCTTCCCTCACTCCATCAGGCAGCATTTCTGACGAAGCTGATAGGGAAGGACGCTTTTCGAGATTAGGAGTTGGTTTTAACTTTCTCCTCCTCTTTGTAGTAGCCTCACCTGTTGTTGTTGTTCTTTGAACTTTTTTTTTGGCCTGATCATCGGATGACATCGTACCATCGACTGGTCCCGCTATTTGAATAGCAGAGCGTTCACTGCCACTCATTCGGTTGCACTTATTTTTATTGCATTTTAATACATTTTTAAAAATAAAAAGTCGGTCGATAACACAAATTGTCTCCAATTGTCTTTTTTTTTAATTTTATATTCGCTTTTCTTATTTTAAACGAAGACGAAACACGTCTTGTTACCGCGGAGAGCTATGGTATGAACGACTCAGTGATGTCGCTGGTCTACTACGTTCGATGCTAGCGGCATCGGATTCCTTAAGAGGTTAATGGTAACTCGATCGGATTGTAGCCGATCGACTTTGAACTTCCTCATTAATGGATACAACAAAGTAAATGTCCGAGTCGATGTTAGCTGCTGGAATGTTCGTACATCCAAGACACAGCTGGTTATAGCTATATAATGTTCCACCTCAAAAAACAATAAGCTTGTGTCCGTTTCCTAAAGTGATGTTGAGGTTGGTTAAGGTTGTACTTATCCACTGTATTACCAAAGATGCTCTCCTTGCCTAGCTAGGTATTAAAATTGCCAAGGACGATTTTCACGCCATGCTTAGGATGTCCTAAGCATTCTTCGAAGCATTCTCTATTGTTGGCGTTTATGTTTGCAAAATGCATCCTTTATGCGAATCGTCGTCAGAAGCTCAAACCTTGTTCCCTGGACCTTGTCTTTCGACGAACGCGACTGTCTGTAACAATCTCCTTAAAAATAATAAGTTTTCTTCGTCTTTTTGTCAGGTACATATCATAGTAATTCTTGGATGGCGGGTATATCCACTTTGTAGGAATCGAGAATCTCCACTAGTTGTACCGTTTCACGCAGCCTGTTAAGAGTTCCAACATTTACCATAACGTTGCAGATTCGAAGATCGGTATTCTTAAAACATTTTCCAGAGTCATCAACAGTGAATTTGTTACTATCCGAGGCTGTTAGTTGTTTCGTTATATTTTTTAATATCTTCTATGTAGGGTTATAATGGCGTAGGCCAGTATTACGAGTATGTTACTGGTCGAGCTTGCCATTGTCATTTTATCCTGCATTAGTACGGATTTACTCATACTGTTACAGAGGCCTACAAGTAGGAGGTAAGGGACTGGCTCTTTGGGCAACTTAAACAATGCGGATCTTCGTTCGTTCCTTATCAGTGAATTTACAGAACCTTCGTACCTATTACAACTGGTGGTTAGGAGAAAATTAGATCCAGCAGCAGTTCGTAGATCTGGTCCACGCGTATATATTACTCTTGTACTTGATGTTGTAGTTGAGCCGTCTCTTCCTGGGTAGAGAGCAAGATAGCCAGCATGTCATGTGCAGCTTCCAGTGCTCTAGGTGCTGGGGCCTGCGAAACAGCCTTTGCTTATTGTACAGTTGTCGCTATTTGTGCTGAGGTAATTTGACGAGTGACGGCTGGTGTTCGACTAATGACTGATTGAAACTTATTACAAGACCGATAGTTTGCGGTGTGTTACTAGTTCTTGCATAAAGCACAACAGTTTTCATCTGTTGTCCTATTTCTTTCTAGAACGCGTTCCTCTGTGATTTTTTGTACCCTTCACTCGTCGAGGCTGCATTGCAAAACGCTATTGCCCCCATTTACTTTTTCAAACTGGTAGGTCAAGAATTTAGTGCTCCTTAGACTATCCAATTCGCATACTGTGTGTGAGCTGAACCAGGGAGAGCAGTAATCTCCGTTTCTTCCTTTTAGCTGTAGCAGTGACGAGTAGCTTAACTCCTACAAAAGTGAGCTTGTTGCACTGTTTGAGCTAGATCTACCGTTTTTTATGGTAAACTGAGGCACATTCAAGGCTTCGTATTGGCTTTATAAGTATATTAAATGTAAGTTTTAATAAAGTCTTAGACAATTTTGCTATTAGGGAGTAATGGTTTGAATACAGTTTATTGTTATAAATAATTTTATTTGACTATTTTCGTGTTCTCAAAACACTGTTACAGGGGTAACACTTTTATAATGTAATGTCACAATATGAATGTGGCTGACGCCGTATTGCTCATTCGCCCGAGAATATCACTGCTGTTGCCGAGAACGTCCGTGAGAGTCCACAAACGTGAAAACGATGCATACAATTTGACATCAACAGAAGTTCATTGTGCCGAATTTTGGTGAAAGAGCTAAAGATGTTTCCTTATATAGTGTAAACCGTTCTCCAATTGCTTCATGCTAAACGTCAAGTAAGGTTCCCATGTTCTGTTAAATCTGTTGCAGTCAAAGCAACTGTTTGGTGCTATATTTGCAGTCAAAAAGTGATTGGCTCTTATTTTTTTTAAAGACCCCGACGACACCACCGTAACCGTAACTAGTGAGCGCTATACACAGGTGTTAAACTATTTTTTTTTTGCCGCAAGTTACTGAATTGGGTTGGTTCCATTAGGACTGAGTAATTGCTCATACTGCTCGGGCAATTATGCCGTTGCATTGAAAGCCAACATTGAAGAAAAAAAAGACCAATTTGGAGCTAGATATTTTGTGAGAAACAATTTAAATATATGGTCATTCCAAAGCAAGCTGTCATAATCACACATATGGACAATTATGCCGTTGCATTGAAAGCCAACATTGAAGAAAAAAAAGACCAATTTGGAGCTAGATATTTTGTGAGAAACAATTTAAATATATGGTCATTCCAAAGCAAGCTGTCATAATCACACATATGGACAATGTACATTTTTTCGGTTTCGACGATGCAAATGTCATACATGAAAAATGGTGGGATATTTGAATTTCGCTTTAACGACAACAGGTTGAAGAATTAATTTTTACTCCCTAATTAGTTATGCTGTTGCCGTTTTACAGCAGGAAATGAGTCCTTGAACGAATATGAAAAGCAAAACGTTCTGTCGTCAGCAAAGGAGTACTAGGTGGGGTGAAAAGTAACCTCCATGGGAATGAAAAAAAAAATTTTTTTTAATTTTTTTTTTATTTTAATCAATATGGTCCTCTTTTAGTTTGATACACTTAATTCAGCGATTTTCCAACTTCTTGATAACGTCCGAAAAGTAATTTTCCGGAAGGTCTGCAAAATACTCCGCCGTGGCTTCGATGATTTCCTCGCGTGAGCTGAATTTTTTATTGATGAGCCATCTTTTGAGGTTTGGGAAGAGATAATAGTCCGAGGGAGCCAAATCTGGCGAATACGGTGGATGCGACAGCCATTGGAGCCGTAGGTCATTGCTTTTAGCCGTGGTTGCGATGCTCTTGTGCGCCGGTGCATTGTCTTGCAAAAACAAAATTTTTTTTCGCTTCATGTGAGCCCGTTTTGCAGCGATTTCAGCCTTCAATCGCTCCAATAATACACAGTAATACTCGGTGTTGATGGTTTTTCCTTTTTCGAGGTAGTCCACGAAGGGTATGCCATGAAAATCCCAGAAAACCGACGCCATAACCTTTTCGATCCATCGAGCCTCCCTCGGCTGCTTCGGAGCACTCGTGCTGGCTTCAGTCCATTGCCGGGCACTCATTCTGTTCTCTGGTGTTCAACAGTTACCAATCGACGCCAAAAGTCCGCCAAATTCTGCATCAGCAAGTCCAAACACTCTTTCGAAGTGCTCTCGCGTTCGTGTTTTTGGTCAGGAGTGAGTATGCGCGGCACCCAGCGGCAGGATAACATATTCATATGCAGAATATTACCCACAATATGGCGTGTGCGCTCAGTACTAATCTTTGTGGTATCTGCTAGCTCACGCATCTTCACTTTCCGGTCAGCCAACACCATTTCATGTATTTTTTTGACATTGTCCTCTGTAACCGCGTCGGAGTGCCTGCCGCTGCGGACTTGATCGGTAGTAGAGTTGCGGCCACCACGAAACTCTCGAAACTAATATTTGACGGTGTTATCTGACGGAGCATTAGCCCCATAATATTTATCCAACTTTTTCTTTGTTTCCTTCCCCGTTTTGCCTCTCAAAAAATGAGAGGATGAGAGAGAGAACGAAAATCGTTTTTGTCCATACTCCACATGATCCAAAAACGTCAAAAACAATCAGCTGTCAAAACAAAACTAAAGACAGTAAATATAAACAGACTTCAAGGCACCATAACCTTTTTTGCAGTAGCAGCGCATTCTGGCAGTCAAGGAGGTTACTTTTCACTTCACCTAGTATATTGGATTAGAAGTAGCGGACAAGAGATCATTGATGAAAATATAAGAGAGTGTCGGAATGAATGAATGGAGTCATGGCGCACATCAGCATTTATTTTGTAGATTACGGACTTGAAACCGTTCAAGACAACTGGAATCGAAGGCTCCGAAAGGTAATTTCTAAACTATTGCAGAAGAGAGTCATCGATCAAAAAGCACGCATTTTCGACAAAAGAGCCTGATGCCAAACCCTGTCAAATGACCTAGAAATATCAAGTGCAACTACATGCCATCAAGTCACCAGTGGAACTGATGCTACGAAAACCATACTGCCGGCCATTGAGAAGATTCCGTGTTTCAAGATATTTCAAGAGCTGACGGTTTTCAGCGTTTTCATGGCTTAGGAAAAAAGAGACAAAAGGACGTGCAATGGGTCTGTAGGAGGGAAGGGAAGGATATTTTTTTAGGGGTGGGTTGGACAAATGTTTGCCATCGGCTCGGAAAAAGATCTAAACAGTAGGATTGATCAAAAAGCTTACGCAGTGGTTTTGCCACCAAGGAAGAACACCCCTTCAGAACAAGGGGAGATATACCATCTGGACCAGCGGATTTGTAAATGCTAAAACCTTAAGAACTCTTGCTACACACGAGAGTGAAATGAGATTCGCCCCATTGAAGATTCGACGTACTCAAGTGTAGGCGGAGACAGAGCATAATCTGAAAGTGTTGAGCTGTTCGCAAAGTGTGTAGAAATCAGATAGGCCTTGTTTAAAGACCTGAGAGCAGGAATGTTGTAAATAAGCGTTGGTATGCATGACGTGTCAGAATTTACAATGTTTTTGACGTGGCCTCGTTTACAAGCTGTGTTAAGTTTTTTTCGGAAGTGAAGATATCAACACACCGCTCTTTGGGTGCTGTTTGTCCAGAATGTCGAAGCCAACCAGAATTGTGTATTTTGTAATCACCCGCAATAACGATTCCAGTATGAGGATACATGGATATTATTCTTTGCATGGAGTCAGACAGCGCATCAAACTCGTTAAAGGTCGAATTACTGTCAAATTGGGGCTTCTGTAAATGGAGTAATTGTGAATAAATTGGTTATTCAATCAGTTCTTCTTCTTGATCCCTCAAAAAAACCTGTCTGGAAGCGTATTTGGATTGAAATTTGGTTTCTTCAATACTTCTCCTTTGTATCAGATGTCATACCTACAGCTTTTTTAATTTTTTCTTTATTAATATCAGCCCTGGTGGTAATTCTTAATCGTACATACTTGAGAACCATATTTACTTTAAAAAATATACACATATACATATGTTACAGTTAGATGAATTGGTGTATATTCGTTTGGGATATAAGCGGCACCTACCCAAAGTGCTCTGAATCCAGGTGCCGATTCTGCCCTAGATTCTCAAATTTTATTCCATAACACAAATTAAAAGCACCGTTTTTGAACACAAAAGTGTACAAAAGTGTACAGTGCTTCATATCGAAATCATCTTTGCTGAATGTGTCCCGGTGATGAATGTGCCCGCTCCGCTCATTTTCCACATCAAGTCAACAAAGCTAGTGTTCTGCTGGAAATTTTCACACCGAAGACCTATGCTAACGAATCAAAGAAGAACCAGGCCACCATGAGCATGGTCCCATGCAATTAACAAAAAAATAATAATAGGACGACACAGAAATATACATCTATAACAAATCCAAAAACGTGAAAACCTATCTGCACAAAAACATCCATATGAACGAGTAAACATGTTCATACGCACTTACAAAAGTATGAACACATCACCATCCAAACGTACGCTGATATTCGTACCAGGTATGTGCGAATATTTTCAATTGTCAATGAAATCGAATAATTTCCTTCTTTTTCACGGCGGCGGCGATAACACGAAAGCAAAGCACAGAAAGAATACGAAAAAAAAGAAAAAAATAAAAAAAAACATTAAGCAATTTAGATAGTTTCTGCTTTGAACTCCATTGAAAGCCAAACCGATCATTATTTATGCGCGCCAACGATAAAGAGAGCAAAACAAAAGCGACGTGAGTAAACAGCGAACAAAGTAGATAGAACGACAACCAGTTAGGTACGTACATATATACATATTTTCGATGAAACGAAATGATGATTCATCCATATTGAAAGTCAGTGTTGGAGGCGAAACCACGTTGCCAGTGATAGCTTTGCAGTTTCGCTGAAAGGAGTGTGCTTCATTGAGTCTGCAGTTTTGCTTTTTGCTATTTTTTTTTTTTTTTGTAATTTGTGGTAAAATGTCTTTTGCGTGGAAAGATGAACATATGCCAATATTTTTAAAGGCATACCAGAAACACAGCTGCCTTTGGGATACCAAGTCCAGAGACTATCATAAATATCACGTTCGCGAAAATGCCTACGAGGCAATACTAGATTACCTCGATATCCCAGAATTGACTATCGACCATATAAAGGCGAAAATCAAAACCATCCGCACGCGTTACTGCAAAGAGTTGACACGAATCAAGAAATCGGAAAAAACTGCTTTTAGAAGTAGTGATATTTATGCTCCCCGCATATTTTGGTTTAAGGAAGCCGATGCTTTTTTGCGAGAGGTTACCGAAAGGAAAATGAAAGATTACTCTCCAAATGTGTGGGTAAGTTGTTTTAATAAAATATATACATTTTTTTTTCTTTTATTTTCTTTGTGATTATTTTGCATTCATTTTGAATTAAGAAAAGATGAGAGAATGAAATCAATTTCCATTGGCAAGTCTTCTTTTGAGCTGGAAATATTTTGTCTGAAGTAAATGAGTATATGCACCCCAATAGGTGCACTTTGACACTTGTGACTGTGTACAAAATGAATGGCATTAATACTGATTTAATTGATAGAACCATACTCAATCCAGCGAATTGTTTCAAATATTGAATCCCCCAAACCAAAGTACCTATGCAAACTTTTTCACAAGTCTTTTTGTACAAAAAAAAAAGGAAAAAAAAAACAAAAAAAAGAATAAAAAACAAAAAAAACATTTGAATTTCCGTCGCACTGGTGAACATTGAACTCAAATGATTAAATTGCCCCCATTCTTCATACTGGATTGCGTTTCAGCAGATACGTTTTGTGATATTTTCTTTAAGAGCGCTGAATTGAAATATTGCCGTCGTTCGTTATTGCTGCTGATGTATGCGAGTTTCTCTTTCCCACAATGAGTACATACGAGGTTTTATGCATGTACATACGAGTAAATACGAATTCTTTACTCTCGATGAGTTGTTGCTACGAGTATGTACGATGGCTTTTTTTTTTCCCCCAGATAATAGTATTGCTTCTTGACAAAATATGGTGGCTTATTTTCCGTATTTTTTGTCTTTAAAATAGTATACACTCGTGTAAGTATATATATTTTTTAAACTTTGAATACATAAATCCAATTTGGTTCGAAACCACATTCTAGTTGGCAAATTTTTCTAAAAATCGGCTAGGCTATGCATCACATTTTTGTGGACGGTTTTTACCTTGAGCTGTTGGTTGTGGAGATCTCGATATCCGGCGTCACCAGTTGTCCTCTTGAAATTGACAGAGGTATTCTTCGACGCAATTGTGTCGCTTAAGGAGATGTTTTGCATTTTGCATGAGTCGCAGTTTTTGGCTAAATGAATCTCTGTGCACAGTTTGTAAAATTCATGCTTCCATATAAAAACAATAGATGAAAAATATGTCTATTAAAGCAAGTATCTACATTTTCTGAGTTCAAAATATTTAGTTACATTGTCATACTTGAGTCGAGAATTAAAGAATCACAGTTTGAACCACAATGTTACCCTTTTTTTAATTGTTGAAATGTGTAACACGTATAATTCCATCTAATGTCACATATTTGGCTTAATTTCCGGACCCATTTTTTTACGTTCTTCGTTGAACTTGGTAAAACCAGCTGATTTGCTCAACTTGAAGTTTCTCTATTATCGAAAACTTTCGTGGATGCGCGTACTTCTAATAAGATCGCGTTTTATTACTGCCGCAGACATTTTCAATTCCGTTGCCGTAATTGTTTCTTTATATCATATTTTTTTAACATCGTTTGATTGTAAAAATTGGACGAACCAATTCTTTTTCCACAATTCCCAACGATTTTTTTGTATTACGTTACTTCTCGCAAACGGTGCAAGGTAATACTCCTTATTGAATGTACGACCTTGAAGTAAAAACTTTTGATGCACTACGCCACGGTAATAATAATAAAAAAAAAAACAGTGATCAAAACTTTGACATTTGATCGAACTTGGCGTGCTATTTTCGGTATTGGCTCTCCTATGTGCTTCCATTGGGACAATTGGGTTTTAGTTTTGACGTCATAACCATATACTGATGATTTGTCACAAGTTATGACCTTTTTGAGCAAGTCAGGATCATCATTAACGTCATTCAATAGCTTCTGAGCAATGCTAGTGCGACGGTTCTTCCGATCAAAATTAAAAAGTTTCGGAACAAACTTCGCTGACACACGTCTCATACCTAAAACATAAAAAAAAAAAAAAAATTGCATGACACGAGCCGAGCACAACTTCCCTTATGGTAATTCGATGATTTTTCAAAACAATTTTCTTCACATCTTCGACGTTACCATCTTTTGTTGATATGCTGGGGCGTCCAGAGCGAGGTTCGTCATTGGCATCTTTTCGGAAATCCTGGAGGAGCTTGTACCACTTGTAAATATTCTTTTTACTTAGAGCAGACTCACTGTATGCCACTGCTAACATTTCAAGTGTTTCAGAGCACTTGACTTTATTTTTTACACAAAATTTGATGCAAATTCTTTGCTAAATTTTTTATAATAGTTGAAAATCGCAGAGTACATCAAAATGCGTTTAACCTTTCTATTTGTCCAAAATAAACTAACTATTCTATATACTTTAAACTGTGAACATATGTTCAGGACATGTGTATCAACACAGCAAAAAAAGAGAATATCTATAATCGAATGTACGTTGCCCGCGAAAGTAACCTTACTTTTTGAACACACCTCGTATACTGTATGGTTACACATATTTGATGAAGTCTGATTGACGAAAATCAAAATATGTTCATATTTGCATGATGAGTGTCATTCTGATTGTTGTGTGTATAAAGGTTGGATTCATCTATATCGGAATTTATTGAAACTTATGGGATCTCAAAAATATGGGGTTCTGGTGGAAATATGTAGAGAAAAATATTCCGATGCACAAAAAGCGAAAAAGAATTATATAAAATTTTATAACCGTACCGTGCATTATCAATTCAATCAAAAGATTTCGTGTGTAAACTGATTCCTTTTTTTAACGACTCCTTCATCTAAATTCGCTTCTTTCTTGACATTATTTTCCATTACAAGAGCAATGTAAGAAATACAATCTTCCGTATTACTCACGCACATCCGTATGCTACGAGCTCATAAGGACTAAAAATTTAATAAAACATATCAATCTCTTGACCTGTGTAAGGGGTAGCGTCAATCCACATGTACACGATGCATGATGTCTTTCGATTCAAGCTTAGGCGGCTATTTAATGTCACAAAATACATTTCGCGCTATTTAAGCCACATAATCACTCTATGTGCGACATCTTTATCGCAATTTCTTGGTTGGTTAACCAAGTAATGGGTGTCCTAAAATTCTTGCAAGAAGTAATTTTAATAAAAAAAAGATAGGTTTTTAATTATAATTTTTGTTAATGATTCATAAAGTATACAGTATAGGGCTATGTATGGAATAGCTTGTCGTAGTACATACGTACTCTTTTGTCGAAATTTTTTATGACTGTTTTGCATAAATGTTTGATTGGGAAGGGGGGGATTCTTTTGCCAATAACAGACGTTGTTATTTGTAAATTTATAGCTTTATTGATTATATAAAAAAATAAAAAATAGATAAAAAAAACTTGACACGAGCTCGACTTGTCTGCCTCGCTTCTCCGAAGTCGCTGCCCTCCATGTATTGCCAGGTAAATGGCAATGTGTGGATCGTGGAAATAGAAGTATAAGGTAATCCTACGTAAATTTGGCTGAATTTTGTTGATATAGCACTTAAATTGTTCCTTCAAGGCGTGAGTGGTCATGGGCATAAGCCTTAAACCTCAAAAAAGCTCAAAGGTAAAAGTCCAATGGCGTTGAATCGCATGATCTGTGCAGTCAATTCTGATCTTCAAAACAGGAAAATACACGACCAGGAAATGACTAATGCAATAATTGGATTCTTACTTAATATCTGGCACGTCCATATACATATCTTGCAATTTAGACACCAACAGCTGGATTACCAGGTAGCGATAGTAAGCACCATTAACTATTATTGCCTGACCAGACCTACAGTCCGAAATCCGTACCAAACAGTGACACTTCGTACTCGTAGATGCATTTGTTTCACAACAGTAACTTGTGGATTTTTGGAACCTCAAATCCGACAATTTTAACGATTAACAAAACCATCAAAATCATTGCTTTACAATAAAAACGCGTTGTTCTTTCGTGTAGCGCTCCCTGTCAACTGTCACGTTGTACTTTACCGCACAAATATGGCGCACAATTCAAGTCTTGCGTGAATTCTGGTGCGCTCTTTATTTAATTTTTTCCCACTTTGGAAAGATAAACCCTTCTAAATATCATAGATGTCAGGAATTGGGCTTGCCGCTTCCGAAAATAAGCAATGCAGATATTCGGTCTTAGTAATTAACGGGTTGTAATGTCGTTGCCTTTAACACTGCTATTATCGGCAGAGAGAAGAGAAGTTGTTACGGAGTCGTTTATGTGCTATTTTAAAAGAAGACATTGTACAATGCCTTGATATACTCCAACTTTAACTTCAAATTTTCAGATTATTCCCACTGTGCATTTAACTTTCGCTTTAGAGTCATCGTACATATTGCGTTACATTCTTACATACGTCTCGAGTATATTGTGAGATCTTAATCAAAATAAGATCTCTAGGAACTCTATCGAGCACTTTTTTCAAGTCACTGAAAACGATATACGAATGCTTTAAGGCTTCGCGATAATTTTACATCATTATTCATAAACATTGAATCGCATCATATCTGTATGTCGACCTGCCAGGCAGTTGCCCGAATCATGAACCATTTAAACCAAAACTTTCCGATTTTTGTCCACACTTCGAAGGGTGTGTTTTGAGATCCGGCTGCACGCCCGCGGTTCATTCTTTTAACATTTTCGTTCACTTCGGCTTCCGACAAATCTGTACTTGCTCTTCGTGCCGGTTCTTTCGTACTCCGCGAAAAGTAGATTTTCCATCTATTGCATACGAGTACATTGTTGTAGATTATCCTGCTCATCTTCAATATATTTCGGCGATTGAATCTCTCACAAGTTTTTTCTTTGATATGCCTTGTCTTTTCAGAATACTATATAATTGCTGAGCTCCAAAGGCTTCTCTGAGTTCCCATTGTAGCGCATGTACTGGTATTCGTTTATAGTGAAATGCATGTATGCCTTTAGAGTTCTTCAAATATAAATCTCGCTTAGACTGAAATATCTGCTAGTGACCTAAGATTGGTACTCGGATGGTTTTTGACGTAATGTAAAACGCTTTTGTAGCTGCGATCATCTGTCGTCGTGTCGTAGGGTGTGTCCAATCCATTGCCATTCTCTCCTCCGTATAGTAATGTGTTTAGATTCTTGGCCCGTTCCTTGATAAAGCTGTGCATAAGACATATGATTGGGTAAAAAAAAACCTTAAGACGATTCTTAGAAATTTATGTACGAAGGGTACATAGTGCCTAACTTCCAAATACTGCACTCATAAAGCAGTACTAATTTTTCGTTGGAGTGGGACAATCGCAGCTTCATTCTTAAGCTGAAAACATTGATTTTCCAGACTTTGGATTGCGTTCTGAACGCAGCTTTATCTTTCATGTTTCTGCTGCACACATTTGTGCACCCCAGTGCCATCTCAGTTAGCCCAAACCACACTTCCTAAGTATAGAAAGTTGTTAACTTTCTCGACCTCGACTTTCTTGAGCGCGGGTTATGGAAGTGCCAAGAGCTTTCGCTTCGGTTGTGTTTTCTTTCAGACCCACTTTGTTCGCCTCAGCTTCCAGATTGTGAGCCTTCAAATGAAGGTCCATTATCCAATGTGAAAGTAAGAATACATCGTCAGCGTAGTCAAGGTTTAACACCAAATCACTGTCCATCGAATTTCACAGTTGCCTTCCGTCAAAACTGCACGGAGTATATCGCTGATAACCACCAAGAAGCATAGTAGTGACAATATACACCCCTGACATACTCCACTTTAGACTTCAAAATCCTCAGACATCTTACCATTGTGCAAAACGAGACACTTACAACCCTCATATGTAGCTTTAATAATAGCTATGAGTTTTTCTGAGATGCCTCTTCTACGATATAGAATCTCAAACTGTCGATTGCTTTATAATGATCCGTAAGGGGTTTATGTTATCGATGCAGGAGGATCCAGGGCGAAATCCTGCCAGCTCGACGTCGAGAGTAGAATATAAATGTTCTATGATTTGTTCCAGAATTATTCTTACCATTATTTTAGCTTCGGTTGGAAGAACGCATATACATTTCCAGTTTCCACACCCTGTATTTGGCGCCGCTTGGTATATTTCGGCAGGGATGCCGAAGGGACTACGCTACTGTCGCACCTGCTTGCTGGTTCTTCCACCCTTGAAGCCAATGTGTCAATGTACTGACGCCTGTCACGTCTTACACTACTCTGCAAATCTGCTACTCGATTGGTATTGCAGAAGTCCACAAACTGCTTAACGTTCTCCAAGGCCGTGACCTACGATCACGTGTTTAAGCATAGTGTTGTCGCTACCTACCTTGGTGTTGAAATCCCCCACCACCTTTATGATGTCCCCATTAGGTGTTTGATTGTGGGCAACGCCAATTAGGCTGTAAAAATCGTCCTCAGCTGCGTCTTCAGTTGAGGCATAACACCGTACCATGGTGACTTTTCTTACTCTACTCTGGAATTTAGCCGTCAATATGCGGTCACTGTGACGTTTTCCCGTATATCCCCTCTGTATTTCAGAGGGGATGCATTTCCGGTTCCCCAAACCCAAGTTCTCAAATATGTCAAAGAATCTCTCTTTTGTCTTGTTATCTGCAGTTATTCTCACACGAAACATAACTGTCGGTGCAATAACCGAGGACGAAGTTTGTCCTAATGCAGGTTCTTGGGAGTGGACCTTTTAGCAACATACATACCAATGAACACAGGACATACTTCATAAGCCCGTCGTCATATATTAGCAGCAGTCAGCATTCGCAATCACTGCCAATTCACCAGGATTGCTCTTAGCAACAAAATATTTGATTCATCTACGCTGTGTTTGGCCAAGTTACACATGATGTTAATAATTACGCGGTCGAAAGCACCCTCGCACAAATGCCCAGCGTACTCCTTTGGTGGTGATAGCGTCATAAATTATGCCTACCAGATTTTGAGGTGAAGATACGTTCGTAAAGCAGTTTTACGGACATCAAGCTCGACAACTCCTTCCATGCTTTTTAACTTGAGAGAAGTCATATTGACAGGTTTAAAATTTTCGGCGAGAGTGTAGTCATTCTGCCAATTTCCGGTATAAAGGGTACTCTTGCTCTTCGTCAGTGGTTCGGTATGTATGTTGGTGATATGCTAGCAGATAAGATTCTATTCAGAGTTTTCAACAGCTGGCCCATACCCATGCAACCTCCTATTCGATGGCTTTCTCAATCACAGCATCTAATGACAAATACCAGCTACGGTGTGTTATGTTACTCAGGTTACTTGAAATTTTAATGATAAGAGCTGATCGGGAGCTTGTTCCGATCAGGTTACTTGCCAATTGAGTTTCAATCATGAGATATACGGTAGAGTCTCTGGTTTTAATTCAGTGTTATCGCCATTAGATCTTCTGAGTGTCTTAGGGCTGTCGGGCTGATTTGTCCGTTCTGAGGACTTTGATCAGGCTGTTGGTTTCACCGAAAATGTTGCAAATGTCTTTATAAGAGGTACTCCTCGAAATCTGTATTAGCTTCCTTATTCATTTTGCTTCGATCTGTACAGAGTCCAGTCTTCCTTCAACTTGTTAACAAGTTGTTGGGTTTACTACCATAGGTGCTGCAATTATGCGTTTCATCATGGAATGTGTGCTCTGCACAAGTCTTCTCTGAAATTTGCCGATGGCAGCATTCAGGTTTTGAGCAGAAACCTTGTTTCCGATTCTGAAATCGATGTACCTATAATCTGGCAAAGAAGCCAGGTAATCTTTTTAGCATTCCTATTGAATTTTAGCTTGATAACTTGTTGTATTAGTAAATATTGGTGCTACTGCCCTAAAATGTATTCCGAGTACTAGCGTCGCAGCATATGGTAAGTTCCATTTACCTAGAATTAAAGTATTCAGTGTTCAGGTACTGCGTTTGGTAGTGGCGGTAGTACCACTCATAGAGAAAATAACCGAATGCAATGATGAATTAGAATCATTTTGTTTTCGTTTGTGCATCAACTTATGGCTGCATCAACTAAATTTAAGTAATAGAATTGCATAAGCTTAGAAAGTTCTCAAATTTTCCCGATACCAAAAGTGAATCGGTTGTTCAAGACAGCGCCGTTTTCAATAATTGGGTATTTCTCGAGCGTCCCTTGGCTATAACACATGGGCTGAAAAGTCCGTTTTATAGTAAAACACAAAATTTTTGCAAAATTCAACTTTATTTATCAATATAGCTGGCTTCGAGGGCGATACACTGCTATAAACGATTTTTCAATCTTTCGATACCAGTTTTGTAGTACGATTTCGGTTTAGCCTCAAAATAGGCCTCTGTTTCGGCGATTGCCATCGTTTTATTTACTTGTGACACGGTACATTGTATTGATGAAACAGCACTTTCTTTTTCTTCAAATGCGGCCGTTTTTCTGCGATTTCGTCCTTCAAACGCCCCAACAACGCAATGTAAGTCGCTGTTGATAGTCTGCCCCTTTTAGAGGTAGTCGATGAAAATTATCCCATGTGTATCCTAAAATACGGATGGCATAATCTTGCCAGCCGACTGTTGAGTTTTTGGTCGTTTTGGACGAGGTTCGTCGCCTGCTCGCCACTCAGCTGACTGCCGACTTGACTCTGGTGTGAAATGATGGAGCCAAGTTTCATTCATTGTCACATACCGACACAAAAATTCGGCTTTATTGCGGTTGAACCGCTTTAAACACTCCTCTGAATCATCAACACGTTATTGTTTTTGGTCGACTGTGAGCAAACGCGACGCGGCACCCACTTTGAACAGAGCTTTCGCATATCCAAATATTCGTGTATGATACATCCAACACGCTCTTTTGATATTTTCAGATCCTCAGCTATCTCGATCAACTTCACTTTACGGTCATTCGTAATTATTTTGTTGACTTTTTTGATGTTTTCATCTGAAGCAGCCTCTTTTGGACGTCCACTGCGTGCATCATCTTCGGTGCTTGTATGACGACTTTTAAATTTTTCAATCCAATTGCGAATGGTTCGTTCAGCTAGTGTAGAGTCCGGGTAACACTTATCAAGCCATTTCTTTGCATCGGCTGCATTTCTTTCCATCAAAAAGCAATGATAGATCAACACACGAAATTGCTTTGAATCCATTTTTTTTCACAATAACAAAAGTTGCTTCACTCACAACGCTATATCTCGAGAACTAATCGTCCGACAGCTGTCAAATTTGTATACGTATCTTCTGAAGGTTGGTACTAACTGAAAATGGAATGGATTTAAGTCAAGTGGTGCCCTCTCGTAGAAACGGCACTTTTCAGCCCATGTATTACATCCAGATAATATCGTATCGGCACAGCACCTACAAAAAGCCAAATAACTATCGTGCACTTCGAATTGGGCTTTTGAAGATGGAAAAAGATCCGGATTTTTATCAAAAAATTATGCTCAGTGACGCAGTGGTTAAATTGCTGCATTTGAAAACCACTATCATGTTTCGGTTTCTTTAGGACGGTGCCACTTGGAACACTGTGCATTTCACAACCGACTTATTGAAGACTTGGTTTAATGATCGTCTTGTCGTCAAAAATGGGCCATTCTATTGGCCGCCCGCTTGTGCGATTAAACACTTTTAGACTTTTTCCTTTTCTATTTTAAGCTTCTAGTTAATTTCAACAAACTAGAAACTTTAGATGAATTGAAGCTCAAAATTAGTCGTGAAATGACTGGAATCTCGGCTAAATATGCCAAAAATAGTCCGTTAACATGGCGCCGATAACGGTTACCATAGACGGTAACATTCTGATTTGCCTCATTTTTGAAGAAATATGGACCAATAATTCCACCAGCCCATAAACCACACCATACCGTTGTTTTTAATGGATGTAATGGTAACTCTTGGTACTCTACGGGTTGCTCATCAGCCCAAATACGGCAATTTTGTTTATTAACGTATCCATTGAGCCAGAAATGGGCTTCATCACTGATCAAAATTTCACGATAAAACACCGGCTTTTCATTGAGTTTTTCCAGAGCCCATTCACTGAAAATATGACGCAAATTTAAGTTGCCTGGCTTCAATTCTTGCACAAGTTGAATTTTGTAAGCTTTTAAGCCGAGATCTTCACGTAAAATACGCCAAGTTGTAGAATACGCCAAGCCAAGCTGCTGAGAACGACGACGAATTGATTCTTCACGGTCTTCGCGTACACTCTCAGCTTCTTCACTACGTACTGGATGTGGTTTAACCGGTCGAGTATCATCCACTAATGTAAACTGGGACACAAATTTGCGAATGGTATTGGCAATATTGGTTTCAGTAGGTCGATTATGCGCACCGTAAATTCCTCGAATCGCACAAAAAACAATTCTCACAGAACGCTGAGTTTCGGAATACAGCTGAACAATATGGAGACGCTGTTGTGGTGTGAGTCTCTCCATGATGACTTGGCAAACGATACTGAAAAAAAAGACAAAACAGTTTGATAGGAGTCATACGTGATCTGTCAAAATAAACCTATTGAAAATCAAACCTCATGATGAATCACCCTATAATATGATATTGCATATAAGGCTCCACTGGTTATCACGATTTCTATACTGATTATGGCATCACTAGTTTATGCACTAATCCAATCCAATTATATGATCGTCGATATTTGTCACCTTTCGTTTTCACATAAAATGCAGCACGTCTGCCTATTGCCTCTAGTTTTTTTTAAAATTTGATGCAACTGATACGGCTAGAGACTTGGAGACATTCTGCTATTAATGTTCTAATATAATAGTTTTATAGAACTTTTTTATGGCATTGCTAAGGTCGACATTTGCTCCTGATCTATAGCAGACAGTGACGCAGTCTATCCAGTGACTTAAACATTTTCAACAGACTTTCCTATCACTTCTTACTTTTAATGTACTAATAAAGTGTTCATTGTTTTTTTTTAAGCCTAAAGGTCGTATATCTGAAAAACTAGCCCGCTGGTCAAACGGAAAAAGTTTACGTTTTATAAAATCTATTTACAAAGTACCAATTTTATGGGATGGAACTTTAAATACCTTTGCTGATATTGCTGTAAGGGAAGAAGCAAGAAAAGACGCATGGGCAGATATTATTCGAAAATATGACATTTCCTTAGGCGAAGCTCAAAAGAAATATAGAAGTCTGCGAACATACTTCAGATATGAGGAGAGAAAACTACGTTCAAGCAGGGTGCCTATAGAAAGCACATGGTTTGCTTACAATGCAATGGCTCTTATGTTAAAGGCCGATGAGACCAGTAGCACTGCAGCACCTGGAGATCAGGTAATTTTCATATTATTTACTTTTTGTAGATTAAAAATGTACGAGTATTCTCGGGAAATGAAAACGATAAGGGCATTTTCTTAAAACTGCGAAGATTTTACAATTTTAAGAAAATTTTTCCACAAAATTTTTATGCTCACAGTTGAAAACAAACTTAAACTCAGTGTCTAATGAAGTTATTAATTCTGTTGAACTACAATATTTGCACAGTTTTTTGAATCTGTAGTTTCTCCTACTCTAGTTCTTTCTTTGCCTGAATCATATTCAATGCCAAAAATTGACTTTGGTCACTTAGCTCTGGAGGTTGAAAATACTGAGTCTGCTATCAGTAGTCTCAAATCAAATCCCAAGACTGGCGTTGATGGTGTTCCTGCAATCATATTAAAAAAAATGTTGTACCTCTATTCGCAAACCTTTACTTATGATAATGTTTTGTACTTTACTCGGGTCGTTCGGCAAAATCAAATTTAAGTAATTTTACTTATTTTGCAATCATTAATGTTGAAAGGGCTGATATCCCTATTTATACCATTCCGACTCCAGCAAAGCTTTTGATTCTGTGATCCATGTGCTACTTATAAAGAAGATAAATGGAAAGATTTGGATTCCAATCAGCAAAGTTGAATTGGACTTCTTAGTTTTAATTGGTAGGTTTCAGATGGTTTGCCTCTTTAAAAATTATTTAACATTAATTGCGTGTATCTCTGAGGTTCTACAAGGGAGTCATCTTGGGCCACTTCTTTTCATTATATTTATTGATGCTTAATGTATGTGGATGATCTCAAAACGTGGGGTAGAATGAAATTCTTAAATGATTGTACACAAATTCAGCGGGACCTTAATAATTTATATATTTTGTGCATTAATAATTGCTTAAAATTAAATTTAATAAAATGTTGCTTTATGTGCAATATTCGTTCAATTATTTTATTGAATACATGCCCTAAGTAAGGGTTAGCAAAAAAAAGGCTACAAAACTAGCCTTTGTTTTTCGTCGAATACATAGTTGCGAAAACTAATTCACTAGTAGGTTTCATTAAAAGAAACTCGAAAGATTTCTCGGATCTTCAGACGCTTTTATCTCTTTTAAAGCTTTATAAAATATGAATTCTTTTAAATGCGATGGGATTTTGAACCATCTTATACTATAGAGCTAGATGTCAATTACTAGGTAATATTTACTTAGTGCAAGAGAATGTTTTTCGTTCCCATACAAACAGCCGTAGCTTTTGCTTTATGTTGTCAATCTATGGTCGGGATTTATGTTAGGAGATCGTCGCATAAACTATGGCCGAAATGAACTAATTTCAAGATCACTTAATGATTTGAATTTAATTAGTAGGCATTTGGATTTTCACTTTCCCAGAGCACGCTTCAAAAACATTTTATATAGTACGCTTTCAAATTAATTAAAATTTTTTGAATTCCTCAATCATTATTTGCATTTTACTATCATACATATGTACATTTGTAGTCTATAAAATAAGTTTGTCGATGACTTAAATAAATAAATACATAAATGTATTGTTTTATACATATGTGCATTCAGAGTATGTAGACTATCATTTCAAAAATTAGTTGAACACCAAAAGTTCAAAAAGATTTCGCTAATTTTCCGTTCGTCAACAAATAAATACGCTTTAACCTATGGGTTTATCACTTAGCTCAGTCCGTGGGGAAGTGTCGTTTCTAGAGATGAAGCAGCGCTATTCTGTCAAAACGAAAGGAATTAGAAGGGAAATCAAAACCGCGAAAAAGTTCCGAGGTATTGCTGAGATATCTTGCGTCTTTCTTCCCTTCCATATTCGTATCCTGGCTGCAACAAGATAGTGTCCCTAGTCAATACTTACCTACTAACTTAAATGGCGCTACAGTTCGAGACGAACCTGGGGCTCAACAAACAAGCCTCTTCAGTTAGTAAGATCTCCATTCTTCGTCAGTTGAGGTTCCATTCTATTTGTGCGCGCCACCTAAAGTGAGGTCTTCTTCTGCTGGATTCTCCCTCCGGGGTAGATTCGAAGACTCTGTGGGCCAGAGCATTGGTGTAGAGAATTCGCTCTACATGTCCTAGTTATCCCAGGACTGATGGGCAGTTTTCTGACTGATGTCGCTGTACGGCTCGTATAGTTCGCCTTTAGATTTTCTCCTCCAAAGCTCGTCAACGCAAACTGGACGGAATAATTTTCCAACGATTCGATAGAGTCCACGCTTTAGCCTCATAAAGCGTCATTTTATTTAGTATTGCTGGCAGAATTCTAAACAGTGCCATGATAAAGTTCTTTTGTCCAATTCGGCGATGTTGTATGTTCTTTCTTGTTGATAGCATATATTGGTTTTACCCTTATTTAGCGCTAAACCCATTTTGACAGCTTCTGCTTCGATACTGACGATCGCACCGGTGACAGCCTATTGAGTTCTGCTCATTTATGTTGATATCATCGGCGTACGCTAGTAGTTGCACAGACATTTGAAAGATTATGCATCCAGTATTTATTTTTATGTGAGTTCCGCACAATTCCCTCAAATATAATGTTAAAGAAGTCATATGCCAGAGCATCACTTTGGCTAAAACCTTTTTGAAGAACGAGCATGACAGGAATGCCAAAAACTAGACATGGTTCTATAGGTATAGCTGTCATATGCGGGCTAAAAATCAATAAAAAAATTGTAGGAATCGATATTTGGACTTCTTGAGTTTTTTCCAGGATGGAACAATATGGCAGATAAGATCTTGTAGGTGATGTTGAATAGATTTGTACCTCTATAGTTGGCACAGTTGTAGAGTTCGACTTTCCTGTGAATTTGGCAAACAGTGCTGAGATTTCATTTATCATGCATACACTCTTCTGATCTGGGAAATGAGTTGGTGCATGCTCTCTACAAAATCATTTTCAGCATCCGGTATTCCATCAGATCTAGCTGATTTAAGCTGTTAGCTTAAATAATTCTACCCATACTTCGTTTTGGTCATCTGGATGGAATTTTTGGCTATCATCTACGTTGAATAGTGTATTGTGCAGAAAAGTTTTTCCATATTCTCAGAACCGAGTGTGACTCTACTACAGGGTTTCTTTCATCATATTGACAGATTTTCTTGCTTTGATATATTATTTTTACGCTTACGCTTTTCTTGGAGTATAATCTATTAATATCATTAATATGCTGTCTTTTCTTCTGATGAAGAAGCCATATTCTTTCTATTTCTTTTGTTTTTAGTGCTTATGAGTAGCTCGTCCTTCGTTGAGCGTTGCTTTGTTGTTTAGCTGCGTGTGCTTTCCGGCATATTTCATCAAACCAGAAATTTCATGGTGTTGGTTTGGTGAAATCCACCACATCGGTTACGGCGTCTCTGATGGCACGTTTACAGCGTTGCCACTGGTTTTTGGTGGTCTCGGCCAATAAAGAGAGTTAACTGTTAATCTTAAGAAAAATCAAAGGAAAAAATTAAAGTCAAAATTATAAATTGTGGTAGAATTTTTGCCAAAAATATTAATTTAAAATGTAGCCCATCGGGAACAACTCCAGCTATGTACGGAGAGTCAGATCCAGGGATACTCCTTCACACTTAAAGAGGACAAATCCCAAAACTTAATCCTAAGAGGGCTAACGTCGAACTTTGGGGGTGTCGAAGTACGTGAAGAGTTAGATACCATAATTTCAGGCTTAGTGACGACGAAACTCGAAAAGTTTGAATCCCCCAAATCAAAAAAAAAAAAAAAAAAAAAAAAAAAAAAAAATGCAGAAATAGGGTGGAAATTGTTTTCAGTTAGGCTGCTACCTGGTAGGCTAGTCAAAGAAATTGTAAGCTTAAAGTGCATTCTCAAGGAGGAGGAGGAGATGTCAGAAAGCTCAAAAGTGAACTGCACCAACTGAAGTGGTGAACACGCAGCAAATTGGCGAGGCTAATCAACCATTCAAAAATACGCCGAGGAAAGGAAAAAATGGTAAGCGAAGCTAGAGACAGGTCAAAGCCATAGGAATCTCGGCCAGAGCCTTAAAATTAACCCGAATTTAGACTGCGCTAGTCATTTCCACTCTTCAAGTGATTCCAAACCTTTAATAAAGGTTTTAACCAAAATCTCGAGGGGCAGTTACTGGGCTTGGCTTATGAACTCTTTGGCATCGGGGTCGACGAAGTCTTCGTTACAATTCAAAACTCCGTTAAAAATGTCAGTGGTTCAACGAACCATCCATCCATCCACTGAATTATTTAATCTTCCTTAATAAGATTAACTCCAATTTTAATGACATTAAACTTACTATCCGCAACTGCCCACCCAAAGCATTTTCGAATAAATTTAACAAAATTAAAGTAATATGAAAACGACATAATCCAACAAAATTAAGTCCTAGGCAAGGTCTTTTGGTCTGACTCCCATCACCCCTCTCTTCAAGGTATAATATCTGATATTAGTCTGGTAGTTTTCGATGGGCCCATTAACTTTTACCTTAAAATTTTCCAGACCGAAACCGTGGCTAAAACACTTAAGTGTTAAGTGTTCTTTGGTACAACACACACCGAAGCTTTGATGACCTTGCGCGTCGATTGTCTTTTGACTCTGGTCACGGACATCCAAAACCAATATTGGATGTGATGCCGTTGTCTTTCTGGGGGACGACAACGTTAGATTTCACTTTACGTTAGTAAGGTTTGCATCTGTCTTCCAAGCAGAAATTTACGCAATCCTCATGGCAGCGTACCGGTAGTGGGGGCGCACCATTTGCATCTGCAGCGACAGCCAATTTGCGCTGTGCTTGTGCTAGTATCCCACTAATAACGTTGTCTTCCATAGTTGGAATTGACGCTGGTTTGTCGGCATAGACGAGTAATTTGACGTATTCCTATAAAAAATAGTCTAAAGGCGTCACATCGCATGATCTAGCCGGCCAAGTCATTGGTTCAAAACGAGAGATAAATTGCTCACCGAACTCATTTCTCAATTGGTCCATCAATTCAACCAGGTTCGTGGATTTTGGACGAAAAAAAAAGTTCGAAATTATTGAACGATAGCGAGTGCCATTGGCGGTAATGTTGTTTTCACTGTCATCTTTGAAAAAAATGCTGGTCAATGATTCCGTCGGACCATAAACCGCACCAAACAAATTTTTCGATTTTATTCCAGCTTCTCTAAGGTCCACTTACCAAAAATTCGACGCTGTGACAGGTCTTTGGACTTCAGTTCTTTTACAAGCGGTATTTTATAAGGTTTTAGACCAAGATCCTTGCGTAAAATTTTCTATGTAGTCTATTAACACAATCCCAATTGCTGTGAATAGACAAATCACGGTCTTTATAAACACCCGCGAATACACCAGCAATATTTTCCTCTGTATGTACTCTACGCGTATGGGCAGGTGGCTTGATATTCAATAGCGAGAAATTGGTGCGAAATTTGGTCAATATAGCTTCAATTGCTTGCTCAGTATGAATCTCCCTCCCCTTAATATTCATATCATGGGCTGCTTTCTCAAAGCCTCTCTTTCGTTTATGACTCCGAATGCAATGACACCGGGACTGCTGTTACGGAAAAAAAAATATGAAATCAACTTTCCCTGTGCGCAGGACTGGTTTCGGCCGGAATCTGAGCCATTGCAGTCGGGACTTCACGGACGGTTCTTAAACCAATATTGGCTGTGATGCTGGTGTCTTGCATCTGTTTTCCAAGCGGAGATTTATGCAATCCTGATGGTAACGAACTATATTGCGGAAAACCGGTGGTGGGGGCATTCGCATCTGTAACGACAGCCAAGCTGCGCTTAGAGCCTTGTTGAACCCTCTTACGACTTCCAAGCTAGTTCGAGAATGCTAGAAATCACTTCCACATTACTTTACAAGGAGTGCAAAATATTAGTTCTTTGTCTGCGTGCTCTGTTTCGACATTAAAAAAAAATTGATTTATCAACTCAAATAAGAATTGTATACACTTTTGCAATTTTCCTGTTTTTTTTTTTTTTTTTTTTTACAATTCAAAACCAAAATCATTTAAATTGAAGTTTCAATAAATATAGATCCAATACATTCTCGTACATTTATACTGTCGGCTAGTGAACAGATTTAAGTTATATGAAAAATTTTTTTTTTTTGTGGAGATACGTCAAATATATGACATTTCTGAAAATTCATCGCAACGATTCATCGAAATCGTAGAAAAGAGAATTTGGAAGCACTGTTGTTAGCACTTATATCTGCTAAGTAGATAGAGTATATAAATTAAGTTAGCGTACATCGCTATCTTATTGTTGTATTTTAAACGCAAACCATATTTTCAGTGGATAGCGGATGTGCAAAAAAAAAAAGAATTTCGTTTAAATTCACCGTCCACTGAAAATCAAATTAACCAATGTGGTTATTCGCTTTTGTTACTAATCAATCACTGTAGAGCAAGACTGAAATGATAAGGAATCCATAAAATACTAGGTATCTACTTTATTACAGTTATTCGAGTTTCGAGATAAAGTCTTATTGATTAATTGCCTTTTTAGACAAAATTTTGATTTCAGAGCTGATTTCAGTGCTCGAATCATCTAGACAGTCAAAATGGACAAAAACTTTATCTACCACTAAATAATACTTGAAAATTGCAAGGTTTTGTCCAGTCGTGTGTTCTGCATTCTTTTGTGACACCATATTTACTTTTTTCTCTCCTTTAGCTTCTTATAAGTTTCTATGTCAGCAAACATATTGAGAATCCCTGGGTTCGTTATTGGAAAATCTATTAAAAGATTGCGCCTGTTTTCATTTTTGAGTCTCGCGCAATTACTTCAAAACTAAACTGAAACTCATCATAATAATCCGCATTCGACTAAAACCCTACATATGACAATACACAATAGAAAAGAGTATCTCTAATTGTCCATTTTCCACCCCTTTACCAAAATAATAAAATCTCTGACTATTCACAAAACCACAAATCTTGCAACCAAACAAATCAAGACGCCAATTGAACATTCAATACAATACACACGTTAAATAACTCACATTCAGCTCGCTGAATGTCGATGTTTTTACTTTGAGAACATCAAAGCCAAGCCAAAATATTGCTGTTGCTATGTGTCGCTGCCGATTCCCTTTTTTAGTTCAGACGCAAGCCAGTATTCGTATCTATGTATGCACATGCATACATTTGCTCTCAAAATGTGGCATGTATCTATTGTCTCCTATCTACTTCATATCATGTTGAGCTTGTGTGGAACGAGTAGAGTAGATGCGAGTATGTATGCGCAGCAATAATAATATTGCCTCTTGCCAGTTGTGTTGTGTTGTATTTTGTTGCTTCTTGCTCTGCGATACTTATTGTCGCCATTAGTAAGCATTTGGTTTCGAAAGTGTATAGATACTTGCGTGCGGTTTTGCTATGAGAATGAATTCGTGGACTAATGAAAAAAGTTTAGATTTTATCAGGTCAATTAATGCGAGACCGATTCTATGGGACGTCAATTTTGATTTGGGTAAAAATTCAATTGCAAGGAAGAACGCCTGGGAAGATCTTGCTCGTGAATTCAATATTACTTTCGATGAAACGCAGAAGAAATATAAAAGTCTGCGGACCTATTACAAATATGAGGAGAAAAAATTACAAACTAAGCAAAAAAAGACAGGCGGAGCGCTGAAAGAAAGCAAATGGTTTGCCTTTAAGGGAATGTTTCCTATAATGAACCAAGGGGCAAAGAAACACACAGCCAAAGATAAAAGAAAGGTAATTGAAATATTGAATATGAATATATGTATAAATATATGTATGGATAGTTATAATAGATATAAAACAGGGACAGAAATGTACATTTCTTTCGAAATATGTACATTTCAACCGTCCTTCACTTGATCGACTCAACGATCCAAACATATTGACATTTAAAAAATTAATTTTCTTTAAAGAAATGTAACCAAGTCTTTTCAATTGGAAAAAAAAAATATTTTTCAACCACACAATCATCTTGCTTCTATATTGTGGCGTTTTGCAAGCAATTCAGCGGCAATAAATGGTTTTGATTTTGATAGATACTCGTACATAAAGCACACGAATTAAAAAAAAAAAAAAAACAAAAAGTCTCTGAGAGATAACTACAAAATACAAATGAGTGCATGAGTGTACGAGTAATTTGTGGACGTGGAGCGAGCATGAGCTTTGACCGAGCTTTTGTTGCTTGATTAAAAAAAGGTAATCTGGAACAGCTCACAGAACATGTTGTGGTGTGAGGACAGAAATGTGCACCCCAGCTGAAATAAAGAGCTGATTTTGATAGAATTACTATTCCCGCATTACATCAATAGTGGGTGCACAAAATCGTTTGGTTAATTATGCTCGATGAGCGAATCGTAGGACAGAGAAACGTATGCAATATTACCGTATTGATTATGAGTAGTTTAAAGATGATATAGAATTTATATCGTTAAAATTTAATTGAAATTGTGGATAAAATTTAAAAAAAATATGTATATATATACATGACATTGATATGGTATAATTTGCGGTAAATTACTAAAGTTTTTTGTCTGGTATGTTTTTATTTAAAAGAAGTAGGATGTGATTCTCTTTCAAGGCATTTTTCCACTCTATATATTCAGCAGGGAACATTTGTTTCACTCTAAGGTCAATATCTCAAAACCATGCATTTTCAACGACTCTACAGTTTTTTCCAGGTGACAGTGCATAGAAATCTGTGATTTATTGGGCAACAATTTTTAAGTGAATTATGATTTTTTATATATGTATATTTTTTATAAACCTTGTTTTCATACTATTCCTTTCTATTTTAACCCATTTGGGCCCAAATAAAACTTCGCGATGGAAATAACAAAATTTCTTTATTAAGTGGTAAAAACTATTAATGTTATAAGAAAATAATAAAGAAATAAAAAAAAAATATATCTTTCATTGGAAAAAAAGTCGTCCTCCGTTGGAGCTTAAGTAGTATAAAAAATTTCAAAGCATTTTCATTCAACGCATAAGGTTTGCACACACTTTTTGCATTGCCAACGTGCTTTCCTATGACGCACGGTACATCTTAGTTGCTGAGATAGTTTTTTTGGCTAGTGACTGACCCAAACTGCAAACTTGGCACCACAGAAGCTGTTGGACGAAAATTTTCACTTCTCGTCTCAAATAGTGACGAGCAATGTAGCGACGAAATTGATGCTGATCTAACTTGTCATCATTCGTTATGGACGAATAAAATTTGGTTGACTTAATCGAAATGATTTCCTTTAGAATTGGGTCCTGGAGTTTCCGCATTACAAGTCGAAGTCGTAATAATATCCGTTCGAACTTGTAACAATCCAATTTTTCTAGCCAATTCGCACTAGCTTGCCACATGTGAATTGTTTCGTCGGATGCCGCCCAAGGTACTTTACCATTGACTCGTCAACTTTCAATTTACACATTTTGTCGGACAATCTTTGTCACAGAAATGAAGATATTTTTTGATTTCTTGGCAAAGTTCTTGACACAATAGACACATTACAGTCTTCGTCCAGGCACCAGCCTAGACATTCGCGAGGCTGTTATGTCTCACGGAATAGCATTGCTATGAATATGGTTCTCATCACCTTCCTCTTCACACTTGGCTCTTGAGAAAGTGCAACTAAAGCGATAGTTATGACTGCTGAATGTTCGTTTAATCTTTGTTTAAACAACAATTACCTTTGAAAAATAAGTATAATTTTTACCTTAGATGTTCCCACTGGCCCCAATTGGAGACACCGTTATAAAGCTTTACCTTCTATAAACGATATTCAATTTTCCTCGGATAATATAATTTTATTTTATAGTCTACCATATATTTACGTAATTTTTGTAAGAAAACTAACAGACTTAGTGAAAAAACTTACAAATAAAAATTACTTATTTAATGTATTTACTGATCACTAAAACAACTCCACAAGATGCGCTGCAAAATCACTTTTATTCTTGCTTCAACAGAAGCAACCATCAAATGTTAACAAAAGAAAGAAGAAAAAAAAAAAAATAATAAAAAGTTAACGGTATATGTTTAGGTGTCCTCGTTTAGGTATGGTTCTAACTCTGCTCCGATCTTAGATAGATACTTGATTGCTCACAATATTTTGCTTACATCGTTCTTAAACATTTAGAGGAAGATAAGTTAGGTTGCGGTGTACTTAGACCAGTTGAAAGTCCATTTTGATATTATGGGGATGGCGTGAGAGGGCAATGTACTACCTACTCCTGTGACCAAAAAATATTATCTTTGTGATTTCTCCCCAAAAATGTTTGAGTTTTTGGAGGTACATATCTTTTCTTCAGAAGTTGGGTAGCTTTTTTGCCAATAATTATCTGGATGAATTCACCTATGAGTTGTCTTAGCTTGAAAGTGTGGGCTTTAATTTTTTTTGTTTGGTTGCTATGACACCTATCAAACATATTTAGTATACTTCAAGTCATTGAGGAAACAACATCATATTTTTTCATCATGTTAAAAATGTCAAATTTTGTACCAAAAAATGATGAGTTGCGGAAAGCATTAATTTTTTGTTTTCATTTGAAGAAAAGTGCTGCAGATTCGCATCGAATGCTTGTCTAGGCATATGGTGATCATGCTCTATCAGAAGCAACATGCAAAGGATGGTTTCAACGGTTCAGAGATAACGATTTTGATGTGTGAAATGAAGAATGTAGAAGACCACCAAAAAAGTTTGAAGATGCCGAATTGCAAACAATATTGAATGAAGATGACACTTTGAGTCAGAAACAAATGGCAGAAATGTTAAATGTTGCACAACAAACAATTTCTGATCGTTTAAAAGCTATGGGAGAGATCCAAAAGTTTTTAAAATGGGTACCACATGAATTGAATGAAAGACAGATGGAAAACTGAAAAACCACTCCGGAATTTTTGCTTCAAAGAAACGATAACAAATCAGTTTTGCATCGAATTGTTACTGGCGATGAAAAATGAATTTATTTTCAGAATCCTAAACATAAAAAATCATGCGTTAATCCGGGACAACCATTAAATTCGTCTGCAAAACCAGAAAGGTGTGGTGTACCACGAGCTCCCAAAACCTGGTGAAACCGTAATACAGATCGCTGCTGACAACAAATGATCAATTTGAGCCATGCATTGATCAAAAAACGACCAGAATGGGCCAGAAGACACGACAAGGTAATTTTGCTCCATGACAATGCACCTGCAAACAAAGCAAAACTGGTTCAGGATACAACCAAAGCACTTGGCTGGGAGCTGCTACCCAACTCCTTCCGACTACCATTTGTTTTCGTTGATGGGACACGCATTAACTGAGCAGCACTTCGAATCTTACGAGGAAGTTGAAAATTTGATGACTTTTTGGTTAGCTTCAAAAGATGAACAGTTTTATTTGCATGGAATCCATAAATTGCCTGAAAGATGGGAAAAATGTGTAGCTAGCAATGATCAATACTTTTAATAAAAAGTTTTTTACTTTCCCATTAGAAATTAGTGTGTTATTTTCACAAAATGAGCGACAAAGTTGAGCCATTGTATCTAGATTTGGATTGCATAATGGCAACGCTAAGAAAAAGATTCGAAATAGATTCAACCGCCGATATTGTTCAATAAAATGATAAGAGAAGAGAAGAAATTGCAGCAGCGGCTAATGTCACATATAACGCATACGAGAGAGTCAATGCGGCTTTATGGGAGGCAAGCCTACAAATAACGCGATTACGAGTTTGCGAATAATAATGGAGAAATATTTTGGCACTTTAGGTCTTTAAAATGTACCCGAGACGTACATATAAACGATACGCGATATGTACAATACGATGACGTTAAAATGAAAATTAAATGCAGAGAGCAAATAACCCGATAAAGTTGATACAACAAGGCAGTGATAAAGTCCTTTACTTTTTAACGTCTTGCAAAATTTTCAACACATCAACGAATCCGGAACGTCTTTTGTTCTTTTTGTTGTTGATACCGATATCACCGCAATGTTTTAGGCCTTAAGGTAACTCCTATTATTTGTGGAAAAGGCCTTCTTCTGGAATCTGCGTAGAAGGTGTCGTTGTATCGAATTGCGAACAATTTAAATACACAGGTACTGTTGTTAGCCACAAAGCGAATAACGATGACGATATTCCACATAGGTTTAGCTCAAGATGGCTTAAATGGTGTAAAAACTCTGCAGTGCTTTGTGCCAAAAAACCGCTTGAACGTAAAAGTCTGTTATACATGTTAGTAGTCCTTCCACATTTAACACATGCGTCGTAATGTTGGAAATATCAAAATGTTGCGAATGTCAGAGGATGTAACAGAACGGGATCTAATAAAAAGTTGGTTTTACCAATTTTAATAAAGAATCCGAAAGAAAAATAATTTAATCATTGAAATGTTAAAAACATCAACAAAGTTTTGCCCTCACTAGCGACATGATCTAAGTTTAAGCTGTTGAACTGTTTTAAGGTCCTCAGATTAAGCCAGCCCATATTCAAGTATACGTTTCATTTTGAAAAAAAAAAAAATCATTTTTAATAATAAGTTCGCTACTTCGATACAAATCAATTGAAAACTTACCTACTTTGGTGGCGCTACAGCTTGAAATGAATCTGAGCCTCAATTACAAGCCTCTCCAGTTAGTCCGATCTTTAGCTAACTGGCTCCAGTTGCGCACTTTTAGTCGGTTGAGGTCCCTTTCTACTTGTGCACGCCACCAAAGAAGAGGTCTTCTTTCACTCCGTTGTCTCTCCGGGTTAAATTCGAAGACTCTGTGAGTCGGAACATTTGTGTCTATTCGATCTACATGTCCTATCCATACAGTTCGTATGATTCGTCATACAATCTTCTCCTCTTAGGCCCATCAACGCAAACGGGACCGAATATTATATTATATTATCGAATATAAAGGGTGATTCATCGTGAGGTTTGATTTATAATGTAAAATAAAACACATAAATTTGAAAATTGAAACACATAAATTGAAAGAAAACATTGTAATTCATATCATGCTGGCCATGACTACGTCTAAGGGGGTCCATTTTGGGCGACTCGTTCGAGTATAGCGACTGGTATCTCGCGGAAAACATGAGTAATGTTGGCTTCCAAAGCGTCAATCGTAGCTTTCTTATTCCTGAAGACCTGAGACTGTAGTCCTGACCTGACCTGTAGACCTGAGAAAATAGTCCAAAAGTGTAATATCGCACGATCTAGGCGGCCAATTTGCCGTATCAAAACGTGAAATTAAGTGCTTGCAGCGCCACCTTATTGAAACCAGAGCTCACCGAGACCAAGCGTGAATTTCAGGAAGCACATAGTTCGTTACCATGGCGCGATAACGGTTTTCATTGACGGTAACATTCTGATTTGCCTCATTTTTGAAGAAATATGGACCAATGATTCCACCAACCCATAAACTACACCAAACCGTTGTTTTTAATGGATTTAATGGTAGCTCTTGGTACTCTTCGGGTTGCTCATCAGCCCAAATACGGAAATTTTGTTTATTAACGTATCCATTGAGCCAGAAATGGGCTTCATCACTGAACAAATTTTCACGATAAAATACCTGATTTTCACTGAGTTTTTCCAGAGCCCATTCACTGAAAATATGACCCTAATTCTAGTCGCCTGGCTTCAATTCTTGCACAAGTTGAATTTTGTACGCTTTTAGGCCGAGATCCTCACGTAAAATACGCCAAGTTGTCGAATATGCCAAGCCAAGCTGCTGAGAACGACGACGAATCGATTCGTCACGGTCTTCGCGTACACTCTCAGGTACATCTGCTATAGTCTCTTTACTACGTGATGGATGTGGTCTAACCGGTCGAGTATCATCCACTAATGTAAACTGGGACTCAAATTTGGGAATGGTATTGGCAATAGTGGTTTCAGTAGGTCGATTATAAGGACCGTAAGCTCCTCGAATCGCACGAAAAACATTTCTCACAGAAAGCTGATTTTCGTAATACAGCTGAACAATTTGGAGACACCGACTGTGACTCTACTACAGGGTTTCCTTCTTCATACTATATACAGACTTCTGTACGGTCTTACTTGCCTTGGTACGTTTTTTTTAGTTTTGGTGAAATTTCCGTACATTATTCCTTGAGTACAACCTCTCATTATCTTCGATCGAACAATTCTCGTGTTAATTTTTCTTCTTCTGAAGAAGCCGATGTTCTTCCCGAGCAGCTCTCGTTCTTCGTTGCAGCGCCGCTTTGTAGACACTCATTTCGTCTCATTCTTCATTAAACCGTAATGTAATATGTAATATAATATGTAATATAATATGTAATGTAATCAACTTGATTCAACGTTTCATGCATGATCCGGATACCGCCATGTCCTCTAATTTATATTGAGATAAGGAAACCGTGTACTTGGTATAGTGATATTACGTCCCGCTACAAAATCAACAAGCCTAATACCTGAAACACATTGAAGTAAGACTCGTACATAACCGGGACATGAAGGTATGGATCTGATCTGATCTGATCGATTAAAGTATTCAAAGCCAAGATCTTTGATGAAATAGAATGAAAGTGTGCGAAAATGTTTAAACAATTTTACCAAAATAGCCTGCTTATCGAGTAGACGTCGTATGGTTATTTGGCTGATATTGATTTTGATTAGTTAATGTAGGCCTTATTCTATCGGCTGAAATACACACAAAACATTTTACTGGAAAACACTTTGTATTTTTGGAAAACTATCGCCTTTACCACGGAGATAGAAAACTAGACCCTTATTAAAAATATTAATATTGTAAATAAAAGAAAATAAACTAACTACAGCTAGATACAGGGATGAGTTAATATCCACGACTTTTTGAGTAAAAAGCGTTTTTTTTTTTCGCAACATAATCACCTTTAAGATTATTTGTCGAGGACCTCAAAATTGGCGTGTGTTTGAGCGATGATGTTATGGTTGGAGTAAAATCCCCTTCCGCCATGCCATTTTTTCAGATTTGAAAATAGTGGATAGTCACTGGGAGCTAAATCCGAAGAATATGGTGGTTGAGGGAACAATTCGTTGCTTAATTAATGAAATTTCGCCATGGCGATTCGTATGTGCATCCGTGCATTGTTTTGATGGAAGAAAACTTACTTCTTGGCCAAATGCTGTCGTTTTTTCTTCATATAGTCGTTGAAATGGTGCTATAAGTTGGCATAATAATGATCTTTGGGTCTTTGAAACGAGTGGCATCATAATATTCAAGAGCTAGTATCATCCGGACTATCTTTTGGACACTTAGCACCTCGAAAATTCTGTGTCTTGTTTCATTGTCGGGATGTTGATTTTGTGTCTTCTTCATAATGGAGTTTTGAAGGTTTTGCAGCTTTTTAATGTGTATGATATAGTTGAAGCGTTACCCCATGCTAGTGTGCCGTATCTCAGTTTGGACTCCATAAGGGCGTAGTAAACTTTGATTTTGTATTTCAAACTTTGAAGTAGTATCCAAGGCACACCGCAGCGTTAAGAGGTTGTCTGAAGTTGGAACAGAGTTTTTCTGTGTGTACATCCCATAGAAAATGGCTATCGATAATTACTTGCAGGCACTTTTAGGTCTCGACTACGTCGATTTGCTGGTCAGGGTGGAGTTTTTGGCAGGCGTGTCTTCTTAGGATTACCCTCAGATCAGTGGTTTTATAAAGACACCGTTTAAGCTTTATTTTCTAGCCCTCTACTTTGATGCAAAGATTCTTTGCGCTGGTTAACTACCAAAGTTGACAAGCGTCGTTTAGACATTCGTCATTGGTTTCAATCTACGACGATTTGAATTATAACTTTTTTGCTGGTGGCAGCACTAGTTAGACTAGCGAATTAAGGCACTACTAGAGATGTTTTTCCTTTTGGTTTGAACCTGTCCGAGATAGAAGAAAAGGGGACAGTCACTGCAATGTAAGAGTGATTCTTTCATTTGTAGCTAATTTTGGCAGCATATTTCTTTTTACCTTCCGCGCTGAAGAAGTGTGTCTCTCGGCAATTGTGTTTTCGACTGGAGCTAGTGTTTTCTATTGTTTTCAATTGACTACTAGGTAAAGACTCCTCAACCTTTTCAGCTTCCTTAGTGAAGTTATCAGAAGGAGAACTTTCACCAGTTATCTGTTTGTTTGATGACATGTTTTTCATCGTTTCAGCTCTATCTACTGAATTGAGCTATCTTGTGACTCATGTTTCGGTAGTTAAATCGATGGGGATTTCATGTCCTTGTATAGACTATATCAATAAGAATGTGTTATTGAGGTTTAATTTCTGTGACGTCAACCTAAGGCGTGTTTGGCGTTTTGAGTAGTTCGATGCCTCATACTTTTGAGGTGTTTGATTCTTAACCCCTCCCGCGACGACAAGACAATCAGAAAACAAAAAAAAATCTTAAAAATTTTGTCCATAAAGAGTGATCTCTAAGCTGCCACACGGTAAAGCCGGTGACTGGTTAAAATCATACTTTTACCACTATGTCACATTGCATACTAGTACTAAAAAATATATAACACTGCAAAAACTAACAAAGTAAACAGAAACAGTCGAAAAATATAAATGTTGCGTAAGTTTAGAAGATAATAGAAACCTTATCGATATCAAGTGGTTGCCTTCAAGTCGATACAATACTTAACACCTTATCTATGACGAGATTAAAAATAGTATAATCTCCAAGTGCAAAAATAAAAGTAAAACTCAAAATGCCATCCAACAAAATAGAACAAGCAGAACGAACAAAAGCACTTTGCAACGATTTGTTAGCAACAATAGACCAAATGTCGCATTAGTATCTGTACTTTGGTCAAATTTGATCGAATTGCGATCGTACAAATCACAAATGTTTTTAGATACATTTTACTACACTATCCGCCTCTATGATGTCTACATTTTTTTCGTGCAATGAGTGCATACGGATACTTTGATTAAGTATTTTAGGGAACAACCTAGGTTTAGCCAATTTATTTATAGAACTTAAATTGAAAAACGAAGAAGAACATAATAGATGTGTAGAATAAAAGAATTGTAGCCAACAAAATTTGAAGATATTTTTGTAAGAAGGTTTTTCTGTTTGTACGTATGCGCATGCATTGTCTCACGCAATGTAGAAGTACTTGTTGTTTTTATTTGGCTGAAAAAATGTGCATACTACATACCTCAAACTATTAATGGGCTCGCGAGCTTCATGCAGAATCGAAGGGATTCCTCAGTTAATTGGAGACGTCGTGGTCGGATGTATATTAGCGGTCTGGTGCAAGATGTCACCAGTTGTTGGCGGTTCGAAACTGTTTTGGACGGAATTCATTGAAATGTATCAGTCCTTGCCCGCTCTCTGGAACGTCAAAAGTGACAATTATAAAAATCGACTTTTAAAAAATAAAGCTTATGATCAGCTGATTGTGAAGTTACAAGAAATCGAACCAAATGCGAATCGTGAAATTGCCCGACGAAAAATCAATAGTTTGAGGTGCAGCTATCGTCGGGAACTGAATAAAATGAAAGAGAGTCACAATGTTGATAAAAATAATTTATATAAAACGTCATTGTGGTATTTTAATTTGTTGGGGTTTTTAGAAGAACAAGAAAGTCAAGTGAAGGACCAGTTTGTCGAATGTGATCGAAGTGAAATAGTAAAATAAATTTTGTGATTTTTAAACCGTAAAAAATATTGATGAGAACAATCTTTATGACGTAAATACATTTAATGCAGCATATTTCGCCCACGTATCTGCATTGCTACTGGTTCCGGGTTCTTTGTAGGGTTCTTTGAGCATTTTCATTGAAGTTGAACGTGCTTTCGACAACGCAACTTTTGACGGCATGTGTAACTCGGCTAGACAACACGGCGTAGACGAATCACTAGTTTTGCGGATAAAAGCAATGCTGGTGAATAGGACATTAATTGCGAATGCTGACTGGGACCAATATGTCTACATGGATCTACACGACTATGATAGGGCCAATTATATCCTATTCTTTGTTTGTCTGGTCGAATAAGTTCTCACGAAAATACCTGATTGCTGCTTTTACTTGACTTTAAAGAACGGTTTGTCTCGGATGCATGGGGGCTTTGCCAGGCACTCCTAGCTTCGCTCTAGATGCACTTATGAATACCCCCGATATTCATATCATGGATCTCATCTCAGATGAGATGCAGGCAGATCAAACCAATGCTTCCAGACGTTTCTAGGAAGTCAGCGGCCTTTCCGCTGTCTCTCAGCAGAAAAGACTTCATATTGCTTACTGGCGTCGTGACAGGGCATTAGACTTTTGCAAAGCACTTAAATGAGCTGGGCATAAGTGACACAACATTCTACGATGCTTGCTGTAAAAGTGATGACGACACCGCGAAGCACTATCTCTGTTAACGTCCGGCTTACTCTTGTATCAGGCTGCAGGTACTCGGCGCTGAGGTGGTGCGTGTTAATACAGTAGACACCATATCTCCGAAGCGCTTACTCATCTTTCTTCGTAAGGCTAAAAGTTTTCATATAAAAAAACTTACAAAGAGTATAATGAACTAGTTCTTTGTCTCAGCGCTCTATTACTTCAGAAAAAAAAATACTGTTTTGGGACTCAACGCCAGCTCTATACATTACTTTTTGGAATTATAATTACTGGCTAGCTTTTTGTCTAAAATACCAATTAGTGTCTCGCTTTCCACTCAGCTTGAAGACGTCGGAGCAATAATAACGTGCATACATTTACATACGGTACTGCTGTTATTTGTAGAGCTATTTTCGTACCCCCAAACTTGAGTTGCAAAACGTCAAAATAATTAACTCGTTCACATTTGGAATACATTTTTTTCATGTATCCTGCTAGTATTAGTTTGTAAGACCCACCCCCACCAAGGGAATCTTCTCACATTATCTGTATTACCCTGTATATATTATACTATCTTATTATATACTAGCGCTGTCCTCATTGAAAAGACAAAAATCTATCCTATCCGGACTCGTCAATGTGTGGCATCAAAAAGCAAGGGACTTTGTACATTACTTTGGTGTACTCCAACTTTAACGTCGAATATTCCGTTTTAAAGTAAGCGGACATATCGCATATACTTCCTGTTAGTTAGTATCTGAGTACTGCACGGGAATTCTTCGTTAGGAAATGCATTAAAATATTTTCGTTGTTAACTGTTGGAAGTTTGCCCTGCTCGTCTCTAACATATTTCGGCGATTAAATGGGCACATTGGCATATCTTCTATTAGCACTTCTGGCATCATCTTCTAGTTCGTGTTTATCTATTAGTAAGGCTAGACCGACCCAAGTTATTGCTGAATGGAAAAATACTCACTACTTAAAGCCATCTGCTGTGACTCTATCATCCGTACAAATAGTTGTCTCCACTGTTCTGATTTTTTTTTTGTCACAGTGGTGATTTGGTCTCTGTATTATTGGAAAGGATATTCCGAAATCTATTCGCTAATCTTACGTATGACAGGTCTTGGCTTAATACAAAGTATTTTCAATGGCTATGCCATTTCCATCGCAGAAACTGTCATTGAGTTTTCCGTTTCCAATTTGACTTTGGATGTAATATAAATCAACTTTGTATGCGCTTACCTGCAGCATTAAACCTAGGATTTCTAACAATTTGGTGATGAAATCTAACAGTTCAGTTGTGGTGACGACAGTGACAATTGTTGACTTTCTGCTCTTTTTATTCATTCTGAGAGGTTCTGGAAATATTGTATCTGCAAATGTCCTTTCGATTCGATACAATTGTAATCCAATACTCGTTATGATTGCAACATCATTCAATGGTACGATTTGTAAGCTTTACATCAAAAGTAGTTGGAGAATAGTTTGCTAGTTTTCTCGTTTAAACGTACTCGTAGACGTTTCCAAATAAATTTTCCAGTTATACTTTGGGCTTACTTTCTGATTAGATTAAATCCCCAATGGTAGTTATACACTCATGCAGTGCTGTATCACTTTAGCCGATATAAAGAGTAACCAGATAAGAACGATAGGAAAAAAATTTGAATAAAACAACAACGGTGTGAGATATAAAGTTGTCTCTAGCTTTATTTTGAAGCTACGTTCATGCCATTATGTGTGTAATAGCACATCATCCAAATGACCGCGGCTTCGCTGGCACTGCTTCAAACGGTCGTCCAATTTTCGATGACTAGATCGAATATGTGCGGTGTTATTCCGGCTATAGTGCGTCTAATGTTGGCCTCGAGTTTGTCCAAAGTAGTTGGCTGTAAATAAAAAAATAATCGAGTGGTGTCAAATCGCATGATCGCGGCGGGCAATTGATAAACATTCGCCGTGAGATGGCCGATCGCCAAATTTCTCCTTCACAACTACATAAAGTCCGTTAACATCGCTTTATACCTCAGACCATTGACGGTAACAGTGTCTCCTTCCTCATTTCGAAAGAATTAAGGTTCGATGATTCCGCCATGCCATAAAACGCACCAAAAAATCAATCTTTGTGGATGCATTGATGCTTGACCGAATACTTATGGATTATGTTCGTTCCAATAACAGGAATTTTGTTTGTTGACATAGCCTTCGCACCTTTGGCCAACATTTTCAGCGCCCAATTAGCAAACTCATGACGTTGTCTATGGTCGTTCGGTTTCAATTCTTGCGTCAACAAAATCTTATAAGCGCAAAATAAGGCGGGTTGACTCTCTGGCGATGCCCAATTCAGCCGATCGGCACCGAATCAACATTTCTGTTTTTTTTTTTCGATTCTGACCACTATGTCGGCTATGTTTTCTACATTTCGCACCAATCTTTGTCTGGTTGGGGCTTAAGACGACTTGCCTGTACACTGAAGCCATGATGACAACCGACTTCACAACGAAATTCACGTTTTAATAATTTCTGCACGTTCGGAAAGCGGAAAACGATAAATGATAAAATGGCAAACCTTTTTGAATATTTTGAAAGCTGGATTTCATTGGTAACTTTGACAGCTGTTAAAACATAAAATTAGAAAAACTATCATTACTATCTGGTCACCCGTTAGAAGTATTCGCCAAGGTTTTCTATTCTATGATTGTTAGTGCCTGTAGTTGTAAAAATGGTGATTGATGAGCAGTTTCAGCTGCCGAAATCATTACAGCAAATGATTTTTAGACATTGTCCAGTTATAGGTTCGATTATGCAACCTATGTTTCTTCTACTGATTGATGGTGCTTTCGTCATTCTTTTTCGATTTAGCTTTTAGCAACTTAGTCTAGATAGTAAACGATTTTTAGCTAGAGTTTCTCCGATTGAAAGGGGATGCTATGAAGATCCTTTCTAGATTCTTAGATGTATATGTCTTCACTAGCCTTTCAAATTAATTCGCATGCGCATCTATCTACAATGTGCTCTTACAGTTTATGACATAACAACACCAACTTTGATCTTATCACCATTTCCGTAGCTAATACTCGGACTTTGAATGTCAAGAAGGACTTCAACTTAACATGGATTCCGATATTTTTAAAGGCTGTTTTTTAAATTCACGAGGGCGTTTTTGGTTGCTTCTCTATTATGATGAGATTTTTCTTTACTTCCCACAAAATAAGAAGGGTCATTTTGATTTTCCTTTACAGTACGCGTGCTAAGTATCCGACAGCATGTTCTATAGTCTCTCAAGTACAACTAAAAACTGTCTTTAGGTATTTTCTAAGAGCTCATAGAATCAGTCATAGTCTTTCTAATCTGTGGCAGGACAAAGCTTAAATGATAGAGCGATTATTTCTGCTTTAAGATCTTCAGATATCGTTGTAAATATCTTGATCCCTTATTCGTACGGTTCTATTCATGTTTTTCATTTTAAGTTAATAATTATTGTATTTAATAATTTTTGAATTTTTTTTTTTTTGTTTTAATTTTATAAATTCCGAATAAATGCATATGTGTATATTTGTATACTTTCAGACGTCATCTTTTACTCCTGTTCCGGTTGAAAATATTTCTCTTCCACAAATTCAACCTCGGCAGCCTGCAATCCGGCAACCTGTAGTTCGGCAACCTGTAGTTCGACAACCTCCAGTCCGGCAACCTATAGTTCGACAGTTTACACCTCGAGAGCTTACACCCAGATCACCGTCACCTCAACTACCTCCTGTCAAGAAAGTTAGATCTTATATAAAACCTTACTCTGAGATACATTCAACTCCACATCAAAATACACCACCTCCAATTCAAAATCAATCTATATATCAAGACCGCGAAGGGCACATTTGTTCCTCGTGTCCATGTATAGCTGCCCAAGAAAACGAGTATGACAAAATCGGAAAGGCCTGGGCATCTGAATTGCAGAAGATGTCTTCAGATCAGCAAATATTCGCGAAAAGAGCGATTGCTGAAATTATATTTGAGGGTCAATTAGGGGCATTACATCGACAATCTGTTGTAATAAATCATGTTGGCCAACAAATGACGAATGAGTCATCGCCTTCTCCATATGTAGTTGAAAAGGAGGAACCTGATTTTGATTGTTAGAACAACAGTTCCTTTTTTTATATATAAATTAGTAATGTAGTATGTACATATAGATTTAGAGTAATAAACTACTTATAAAATATTTGAATTAAAATTAACAGAATTCCAGGTTTTTCTTTTGAGAATTCAGGTCGTAAAATGTATCCTTTCAAGATTTATAGCTGCATGAAACACGGTGATAAGTAGCAGAAGGCTTCGTGACAAAAGGATATCCTTGATAATCGCTTTAACTGTTCGAACTGGAATTGAAATCGACCACAGCTTATCAATGGAAGACATACCCTTAACTTACATGTTGTACTGGCTTCTAGAGATGCCAATGCCAGGGCTTGACTATCCAACAAAAACATGCCTCGACATCGGTACACCTCCGAATGCCTTGAATGCTAGAGCTTACAATGAGCGACTAAACATAGTATGCCTTCGGCCTCAATTAAAGCAACCACCAAAGAGTGAGAAAGTGCCCTTAAATTACCAAGGTTAACTTGATACAACTTTGGGCTACGAACCTGTAAATCTGTGTAATACCCAGAGACGCTGCATCGAAAAGTTATATCGTATATGAACTCGATAAGAAAACGAAAATTTTGTAAAAATAGGAAATGACAGTATTTTAACTTAAGGAAATCAAAGTGTCTCCCAATAGGACGATTTTTGGAGTTTGCGTAAGAAAGCTGAATAGCTGACCGATGCCTAGACAAATCCTGAAAAGCTTACAACCTTCAGCAAGACTGCTCATCTGATAGGTTATGCTGATGATATTTAGATTGGTTGCAACTCACTTGCAAATAAGCAGATGACAACCCTGAACCTTACAAAATTTTTCTATTTCAGGCTTATGGCATCAAGGTATACGCATATCCGGTTCAAAGATCAAGTGATCGCAGATGTTGTGATACACTTTGAAGCCGAGTTCGAACAGCCTGGAAACCGACAGTGTAGATCTAGACAGAGACCTAGTGTAGATCTAGGCAGGGATCTAATGTAGATCTAGACAGAGACCTATAAACGGTCGAGAACTCCTTAGAGGCATTTTTGATTTCCAAAGTATTGTATAAAACCATTTCGTTAAGAAGGGTTTTCTTATCCCAATCTATAGCATTGGTGCGAGTATTCTCTATAATTTAGCTATTTTAATAAAAATATTTTTTTTAATCCTGACATGAAATATCTGTTAAAGCTTCAACATCGCCTCCGTGGCGCAATCGGTTAGCGCGTTCGGCTGTTAACCGAAAGGTTGGTGGTTCGAGTCCACCCGGGGGCGGAAATAGTACTTTTTGTTATAAGAAAAACTCTTTAAAAATCGGTGACACATTCATAAATGAGTAAATCACAAAAAAAAGTAGCATATACGACGAGTAGTATTATTAACGTATGTTCCAAAAGTATGTTGGGTTAACCTTTGAAATTTCACAGGCAGCGTTGTACATTCGATTATCGAGTTTTTCTTTGTGTACCAGCACATGTCCCTAACATATGTTCACAGTTTCAAATATATAGTATTCTTATTTTTTTGGACAGAATTATTTTGCGGACAGAAAGGTTGTTTTGGTGTGCTTGGCGATTTTCAATCATTATAAAAAATTAAGCAAAGAATTTGCATCAAATTTTGTGTAAAAAATGGAATCAATTCTAAAACACTTAAAATGTTGACAGTGGCATACGGTGTTCTTAGTAAAAAAAAAATTACAAGTGGTACAAGCTCTTCCAAGATGGCCGAGAAGATGCCAATGACGAACCTCGCACTGGACGCCCTAGCATAGCAATAAAAGGTGATATCTTCGAAGTTGTGAAGAAAATTGTTTTGGAAAATCGTCGAATTGCTGAGGATGTTGGCGTATCGAAAGGCTCGTGTCATGTAATTTTTTCCGATATTTTGGGCATGAGACGTGTGTCACTCCTTAATTTTGATCAGAAAAACCGTCGCATGAGCATCGTTCAAGAGCTCTTGAATGACGTTAATGATGATCCTGACTTGCTCAAAAGAATCATAACTGGTGACGAATCGTGGGTATATGGTTATGAAGCCGAAACCAAAGCCCAATCATCCCAATGGACAAAGATTTGCAACGATTGAGCAAATAAAATCGGCATTGCTGGAAGAGCTCAAGGCTCTACCAAAAAGTGCTTATGAGAAGTGCTTCCAGGATTGGAAAAAACGTTGGCACAAATGTATTATATTTGTGGGGGATTATAAATATGAATATATTTTTTTTTTTTTTTAATAAAAATACACCTTACTTTTTGAACACACCTCGTACGTTCTGTTAATAAAAAAGTGTTGCTGATTCTTGTCCATTGAAATACGTATTTGTAACCTTCAGCTTCAATTAATAATATGTATAACTTTCTTAACGGAAGTCTTAAGCTATGCCATACGCTATGAATCTCTTCTTCTATTAAGGGTTAACGCATGTAATATCATCTTACTTGTATAATTGATTAACACTACAGTCCGGGGTGGACCTGTCCCTCAACCAATAAATAGGTCTCCCCAGTTAGCGCGGTATTCTGCTAGTTGCCACCTGCGCATTCCAAGTCACCTAGTTCATGATCTTCCTCTATTGCATTGTGCCTCCAGGCCGAAATCGACAACTTTTCGGGCTGAAGCGTTGCTGTCCATTAGCTCTACATGTCCCAGCTATCTTAGGCGACTTATATGCACTTTTCTGACTATAGCTCAGTATTATTGTGCAGCTCGTATACTTCGTTATTACATGTCGTCCTCCAAGTCCGTCAACGCAGACGGATTAAAAAATAACTACAAAAATTTTGAATATCTTCAACCACCTTCATTATTGCCCATGCTTCTGCATCATAAAGAGTTATGAGAGTCTAATACTCGTATAGGGTCTCCTTAGTGTTTCATGACAAGGCCTAATTACTCATTTGTCTTCATTCATTGGTACAAACTAGAGACCTAAGAACAATCGAAACAAAGGGTTTTACCCGGTGAACGTGCTCCTAAGAAGGCGCAGACCGTGCTTTCGGCCGGAAAGGTGATGGACACAGTTTCTTGAGACGGGGGAGATGTGATCCACTTTGACTATTGTAGAAGCGGAAAAAAAATAACAGGAGCTACTGCCCAGATTTGAAGAAAAAACGACCACGTATGGCAAAGAAAAAATACTCTTCCACCACTATAACACACCGGCCCACACCTTCTCATTCGCCACAGCCAAATTGATCGAATTGCACTACGAATTGCTATCCCATTCTCCGTATTCTCCGGATTTGGCTCCCTGCGACCTCTTTTTGTTCACAAACCTTAAAAGATTTCTCGCCGAAAAGAAGTATGGGTCGAACGAGGAAGTCATCGCCGCCGCGAAGGTATTCACAGAATGATTAAAAAAGATGCAGCACCGCTGGGAAAAGTGTATAGAGTTTAAAGTGGAGTATGGTATATTGAAAAACAAATTGTCAAAACCTAAAAAAGTAACGTTGTCATTTCTAATCCGGCTATTCATCAAACAGCCCTCGTGTAGCTCATCTCTATAGGTGCTCTTATTTGTGGCCTTAAAATCGACAAAGGGGTGGTACGTATCGATTTTGACTTATTGGTCGCTAGTGGGCTTAGTGAGACTGAAATCAAAAGATTCTTGATAAATGGCTAGAGGCGTTCACATAACATGGCAGATAAGATGTTATATGCGGTGTTAAGGAGACCGATTGGTTAAGTTGAGAGGGCTCCTTTGTTTCTGGATCGGGCAAACGGTGATAAGGTTAAATTTTTCAGGCGTGCTTCCTGTCAGCCAAATTTTGAAAATAAGTTGGTGCAAGCTCTCTACTAAGTCATCTCCCGTTTAACAGTCTACAGAATCTTTTTTTCCTTATCCTCAGTACCGACTGCGACATTGACTTAGACCACTACCTTGTTGTAGCCAAGGTACGGCTTCGGATATCCCGAACACCGCCAAGTCAAGCAAATATTGTGAGGAAGTTTTACGTCGGACGGCCAAAATCACAAGAGATCACCAGATCCTTCTCCGATCGAGTCTCTCTAAATCTCTCTGAACTGCGCCAACTACAGAGGTACTAGTCTTCTTAAAATCGCTTTCAAGATCTTATCTACCGTGTTGCGTGAACGCCTGAAGCCTTTCTCAACAACCTGATTGGTCCCTAACAATGTGGCTTCAGGCCAGAAAAGTCCACCATCGATCAAATATTTACACTGCGGCAGATCTTGGAAAAAACCCAGGAAGTCCAAAACGATACCCACCACCTTTTCATCGCTGTTAAGGCCATCATATCATTTGTAGAGACGAGCTATATAGAGCCATGTCTAGATTTGGCATCCCTGCCAAACTCGTCCGCTTGTGCAGAATGACAATGGAGAATGCACGCTGCTCAATCAAAGTCGGTAAAGAACTCACCTAAATCTTCGAATCAAAAAAGGATTTAGACATCGTTCTTGAAAGAATAGTGCAAAACTTAAACGTTAACATCAGAGGCACTATCTTTCAAAAGTCCGTCCATCTACTCGCCTATGCCGAAGACATCGACATAATCGGCAGATTGAGCGGTATTTTTTTGTCCCCAAATAAACCACAGTTTTCGCGTCCCAGTTTTCTTGGAAGAAAGAAGGTAAGCATTTAAATTGTTTGCACTTTTTCACGGTGACTACTTCTAAACAGTTGTCAGAAGTTTGGTTTGCAGATTCGGAGAGGTATTCGATGGTCTGAGTACAAAGGATTCGCAGACTGACTAAGATTAGGAGTTACCTGAAGGGCTTGCTTATAATGGCGCAATCATAGCTGCTGGCCCTATTGCGACTGTTTGTAATAATTTACAATGATAAACAAAAGGCTTATATGAGAGCACTCGCGGACAAAAGAGAAAAAAAAAATGTACGATGTTACCAAAGAATGCTTACACTCGTAGGAGCTCTTAGAAAAAACTTATGAGCAGTGAATTCAGTTTAACCTTAAAATTGTTTTCGGTGATTTTAGCGATGAAATAGGAAATTGAAAGGGATTGACCATACGAATATGGCGGTTACCTGATCCTGAATGTACTTGTCCATTATTATAAACGTCCTAACATTCCGAGCCACCACTATAGTCGTGGACCACAACCTAATTGCAATCAGAGTACATCTACCATATTTCAGCTCCCACAATAACTCTGAAAAGAATAAACGTTGAAAACGCTGCAATGGAAAAGATCACCAGAATTCTTTCTGATTGAGTACCTCGAAACCTGTAGACCAGTTCTGAATTAGTAGCATCAATGTCAAGAAATATCCTGATTAATGAGATGACAAAGAGAACTCATGCAGTAACACAACTCGCTTACAAAACTGAACTTTATAAAAGAACAAAGGACATTGGCTTTTCCAGAGTATGTAGATATAGAAGAACGACTAAGGAAATTGAAGTACTATACAAGGAACAATGTTCGTAAGTTATAGCCAAAAGTAAAAATAACTTGTCCAGATAACAAATTTTGTTGTTAGGTCATAGTCAATGCTAACTAATATAAATGAAAATACCAATTTAGCAGGCTGTCAAGTGACGTGACCGGCTGATTCGCCACTATAAACAATTGTAGCTTTGACTTGACTGATAATGATACCTCGTTAGAAATCAAACGAAAAGGTTCACTTGCTAACCGCTATTTGATTAATAAGGCTTTGTCAATAAGTACTAAGTAGGGTTTCTAAAAGACCTTAGTCATCTTATGACTCTTTGGGACATTAGCGGAGTTGAATAAAGATATTCAAAGTCGTTATGAACGCAAGATTTTTTGACTGATTTTTGGTCCTGTCATCGTGGACGGGCTTCGGAGGAAGGGGTAGGTATAACAGCAAAATCGAAGATCTATATAATGACAGAAAGTAGTAGAGAAAAACCTTGTTTTAGGTGACATGAATAAGTGGAACGGGATCTTAATATTCTTGGAGTGCGCAACTATAGGTAGTTGGATAAGTATCGCGCTAACTGGAGGGTTTTTTTTGGTTAAGGCCCAGGTCCTCCCTGGACTTTAGCAGGGTTTTATTTAGTAGGCCAATTGCAAGCAACAAATTGACAACATTTCCAGTGAGAGTATTGTTAAATTTAATCATTCAAACCAGTGCTATGAGCTAGGAACACAAAATGCGGATATCTTCGAAGAATTCGAACAAGCCATAGAGACATAAATTGTTGGTAGCTGAGGTAGCGCGGATTGAGTAGTATCTTTTTAATGACAATAAAGTTATTTTTCCGGAAAAAGCAAAAGGACAACCCGCCCCCGGGTGGACTCGAACCACCAACCTTTCGGTTAACAGCCGAACGCGCTAACCGATTGCGCCACGAAGGCAATGAAAAAGTGCTGCCAAACTATAAACGACAGTTCTTGAACTTTTATATTAAATTAAATAAAATTTATACCGTTGTACGCATGTGGTGATTGTGGGGTTGTTTCTCAAACACAGCTCCCTTTAGACCTGTTGTTCAAGACACAAATATAACTGACAGGTACGAACTAACGTGTAATACTATCATACAAGGAAAAACTCGTTTGTAAGATCTCTAACGATGATAACGGTTAGCAGACTCATCAGTTTTACCGACATTTAAAAGCACCACATTGTTCGTCCGCTGAGTAATTCTGATAGTTTCAGATATGGGTAACCTTCTGGTCCTCACAAGATGTAGGGACATATAATCCAATGGTGTTTTAAGTGTGCCTGCTCGATGCAGGTTGCCACTTGTCCTAGTCTGACCTTTGTCATAGTTGTTTTTCTATGACATACTTAGGTTAAACTTAGGTTTACCTTGTGTACGACGTGTGTTTAAAAAGTAAGATGACTTTATATTTTTTATAAAAAAAAATATTTATATTATTTATGCATTTATATTAATGTTGTATAGGTTTCTTCGGTTTTGGGAACAGGTGCAGGAACAGGGAACAGTTATGACCCTTTTGAGAAAGGCAGGATCATCATTGACGTCATTCAAGAGCTCCTGAGCTCATGTCAAAAACATCCGACAAAATTGCATGGCACGAGCCGACTGATATGCCAACATACTCAGCAACTTCTCTTATGGTAATTCGACAATTTTCCAAAACAATTTTTTTTCAACGTTATCGTCTTTTATTAATGTGTTGGAGCGTCCAGAGCGAGGTTCGTCATTGGCATCTTCTTGACCATCTTAGAAGAGCTTGTACCACTTGTAAACATTTTTTTTTTTACTTAAAGAAGACCCACCATATGCCGCTGTCAACATTTAAAATGTTTTACAGCACTCGATTCCATTTTTTAGACATCGCCTCAGCTAACATGCCTAACAACCCCCAGTTGCGCACGCGATTCCACACGAAGTTGGTTGCACATTCCACATGCATATTCGAAGATTTGCCGTCCTTGAATTGTTTGCCAGAGTCGCAAACAGTGTATTCGTTACTATCCGAGGCTATTATCTGTTTTGTCAGATTTTTTAATCTCTCTCGTATAGAGTTGTGAGCCCTATGACTGTGCTGACCAGTATTAAGAGTATGCTACTGGGCGAGCATGTCCTAACCATTTTAGAACTCACTAAGGTTGAAGAAACCATAATGAGCCAACAAAGTCATGTTTGGAGGCCACCAGTATACGAAGGCATTTAGCCACCTGCACTGTTGTTTGACTGCATAATTTGTGTGCTGGCACCACAAACTCGAAGTCTTCTCAGGGAGTTGGGGAGAAAATTTAAAGATGTATTCCTAAGATCATGTGAATAATAGTTCGTTGACTTATTTATATAGTCTCCTTTGCGCTATCGGTTAGTGCGTTCAGCTGTGCGTTTGCGTGGCTAGGACAAGTGCAGAGAGTCGACTTAACTACGAAAGACACGTCGCACACGTCGGTGCAGAGCATCTCCAGTACAGTAGGGTGGTAGAAAGTCGTGCCCTGAGGGGTGTTGTTCGGCAACACCGACAATTTTGGTGGCTTGTTAAAGGAGAATCAGCTTCTTCGTCGAATTCCACCAATGTAGGATAGCTTCATAATGGAGCAAAGTTGGCCAGCCTAGTTTTTAAGTCGTAACCAGCTAACATAGGTTTTGGTAGAATAGGGTAGATTTAAGGAAAAGAATATAAAAACTCAAAAAAAAGCCAAAAATAAAAAATAAAATTTTTAACAATTATAATAGAAGGTGGAAAGAGGAAATCTACAAAAAAAATGATAATTGTATTATACTATTCATATGTATATATGTATCTACATACTTTGATTTAAGTAGGCTAAGTAGGTTAAGATTTATTTTTTGGGTAGTTTGTAAGTTTTAAGTTTTATGATACACCAAAAAGTCCGGCTATTGAGTTTCTAAATTAATCTTAAATCCTAAATTTTTAATGGCATATAAATTTATATTTAAAATAAATTCAATAATCGTTTGGAAAGTCTAGCCAGCTGCGACTTTTCCTCTTCCCCGGAACATCATCATGGACTCGGGTCCTCGAATTACACGTGACATCAATTCCCAACACATTTTTCCCGGAAAGAAACTACAAAATTGGAAATTTTTAATTATTTTAAAACTTCATTAAAATTTAATAAAAATAACAACTTACCATTTCAGCGCGACAAAAAATCTGACATGATTTGGTAGCACACACCAGTTCTTATTTTTTCGCATCGCCTTGGTGATCTCATCTGCCACAAACTGTGGTTCCAACATTGGGAATGTTCTTGGCTTAACTCCTGCAAACATTCCCGTATTTATATAGTACGGGCAAACAAGTGTCATTCCAATATTGCCGTACCCATGAGAGCGTAAATCGGTGTATAGACTTTCATGGAATCCATTACAAGCGAATTTAGTTGCACTGTAATCGGAGCAACCATAGGTACCTAATAGTCCTGTCACCGAACCCACTGTCACAATATGACCACGATTGTTTTTCATCATTTCCGGTAAGAAAGCCTTCACTGTCCAGTAATGTGACATAATGTTGATGTTGTATGTGTTCTGGATGACCTTATCGGGAAGATCCCAAAATGGTTTGCAGCAGACAACGCCTGCATTGTTGATCAGAACTTCGACATTGCCGACTTCGTCTTTGACTTGTTGAGCCTTGACATAAACTTGTTCACTGTCGGATATGTCTACTACGTAGCTCTTGCAGGTGTAACCGTTATTTAATAGAAGATCTATGGTAGTCTTTAGAGCTATAAAGAAAAATCAAAATATTTCTCGTTAAATCAAAAAAAAAAAAAAAAAAAAAAAAAAAAAAAAAACATTTTTTTGCACAATAAACATCTAAGACACTTAACGTAATCGTTATTACAATGCAAACCTTATGAAATCTAAGGTATTTATGTGCCTAAGCCGACCTGTATATATCATTTAATTTCATCTACTAAAATTTACGGCTTTAAACTCTGACCTTTTTATGAGAAGCAATTTAAAGAGGAATTTCTTTGTCTTTTCTATCATACCTATTGTAACTATTTTAACATAAGTTGCACAATGTGCGCTTGATATTTTAAATAGGTCAAACTACGAACTCTCGCTCCACTGAGCTTGGAAAGCAGCGCGGCGATTATTTGTGTAATATTTTGAGGTAGCAAGTTGCTCACTTTTATGTAACCTTAGATATAATTTACAATTGTGTTGTCACCATGGTAATTCCAATCACGTCTTTGAAATGCGTTCTTATCAGTAAGACATTCGCAATGAGTATTTGTAATTGATAATATCATTACAAGTTACTCTTTGATTTTCTGTATTTGATTGATTTAACTTTTTATTCGTTCGGCACCGTCTTTGCCTTCAGGTAGAATTTGAAGTTTCATTGCTTAAATTTATTGAAATTTCTCAGTTTTTTGAAGAAACATGAGCAATCGGTTCAGTGATAAATTATCTAGAGTACTACCATCCACCACATCGGCTTTGAATACCTGCAGCCTGCAGAGAGTAGGGCAGACGCTCACAGAGGTAGCAAATCGCAATATCGTCATCACTTTCGCAACAAGTATCTTAGGATCCAACACCTTGCTGACCTTGCTGCTTCCCACAGCTATAAACACTCTAAAATAGTCACTCACCTTCAGCGTAGCCGAGCTGACAATGATAAATCTTTTCGTGCCTAACTTGCCTTCTATGTCTGCATCGCATCAACATTCCCCTACTCCTCTACACAAAAAAATCGCTTTCGGTTTTAAGCTCGTGCTGTTTTGTCGCAACCTCATGGCCTCTATTGCGACAGCAATGCTCCCACAGAAAGCAATCTGATCCCCGACATAAATAGCCAGGAGCTCTTCCCATTTTCTTATAATGTTTTGCGACATGATGACAACTCTCTCCCTATGGTTAATAATCCTGCCCTCCCTAAAGTTGATTCTCCATGCCGAGATGTTCTAATTGCCATTCACAATAGCCTCAACTCTAACATATTCTTATCGGTATCTATTATTCTGTCGAACTGGACTTTGTTTCAATTAAAATAATACTTCCCAATACGTTCCTGTACGTTATGTGTTGCTACATTCTGCCAGCTCAACCTATCAAATCCTACATCCTCGTTTTTAATGCGGTTGATCAATTTATTGACAGCGTCAAACGCTGGTTCATCTAAAAAATGTGTATTCATGGATCGTAAAACAGACTCAAGTCTTTTCCAAGTAGGTGGCGTCCCTAACTCTATCGGTAGGCGGTAGACTAGTGATGCCAATAACTCCACAGTAATATTATGTCCCTTAACGGTATCAATTATCGATAACTTTCAACCCCTCCCGCTTCTGCTCTAATTTTTTCGTGACTCTCCACCCCAGTCAACTTCTTTCCCTATTCTCTCTTCTTATAACTTCCATAAAGCCAAACAACAAATGTTCTTTTGATTTTACCAGTTTACCTACAAACTTAGTTGAATTCGTATCCTTTGCGCTTTCAGCCCTAGAAAATGGAAACGAAATCGAAGTTTTTGAGAGAATTTTTAACACTGCCCCCTATAAATTTACACCGACGACATCAAATCCTCTAAAACTATTTCTTCACCCCAAGACTCTATTGTCCTTCAAGAAAACCTCGATCCCTTTAATCCCTTGGCGACCTAAGAAATTTATACGATAGAAATTATACTTCCGCTAACATATTGATGAGATAATCCTTAAAGGAAAGAATTTTTCAGCCCCTATGTGACAAAGTCACTCTATATTACAGCCACTTCTTGAAAAACGCAGAGACGTAGCTGACATTATCTTCATTCATCGAATGCTCCCTGGTGCTGTGGATTCCAACGCATCGCACCTTTAATGGTTCCAACTAACCAATCAATTCAAACCTCTCCGATTTTGATTTTAAGCTGAGCACTTCTAGTCTCAAACTTGATCCCCTCCACCATTCCCTTATTTACTGACCCTTAATTTTTGTTAGTTTTTAAGTCCTAGTTTTTATGTTAGATTAAGTATTAAGTATTAAGCCTTATAAATTGGGGTGTCAGCAAATACAGCTGACTTACTTTAAAAGTTGGATAAATAGCGAATTACCATATATTAAAACAGGATGGGACCCAAAACAGAACCTTACGGAACACCTTACTTACTGACTTAAAGTAGCGCTACAGTCCAGGGCGGATTTTGGCCTAATGCAAGAATCATCTCCAGTCAGTTCGATCTTTAGCTGAGGTCCATTTCCACTTGCGTGCGCCTCCTGGATCGCGCTCTTCCTCTACTGCATTGTCCAAGGGAGGTTTCGAAGACTTTTCCGGACCAAAGCATTGGTGTCCATGTGCTCTACATGGCCCAGCCATTTCAGTCTTTGGATCTTCTGGCTAAGTCGATGTCGCTGTACAGCCCGTACAGTTCGTCCTTGTATCCCATCTTCCACTCACCATCTCTGCAGACGGAACAGAAAGTCACCCGAAGAGTTTTTCTCTCAAGCAGCCAAGTGGACTCTCATCCATTTTTGATAAATTCCATGCCTCTGCACCATAGAACAGGAATGGGAATACTAAGGTCTTCCATAGAGTCATTTTTGTTTTTTTTCGAGAGAATGCTTTACTTTCTTAGCCCAAATAAGCAGCGATTTTCAATAGCTATTCTTCGTTTGATCTCAGCGCTCTTGTCGTTGTACGAATTGATAGGAGAGCCTAGGTAGACAAAGTTTTTAACTGCCTCAAAGTTATTTGTCGAGGGTGACGTTTTGTCCGAGACATCGGTTTTGGGTATCCTTTATTGATCTTGCCATCATTGACCGTTAAACCCATCATCACTGCTTCTGCCTCAATACGCACGAAATCGCCACTGACATTACGCTGTTTTCTTCCGATTATATCGATATCATCGAAGTATGCAAGTAATTGGGCGGATGGATGGACAAGACTCTTGCGTTGGCGCTTGAGTTTTGCACTATTCATTTAAGAATGATGTTAAAGAAATCGCATGACTGCGTACCGCCTTGTCTAAATCCTTTTTTGACATAAAAGTTCTAGGTGAGTTAATTATCAACCTTGATAAAGCAGCGTGGATTCTCTATTGTCATCCTGCACAATAGAGAATTGACATTGCTCTGTTTAGCTCGTCTCTATGAATGCTGTCATACACAGCCTTCAAATCGATAAACAGGTGGTGTGTATCGATTTGTAATTCAAGAATTTTTTTTCCCGATATTTGTCCTAACCCCAGTGATATAATAGGTTGCTGACGAGCGGCTTCAGGCGTTCACACAATAAGGCAGCAAAAATCTTTTAGGCGATGATATATTTTGACAAATATTTTGACAATCGCCCAAAAAAAAGCTCGTGTCGATTGATCCAAAGAAATATTGAAATAATTCGATCGCGATGTCTCAAAAGATATCTATAAGATTTTGGTAGGCGACGAAATATGTATCTATGCATATGAGCCCGAAACTTAGTAGCAGTCGACTGTATGGGTCTTTCAAGACGAGCCAAATACAACAAAAGTTGTTCGCTTACGAAGCGCTTTGAAGCAAATGGTCGCCTTTTTTTGGAAAAACCGGACATGTGACCACCATGCTATTAGAGCAACGCAGAACGATAAATTTGAAATGGTGCACTACCATTTGTTTGCCAGAAGGGTTTGGAGAAGTAAGGAAAAGAGCAACGGTTCATTCTTCACCACGACAATGAGAGCTCTCACACATGATTAGTCATTCGACGTACAGCCCAATGGTAAGCAATGACTTATTTTTATGCTCGCACATCAAAAATAAAATGCGTTTTTCGACGCCTAAAACAGGGGTTGATGCGTTTACAACGCAGTCCACGTCGTTCGGAGTGGAAAAGTGCTTTAAAAATTAGTTTCAACGCATGCAAAAGTGTATTGATTTTCATTGAGAATATTTTGAAAAACAATAAAGCCATTTTCGGTGATAAATATTTGTTCTTACTTGTTTTTCTCAAAATTTAAGAAAATTTCACCATTTTAGTGCTTCGCTTACTACTTCCTTCGTAAAATTGAACCTTTCCTCCTTTTGCACTAGACTAAAGTGATTGTTTCTGCGTAACGTTAAACGTGATAAAACACTCGTTCCATATGCCTTTGCAAATTTAGTTTTTTTTTTCGTCGGTAAACATCTATGTTATCTTCCTCTTCCTACCTAGGAGTTAATATAACTGTGATTTAAACGTTAGCCAATCTTTCATTCATTGTCTCGATGCACTATCCAATTTTCTTGTGTTGCGCTTCTTTTATTGTACTTTGTCATCGCTTATCGCTCCACCACCAAGTTCTATTTTTTACGTATGTAAAAGTGCCTGAGGTGCCTGAGGTGCCTGAGGTGGCTAAGATAGTAGAGTGAATGGATACAAACTTTCCGTTTCAAAGAATCTTGGGAAAGAAATCCGTATGACATTTCAGTTGAGGAAGACGACGGCTTAAATGAAAGGGGATGTCAACCATCTTAAAATGCTCAATATCGCGCTAATTGGTTCAGACCCAGATAGTAAATAAACTGTCATATTGAAATGGTGGGCAGAAATTTTGTCCATTCAAATTGTTCTCCTTATTTCAGATAAGGTGCCCATGCCAAACCTATACAATGATAACAGGTGTTGAGGATCTAGAAAGATTATATCTGCAGACTGTTGAATGGTGATGACGAACAACATCCTACCGTCAGATAGAATGAACCATTCAACATTCATGATGACAGACAACATCTCTGTTCACCCGACCAAGACAAAGTCAGGACAGCAATTTCCAAGCTTAATTTTACCAAACTTTTGGACACAATGACTTAGCTGTCGAGATGTCATTGATGACGGCAGCAGATGATTGTTGGATATGGAGCATTCTTCTCAGATGACCGAGAAGATGCCAATGACGAACCTCTCTCTGGACGCCCCAGCACATCAACAAAAGATGATAACGTTAAAGCTGTGAAGAAAATTATTTTGGAAAATCGTCGAATTACTATAAAAGAAGTTGCTAATGATGATACCAAAACTAAATAGATCAATGAAAGGACGGAGATTTGCAACGATTTAGGAAATAAAAACGTCATCGCTGGAAGAGCTCAAGGTTATACCAAAAAATTCTTATGAGAAGTGCTTCGACTACGGCAGATCTAGCAAAAACACTAAGTGAGAGTTTACGACTATTGAGTCAGAAATAGCAACGGTTTAACGGGCAACAAAGAAACAACAAAGTACACATACGCTGTCAGAAAAGGGGGCCACACAACATCGACGCCTAGGACAAACGAAGTATCCCATTTGTTTATCGCTACTTTTTTGGGCATAGAAGGCAGTTGTGTAGTAAGGCCCTCCCTTGAAAAATCAGAGGACTGATAATCCCAGTTATATTGTACCTTATGAGACAAAAGGTTGGACACTGCCGAAGGCAGATGAAATAATAATCGGACGCTTCGACACAAGTTTTTTCGCGCCTCGCTTGCATCAACCTTTTAAACTGTAAGGACTGTACAGTAATGCAAACCTCGTCAAAAAAACTCAGATAAGACCGCTTAGATAGATAGGTCGATTTGAACGCATTTACACTACAATCTTAGGCTGGAAATTTATCGACTCTAAGTTCTACCGGAGATGCCTTGCTCTTTTTTTTGGTTTTTAAATTAAACAAATTTTGCTATTTTCCATGAGCTTCTATTTTATACTCGTATGTACAGTGGTGTTCAGAGAAATAGCACACTCCAACCGTTTTATACTAAAGTCATCCGTTCTGATTCAAACATAATTTAATATTTAATTTTTCATTTTTTTCAAATGTCTTTATCTTTATCAACTTATCAGAAAATATAATAAACTTTATATACACCTTTATATGTACACAACAAAAAAAAAATTAAATAAACAAAGGATTCAGAATTATGCATAAATCCTCTATCACTCATGAACTCGAATTTAGTAGATTTTTTGGATTCTAGGTAAAAACAAAGCAATAAAACATAGGTATTAATTTTTTATTATATATTCAATATTTATTAAGGATATGCGAAGAATAGAGAGGTCATAGGTCAAAATTTATTGTACGGTAACCCATGTTACGATAGATGAAATTGTGTGGACCAATTCTTAGTTTTCGTGTAGCATGATGCTACCCCGCATTTTTAACAGACATTATGGGTAAATCTTTTAAACTTAGGAAACTTTTTCTAAAAGAGGGCACAACTTGAATTAAATCCATACTATTTTCAGTTAGTTCCAACCTTCGTGTATAAATTTGACAGCTGTCGGATGATTAGTTCTCGAGATATAGCGTTGTGAGTAAAGCAACTTTTGTTATTGTGAAAAAAAATGGATTCAAAGCAATTTCGTGTGTTGATTTATCATTGCTTTTTGATGGGAAGAAATGCAGCCGATGCAAAGAAATGGCTTGATAAGTGTTACCCGGACTCTGCACGAGCTGAACGAACCATTCACAAGTGGATTGAAAAATTTAAAAGTCGTCATACAAGCACCGAAGATGATGCACGCAGTGGACGTCCAAAAGAGGCTGTTTCAGATGAAAACATCAAAAAAGTCCACAAAATGATTACGAATGACCGTAAAGTGAAGTTGATCGAGATAGCTGAGGCTCTGAAGATATCAAAAGAGCGTGTTCGCATTTGGATATGCGAAAGCTCTGTTCAAAGTGGGTGCCGCGTTTGCTCACAGTCGACCAAAAACAACAACGTGTTGATGATTCAGAGGAGTGCTTAAAGCTGTTCAACCGCAATAAAGCCGAATTTTTGCGTCGGTATGTGACAATGATGAAACTTGGCTCCATCACTTCACACCAGAGTCAAGTCGGCAGTCAACTGAGAGGCGAGCAGGCGACGAACCTCGTCCAAAACGACCAAAAACTCAACAGTCGGCTGGCAAGGTTATGACATCCGTATTTTGGGATACACATGGAATAATTTTCATCGATTATCTCCAAAAGGGGCAGACTATCAACAGCGACTATTACATTGCGTTGTTGGAGCGTTTGAAGGACGAAATCGCAGAAAAACGGTCGTATTTGAAGAAAAAGAAAGTGCTGTTTCATCAAGATAATGCACCGTGTCACAAGTCGATAAAAACTATGGTAAAATTGAATGAATTCGGCCACGAATTGCTTCCCCACCCATCGTATTCTCCAGATTTGGTCCCCAGCGATTATTTCCTGTTTCCAGACCTCAAAAGAATGCTCACCGGAAAGAGATTTAAGACCGATGAAGAAGTAATCGCCGAAACAGAGGCCTATTTTGAGGCTTAACCGAAATCGTACTACAAAACTGGTATCGAAAGATTGAAAAATCGTTTTAATCAGTGTATCGCCCTTGAAGGCGGCTATATTGATAAATAAAGTTGAATTTTGCAAAAATTTTGTGCTTCACTATAAAACAGCACTGATTTTTCAGCCTATGTGTTATATAGTATTCATGTCTCTCGAGTTCTACTTATCCAGTAAAGTTGGAAGGCAGGTTCACAATTTTGTTATCCTTCCATGGCACAGTTGAGACATCAATCCCGTTGACTTCGTCTACGTATTCTTCTGAGTAACTTCTTTCCTTTTTCATCATTACCTTTTCCGTTGACAGCTTGCAATCCGGTATTCTGTTTCTTCATACTGAGAATGCCTGACCCGTTGGCTAGATATTCCAATAATCGAAGAGAAATAAAATAAAAAAACACCTAAATCTGGCCCTCCGTCGACCTCTGTCTTATAGCCAAAACCAGTTACACCACTCAACACGAAGAAGAAGACCTTATATCTCTATTTGGGGTTGTACCTCTTCAACGTGTGCCTTGCTTTAGTGAAGCACATTTGCTCGTCCACACAAAGGTGTTCTTCCATTGGGACGTTGCTATGTTATAAGCAACCTTCTCTAGGAAGGTTATTACAATTACTTGTAATTGAAGTGCAAAGTTTGGCGAATTTTCTCAAATTTGTTCAATGTTATAGTCTCCTGTGTTAGGGGTGTTCCGAGTTTGGGGTTCCAGTGATTCGTAACTCTAGGTAATTGCACTAGATACATTACATATACCATGCCAATGAATTGCCTGACATCCTCGTCTGACAACCGAAAAGTGTTATTAAGATCTTTCTCCACTTGATACAAGTTAGTCTCTTCCTAAATTTTCTTGATTAGTTCTGACGAAAATAGATGAAGAAAGAACTGTATGGGAGTGTCCAGCTCAAGAAGATCAGGGTCCAGGGTCTTGTTTCCTGTGTATAAGTTAACGCTGTAAGCCTTAAATCATTCCAAATTCTGCACTATCATCATTTTCCCACGTTAACAAGTGCATGTAATCATACGTCGTCACCCAACACCTTACACATGCCGATAGCAGATGCATGGGAAACATTCGAATACGAAACTGCTGATAATGCGTCTGCACTTGAGCAATAACTTGAATAAAATATTATAAATAGATGTAGATAACTACAATAGAATTGTTTTAAGTTTGGATTTGACAGTAAAGCTCACTCGTCAGCAAAGAGTAAAGAATGTATAAAGTTCGTAGAACATAACAATAAAGTATTGTTTATTGTAAGAACGTAGCAATAGACTATTCCTTATAATTATTCACGAACATTCACAAAATCACACAATAGCGCACTTTTCATAAAAACCGTCAACTGTGAAACAAACTGATTCTTGCGACAAATATCGCCATCTAGTCATGATTTTTTATATAAGTTCGTTAACTTTGACAGTACCACCACGGGCTTCATTGATTGATTACGTTATAAAATAGTTTCTATGAATTTGGAAGAACTTCGAAAGGTATGTTGCTTATAGCACACATAAATAGAACATTTTTTTTTATAATCCCGCGCGCACACTAAGGGGATATGAATACCCTTTTACTGGCCTTTCACCATGGCGCGGACGGGTGGTGTAGTAGATTGCAACTCAGGTGTATTAGGTTTCGATATTTTTCCCAGAGGTGTTTGTCAAACTGGAGCCAGTGCATCCTCAACCAGTGGATCTTAAGTACGTGCTAGTTGTTAGTTCGTTACATTAACTCAGCCAACAACCATTCCAACATCAGTGTTATGCCTTCATGTCAGAGTTGACGCCGACGGGATTTTCATATAACTACATATAAATTCTATGAAAAGAAAGGGACTCAAACTTGATGGTTTTTCGTCCTGAATCTTTCTCCCTAAATCGTTACATAGATTTTCTATAGGGTTACAATTAGAACGTTGTGTCGGCCATTCTAAAATGTTAAATTTTTTTGTCTGCAATCCACTAACTTACAGACCTTGCGGTGTGCTTCGAGGCATTATCTTGCATGAATTTCCATGCAAGTGGGAGAAACTCGTCGCAATAGAACTCCATATGGCTTTCAAGGATCTCTTTGTATAGGGTTTTTCAATAGGGACTTGAGAACTTTGAATTTAATTTGTGAACGCACTCTTTCACTAATCATCAAACTGTCACTGTCAATTTATTCAGTAAACTCAACATAAAGTACACTAACGAGCAACGTCTGCAAATTATAAAAATTTTCTACAGATATTCGGAGTCGGTGACTGCAACTTTAAGAGCGTTAACTCCAATTTCCGGTCGTAATTCTCGCCCTAGTAGACAGGCAATAATAAGTTTAGTGAAAAAATTTAAGTCTACATATTCATTGTGTGATGTTGCCGTGTCAGTGAGATAATGGGTTGGTCGAAGTGTTGAAAATATCGCTGCCGTTCAGACGTCCGTAGCAAATGATCCAAATCAGTCAATTCCACGGCGTTCTCAAGAATTGTGCATCGCTCAGACCAGATTATGACGTATTTTGCGTAAGGATCTTGGTTTACAAGATCAAGCTGACTCAAGAATTGAAGCCGATGGACCATTTGAAGCGACGTATGTTCCCCGAATGGGTTCTGGAGAAGATGCGCCAAGATGATGAGTTTCATCGCAAAATCGTCTTCAGTGACGAAGCTCATTTTTGACTCAATGGGTTCGTCAATAAGCAAAATACGCGTTATTTTTCGGATGAAAACCCACATGTTTGGTGCGGCTTGCATGCCGGCGGCGTTATTGAGACATATTTTTTCGTCGACGATAACGATCATCATGTCACGTTATCGCGCCATGATCACCGATTATTTTTGGCCCGAATTGGAAGATATGGACTTGGACGACATGTGGTTTCAACAAGATGGTACCACAAGCCACACAGCACACGCTACAATCGATTTCTTGAAGAGTAAGTATGGTGAGCGTGTTTTCTCAAGACTTGGCCAGTCGATTGGCCGCCTCGTTCTTGCGATTGAACGCCGCTTGACTATTTTCTGCGAGGTTACGTTAAGTCATTGATTTATGCCAACACGCCGACGACGTTGGAAGAGCTCAGAGACAACATTGAACACGAAATAGCGGCCGTTTCTGCCGAAATGTGTGGCCCAGTTGTTGAAAATTGGTTCCAACGAATCGACCGCTGCAAACGTGCCCGCGGTGGCCATATGAACGAAGTCGAGTTCTATTCATATATTAAATGTTTTGATCATACTTCAAGCCAATAATAAAGTTTTTGAAATATCTCAAATGGTTTGCCTTTTATTTAAAAAAAAAAAAAGTTGTCAAGTCGTTATTAGAAAACCCTATATTTATGTTGTACTAACGTCGTGCCAAGACATCCATCCCCAAACCATTATGCTGCCACCTCCTTCGTGACGTCATACATACGTTTTTCCTTTAGATCAGACCCTATTAAACTTTCATTCATCGCTCCACAAATCGTTTTTCCAATAGAAACTGGTTTGCTAACATGAGCTCTTGCAAATCTTAATCTTTTCAACCTATTTTTCTCCGATACAACTGATTTCTTCCTTGCGAGGCGTCCATGTACATTAGTCTTCAAAAGACGGCGTCATACAGTTAGTATCATCACTAATATATTGATCCTTTATTTGGTTTTTGATTTCAGCAGGTGTTAAAAACGGATCCTATTTGCTGAAACGTTGCATTGTTCTGTCCATATGACCAGTGGTATTTCTTGGCGGTGGCTTCCGATTTTGTTGGATGTTGCTACTTTCACTGTCATATGTTTTAGAATTATGCCATTTTGGACCAGCCTGGTAGTGTTATACCATATACTGTCTCACCTTTACGTTTCATGCATAAAATGACTTCTCGCTTTTCTGAGGTGCAGTGTTTTCCACGACCCATTATTTTTTGTCTAAATTGAATTTTTAAATCTTTCAAAATATTTGAATATCATAAATATCTTAAAAATTAACTTACTTCGAATTTTACTCCAGCAAAGTACGCTTAAAATTCCTTTAAACAAACATGTACTATTTCTCTGAACAGTTTAACCGCACGTTTGAGGACGATCAATCGACGTGTATTAGCACCAAAGTTTTAAAAGAAATACCATATTTCCTTGTTTCGTTGTTGTCTTTAAAGATCAAACAACAATTTTTAACAGACATCTGACGCCACAGCATGAAAAAATATAACAGTAATTGTGGAATTCAAAGGAGATGTCCTATTTCTGTGAAAACCACTATATAGTATATCGACTTCAAGGAGTCCACTTTATTAAAGCCCATATGTCTAATTTAAACAATTCTATTTACTGAATCTACTAATTAATCTTTTAATCAATAATTTCGAATCTGCATTCATAAAATCAAAAAAGGCGCGTCATTCATGAATATCCATAGTTTCCCACACTGAAACCACTCACCACCATAAACGATCAACGACTTGTTGACTGTAATGCGATAATTACTTAGCAAATAAATTAAATTATTGTAGTTTGTTTGTGATAAATATTTTCTATTTGCTAAACTATTACTCGAGTTTATTGGCCTAAGAACGCGTTGGGAGTTTACGATTTTTAAGATTAATTAAACCGAGCATGACTTGTACAAGTGTTATTCAATTTTTTAAACTTACCTTCTTGATTGATATCCCATATAACGACTCTAGCGTTAAGTTTTGCGAAATTTAATGCCAACAAACGTCCGACACCTCCGCCTCCTCCAGTGATTAGTACTACCTTGCCAGACACGTCCTACAAAACGAAAATGAATATAAATGTATCTATGCTTTCAAAATGAAAAAGTTGCATGTGCGACTATTTTTCAATTACGTAATTTGGATGCATAACAACATTTCGGTCATTAGAAAGTACCCTTGAAATCGATTTTGGTTTTTGTATCCACATATTTTACATATTCGGACGATTTTTAAACGAAACTGGAATCAACTTTGAAGCATTTATAAAAAAATATGTTTACTCGTATATATATATTTATTTTATTTAATTTATTTAAATTATAAACCGTTTCAAAATGTTGTTTTGAGTCAATTATATAGATGGCTGTTAATAAATTACCGCTGTCAATTTATAAAAATAAAGCAAAGACTTTGTATAAATTCTTCGACAGAAGTTAATTAATTTATTTCTCAAATTATGTACATTTGAAGGCTCGTGTTCGCAATTGCTGGGGGTTGTATATAACAATGAAAGAGTCATCTAAACTACTTAGTTCACGATTTTGAAATGGAAAAATATCGCTTTCACTTTTTTTTCTTCGCCAAATGGAGTCGTTTTTTCATCAAATCGACCCAATGAATCGACGATGTATGCTCCTGTGATTTTTTTCTCTTCTCCAAATAGTCAACGTGCATCACACCTGGTGCGTCCCAAAAACGGTGGCCATAACTTTTCCGGCCGAAGGCACGGTCTTCGCCTTCTTTGGAGCACGTTCAACGGGTAGAACCCATTGTTTTGATTGTTCTTTGGTGTCTGGTGTGTAACAATGAATCCAGAAACTCCTCTAGATTTCGATTAAACAGGACCAAACACGTCTTTGAAGTGGTCTCACGATTACGCTTGTTCTCCACTGTGAGCAAACTCGGTACCCATCGCGCAGACAACGAATTCAATTGAGATGGCTGCTATTTTAGCCAACTCGCGAATTTTCACTCGGCGATCCGCCAGTAGGAAATCATGGATTTTGTCCGCGGTTTCCTCTATGGTAACCGTTTTTGGGTCATAACTTCTACAAACAATTATTTTTGATAAACTTCTGGGAAGAAAGGAAACCTCAATTGATGAAGTAATAAGAAATAATTTTACGAACAGTAATAAAAATTTAAATAATAATGTGGAGAAGTTTGCAGAGCTATTCCCAAAGCAGCAATCATGTGCATATTTCATATCAAAATATCAAGGCATGAGAATTTGCAATTTGATTATGAAATACTTCAAATGCTGTGTCATCTGAAGAACATCTGAAGAAGGATCCTGCAGCGGACAACATTAGACCGATTGATTTGAAAAAATGTTCGTTTTCTTGGTCTAGTCATACAAACGATAATAAGTGGAAGTATTACACAAGCCCATGTTCCACGGTTAATAAAAAATTCAATTATTCAGCCAATTTACAAGGCAGGTGCAAAAAACAACACCGAGAATTACCGGCCAATATCAATATTGTTGTTGAAAAGTGTTTGGATGAAGTTATTGTTAATCGTCTTAACAATTTCGTAATAAAACACAAATTATTACACCCAAATGAATACATTTTTCAAAGAAATAAAAGTACACGACTAGTATTAGGAGAGTTTACCAACACGGCGAATTCACGCCTTAACAAAAGTCATAATGTGGTTGTGATGTTTGTTGACTTTAAAAAAGATTGAAACTGTAAATACAGTTGGTGTAAGAGGAGTGCTGGCAAACTACATGGAAAACTACCTAACTGATAATAAGATTAAAGTAAAAGGGTCTAATGTCATAAGCAAAGAAAGTCCAAATGCTTTTGGTGTTCCGGAAGGTTCCAAATTAGTTCCGATTCTGTTTATTTTGTATACAAATGTATTTTTACAATTATTTAAAAAGTGCACAGCATATGCTCATACAGATACCATAGCAGTTGTTGTCAAACACAAAACTTTTAACAAGGCATTAGAAATAATTTAAGGGGAATTCGATGCGATGTCAAAATGGTGCCATGGTCAAGGGTTAACTTGACTATCTAAGCCAAAGAAAGCTTTCAGTTTATATCACCGAAACCCCATCTGTCCATGCTCGGCCAACCATAAAGCAATAGGAGTAGTAAACAAAATAAAGCGCCTTAGAGTTACCTTCGATGAGAATTACCTATGACGTGAGCATGTAATTGTTCTGCGTTTAAAACTCAAAAGCTAACTCTTCGCGTAGTCCGACCGAATATGGGTGAAAATTGGAAATCAGCCCTTAATGCAATAAATGGTTAACGTGCTTGAAGGTAACTTTCTTTAAAAGTTGAGGTTGTATGGTATTTACGTAGAGCACGTACAGTGCTTTTGTAAGTAGGACGAATGATTATAAAATGAATAGTAGAGTTTTCCATCTACCATATATTTGACTCTCAAATATAGATGTTAAAAATATGCAGTAAAGGACTTTTGGGAGAGCCTTTTTCAAACACGGTTGCTTGTCGTTGAGATGCCGGCTCTAAATTCTCGAAATTCCAATGAAGCATTACTGGTTTACCTTGAAATTGTAGTTGTATTTGTTTTTAAAATTCGTCAAATACCCATCTGAAACAAAGTCGGCGGCAGAAGGATGTTAGATGTGTACGTGCCATTAATGTCCATTGCATTTTCTTAAATGATCAGAGTTACCAGCGAATTTGAGCAAAAGGACATTGTTCCCTCTCTTGGGAGGGATTAGGCATTATGAGGATATGAAGCGCATGTTCATAGTAGTGTCAGATAATATCTGATATATCTCCCTCCGATATTAATGTTGATGTTACCGCAACTAGTATAGGTTTCTACTTATCAAGCAGTTTTCTTTTTTTTATTATAAAATAGACACGTTTGGCAGGTTTGAAAGTTCCTGCCTGTTCCGCTTTTTAACCCGGTTTCATTTTATTGCGCTAGGTTTGTGTTTTCTCGCGAAGTTTTTTGTTTCGTCTTTGACAGTAGAAATTCCGAGGTCTCGATGTATATTAAGTCGTCTTTTCTTATGAACGAGTACTACGGTGCGAATGTGAGAGTAAAGCAAGGAAATGTATATTTGATAAAATACCATACTTATCTCTTCTGTGTTCGAAGTCGTAGTGGAAGAAAAAACGATTTGGGATACAGTTGTGGAGAATTCTCAACAATTTCTTAACATATGTAAGTATAAATTCTGAACAAATTATTTAAGGTCTGATTATAATATTAACAAATCGAACAATTAGATTAAACATTTCTTCTTCCTTTTCTTTTTAAAAAGTAGTATTTCCAAACATTGGCATTCATTTATTGGTAAAACCTTAAAGTTATATCCCATAGGTCCACACGGGCTTTAGCACTTGCTAACTATATATAGGTATAAGAGCAGCTTGTTTTCGATACTAAGCTTGGAATGTTTACTAAGATACACTTCTCTCTATTTGTTTTCGAGTTTCGTTAGACTCCATTTTAACTTTGCAACGAGTGTCATTCCAAGGTATTTAGCCTCGTTTGTAAATGGAATATAGACCAAATTTATGAGGATTGTTAACCGACTCGTTATTGTTTATTTAAAATTGGTATGAACAAATTTGGTTTCATTGGGGGCTGAATGGATGAATGGATATATTGTACCTTATAGAGAGTGCTTTGAAGTTTCACCGTTTTTTCTTTATCGTGTTACCAACTGCTAGTATAGCAATGTCATCGGAAAACAAAGCTTGAATGGTCCCCCCTTCTTGGGGTATGTCTCAGGTATATAGAATACAGAATTGGGACGAGATGAAGAACGTCGGTTAAAATCTCTTTGAATTGCGATACTTCGTTTCCGAATCTTACTATACACGGAAAATTCTATTCTCAAAATACTTTGTCAGTATATTATAAATAAAAACTCAGTAGCAAGACCTGCTTAGTTTGAACTTTAAGCTTTCATGCCATACCTTATCAGAGGCTTGAGAGACATTAAGGAATGCGCATGAGCAAATTTTTTTTTTCTTCTAAAGCTTTCTCAATTACCTCGGTCGTGAACCCAAGATAGGGGTCAACTGCGTCAATAATTGGCAGTATACGTCTAAGGATTATCCTCTCAAAGATTTTCTGTAAAATTGGGAGAATTTAAATCTCTCCTGGTTTTAGAGCCATTATGACTTCGACAGCTTTCCACTGACTCGGAACGTATTCTAACATCAGTGCGACGTTAATAACATAAAAAGGCTTAGTTAAAGCGCTTCTAGACAGCATTTTAAGGACTTCTTCGGTTATTTAGTCTTAGCCCCGAATTTTCTTTGGTTTAAATTTCTTTATTTTAGTGCTAAGTTCTGTGAGCATTGCTTTAGTCATCGTGTAATTGTCTGACGCTCTTTCTGATTCACTGATATTGTGGATGAGTGCATGACCGTCGAACGGCATGAAGGTCCCTTCCAGATGGGAAGCGAGGATTTTTCCTTTCTTCTTATCTTTCCTCGCCCATTCATTTTTATTTTTTTTTTTTTTTAATTGATGTTGCGGAGGCTTTAGATCTCTTAGTACCTGTTAATGCTTTCCAAAGCGAATAATTGATCCCCTTCTTACTGCCAAGCTTTTAAGAAAGATGTCTAATGTACGATTTTTGAAGTTTTTATTGGTCCCTCTCAGAAGGTTACACAGGATATTTAAACGTGTTTTATGCTCTATTTTATCGTGCTCCGTACCAGTTTCATAGAACTGTGAACTCTGTTTGTGAGAAACATCTTGATCCCAAGAACGTATGTTTTGCATTAAAATCACCACTAATATGAAAGCTAATAGATGCAAGTGGTATAAATATATTTTTGAAGACACTCCTTTTGAGCGCAGAGAGAACAATAGATGGCTGAAATGGTAGGGAAATTATGTCTACTTCTTACACGTACATAACTTGCACATATTCGAACTCTATCTTAAGGTTTTAAGTATATTGGATAGACTCTTTAATGTGGAAGGAAGATCTGCCTCTCTCCTTTTCAAATGGATGATAAGCGTAATGGTCCCTAAAGCCTCTCAGTTTTGCTCACGATATCCTTTTCATATGTGTTTCAGAGGTCAAACAAACGTCTGTATTTTCTGTCGTTCCTTTCGTTATGTAATTGTTCGGCTTGGTCATTTGCGCGATAACCGCCGTCTAACTCTTAATTTATCTCTCATCACGTTTTCTTTATATATGGTTTTCCAATAGGGACTTGACAACTTTCAATATAATTTGTGAACGCACTCTTTCACTAATCATCAAACTGTCACTGTCAATTTATTCAGTAAATTCAACATTTTCATCATGGTAAAGTGCACTAACGAGCAACGTCAGCAAATTATAAAAATTTTCTATAAATATTCGGAGTCGGTGACTGTAACTTTAAGAACGTTAACTCCAATTTTCGGTCGTAAATTTCGCCCTAGTAGACAGGCAATAACAAGTTTAGTGCAAAAATTTGAGTCTACATATTCGTTGTGTGATGTTGCCGTATCAGTGAGACAACGGGTTGGTCAAAGTGTCGAAAATATCGCAGCCGTTCAGACGTCCGTAGCAAACGATCCAAATCAGTCAATTCCACGGCGTTCTCAAGAATTGTGCATCGCTCAGACCACATTATGGCGTATTTTGCGTAAGGATCTTGGCTTACAAGATCAAGCTGACTCGAGAATTGAAGCTGATGGACCATTTGAAGTGACGTACGTTTTCCGATTGGGTTCTGGAGAAGATGCGCCAAGATGATGAATTTCATCGCAAAATCATCTTCAGTGACGAAGCTCATTTTTGGCTCAATGGGTTCGTCAATAAGCAAAATATGCGTTATTGGTCGGGTGAAAACTCACATGTTTGGTGCCGTTTGCATGCCGGCCGCGTTATTGAGACATATTTTTTCGTCGACGATAACGATCATCACGTTACGTTATCGCGCTATGATCATCGATTATTTTTGGCCCGAATTGGAAGATATGGACGACATGTGGTTTCAACAAGATGGTGCCACAAGCCACACAGCACACGCTACAATCGATTATTTGAAGAGTAAGTATAGTGAGCGTGTTATCTCAAGACATGGGCCGCCTCGTTCGTGCGATTTAACGCCGCTTGACTATTTTCTGTGGGGCTACGTTAAGTCATTGGCTTATGCCAACACGCCGACGACGTTGGAAAAGCTCAGAGTCAACATTGAACGCGAAAAAGCGGCCGTTTCGGTCGAAATGTGTGGTCGAGTTGTTGAAAATTGGGTCCATATGAACGAAGTCGAGTTCCGTTCATAAATGTCTTGATTGTACTTCAAGCCAATAATAAACTTTTTAAAATATCTCAAACGGTTTGCCTTTTATTTAAAAAAAAAAAAAAAGTTGTCAAGTCGTTATTAGAAAACTCTATAGAAGGTGATTTGTTTGCTGTTTGGCTTATCAGTTTTCTACCTTTGATAGCTCACGTGTGAGTCGTGATATTTGTCAAACATGCTCAGTAAGTATTCCAATTCTCGTAGTACTCATTACGAGATCTTTTAAATGAAATCTTTCAGTCTTCAGTGATAAGGTGCATACAGTACCATTAACTACCACGTCAGCGCCAAGTACCTGCAGCCTGATGGGAGCTTAAGGATGACATTCATAGATATAGTGCTTGGCGGTGTTGCAATCACTTTCACAGCAAGACTTGCAAGAGTTGATTCTCTTATGTTCAGCACATTTAAGTGCATAGCAAAGGTGTAAAGTCCTGTAACGATGCCTTAAGCAATCTGCAGTCTTTCTTGCTTAGGGATAGCAGAAAGGCCGCTAACGACTTTGTCGTCACGAGCATTCGTTTAGTCTGCCTGCATATGAGACTCAACTGTCAATGGAAGCCTTAACCGAGAACACAAGTAGACTCAACGCAGGTTCGGGACATGAAAAACTCTCCTCTAAACATTGCATGGCAAGTTCATTTTCCGTGATTCCATTGTGACCTGAGACCCAGACAAGGGTCACTGAATTAAGCCTTCCGACTGCGTTCAGAGGTCTCTTACATTCTGGAACTATGCTAACTTAGAAGTCGAAAGAAGGCTCAACAAGGCTTTAAGTGCAGCTTGGATGTCGCTACAGGTGCAAATGCCCCCTCCACCAGTTTTCCGCAATATAGTTCACTGCCATTAGGATTGCATAAATCTCCGCATAAAAGACAGACGCAAGCTTTCTTAATGTGAAGTCAAATGAAGTCCCAACTTCATTGGCTCAGATTCCGGCCGAAACCAGTCCTGCGCACAGGCAAAGTCGATATCATATTTTTTCCGCAACAGCAGTTCTCTTGTCATTGCATCCGGAATCATAAACGAAAGAGATGCTTTAAGAGTGCAGCCCATGATAGCGGAACAAGGCTTACAATTTATTAATTTTATTATCATTATTCGTGCTCTGTGAAAAATGTTTCTCGCACATTTCGACCATTTTACGATCTTCATAATCGATCTACTGAGCAAGCAATTGAAGCTATATTGACCATCATCATTTCGCATCAATTTCTCGCTATTGGACATTAAGCCCATATGCGTAGAGTAAATACAGAGGAAAATATTGCTGGTGTATTCGCGGGTGTTTATAAAGACCGTGATTTGTCCATTCTCAGCAGTTGGGATTGTGTTAATCGACTGCGTAGAAGATTTTACGCAAGGATCTTGGTCTAAAACCTTAAAAATACAGCTCGTACCAGAACTGAAGTCCAAAGACCTGTCACAGCGTCGAATTTTTGGTAAGTGGGCCTTAGAAAATCTGGAAGAAAATCGAAAAATTGTCTTCAGCGACAAAGCTCATTTCTGGTTGAATGTTTATATTCATAAACAAAATTGCCGTATTTGATCCGATGAGCAACCTGAGGCAATATAAGAGCTGCCAATGCACTCGGATAAATTCACTGTTTGGTGCGGTTTATGGTCCGACGGAATCATTGGCCAGCATTTTTTCAAAGAACAACGTTACCGCCAATGGCACCTGCTATTGTTCAATAATTTCGAACTTTTTTTGTCCAAAATGCACGAACCTGGTTGAATTGATGGACCAATTGAGAAATGAGTTCGGTGAGCAATTTATCTCTCGTTTTGAACCAATGACTTGGCCGGCCAGATCATGCGATGTGACGCCTTTAGACTATTTTTTATAGGAATAGGTCAAATCACTAGCCTATGCCGATAAGCCAGCGTTAATTTCAACCATGGAAGATAACGTTATTAGCCGGATACTAGCCAATATGCTCGAAAAATTGTACTGTCCGTATGGAGAATTTTAAAGAAAGTCGTGGTCTACATTTACACGAAATAATTTTTAAAAAGTACCATAGATAGTAAGCATTGATTTATCAACTCAAATAAAAATTATATACCACTTTGCAACTCCGCTGTTTTTTTTTTTTTTTTTAATGACAATTAAAAACCAAAATTATAAAAATATTTTTTAGCAATTTGCCACTTTTGAGTACTCATTTTGCGGCTTTAGGGATTTATTTCACTTTTCTTGCAGCTCCCTGGCTACTTCGCAACCTCGATAATTAGCTGGATGTTCTCCTTTGCAATTAATACATATTGCAGAGTTTTGCTTGCTTACTTTAGATTTTTTTGGAGAGGGATTTCCTGAGCATTTCACACAACCTCTGACAACGTTTGCACTGAGGGGTTTGTTTTATGTTCTTGTGTAGGGATCTACAATTTTAAAATTGTTTAGGTCACTGATATCTTTTTTTGCATGACGGGTGAAGTCCTCTAGCTATGACATGAATTGGCCTTTCCGATTTGTTCCCGTAAGTATACGCATACGTTTGTATGTGGTCGATGCTTGCGAGATCGGTTTTCTTCGGAATGAGCATTATTACGTCATCTTTTTGCGGCTTGTTCCCTTTCGCTTCTTGTTGAATGATGATTTTGGGTGATGAACCGGCTTTCCGTTTCTTGCTTAGTTTATTTTACAGTATCCAGTCTCAGGACCTAAGTTCTCTTCGTCCATTTCATCGGCTGATTTGCCTGACGAGTTAAAACTTACTGTAGACACTTTCCGAGTTTGGATTATATCCTTGTTTACAACTCTTTTTTAAGTTCTTCGCAGAGCATTTCCATTTAAGATAGCCTGAATCTAAGTTCCATATTTTCCTGCAAAGGTTATTTTTGGTTTTTGAGCTTTGAGAAAGCTGTTGAACATATAGTTTTTGATGAACGCGGTAGGTGTTGCAATATGGCAAATCTATCATATGCTATTTTTCATTCTGATATATGTGTACAATCACAAAAATCCAGGTTAGAAATTTGACGAGATTCGATCAGGAAGGATTTTTAACCGATTACCATAAGCATAGAAATGCCGTATTTTGAGACACAGCTTGAACGCAACTCCTTCATAGTAAGAGATAACGCCTTTAAGAAAAATGCTTCTTAAAAGCAAATTATCATTTTGGGAAAATATGGTTAATGCTTGACCACTGGATATTATTAAATGCCACAAAGGCAAACTTGATGTCCTAAGTGCTCAATTCTACTACGAATAAAATCGTATAATACGGATATGTGTTCAAATAAAAAGTTTCACCGCAAGCCAAAACAAGACTTTTCCAATGAAAGATTTTATTATTGTAGCCCTTAAATCAAAATTGCTTAATTTTGCAAGTAGGTGGAAAGTAAAACGATAAAAACCAAGCATAACTTATGTAGGTAGGTATAACAAAGGTCTCACAAAGCTACAAAAAATTATTCAATTCACATTTAAATTAAAATCATAAGAATTACACACCACGTTTTCAGATGCGAAGTGTTTCTAAAGAAATAAAAAAATAAATTGCGCACAAACTTCGTCATTTGAAAATGTCTAATTTAACGATTTATATTCAAGAAGTCACGATAAGTTTCTCCAAACTAAAATTGAATCCAAATTGTTTGTTGTATTTTTTTTTTTTTTTTTTTTTGGAAGGTTATAACAATTATAACATTTTTCTATGTTGAATTAACTGCTTTGAAATCTTCGTCTAATTCTGAGAAACTAACATTAAGTTTCTTCTGATTAATTCAGAGGTTGCGTAATATAAAGACATGTACGAGTTAAAAGAAAAAAAAACTTTTTAGAATTTGTTTTTGAATAGTTAAGTCATAGCCAACTATTTCTTTCTAATTATTTACTCTAATGTATAGATACAATCTAATATCATTTTGTTGCGTTCAAGACTAGACTGATGTTGTTGTTTTGTTTTTTATCTTTTTTTTTCTATTTTACTTTGGCATGTCTACGTCTCTACGAGTTTTATATTCCAAATTTTGCAATATAAAATGTTGCAGCATATCATGAGCATTCCAAATGGCGCATTTATCCATATAAGCTGCACACAACCAATGCTTGTTTCCTGGCCAAATGCAGACTTACAAGCAACAAATGTGCAGCATGTCTGTCTAGGTTGTTGCAAAATTTGGTTGATTTAATAGTGTGTGATTTAATTGTTTGTTGGTATGATTCGTGTTTAATTGAACGTGTATTGCTTATGCATTTAACGACAAACTCTTATGCACGTCGAAGCAATCAAACCATCATGCGTAACAATCAATCTAATCAATAGTTCCGTAAGACAAGATAACTTGGTAATCCGTCAGTACTAATAGATGGAATGAATAAATTATTCCTCAAAAAGTCAATGCGATGTTGCTTGATGAACAGCTTTGCTGTCTTCAGTTTACGAGTTTGTAGAAAGTTAATTTTTTTCATTAGTTCACCAACTCAGTTTTAGAACAGGAAATTAAATATTCCTACAAACAACAGTAAATCTTAAAACATACAAAAGCTTCAAGTCGATATTTTAATATTGTTTTGAGATCTTAGTACTGGTTATAACAATGTACCGAGATATAAAATTCGTCTTCGAAAAATTACCATAAGGTTTTGGTTGCCTATTAATGTAGGCAACCAACTTTGGTGCACACGCCTTCTTTTCTTTGTATCTATTCTCATCCCCTGGGCTGACGCAAGATGTCATCCAGATCATGTCCAAGATCAGAATGGTTCAAAGCCCAGTTTAAATGATAAATAGTATATTTACGTACCATAGGTCCAATTATCGGGGAAGTTCCTAGACTTACCATCTTTGTCTGCATGTTGTGGGGCTCCGAACATATCAACCATTCTGTCCCTAGTTGTAGGTGGAAACAAATTTTTATATTCAAATACAAAAATATCTGAGGCAGGGTCTTAAACAAGTGCATCGCAAACCCTCACTATCATTGACATCCTTTGAAAAGACCTACAAGGTCTTTAGAATGGCTTTAACCTTCTCCAAACCGTTTTCTGAGACACCAAAAAGACAGTTTCATAGTTTTTCGTGATAGTCGATATGCTTTGCATCGTGCAAGGATATATAGCATTTACTACGGTGTTAAAGGTGTAGTTTTAAATCTGTTCAAGAAAGAGACGGACCACATAGCTGAACCAACGGCCACAATCTCTCAGACTACCCTTCCGGAGCTTGCCAATCAAAGCCCACTAACCGAGGCTATGACAATGTCCAGTCGAGGTGGCCTTAATGTAAATGAAGAGAAAACCAAGCACATGTTGTCCGGGCACAAGAAGCATCTTCTCACCGTCTAAAACAAAACAGTAACCACAGTAGTTAAGGAGCTGCCTCACTTCACGGAGAGCATAAACTCCACGATTGAAACCTTAATGCCGTTGCTTCTTCGGTTTAAAAATAAACATATGCTCAAAGCTCTTACTTACTTACTTACCATATAAAGTCTTACTATACACGAACCATGCCGAGTTCGGGTCTTTAGTAAGGTGGCTCTCCCTTGACTCTGGGGCTTAATAGTGAGATGTCATCAGATAAGAAATTGAGTTTAAGTGTCAACCGACAGCATTGGAATCATTAAATTCGATTCTGTTGGTGGTTATCCAATTAATTTTGGTGTAAATATTGGAACATTACAATCCCAACATACGCTGTCTTTACTGTTCTACAGCTTTAGGGCACGATTAGATTCGGAACAATTTTGAAGAGCCGTAGACAGAAAGGAGGCCTGAGGCACACCAGCATAGAAACCATCAAACATTCCGAAAGGTAATTTCGCTTCCATTCAAGAAAAAACTCGTCGATCCCAAATTAAGGTATTGAAGGAAGGCCTCAATATCAAATGCATCTATCTTGGTAGACCAGCGAATTTGTGTATATTGAAGTACTCTTGCTACTATACGAGGACGAAAGTATTGTAGATTCGTCTCACAGAATGTTCACTGTAATGTAGATAGAGACATTATACAATCTGAAGGAATTGAAAAGGATGTAATGAAACAAATTGCCCTCGACCAAAGAGGTTACAATAGGAAAGTCATCATAAATGAGCGTTGGAATGGAGCTTACGAGTAAGGCAGAGTGTTAAATATATTTTTTACGAATAGCCAAAAACTTGTTCCACCTATGAGACATTGAAACTTTGGTAAGGCATACCGGTCACTCATGGTTCGTTTGAATCATTGGAGATCGCCCATCAAAAGTGTAGGCCGTGGAGTCTTAGCGACATTACTCGTAATTTATTCTTTTCTTTCTAAGAAATCCAGTGGGCAATCACATCAGGATTACGTCTACCAATTCCACTTTCTTATAATTCAAGTTAAGATTAGGAACTTAAGAATCATGGCAAACAAGAGCTGAATGTATGTACTATATATAGATGCTCCCAAAATAAGGTTTCTCACATTGTTCAGCTTAGCACTTCTGCAAACTTGACAGCTAAATCAGGAAAGCAATATTATCCGAAATCCAAAAAACAAGAAATAAAGTACTTTGAATGGTATTCCCTAAAATAAACGTTTTTTGCCCAGATGACAATCTTTCTCAAACATAAATCTCCACATGAGAACCAAAACGAATCCCCAAAATTAATATACAAAGCTGAAATCAGGTTATGGTAATTCTTTGCTTAATCCAAGCTGTGCCAGACAACTATGCAAATTATCATACCTAACTAACTAACCATGTAACATAGCACAAACTTAAACCGGTATCAGATCTATTCTCTACTAACTCAGATATATGTTATCTATGTACGAGTTTATGTTCATAATAAGTAAATATCCGTATGTTTTCGTAGAAAAATTACACTACAAATCTTAAATAGTATTTTTTTTCTATCTCTTTTAGAGCAAAGCCACAATATAAAATTGAAATATACCCTACAACAGAATGATCTCTCAGCTAACAACGAAAGCATTGATCAAATTGTAGATAACCCTTTTAAGGAGTATCTTATCAGAAGGAACATTTTATAGTTGTCGATCTTTCAAGAGTAAAGCTAATTCAAGCATAAAATGTAATAGTCTTTAAGTTGTGTGCTACTTGCATTAAGTGACTTCTGACTTTTACCTTTCAAACTATAATCTTACATCAATTGATAGAGTTCCTTTCACTTTTTTACCATTTACAAGAGGGAAAATCGCAACCTGCATTTTCAGATAGATACGGCATTAGATACTCGCATTGGAGCCATTGCATGAGAAAATGACAAACAATAGAAAATCTTTAAGAGTTTTGCGTAAGTTGGCGCGCTTTGGACATACTTCACTTAATCTATCCGCCTGGTAAGGTTGTGTTTTCCTTCCTAAATCTACTGCCTTTTGTTGTAAGTGCCTATAAAATAGGTTCGATTGTTGTTACCTCTGCATTTAGATGCTTTCACTACATTCCAATTTTTGCCGACATACTATAATATCCCATGCTATACGAGTATCTAATGTCTTTTTTGCATTCACTAGATACTCATACATGTATTTTATTACAAGTTTATACACTTCATTACAAGTTACTGAATATACATCTGTATACTCAAATATCTATATATTTGGCCAAATAATAATGTCAGCACGGTTTTCCATTTAGCAAGTTTTTTTTCTTTCTGTTCATCATGTGATGGGTGAAGATCAGCTAACCGTGAGAGATACTTTCTTTTTGGGTATAACAATGTAAAGTGGTTCTGTGAACTTTATAAAGTAAATAGAGTGAGAAATTTTTGATTTGACAAAAGATATTCTTAGATATAAGATTAGTATCTTATACCGGGTGAGCCTATAGCGAGTGTGGAAGTTTTCATTAAATTAAGTACACATTTGTTATGAAATCAATGTAAATAAAGTTCAGTTTATGGTAATTATGAGTGGAATACAACATTGTTCATGTGACTATCACAGATTCTGTTGCAAACGACCATCCGAAGATCAAAATTATCGACGATGAATCAAAATGGTCATGATTGATATGACGAAAAAAGTATAGGAAATGCATGACCCTTAAAAAAGGAAAGTAATCAAAATTCTTTGTTAAAAGAAACTTCTCAGCTTTAGAATCCCGAAGAGTACTGCGATAAGAACAATATTCGGATGTTTTTCAGAAAAAATAAGTAGGCAGCTACTCTCAAGCCTGGAACGCAGGCTGTTTAAAGCAGTGAAAAAAACCTAGTCACCTCAGAAAAAGTAGATGTACTTATTTAAATTACACTTTCAGCAGATCCCCAACGGGTATTAGGAGTGCTAGGGTGAGAAGACCACCCTCCAGTCAATTATACAGGGTCATCTATTTTGCAGTTCCGAAAGTAAATTTAAATAAAATACATTTATGATTTAGATTTCGATAAAATTTTTATTTTAATATATTATTTGGATTCTGCCATTACAATATAAATGGAATAAAACATCATTCAAATGTCCTCCATGGGAGTTCATGCAGGCCTTAATTTTAACAAGGTAATTTTCGATAAATTTACGACACATTTCGGGGAATAATTTGACGCATACTCGTTTTCAAAGCATCAAACGTTTGCTGATTGTGTGTATAAACGTAATTTTTGCACAGCCTGACAAAAAGAAATTTAGCGGCGGCAAATCACACGATTTCGGAAGCCAATTCACATCACCAAAACGCGAAGTAACTCGTCCAGAAAATTTTTCTTGCAATAAAGCCGAAACGGGTCGCGTTGTGTGAGATGTGGCACCTTCTTGTTGAAACATCTTCGATTTGAGGCCAAAAAAATTCGGTTAGCATTTGGCTAAAGTGATGAGAACTGACGGTTTATTAATCCAAGTATGGATTAATGACACCACCAACACAAATTGCACACACTGTATAATGTGGATGCAATGGTCTTTTGACAGTTATATTTTCACTGTCCCATATGCGAAAATTTTGTTTGTTAACGTGTCCACCAAGTGAAAAATGAGCTTAATCGCTGAAGAAAATGTTTTGTGAAAATTAATCAAGTTCAATCACTCAATCGCCGTATGTATGTCGGCCATAAACTGCTCGTAATGCGCGAAACATACCTTCTACAGAATCACTATTTTTCTAGTAAGTTTTCACAATTTCAACACGTTCAGTGATGTTAAATAGCAAACCCTAAAATAAACATATACAGTGTCTAATGACAGTTCAGTTTGACGTAAGAGATTGAAACAGGGATGTCAAATCTGCACCACGAATTAGATATAGACTTATAAGAGGTTAATTCAGCTATCAGAAAGGTGAAGAAAAATAAGGCCACTGATCCAGCTGTGCTATGTGAAAGGTGTTCTTTGGAAATACGTATAGTAAAATAGTTCCTCTGAAATAGTTGTACTGGTTTTCAGTAATTTGATGATCTCTAGCTCTGGAACAGATAGTGCGGGGGGTGTTGGGGTGAGACGTTAAAAAAAATAGAAGGTACTATCTTCAACAAATCTTTCCAACTACATCACCTATACCCAGATGGCATCGACAGAGCTTTAGCACAGAGGCTTTTTCGGCAATTAAGGAAACGACTTGTCGGAAGTTAAAGAGTACAAAATCAATAAATAAGAAAGCATCCTTCCACCATCGAGGATAAAACGTCACTTTTAACAATATATTTCAACATCAAAGTATAGTAGTTATGGAGTAAATATAAACTCTAGCGAAGAACTGTAATAGAAAGTTCGGCGAAGCGTATAAACTCCAAACTCTTAACTCGGAAAATGAAATGCATACAGATATTAACCAACTTTGAGAGAAAAATTTTTTATCGAATATTCGGTCTTGTATGGAAGAATGGAGGAAGTTATACAGTCGTGAACTTTATGAGGTGTATGAAACTGTGAATGTGTTCAAAAAAGCTAAAACCCTTCGACTATACTGGTTCGGCCACATCGGGCGAATGAACGATAACTCTTCAGTAAATTGGATCTATGAATTAAAACCCACAGGTTTGAGATGACAAGACACACCTAACCTCTATTTTAAGGACCAAATTATCGCGGATGTCAGAGCAATTATTCTGGTCAACTTGAAACAACATGCTCAGAATCGAAGAGAATTTAAGGCTTCCATTTCACGAGCCAGAAGCTCATAAGTAAGTAAAGTTCCGCCACGTTTAAAGTTGAATAAAGTAAGCACTTTGTCACGATTTTAAAAGACATCCATGCTTAGGAGAATCGAGAAAGAAGAGAGCCCACTAAAACACTAAAACAGTCTAACAAAATTCCTCAAATCTCTTTTTTTAAGAAATAAACATTTTGAATATCGTCTTGGTTTGAGAGATGCAAGATGGACTTCTTCCCTAAATAAGGCAAGCCTTGCATCGACTTTCATTTTTTTGTATATTTGAATTATGGCATGTTAACTATACTCCCAACAAAATTGAGTGTAATTGTGGTGGTCGATCATATCAAATCGCCTTTACGTCGGCTGGCAGCAATGGGATGTTTCCAGAAAGGAAAAGCGGTGAGGCAAATGCCGATTATGTAGATGTACTATGTTGTAGCTGCTTTTGAATCCGGTCCTGTGGACATGCTGTTTGACGTAATGACACTTAAATTTTCGAAGAAGCATTTTCGAAGGGAAAGAAAGTAGTCACAAATGGCCCTAAAATTGATTTAGGGTGTGACCCTGGAGTTTTCACTAATATTGATAACCCTTATTTCCTTTCACGATAGGCTTACTTTTACTTGTACCTGACTTCCAAGCGGAGTGAACCCCTAATGGCGAAAAATTAAATTCTGAAGAACGAGAGGAAGTGTCTGTAGTGTCAAGCTGCCATTAAAATTTTGATAAAGCCACTCAGTACTTTCACATTGATCCGAGGTTGCAAGTCTTCTCTTATTTAAGTCCCAAGTCACAATGGGATCACGGGAAATGAGATCACTGATGAATTTGTTAGGCACTGCTCAGAAGGTGACTTTTTGGAAACTGAACGCGTGTTAGCACAACCTTTAGTTAGAGTTTTCAATAACAGCTGGATCTCTTATGTGCACGTCCATGGACTGCATGACTCTTCAGGATGCAGATTGACTGATCGAATGCCACTCGATGTCTTTGAAAATCGAGCTGAAGACAGTTTACTTCAGTCTTTATCATGTAAAGTATGCTTCTTCAAAGACCTGCATACATAAGTGCACATTTAACATTAGTGACACCATCTGCTTTCTTAAATAATTTTATAATTTATATAAATTTATTTCGCTTAAACATTCAAGCTTAAACTAACTTAAAAAACCAGGACTCAAAAAGCTAACTTAAAAACTAAAACCAACTTAAGGGTTAGGGAAAAAGGGAGTGGTGGAGGAGATCAAGTTTAAGGCGAGAAGTGCTCAGCTTAAAATCAAAAAGGGGGAGGTTTGAGTTGACCTTACGGAGCATGCGGGAGATTGGTTCGTTAGAGCCATAAGAGGTGCGATGGGTTGGGATATAGAAGAGACGAGGACAGCGTAAATTACGAGGATTAGTATTGAAGGAAATAGAGTTGTAAAGGGAAGCGCAGTCCACAGAACCGGAGAGCAGTCGATGAATGAAGAGAATGTCAGCTACGTCTCTGCGTTTTTCGAGGGTACTCAGGTTAAGAAGTTAGAGGCGGTCGCGATAGGGAGGTAAGATAAATGGGTCACTCCAGGGTAGTCCACAAAGAGCAAAACGAAGAAAACGACGTTGAATGTTCTCGATTCGGGATATATGAGTTCGCTGAAAGGGGAACCACACTTGGCTTTAAGAAATGGGCGAACAAGCGTAATGTAAAGTGACCTTGTCACATAAGGGTTGCTAAATTCTTTAGACCAACGTTTGATAAAACCGAGCGATGAGTTGGCTTTAAGGATTATCTCATCAATATGCGAACGGAAGTTTAACTTTCTATCGTATAAAATTCCGAGGTCGCGAAGGGATTGCACCTGGGGTACAGGTTGGTCTTGCAGAAAATAAAGTCTAGAGGGGAACTGATAGGACTTACGAGACAAAGTCATAGATTGACATTTGGAGAAGTTAAGCTCAAAGCAATTTTTTAGACACCAGATGGAAAACCTATCGAGGTCTTCTTGAAGGAGAATAGAGTCTTGGGGTGAAGAAATAGTTTTGGAGAACTTAGTGTCATCAGCGTAATTGGATACGGAGCAGTGTTTGATAATCCTCTCAAGATCGTTTATAGTTAGAATGAAAAGGAGGGGACCAAGATGGCTGCCTTATGGGACACCAGAAGTGGCTAAAAACGGCGTTGAGAAGGCTGACCTAAAGCGAACGCTATAGTAACGGTTCTCCAGATAAGAAGATATCCATTTTAACAAAATGGGGTCAAAACCGAGGGAAAACAATTCGAAAAGGATCAGTTGATGTGATATTTTATCGAATGCCTTAGCGAAATCTGTAGCAATAACATCAATTTCGTTGCCATTTTCTAAGACTGAAAGCGCAAAGGACACGAATTCAACTAAGTTTGTAGTTGTTGATCTACCTTTTAGAAATTCGTGCTGACTGGGTGATATAAGTGACTTGCACTGAAAGCTTAGAACATTATATAAAACACTTTCGAACATTTTAGGTATGTGAGAAAGCTTAGCAATGGGGCGGTAGTTGGTTACTTCATTCTTTGATCCCTTTTTGTGAACCGGGGTTATAAAAGAGGTCTTCCAAACTTGGGGGAATTCCCCTTGTGTGAGGGACAGATGAAATAGGGAAGAAAGTGGGTGCGAAAGATTAGAGGCACACTTTTTGAGAAATATTGCTGGGAGCCCATCTGGACCGGATAAAAATTCATCATTGAGATTTTGTATCTTTTCTTCGATAAGGGTGGGATCAAAAGGTTAAGGGAGAGAGGGGCCAATGGAGAAATTGGGAAGGTACTTGAAATACATCGGGTCGGGTACGAAGGGGTTGTCTGCAAATGACTGCTTAAAAAAGTTTGCAAAATAGTTGGCAATAATATGTGGGTCGGTCGATGATATGTTATCGAACGAGAGAGAGGGGGATATCCGTCTGATTTTCTTTTGTAGTTGTCGAATTGATAAAATGTCTTAGGACCATTGATAAGGTTGGTCTGCGCTGTGTCGAGAAAGCGCCGATAGAGACAGTTATAGAGCTGGGTGAATTGCAGGTAAGTTCCAAGGTAGTTAGAGTAGTCGTAAAAAGAATTGGTGCGAAGAAAAGTTGATGTTTTATGCCGTGAAAAGGGGACGTAGAGAGAAATAGAATTAAATATTTCGCTGTAGAAAATGGAGACAGCATCAGATAAGGATAGGTTAGTAAAATCAAAAGAACATTTGCTTAGATAGGTATTGATTTTGCGAAAATTAGCTTTATGGAAGTTGTAAGAAGAGATGGTAGTTGAAGAAGTGGGCTGGGATGGAGAGTTATGGAAAAATGAGAGAAGAAGAGGGGGATGAAAGTTGTCGACGGTTGATAGGATAAAGGGACAAAACGTTACTGTGGAGTTTATAGGATCACTAGTGAAAATAAGGGCTAGTTGCCTACCGATAGAGTTAGGGACGCCACTTACTTGGCACAGGCTTGAGTCAGTTATGCTATCAATGAAAAGACATTCCTTGGATGAAGTGGCATTTGACGCGATAAAAAATCAGTGATCATCCGATGGAATCCACTTCAGCAGGGGCAGATTGAAGTCTCCAAAGATAAGGAATCGATGGAACCACATAGGTCAATTAGTTGGTCAATTGCTTTAATAGCAAGGATGTAGGATTCGATAGGTTGAGCCAGGAGAATGTAGCAGCACATAACGTACAGGGACCTATTGGGAAGTGTTATTTTAATTGAGACAAAGTCAATTTTAGCAGAAGAAGAGATAGCGATGAGAGAAGAGTTGAGGTTATTGTGAATAGCAAGTAGGACAGAATCAACTTTAGCAATGGCATGGTTCTTTAACCATAGGGAGAGAGTGATTGTCATCTCGGAAGACATTAAACGAAGATGCGAATAGCTCCTGGCTCTTTATGTCGGGGATCAGATTGGTTTCTGTAAGAGCATAGACGTCGAAAGAGAGACTGTGTGACAGCCCGAGTTTTAGAGCGCAAGCCTCTTACGTTTTGGTAGTAAAATGTAAGAGGTAGTTTGTTGCGTGAAGGAGAAGGGGAGTGTAGATGAGATGCAGGCAAAGAAGGCAAATTAGGAATGAAAAAATTTATCATGGTCAGCTCGACTGCGCTGAAGGTGAGAAAGTTTTTTAAAGTGAACATAGCTGCGGAAAGCAGCGAGGTCATCCACAACCTTTTGAGGACTTGTATCGAAGATTTCGTGGTACCTATTGTAAAGCTTTCTGAGACTAATTATATTCGTAGGAAGGCCTTCCTGTTGGATGGAAACCATGACACTTGTTTTTGTTTTTTCCTCAAAGCAAACAGAGTCGGATTTGTCGTAAAGATATGCGAGAAAGAGACGTTAATTTTCGTATATCTTTTTATCCATTAGCTTAGAGATATATTCTCTATATTCTATATTCTATATTCTTTTGGGTCACTTTAACGTTAGGCGGTGAAAGGGGATCAAAAATAGGAATCGAGGGAGAAGGTGAGCTAGCAGTGCGATTTAGGATATGCGAACTGATGAAGTTAGGGTATTTGGCTCCTGTTGTAAGGTCAAAATTGGGAAAGCAGTTGTTAGTATTCGTGGGGGGGGGGGGGGGTATTTGTGGTTGAGTAGTGACAGTATCAGGGGCAGGGGTTAAATTAAATGAGACGCGTTGGGGCTTGGATGAAATAGAGGCACTTGGAGCTGTTGAGGATATTCGTGAAGGGGGTTGCTTAGGGATATAAACGGGAGGGGAAAAATTGGGAAATTTTTTGGTTTTAAGGCCCCAGTTGGGATCGGGTTTAGGATGTGGATGGGTAATGGGTCTATAAGAGTGATCACGATAGTAAGACGTTCTCATAACAAAAACATCGTTGTCAATTCGAAAAGTTTACAACTCTTGAGAAATCAACGTAAGACGTTAATCATTTAAAGATTGAATTAATGTTGTTTGCTTCAAGGAGGGGCTTCTTACTTTTATATCCAGTTAGCACCACCGATAAAAAGCACTGGATGTCGAGAGGAAACAAAAATGTTGTTCAAGCGTAGATTTGAGTACTCTTTTGGGAAACATTATCTTACATGCAAAAGGAGCAGGCTTTGATTTATGAAATATAGTAGCAAGTTGATCTATAGTATTGCATAGAATTATTTAAATAAATTTGCAATTTAAATAAATTGCTATATTTAAGTATTTTAAAGAAGATAATTTGATTTTTAAGTCATTTTGGAAAACCACGAAAAATAAAACTGACATTCTGACCGGAGTAGGATAAGTTTAGTGAGCTGGTGATATTCTCATCATCACAATAGTTAGCAGGAAATTGTTAAAACATTCGAAAATGTTGGTTGATAGTGTAGGCAGATCACGATTTCTTTTAAAACCGCTAGGAGATGATATCATAGATCTCATTACGATCTTTAATGACTTAAAGATCATCCAATTTACATATCTGGGCTTCAATCAGATGTTTCCTAAAGATGTTGCCTATGGGTGTCCTGTTTCTCGCCCTTTCTAGAAGAAAAAGTCTGTAATCCAAGTGCCTTTTGAAGGCAAATTAGATTTGGCCTTGCTATCGCTATACGTTTTATAAGCGAAGTTTTGAAGAGCATGGACAAGGTCGCTCTACACGTTACTCAAAGAATACCACCATGCATGACTCAAGTTCAATCAGCTCAGTCTTATGATAAAGATAAATAATAAAATGCAACTGCTATAAGGTACCCAATGACTCTGCTCTTAATGTTCCACAGATGAACTTTAGAGCGAAGGTGGCCTGTATAACTATTCATGATCCATTAATCTCGTCGAAATCTGATGATGAACAATAGCAATGTTGGCATAAGTTTCTATCAAATTTTGTACCTTATTGCTGAATCTTGTACGGAACTATTTTCAAGGATTATTATGGATAGTCTTCAGACTCAAATTCTGATAGATACTTTAAATTATTTTGTAAATACCGTTAAAGACCATAGATCGTTATCTGTTTGCCAAAACACTCACCTTTAAGTTCCTCCAATTATCCGGAATAATCGAAAAATAAATGGCTTCCGCAATATAAAACACTGATTTGCACATAAACACAAGCAAGTCTATAAAAAGAAAGAACAGTCCCCAGATAGGGTGCCCATCTAGCAATTCAGCCATAATTGCCAAGCCTACTTTCTTACACAAATTGGTTGGAAGTAGAAATCAATTTAATTATTTTCCACACGTAATTTTTATGAAACAAAAGAAAATAAAACACAAAACCGTGCGAGAGAGTGCGCGTAAGAAGAAAGTTAGATTATTAACCACCGCACGGGACTACAATTCTTGGTAAAGCGCCTACACTAAAGGTAACCTCCTCAATACATGTACTTGGAGCTTAAACAAATGAGCTTCTATATAGCTTACACTGCCGATCTACTAACAACGGTGTCTCACGCGAGACTAACATTTAACAAGCAACCAACTTGGCTCAGACCATCACTATGTGTCTACAACTAAATGTGTTGTCGCTTGCGTGCTCTATGAAAATTCTCTGATAGCATCAGACTGGTTAGTAACTTTTTTGTTACATTTGAATAGAGCAAGATGTCTAAGCCCGGAAAGCGTGGAACCTAATCCAATAACTTGAATCGAATGCTGAGAGGATTTATAGTGTTCGTCATAAAACACACACACAAGTTATCAACGTAAATAAGGTGAGCAAATAATTATTTTAAGTGTCGCACTATTGACCATTTTTGGCTTAACTTGTTCGAAAACAAAAAGTGCGACAATGGGATTGTTTATTGCGTTTAAAAGCTTCAATTATACAAAGAATCCTTGGGGGTGTGGATCAAACGCAAAGACATACAGATACGCTACGAAACTTTGCGATCAGAGGTGACTCAGTCAAATGGTGATGCTTCGTCTTTAAAATTTATACAATATATCATAGATATAAATTGTGCTATGATATATAGATAGATTCACGTGTTTGTAGAGTGTAAAAGTATGTAAATACGTTGCGTAACAATATCCCGAAATGTTACAATATGTACATAGTGTTGATAAACTAACTGCAAATGGTGGAAGCAAACCACAATCTCTTGGGACTATGGTTTAATAACGTACATTTCAAATTTCACTCCGATTTTTTCGGATCTACTAAGACCAGCATTGTTAACATCAACCGTGGGATTGCCCTAAACTATATAATAGAAGAGTCTTGGGTTACGCTCGTGGTTGTGAGGCTTACCTAATTTGTAACCTTATTGATGGAGAAAGTTGTAAATCTGTTGGGTTAAATTGTTTGTTTGGGCTGCGGCCGGTTTTCGTTCTATTTTACATGGGTGTGTTATTTTGACCACCTTATTGATTCTATATTACGCACTTGACTAGGAAACGCGACGAATTATTGTGAAATTAGTCATTTTTATTGTAATTGAACTATATTAAGTAGTAGGTAGTTGGGTTATCAAGATGTCTACCAGAATGTGCGACACGTTAGTGACACATCAGCGAAACCACGTGTTTGTCTTAAAAAAAAGTAAAACTAATTTGGGTCAAACTCCTTGTTATTTTTCAAGTTTAGTTCAAAAACTCGTATGCCTGTTGCAACAAACATAATAGTTCAGATTCAATTTAAAGTTTTTACGTGTGTCAGTGACCACGCTTCTTTGTATCTGCAATGTGCATTATTTTCATTGTTTTTTAATTATGGTATTCCATTGATCATTAGGTTAAGATGGGGTATGGTCATATCCGCCAAAGTTATTCTGCTAATAAGCGGATTTCTGCTACCACTTTGTTTGTTATTAAAATAAATTAAATCGATAAATCGAATAGGTTAACCCAGCAGTTATTGTAATTGTATTAGTATTGTAATTTTTGGAAAGACCTTCATACAGGCATCTTCGATGGCCACAGCTGTAAACGGTTTCAAGAATTTGTGGGACTTGGTCATATGATTTATCTGACTTCTCTAAAAGAGACTTGGCTGTTATATTGACAACAAATACTTCGCAAAGTGAGAGTTTAGCGCCAACTACAGCCACTAGAGCAGCAAACACCACAATTGTAACTGTAGAAACTGTAAGAACATTCTGGAATCTTGACACCAATCTAAGCTGGGCTCCGTGTATTGTCCGGATCAAGATATGAGGTCACATTCTTGTGTATACATAATCTTACGGCAATTAATACTTCTTCGTAACCCCTAAGGGTACCACATCTTACTTCACCCAGGGAGCAAGATATGATGATGGCACTTGTTTCAATTTATGTGCTTTGAAAACTTTATTAATTTAATTAATTGTATGGATTATTTATTTATTTATAAATTTATAAAAAACATATATACAATTTCATGGTGTTTTTTAGTTTGGGCTAAAGGCCGTCTACAAGATTGAAATTTGTAATTTCAAAACAACACGCAGAGCATTCGTCGTGTATCTTTATAATGAATCTTAGCCACTGTCGCCTTTGAGTGTTTTTAATGCTAAATATCTTTACGCTCCTTTTAGTTGCACAAATTACAGAAAATAGGAAGTTCTGGGCGATGCGAGATATAATTAAGGGACAAGAGCTCACCTCTTACTTTGAAAATGGTGTTTATCATATCGGTGTTGCGATGCCTGAGCTTCACTTACAAACCTATCTAATAACCCTCGACCGGTTTTCCCCAAAAGGAGGTTAAACTTATTTTTCATCGATACCAACTGCTCATTGGGGTTAACAGACAAGTTGTATTCGCAATTAAATGCTAACTTTTCCCACTCTAGAACGCAAACTCCATTAGTCAATAGCATCTGAGATAAAATTTCTGTTGGTAATCTGTTTTTTCTTTAAATCTACGATATCCCCTTATGTTCTGTAAAGCATAATAGAAAATGCAGTTGCATGAAATATTTTCTGTTTCGCGATGTGAAATGCTCTTGTTGTTGATGAAACCTCCCCAAACAGCTCGATTTGCTTCCGCTAATTTCAGGCTCAAGTTATTTTTCATTTTAAGGCTCGAAATAATCAAGACTCCTAGGCACTTGTATTCTCGCACCATTTCAATTTGTTCACTTTAGTATGTACACTTTTGTTTTCGAAAGTACTTACCTCCGGCCTCTTTGAAGATTACTATCCAGGTCTTGCAATCCGCCAGGAAATCCATATCATCTGCAAATAACAGCGCCGGGATTCTTTTTCTGCCTATCTCTACTCCTCCTCTAATAGCATCGGTTACTTTTTTGATGTATAAAATAAACAGCAATGGGCAGTGATTACACCCATTATTGTTTGGAACTCTTCCGATAGGTTAGTTCCACCCCAAATATACGCCATATATATATTTTCCGCGGTACACTATCAAAAGCTGCTCGGAAGTCTACGAAAAATACATATAGCTCTTTGGCTTTTTTTTTTTTGTAAATATCCACTATACAAGTGCGGTTACAAGTGAAAATATTTGGTCAATAGTTGAAAACATTTTCCTAAATCCTGCTTAAAATTCGTGAAGAATGTATTTGTTTTCAACCCCTGCGGTAAGCCTATTGAAAATTCCTGTGGCAAATACAATAGCTTGGGCGAGTCCGTTCAAGAACGAAATTCCCCTGTGATTCGCTAAGTCCTCGTGGTATCTTTTCTTATGCAAAGGGTATAAATTTTGCTTTGTGAAAGCTGTCTCAAAACAGTATTGAAGAATATTATTATTATTATTATTATCAAGGGAACGATACAAATTAATTTGTAGGGTCCGGGATTTAACGCCGGCGATCTATTGCCCATGTGGCGCGTTTTGTCAACAGCGCGCGGAGTACTCTGAGTTCCCATGTGGTCCACCCACCTACGTACTTACCGCGCCCAACACTGCTTGATTTCGGTGATCTGGTGGGAACCGATGCTTTCAGTGTGGCGAGGCCGTTGACAGTACCGAAGACTTGATTGAATTTAGAGTTAGCGCTGTTAGATATTCCGAGATATAGCTCTTGTATAATTCAAAGGTCACACGGTCCTCCCCTGGAGCTTTATTCATTTTGGCATTCACTGGGTGTAGCTTTATTGCGAGAATGATTCGGAGAACAGTTAATTACACGCTTTGAACCCTATGAACCTCTAGACTTCTTTCTTTGGGACTACGTACAGTCAAAAATCTACATGGATAAGCCGGGTACGATTGAGAAATTGGAGGCCAAAATTATTGGAGTCATTTTTCAAACTTCACTCGTAATGAAATTACGGCCAACATTGAAAAAATAAATGTAATTTTTTTTCTTTTTTTTGTTTAATAATAAAGATTACTCAATAAAATTGATTTTTTATTGTTTTTTATTTTGGAAAGAGTATTTCTAAAAAAAAACACCTTTTCTTACTTGATTTGAAGAACTTTTTTTTTGCATTAAAATCATAAAATCGTAGGAGTTCTGAGGTCTCAGAACCCTATGTCCACGTACTTATTTTCTGAATGAATTTAATGGTCAATAAATCACCATACAACGCATGCTGCTCATTGGAGAATTACAATTCTGATCGTTGCATATGTTGAGTATATATGCACATAACTCCAAAGATATCAAACCAGGGGAAATAGTTTTATTAAATCATGTGTTAGGTCTGTGGTCATCTAATGACTCCTAATGTATTTGGGTTATTTTCTTTGCATATCAAATTCGTAAAAGTATCTGTTGGAATATGCATTACCTCTTCGCTCCACAAGTGTCAACTGACACGATTTATCTGATACTATATCGGTAGGATTGACGTAGAAACGCAAATGTAAATGATTCAATGCATTAAGTACAGATCATCACCTCTAAAATTATTTATTTCCGACGCAATAACTCCGATTTCGTATAGGGCCATAACTTAAAAAAAAATTACAGCCCATTTACTTGAGATTTCGTTATAAAGACAGGTTTTAACCCGAATGCCTTAACCTTTACTAAGCATTACGTAGAAGGCATCTGTCGCACGAGGCTTTTGAAACTGCAGACATATATTAGGTACCTAAACAATACAAAGCAAAAACTGACGCATTATTCTCGATTAAAATGCGCTCATCACATCAGATTAACTGAAAATTATCGTTTGACGCATACTAAATAGTTAGATGGGCGTGATTTGATTACCAAATTAGGACTGCCAGTGAAGATTTTTGTATTTTGTATGATACCAGCTGACCCTGAGTGTGTTTGTCACTTTAAGAGACATTAGGTTGAACCTTTTTTATGTGAAGATTTGCATCCCGATATATTTACATATAAGCTAGTTTATAAGCTTTTTTTTTTTTTTTTTTGTTTAGCTCGCAAGTAGCAACGAATTAGTTATAATAGAAATGCGTATATTGTAAAATAAAATGAAACGAATGATTCGCGATGCAAAAATAAATATTATACTCTTACTCAATTCGAATTATTTAGGGAATTCACCACCTCTCAGTCTTTGATTCGCTAGTATTGAGGGCATTAAAACCAAATTTCTAATTATTTTACTTTGCAAAAAAATTGCATGTAGTAGTTCGTTGAATACTTAATTGCACTGAAACACCATCTTGCCTCGGTTCATATACGAGTATATAAAAAAAGAAGCAATCGATGATTTGAAAAAAAGAAATTAATAGAGATACACTGCACACTTTATCCTACTTACTTACTCAAGGTGGCGCTACAGTCCGGGGTTGACCTGGATTTTAATCCACAAGCGTCTCCAGCGTCATACGCCAAGCTTGCTGAGGTCCCTTCTACTTGCACGTTCCACCTTAGTGGCGCCATTTCATTCATTGGACCTTCATTCATCTGACTAAGTCGATCTCGCTGTACAGCTCTTACTGTTCGTTGTTGTATCTCCTCCTACACTCATAGTCTATGCAGACAGGACTGAAACTCACCGAAGAGTTTTCTTCTAAAAGCAGCCAAGAGTACCTTCATTAATTTTTGATAAAATCCATGCCTCTGCGACATAGAGCAGGGCTGGGATTATTAAGTTCTTATATAGGGTCACTTTTGTTGTTCGAGAAAGGGCTTTGCTAGTGAATTGTCTTCTTAGCCCTGTCCGAGACGTCAGTGTTAGGTATTCTTTTTGGTCACATTATATAAATGGTCTTGTCTTCATTGACCGTGAAATCAGTCTTCGCTTCTTCCGCTTCAATACCAGCGAAAGCGGCACTGACAACACGTTGCTTTCTTCCAATTATGTCAATGTCATAGGCGTATGTGAGTAATTGGAAGGACTTTTGAAAGATTGAGCCTTTTGTGTTGGCGCCTCTTTCAAGAACGATTTTAAAGAAATTGCATGACAACGCATCGCCTTGTCTCTATTGACATCAATGGTCTCGCTGAGTTCCTTACCGTGGAAAAGCGTGCATTCTTCATCTGCATCCTGCTCAAATGGACGAGTTTGGCAGTGATGCCAGAACTAGATATCGCTCTCTATAGCTGGTCTCTACAGACGATGTTATACGCGGCCTTAAAATCGATGGATAGGTGCTGAAGTCCATTTCCTGAATATTTGGTAGACGGTAAACTCTTCTGGACTAAAGCCACACAATCAGGTTGTTGACGAACAGCTTCAGTTGTTTCCATATCATGGTAGATAGGATCTTGTAGGCGATGTTAAGAAGAATGATGCCGCTGAAGTTGACGCAGTTCAGATAGTCTCCTTTGTTGGGGATCGAACAAAAAATACTGAGTTCCCATTCATCGGGCATACTTTCGTCCGACCATATTTTACAGATGAGTTGGTGTACGGTCTTTACCAAGTCATCCCTTGCTGCTTTGAAGATATCAGCAATCAGACAATAGCGGTGTTCCATTCATCCATTGTTGGAGTACACCGTCCAGGTTAAAAGGTTCATTATGCCTGAATGCGGTACTTTGCCTGCCTGACTACTACTATGTTCCCTTGTTCGTCTCCACAGGCAGTAGTATCAAACCAGAGGTTTCGTTGTGGTGGCCAAGTGAAACCCAGCACATCAGATCAGATGCCACCGGTCTTCAATACTTGAGGCTGGCAGTAAAGGACATGTAAAATATTAGGGCAGACTCGTTCAGAAAAGGATGTGAACATCCCTTGACATTAGAGCAGCACTGGAGCAGTACCTTGCATCGATAGCAATTGGGTCACGACAATGTTTCTGTAAGCCGTGGAGGCGATGTCGAGCAGGCTATACCTTCCGACAGTACTACCAAAGATGTACTTTCTTTTTGCATAAAAATAGCTAGGGCACTGCTCGTTGGTCTTGTCCAGGCGCTCGGAGAAATTATATTTGGTATCGACATCTTTCCCCTCTGTAAGAACTTGCGCAAATATAACACTAATGTTGACAAATTTAGTCTTGTTACGAGCTCTTCGTTCACATGCTGGAAACTCAAGACTTCTTGCCTAAGTCTGCCTCTAACAACAAATTTGCATCCAAATAGACCCTGCTTTTGCCGTCGATAACAACCGCCGAAGTAGATATCGCAGTTTTTTATCCCCTTTTATCAGGCCCATTTTTTGTCCAGTACGTGGCCTATTAACGGTTTTAACATTTTACGTGGAAACCCAAAGGTCGTTGTCCTTGTTTCGTTTGTAGAGGTTGTTAAAATCCATGGTCCCCAAAACCGAGTAACTAAGCAATTACGCGAAAATCTCTGGAGTCAGTTTCTACTTTTGATGCGACCATGTACGAATATTCATTACTGAATTGAAAAGAAATAAAAGTTACCCGGTAATATCAGATTCTTTTCGACTAAATCTTACCTCCACAAACTCAGACCCACACCCGACGTTAGTCCAATTGCCTCCAATTCTTCTTCTATTATACTTGGAACATAGGAGTACTTTTAATAATTGAATCACTGTTTTTCAAGGTGTCTTGGTCAGCTAAAAGCGACATCTGTTATTTCTGGTACACCAGGTAAATTTAAACTGCTGTTCTTTTGAAAACACAAAAAGGATTTCGTGTAACATATTGCACCATCTTAAAGTTCCTTCTCATTACGATTACTTCCATGTATGAGCCAAGCTCTGTATTAGGAGCAAACTGCTGTTTTAGCAATCGGTGCTGAACCAGAAATTCAGCAAACCGTCTACCTCCAATTAAGATACTCTTCACCTGCACAGGTCAAGTGAGGACTTTCTATACTGCGTCGTCCATTTTTGTTAGATTCAATGGTGATCAGTGTATTGTAAAAAGTCACCTTGATCACTGTCTTAAGGACTTTGTTACTCCGTTGCATTGTTTTTGTATTGGCAGCACTTATCGCAGCGATAGCCAATTTGACATCTGCCAGAATTGTGCACTTATGCTCACATAATTAAGCCACAAAACGCACATGCAAATTTATTTTCAATAATATTTTCCTGTACCAATTTATGTTTTTTTTGTTGTACCGTTTACTTTTTTCCGTTATCTCTGCATAATAACCAGATGTCAATCGATGAAGAAAGTTCTCTTGTTTTCAAACTGTGCAAGTGCAAGTGCTCACATAATTAAGCCATTAAATTGAATACGGGCAATTTGGTTATTTGTTTTGTTAAAATTTAATCAAATTGTTTGTTCATATATTTTAAATGCATTTTAGCTAAAATAGTAAATATTTTAATTAAAATGGACAAAAATAAGGGCTCCATTCCATCCGAGAGAAAAATCATCTGGGAATACTATCAAAACCATAAAATGGTTATGAAAGTAAAACAGACTTTAGAGTTTTCTCAATATAAAGTAAGGAACACAATTCAGTATTACCGAAAAAAGCAAATTTTTGAGGATTTGCTCGAAAACACACGCACAAAACCACTCCTACTGAGGATAGGCAACTGACCAGGCAAATAAGGTGCAAATAAGGGCCTAAATTGTGGATCGCCAAAGAACATTTTTATAAGAGTTAACCTTTTACGAATTTGGTCGTCTGGAGCGATGAATCTAAGTTCAATGTGTTTAGAAATACGTTAAGCGTCCTCCGTTAAAAGAAATTAAGTCATCTGGAGTTGGTCCTATTATACAGATAAACACTACACACAAATAAAGTGCATAAGGATATGCTGGATAATCATTTGAATGTGGATTATGTCTATAATTTGCCGCTAGCCTGGATATTTCAACAGAATAACGACCCGCAGTATTCTTTTCGACTTTATGCAATATTTATAAATAGTTGTTAAAATTGTGCTCAAATAAAGAATTTAAAAAAAAATTATATATATAGGGTTTCCAATAGGGACTTGACAAATTTGAATTTAATTTGTGAACGCACTCTTTCACTAATCATCAAACTGTCTCTGTCAATTTATTCAATGAACTCAACATTTTCATCATAGTAAAGTACACTAACAAGCAACGTCTGTAAATTATAAAAATCTTCTACAGATATTCGGAGTCGCAAAGTCATCTTTAATGACGAAGCTCATTTTTGGCTCAATGGGTTCGTCAATAAGCAAAATATGCGTTATTGGTCGGGTGAAAACCCACATGTGCTTCAAGAATCACCACTTCATCCACAAAAAATAACTGTTTGGTGCGGTTTGCATGCCGGCGGCGTTATTGGGCAAATATTTTTTCATCGACGATAACGATCGTCACGTTACTGTGAATGATCAGCATTATCGCGCTATGATCACCGATTATTTGTGGCCCGAATTGGAATATATGAACTTGGACGACATGTGGTTTCAACAGGATATGCCACAAGCCACACAGCACACGCTACAATCGATTTATTAAAGAGTAAGTATGGTGAGCGTGTTATCTCAAGACATGGGCCAGTCGATTGGCCGCCTCATTCGTGCGATTTAACGCCGCTTGACTATTTTCTGTGTTAATTCATTGGCTTATGCCAACACGCAACGACGACGTTGGAAGAGCTCAGAGCCAACATTGAACGTGAAATAGCGGCCGTTTCGGCCGAAATGTGTGGCCGAGTCGTTGAAAATTGGGTCCAACGAATCGACCGCTGCATAGGTGCTCGCGATGGCCATATGAACGAAGTCGAGTTCCATTCATAAGTGTTTTGATTGTACTTTAAGCCAATAATAAAGTGTTTGAAATATCGCAAATGGTTTGCCTTTTATTTTAAAAAAAATTGTTAAGTCGTTTTTAGAAAACCCTATATATAGTGGTTTCTTAATATTAAATGTATATTCTGTTTAAAGAAGTTCTTTAACCTTCGTGAATAATAGCTTAATTTTTACGCAAATATTTAGTTTTATTTTAGTGGCTAAATTATATGAGCACAAGTGTACATATTTAGTGCAAAAATCGTAGTTCAGCTCGTGGCACTTACCGTAAGCTACGTCTATTTTTCTGTCGATATAATCATCCGCAGAGATGTCGAATAATGATTTGAACTTGGTTTACAAGCTTACAAGATCCAAGTCGTAGAAGAACTGAAGCGGCATTACCATAGTATCTATCTTACGTTCGATGAATGGAATCGGTGGTAACTGATACAATACCGAACATTGTGCTTTGATGTCTCCCACTAGAGAGGGACATTTTAACCGCCCTGTTTAATAATGCATTGAATAATGTCCATTATCCAGCGCATTGGAAAACAGCGGTGGTGCATCGCACTCCCAAAGGGGATAATGACACTTCCAATCTGGCGAATCTCCGGTCGATCAATTTTCTTCCAAACATTATTAACATGTTCGACAAAACTATTATTAGAGTCCTGGCTAAGTGAGTTAAGGACAAAAATATAATCTTGGATGATGCCCGGATGCCGCGTCTAAACTGGTTTATGATATCCAATGGAATAAAGGCAAAAACCGGCGCTCTGGTGCCTGCTTTATTGACTTCGAAAAAGACAGTATGATTAGAGGGACCCTTCTTTAAGTTGAAAAGGCTGGACAATATGCTCACACATACACAGTTCATCATGAAAACTGACGTTGTGGCTTCTGCTGGAACATTTCACATTCAAAACGGTCTGCAACAAGGTGCTGTAAATTTGTTGATCTTATTCAACATTTACATAAGGGATTTTCACGTCACCATACCATGGCGCACGAAGGCGACTTGATTGCTTAGAGATTAGGTCCAAAGATCGAGATCATTAATATGCTCTTGTAACATAACTTCGATTAGATTAGACGATATTGCGACGATTTGAAGTTTAACAACGAAGATCAACTTTTAGAAGTCGGGAAATATTCTGTTTAAGACGATTTAGTCTCAGACCTCTAGGGACACCAGAAAGAAATGACGAAAGTTTTCAATTGTGCGACAACATGTTCAGCCACTTGCTTTTTAAAATGTAGTCAGATACCTTGGGATCTGGCAAGATCAATATCTGTATTTTAAGAAACGTATATACCATATGTTACTCTGGCCAGAGCCAAAGGAGTGTTTGCCCTTTCAAAGAGACTGTTTTATAGCAACCAACTCAATGCGAGAGTTGAAGATGATCTGCTATACTGGCCCTATCCGGCCTATGCTTCGATTTGGATGGCCCTTGTGGTTCAACATGAAAGCAAGTTTATTCGAAAAGATTCGGGTCTTGTAAAGGGTTTGCCTTAGACCTTGTCTTCGCTGATACAGAGAACCAGAGTGTTCTAACCTAATAAGCATAGTATGTATGAATAATTTCGCCATAAAATTTCAATTCAATTCAATTGCACATTTCAGGGGCAATGACCTCGTCGAACAATCTGATCTGTAGGGCTTATTACCTCAATTATATGTAATACGTGAGAGTGCGTTTTGATGGCCTTATTCTTCAAGAAGCGTTCCTCTACCTAGATATGAGGGGTCTGATCCAGGATAGATTATCTGCCGCTAATCTTCCACGCCGCTCATACATGTGCATATAGGCGACTTAAGTACGATAGAGGCGACGCACAAGGCAGTGCAGAGCGTCTCCGGTTCAGTTTGGCGTTGTTGCTCGGCAGCCTAACAATTTTGGTGACTTTGGTGTTTGAAGGAGAGGAAGCTTCTTCGTTCTACTCGTATTCATCTAATATAAGGTTGCTTCATAAGAAGCAAAGTCGGTTTACTGGTCATGGATTGCTTACATAGATTTTGGTAGGTTAACGACAGTTTTAAGAACTGTCCTGTAGATCTTAATGCGTTGTCGGTAATAATTTGTTAATCCGGGAAACCGCTGCAAGGAGTTTCGTATTTCTTTATTGCGAAAAGTTTTGACGGAGATACTCAAACTGTTTCGTTGAAGCTAACATACCCTAGGAAATCCACTTCAACTTGGGCAAAGCGACAATAATTCACTGGAACGTGTAATAGAACGACGATAGTTAATGCATAGCCGACGTATGCTGTTCTTTTTTGAAGCGAGTGTGACTGGGGAAGACCATTGCAAAATGGACCATCTGGTAAATGAATGGAATTCACCCAATGTCCTTGCTTTCTGTGGCTAAATGTTTCCGAATGCTGTGCAATATTTCTTAAATTTGTGGATCGATTAGAGTAAGCGCCCATGGGGTGGGATAAGCGTATGGACGCTTAATGTTATGTGGTGTGTGTTCCAAAATATTGGGTGTTCCAACACTCTATGTGTGTAGGTGTGTAGGATTTGAATACAACTACGAATTGTTGAGATATCTCTGAAACCTTTGTTGTTTTATAAAATAGCCACATGGGGATTATTTATGGACCCCAATATCTACCAAATGATTCCAGCACCGTAAATTCTTGGATTGATTTCTGGAAAACATGCATGCTGACAGTAATTTTTAAAAAGAAAAGCAGATTTGTCAGATATATCTTACAAAAATTAAATCGAAATTCACCAAACCCTTTGGCTGTCTTTATTTTGGTTCTTATCTGACTAAGCTGAAGAAGGCGTTACAACAGTACAAGTCTCTTGTACATGAATTGTATTTTCATTACACACTTTACCTCATTTTCATATAATATCTGATAGATATGGTATTTTGTTACTTCATAATAGAGAATACGATATTTTTACTTAAATTTAAGAAAACAGTCTCAGCAACTGGATCGTTCCATTTTGAGATCATTCAGTTGTCCACAGACATGGAGAGGAATTGGAACAAAATTTAAAATTTTTCACAACTGTCAATAATCCTTTCGATAACCGTAATTGTGAATTTCGTCGTGGATTTGGTGGTTGAAGTGGTCAAAGTGAATTTGTAATTTATTTGTTTCTATTTGTTAAGAAAAATCTTAATCGTAATCTTTGAATCTTGACCATGAATTGATTTATAATCACATTGTGGAACGCTGAGAAACTATCGTTAATGCTTCACAAATGTGTGATTTGTTGCCTCAATATACATGCAATTGAACGTGTTCGGTTACGGGCGACGTAAGTAATGTTTGACCTAGGTATTTCATTTGTTTTTTATATGCCCGTTGAGCCAAGAATTTTGAATTTAGCTATTCCCCACCGGTAAAAAGTGTAGCATCGGGTTTTTTCTAAAGTGATACGTATCTTTTTAACCATTGCAAATTTATCACAACCGGAACCTAAGTTGCAGTTGATCTCCGGACCGTATTTTTCGATGACCTTTTTGTACTTAGCGGATAAAAGTTTTACGCTCAATCTAGAGTTTTTCCACAGTCACTATTTTTCCCACACGAGAACTTAAGTCATATTTCAAATCTCCATCCTTGTCACTTTATTTTAGTCGTTGGTCATGCATCATTGCGATGAATATAATAGAATCAGACGTACGAGTGTCGTCTAAAGCAAACAGTTGAGTTTTAGTTGTCTAGAGTTGTTCTTTTATCCACTGCTAGCACTAACTCGATGTGTGATATCGATATTGAAGTTTCCCTGATCATGTGCGACTAAGCTCAATTGTAAGTTGACTGCTTCCAGATCCTCGCGGTACGTTGGTCTGCCTTGCGCATCGTCCATCTGAGCTAGGTTTTAAGATTATCTGGGTAAGATCGCTGATGTTCATTGTAGTCATTGCCCATTTATTCGATGTCGTTAACTTTTTGTTAAAATTTCTCTTAAATTCACGGCCCATGCAGACGAGACTGAAAAATTTTCTATTCGAAATAGACTAGAACACCGAATTACAGAACTATAGGGATAAAGTCGCTTTACTTCTTAGAAATAGGGTATTGCTACTCGTTCCGTTCATTCAAAAAAACAGCGATCGGCATTCTGATTATGTCAATATCGTCGGCATATGCGAGTAATTAAATAAGCCTGTGGATGATTGTGTCTCTCGTGTTTGTGTGCGAGTCTTGCAGGATTTTTTCAGCTACATTGTTTAAGGAATCCGAATACAGCGCGTCGGTTTAACTATTTTGTCCTTTGATTACGAAGGTCTCACTACTGTCTTGAGTTTGGGTTTCTCTCATTGGGTTTCTTTCAAAAGACATGTTTGTTCGTTTTTCCGCTGCAGACTACTAATGAGAAATTGTCTCACGACTTGGGTTATAGACCCCATCATTAGCATACAGTCCTTTTGCACGAGTAGAGAGTAACTAGAATTTTTCCGAATCGCTTTGCAACATTCTGTTTCCACCCAAGTCTTCTCTCTAAGATGAGGCCTAGATATCTTGCACGCCCCCAGAAGCTTACTTAAACTTAGGTAGGATGTTGCAGAATGTCTAGATTTTTCTTGTGAAGTAGATTAGCTTCGTTTAGCCTGTTTCTACGCTTAAACCACAGCTATGTGTCCAAGAGTGTAATATTCCTAGATACGGAGAATGATAGTCCTATTAAACAGCGGCTATTGGTTCTATTTACGGCTCGACTGCTGAGAAGCAAGTATATTAAAAAGCAGGCAGTCATTTATATTCAGTTTTTGATGACTGTTAATGGTCGACTAGGTTGTTGGACGTTGTTGAAAACTGCACTAATTTCAAAAAATGCCACTAGGCAGTGAGAGACTGTAGGCATACTGGCAATTCGACAATATTCTGTGATTAAGAGTGCACCCATTTGGGTGCATAAGCACGGTCGAACAGTGAACAAGAACAGTGACGTCAAGCTCGTAGAGTTCATCGTTGAATCGTCTCCTCCAAAACCGTTCAACGCATTCAGGACGCATCTAAACAGACGCTGCTTACGTTCGCTATAGCAATACCGTAGTAAACATCAGTTTTCTTTCTTTACCTGCTTTATAGCAGACTAGGGCCTATAATTGTTTGGCTGCACGCGGCCTGTTCAAGGTGCAAACATTCCACGTTTAGATCCGAAAGTCGTTGTTTTTTGTTCATTTTACAGGGTCGTCAACAGTAATCCGTCCTAAAGTAATAATTACTTTTTACGTGGTTGGGCAGTTAACCCCACGCACGACCTTCAACCTGGAGAGCCAGGCGCTTTTTGGGAACTCCAGGACAAAAGGGGCCGTACCAAATTTCCGAATTAAATATAAATTTTCGTACTTCCATCGTTATTTCGTTTTCTTTTAGGAACGTTTTCATATCATCATCGGAATTGATTTGACTTCCGTCCAAATTGTTTTGAAAAGATCGGTAGTCAGATGGCGCAAGGTCTGGAGAGTACGGTGAGTTCTACATAACTCCCCAGCCAAATAAATTAAGCTTTTGTTTTGTTGATACCCACTTTTCTTCCAATATCTGCTTCAAAGTATCGAGTTGAGGACAATATTTAATGGCATTTATTGTCTGATTGCGTGAAAGCAACTGGAAGTAAAGGACATTTCGCCAGCCATACCAAATGCTTAACATGACTTTTTGGGATGCAAATCTTGTTTACGGACTAATTGCGGTGTTTCACTAGGGTCTCCAAGACCTCTTACGCCATGACCTGAGCACCACATAACAGAAGTCACTTTTACTTGACAGGTATTGATTTTATTCGATCAAAGTAAATTGCGACTCTTCAAGTACATATCAAGCTTAATATTCACTGAAGAAATGAATGCAGTCTGACGATTCGTTTCGGTTCCGCAATTAGTATTGTATAAAAATTTGACACGTGTGCATACAAAATTATTTTACGAAACGTTTTTCTTTTTTTTCAAGCGATCAAAAAACCATTTGTGGTAACGTGAATCGTTTGGGATTTTTTTTCAGCATTTTTACGGTGTTAGCAACGAAATAAAATCCAGGTAAGTAAGAATGAAGTGGTCCTCAGAGACCATATACCCGTTAACGGGTATTACCTATATAGCATGTGCTTTTTTTTTCTCACCTCTTTTATCTATTATTACAAATTTCTATTACCTAGAAATGGATTTGAGAAAGGATGCCACAATAAAATTGGGTGATTTCACTCCAGAAGAAGTGGAAGAATTAATGAATTCGGTGTATAGTGAGGAAGATAGTGGAGATTTTAGCAGCGATGATGAGCTAAGTGATCCGGATTTTGATCCACGTTTGAATGAAATTTCACCGGAAGTTGATGATGCTATTGTACAGCATCTTCAACAGTGTAATACCATCGATGAATTGATTGATACTATCAATTTTTCTGTGAATTTATCGGTTGATGATGTGCCGACAGCATCATCACCGATGGTTGAGGTTAAATCTTCAACATATGAATCAGCAGTAGCTGGTCCGTTAACATCACAGCCATCCACAGAATTAACGTTCACCATTGCCAACCGTGGAAGCGGCCGGTCCATCCGTTGTTTCTTCAGCTGGTGGTTTCACCGGCAATGGTAAAATATTCATTTCTTTATAATAAACGGTTTTTGTTTATAAAAAAAAAAATATTTAACTTTCAAATGCTCTGAATATTCGTTTTGATTCAATCCCCAAAACAGCGAAACTATGCGTCGATGAGCAAATGTGCTCGACAAAAATACGTCACCATTTACGTCAGTACATGCCGAATAAGCCACATAAGTGAAGCATCAAGTTATTCGTGCTCTGTGATTCGACCGGCTTTGCCTATCGATTTGAAATTTATCATGGCGCGGGCGAAAATGTCATACTTGATGGCGTGCCTGATTTAGGTGCGGCATCAAACGTTGTGGTGCGCTTATCGCAATCGATTCTAAACTTTGCACACCATATACTCTACTTTGATAATTTTTATATCAGTTTGCCTCTTAGTATATTTGCGTCCACGAGGTATTTACAGTTTGGGTACAGTTCGACCCAACCGTGTACCAAATTGCAAATTACCAACTGATAATGGAATTAAAATATGTGAGAGAGTCAATTCAGTAGAGTATGTTGGTGAAGCTTTTGAAATCGACATTTCCACAGTAATGTGGAAAGCGATACTCTTAGGTTCACCATACGTTGGCATTGAGCCCTTTTCATCAACAAATCCAGAGCGTCAGAGGTCGAAAACTCCGCGCTACGATCGAAAAAACAAACGGTACATCGAAATAGACTGACCACAAATCATAAGAGAATATAATGCCCATATGGGCGTTGTAGATTTGATGGATGGGCGTTACCATATACCCGCCAAAACCTTCAACCCCATGATGCCCCTATTTTACCACTTCATAGACATGGCAACAACAAATTCATATATATAATACCGTCGTATGCATTTGGAAAAATCAAATGAAATGAAATCCAGTGATAAATCTGGCCAAGTGGAAAAAGTTTTAGAACTGCCCATGTTTCGGGAACAAGTAGCTGCTGGATTTGTTGCTTATACAGCTAAACAACCTGTTGGTCGACCATCAACGCCAGCTACCGCTTAACCCAGTTATACCAGTGGTCCAGCATCAAAAGCGAAGCATAAAGTTGCTGATATTCGTTTTGATTTATAAGATCATTTTGGCATTTGGCTGCTGAGAACTGTAGGAAAACGAATGTGTAAGCTGTGTAAGGTCTCAAAAATAAAGTTCTACTCATTCTATCATTTCTATAACATTTATAATTAGTTGTAGGCAAACTGAGATAATTTTTTATCATAGTTTCTGTAATAAAGCCTCATAAATGTTGCTGTCATTAAAAAAAAAAAAAAAAAAAAAATGAAATTTATACTGTTTTGTTGCCATACCTCTCGCATTCGAAGTAATAGTGTGTATATCTATCTACCATATTATTTAACCTCTCTGCGATAAAACTCATAGGTGGTATTAATATCAGACAATAGACACCCTCGAACACCGACGTATTATCTACAATATTTCCACAACCAGTGCTCCATAGAAAAATTCAAACTTTTAACCGCAACACCCGTCTCGCTGTAAGTGCTCATCTGTACACCCTCAAGCCCACTTTCTTACGTACTCTAAAATATGAATCGTTCCTAAGCCATACCACTCGATTATGGAATGCCCTGAATAACTCTATTTTCTAGTCATTATAACCTTCAAACATTTAAAACCAACGTACTCGTACATTAGTATCCTTCCTTTCTTTCCTCTCGCCCGCGCTGTATGCAAGCATTTTAAGGGTACTCAAATCCATTGAGCGCGCGCAAATTATAAGGTAAAAAAAAAAAAAATAGCTAGCTAACTTTGTCATAACATTAAACTGTTCTACTTTAGTTTAACAAGCTGTTAAGTGAATATCTCCATTGCAATTAAGTTCTTCAGCTGTGAAGAGGGTGTTGCAGGAACTGCTGATAGGATTATTGTTGGATTGGAAAGTGATTGGTAGTCCCCGTTAGGACTTAGAACTCGGTACCATAGGAGTCAAGGCCGAGTCAAGCCGAGCCTGTCTTGGAAGAAGTAGGTGGGTAGGTAGTGGGAGCCTCATGGTTGCTGTGGTTTAAACCAAAAGACGCAGGAAGTGCCTTCAATGTTTGTTTAAACCCTTGTGAAGTTGCAAATAAGTGTTGAGTGTCGTCATCCTAGGATCGGCAAGGGGTTTTGGGTCGGCCTCGACTCAAACCAAGATGGTAACTTGTGATCTCAACACTTGGTATTACTGAAAAACGTAAGCGCTGGCTTCTCCATGAATGTATGGGCATCCCATTAACTTAAGCCTACACGGACAAGTGTTCACGTAAAACACAAGAGACATCTGTCTTTGCATATAGGATTGGCGGTCGCACGTTATGTCGTGTACTATTTGTGCATTTAGTTGTCTTATGCCAACCAGCGCAGTGTGCACAATAGGTTTGCACATGACAATTCCCCTCTCCATGGCTAAAAATCTTTCTTTTATGACATCCTAAATATCCTAAATTTAAGTTTGTGCCAAATTTAAGCACTTTTTGGTATAGCCTTGAGCTCTTCCAGCGATGCCGGTTTTATTTCTTCAATCGTTGCAAATCTCCGTCCTTTCAAAAGCCTCTTCAGTTTTAGAAACAGGAAAAAGTCGCTTGGGGCCAGTTATGACGCTTTTGAGCACGTCAGAATCATCATTGACGTCATTCAAAAGCTCTTGAGCGGTGGTCATGCGACAGTTCTTCTGATTAAAATGAAGAAGTTTCAAAACAAACTTTGCTGACACACGTCTCATGCTCAAAACATCCAAAAAATTGCATGACGCGAACTGAACAATATGCCAATGTCAGCAACTTTTCCAAAACAATTTTCTTCACAGCTGCGACGTTTTGTTGATGTGTTGGGGCGTCCAGAGTGAGGTTCGTCATTGGCTACTTGATTCCATTCTTACACAAAATTTGATGCAAATTCTTTGCTTCAGTTTTTTTTTTTTTTTTAAATAATTGAAAATCGCTGAGCACACCAAAACACATCTTACCTTTCTATCTGTCCAAAACAAACTAAGTATGCTATATATAAGTTGATTCATCGTGAGGTTTGATTTATAATGTAAAATAAAACACATAAATTTGAAAGTGAACTAAACATTTTTATTATCGATTAAAAGAACAATTCATGGCATTTACTTTTTGAAAATGATATTATGTAAATGTTGGCCACGACTACATCTGAGGTGGTCCATTCGGAAGGTCCAATTTTGGGCGACTCATTCGAGCATAGTGACTGGTATCTCGCGGATAATACGAGTAATGTTGGCTTCCAAAGCGTCAATTTAAGTGTTCACCAAAATGATTTATCAACAAGTCCATTGTTTCACGCGCTGTATAAATCGCAGCGCCGCCTTGTTGAAACCAGAGCTCATCGAGACCATGTGCTTGAATTTCAGGAAGCACATAGTCCGTTAACATGGCGCGGTAACGGGTACCATTGACGGTAACATTCTGATTTGCCTCATTTTCGAAGAAATATGGACCAATGATTCCACCAACCCATAAACCACACCATACCGTTGTTTTTAATGGATGTAGTGGTAGCTCTTGATACTGTTCAGGTTGCTCATCAGCCCAAATACGGAAGTTTTGTTTATTAACGTATCCATTGAGCCAGAAATGGGCTTCATCACTGAACAAAATTTCACGATAAAACACCGGATTTTTATTGAGTTTTTCCAGAGCTCATTCACTGAAAATATGACGCAAATTTAAGTTGTCTGGCTTCAATTCTTGCACAAGTTGGGTTTTGTACGGTTTTGTAAAATACGCTAAGTTGTAGAATACGCCAAGCCAAGCTGCTGAGAACGACGACGAATCGATTCCAGTCGAGTATCATCCACTAATGTAAGCTGGAACTCAAATTTGCGAATGGTATTGGCAATAGTGGTTTCAGTAAGTTCTTTGAATTGCACGAAAAACATTTCTCACAGAACGCTGATTTTCGTAATACAGCTGGACAATTTGGAGACTTGTGGTGTGAGTCTTTCCATAATGACTTGCCATACTGAACAAAAATGACAAAGCATTTTGATAGTCACGCGTGATCTGTCAAAAAAGCCTATTGAAAATCAAACCTCACGATAAATCACCCTATACTTGAAACCTTAAACATATGCTCGGGACGTGTGTACCAAATGTGTACCATGTGGCAGCGGTCAAGTCTGAGTCTAAGGGTGAGGATGAAATGCCTATGCGCTTTATTAAACTTGTATTACCACAAATTGTCTCCCATCTCACGCATGTAATTAACTGTTGCATTACTACCTCAACCTTTCCAAAATGCTTGAAAGTTGCAAGAGTTTTGCCAGTAGCTAAGAAAACTAACTCATCATCCTCTGCCGATTTTAGACCTGTTAGTATCCTACCGTGCTTATCAAAGGTCTTCGAGAAGATAATATGAGTGCACATAACAAAGCAATTATCACTACACAAACTGCTGAGCCCCCGGCATCTGACCTTAGAGCTAACTACAGCTGTGCCACAGCGATGGTGAACTTGCTGGAGGAAATAAGACAGGATTTCGACAAGGGGTTTGTTTCGCTCCTCTGTCTGCTAGATTTCTCAAAGGCCTTTTATAAAGTTAATCATTCAATCCTCTGTTGGAAACTGAGAAATAATTTTGGGGTTAGCGAAAGTACGTGTAAGCTATTGTAGTTTGTGGTTTTCTTTCTGGTAAATCGCAAAGGGTTAGTTGCGGTGAACATCGCTCATCTCTTAAAGAAATGGTGCAAGGCTTTCCTCAGGTTTCAATTTTGGACCCTATATTATTTAGCATGTTTTATAATTGACGTCCAATGTGTGTGCAAATATGCTTCAGTCATCTCTATGCAGATGACGTACAACTTCATTTAGCTAAAAACTTTAAGTTATCAGAGCTTGTTTTTGTTTTAAACGACGAGCTCAAAAATATTTATAATTGGTCAGTATCAAAAGGATTATTCTTGAACCCGATTAAAATTCAAATAATCCATATTTCCAAGAAAGGTTTTAACTTAAATATTTTACCAGATATTTATCTAAATAATAGCAAAATTGAAGTTGTTGAAACTGTAACCAGTCTTGGCTATGTTATTAATCGCTCTCTCAGTGGTTATAACCACACTAACTTAGTGATTGGTCTTATATATGCGTGCCTTCGGAAATTGTGGCCCAGTGCACAGTGTTTACAATAATCTTAACTCATTATCACAACATAAGCTGCAAGTCGCTTTCAATGATGCTGTACGTTACATTCACCGCATCTGTAGACATGACCATGTGTCAGTGCATGCTAGGGATTAACTATTGTGTACCTTACAAGAATACATAAACGCCAGGAACGGCATATTCTTACATAAAATCATTCATAAGAAGTGCCCGTATTACCTGTACTTTCACCCGGTCCTCAAAAACCATTCGCCTTATTTCCATTACGTTGCAATTACCTTTACTCCTCTTGTTTATGTTTCATATACACTTTTAGACTTTGGGATTCATAACCTACGCATGCATATCAAAGCCATATCTAGTAACTCGAATTTTAAAAGTGCAATCTTTCGACATTTTTCCTCCTCAACTCGCCCACAATAGTCCTGCCCCCTTCCTCTGCTTCTACAAACCTTTTACTCACTTCACTCTTACTTCTTATCCATAGGTTAAGTTTATTTTTTGTTAGTTTAGTTTTAATATATTCATACACTAAAAACCTATAATGCTAATTTATTGCACTCAGTACTAAAAAAGATGTTAAATCTTAATGTACAAACCATTATAATAATAATAAAAAAAAATAAAATAAAATAAAATACAATCGCGAAATATCACCTTACTTGTTGAACACACTTCGTACTAATCATAACTAAAAATAAATTTTAGTAGGAATAGTCATGTTGTTTTATAGTTAAATCAGTGGTATGTTGTTTTTTTTAATGAAATACTTGGTGTGATTACTTCGTCTATATCATCCAAATCACTATAGGAGTCTATAGTAATTTGTTACTACCATCCTTTTTAGAAGAAATATTATTTTTGCCAACTGTATTGATTCGAAATTTTTTATCCATGTATAAAATATTGCGCTTTGAATCCGGCGGAAGTTAAGCTGAGACGTCATGCGTTGGCAAAAACTCCGGATCTGTTATTGTTTTTTTTTTTTTATTTTTTATTTTTTAATGGCAACTCTTCTGTCGATTTAAATGGAAATCGAATTAAATTTCTTTAAAAAAAATTTTTTCTTGATAAATCAAAAGAAAACCTCTAATTGGAAAACCGTTTATATTCTAATCCTTTAAATTTTTTTATTTACTTGTGCGTCAATTTAATAGAGCGACTAGTTCAAAGAATTTTTTTTTTAACATATTTGTATGCACATATGCATTCATCACGGAAATAAAATTCTGTTCATCACTCCCACATCACTCCTAAGTAATTTCAGGGTTGAACATCTGCGTAAGGATCAAATGAAGCATAACTTCTACGAATATCTATTTGTTTGGACTAAGAAGGCAATTGTGTAGTAAGTGTGAACCTCTACAAAAGCCAAAACAAGGGTTTGCAAAGTACATATGTTTTCACTCAAAAGATTAATTTTTCATTGCAGCACGCAATTAAGCTTAACGCTGAACCTCATAAAAAAATTAATTGAGTGCGCTAAAGCAACAATTAAGAGCTAGCAAGTAGTGACATCTTCTGTCGGTAAAAAGCTTTAAATGATACCAAATTCTCGCACCGAGCAAGCATTTATGCCCAAGACAACGTCCAATATGAATAGTTTATCACTGAAAGCATCAACCAGGGATAGGAATAGAATAACCTGTACACCAATGAGTAGGCTGTCTCTCTTTCTACTGATTCGCAGTAATTTATTCTTTGGTACGTTGCAATAAATAAAACATCCAAAACATGGGTTGTTGGAAGTGTGTGTCTTCTGTTTGTGATGGCACGTAGCTGGACATTGATCGCTAGAACCGTTTTTCAGTGTTTGCAGATCTGCTCAGTGGCATCCGTCACACTCCTGTTTTCCCAGTAATTCTCTGGCAGATTAAATTGGGGGCGTATCGCCGAACTCCCGTTTGCATGGCGGCGGGCCAAACGCACGGTCGCAGGCGTCGAGGTTCCCCATACTCGATGTCCTGCATGAGGTCAGCGACACCCCCAATGTCTGCCACTTTCAAAATTTCTTGGTTAAGTAACTTGTAGCTTAGCTTCGGATTTTCGTAAATTTGCTGTTCAGAACACTTCCATAACAGTGGCATTGCCGAGCAATTTGCCCATAATTTTTTTTTTTATTCATGCAAAGAGCTGCACCTCTACACACGTCAGACCCTATTCTAGTTAACAAGTGACTTCCCGAATTTTTCTTATAATCAAAATAATAATGTTTTTGGAAACATGTCAATTTTTGGACTAAGGGAATTGATCGTTGTTTCAATGGCATCTATTTTGGATGGCAGACCAAGGAATATGCCGAATAGAGCAGACATAAAAGGAATTTCACCGGAGTTGCAGGAACTACAAAACAACAACACGTCATTGCGAAAGCAATTGCAGCAATTAGAAGTTCGATGCAATGCGCTGGGGCGTTAAGTCGAGTTCATGGAATGAAAAGCTATCGAAAATAACAAAGCGGTACACATGCCAACGCAAGCTCAAGTGGATACGGTCAATAGGTCCAAACGTATTGTGTCTGGAGCTTCTAAAAATGACATATTCATTGGTTGTGGGTACGTGTGCGAAAAGAACTAGAAACAACAGGGAAAACGTCATTTCAACGATTCTTGAATGCGAGAGCGAAACTGCGCGGCACATGTATCTCTATGGACAGAGACTACACGGAAGCGTCACAGGGGCGAAGATCCAACTTGCTAAATCTTAAAGCAAAATCACACAGAAAAACAGAGGTATAAAAGTGGAATTCCTGGGCAAAGATTAATATTTAGAAACAAAACATTTTTATTGCGATTATAAAAATCTTTTTACGATGCGAAGGTGCGGCCGAATGCAGAATGACAGTTCTTCTACATATGTTTAATGACATTTCCATACTGACAGCAAGAACGTCAAAGGCTGGAGGCCAAGGTGAAAACACAAATGGAGATAGCAGCAGTGCTTCTCCAACTGTTCAAAATAGTGAAGGGCGTTTAGAAAAAATATATTTAGTTGTTATGTCACCTGTCGAAATAAAAATAATGTAATATTTGTAGTATAAGGTTTGAGCTGAAAAATTTCAAAATCCTTTGATACAACGTATTGTGCTTAAGCAGTAAGTCTCTTTTTAATGATTTTTATAATTTTGTCAACCAATTTGAATTTGTTTTCTTATATGACACATTTGAAACAAAAAGAAATATTGTCATTTCAATCAAAAATTGTTAAGTTACTTATTTTCAGAAGTAGATTTCAGCAGCAAAATGCACAAGACGGGCAGACATAGCGGAGTCTGTCTGTTTCTTTTGGCTACAAAGAAATAGTGGAGATATAAAATGTGACTGTAGAACTTTTGACGTTATGTATTATTCTAGCGTATATAAAGTGTAAATTTTGGAAAGGAGATTTTGGTGTGATAACCCAAGTTTAGCCAATGAAGAGCGAGCAGTTAATAATGAAGCTGGAAAAAGAAGACAGTCCAAGGAAAAACAATACAATGCCAGTTTTTATTACAGGAGAAAGTTTTTGGATCCTTATGATCCTTCCGGACTAAGAATATTTAATGAGACCAGCGAAAGTGAGAGTTTACATTTGTTGTAAATCAAGGCGGTTCCGTTATCGGTTACTGTTTAATAAGAGGTGAATGAAACATTTACCTAACAGATATGGAAGTGAAGCAAATGCTATTTTCCTATCATCTCCCGAATGAATATAATTATTGCTAACTTGGTAGACGGCAAAACCAAGGCATGGCTTAAGTGTTCGCGTCTAGATTATACCTTCTTCATTTGCCCTTTTCGATCTCAGAATTAACAAAATTCGCTTAAAAATCAGAATTCCAGCATTCGGCACCAAATACCAAAACAACCAGAGTCGGTTCTGTTTTCGAGTTGATTGCTGAATTGCTTTTGTCTTAACCCTAAGTAGCAGCCGACTCGAATTCCCACTATGACTTGGAAGCAAATTCTTTAAAGTGTTCATATTTGGATGCTTTTTAAAATTTACCCTATTAATATTGTAAAATATTCGCATGGGTTCAAATTATAGAATTCATTTCTTTTAACACAATTGTTGTATTCAATACAATTACAATTTACAATTCAATCCCTTTTGTTAACCACTTTTACCTCACTTTATCTTTAACTTTTGAACTGATTTTACTTCTGTCATCTTTCGAGAACATTTTGTACTATCCAAATTGCCAGAACATTTGCTAAGAGTTTCCATTATTCCAATGGATGATTCTTCTGCTTTTCGCATATAGATGGCGCTGTTCACATTTATGCGGTTTTTGAGTTCAGAATACCATATATGACAAACCAGCTAATGGCCTCAGATAAAAATGGACTCTCTTTTGATCTTTTGCTCAAACCGACACAAAAAGCATGATACGATTTACCGCAGAGGTCACTGCAAATAACCAGGTTAGCATTAGTTTCGCCCATAATTGCACAATCGAGGTTACCGCAGTATTTAGACATATGTATTCAGTGTAGGGAGGGTCAGTTGTACTGTGAGTTGAAATGGAATCGGAAAATAAAAAATAAATTTGCCGGCGCAAAAGTAATAAGTAGCAGTGAACGATAAACTGATAATGTCGCGAAAAACAATAGCAGGTGACCGAAGTGCAAAAATAGGTTGCTGGGTAAGCACAATTAATAAATTAAATAAATTATTTTACATAATAAGGGAGATTGGGATTGAAATTGGAACACGTCCAATTGGTTGGACAGGCAGAACTGACAGTTATTATGAGATTTGTCGATAGTTTTGTAACATGAACAAATTGGACTTATCGATTTGATATTTAGGAACTCTGCATGGGCTTAAGAACAAAGATTCTATTATCACTTTTGTGGTTAGAGGAACATGAAAACTTACATGCAGGTGTGAAAGAGTTGTGCATGTGGAATTAAGAATCAATTTACCACAATTTTGCCACTGGTACGGTATTTCCAAAGACGGCTAGACAAGTTAGTCATCTTTATAATATTTTCGATTTCTGAAACAAAAAGGCTTTCATCCAAGGGATGAGGAAGATTAAAGATGGGTATTCTGTCTAAATTCGTATACAACTGGCAACAGGTGACAATAAAGAGTATGTTTCTATGTGGTAGTTACAAAAATATTCATCCAAATTACTTTGTATAGGGTTTTCTAATAACGACTTGACAACTTTTTTTTTTTTTTTTTTAAAAAAAAACGCTATTTCGCGTTCAATAAATTGATTCTAGCGTGTGCTGTGTGGCTTGTAGCACCATCCTGTTGAAACCACATGTCGTCCAAGTCCATATCTTCCAATTCGGGCCAAAAATAATCGATGATCATGGCGCGATAACGCTGACCATTCACAGCAACCGCACCAAACAGTTATTTTTTGTGGATGAAGTGGTGATTCATGAAGCACATGTGGGTTTTCAACCGACCAATAACGCATATTTTGCTTATTGACGAACCCATTGAGCCAAAAATGAGCTTCGTCACTGAAGATGATTTTGCGATGAAATTCATCATCTTGGCTCATCTTCTCCAGAACCCAATCGGAGAACGAAGCTCGTTAGTGTATTTTACCATAATGAAAATGTTGAGTTTACCGAATAAATTGACAGTGACAGTTTGATGATTACTGAAAGAGTGCGTTCACAAATTAAATTTAACGTTATCAAGTCCCTATTGGAAAACCCTATATAACTTAAAAATCTGTTTCGTTGATATCTAATTATCATGAGCAATATAATCGGAGGTATATTATGAAAAATATTCGTAAATATATCAACATTGACTGCAATTCAGATGATGTATCATTAAATCACTAACGCCTGAAATACATGCGCTGTAAAAGCCATGTAGCAAAATAAGAGAACATTGTTTTATATACGACCAAACACACGTTTTTGCTGCACCCCATGCGTTGTTGCAATAGAGGCAAATTCGAATCTTACTGTAAAAAATTTTATAAAATTTTGTACATTTTAAGTGGCTGGAGACGAAGGTTTATTTATACCTGATTTTATAAAAGGTGTTTCAACAAGAGGCGTAGGATTTGAAAGGCCTATACTTTTATAGCTGATGCTCACAGGTTTGGCGTATAGTGACAGATGCCATTTATAAACACTTCACAGTGGAGGAAAAAATCCAAGTCGTTGAAATTTATTATGAAAATTTACGTTCAATCGCCGCAAGCGTGTGAAAAATTTGTGCCAATTTTGCAGGTGGTCATGTGGCTTCAGAGACCAAGAAATTCCAAGATACGAGGTCAGTAAAAGATGTGAAGATGCCGAAAAGTGTTCGCCTCTGACATTCAATGGAAAATATAGCCGCAGTAGAGAAAAATGTCGAAAACGACCCAAACACCTCCATTCGCCACAGTTTTTAGGAGTTTGACCTCTCGACAGCTACAATGCATCGAATTTCGACGACAGGCCAATTTAACGCAAGAACTGAATTCAGCAGACCACCAGCAGCGGCGTGCATTTTCGGATTGGGTCCTGGAAAACATGCATGTTGACATTGATTTTTTCAAGAAGATCACGTTTTCAATTGAGGTATATTTTCACAATGGCGGCTACGTTACAAGGCATATTTGCCGCATCTGGGCACAGTTAATCCATGAGCACTGTTTGGTGCAGTTTATGGACCGTAGATGACATAGGTTCGTACTTTTTTAAAAATGAGGCCGGAAAAGGCATTACGGTTAATAAAGCGCGCTACCGAGACTTGATAAATAACTTTTTTTTTTTGTGACCAGAATTTGAGGATATGGATACGGACGACCTCCACTTTCAACAGGATGGTACTACGTGCCATACAAGTCACGAAATAATTCGGTTTTTGTGCACGAAGTTTTCTGGCCCCATAATTTCGCATTTTGGAGACACTCATTGATCTCCAAGGTCGTGCGACTTAACACCGTTAGACTTAAGTATTTCCTTAGGGCTATGTCAGAAGCAAGATTTACGCTAACCATCTGCAAACAATTCCAACTCTGAAAGCGAATATTGAAGCCGCCATCGCTTAGATACAGCCCCAATTATGTGAAAGAGTGATTGGAAATTTCGAGAAAAAGGTAAGGGGTTGCAAGCAGAGCCGACGTGGTCAATTTCAAGATATCATGTTCCACAAGTAATCCCCATGTGCCTATTTTATAAACAATTAAGGTTTCAGAGACATCTCAATACATGTTCGTTTTATTGAAACAAAAAAACAAAAAACTACACCTCTTGTTGAAGCATCCCTTAATATCATTGGAGACTAGAGAAGTAGATTCTAGACTGCAGTCTTTTTCTAAAAAACGAAACAGTGTTGGATTACAAAAACGCCAGATATTTCTTTATCCTGAATGTATTTAAGCATGATTTTCTGGAAGTATAATGGTTACACTCATGAAATCTTGGGTACCGCTTAATGGTATGCCAAGTAGCTGGCAATTGCGTCATCTCATAAGTAAATGGATATATGGTACTCTTTGATCCTAGCATTATAAAAACCAACTATCGTAAAGGTAACTGAAATATCAAGAAGAAAGCAAGAAATATAAATCAAAGACGACACATTCTTTTTGTGAAATTATAGACTTTATTAACACATCGATATTCATATTATGTAAATTTCGCTGTTTCATGTCCATAACAGTTAATTTTAGATTCCTAGTGATGCTTCGAAATTAGTTCTAGCTATACTACGAATATCCATATATATACCAAAAAAAAAAAATCTTAATCCACCCCTATGTGACGTACCACAAAAAAAGAATTCTTAACTCAACTAACAATAGCTGTGAATCTAATAAGAAATCGAGTGCATTTAAGTAACAACAATAAGCCGGCAACTACCGACATCTTCTGTCGGTAAAGAGCTTTAAAAGATACCAAATTTTCGCACCGAGAAAGCATTTATGCTCAAGACTACGTCCAATATGAATAGTTTTTCACTGAAATCATCAACCAGGGATAGAAATGGAATAACCTGTACACCAATGGGTAGGCTGTCTCTCTTTCTACTGATTCGCAGTAATTTATTCTTTGGTACGTTGCAATAAATAAAACATCCAAAACATGGGTTGTTGGAAGTGTGTGTCTTCTGTTTGTGATGGCACGTAGCTGGACATTGATCGCTAGAACCGTTTTTCAGTGTTTGCAGATCTGCTCAGTGGCATCCGTCACACTCCTGTTTTCCCAGTAATTCTCTGGCAGATTAAATTGGGGGCGTATCGCCGAACTCCCGTTTGCATGGCGGCGGGCCAAACGCACGGTCGCAGGCGTCGAGGTTCCCCATACTCGATGTCCTGCATGAGGTCAGCGACACCCCCAATGTCTGCCACTTTCAAAATTTCTTGGTTAAGTAACTTGTAGCTTAGCTTCGGATTTTCGTAAATTTGCTGTTCAGAACACTTCCATAACAGTGGCATTGCCGAGCAATTTGCCCATAATTTTTGCTTTTTTTTATTCATTTATTTTTTCTTATAAATTTTTTATGTCTTTGTTGATACAATCAGGGTGCGTCATAGGCTTAGACACCTATATTTTGGAGATTGTGGACGACATCACTCGAAAAGTGCTCCTATCTTAATACTCATAAAGGTGCAGAAAATGCTTGTCCTATCGCAAAAGCTGTGCTGAGAGTCTTACATCTTACTACAGCTTAAGTGTTCGGGTTTTGATTATATCTTCTCAATTCGTCCTTTTCGATCTCGGAATTAACAAAATTCGCTTAAAAATTTAGTTTTTATCATTCCGCACCAAATACCAAAACTAGCGGAATCGATTTTGTTTTCGAGTTGGGAGCCGTAGCAGTAGCGTAAGTAGCAGTCGAATTCGTAACAAGTGATTCAATGATGTTCCTTTGTTTATTCTTCCTTACTCACGTTCACTGTGATAACTAAGCATGTTGGGGGCAGCCGATGATGTTGATGCCATATTCCAGCAGCTAGTATTTCATGTTTTTCTGGAATAGATGTTATCACCTGCCTATGGTTGTGTCTGTTTTATCATATGATAATTTAAAATGAATCCCCAAGCTGGGATCTGACTCATGTTAAGGAGCAGATAGTCTTCTCGCGATGCTCTTGCCTTTATGAAGAGTTTGCATATATTCATACGTTTGCACACGCGCTCTGTTATCTTGTTTTTTTGGATGGGTATAATTCTGCCGTTGCCTTTTAAAGCCATTTGAAAATGTCGCTTCATAAGAATATATAATCATACACACCAGAAGGTTTATTATTAAGGCCTTTTAGGGAGTAATACCAAAAAAAAAAAAAAAAAAGCGGACGGCAACCTTTCAAATTTAAAATTTCTCAGTGTTCTGCAGACCAAAAAAACTATTGCGAATTGCATGCGATTTTCACAATTATTTCTAAAACAAACACCTGAATCCGATCATAGTTACTTTAGCTATATAAGAAACTCTCCGCCCTTTGGTGCCCTCTTTTACTTGTCTATATCAATAAGAACTTTTCCTTTCCTCTGGAAAGAATCTTTTATCATCCCTATCCATAAAAAATGAATTAAGGGGGAAGTTAATGATTACAGGTCCGTAGCATAGGATATTCTCTTGCATATCCAATTTATTTTAAAGCATATTAGGAATTGCTTCCGTACTGTAGAACAATTATCTGCACAGATCAGCACGGTTTTATGAAAGCTAAATCTACCACCACTAGCCTAATTGAGTTCGTCTCTAGGACGGTTTGTACTTAAATCGATAAAAGAAGAACTTGTCTTTTATTTCCAATTTTTGGCATGGAATAAATTCTATTTAGGTTACAGATAGTACAGAATCATTTTCATATCCTCAATAGCCAACTGCACAAAAGAAACATCTGGCGTCCCTCAGGCTAGCCATCTTGGATCAATCTTCTTTATCCCTTTGTCCCTTAGTGTTAAGCAGGATCTTTTTATTACAAGCTCGAACTTTGAATCTGGCTGTTACAAGTTAATGGTCAGAATCGGGGTTGGCATCTTTGTACGCGTATGTGAGTCATTTTGGATTTGTATTTTACTTATGGGAGAGTCAATCAGTCGGAAGCTGATATTATTTGTTCTGACATGAACGCAATGCTTACCTACAATGATTTGAAAACATTGTTTTATTTTTCCCCCACGATTTAGAATTTAAGCCTTCGATTACATAACAAGTTCCTCTGAATAGACTAAAATACCGCCAATTTTTTTAAGTTTCAAGATCATATCTATGGTAGTGATCTGTGAACATATGAACTGTGATATTATAAAATATGACTTGAATAAGAATTTCTTAAAGGTGATCATTTGCTGCAATTCACGATCTCTTACCGTACTCTACATATACTTTGACGTATCCTTATGGTAAGATCGCGGTAATATTAGCCTTGTAAGAATAGTTCCTTTCTTGTTAGTGTTATTTTCGCAGAAATATTTAAAATCTGTTTAAACCAGACAGATTTCATTAAACTTGGCAATTAAAAATAATTTTAAAACTTAAACCAAATTATAGTCTGCTTTGTGCTTTAAATAATAAGGATTTCCCTAAATTTGCTCATAGACTAATTGAATCATCACATGCATTAAGTTGGATTTAGAGTGTCAGTAATATATTGCCGTGCGGCAAGGACTTATAGCACATTGCTGCAGTTTGTGCCTCTACTTCTCGTAAAATGACACTAACAAGGGAAAAATACTTTAACACCTAAGATAAGCCTGTTTGGCATTATCTAATGAGTTTTCCCGAAGTCTGCATGTGCGATCTGGTATCAAGATTGGACACTATCGGTAGGAAAAATGAAATGTCGGGTATCTATTCACTATTCACGCATATGTGAATAACCTATCTTGTGGCGCACTTCTTTTGTACAGCGGAAGGGTTCAAAGCGATTAGAAATATTCGTGTCAGCATTTGACGATTTTTGAAGCCGAGCAATATCATACCTATTTGAGGAAATAAATTGCAAATTATATTATCCTAGATAAGATTGTAAACGTGTCAAAAAGTAGCGACCCAATAATGGCAATAAAATTGAAATCTTTTGACGCTATTTCAATGAACTTATGAACAGAACGCCAAGGGAGCGAATGGTTTTCATCTGTGGAGATTTGAACGGATGCGTCGAGAAATTAAACTATGTCTGTACGAGTATATAAAGACTGCCATGGGGGAAACGGTCTCGGAATGAGAAACTCAGCGGAAGAAGGTATACCACACTTACGCAAACCACACGGCTTGGATATACTTAATACGCTATTTAGTATCAAGAGCGGCATACCATTACGCACTGCAGTGCAGCTCTTCGAATCCAGGTAAATTACCATCTATGCTGGCAAAAAGCAAAATAACTAGTAAACGATGCTAAAGTGATCTTGGACGAAAACCTGACTTTTGATGACAAAAATTTTCTTAAAAAAACCAGAAACCCCCGGACTATTATCTCTTCCCAAACCTCAAAAGATGGCTCATCAATAAAAAATTCAGCTCACTCGAGGAAATCATCGACGCGATCAAGAAGTTGGAAAATCGCTTGAATAAGTGTATCAAATCTAAAGGGGACTATATTGAATAAAATAAAAGAACATTTAAAAAAAAAAAATTTTTTTCATTCCGAAGGAGGTTACTTTTCACCACACCTAGCACGTCAACGAGAAATGAAATTCTTCAGATTGGTAACGATATTTGCAGCACTTACTTCGCAGTAACAAAAACTCTATGTTCTTATAGGGAGTTCACTGGAACACGAAGTCATTTGACTTGTATTTACAAAGCAATGATATCACCATGACACTATAGTAAATTTTTTATTTGTTTTAATTAGTAAAGGTCAGCAATCACCACATCAATTGCTGTTATCAGTGTTTGAGCTAAGGCATGTTCAGTTCAGTTTTCAGTTTAAATGCATTTTTATTTCCTTAATTAATTAATTATTACACGCTAGACAAAAAATGCTTAATAATTAGCTTAATTAACTTAAAATTAATTTATTCTATCTTATGTTTTATATGCTTGAGTTAAATTAGAAAATTCGTTAGACATCGCCTCCGTGGCGCAATCGGTTAGCGCGTTCGGCTGTTAACCGAAAGGTTGGTGGTTCGAGTCCACCCGGGGGCGAGTTAGATTTTTGTTTTTGGCTCATTTTAGATTCCATGCGTATCTACTCCATAATAGTAATAGATACAGTTAATAGTAATCCGTTTCTGTAATTAAATTGCATTGTTTTTAATTATAAGCATGATCAAAAGATGATAGCTAACAAATGTTTAATATACAAGGTGTTCCGGATAATGTGTCAAATACTCGGGTCGGAAATGCATCCCCTTCGAGACACAAAGGTTTTAAGCAAAGCATTGAGCTACTCTGTTTTGACGACATCTTCCAGGCGCAATCCTTCTGGTACACAATGGCTGTTGCTTTGTTATATCCCCTAATAGTTCCGGTAATCTGTTTCGTGGGAGTTCCAGGTACCCAATACGCCTGTTCATACATTGACACCGAATTTATATTGCTTTCTGCCAAGGTATAGAAATTAGTGATTCCATCCCCGGTGAATTGGGACTCATCCATTCATAGAATCCGGCAAATAAAGTTGTTTTCCTAAAAGTGTCTCCAGAATGTAATTGCAGAGTTACAAACTCCAGACGCTTCACCCCGGGTCCCCGGGTTGTAGCTCTTGTACCGGTACTAATATGTTATATGAATAAGTTCATGCATGAATTCTGAATATAGAACTATCCAAATGTACGTCCCGCTTAGATTAAAATATCTTCTTAGTTGCCTAGGACTAGTATTGTTGGTTTCTGACAAATGTAATAAGACGTCCCTGACGATTTTTGCGTTGTTCCTGTCTCCATCAACCTGAGAGATGTTCCAATAAAGTCCTGCCATTCGCGGCAGTTCTATCGGGGTATCGCCTCAGATATTCCAATCTAGCTCATTGATCATTACCGTTGCAGAAACCATAGACAACCATGTTTGCATATTCTTGTTCTGAAAAATCCATCATCGAGGATAACTGAAAGAAATTACGACAAAGTCAAAATTTCAATTAAAAAAAAGATTGATCTTCAATAACCTTTAACACATTGGCCCTTTATAACAACGAATCATAGTCGCGTCTTAAAAAGGTGACGACTTAAATATTAATATACACTTAACCCTTCACTTCATGCCGCAAACTTACGATATTCTATTTTTGCGGTCCCTACTTGAAATAGAAGTAAGCAGTAGAAAGCAGTTAAACCAAGAAGGTCAGATCTTATGGCACTCTATACCGCGGAAGTGTAGAAATGCATGTTTTTTCTCAAGTATATTCAATAAAATTTATCTTATTTTGCATTTGCAAATTGCATTAAATACAAATATATTATATTTCTAGGTCACGCGGAGAAAATAGATATAAAACAAATGAAGATGTTATGAGAATTCTGCAAGAGCTCTCCGACAATGACGAAGAAGAATGTTATGACTCTGGGAATAGTGATCAGAATGAAGTTGAGGAAATTGAGGTAGATCCCCATTCAAGTGAAAATGAATTATCTGGTGATGAAGGCAACTTATAATATAATAATATACTTCCTTCAGCATTGTCAAGTGATATGGATTATTTTGAATTTTACATTAGGATCTCGAAACATTTCCATTGGCGTTGCCTGGCAGAATAAAACGCAAAAACGTAAGGACGGAAATATGAGCACTTTTTGGAGTTTTTTTTATTTTGCCAATAAACAAAACTAACAAATTTGACGATAAAATGGCATGGAAGACGAATAGGACTGGACTAATGATTTGTAGAACTGGGTTTGGTATCAACAGATTTAGATTTTTAATGCATTTAATCAGGCTTGATGATTTCTCTACAAGAGAAAGTAGACTATCCACTGATAAACTGGCTGCAATTAGGGAAATTTATTCACTGATACATGAGAATTTCAAAAATAACTACTGTTAATACATGAGCTGAAAAGTCCGTGTCGTTTCTAAGAGAGGGCAACACTTGAATTAAATCCATACTAAATCAGTTAGTACCAACCTTCAAAAGATACGTGTATAAATTTGACAGCTGTCGGACGATAAGTTCTCGAGATATAGCGTTGTGAGTGAAGCAACTTTTGTTATTGTGAAAAAAAAATGAATTCAAAGCAATTTCGTGTGTTGATTTATCATTGCTTTTTGATGGGAAAAAATGCAGCCGATGCAAAGAAATGGCTTGTTACCCGGACTCTGCACCAGCCGAACGAACCATTCACAAGTGGATTGAAAAATTTAAAAGTGGTCATACAAGCACCGAAGATGATGCAAGCAGTGGACGCCCAAAAGAAGCTGTTTCAGGTGTAAACATCAAAAAAGTCCATAAAATGATTACGAATGACCGTAAAGTTAAGTTGATCGAGATAGCTCAGGCTCTGAAGATATCAAAAGAGCGTGTTGGATATATTATGCACGAATATTTGGACATGCGAAAGCTCTGTTCAAAGTGGGTGCCACGTCGCGCTTGCTCACAGTCGACCAAAAACAACAACGTGTTGATGATTCAGAGGAGTGTTTAAAGCTGTTCAACCGCAGTAAAGCCGTATTTTTGCGTCGGTATGTGACAATGGATGAAACTTGGCTCCATCACTTTACACCAGAGTCAAGTCGGCAGTCAGCTGAGTGGCGAGCTGGCGACGAACCTCGTCCAAAACGACCAAAAACTCAACAGTCGGCTGGCTAGGTTATGACATCCGTATTTTGGGATACACATGGAATAATTTTCATCGATTATCTCCAAAAGGGGCAGACTATCAATAGCGACTATTATATTGCGTTGTTGGAGCGTTTGAAGGACGAAATCGCAGAAAAACGGCCGCATTTGAAGAAAAATAAAGTGCTGTTTCATCAAGACAATGCACCGTGTCACAAGTCGATGAAAATGATGGCAAAATTGAATTAGTCCGGCTTCGAATTGCTTCCCTACCCACCGTATTCTCCAGATTTGGCCCCCAGCGACTATTTCCTGTTCACAGACCTCAAAAGAATGCTCGCCGGAAAGAGATTTAAGACCGATGAAGAAGTAGTCGCCGAAACAGAGGCCTATTTTGAGTCTAAACCGAAATCGTATTTACTACAAAACTGGTATCGAAAGATTGAAAAATCGTTTCAATCAGTGTATCGCCCTCGAAGACAACTATATTGATAAATAAAATTGAATTTTGCAAAAATTTTGTGTTTTACTATAAAACGGCACTGACTTTTCAGCCCATGTGTTACACGATGCATGCTTCAAGCACCTGAAACCTACGCACCACACGACTGTATATTCTTTTAAAACGTATACCTTTTCTTATGAAGATCGCTACGCCTCTTCCTTGTATGGAGTTGGGTAGGTTTCAGGTGCTTGAAGCGTGCATCGTGTACATCCCTTTCCGTAGTGGAAAACGGTTGTTCATGGTGTCTGTCTATGCACCTAAGGCTACTCAATCCACCTTATTTATCTCAGAGCTCGAGACACTTATTCGATATCTGAGACTGGAATTGGAGGAAAACTATTTTATTATCGGCGGAGATTTCAACGCCAAACATAGTGATTGGGGAAATAATATACAAAATACTAGAGGGAACCTACTATTCAATTGGTGAGGTCAGCACAGTATAATGTATTGACTCGGCCTTAAGGCGACGGATAGTCCGTCGTTTCCTAGACATGGGTCCTATTTGGATCTCCTGCTGTTCGACTCACGAATACAACTGACTAACCAACAAACTATGAACTGTCTTCGCACTTTTGTGTATAACAGTGACCATTGCGGTCTTAGTACCGAAATAACTGTTCCAAACGAAAATGCGAAATTGGATGAGTTTTTTCAAAGGCATTCCTACAACTATTGTAAGGTGCGTTGGACACACTTCACCAGGACAATGACTAGAGCACTTTACTCGAATTCGCTCTACCCACCATCCAACAGAAACCTGTCAAACGAAGAGATTGATTGATATCTAAAACTAATGGACAAGCCACTTAAACGAACAAGGGACAAAACGATACCTCTGTATCAATACACTAACAACGAAGACTTGTTCCGCAACTATAGATGTACTGCAGCACAATAAAATTAGACTGCTGTCAAGATTAAAAGCCTTGTATAGACAGTTTACTGATAGACATAACTCGGAGATCATGATATTAAAGTCGTCGCCTAAAGACCTCCAAACATTAATAAAAGAAAATTACAGAGCTTCTGTAAGTTTGTATTGGAACAATAAAATTCGGGCTGCAAACACCAACAACCAGAATATGTTCCCGCAAATAAATAAAATATTTCGGAGAAAAAATCGACCTTTCATGTCTTAAAATCGCAATACTTTTAGCAGCAGGCATCGATCCAAATGAAGCCGTTAATGATGACAACTTTTTCGTGATTGAGGATCCGCAGGAGAAGATAGAGGCTAAAGGAGCGACTTTCCAGGAAGTGTACAAAGCGAATGATATCATTGGCCCGGACCACGACCAGGAAAGTCGTGTCCTTGTGCACAAATTCCTATTTTCGAAATGAAATAGTGAACTGGCGATTCGAGAGCTCGAGTTTCACCCAGATGGGATATACCACCGCCATTTTTTAATGCGCTGGATAATGGGCATTATTCATTGCATTATTAAACAGGGTGGTATAAATGTTCACCGCTTATAGTGGGAGATGTCGAAGTACAATGTTCGGTATTTCATCGGTTCCCACTGATTTAGAAACTTCTAAGGGATTCGAAGACCGTTTGCTCTTCCTTCGAAATGAACGGTGGAAGTACCCTTTCATTGGTGATGACATTATTTGCCATATTCTCGTCTCTGAACTGGATGAAACCCGAGCTCTCGAATCGCCAATTCACTATTTCATTTCGAAGGTAGAAGTTGTGCACAAGGACTCGATTCTCCAGATCGTGGTTCGGGCCAATGGTTTCATTCGCCTTGTACACTTCCTGGAAAGTCGCCCCTGTAGCCTTTACCTTCTCGTGCGGATCCTCGATCAAAAACAAATCGTCACCTGGATCTTTGCCTGCTGTTATAAGTATTGCGATTTTAAGACATGGAAGGTCGTTTTGATTTTTTCTCCGAAATATTTTATCTATTTGCGGGAACATATTCGGGTTGCTGGTGTTTACAGCCCGAATTCTATTGTTCCAATTCAAACTTATAGAATTTCTGTAATTTTCCTTTATTAATGTTTGGAGGTTTTTAATCGACGACTTCAGTGCCATAATATCCGGGTTATGTCTGTCAGTAAACTGTCTGTACAAGGTTTTTAGTCTTGACAGTAGTCTACTTTTATGTCGGTGCAGTGCGTCAATAGTTGCGTTGCGGAATAAGTCTTCGTTGTCAGTGTGTTGATACCGAGGTATCGTTTTGTCCATTGTTTGATTGTTTCGTCCATTAGTCTTAGATATCTGTCAATCTCGTTTGACAGATTTCTGTTGGTCGGTGGGTAGAGCGAATTCGAGGAGAGTGCCCTTGTTAGTATTCTTGAGAGGTGTGTCCAACGCACCCTACTATAATTGTAGGAATGCCTTTCAGCAAATTCTTTCAATTCCGCAGTTTCGTTGGAACAGTTATTTCGATGCTGAGACCGCAATGGTCACTATCATACACGAAAGTGCGTAGACAGTTTGTAGTTTGTTGGTGAGTGCAAGTCAGTTGTATTCGTGAGTCGAACAGCAGGAGATCCAAATAACAATTAAAAAAATTCCACTACGGAAAGGGATATACACGATGCATGCTTGCAGCGCCTGGAACCTGCGTACTACACGACTGTATACTCTTTTAAAGCGTATTCCTTTTCTTACAAAGATTGCAACGCCTCCTTGAGTGGAGTTGGGCCGGTTTCTTCGTATTATTTTATGTTTTGTGTCTTTTGGTTAGCTTAGTTTCGCTAACCAAAAGCACATCAGGGGATTGGTTAAATAGTAATTAAGGGCAACTGAAATAGTGCGGCTCTTCGGACGTGCGGCAAGGACCTTCAGGTTCTGCTCCCCTATGTACATACCCATTACGACAAAAGGTGCGTTAAGCCAGGCAGCAGTGCGTATATTTGATCAACCACCGCGGTCGTTTCAGTTATATGACGTTGAAGCTGAGCCATCTGACCCTGGATAGAGAGCAAGATAGCTAGCATGTCAGAAGCTGGTTCCAGTGCTTTAGGCACTGAGGCCTGAGAAGCAACCTCGCTGTACCGTATTTCCCCTACCTGCCGCCATTTGGACGTAGGTAACATGAGGAGTAACGGCTGGAGTTTGTAAATGCACGGGTGGACGTTTAACTTCCACTTTCTGCTGCCGAGCCAGATGTACTCTTTTGATATATTATAATTTGGAACAACCCCGATAATTTGCGATGTGTCCCGTGTTCCCATATAAAGTACAAGAGAGTTGGCGTTTTTCAGACGCTCCGTCATTACCTAGAGCGCATTCTTCAGATTTGTGGTTCTTTCTACACTTCACGTTTCGAGGCTGCATTTTGCAGTTCGACGCGGCGTGTCTGAACCTTTGGCAGCGAACACATTGTAAAATGTTTTCGCTCCTCTTTAATTTTTCCCAGTGTACAACCTGGTAGTCTAGGACTTTGATGCTCCTTAGACTATCCAGTTTGCTGTTGGGTTTTCGTGGTCACTAATTTTAAACAAATGTTCATAGAACCAAAGCATGAAAAAGTACTTACCAATTGACACAAAAATCTTCGTGGCCTCCGTGGCGCAATCGGTTAGCGCGTTCGGCTGTTAACCGAAAGGTTGGTGGTTCGAGTCCACCCGGGGGCGAGCTACTTTTTTGTTTATTTTCTTTAGAAAGAATGACTGTTAAGATGGGATTACAATTTTTGTTTGGTTGTTACACAACTGAACACAGGGCAAGAATCATTTGCATTTGAAATATGTTTACTTGGTCGAGTCGTTCATAGACGTACAGACGTGTTTCAGCTTCTTTCATGTGGAAAAGTGAGAACAAAATTTCATAAAAGTAAAATTTAAAGTTTTTTGGCCAAGTGCTCCGGTGGCCATTAAGAAGTGTCTTCGGCCGACCAAACCCTGAAGGTCCTTGCAGTGAATGTTAGTCGATCAGGCGAAGAGCTGCACTATTCAAGTTGCTTAAAGACCAAGCCCCTGATGTGCGTTTGGTTAGCGAAACTAAGCTAAACAAAAGACAAAATGAGGCACAGAAGGTATAAAATAATACGAATAAACCGACCTAACTCCATACAAGGAGGAAGCGTTGCGTTGCATTCTTAAAGCATGCATCGTGTTTATTCCTCTCTGTAGTGGAAAGCGGTAAATCATGGTGTCTGTTTATGCACCTAAGGCTACTCAATCCACCCTATTCATCTCAGAGCTCGAGACACTTTTTCGGTTTCTGAGACTGGGATTGGAACTATTTTATTATCGGCGGAGATTTCAATGCCAAACATAGAGATTGGGGAAATACCCAATGTGATCTGATAAGTTTTCACGCCAATCTATTCGCTAAAAGTCCCTGTGCAAGTCATCAACCCATATCTGTCGAAGCATTTTTACTACATCGGTAGTAAAAACGTATCTCCTACATATATATTGCCGAAAACGTAAGTAAACTCCGAATAAGTCGCTTTGATTGGGTGGGCCTATCAATATCTCATCGTTAAGTGACTTTACAATAGAATCCCTAGCCGAATTGAGGTAGACGACATTTTAGATTAAATTTCTTCTGTGGATAAACGAATCATGTGGCTAAGGTTGATGTATTCTTTCATGGATTTGATATATGTACATGTTACGCAAATTGGAATCTCTTTGTTTTTATGTTCCATCAAATTAATACGGGTGATGGCATGTTTAAGCATAACAAGAGATGTTTTGAATGGCACCTAGATAACATATCTTCCCTCAGACGAGCACTAAAATGTTTTGTAAAATATTGTGCAGCTTTGTCTACAACAGATAATTGATTTAAGACCGTCATTTCATCTAACTCTTAAAACCATTGCAATAAGATATCGACATCTACTGTAGAATGCAGCGTTGAAACCGAAATTTGTTGTGATTTGCGGTTACTCACCAGTTACTACCCATTCAAATGATGTTCTCTGAGCAACCGGGAAACCGTCATTTGATGTCCCCTGAGAGTATACCAAAGCTAATCAGGCTCAAGCAGCACGTCAGTAGGACCAGATATATTAAATTAAGCAAGATTCAGATTTTGAATAATATGGTGCCAGTCAGAGGCATTAAAGTGTTGTTAAGGAAGAACTAAGTAAGCTTATTCAACATAAAATGCTTAACGAAAATATAAGATTGATTATCACGAGAATTTATTTGTCTTGCATCTGTGAATGGCAATCGGAGAACGGAAATCCTAATATGCTTGCGCGAAGGACCTAGGTGTTGAAGGGGCAATGAAGGAATGGTTGATAATTGATGCTCTTGAGCTTTCATATTTAAGGCTACGAATTGTTCAAATTGCCATAAGATGTGACTTCCTTCACATAGAGGACATGATTGCGATGATTTCATTGTAAGTAACATTATATGTTTGAGCTTCTAAGTAATTTTAATTTTTTCTCTAAGAACTTTTTTCTCAGAATAGCTCGATTTGTTGTGCAAGCTTGTTGGTGAATATTTTATTATAAGTATTGCTAGTCTACACTTTGTAGCTGATCTGCGTTAAGTGCAAACACAAAAATTTTTTTTTATACAAAAACTGAGTGTACAAATAATTTGAAAAAATATATAAAGAAATTTAAGTGTACAAAACAAAGTGTATAAAATAATTAAACACAGGTAAAAAAATTAGGAAAAAAATAAAAAAATTCGAAAAAACGTTTAGTTTGTGGTCAGTAATTTGTCAAGCAAAATGTTGCCTATAGGCAACTTTGGTCCATAATGGTTTTAAATCATATAATGCTCTTTTATGCGTTAGAGATGCGTCCGAAAGGTTTGACCCAGCAAAAAATTCAAAAAATTTGTGAATTCGATTGGGATGATTCTGCTGATGAGGACAATGGACAAGAAGAGGAAAAAAAAACCACGAATCTGGAAAATATTGAAGAAACTCTACAAAGTGTAATTGAAAGAGGTGTAGGTATTGAGGTTGGTTTGATTGAAAGGATTGTTGTCGAAAACAATGAAGTTGATAATGAAATTCAAGGCGAAGAAACAATACCATAGGTTTTTAAAAATATCAATTTAGAAAGTTTGAGATGGAGGAGTGCAGAGATAGGGGAATGCGATAGGACGTGGAAAAGCGAAGTTAGTTTCGGCCAAGTCAAACAACCAATAGAATATTTTACTCAGCTCTTTGATGATGAGATATTATAAAAGATTTGCGATGAAACTAATTTATACGCATTCCAAACCGGTGGCGCAGAATTAAAATGTGACACCACCGAAATAAGAAGATTTATAGGTGTATTACTATACCTTGGCGTAATAAATATTCCAAATATGCGAATGGCATTGGCCCAAAACTTCAAATTGTCAGCAGTAGCGGATGCATTATCAGGAAATCGTTTCGAAAAAATAAAGGAAAATTTTCATATAAATGATAACTCTAAACATCCCTAAAAAGGATTGCTATTTAACGGAATAGCACAATAGGAATACCAAAGCGTGGACGAGCAAATGATTTCCAATAAAGGTAACCCTCTTGTGATATAATCGAATAATGTAAATAATGTCTAGTAAATATTTATATTTTTTTAGGTCGGCACTGTTTGAAGCAATATCTGCCAAAAAACCCTCACAAGTGGGGCTTTAAAATGTTCACTAGAGCTGGTGTATCTGGTATTGTATACGACTTTTGCCTCTACATTGGAGAAGGAACGTGACAATCCTTTGGATTGGGCATATCGTCAGACATTGTTTTACATTTGGCTTCTAATATTCCCGTAAACAAAAATTTCAAATTGTTTTTTGACAACTGGTTTACTTCCATGAGCCAGATGATTTGTTTGAAACAAAAGGGTATATTAGCCGTAGGAACCATTCGAAACAATCAATTAAAAAATTGTGTTCTAAGCGACGAAAAGGATCTTCTTAGAGGATCTAACGATTTTAAATTTGAAGCAACAAATAATTATTTGCTTGTCGATGGTATGACAACAAAAGTGTGCAACTGTTTTCGAATTATATAGGTAAAAACCCAATAAGTGAGTGAAAACGATGGTGTCGATGGTGGTCTTGCCGACATGCTGTTGGAGTTATACAAAATCAACCACCGTTCAAAGAAGTGGTATATGCGTATCGTTTACTGGTGCATAAACTCATCAGTAGTCAATATGTGGCTGTTGTACCGCAGAGACCTGAAAAACTCATGCGGAGACAACAAGTATATGTCACTACTAAACTTTCAGTTGGATATTGCTAACGAGTTACTCAACGCAAAAAAAATAACAGCTCCAACACGCAAAAGAGGTCGCTCATTGTCACTTCTCTCAACAATGCAGTCAGATGCACCATCACCAGCTTCATCACCAGCTTCAGCACTAGCACCTTTATCTCAATCTTCACCAAGTTCTTATAAGAGATCATATGTTGCAGAACCTGCAAAAACCATACGATTTGACCAAATCGGTCACTGGATTGAATGGGGATCGAAAGACAGATGCAGATACACATCCCCGCTCAAAGTGCTCTAAATGTAAGGTTTATTTGTGTTCAAACCCACAAAAAATTGTTTTGTGTCATATCACACTTAAATTGTATTAAAAATTAATAAAAATATCAATAAAAAACAGAAATTAAAATATGTGTGTGTTTTAAAATTTTTCCACTATATTGGGTTAAGCAATTGATCATATTTACACTCATCATGAGAACCGCTAGTTTTAGCCCAGGCTTGCTAAGTATCTGCATCGATTTTTTTGGTAATTAGGTAGATTCACCATGGATAACGTTCATTGGAACCGAGGTCCTTAAATCCACGCACGAAGCGACAAAAATGTTCGTTGCACGAAAAGATTGTTTTGACCATACCGTTTGTTTAGCCGTTCTCAGGCTTCGAAGAGACTGCACATGTTTTACTAAATTCGCGGCATCGTCTCGAAGGAACGATATCAAATAGTTAAATTTTTGAATAGCAATTAAATTCTACTTATTGTCCACAATACCCATAAAAGTATCGGGAAACGAGGTCCAATTCCTATAATTTACCGAAAGGCGGCTTACCTCTGCTGCCAAATATTTTAGCAGAAGCCCCACCTTGTTTGGTGTTAATTATTCTGCTATTTAGCATAAGACTGATGTTGACAGTGCAGTCGTGGGATGCAAACTTTCTCTATAATGTAGGTACCATTCTATGTGGCTAGTCAGTGAATGTAGAGCCATTTCCAACCAGTTTCCTTTACAGTAGACATGTTAAGCCGTAGACAAAAGTTGCTGATGAATTCTATATCGTATATGGATATCAATCAGTCGTTCTAAAGTTTTTTTTAGAAGGAAAGATGAAAGACTTATAGGTCAGTGGTTCTTTTGGACAACATGAGAAAATTTTCAGGCTTTGGAAATGAAGGTTAGGTTGAAACAGGGTGTGATGAATATGACATCACACAAATACTAGGCACCAAAACGGGCCCATCGCGATCCCTGTAGAACCAGTTGAGTTTATATTTAAATCGCCTAAACGTAAACAATCTCTTTGGTGAAACATTCAATTTCTTTGAAAAAGCCAAGAAGAACTTTGAAGGTCATGCCGTCTATTTCCTCTAGGTTTTCGAAAAAGTATTTCCCTCGTATTGCCTCGTATTCACACGTTATGTGTGTTATGTCCTCAATGGTTTGCAAATCACCGCAGAATCTGCAAATACCATATCCGTTTCTTGCAATTTAAGTCTCTTTGTGTGTTTCCGCAGGAGACGGTGTCCTGTAAGGATTTCTATTATTGTTCTAAGCTAATCCCTGTTTAATTTTATTAACTCCCTGGATCTTTTGCAATCAAAAAGTGGCCAGAGAGCCTTGGATACCCTGTGTCCTTCAAGACTTGACCACTTGGCGGTCTTTATGATTTTTCCCTCTACAATGCTCCTTTCTATGCAAATGGGTGGTTTAATGTTAGCAACTTCACTATTATCGAGTAGCCCTCCTATTCTTGCAAGCTCATTTGGTTGCTCATTTCTCTTTATACCACAGTGTCCTGGCATCCAGCACAGTCTCACCCGGTTCTGACTGTATAATGTCTTGAGTACTGTGCGACAGCCCCTGACTATGGACGATTGATCTCCATTCTTCCGGATACCGATTTCATTTGCATTAGCTCAACCGCCCTGAGGACAGCCAGAACCCCTAATTAGAAGACACTGCATGCGTCTGTTAGTCTAATAGACACTCTTAGCTCTGGGTCTTCTGAAAAGATACAAGAATCTGTTACTTTGTCTGTTTTCGAACCTTTCGTGAAAATTGCAATTGCATTTTTTTGCCTTGGAACTGAAAACTACATTAACCTCTCCCACGTCATGATATTCTCTAGCGTTGGCAGGATAATATCTGAGGTCCTTTGTAGCTCGACAGGTATGAATATTAAATCATCCGGACAAGCAGATTTGTATTGTTTAATGCTTTACAGCACCTAGAGCAACTTGTCTCTTGTAATCGGTCCGTGAATTTCGTTCGCGGCTGCAGTAGTCCTGCTAGGACTGTTACTGGCCGTGATGAAGCTACCTGGAAAGGTGTCCAGTAGTAAGTTGATTAATTCATCACTTGAGGTTGTCCAAGTGAAATCGTTTTTTTTTTTTTTTTAATCCGCTAGGCATGGTAGGATTTGTGGAGCGGATTTTTCTAAACCGCGATGCTTCACAGCATGTTATCTTGTTATCTTGTTCACAGCATGACCTCTGGGATTGTCGCTTTGCCTTCCTCAGTTCTTTTTTTCTATATATTTTGAGGGGTTCCTTGTATGAGTTCCAGTAAGTCAGTTTTCTTATGCTTTTTGCTTGGTTGAAAAGTTTCTTGCAAACGTTTCTAAGCGGCCCCAGTGCTGATGTCTAACTTCTTCTTGCTTCTAGGCTGTATAAGTGGGCAGGAAGCCGACATTGTCTGATTGTGAGCCAGGCCAAAATTTTGACTTTCATGTCAAGCGCATTGGTGTTACGTTGGGGGCTTAAGAGTTCAGAAAAGAGTGTTTTTAAAAGTGTTCCTCAGTATTTTGGCCAATTAGTTTACCGATAATTCCGCTAAGCTAGTTGGCGGGGAGAAGCATCATTCAAACTGGATTGGATGCATCTGTGGTCTGAAAAAGGGTGTTCAGAGAACAACATCCAGTTCGGTGCCATTTCAATGATGTTGTAGGAGGCAAAAGTGAAATCTAGCAATTCTTTTGTTTTTTTAGTTATGAAGGGGGGCTCATTGCATGATACAAACAATGAGGGTATTATTCATAATACATATAATCAAAAAGTAACTCATCTCTATCGTTTGTGTCCAGCAGTACAGATTTTCTTTAGCATCGAACATGATGATGAGGTCAGTTTTTTTTGCCTTCCAGCTTCCAAGATCATCTTTCCTAGGTTGTCACCAGGAAAGGGGCCTACATGGTCATAGCCAAGATATGCCGATGGTAGCCAGTGGGTGCTTTCGGCAGTCTGCATCTGGCAACGGTTATGACGGGGTCGCTGGTATTAGAAAGTAAGAGTATATTAAGGCTATGTTTTACTATATACAAGTTCTGATCTTACCTTTGTCTTTTGCATAGAGCGCAACGTATTCAAGTGTTTCAAGTTCACGAACCACGCAGAATCAGTGAAGGCCTCCTTTTTGGAGCGACGAAGATTAATCTGAAAGAACCATAAAATTGCTACAATCAACCAGAGAAGGGTCCACCACTGTGTCATTGGATCCTCCGATTCTAAAAATCTGCCCAAAGCTCATCTTCATCCTCTGATCGTAAAGGATCTCTTTTCAATTCGATGTAGACCTTCGGCTTTGTTGTTGCGTCAGAAAGATTTGACTCGTCTATATCCATTTCAGAAATATCGACGTTCCAAGATTTGAGGCTGTATTTGATGCTTCATTAAAGGAGGAGGAGATGCTTATCAGCAGTTTTTGTTAATCCGCTGAATTACAAATTAAAGGCTGCTTAATTTTTCCAGTGTCGTGAATTTTCAATCATGAGTCGAAAGATTCAGGTAACTGTGCCTAATGATCTCAAAAAAGGAAATCGTGAGTGTACGAGATCTTATATAGGGTGATTCATCGTGAGGTCTGATTTTTAATAGGCTTTTTTTGACGTGATCTACGCATGACTCCTATCAAACTGCTTTATCATTTTTGTTCAGCATCGTTTGGTATGTCATCATGGAAGGACTCATACTATAATAGCGTCTCCAAATTGTTCAGCTGTATTGCGAATATCAGCGTTGTGTGAGAAATCGACCTACTGAAACCACTATTGTCAATACCATTTGCAAATTTGAGTCCCAGTTTACATTAGTGGATGATACTCGATCGGTTAGACCATATCCAGCACGTAGTGAAGAGACTATAGCAGCTGTAGCTGAGAGTGTACGCGAAGACAGTGACGAATCGATTCGTCGTAATTCTCTCCAGCTTGGCTTGGCGTATTCGACAACTTGGCGTATTTTACGTAATGATCTCGGCCTTAAAGCGTACAAAATTCAACTTGTGCAAAAATTGAAGCCAGGCGACTTAAGTTTGCGTCATATTTTCAGTGAATGGGCTCTGGAAAAACTCAACGAAAATCCGGTGTTTTATCGTGAAATTTTGTTCAGTGATGAAATCCATTTCTGGCTCAATGGATACGTTAATAAACAAAATTTCCGTATTTGGATTGATGAGCAACCCGAAGAGTACCAAGAGCTACCATTACATTCATTAAAAACAACGGTATGCTGTGGTTTATGGGCTAGTGGAATCATTGGTCCATATTTCTTCAAAAATGAGGCATATCAAAATGTTACCGTCAATGGTAACCGTTATCGCGCCATGTTAACGGACTATGTGCTTCCTGAAATTCAAGCACATGATCATGGTGAGCTCTGGTTTCAACACGACGGTGCTACGGGCCAAACAGCGCGTGAAATAATGGACTTGTTGAGAAATCATTTTAGTGAGCACTTAATTTCACATCTTGCTAGGTAAATTGGCCGCCTAGATCGTGTGATATCACACCTTTGGACTATTTTCTCTGGGGATATGTAAAGTCTCAATTCTTCAACATTACTCGTGTTATCCATGAGATAACAGTCGCTATGCTCGAACGAGTAGCCCAAAATTGCGCCTTCCGAATGGACCACGGCCAACATTTACATGATATCATTTACATTATAAGTCAAACCTCACGATGAATCACCCCATACCAACAACTTATGGATTTGTAGTTGAATAGATCATAAGTTGCTACTGCATGATAGTGTGCAAATTAATCCTGGAATGCAACTGCATACGACCAGTCCGATATTTTTAACAATAATCAATGATTTTATAAAGTAGAATTAATTTAACAAAAAGAATGATAATATATATTAGCAACAGCCATGTTAATGGAGCATTTTTCTGAAGAAAAGGTACGTATGATGCAAGTATTCCACAGAAAGAATAATAAATAAGTTTAAACCTGAAACACTTAGATTTCAATCTGACGTCAATAATACAACCTTTGTACATGACAAGTCTGCTAATTAAGACAGAATACCGCATTTCTCGTGAATTGCGGAACGATTTGCGTTTTTGCTGCTATAAAGATTCTCAGATTTAAGGGGTTTTATGGTTTTACATACAATTGTCTGACTAAATTCAAATACACTAAATTGTCAGAGCTATTTAAAGTTTTGACATTTCATTATGTACTTAAATATTGTGCAATTAATATCTAAGTTGATATCTTTACTTTTAATCCATGACGGAAAATGAAAGAATTTTTGACAACAAAGAAGGGGATTTAGTAGATTCGAAAATTAAACTTTCAAAAAACATTTAGAAATACGACAGTGTTATATAACAAAATTAATATTAAGAAAGTATCTTTTAAGCACGCTTTTTTGTAATCTACCATATAAGATACTTAATATCAGCTAGTATTGAATCCATTATGTTAGGGATAGTATGTGTGAGCTACCTTTTTCCAAAAGAGTTCTAAGTTTCCGAGCATTTTAACAACCCTTGCGCTGTTCTTCTGGCATTTATGTGGTGTCGCATTGGTTGTTGGAATCAAATATCATCGAAGTACTCTAGTATTGCTATCATCATGTATACATTATACACATTTAGTGTGTGAAAGTTAGTAATGTAAGAGTGGACGATTTTTTCCAAAAGATGTTGGATGTTCACGTTTTTGCCGCATTTCCCAAATCTAGTACCCTGCATCTTATACGAGATTCAACCAGCTTTTAGAATTGAACATCAGTATATTTCCTTAAGTACTTGTAGAGCACACAGCACTCTTTAGTTGTAGACATAGATTATTTATGTGGCTATGTCAAGTTTTCATCAATTGTGATTCCAAAGTATTTGATGGTTCTACGAGTTCGTTGGTTTGGTTTAGCAATCATAGTTTCGGTAGTAAATATCAATGGTTCCTTCTTGTTTTAATGGTGTTCGTACAATACATGCATAATTTTTATTTTTGCAGCATTTATAACTAAGCTTGTATCATCGTATCATCATTTTGAAGAGTTGTCAAATTGCTGAATCTATACCTTTTTTTGGTGGGTTTCAACACTCTAACAGCGCCTGGCAAAGATTTGGCAGTATGCAATGTATGTGTTCAGTGGGCTCTATCCTGACTTTAGAAAAAAAAAAAAAAGATTTGGGCGGTTAAATTTTTGCCGATATTTTGGTCGCGACTGGTAGGGACTTGCCTGCGTCCAAAACGTCTTAAACTCATGTTTTCATGTTTAAGCTGTATTACTCTGTTGCTTAGAACTATAATCAAGTGGTTACACTTATTACAATCATTGTGGACATTAACGCATATTCAACGTACTGTTACTCGCTTCGGCTACCACGATTTATTGCCAGATTTTTATATTCAATATTCTCTCTACTCACGCTACACAGCAATGCAAATATCTTTCGATTACCTCTCACCTCCAAAAATTACTTTGGGTTCTTAGACTATGATATCGATGTGATGTAGTATGCTTTCGATTTCTGCAATGAAGTTATCCCAGCCTTGTCGGACGTATTATAAAATTAGGTTGATTGTCAAACAAAAGAATGGTTTGCGGGACCTTTTAAACCAGCTCGAGATCATGTGAATGATACCACTGTCGCTACTGCCGAACAGCTACAGGCTTGGGCAAGAAGTTTTGAGTTTCATGTAAAGGGTAAGCCAAAAACTAGTGTGTTGGTATTCATTAAATTTATTAAAAAATTAATGTAGAATTTTAGTGATTAATAAAGTTCGGTATATGGCAATTATGAATGGAACAAACCATTCATGTAACCATCATTATTACATCACATGACTTTGGAGGCCAATAAACTTCTCCTCTAATCGAAATAATGCGATCTTCAAAATTCATACGCAATAAATTTATTGATTGATGGCTTGTGTGGATGGTAGCACCATCCTGTTGAAACCAGAGAAAAAAAAAAATAAAAAAATAGGAGATGGACATCTGGGCTCCAGCTCAGATTCTTCGAATCCATCACCTTGAGGAACACAGCAACAGCGGACAATCGAAGAATAACCTCAAGCAACTTTGCGAAATTTTAAACAAACAAATTGGAGAGGCATGTTGGTTAAGGTGGCGCCACTTAAGTAAATAAATCTGTCACTAAAGCGTTTGCGGCCATGACTTTAGTGGCTAACTTTTATTCATAGATGATAAAAGGCTTTATCTACCTGGGATATACAATAGGAGTAAATTCAAACAACGACACCGTATTTTTTCAGAAATCCCGAATTAACATAAACCTGAGCTTCGAATATATAATTATTCTGCCCAATTTGATCCGCACAAAATATGTAACTTTATGTCTATTAAATCAAATAAATCTTTATTTGTTCTTCAAGATATTTAACATAATAAAAAGGTCCATAAATTTGTATTAAAAAATATATGTAAATAAAATAAACGCCTAATCTTTAATTATGCTCATCACCTTCCCAAGGTTAATCTTTATAGGCATCCTCAAGCTTTCAGACGGAGGCATCGCTGGGAGTAGATAGAGCGCCCCAAGATGAATCAGCGCCAATGTGTTGTAATGAATATGAACAAAATGTTGCCACAAGTGTTTCATTCGAGTTCCAAAACATTTGTTAAGATCAGCTTTGAGAGAACTTACTTCGCATTTCAAAGTTTCGATTTCGGTTTTGAGCTGGATTTCTAATTTCTTCAAATCTTGAACCTCAAATTCTTTACTGTAAAAATAAATCTTAAATAAACAGTATTCTTACATTATTTCATTTTATATACTGTTTGAGATCCAGAAGTAGTGTCTCAAGCATTTTGATCTCAGAGTTGGCCCTCGATAGATCTTCATCTTTGCGATAGACTTCTAGCAGATGGATTTGTGCTTCTTTTTTCGATTTGACGTCTTGTGAGGCAATCTAGGATTTGAAATGAAGATACTCATAAGATGCATGTAATTTCAATGTTAATCAAGATTTTTACTAAAGTAGGTGTACTCGTATATGTATGTATGTCTGCATCCGTATTTCGCAGAAAGAATAACAAGTAAATTTAAGCCTAAACATTTATATTTCAAATCTTACGTCAATAGAACGATCTTTGTATATAATGACTAACTTATTTTGAATTGCATGGCAAATTTTTCGTTTTTATTCTGAACCTTTTGTTACACACAATGTTGTTATAATGATTAGGGATTTTGCGAATGAAAATCGAGATTCCTGTCATACCATTCACTTCTTTCTACATATAGTTTGACGGTTTATTCAAAAAAAAAAGTTTCAATATTTCGTTATACATTTTAAGGTGGAACAAAATTTGTAAATCAAATTCCAACTGATATACAACGCACCAGATTTTGTAACGAGAGATGTAAATCTTCCATGATAGATTAACACTAGGACTCCGGTGGTTCAGCCATTTTTCTAGCTGGCATGGATAATTAGTTCTTATTCTAATCGAACCTTTACAAAATGCCTTGAAATCTAATTGAAAATCAGAACTGATGTCATCTAGAACGATGTTATGAGACCACACGACGAACCCATAATGACAATTCGTATCAAGGTAAGGATTTCTTTATGTAGGTTCATGCCCATACAGAAGAGACAGATGACGACACTAAAGATAGCTTCTAAGAGCTCCTTTTAAAAAGTGAGATAGAACATCCCAGGAAGATGGGATTTATCACTTACTGCGATGCTAATGCTTAGAATACTTTTTGGGGCAGCAGCAAATGCAACGTAAGAGAGGCAATCATCTCCTAGATTTTATACTACCGTCTGACCTGATTTCCAGCTATGTTGGTTCTTAGCCAAGTTTTGTTACGACAGCAGGTAATTGACTTAACGTTACCAAGCAGGTATTTTAAGAAGATTGCTGGCTGGAAAGTACTATCGGAAATCTCCATGTCAGACCAGATGCACATCTAATTCAGAATCGGATGCGAGATCTCGAACTTGTTGAAGAAGAGGAAACCGCAGAAAACCAACCGGAGTTCGATAAGTCCAACAGTACTCCCCTTAAGTTCAGGACAAAACAAAAGCTAGAGGAAGCTGTTTATAACCTGAATTGTATTCTCACCAAGTGTTTTGAAATAGCAATCCTGGACATCGACTTTTCCTTAATGGAACGGAGACCTGCAGCACTTATGAGAATCTGAAAAGAATCTTCACTGCTAGCCTGGCACTGGTATACATACCGAAAACCAGACGTGCAGTGAGAGTAGCCTTATACCGAAAATAGTAAAAGAGGACTACAAGCTTGCCAAGAGCTTCCGACCTATAAGACTGAATTCATTCATGTTGAAAAGCATGGGTAGAATGGTAGAGATCCATCTACGCAGAATTGCCAAGCGAATGCATCCTTTCGCCGACCAACGTAGTAAGCGCGAGGCTGGGCATTGACAGTGCTTTCGGCAACGCGACTTTTGACGGCATGTCTAATTCGGCCAGACAATACGGCGTTGACGAATCACTAGTTTTGTGAATTAAGCAATGCTAGTGAATAGGATATCGATTGCGAACGTTGACTGTGGCCAATATGTGATGGCGAAAGTAAGCAAGGTTTGCCCGAATGGCGGCGTTCTATCATCATTGCTATAGTTCTGACGTCTATGTATAAGCATATACAGATTATGTAGCTATATTGTATGTTGGATCGGGTATAGCAACTGTCTGCTCTAAAGCCCAGCAGCTCAGACCTCTCAAAACTGATTTTGTTCTCAAAAAACTCAAAAAAAAACTTCTATGGACTATGACTTTCGGCCAGTCATGGGCCTTTCACCGGGAAGTGCCCTTTGGACTACATGGCAATGATAAGACCAATTGTATACTATGTCGCAACTTTCCAGATTCCAATAACCGTTTTGTCTAGGCTGCATGGGGGCTTTCCCAGCTTCGAGGAAGAAAGGAATTCAGGCAGTCGAATAGCTGAATTCGCTGTATTTTTTAACAAGGCTACGAGGATTTTTCAGGATCCGAACCTACGTTAGGACTGCCTGTGTCATCGGTTATGACATTCATTGACAATTGGGTTCATATAGGCAGAGCTGCAGATGTTATGACTCCAATTTTTCCACAGACTTAATGAATCTGTAAGAGATCCGTGACTGATTATTAGCGCTGTGACGGTTACTACGGTTTTGCTAAACATCTAAGTGCGCTGGGTATTAGCAACAAAATGTTCTGCAATGTTTTGTCTGGCCTACTCTCGTACCCTGCAACAGGTATTCAGCGCTGATGTGGTGGGTGCTGGTACTGTAGACATTATTTCACTGAATTGCCTTGGCCCACTCCACCGTGCTGTCACGCCAAATATTTATTTATTCTTTTTTTATCCCAGTAACAACAGCAGCAACAGTTTTAGTGCCCTAAAAAAGAAACAAAACATTCACCGAAAAATGTAAGACCTCGACATCTAAGGCTTGTCATCACGGATCTATTTAAATTCGATTTAAAAGACAACTTTTCTTATTTACTGGATATAAGCCAATTTTGCATGACCCTAATAAACATCATTTTTGTTTTTCTGTAACGTAAAAACATTTCTCGATATTGACACACTTCTCTTAAAGATAACAATGAAAACCTAAAATCAAAAACTTGTATTCCAACCCTCAAGAACACGACGTTATCTATTCTTTGTCTTTTCATATGTAAGTATCAAACATCAAAACCTTAAATAAAAAATTATATTTTCGAAATTTCATTTCATTTAAAATAAAAACAAAACTACCCACTATTCCATGTTGCCCATGCCGTGCTAAGAAATTACATCACCAGGCCAGAATAAGTCACTAGCTCACTTCAAGCTATGGAGACATTCCATGACTTTACACATTATTATGTTTGCATAGTTACCAATAGGCCATGCGTATTGACTATAACACTTCCTCTGCCCCTTTTCAGATATTCAAATCGGAGCAATCAATCAAGATACGATTGTGCCTGTACACTGTACGAATAGACTACATACTCCTTTGTAATAATAATAAAAAGCAGGAAATTCCAATTCTCTCTAGTGAATTGTAACAAATACAAGCCACGTCCTCTTCCAATCCTTCAGCAATATTGATATTGATTGTTGGCCAAATTTGCAACCTATTTGTTGTCGAGTGTAATCTTCACAAGCAGAATTGCTTCTTTTTGCAATTAAAAAAAAAAATCGATAGCTAAGCAAAATAAGAGGTCAAGGACTCGCATAACCTGTGCAAGGGATTCCGAGTTACTTTTAAAATTGAAGTGACATGATCCACACAAGTGTAAGTAGAAGGGTAGGAAATTTTTTTCGAAGTAATATTCGTATTGTAAGCATGTACTTTACAACTCAATATTTTGATAAATGACAAGAAAGTCACTGTTTTAGTGGAAACCAACTCCTGGACGCCATGAAAGCCTGATTTTCGGAAACACTAACGCGAAGCATTACCTAGTGGTATCCAAAGCACAAATGCGAAAATTAAGGGCAATACACCCCGCAAAAATACTGTAATAAGTGCTGACGTCGTAGGAATACAATTGCAAAACAATGCCAGAGCTTTAATAACCGAGTTTTCTTGTATCTCTCTAATATAATCTTTACTCGCCAGTTTCTATCGGGTTCTTCAATAAGGACATAACAATTTTCTTTTTAAACAAATACTAATGTATTTAAATTAAAATAATTGAGATATCGGGCTGAAATTTATTCCAGGTATAGCACACATGTTAAGTACAGAATTCTATTTCATTCATGTAGTCAAATTTCGACCACTCTTCCACACATATCGGGCGGAATGTTGGCAATTTCGCGTTCGATATAACCCCATAAAAAAGAAATTCAACCGTGTTAAATCGCATGAGCGAGGTGGTCATTCGAAAGGACAATTTCTTGAGATTACACGATTACCGAACTTCCCCTTCTAATCGTAGATTAATTGTTTGACCAGTTTTGTGGCACCTGGCACCAACTTGTTGGAACCATATATCACTGATGCTGAGTCCATCCAATTTTGCCCGAAAAACGGTCTTCCAATAGGGCACAAGAGCAAACTCCACTGGCCGTAACATGGCGATCGTTTACAATGACGAAAAAATACGGCCCAATCACATCTGCGGCACGGATGTGGATGGAATGGAATCTTTTAAAGCACATGTAGGTTTGTTGCTGGCCAATAACGCATATTTTACTGATTGACGAAACCATTTAGCCAAAAATTAGTTTCATAGCTGAAGATGATTTTTTAATGAAATTCAGGATTTTCTTCAAACTTTTACAGAGCCCAATCGGAGAAGTTTCGGCGCTTCAAATGATCAAGAATCGCCAGTTCTTAAGTTGATTTGATTTTGTAAGGGTGTAGGCCAAGATCTTTAGACAAAATTCGCTACAATGTAGACTGAAAGATTCCCAACTCCTGTGAACCGCGTGAAATCGACTGATTTGGCTCATTTTGAACTGAAGCACTTACGGCTGCGATATTTTCAGTGCTTGAACCGGTGCGTTGTCTTACTGGCACAGACACATTCAATAGTGAATATGTTGAATCGAATTTATTCACTAGCTATAGTACGCACAGCCTGTTTATTGGGACGAAAATTACGAGTAATTACCGAAATAAGAATTTCGGTAGTAATTTTTAATGCTTTCCAAACGTTGCTTGTTCGCGAACTTCGCCCTGATAAAAATGTAAACCTTGACAGACGTTTCGACATTGACATATCATAAAAAGAGGTTTAAGGGTTTGTATTAAAATACGAAATGGTTATGTGCCTACTGAGGTACCGGGAGGTAGCTTCTAATGTAATGAGTTTCTCAAAGCGACCACAAATAGGTAATCCAAGCTTTACTGCTCAATGCTGGCGACCCTTGCAGGTAATCGGATGCGAATCTTGCATTACTTCATTTGAGGAAATCAGAGCGGCTCTCCAAACGTAGCCAAACACAAACATCTCCGAAGAGGAAAGGGAGAGCTATAAAAAAGCGTAATGGAGCCGATCAAAAATATGATACTATTATGTTGTAAAAATTAAGTGCCGATGTCATAACATGGTCTTTGGCTGTAACATTTTTTATAAATAAAAAACTTTGGTTCTACTTTTGGATTATGTTTATTTGATGTCTTAATTTTTTTCCATTAAGTCGAGAAAATGCTTTCGCCGCCAGAATTGATGACCATTCGGGCCTGATTTATGGCGTTTTCCATCACTTTTGCCAGAACTTCCAGCGATAGGTCCTCGCATTTTTAGCAGATATTCCGTTTTCGAAAAAAATAAGCCCCAATAGCGCCTCCAGCGTAAACAACACACCTTGCAGTAACTTTGAGCCGGTGAAGTGATTCTTCGTGGGTTATACGCGTATTTTCGGTGCCCCCGGTGCGATAATTTCGCTTATCCACATATCTGCCGAGATGAAAATGGGCCTTGTTGCTTATGATGATTTTTGATGAAAAGTTGTCTCCCTCGTGGTCGAGATTCAGGATGGCTTGAGTGTAGATTACACGCGCTTAGCAATCAACAGCTGATACACTGTTTGTACTTTGTAAGGGAACATCTTATATTCTCTGTAAAGACCGTCGATTAATGCTTAATCGCGTGGCACGTCATCTGGTCGATACTCCTGCAATACAGCTGCAATATTCTCAGCAGAACGGCTGATTTTAGATCAGTCAGACCTGACAGCATATCGTGTTGTTACATACTCTTCTAGGCGAGCGGCTAAATATCGTAGTGTTTGTCCAATTGGTATTGGACGACTAGGAAATCTGCGCCGCAATTCACGCTGCGCCAATACCACCGACGAATTATTCCGAGTTCTTTAGGAGTATAGCGATTCATGTCTTGTTGACGTGTATTTTATATTTGTTTGCTTCACAAATGTCAAAGTAAAATTGACATTTGCCGCCATTTGAGAAAATTATAGCATCTACCGTTAGGCTGATAACTTGCTTTGTTAACAGCTCTCATCCCTCAGAGATTATTGAAATTAATTTCTTTTCTCCAAAAAGCAGCAAAAGATTATTTACCGCATTTACTTAGATAGCATTGCCTCGAAGCATTCCATACTAAGATTATCTTGTTCTCAACACAATTTTCTAACAAAGATTCCAGGAAGACCTAGCCGTGTAGAATTTGTTTTGACCAACAAATTCATTTCCTTGCTATCTGTCTTGTACACACTCGTATGTACGTGTAATTCCATGAGAATAGGGTTCTACCTTTGTTCTAATGAAAACATCTGTTACAATTTTTTAAGGGCACTTAAACTCATACCTTGATTTTTGTATCGATTCATTGCTAGACCCTTTGAGGTAACCTTTGTTTCGAGAAAAAAAATTTTCTACCGTTAACCTTCAGCTTTCCATTTCCATTTCCATTTATTAGAAATCCCTTTTGACGTGCTCACCCAAACTACACATATAGCCATTTCTAAATCCAGCTTTAGATTACTCGCTTGGGAATAGCACTCAATGGAAACATCACCAAGGATATGTTTCACATCCTCCACATCAAAAGAATTTCACACATAAATTAATATCAAATAAATGTCCTAAGAATTCCTATGCCTTCTTGGATGACTCATGCTAACGCAACACTCATCCATTCTACACAGGAATCACCATCATCACAGTACCACCATCACACCATCTATATCTACGCCAACTATCATTATACTGATAATGGCTATCAATCCGAACCGTAAAGCTCTCTAGCAAGATGGGTGAAAATTTTCCACCCAATTCCTGGAACACGAATTGCCTCTATGACTCATCCAGGATAAGGCAGCATAGCACAAGCAATTGGGGAAACCACACCATGTTAACTTTGACCTTTTTTTTAATTTTTTATTTTTTTTTGTATATGAACATTCCGTGTACTCTATGTACATGGGCAGCGTCTCGTTCTTCATCAATGTTTCAAATTGAGTAATGTAAACAAACATTCAACGACTCACCAGTCTGGCATACTTACTTCATTCAGAAGCTCGTTCTTTTGATTCTCCAACTCCTGGATTTTGCGTTGCTCGCAAGACAGACTGGTCTGCAAGTGTCGGATCTGTGTCATCGACTTAAAGAGCTGACTTTTGGTCTCCGAAAGGATATTGTTCAATGTGTCATTCTCTTGTTCCTTTGAATGCAATTGTTGTTCGTACAGTGAAGCTTCTGCTTTTGAACTAAACAGAGATGTAGTGAGGTTTTCTACCGAGGATTGCATCTTTTGGAAGTTCTCGGTTGTATGTCGCAATTGGCGCCTAAGATTCTCGTTAGTTTTTTGTTCATTTCGAAAGACAGAATTAAGGACATGGATTTGATTTTTCACTTTTATGGACTGAAAGGAAGAACAAATATTTTAAGAAGAAGAACACATAGTGAATAGAATAATATCATCACCTTCTTTTGAAATTGATCCACCTCGTCGGTCAGACGTCGTACGTCATCCCTTCTTTTGCGCCATGCATTCAACATGATGGTTGCAAATATTTTCATTCCAGCTACCTTGGCAGTCATGCCCCCGATTTCTGGTTCATTGACAACATAGAAAAGATTTTCCTTAGACAAGTAGGAGGCGTGTTGATTCCTTTGGGGATTTGGCATCAACACAGGTTTCGGTAAGGCAACGTTGTATATATTGTGAATAGCATTTCTGGGAAGGCGATTGTAGGCATTCTTTGATTGTTTCATGTCCATTTGAGAGAGAGATTTTCTTATCTGATACGGCAAAACAGATTTAGAATGTTCCTTAATACTGCTACTACAGGATTGTTTGGTACTTTCACTACTTCGCGAGGAATTGGCTCGTGGAATTTGTGAAGACGAGATAGCTGAACTGAAACATAAAGAAAAATCGCGGAAGACTGTAATTTGAATGTATTATAAAAAGAACCGACTTTGCGAACGTGTTGTAATATTAGTTTTTTTCTAAAAAAAAAAAAAAACCAAAAACTCCTTAGTTCGTTGGAAAATCAAATTTCGAAAGAACAGTAATTTTTTGATTGAGCTCACCTACTCCTGAGAATTTTCTTTTTTTTTCTTTGGCCGATTTCCTTAAGTTTTTCAGATTCTCCGCTGCTGCTGCTGGGCGTTTCAAGGGGGATATCCTTCATCTCGGGCATAATGCTTTAGGTTAAAAATATATTTGTTTAAATAAATAAATTAAAAACAATTTGCTTTTGGTTGATTATCTTAGAAGGGTAAACGATTGAATAAAAATTTGAAAAATTTTCGCTTGGAAGTAAATTTAAATAATTGATATTGGCTGCTGGGGTTGAACATCTTTTCCAAAGTGTATAGTGGTAAATAGATTGCTAACAGGGATCTGGTTTATAAGTTTATCGACTTTTCCACTATCGCTGACATAATGCAACACCATCTCAAGCCAAGGTAGAGATAATTTGCAATTTAGACGTCCTAACTAAACAAGAAGGGTTAACTTGGTTACCGCATCAGTGCAGTATATTCGTAAAACAATTGGTAAGTGCTTTAATCGGCAGACACTCACAGAGATATTGTTCGGCTGACTGCAGGTGTTAAAACTATGAAAAGGATTACACATTGAGCTAACAATGCTCTTATCCACAAAACTAGTGATTCGCCTAAGCTTTGCTGTCTGACCGAGTTACACATGTTGTCGAAAGCACCCTCAATGTCGATAGAAATGACGAGTGTGTACTTTTTGTACAAATTTTAAAGCGCAGTCTCGCAGGATCTACCGCATTGGTATGTATGTCTCATCTTGGAAAGGGGATGCATTCGCTCAGCAGTTCTGCGCACATGAAACTTAACCATTCTCTTAGACATAAAGGAAGTCAAACTATCTATGAAGCCATCCTTTCCGATTTTTTATTTTTTTTTTATAAAGGCTGCTCAAAGTGTTTTTTTTTTTGTAGCATAACTGGATGCAATTTACAGGCGCCAGGAAATAATGTCCCAATCCGTCACCAGAACTGATGACACATACCAGGTGAATCTCAATCCTGAGATATGAATGATTTGGCACTTAGCTTATGTCTACTGCAACTAAATCTTAGTTATAAAGTTGATTAAACGTAAATGACAAGAGTCATATCTGGATTTAGATGCCCTCAATAGAAGTTATTATCTAAATCCACCCATCATTAACACATCATACCACTAGGATTTTGTCTTAGGGTGGATTCACCACATCAATTGACTTCCGTGCACAAGAACTACGACCTTTGTTGACTGTTCCGACCACGCATCAAGTTGGGTAAAGCCACCGTTTATTTTGTCAACATTTTTGACCGCTTTGCTCGATGTCCTTTTATAAAGACTGCAGTCTCAGATGGTGATAGCACCGATAACATAAGCGTATCGTGCGCGAAAGAAACTATCGATAGACCAAGTGTTAGACCCTTTATTTCTCTTAACCCTGTTCGAAACGGAAGAAGTGGATGGAAATTTTGTTTTGAAACCTTACCACTACCAGTGGGTGGCTTTTACCACTTGTCATTTCCTTGAGTCGTACGTGAGGTAAAGGCACCTTCTTCGCCCGTTCAACTGCTCCCTTAGACGGTGTCTCTTCCGAAGGATAAAAATTTTTGGGACAATGCATCGAAAGCATCAGTTTCACTTATCACTTGTTTATTCTGATGGAGTTTAAACGTAACGGACTGAAGAGATTATAGCAGCTGTAGCTGAGAGTGTACGTCACGAAGACCGTGACGAATCGATTCGTCGTAATTCTCACCAGCTTGGCTTGGCGTATTCGACAACTTGGCGTATTTTACGTAAGGATCTCGGCCTAAAAGCGTACAAAATTCAACTTGTGCAAGAATTGAAGCCAGGTGACTTAAGTTTGCGTCATATTTTCAGTAAATGGGCTCTGGAAAAACTTAACGAAAATGTGGTGTTTTATCGTGAAATTTTGTTCAGTGATGAAGCCCATTTCTGGCTCAATGGATACGTTAATAAACAAAATTGACGTATTTGGGCTGATGAGCAACCCGAAGAGTACCAAGAGCTACCATTACATCCATTAAAAACTACGGTATGCTGTGGCTTATGGGCTAGTGGAATCATTGGTCCATATTTCTTCAAAAATGAGGCATATAAAAATGTTACTGTCAATGGTAACCATTATCGTGCCATGATAACGAACTATGTGCTTTTTTAAATTCAAGCATATGATCTCGATGAGCTCTGGTTTCAACAATACGCTGCTACGAGCCATACAGCGCGCGAAACAAGTGGTGAGCACTTAATTTCACGTTTTGGTAAGGTAAGTTGGCCGCATAGATCGTGCGATATCACACCTTTGGACTGTTTCATCATCAGAAGAACCCTGTAAAATCTCAGGTCTTCAGAAGTAAGCCAGCTACGATTGACGCTTTGGAAACTAATATTACTCGTGTAATCCGCAAGATACCAGTCGGTATGCTCGAACGTGTCGCCCAAAATTGGACCTTCCGAATGGACCACCTCAGACGTAGTCGTGGTCAACGTTTACATGATATGATTTTCAAAAAATAAATGCCGTGAATTGTTCTTTTAACCGATAATAAAAATTTTAAGTTCACTTTCAAATTTATGTGCTTTATTTTACATTATAAATCAAACCTCACGATGAATCACCCTTTATTTTTTCACATTTCATCATCAAGGTGGAAATCTCAGTTCGGTTTCTGCTTGGGTAAGTGGCTTCCATTGCATGACGTACGAGTACTTCGCAATGGAACTGTCCTCGCGTCGTAGGGGTTGTCCAATCCATTGCCACTTTCTCTTCCTTATAGTAATGTCTATAGGTTCTTGGCCCCTTAAAGCTGTGCATTAGAGATACGATTTGGTCAAAAAAACCTCAAGATGATTCATGGACATTCATGTACGAAGGTTTGCAGTTTGCGTGTGGTAGTGGTGCCCACCATCCAACAGTTTTCACCTTCCAAAATCTCACGAGATTTTAATTGCTTGAAAAACTGAATGTCTCTCGGTCACGGCTGGTATTGAACCCCGAACCGTTCAACTGGGAAGCCAATATACTACCACTTGAGCCACGATTACCCACAATCTAATAATAAAAACAATTCTAATCTTAGGTATCCGCAGAATAAATAAATTGATGGCGAGGCAGTCTCTGGTGTTCGCCTTACCATACGCTTTGTCAGAAAGAACCAAAATATCATTGGTGTGATTGAGAGAATTAATAATACTTTGAGTTACGTTCGGTTTCATATGACACATACCGGGTATTTGTGTACGACATCACTATCTTAGTCAGAAGGACCCAAGCTTACTGGCTGAATTCATACGTTAAGTGAATGAAATGCATTCCCTTACGATATCGTCTGTGGGAATCTAGGTTTGAAAACGTAATCACCAACCCTGAATACGTTAAAAGATTTCTTCCGCTACCCTAGGAGAGAAGAAAACTACATCTAATTCGCATCAGGTGTTCCCAAATTTTTTGTTTCTACTAAATAAATACCAGTGCCATTGCAAACAATTACTGAAGAAACTTTACTGTGTACCTTCTGTGTGAACTTTCTAACAAATTCTATTGCTACCATTGTGAGGTGTAAATAAATTTAGCAGCCACTCCCAACTAATTTGCTAAGATTATCCTTACACTCTGCAAATGGTAACAGAAATCTTAGAAACTTGCGTCAACATATTCCATTAATAGGACCGACTTATGAAAAATTATGAAGGGAGTGACTTCAACGTTCCTGCTTCTATTGGGCAAGACCCAAGTCCATTCCAGACATACAACCGCATCAGTGTTGCTTTTTCGGTCTTATTCGATTACTAGGTCAGTGTCGTTGCATCGATTGTCACCTATATCTGAGTTTAAATACCATACTCGTATGTTTAACAATTCGTTCCTTTAACAGTATTAAAAGGAAATTCCACGTACGTTTCGTGTTGATAATCTAGAGACAAATATCCTTACCCAGTTATCTTTCGGCAATAAATTCAAATCAAATCCGAAACACCTATACAGTACACCAACATCGAAAGTCGCCTGAGCGAACGGAAAGAATAGTAATCCACTGAGTTCATGTCGAGGGTACATTAGCAGCTACCACCATAAGTTTATAGCCGAATGGCAATATCACAATCCAAACAACAATATCCCATCCAACACAACGTACAACTTGTTCCATTACACAATACCAATCGATCTAACAATGCTTGATTGTTTCCTAGAAATCCTCAGCTACCACTCACCCAACCTAAACTGCTTTCTCAGAAATAAGCAGAACCCATTTCATCGTACACATTTCGATAGAATCCGCGGTCGAGAAATTGGTTCGTTGGTTGGTAGTGTACCTACCAATTACACAGGGTGGTATATCACTTTGTGTTAGTGTACTTTACGTATATCGATTTATGTACCTGCAATAGGGGTAAAACTCTCACTAGTCCTTGGACAAATGAATTGAAGGACAGTGTTTGAGATTGTTGTTGGTTAGTTTTTTACCTTCAGCAAGTTCAGGCGGCAACCTTGACCAAAACATGACAAACACAAGGCAACAACAGTAACCGAGAGAAAGGGGAAAATCAAAATAGTCCTTCGCACGTGGAAAAATTCGCGAAGTGTCTGTATGAAGTTCGTAAAGGATTTTAGTTGGAGAAGTCGATTGTTGTTTGTTTTGATAAAAATCATTAATTAAAAAGTGATTAATTTCTTTGTTCAACTAGCGGTTTTACTCGTATACGGTTAGAGTTAAAAACTTTCAACCCGTCCCCTCTATTGAGATTAAAAAATGAAAGGTTCTATGCGATTCCGATTCAAAAGTTTGCCTGCCACACCTTTAGAAAATCATTAGAGTTGGACTGTAAGCTATCGTTGTCGTGGATCATGTAGAAACTTAATATACAATAGGACTTGAATAAAGTCGATCTAAAATCGCTGAACTGAAATCTTATTATCGTTGGGACAATGCCCTATAAAATAAGACTACAAAGACTAAGAATATTACATTACAGTCTTAACGATAACAAGACTGATATTGGAGAAGGGCTGCATTCTGTTTATCGATAAGAGTCACGAGCATAGTAGCATTAGGTAGATCCTTTCTCTGCACGTAGTTATCATAGCAATCAAACAAGGATAAGGAAAAATCCACTTTTATGTCCTACTGCCGTTTTCCAAAAATGGAGTTCTCAATTAGGATCATGTCACAACAGGTACCGAATTCCCTGACAAGACTTCCCTAACGGCTACTAGAAATAATTAGAAATTATAACTTTTTGTAGTTAAATCTGCTAAAGTGATACCTCCTGATCAAAAATTACTCAGATTTTCCCATTCAAATAAACCGCGATTGAGATATTATCAAAAGCTTTTTTTAGGTTGGTACACCTGACGTTTGTTGTTCGGTTCGGTTCAGAGCATTATGCATGATGTTCTGGGCATGAGGCAAGTTGAAACGCGGATTGTGGCGAAGGTGGTGAATTTGTTGCAGAAACATCTCATCTTGTACGTGACTATTTGATCAAAAGCAACGTTCATACCGTTCAAGCTCCGTATTCACCTGACACCTGGCTCCTTATGACTTTTTGCTATTCCCACGACTCAAGGTACTACTTTGCCAAAGGTGTTTTGAGACGATTGAGGTGATAAAGGAGAATTCGAAGAAAGAGCTATATGCGATTCTAAAATCGACCTTGATCAAAATAATTTCGAAATTTATTCAGAAAATTAAAAAAACAAGTTTATTCATCTTAATCTATATTGTCCCCTTTAAAGTAATCCCCTTCGACTGCATCACACTTATGCCAGCGTTTGATCCAAACCTCGAAACATTTTTTATATTCGGTTTTCGGTATGTCCATCAGTGCTTCCTGCGATTTTTCCATTACTTCCTCTCGAAACGCGTTCCCTGTTGTGGTTTTTTAACTCGATTAAACAGAAAGACGCCACAGGGAGCCAAATCAGGTGAATTCGTGGTTGTTAAATGGTATTTGTTGCATTTTTTGTCAAAAATTACGAATAATGATGGCACTGTGGGACGGTGCGTTATTCTGGTCTCCTTGGGCGACTTACGAACGTCACATTACGCCCAAATAATACTCTTTATTTACTGTCTGTCCTTCTGGCAAAAATTCGTGATGCACTAAACCGTTGTAATCCGCTAAAACCGTGAGCATTGCCTTCTTTTTTGACTGAGAACGACGTGATTTTTTTGGTCTCGGCTCATTTGGTGAACGCCATTCACTCACCTGATGTCTGGAATGCGTGTCGTACTCATAAACCAACGTCTCGTCTCCAGTAATGATCTTTTTGATGAATACGGGATCGGTTTCAGCCTCGCAAATTATCTCTTTTGCGACGTCAACACGGTTTCTTGAGGTCTTTTGGCACCAACTTTGCTGCTATACGACGGAAACCCAAATCATTAACCGAAATGTCTTGGACGGATCCATAGGCAATGTTTAAGTCCTCTGCTATCTCTCTATCTCCGCTATCTTCTACTTCATCAATGTTTTCGTCGGTTTTCGATGTCCATGGTCTGCCACTGCGTTCATCATCTTCGATTGACTCACGACCACTTTTGAACCGCTCGTGCCACTGGTAAACGACCGTTTTCTTTAGAGAATCGTTGCCGAAACACTTTTTCAACATTTCCAACGTTCGCGCACCATTAAATCTGTTTTTTACGCAAAATGTAATACAAGTTCTTTGTTTTAAATTTAAATCCATTTCAAAAATTGTAAAAAATCTCCAACACACACATAGATAGATGTACTCTTGGCTACGTAACTTTTGCAAATATCAAGCTATGATGCTAAGATTTAGAGGGAGTGTCAACAACAAATGTACCAAATCAGAACAATGGGGGCGAAACTGGTAGGTCTTTCTTCGACATAAGGCCTTGTGAACACCGACCCCTTCCCATGAATTAGTTGATATCTTGCATAACCATGTGACAGAAAACTGAAGATCTCGTGCCATCTTTTTCTTTTCGCAAAACAGCGGTTTCCTCATTTCCATGGAAATTAGAGACAAAATGCACAACCTTGTTGTCATTCCACTTCCAAAACCCAATGTTTAGGTTCGAAAACCTGTAATTTCGAATTGTCATTACCAAAGGTCTTTGTCTTTGATGACCTATGACTTTGCTTTTGCGCCATTCATTTTCCGTCAGTTCCAATACAACTCTTTCTCCAACTGAATAATCTTTAAATTTCGCCGTCATTTATTCATCTTTGCCTTCATAAATTATAAACTTCTTGAAAAGACCTATTTGATCTGCCAAGCAACATAGTTTAATTTTCCTTTTTTATACTCGTAGGTTTCATCGGAAGATGTTGTTTCTGCCCTGGAATTTTACCATCGAAATTCCTGAAATTTTGGGTTCAGCTCTTCCAGCATCGGCCTTATCTTAAATAACTTATCATAACAGTCCGAGGCATCATAGATTCATCATTACAATGTAAAAATTATAGTATTGCCATATATAGAGCCCGTACAGTTCGTCGTTGTATCTCCTCCTTCACTCACCGTCTACACAGACGAGAATTTTCTTCTTAAAGAAACCAAGAGCACCTTCATCCATTTTTGATAGTCTGCGCCATAAAGCAGGACTGGGTTTATTAAGGTCTTATATGGGGCACTTTTATTGTTAGAGAAAGAGCTTTGCTAGTCAATTGCGTTCTTAGCCCAAAGAAGCAGAGATGCGCAATAGTTATCTTTTGTTTGATCTCAGCGTTATATCTCAAAGTTATATCTGTCTAGGGTGACGTTTAGTCCGAGGAGTCGGTTTTGGGTGTCCTTCCTGGTTGATAGCATAACATATTGTATATACCACGTTGACTGTCAAACCTATTTTCGCCTCTTCTGTCTTAATAAAAGCGCCATTGACATCACGCTACTTTCTTCCGATTATGTCAATAACATTGGCATATGCGAGTGATTGGAACCTTTGAGAGATTGTGCCTTTTATGTTGATGGGTGAGTTGTGAACTATTCTTTCAAGAATGACGTTAAAGGAATCGCATAGCAGCGCACCGCCTTGTCTAAACTTTTTTTAACATCAAATGTCCCGATGAATTCTTTACCCACCTTGATTGATAGACCAGCATGCATTCTCCACCGTCATACTGAACAAACATCCCGTACTGTTATTGCTCTGTATACATAGCTCGATCGATAGCTAAAATCGATGAATACTATAGGTGGGGTGTATCTATTTTAAGCTCATGGGTTTTTTCCAAGTTCTGTTGTAGTGTGAATATTTGGTCGGTAATGGTAATGTGGTCTGATATGATTCAATCGGGATGTTGACAAACGGCTTCAGGCGTTCACATAAGTAGATTTTGAGAAGACTAATGCCTCTGTGATTGGCGCAGTTCAGAGGGTCTCTATTCTTGAGGAACGGACAAACAACGCTGAGGTATTCATCCGGCATATCTTACAGATGAGTTGGTGTATACTTCCTACCAAGTTATCGCCTACTGCTTTAAAGAGTTCGCCAGTCAGGCCGTCCGCTTCATCAGCTTTGTTGGACTTAGGCTTAGATATGGCGGTCTTCACTTCATCCAGGTTGGGTGGATGAAATTTTGGCGTACATCTTTCAGGTTCGTCATCGTCGTTATAAGGGGTACAGAAATGCTCTTTCTAAATCCTCAGCAACGACTGTGAATCTACTACTATTTTTCCTTGGTTGTCTCTAAAGGCTTCTGTTCCTCACATGTTTTTTTTTTTTTTTTATTTTTTGGTAAAACTTCACATTTCATTCCTGGAGTAGCATCTTTCAATTTCCTCGACGGCACGATTCTCATATTCCTCCTCTCATTTTCCTTCTAAGAAGCCGGAGTTCGTCTTTCCTCTTCTGCTCGTTGAGCTCGTGAGCAGCTCTTGTCCTTCTATGCAGTCCCGCTTTGTTCTTTCTTAGCTGCATGTGCTTGTCGGCACATGTTGTCAAACCAGAGGTTTTTTTTTGCGTTAGTCAAGTGAAAACTAGCACATTAGAGGCTAGTAGGTTTTTTCAACGTTGCCATATATTAAGGAAGACACGATCGGAAAAGGATTTAGCGAACTCTTGCGATTGAAGCCGTCCGACGTCTAACTTCCTCACACTATTAGCTTGCCTTTGCGATGTTCGGTATATCCCCAACCGTACCTTGGGTACAACAAGAAAATGATCCTAGTCAAAGATGGCCCCTCGGAACGTTTGGACAACCATAATACTAGAAGAATGACTTGCGTCGATCGCAATGTGGTCAAACTTGATTGATCAGCAGTTTCCTTTTAATACTCATGAAGAGTATTACGCCAAAAGAAAAGGCCTGAATCCGTTACCGGAGACGGTACTGCCAAAAATGCCCTCCTTACTAGCTTTGCATTTAAATAGCCGAGGACATTTTGGCCTACATTAGAACCACAGTGCGTTGGTGTGTTATCCACTTAAGACCCTTCGGACCACTGTGTCCAGGCGCCACTGCTAGTATGAGTATGATCGCAAATGCTTGCAAATGAGAACTTTTAATACTCATGAAGAGTATTACGCCAAAAGAAAAGGCATGGTACGACTCGAGCTGTAAAGAAGCTGTTAGAGTTTTGATCCGCTTTTTGTTCTTATAAGACCTAAAAACTGGGAAAGTTTAAACCAGCCATGAATGTCTGGAAAGCTTCTTAAAAATGTGTGAAATTTGGCAGTACGTCAAAAGCAACGATTTCTGTTTCATCCTCCATCTGAACGTTCATTTTCAATGACATTTTACGCTCTTAAAAGCAGATCAAAAATTCCATATTGTGTCATATCTCCGTCTACTTTTCGACTCGTTCAGAATCTGAAGTTGGACTATGTGAACATACACAAGTTCCTTGGTTTAAATAGTATATATGTATGTGTATATGAGGTGTTCTTCTATGCTGTCAAATCTATTGAGTGGTCGCTCATTCTGTAGACCCATTGCACATCCAAGATTCTGGAAATGCTAAATAAATAAACCGTCATCTCAAGAAATATCTCGCAACAGATTTTTTGGCGACTTGATGTCATGCCTCATCGAAAATCGCAACCACAACCTACTACAATTTGACGAAAAAAAGAAAATTTTTTCCCAAAGATACATTTGAAATCGACGAAATTACAATTTGGAACGTTTAATGCAATTCATTTTTAGATAGCTGCAATTCTGATATCTATAAAATAGATGAAAAACTTTTCATTCTCGGTGTGGTACTTAGAAATTTTGTTACAATAATACGCTGCGAAATTTCAATGCTTCCTTAAGCGAGGAATGAAATACTTTTTTCTTCTGATCTGCTCATATCTAGTCAGGTAATTATAAAGCGACTCGGCACTTCCTGGATACAAATTTCAAGAAGAGGATGATACAAAAGGACCAGACCAGCGATTGGTTGGAAGAAATAATGCCCATTGAATGAAACTCAACATAAATTGTCTTCAAATTCTGTAAATTCAATTTATCAATTCTGATTAAATGAAGAATCACTTTTAACCATCGCACTTTCTTTAGGATAAGAAAGCGATTCTTACTACGACCCTATCCCAAAAAACTAAGGATACTCTTATATATGGTATATAAGATCATCTCAGTCTAACTTAATGGCACTGAGGCATTGACTCTATTAAAGGCGGATGAAGAATCCTCTGTCCTCGAGAGACCAAACTTTCGAAAAATATTCGGTCCCGAGAAGATTCAACGACGTACTATACGAGCTGTACAGTGACATCGACCTAGTCAGACAACTGCGCATCAGTCGTCTGAGATAGATAGGGCATGTAGAGCGAATGGATGCCAACGCTTCCGCCCGCAGAATCTTTGTAACTAACCCGGAGTGAAAACGCAGTAGAGATAGACCCAGACCCCACCTTCTGTGGCGCGCACAACAACAGACTTGGAGTTCAATCCAAACTCTTCTCAAGAACTTTTTTGCTGCATGTGTGAACGCCTGGTTTCAGGCGATCTAATTGGCTCCCATCAGAATGAATTTTAAGTAGTACCCGAAGTCTTAGAAGGCCGATACCCGAATCATCTGAAGCCCTGTTAGCGACAAACTATACAGAAGTATGTCTAGCTTTTACATTTATGCAAATTATGCAGAATGAAGATAGAGAACGTTCGCTGTTCCCTTAGGAGCGATTTCACCGAAAACTTTGATGTGCATCATCTCGCTGTCATGTGACTTCTCTAACATCATGCTTAAGAGTTTTGAGATGACGTCATTCGTGTAGGGATGCGTCAACTTCCTACACAATATTTATTGAATGCCTTAAAAGGCACATTTATAATTGTTCCTCTTTCTTTCCTCCAAAAAAAAAAATGAGAGAAAGACTTAAGCATTGGATCTCTAGGGACTTAATAAAGTCCATGCAAAAAATAAACTTATAAATGCTATCAATACTCTAGTAATCTGAAATTGAAAAGTAAATACAATAAGTTGTGCGTTGAACTGAAAAGGGACATTTCAAGTTTGCCGTGATACCTTTTACCGCAATTGTTTTAATTCTGCCAGAGGTAACCTTAGAAACGAATAAAAAATAGCAAACAGTTTACTTAATAAACCTTCTGCAAATTAACCTTCTTCTGCAAATTAACCTTCTTCTGCAAATTAACCTTCTTCTGCAAATAAACCTTCTTTACGTATCAGAAACTGTCTAGTCTCCAACTCGTTGAAGCATTTAATGATTATTTCACAAATATAGCCAGCAGTCTACAATTTTGTCCAGTCAATTCAATTTGTACTCTTTGTCTATGTGCTGAACCATTTCAAAGGAATAGTTTTGTTTATAAACCCATAACCTCTCTTGAAATGTTAAAAATGATTCGCAATGTAAAGAATATTAGTTTTAGTGGGGCAGATGGTATCGCTAGTCTCATCCTAAAAAAACATTCCATGGTTCATAGCGGATGTCTTAACAGACATCCTCAACGGTTGCGTTTTTGCAGGGATCTTTCCTGAAGCACACAAATGTGCTGATGTTATATTATTGTTCGAAAAAGGTTGTGCTGTAGAATTGTGCAAGTATAGGCCCATTTTTCTCCTCCCTGTGTTAAGTAAGATTTTCGAAAAACTTATGAAAGACAGAAAAGTAATTTTTTTTAAATTTTAACAAATATTTTATTTCTGAACAGTTTGGCTATCGGAAAGAAAAATGGACTGAAGATGCTCTACTACAGTTTTGTACCCAAACAATGTCTAACATTGATTATATAAAGTGTACAGCTGGCTTGTTTATTGATATTACCAAAGCTTCTAACATGGTCAATCATAATATTTTGTTGGGAATCTGGAAGAAGCTAGATTTCGTGGTTTTGTGCTTGATTGGTTCAAAGCTTACCTTAAAAATATATCACAGAGATTAAGGATAGATGAGATAAGGAGTGAAATTAAAGTTTTAACCGGCGTGTACCCCAAGGCTCTGTCTTGGGTCCAATTTTATTTGCACTTGACTTTAAAGGCTCACCAACTGCTTTTGCATGGCATTGGTCAAAATAGTCCTTTGGATCTTGTTGCTGACATAAATTGGGATTTGAATTTATTGAGAAACTGGTTTGCGAATCACAAATCGGTAATTAGCTCCATAACAAAAATAATGTTTTTCGATTTGTCATCAGTATGAAATTAAGAAGCGAATGTTTACTTTCATCCACCTGAGTGTCAAAAATACAAATTATATAATTGCAATTGTACTCATAGATCTACTTCTCCCACTTTTTGTAGTACTCTTAATTGTGGTGATAATTGTTTCCTAATCGAGAAAGTGGATGAATTTAAATATCTAGGACTTATCATCGACTCGAATATGAGCTTTTCAAATCACACTGAATCTTTGAGGAAGTATTTTAGTTCCACACTTAGACACTTCTTTTATTTGCGAAGCGTCTGCTCAGCAATGCTTTTAAAGAAAATCTACTATGGTATCTTTCATTCTAAGCTGCTAGAATGAAAGCTTTCTTTTGTTCTAATGTATTGAAGTCATTCTTTATGAAATCTGGCAATCGGAATTTTCGATTAATTTCTAATTACAATTTACGAAGAAACTTTTCTTATATGGTTTCTGTTCCTCTTGCTCGTACTACTACATACCGTAATTTTCATTCTGTTTCGTCATTTCGCCTATTTTATAAACTTCCGCATTCAATCAGGGCAATATCAACACCTGGAATATTTTTAAAATGTATCAAAAATTGGCTTCTCAACTTCAATTACTTCATCAATTACTTTTGACATTCTGATTTAATTCTCATTGATGATTTCTTTGTTTTCATTTATTTTTATTTTTATTTGTGAATCTATTAAATTTTTCTCTCAAATTTGGTTGTAATTATACTTTCTTTAATTGAATTTTTTGTTTATGAATTACCACAATTTTTTTGATATAGCCACCTCATTTTAAACTTTAATTTAAATTCAATAACTTGAAATGGCTGTCAAAACTATTTTATTACTTTTGTAAGTAACATACAGAATGTTTCAACTTTTCATATAATTTACATATGTATTTTAAAGTTAAAGGAATTTGTTTGTGAATTTGATTTGAATTACATTTTGTAATACTATATGAAAATTTAATAGTAATGTAAAAAATGTATATAAAAATTATATAAAAAATTGCAGAGGCACAATTTTTTTAAAAATCACTCTTTTACTCAACATTTTAATTGATTTACTATCAATGAGAGCAAAACAAACTACGAGTATATGCTGTCAATAAGAAATGACGCACAACATAGACAAGTCGGACAGAATGTCACAATAGATATCTATGACTTTAAGGCAGTTATTTATCATCCTAGTCCTACTTTATGAAGCAGGCGCATGACGTAAGCGTTGTCGGGCATTGGAGCAAGTTATAAATCGCGAATTCTACGATCTACGAACATAATATTTATGGCTAGGACGTACCATATAGGACGAATGAATAGTAAAGTATGCGAAGATCTCGCCACTCATAAAGGGAAGACAATCTCAACCATCTTGTAATGTGACACTGGTGTTCAAATTGGAGATATTTATTGGTTAAGGCCCAAGTCCACCCTGGTCTGAAACGCCTTCTAATAAAGTAAAGATTGTTTTACATACAATAAGTCTGAAACCTCGTTTGCGCACCATTTGTCTGTACCCCTGGTTATCTGAGCTTAAAAGGTTATAAAAATCTCCTTCTTTTCGCTCTCAGTGATTGGATTAGTTTAATCATGATGTTTCTAATTTTAGTTCGGAATGTGACTGTTTCCTTTAGTTATGATGCCTTCCCAAAATGTCAGGTTATACCGAAAAAACTCACTTTTCAGTTCACGATATCTGGAAATGACATGACAGTAGTTGCTCTGAGACTAGAACCTTGTAAATGTTCCAAATACCGATCTTTCTCTGACGCATCTTATCTTTATCTGAAAAGAGGTATCGGTTACCCAGAATGAAAACTAATATAATCTGGCTCAGAGAAAGCTGTACCATTTGGGTTTTCACGACAGCCGATAATATAATAAACCTCATGGAGATTGTCCCATAACTTTGAATTTATTTTTTTCTTGTGAAAAAGTGGTTGATCGTAATGTAAACAATCTAGTAATGGTTCGTGGATACATATACTTAATGCTATACCGAAGCACGTATCAGCAGAACTTATATTTGTCAAATCCTGAACTTTAAAATGCAATTTGACAGTTTATGTTTTCTGGGATATAAAATATCGGGATGCCCGTGTCATGCAAAATCGTTCTCACAAATGTCAAAATCAGTCTTTTGTTCTCCATTGCACGATTAGATTCCATTGCCCCGACTGTCAAAGAATTTGGTTTATTTTGACATTAAATTAGTTAAAACGACAAATCAATCAATTTCCGAAACAAATTTCAGACTTTTTGTCACAAAATGTCAAATAAGAGATTCATACGAGGCAAAGTGCCTAGCCCAGTCATCATCTTCCAATAGCAGATGTACGAATACTTACCTGTCAATGTTACAATGTCAACCCGCCTCAATGACAAATGTTCAAGTTTTACAGTTGTTGTTGTCTATTTTCTATCGTATCACTCCACTTTGTGTTGAGTCACCATAGAGCGCCTACTAACTATAGTCCAGCAGACTACAGGGTCGTCTAGTCTGCTCCTTAAAAAACTGGACAAAAAAGAGACCATCACGCATATGGTGGCGTTGCTACGACTAACCAACCAACCAACTGTCAAACTAGCCAGCCAGCCTAGAACAACCAAAACAACGTTATGCTACCTTTGACAACCCTTGTAGTTTTTGACAGCCCGTCCAGTGGAAAACTTTAATGATATGCAGCTTGGCCGGATTTCGGCTGACTATGTTTGCATGGACGAAATTCTCATGCAGCTCACACCCAAGGTTATTTGTAAATTCCCAGAAACGTATCGAACGTTCAAAAACTTTTTAGTTTCAGTTCATGTATACGATACATGTTTCTGTAGCCTTTCCCGCGTGCAGGCTTACTCTTCCTCGCATGAGTCACCACCACGACACCCCAAGGTAATGGGATGCGTCTCCCCTTCGTTTTTCTGCCTCGTTCGCGTTATCCATTCATAATAAATAATGAGATCCTTTTCCAGGAATTTGTGGCAATCATGAGGCTGACTAAGTCGCAACCCCCCACTAGGTGGTAGTTTCGGTAGTAGGATGGTGGATGTGGTTGAATTTTCATTCACAAAAGCAACTCTGTTGGCATTTGGCATAAATTTTGGTTTATTGTTTTTTTTTTTTTTTGCAGAGCCGTTTGTTTTTTGTGTATTTAGTTTGGTGTTGTCGGTGTATTGGAGGATAGAAGCGATTCTAGTATGGGAAGCTTTCGAGAGGACACGCGCAATGCAAGCATGAGATAGTCACCTCATCCGATTGTGGATTACTCACTCGCTGGGGTTTTGTTGACTGTTGATAGAGTTTTGGCGGGAATGCACCAAAGCACAGACAAATAAACACAGGTGGAAGGATCGAAACCAGATGCAGTTTTTGCGGCTGAAGACCTACTCGCAATCCGCTTAGGAGGAGTTTAAAACATTGTTTGAACAATGCTTAGTTGTTACTGCTTATGCAAAATGGAAATTACATTTGCACTCTGGCATCATAAGGTTAGCTATTAATATACTTAATCTAATTTTGCCTATTGACGTTCAGATAAGGCTTAGCTAAGCAAACAAAAAATCGACATAAAATTTCAAATCTGCCGTGGTTTCAAATTGCGTCTCTTTATTTACTCAGATATATTCCGGAGAAAGATGATTCATAGGGAAAGGGACCAGAAGAGGTGAGAAGGTGATAGCTGGAAAGGTCAATCAAATCGTGTGGTAAACTGTACCAACTAACCACGATACTGGGCGTTAATTAGCATTCAGCTAATTATATTGTAAGTAAGTGGTTTACTTTGATGGCGCTAAAAAGGCTCTTTGTTATGTTAATGCGCTCTGTGAATTCAATTTACAGTTTCGATCCTGTGGTTAGAATTGTTATTTTTTGTGGCAAAGAAAAACGAAATCTGTTTTTGTTACCTGCTAGAAATAGCAACAATCCACCAATGTTTATTTAGACCTCAATCATCAAAGCATGACCCTTAATCTTTTTAGGCATTGACCCCTGTTTTAACAAAAAGGCCAATCCAATTCGGAAGGCCCTTCGACGATAGCAAAAAGCAAAAAGATTTGGAAAACGAGTTCTCGTACAAAAAAATTCAAACTTTTGGAATTAAGATAGAAACTGATGTTTCTATCCTGTGAAATTCTCCTTGACTTCTTGCTTTTACTGGGGAATAGAACAGATGTTCCACTAAATCCGCGTGCGCAAGAAACATCAATGTGTCATTTGTCACATCAAGGGCTCATTTGATATTATACGAAGACATCTATCAAATGAAGGTACTTTCTGCTGCGCTTCCTGTTCTTTGAGGATAACACTATTTCACAATCGTTGGAAAGATTATGAAGCATCATTGCATCGGACAGCGTTGATTCCATTGACGAGGCTACGAAATATATCTACATTCTAAGGAATGAGAAGCTGGATATCAAACTTTGCGTAGGTGCTTTCAGCTCTATATTAAAAGTGAAGGTCGGACAATAGACTGTGACAATCAAAAGAGCAGACTAAAGTGGATGACGTAAGCTGGATGCCACTAAAGTAAATGTTTTGGACGAGAACACAAACTGAAACAACGAGCCTTGTTTTGACAAGGGCAAGTAGTTCGCAGTACCTAGTTTTCTGCTTCAGCTGAAGGAAATTTGGCCCAATAAAATAAACTAGAAGCACAAAAAATGTCTGTTATGAGGAGCTGCGAGTCAAATACGTACTTGTGATTAGGAAGTATGTGAGCCAAAACAAAGATCGAATACAAGCACTGGTGGTGGAATTTAATTATTTCTTCTTGAAGAGTAGTTGAGTAGTTGGACCTGTTATTGCCGAAAAGACGGCTAAGCGGAAGACTTTTGCGAATAATCCACTGTAGTAAGCACCAACCAATAAAGCGAAGTCTTAGCAAACAGTCTCTGCAGTCATAAAAGTAACATTAAACAAAGGTGTTTCTGTGGATGGGTATGCTGAGGAGTTGGTAGCTCCGCAATTCAATCGTATTCGTAATCTTAAGACTTAAAAAGATGATAATAGAGATTTGTGTCTAGGAGAACGAATTGACCACGCAGACAAACAGCACTTTTATCCAGGAAAAAAGTGTGAGTTTTCATGTTCAAGCTCATGGGTATCGACTTCTTTGGACCCTTATTAATCGTGGAGGCTAGTAGTCAACCCAAGCGACACACCAGCATGGCATTTTATCTTACATTCGCTATTTAGTTGTCGATCAATTTCTATTTTAGTAAACTGCAAGGGGTTCTAGTTCTCCATGAGCACTGCATGGACAGTGTTTTACGCCTACACGGAACGACGAAGGAGCGTCAAGTCTATATATGCTTAGTATATACTTAGATACCGTCTGTCGCTAACATCGCCCAAGTACTGAAAAAGAAGTAGGCTTATGGGTACTAGATCACGAATAGTTTCAATTGAAGGAGAGCGAGAAGAGCGGGATCGATGGATAATTCGGTGGTACTACGTTCCAGAGACCGACAACGTCAAGATTGGCGAAGGATCTGCTGTTCAGCGCACTATTGAACGGGACGCACACTCAAAGATAGAAGTCCATGCCAAGACAAGGAAGGGGATGCTAACACATAATCAGATACCTAGTTTCAAGAAAGGGTGTATCGAAGAAATTACCTTTGTTCTTTAGCAGGTCAAAAGAATGGCCTATTTTCGTAAGCAATTATTGTCAAATCACAGTATTTTGCTTTCATTCGAATGACGAGAACTTAATACGGCTGCAGACGGCTTTGAAGGGCAAATTATTTAAGGCAGTAAGCAGCCAGCCAACTTTTGTTTACAGCCTTTTTTTTTAAGAAACTAGAGAAAAACTAACGAGAATCAGCGCTTGCTATATTTTAAAAAAAATTAAAAGACTAATGTGCAAATCCTGTTCTTCTTAGAACAGCAATTAAGCAATTGAGGAGGAATTAATTAATTTTTATGAGGAGGTCGCCTTTAGAATTAGCTGAAACGAGATTTATGTAACAACAAGTCCTCCAAGATCAAATGAACGGTTTAGTTCTAATGAACTCTGAGTCTGAAGAACGCCCCAGAACAGTCATATGCGTAGAGCTTTTTATAGTACACATGCACTGCAACCAGTAACACATCAATATGTTTACGTTTCTGACGTAAAATGGACAGCAATCACCTCCCCAATGATTAGAATCATAGCCACTTCGTGGTTACAACAACAAATTAGAAGGTTTTCAAGTTGGTCATCATACGAAATCATATAGTTAAAAGAGCGATTTTCTATATTAGTCCAATCTACCTATAAATCATATTTGTAATCAAACGGGTAATTTAAAAAAAAGCGATTTCCATTTTTTGTAATGCCAAGATGATATCAGCAGACATGTATGTACATAATATATATAGATATACTATGTACACTGCAATCAACTAATTTTGAAGCATTGTAAAACAAAATTGATTTCTCAACACTTTGCCAAGATTATCAAGTCCTACGCTTCAGACTTATAAAATAAGAAATACTTAGCGTTTTTAATTTATCTAGCATACCGTTAGAATCTTTTTAGTATTTTATCTCGTTTTTATTAAATATAGGAATGTAAACGTCAGCAGTAGCAATCTTTTTTATTATCGAAATTTGCTGCAACTGTAGATAAGCTTGCATATTGAAATCAAGCCAGGTTGGCAGTTCAAATAAGCACCCACGCCTTGCAATTAATTATCACCCTATTGTGATCGTACGAGCATATGTCGCCCTCTACTTTTTTTTTTGGTGAACCTCATCGACTCAAGCGATAAGCGAACGGTGAGAGCGCGGGAGTCTTATTTGACTTATGAATCACATATTTTACGTCAGCTTCTGCGCACATTTTGCTCAAATTATCACCACGTTGACGGGTCCGCCATTGTTCTCACAAAACGTCCATCAAATGCAAATAAATTCCGAATTACAGAAGACTTCTTTAAATTGCTATGAACCAGCGGAGTGAAATCTATTAGATAGGTAGGTAGGTAGATGTTTCGAAGCGGTTGTCAGTTCCCGAATGCTCCGACACAATACAATTAGTCGGCCGTTTGGTAGACTCACACTGTACCGGCGAACGTCGATACTTGTATGTTGGCTGATTTAGCCTAACAAGAAGGTCGGCAAGAACGACGACACCACGACAACGACAGCTACAGTGGCAGCAACGACAATTCTAACAATTGGTATGCTCTCAACGTACGACTTAATGACATCATGTTTTATTATTCTCTTGGACAAACAGTTTACGATTGTATGAGGGGTTTGAAACGGAATTTATGCTTATACGAGTGTACACTGTACACAGCCATTGTGGGAGACAAAGTGACAGTGGAGGCGATAAATTGTTGAATAGTTTTTGTTTTTTGTAAAAACAATTTATCACGTGGGCCAGAAGGAATATACATGAGTAATTAAAAGGATTAAAAGGTTTAAAAATCCAATCAAGATTGGATAAAAAGCATTTTATGTGCTATTGCCGTGAATAAGTTATTCTAGACCTCTGTTTACTACTTAATTAACGGTTTACTACTACTTGAAGAATCTCTGCCTAAAACACCACAGCCTTCCATCCTTTTCAATCCCGTAAGACCAAGCATCCAGTCATCAGCGACTAATTGATTTTTTTAATGAAACTCTTCACGAACCTGAGGGCTGTGATTCAAAGATTCTCTTAGATGGAGCATTGCTGTCCATCCGCTTGATGTGGCCAAGCCAATACAGTAAACGTATCTTGGGTTTTCGGACTGCATCCACATCTTTTTATTCATATCTATATATTCTTTACCATTCGCCGTCCCCGAAAATAGGACCTTAAATTCGATGAAATATTTTTCTTTCTAAGATACCCAGTGTTAGTTTCGCTTTTCTGTTTATCGTCCAGCTTTTGGCACCATATAGCAGAACTGGCAGGATCAAGGTCTTTCTGGTCAGGAGTTTTGGCCCGACTGTTTTGATAAATCGAAGTAGCAGCAGCTTCCTACGATCATCCTTCGTCGGATCTCTACTAACGTGTCATTTATAGAGTTGATGTTCGCTCAGAGGTACGACTAGGTGAACTTCTTTACTACCTCGATACTATAGCTGCCGACTTTGATGTTTTGTCTGAGTTAGTGGATGGATATTTCTTAGCTTGCCGACAGCATATATTTTGTTTCGTTCTCGTCTACAGTTAAACCAACTTTTCTAGCCTTTTCTTCGATTGCTACAAATTCCTGAATGATGTTTTGATGTTGTCTGCGTATATCAATAGTCGGACTTATTTGTGGATGATAGTACATCTGGCGCTTAACGCCAACCCTACGCACTATTTGGTCAAGTACAAGGTTAAAGAAATCGCATGAAAGTGCATCACCTTGGCGAAATTCGGCACATGTCTGGAATAGTTGTGATGAAGCGTTAATAAATTGCACAGCACACCGCTTGTTTTTAAGTGTTACGCAACAGAGCTTTCGCCTTACAGAACTCTGGGCGATAAAAACTGTCATAAGCGGTCTTAAAGTCGATAAGAGGTGTCTCGACTTGGGATTCCTTGGCTTACTCCAAGGATTGCGGGTGGTCGTGGCTCAAGTGGTAGTATACTGGCTTCTCAATCTGACTATTCGGGGTTCAATGCCAGTCGTGCCCGAAAGACATCCTTTTTTCAGGCAACTATATTAAAATCTCATAAGATGAATGGTTGCCTAAATTACAACATCAAGTAAATTTACACTTATAATTTAGTTTCCCCATTATATGTTGGGTGCAATCAATGGAGCGAAAGTACCAGTGCTTCGGCATTTTAAGAGTAGTCACTCCCTCATAAGTGTTAAGCTTTTCAAAATTAAATAATAAAAATCAACCGGAAGCCACATTGATACGTGTCGATTAATGTGCCGCAAAATGGCTAAAGAGGTTCATACATTACTCTGGAAAGGATCTTATAAGCGACGTTAAGCAGGTAGTTATTGCAAAGACATAGCATCTCCTTTTTGTAGATGGGGCAAATACGCTGACACTCCAGTCTTGGAGCACGTTTTTGTCCACCCACACTTAATTGATTATTTAGTGTGTGCTCCTTACCAAAAGATCACCCTCGCATTTAAATATTTCCGGTAGCAAGCCATCAGTCCCGGCGGCTTTGTAATTTTTTAACTTTTTTATATATAAGATAGAATTGATCAACTGGAATTGAGCTTTTTTTCTGCCATATCACTCTCTCTATTTGACGTCCATTAAGGAGCTGCTGGAAATGGTCCTTAAACACATATGTGTCGCAGGTTTGTAGCCGTCGCCAGTGGTTTTGCCTTAATACAGAACTTTTCTGTCACGATATACTTGAGTATATCTTCTATTTACTTGAGTCAATTTAATTAAAAGGTCTTCTGAATTGCGACTAGTTAAACTTGTTGTTGATATTTCGGATCTTAACTGGTTTGTTCCTGAATAATGTCGTTCGGTTTCTGCCGATATAATGCTTCTGCAGACCAAAGCCTACACATTTCTATTGTAGTAAGTCCTACCTCAACACTTCTAAGTCGCGCCTTATGGGAGTTTCTTAAAAAATTGCAAAATTTGGAGAGAGCAACTGGCGAGTCCCCTTGTTTGTTTGGTCTGTGATTTAGTTAACAACAACCGTAAAACATTTTAGTGTTACGAAAGAGTCACACGCTCTTCGAAATGGATGGATACTTTATTGATCACTATAAGCTTGGACTCTGAAACGTTCAAACCATTCTTGACAACGAAAAAGATTATCCGCAAAATTCTAGGTTCCTAAAACTTGAACGAAATTTCTTTCATTACAAACTAGACATCGTATGAGTAAGCGAAATAAAATGGTGGGAACATGCCATCTACATCTCCGAAACTGGTAAAAGCTTATTGATTTACTCTGGGAAATAAATGAATACCAATCGCGAATGTGGGGTGGAATTCTTACTTACCCCTAGATCTAAAGACAAGTTTATGTTCTACTTACCTTATTGTCACAAGACATTGACGGCGAGGTTCAATGGTAAGGTCAGAAACATCAAACCAAACCAAATCTAACACTTATTAATTATCAGAAGTTTAAGAAATTGAATCCAAAACATTAATAACAAATAGAGAGGAAACAATATCCAATGGTAGCTACAATACGTCTTCTTACTGCATCTGTTAATACCAATTCATACAGCTTGCTAAGGATGCCCGACAACATACGGAATCATCAATTAGTGACCACCTTTCCACAAATTCAGAAACAATAAACAGCTTCGCTCCTAAGACCATACCAGACCACTAGAACGCTGTAAAAAATATTTCTACATCTAATACAAATACTATTGTATTTGATACGCTTGTATCATACAAGCGTAACTGTGTATATCAACCCATTACTGACTAGTGAAGGTTGAAGAAGCGATAAATAGGTGTAGACTGCAGGACCGTCTATTGTATTACTAAAGAACTCACTGGTGTTCAGAGTTCTATGCTACAGGTTTGAACCAAAATTTCGGATGAAGATTCCCTTAGCAGATGGGGGAAACATTTTGTAACGGTGCTTAACCTCTTAGGCAACAGCGAATTGGACGCAAGCTTCGTTAACAGAGAAGATTTACATTAGATACCAGTGTTAGAGTATATGAGGTGACCAACTCGATGGGGTATTTGTACCAATCCATCACAGTGTCTAGGTGCGTCTCTGGTTGTAACCGTAAATAAAAACTTACGGCATTTCAACGTGCGTCTTAGAAATCTTAATAAGGAACTCTTTGGGAAAACTATTTGTACATACTGGGGGCAACAAATTCTGGTTTTGATCCACAAAGCAATAACAACCTCAGACAGAGGTGGCAGAGGCACCAACGTTCAGTTATATATATTCTTGCAATACGAGTATGAGAACTTTAAATAAGCTTGGTGCTTACAACATCAATCTTACATGCGCCTATGCTACAACGGTTTTTTGAAACGAACATAAGCTAATTGATTTTGCAAGTCGATGAAACATGGTCAAGCGTCATGCGTTTTTCTCATGATAGTATCAATAAATCGTAGATATACGGAAACCTTATGAAACCTAATGAACTATAATGTAAAAAAGTATCTACTCGTATATCTGTAGCGATAGTCAATCTTCGATAAATGCCTTGTAAAAACTATGATCCTTCTACAAACGCTTGCAATGTTTGTTGGGAGAGTAATTACTACACTGCGGAACACTGTCTCAATAAGTATCCGACTTAGTCTTGCACCAGGTTGCAGGTCCTCGGCGCTGTCTGAATCGTATACAAAAGACAACCAATTTTGTCTAAACTGGAACAAAGGCGCAAAGTAAAAACGAAGTATTTGTATTTATTTACTATTTTATTTACTTATGATTGCTTAAAGACAGTAAGATACAATATTTTATAAGTTTGCCTTAAGCTTATTTCACAAGGGAGAGCTAATATAAGATTTTAACAAAAGTTTTTAATTTTATGAATTAATTGATATACATAAATTAAATCTTCAATTAGTAATTAAACTAATTAATTTACTAGAAAATGCTTTTCTAATATCTTTTTAATGCTTGTTGCGTTATGTGCTTCTTTAATGTAACGCGGTAGAAAATTCCACTGACGGACGGCATTGACAAAAAAATGATGCTCGGATGTAATAACATTGATGTACTCTGAAGAAATCAGCGAGTTACCAGTGCAGCATTTTTATGTATTGAGGCAGAAATGGGTCTTGCTGTCATCAACAAAAGATATACAAAATCTGGCGGCGGCAGCTTAAACTTCTAATTTTTTATCTACTTAAAAAAATACATATAATCGTATATCGAGCTCCCTCCCGTTTGATTCTATAATTTCGAGTAAAAGAATTTATCTACCTAGACTCTGCTAAAGCGAGGAATATACGAGCATCTTGCTTATCGCAATGTCTATGGCAAATTAGCAGAAAAGCTCTATCTCGGGAAAGAAATAAGACTCAAAGGTGGTATGCAAAACCCTTATCGTCCGTATCTTGTTGCTATATGTCCAGAGATATGGTCTTAAATGGGTGAAAGTCTGAATCGGCGAAGTATAGAGGTATAGAGGAACAAGAAAATGAAAAACTGGCCGTAACAGCAACATTAATTTCGTCAAAAAGCTGGACTTGAAGCGACTAAGACTGTTCTACACCATGTAGATTACGTGAATAGCTTTCATCCAAATGCAAAGTTAAAACTTAAAGACCAGAAATTGTGAATAATCGATAATTGAAAAATCGCCATCTCGTTGATACAGAGATCAATTTGCTCCTTTAAAACATGGTTGGTAGTGGGCTTGTTGGCATAAACCTTAGACTTCAAAACAACTTAAAGAAAAAAGGCTAAGGCGGCCAATTCTGATCACCAACATGGGAAATTACACGATCAGGAAATGGCTCATGCAGTAATTAAATTATTCTTGGGCTGTATTGCATGTGGCACCCTCCTGCTGAAACCACATTTCCTCCACATCCATATCTCACGATAGCGAGCATCATTAACTGTTATTGCCTGACTGGCCGCATTTTTAAAGAAAATTGAATCGATGATGCCTTTGTTTTTCAAGAATCATTCGTGGATTTTCCAAATCCCAATTTTGAAAAGTCAGTATCCACTTGTTATTGTTTCATAATCCATTCAACGAACTCTGTTCGATGTGCGTAGTTAGTAGAATTCAGCTCGGGAATTAATTTGCACTTGTAATGCAAATATTTTGTAACATTACGTTCTAGCTCTTTACAGAAATACCAAGTTCTTGACCCGGTGCCGAATTGATTTTCGTGATCTCTTAACAACACTCTCAAAAACTGCTTCGCTGTTTTGTGTTGAACGAGTTGTTGAACAAAAGTCAGAGTGTCTAAGGTCATTAATTGATCCAGTCTCACTGAATTTTTGAATTAATCTCTTCACAGTTGATGAAGTTTAAACCCTATTCTGACCATATTTTGTACGAAAATTGTGAACTGTAGCTGCCAAACCGTCATTACTTTCAAAATATTGCTCAACAATGAAAACGCGCTGATTTTTTGTGTGGTGAACCTCTTTACGTCTAAAAATATAACACCCTTTAATTTAAATTTATTTCCGCTCCTTTCCTGTACGACTTTGGGTGAACTGTAATAATCGATCGTCTTACTTAGCTTTGAAATCTTGCCACCAGAGGTTTTTTGCAACCGTCAACTACAGAGAAGTGGAAAAGAAAAACGAACTACTCGTATGTTTTTTGACATTTGATCATCTTAATTTGACAGATAACATTTGACATTACAGAAAGAGCTCTTTACCTTTTGACATTTAGACAAATTTTTAAAATATTTTCTTGTGTAGGTATGCATGGACGAATAAAAAAATAGAAAAACAAAGCAATTTTGACGAAAGCCTCTCGATTCGAAATCGACTACCATATATAGCTACTTTCATGATTTGTATCTGCAGCCTTCGTACTAGTCCGCTCATAAATAACTTGCATTTCATTTGCTGAAATTTATCGATAAAGAAATTACTTTACCTCTAATCCAAACGCACACTACAGTGTTCGATGATTTATAGCACCCACTGTATACGATTTCAGCGAAGTAAAACAAACACACTTTGTAAAGTAAAGCCATGCGAAACGTGTGTGATTTTTTCTGTTTTTGTTGTTGTATGTATAATTTGTTTTTTTTTTTTTTTTTTTTTTTGTTTATCGTTTAGTCGAAAAGACATTTAGACGTTTAGTCTTCGTCATTGTTTCAGTTAGTCCGCGTTCTTACTATTAACGGCAACTGCTATCACCATCATTTTAAAAATAAAGCTTTGATTGATTAGATAAACTTGCAATATAGTAGGTTTTCGTTCAAGTCATTGAAATATTTTTTATTCATAAAAACAACAACAAAAAAATATAAAAAAATTGTTTTGCTACTGTTTGAAATAAATTTTTCCATACGCCTAACTACCCAGTTTCATACCTGTGCGTCAAAAGAAAGTTATCTCGTAAAAGGGGTGCTTGCAAGAAGTTTGAAATTTTCAATTTGAATCGTAAGCCCTTTAGCAGTCCTATTCGCAGCCGCTTTAGCCTATCTGCATTGTGTCGAATCGTCGGGATTTTCGTGGAATCCGGGAAACTTGAGTGAGAAATTCGGGGCTTTCCGTGCCCTGGTCATCTTGAATTGTGTGAAAATTCTTCTCAAAATCGTGATCGTGATGCCAGCCTTAAGATGATGCAGTCTTAGAACCGGTTATCAAGTTGACTGTTGGTTTGCCTCTGTTTTTTATTCGTGTTTCGATTTTTTGTTTTCAATTGAAATTGATCTTTTGAACAAAGTATCGTATCGGTATATCGGCGTACATACTTGTATCTACATATTGGTGGTGATCTTGCTTATAATCAATTTGCTGTATATATCTTCCCGATTGTGCACTAAATTTATATTAATCGTGAACGGATGTACGCGAAGGTAAAGGTAATAAGCAGTCAAAATATTAAATAAAAAATATTAAAATAAAAAAAAAGTTAAAAAAGTCGTAGGAATTGTTGTGTTTGTTTTTGTGTTTGTATTGGTCTTGTTGATCATTTGTTTAAATATTGTTGTATATTGTCAAAATCGGTCGTTCGGTCATGTGTTCATTTAGTTTTGTAGCGAGAGAGTAATAATTGTGAACCTTTTTGATAACTTTTACATCTTTATTGTATCCTTATTAAGTTTCTGTTGGAGTCACACGCTACTGTATAGTTTGGGTGAGTTTTTATATTTTGTAATTAGTTTTCGTTTGTATATTTTTTGGATACCGGAACTAGTTGTATACATAGTCAGATTCTTCAAGAAAACAAAATTCAGAATTCCAATGACAGGTTCTTGGAATACCATATGTCAATAATTTTGTTTTGTATTTGCATATTTCAAGAGCTCTGCTTAGTATGCCCGTAAGAGTAAGGCGGCGATCCAATCGTAAATCATCGTAACATTCATTGACAGATGTGTATGAAGCATTTTTTTTTTCGAATTTAAGATGTTTTTTTTTTTTGGGCTTTCGTGATATGGATTCAAGATGAAGAAAACTTATTGCAACTTACTTAATTCACTATTCACTTCACTGTTACATTGTGTTTATACTCCTTATTGGCTGCGTACCACGGCATCTCTTCATGTCATAGTTATGTGATATTTTTCTTTATGTATCAGATCAACGCACTATCGCTTATGGTTTCTGGAGATGTGGCTTACCTCTACTCTAGTTGAAGGGCTTCTTATTCAACTGTTCTGCATCTTTTGTGTTGCGATCGAATCGGTCTTCTTCCATCCTGCGCATGACAAGCAATGGAGGTATTTCATTTTTGGAAATTCTTTTTAACCCACTGTTACTGTCGTGTCTATTGTGCTATGTTTATAGTAACCTGACTAAGTCTGCTTTGGAGCTCTGAGTTTGCAAGCCGCAAACCAGAAAATCCTTAAGTTGTTTTCTAAGTGGTTGTCATTTTTAAGACGCTGCACGTATAACTACACGAATTTAACATTTTACCTGCATAGTAGCAACGTGGCCATATTTTGGGCAACATACAGAAAGTGGATTTTGCCGCATTTATTCAGTTGGCTATATAATACATGAGCCGTTTCTAAGAGAGGGCACCACTTAATTCCAAATCCATATCATTTTCAGTTAGTACCAACCTTCAAAAGATATGTGTATAAATTTGACAGCTGTTGGACGATTAGTTCTCGAGATATAGCGTTGTGAGTGAAGCAACTTTTGTTATTGTGAAAAAAAATGAATTCAAAGCAATTTCGTGTGTTGATTTATCATTGCTTTTTGATGCGAAAAAATGCAGCCGATGCAAAGAAATGGCTTGATAAGTATTACTCGGACTCTGCACCAGCCGAACGAACCATTCGCAAGTGGATTGAAAAATTTAAAAGTGGTCATACAAGCACCGAAGATGATGCACGCAGTGGACGTCCAAAAGAGGCTGTTTCAGATGAAAACATCAAAAAAGTCCACAAAATGATTACGAATGACCGTAGAGTGAAGTTGATTGAGATAGCTGAGGCTCTGAAGATATCAAAAGACCGTGTTGGATATATTTGGACATGCGAAAGCTCCGTTCAAAGTGGGTGCCGCGTTTGCTCACAGTCGACCAAAAACAACAACGTGTTGATGATTCGGAGGAGTGTTTAAAGCTGTTCGATCGCAATAAAGCCGAACTTTTGCGTTGGTATGTACAATGGATGAAACTTGGCTACATCACTTCACACCAGAGTCAAGTCGGCGGTCAGTTGAGTGGCGAGCAGGCGACGAACCTCGTCCAAACTCAACAGTCGGCTGGCAAGGTTATGGCATCCGTATTTTGGGATACACATGGAATAATTTTCGTCAACTATCTCCAAAAGGGGCAGACTATCAACAGCGACTATTACATTGCGTTGTTGGAGCGTTTAAAGGACGAAATCGCAGAAAAACGGCCGCATTTGAAGAAAAAGAAAATGCTGTTTCATCAAGACAATGCACCGTGTCACAAGTCGATAAAAAACGATGGCAAAATTGAATGAATTCGGCTACGAATTGCTTCCCCACCCACCGTATTCTCCAGATTTGGCCCCCAGCGACTATTTCCTGTTCGCAGACCTCAAAAGAATGCTCGCCGGAAAGAGATTTAAGACCGATGAAGAAGAAATCGCCGAAACAGAGGCTAAACCGAAGTCGTACTACAAAACTGGTATCGAAAGATTGAAAAATCGTTTCAATCAGTGAATCGCCCTCGAAGGCAACTATATTGATAAATAAAGTTGAATTTTACAAAAATTTTGTGTTTTACTATAAAACGGAGCGGACTTTTCGGCCTATGTGTTAATCCTGAGCCCGAGAGATAAGGCTGAGATTAGTGTCGATACGGCCAAAGTTTATTATTTATTTATTCTTATTAATCCATTATAAAATACATTGGTACATAGTAAATTTACCTTATTAGAAACAATTAATTATTAGAAAAATTAAAATTAGTGTGACACTTTATATTTTCTATACATAAAGTATTCAAATAGTGCCAAATGCCACGTCAATGGGCTTTATTCCTACTATTAAATATGGGTGGGGTAAAACGTTTAATTTTAATTACAAAAGAATGAAAAGTAAAGTGGAGATATATTTATCGAAAGCAAAATGGGAGAAGAAGACCTTAATTTACACCAGAATATCAGCGAGAAGGTATTCTACGTTAAGTAAATCATAATCAAAAAGCCAATACTTTACACACACTGAAAAAACATTTTCAGCACATTAAAACAATATAAATGACGGACTGGAAAAATTTTCATGTCACAAAACAATGAGAAACTTGGATGAGGACGATGTTTGTTGTAGATTTTTATCACTACACATTTTTGCAAAACTAGTAAGGGCTTGATTTTATTCAAATATACGTCCCCTCCACCAAAATGCAATTCCATACTAGTCTAGAGTGAAAAATACCATAATAAATAGTTTTTAGTAATTGCTTTGAACAAACATTTTTTAGATGGAAGAAGTTTTGAAGGGTTTTTTGAAATTATTTCCTTAATGACTTTGTATGGCTTGCAAATGACATCCTAGAATCAATTGTGAGTCCAAGATATTTAAACTCATCCACTTTCTCAATCAGGAAGCAATTATCACTTCAATTAAACTGTTGCAGAAGGTAGGAAGTGGTTGACTTGAAGCACAATTACAGTCTGCTAATCCATATCTTTGGCATTCTGATGCATGGAAGTAAGAGTCCGCATTCATACTCACCGGAGAAGCTAAATTAAAAAAACATTATCTTGGTTTTTGAGCTAATGTTCAAATTGTGCTCTGTGAACCAAATTCTTAGTAGGGTTCTTATAGACTAAGATCCCAATTAATGTCAGAGATTAAATCCAAGGCACTGTGAGAGCCATACGAATAGCCAACATCATCTTTATATAAATAAGAAATAGAATGGGTCCCAACACAGAACCTTGAGTCACTCCCAAATTAAAAAAGCGAATCTCGCTTCTCACACCATCAATCTTCACTCTTTGAGAAAATATTTGAGCAAAAATTCAGAAGTGCGTCTTCGGTAGATATACCCTGCTGAAAACCAAATTGCATTGAATTGAAAAACTCAACTTTTTTCAAAAAAGTAACTATTCTCTCTTTAATAACCTTTTCAAATTCTTTCAAATGTCGGCAGAAGTGAAATAGGTCTATTGTTTTTTCATATCGTCTGCAGAACCTTTTTTAAACAGCGGAAATAACATACGTCCGCGCACTTGAGTGAATCGGGAAATCTTCCTGTGAATGTACTGCGGTTAAAAATTACTGCTAGCACATCAATCACATAGCATGTTATCCATTTTAAATATCTTATATAGGGCTTTCCAATAGGGACTTGACAACTTTGAATTTAATTTGTGAACGCACTCTTTCACTAATCATCAAACTGTTACTGTCAATTTATTCAGTAAACTTAACATTTTCATTATGGTAAAGTACACTAACGAGCAACGTCTGTAAATTATAAAAATTTTCTACAGATTTTCGGAGTCGCAAAATCATCTTCAGTGTCGAAGCTCATTTTTGGCTCAATGGGTTCGTCAATAAGCAAAATATGCGTTATTGGTCGGGTAAAAACCCACATGTGCCTCATGAATCACCACTTCATCCACAAAAAATAACCGTTTGGTGCGGTTTGCATGCTGGCGGCGTTATTGGGCCATATTTTTCGTCGACGATAACGATCGTCACGTTACTGTGAATGGTCAGCGTTATTGCGCCAAGATCACCGATTATTTTTGACCCGAATTGGATGATATGGACTTAGACGACATGTGGTTTCAACAGGATGGTGCCACACAGAACACGCTACAATCGATTTATTGAAGAGTAAGTATGGTGAGCGTGTTATCTCAAGGTATGGGCCAATCGATTGGCCACCTCGTTCGTACGATTTAACGCCGCTTGACTATTTTCTGTGGGGCTACGTTAATTCATTGGTTTATGCCAAGACGGCGACGACGTTGGAAGAGCTCAGAGCCAACATTGAACGCGAAATAGGGTCCAACGAATCGACCACTGCAAACGTGCCCTCGGTGGCCATATGAACGAAGTCGAGTTCCATTCATAAATGTTTTGATTGTACTTCAGGCCAATCAGGCCTTTTATTAAAAAAAAAAAAAAGTTGTCAAGTCGTTATTAGAAAACCCTATATCTGGTGCAGTAAGTCTTGCAATACTAACCTGCGAGGTTAAGGTTGAAGGGCTAATTACGGTTGTAGTCACAAGGTTGTAGTCTCAAGGTTGTGCTTTATCGAGGATCATTCTAGTTATTATTTTGGAAAATTTCAAAATTTTACACATATTTTCAAATTTATTTCCCTCAAATTTTCGCAACTCCATAGGACTTAATTTTTTATGAAGTTCGGCAATAGCTCCTCTGCTCTACTCGTCGGGGAAGAACAGGGATGAGAGTTGCGAATACTCGCAATACTTATTATAGGCAGCTCATCTTGACTTGTGTGCATATGGCTGCCAAATATTTAGTTAGGGACAACCGAGTTAAAACGTTCTCTCAATCTTCTGAGTTAATCTTTATCCGAGACAAATTCAATTCTTTCACTGGATGTTGTCTAGAGTTGTAACCAGCTGTCAGCTTTTTAGTGAATCTATAATCTAAACTACGGTTGTCTTATTGCATGCTAAGCTGTACTTCTCTTATCTTTAATCAATATAATGATATATACCCGTTCCTCTTTGCTGCTAAGGTTGCTGCAAGAAGAGCTCTTATAACTTTTTATTCTTCAGTCAGTCTCCAGGTAAACCCCAAAGGTCACGGGCTTGTTCCGTTCCAGAAGTGAAAACATTTTTCATAAAGGTAAGAGCAATGGAAAGGTTGACTAATTGTTTCTACTCCTTGTGAAGTGCACTGAGAGGTTCTTTGTACGAGCATCTTTATAATGTGTTGAAAACCGAATGCCGTCTCCATGTCTACTCCGTGCCTGTTTCGGATATTCATGAGACAACTTGTGAAATGACGATCTAGCGATATAATTGCTCTGGAGCCAACCAAGTCTTTTGTTCAAGAACAGTGCCGAGGCGTTGTGCCCCAAGTGCCTTAGCCCTCGGTTGTCATATCCAACCTAGGCATTTACAATAGATTCAGTATTACAAAACCGATGTCTAAGTGTGTTGCTGCGTTGTTAACAGCGCTGGTTATAAAAGTTGTCCTTTTTTTTCCTCACCTGGCCTGGGGTGGGGCAAAAGCAATGTCGTAAGTGATTTTTATCTTAAGGTGTAAAATTGATGACATTAAGTTGAAAAAATAATATCGATCAAATGAGTTGATTCAGATTTGTGCTCGTTTTACGGCATATCTGGCTTCAAATTGGTGATTACTTATTTTGTGTTGGCTTTCAAGACTTGAAGGGCTTATGGTTTTCTGTGTTAAACGCCAGATTTCAAAAAGCCGCAAAGGAAGAAGTCTGGCGCCGTCAGATCTGGCGATCTGGCCGAGCAGTTCAAATCCCCAAAGCCTGAATATTGGTGATTCAAAATCTTCATCGTTGATCCATCTTTCTGGAAATAACAATACTCGGGACCTAATTCATCAACTTGCAGCAAAAAAAACTCGTTTAATATCTGTCTGTAGCGCTCATCATTTAAGCTTACGGTGGTGCCGCCGGCGTAATAAAAAAAAATGCAAATGCCGCACCAAACACTCACTTTGACTTGTCTATTCACATAAACACTTAAGTGGAAATGCGCTCATTATGATTTTGGATACGAAATTCTTCTTGCACCAGCTTTAAAAGAGCATGGATGGTTTGCACTTCATAAGTGAACATCTTCAGGTCTTTCACCAAAATTCGACTCAATCGTTATCTTGTCGATGTTTGTGGACTCTCTCTGACATCTTTAATGGACTCAGTTTGCACGAGGTGCTCAACCAAAGGCTCAATTGTTCGCGCACATTGCGCAAGACGGCAAAATTTACGCTGCGTAAAAACAACAGATCGGAAATTGGTGAAATAAGCATGAACAATAATTTGGCTTTCTTCAGTTGTGTATCATTCCATTGCTTAACACATGGGCTGAAAACTCAGTGCCGTTTTATAGTAAAACACAAAGTTTTTGCAAAATTCAACTTTATTTATCAATATAGTTGCCTTCGAGGGCGATACACTGATTGAAACGATTTTTCAATCTTTCGATACCAGTTTTGTAGTACGATTCGGTTTAGCCTAAAATAGGCCTCTGTTTCGGCGATTACTTTTTTGAGGTCTGCGAACAGAAAATAGTCACTGGGGGCCAAATCTGGAGTATAGGGTGGGTGGGGAAGAGATTCGTAGCCGAATTCATTCAATTTTGCCATCGTTTTCATCGACTTGTGACACGTTGCATTGTCTTGATGAAACAACACTTTCTTTTTCTTCAAATGCGGCCGTTTTTCTGCGATTTCGTACGGATGCCATAACCTTGCCAGCCGACTATTGAGTTTTTGGTCGTTTTGGACGAGGTTCGACCCCTGCTCGCCACTCAGCTGACTGCCGGCTTGACTCTGGTGTGAAGTGATGGAGCCAAGCTTCATCCATTGTCATATACTGACGCAAAAATTCGGCTTTATTGCGGTTAAACAGCTTTAAAAACTCCTCTGAATCATCAACACGTTGTTGTTTTTGGTCGACTGTGAGCAAACGCGGCACCCACTTTGAACTGAGCTTTCGCATGTCCAAATATTCGTGTATGATATATCCAACACGCTCTTTTGATATCTTCAGAGCCTCAGCTATCTCGATCAACTTAACTTTACGGTCATTCGTAATCATTTTGTGGACTTTTTTGAAACAGCCTCTTTTGGATCCACTGCGTGCATCATCTTCGGTGCTTGTATGACCACTTTTAAATTTTTCAATCCACTTGCGAATGGTTCGTTCGGCTGGTGTAGAGTATTATTGCTTTGAATCCATTTTTTTCACAATAACAAAAGTTGCTTCACTCACAACGCTATATCTCGAGAACTAATCGTCCGACAGGTGTCAAATTTAGACACGTATCTTTTGAAGTTTGGTACTAAATGAAAATAGTATGAAGAGAGTGGTGCCCTCTCTTAGAAACGGCACGGACTTTTCAACCCATGTATTATTGTCAACTAATTCTCTATCTGTCTACAACAGTAATGCCAAAGTTCAATGACACTTGAAGCCGTTTACGCAAATTATGGCACATTTACATTATGACATTACATTTGCCCTACTTTGTATAAGATGGCTATGATGGTAGAAAGACGACTGCTTAAAAATACTGAGTGCGATATGGGACTCTTTTGTTATATACCAGCCTACACTTTCAATATATATTTTGAGACGCAGGAAATTAGCGGGCTTAAAAGTTGAACCTTCTTCATTTCAACTTACTTATTGTAACCTTATGTCCGGTTAGAGGCTTAAGAGGATGAGCAGCGCATACGCTGTTTGAACTTCAATAATCTCTTTTCTTGTTGCTGAGATATTGTATCTTTTCGAACGTTTTGCTTCATATCCCACGAGTATCTCCTTCTATTCGCTTTTTTGTTTGCAATTTCAATACGATTTTAGTCCTTACGTATAGGCTGATCAATTTAATGCCACTTTCGCTTTTGTAGCGCAAATACGCGCTTATACGTTCTTGGTCCGTTCCTTCATAAAAATTTTATATTTCCTCCACTTCCTGTTGAATACCAAATATAACCAACCACCATCAAAAAGAGCTGTAGTAATAATATAGTATGCAACCTTTGTTAACCGCCGTCGTTTCGGATCTCGAATTCTTCCTACAACTTAATAATACAACATAATAGCTTCAGTGGATAGTTTTATAGGTAGCACTCCTAATATGAACTCTCTGCAAATAGATTAAGCAGTAAGATCTGGAACGGAAACCAAATTTTCCTGTACAAACGATACTGTCGATACTCTTTAATTTATTCGAGCATTATTCTGTTTATTATTTTTGCAATTCCAAGATCAAAGGCCTTTCTTGTTAAATTGCGTTTGGGAGCTCAACAGGGATGTATGTGTCCTCAACTCTCCAGTGAAAGTTTCGCTGTTCGAAAACTTTTCCACGCATTACAGCGTGCGAAATCATGCAGAGTTCTGGGGGAATATTTCTTTATCGTTATGATATTGAATCTTTGAATGCCCCATGGTTCAACAGGTAAAGAGAAAGAATAGATTCTAAGTTCAAATTTTAAGAAATGACTGATATCAGAAAACTTGGCATGATAAACTGGAAGCTGCGTTCCCAGTATCGAAAAAATTTCAATCGATTCGTCCTCAAATTTTTTGTTGTGCATTCCTATGAATCGGTGTTCATTTAATTGTTACACCGCACTGTTTTTTTTTTTGTTTTTTTTTTTTTTTTTTTTTTGTTTAAGGAAGCTTTGTCGTCAAAACCGCTGGTGAATTCTAGTGATCTGAATTTTTTAACCTCCCTTAGGTTTTCCTCTAAATATTGAGATAAGAATAGCGAGTGCTAGTTGCTGTAACTCTGTATTAGGTACAAAGCTCAGTACTGAGTCGAGGTACAATTTCAGCCTGTCCGAATGCTTTACCGAGAATGATATGATGGAAATATCGCATTCAAGCTGTTAGAGGCTTTTTCTGATAAAAGCATCTTACTCTTTAATCAGAGCATGTACGAGTAATATAAATTTGAAATTAAATTAAATTGAGCCGTTCGTTACTCGTGACCTTTCTTAAGTTTGATGGAAGAAGTGCTAATAAGGTACAAACCCTATAAGTGGCCTAATTTTTGAGAATTTTGTAAGGCTTATAGGAATCCGAGAGCATGGATATTTTCGCTGAATCTGCTTGGATTATTCCTAAAATATATATTTATAGGACCAAGCTTTTAAAAATTTTTTAGCTGAATTCATTTATCTACCGTAAAAGAATTTTATACACCCTGCCTGATTCGAACTGCAACCAACTTCAGATTGCTATAATTTCCAAACCGTTCATGACAGTGACACATGACAGATAATTTTATTATTAACAAGTCTTTTAAACTTGAATTGAATTCAAACATGATAGTTTGATTGCTTTATATTTGGCTGGAAAACCACAAGTAGCTATCGTTAGAGGCCTCCAGCACCTCAACGTGAATAAATCATTTTTGTCTCGAATCATAGCTCGTTACCGTGATACTGCCAGCGTTGCAAAACGCCATGGAGGTGGTCATAAGAAAACAGCAATATTGGCAGAAATGGTTCGGAAAGTGAAGGTTCGTATTGAGCGAAATCCGCGTCGAAGTGGAAGAAAAATGGCTCGTGAGCTCAACATATCGTTGGAGCGGATGCAACACATATTGAAAAATGAGCTTGGGCTCAAACCATTGAAGTTCCAAAAAGCACACGATCTTAAACCGCAACAGAAAAAAGTTAGAGTCGAAAGAGCGAAGTAGTTGCCACGCTTGCCCGAAAGTGGTGAGTTGCTGAATTTTGTTTTTTTTCCGATGAGTCCCCATTTGTTATCGAGCAATATGTCAACAAACAAAATGACTAAGCTTACGTGCCAGAGAGGTCCTTCGAAAATGTACACCTTCGGACGGCCACCAGAAAGCAGACAGCACCGATGGTGATGGTTTGGGCCGCCATAACCGCCGATGCACGCTCTTCGCTCGTATTTTTGGACCGTGGCGTCAAAATTAATGCGATCGTATACCGTGAAACTGTTTTAGGAGCAATATTGAAGCCTTGGATAAACAATCATTTTAGTCGGAGACCGTGGACATTTCAACAAGACTCGGCACCTTCTCACAAAGTGCGCGTCAACCAAGATTGGTTAAAAAACAACGTTCCACACTTCATTTCTTCGACACAATGGATTGCAAATTCTCCGGATGCAAATCCATTGGATTTCTCTGTCTGGGGTATTTTTAAGGCGAAGGTTAGCACTAAAAAATACCAAAGTTAGGATTACCTTAAACAAGCACTCCGCCGGGAATATGCCTAAATACCGCAGAGCCACTTGTGTATAGCCATTATTCGCTCCAAAGGTGGACATATTGAATATTAAATATTGACATATAAAAAATTATAGTATTTTAAAAAGTTGTAGTTCGAGTCAGGTAGGGTGTATATTCACCATTGATTCGTGTAGCCGAATTAGTTTAAATTTGTTTTGCTAAGTAAATTGGCTGATTGAAGTCTAAAATCTATTAGCAAGTGATAGAAGCCAGCCAATTCTATTACCTGATCAAAAACCAAAAAAAAAAAAAAAAAAATTAAGAATCGCGATACCTGCCAGAATAATAAGACAGAAAGTTAAATCTGTTTTCTGAGAGATAGGGATTTTTTCTAATTTTTTGATCTCAAGATTCGGTGCAAAATTAAGCCCATAGGCCTTAAAAAAAAACTGCTAACGATGCATTCGTCAGCACCAGATTTTATAAAATTGGTCCTTAAGGGTAGCCACTTTTCTGTTTTCTTATTCCATCAAGGGAATTGTCTCCCGAAGTGCCGAAGAAAAAAGTGATATACGACCGCTTGAAAACAAAAAAAGTGATTCTTAATAAGCGCGCAATATCTGATGTCTTCATGATTATTCGTTTGTTTTATCCATGGTTCTATGAATCGATGTAAAAACCAATTATTAATTAGCATAACTAACCGTAGGTAGGTTCAAATATTCTGATCAAAGTCGACCTCTGTTCACAGATACCTACGATTTTCTAACAGAAAGTTATAGACTCATTTCATTGTAAACTCCGTGTTGTCACATCTGATTAGACACTTCTTATGTCATACGATTCCAAATCTTTTACTTTCACTTATCGAAAGACTTTTTGGAGTTATCAAGTGTTTCGACTTTAACATTTGTCAGATACACATCTCTTCGACTGCACTTCTAATCAACTTGGACAGAAATCAATTACGTTATCTTCAAGACTTACTGGATTGTTGTTCATTATATGTCACAAACTTTGTAGCATTGTGATTATGGTGATTATTTAAGCATTCCTTAATAAATAAAATAAGAAATGATCCTGATTATGGTGATCGATTTGAGATTTCTGAATGAATTTCACCAAGTGAATGAAATATGTGATGATCAGGTCTTACGTTGACAATATTATAATATTGCTGCTTATTTAAAGCTTCCATAACTAATCGGCATGCGGTTGAAACGTTCATATGTCCCCTAGACGTAGTTCCGTCACAGGTTTTGATTTAAAATGAATCATATACCGGTCATGACAACAAGCTTTCATTAAATTTTCGTTTTTTAAAAAAAAGTATGGAGAAGAAAATATGATAATATATACTAATAATTATAATTATACTCGATTCTCTGGGGGATTCACCGAAAAATCTACCATGTCCGAAGTTCAAAATCAATTAGCAGTTAATTAAGTGCCAATGGGATCCGAGAAGATTTAAACTGTCTTTTTCTACTATACACTCATTGTATGTATGGCAGACTATAATTGTGATTGTGGCCTCGTATATTATTATCTCAACAATTGATAGATTAATGTTACTTGTACAACATCTTCTTTTGTTATACAACAACCTACATAGTCGTCTGGAATTTAAGAAAAATGTTTGATTACTCAAAGTTTGTAAGAATTAACAATACATGCAAAATTAGAGACCAAGGTCTAAGCTCTATACTTGATGTGGAGACACATGTTGCCAAATATACTTAAAATAAGAAGATATTGAAATACCGGCCATATTAAAATGACAAATGATTTTTAAGCCCCTCTTGGGGTAACACAATATATCTAATCTATTATTGGAAACAACATACAAGTAGATAGGCGAAAGTACCAATGAAATAGGAATTGTTTATTCATTTAATTTCAGTAGTCATTTAACTTCACAATAATAAAAACAAGTTTTTTCGTTTTTTTTTTTTTGTTTTTTAGCCAACATATTCTGAAAAAACCTGACCAAGGGACAATAATAACGTTTTTCAATTTTGAGAATAACTATCCAAATCCTATAGAGCTTCAGTAAGCTCGAATGGTTTAAATCAAAGGGACATCCGTCAGCATAAAACTAACTTCAGTTGTATCTTAAACACTTAAACCAAAGAAATCAATGTGATTGAAAAATGTTATATTTTTTAAGGTACGTAGGCCTCTCTAGTTAAGGTGTCTCTTTTCTCTGGCTAAATGTCCCCCAATTTCGTTTTCGACTTATTCGCATCATCCTAAGACAATGTCTTCCTCTACTGCGTGGTTCCGTGTTCCGTGTTCGTATGTGCTAAATGTCCTAGCCATATCAAAGGGAGTAATGTGCACTTTTCTGCCCGGATCAATTTAACTGTACAGCTCGTAGAGTTCGCCATTAAAAATTATCAAATGCCGTAAAAATAAATGGCACCGAAAATCACTCGACGAATTTTGCATTCAAAACGACCGAGGATATCTTCATCCACTTAGGTAACGTCCATGCTTCTGTATGTTAAAGTAAGACTGGGCTGATAAGGGTTTTATGTGGAAACTTCTTATTGTTTCTTGATAAAGTCTTATTACTTATTTCGAGCCCTGACTACATCACAGTTATAGCTATCTTTCATTTTGTTTTATCTGATTCGTCCATGTTGCCGTCATGTGAATATTTGTTCGATTGTAGACATACCTGGTCTAATAGGCACCAATTGGATTTTTGATAAATAGTGGCTTCAGGATGAAATGAGTTTACCGCTTATCTTGAGTTGATGTTGTATCTGAAGCTGAAGGTACTCTATACCTCATCTCAGAATTGAGAGGGGTGTGTATTTTATTGAGGTTTTTTGTTTTGGTTTGCGCTTTCCATCTAATGTTGGTTGCTGTTTGGTCCCTGAGCGGGACTAAGCCATCTTTTTGCATCCGCGAATTTGAAAAGAGATGCAAATAAAGCTGCAGATATGTAGCTCTGAGAGGTCGTGAAAGTAATAACTTCTAAAGGTCTTTATCTCAAATTACTGAGGCTTGTAGAGTGGTAAAGAAAGTAGAGGGTAGCCTCCCGTGAGTCTATGCCCCCACAGCCCCTGCAGAGATAGTCGTAGGTAAGTGATGGGTTTATTGCGTGTTCCCCAAGAAGCTTATGGCCCGTGAGCCTCGTATTTTCATATTTTTTATGAATTTTTTCTTATGAACACAGTTGTCCACATATGAAAAATTAGCTGATTTGACGCAGTGATCCGACGAGCCCAGAGGGGATACCACATCGACCTTGTCCTTATCAGGGTGAGAATTTAAAAACAGAAGCTTATGGCCCGTGAGTCTCGTATTGCCATATTTTTTATGAATTTTTTCTTATGAACACAGTTGTCCACATATGAAAAATTAGCTGATTTGACGCAGTGGTCCGACGAGCCTAGAGGGGATACCACATCGACCTTGTCCTTATCAGGGTGAGAATTTAAAAACAAATCCAGGATTTTGGTGGTATCAACGTATGGTATTCACGTGGTCGAGTTGTTTTCCGTGTCGAAAAACTCAACACACAGTCCTTCAGAAGTTGCCCGTCGAACCCACAATAATGATTTCTGTATGAAGATACAGATATACAATTTTTTGTATGGAGTCAGAGAGCGAATCGAAGTCGTTAATGGTCGAATTGCTGTTCAGTTTGGTACTTCTGTAAATAAAGCAATAATGGATAATTTGCTTACGGAGATGGTATTTTAACCACATTTTAACCAATTGAAACGCGGTAAATGTTGGCTCCTATTTCAGTGTTTTTTTTTTTTTTTTTTTTTTTTTTTTGTCCTTCTAGCTACTTTTTTTAGCCGGTTGTTTTTTTTTTCTTTTCTCATGAATAGCGTTTTTTCCGTGTCAATAAAAATTGCTCTTGATGCTCCTCGATAGTTAATTCCGGCATTCCGAGGAGGGCATGCCATTGATAATGGTCGTAACTTTAACAAAAATATCATTCTTGAAGTGGAAGATTGCGGTATATCTTTGTCTTCACTCAGAGCTGAAGGTTTTATATACTTTGTTGGAGTTATACGATTTTAATTATACGAAGATAAGTCCCTTGACGCAATACAAGTATTTCCTGATGGGGTAACAGAATGTTGTTCGTCGATTTCTGCTGGAAGAAACCAATCACAGGGGTTAGTTTTATTACGTTCAATATTATTGCTTGATGGAGCTTGCAGGTCAAAAACAGGGTCAGATACATTAGGTACTTTCTAAAAAGTCTGGGTAAGGAAAGATGTTTTCATTTAAGGTATATATGTATTTCAGATACCCGAAAACCTGATTGGATGTTGTTTATGGCATACGCCAATGAAAAGGCAATCTTTATGATTACTGAGATTTTGTAAATGGGAATGGGCTTTTCTGAGGACTGTTCTGCCCAGTGGTTGGAGTTTTTTCCTGATAGATCAAGACTAGTTATAGATAGATGAGATTGATGTTTAAAAAAACCAGCCTTGCCCTAGATGATTTGCAAATTTGAGGAACTATTACTCTTTCATCCAGGATTTGCGGTGCCCATTGATCGTATTGGTCTTCCGTCAAAAAAAAAAAAAAATTCTTTGTAGTTAACTCGCGACAATACAAAAAATTGATGCATTGCATTTCCAACCGCTGAAAAAGCAGCACCTGCTTCCGTCACCAGGGTCCGTCTCTCATTTGGGCAAGGTGCTTAACGCGACGGTGAGCATCACGCTACCAGGAACATGTTTGTATAAAACAAATCGACATTATGTTTATTAAATGAATTTGCTCTTGACAAACTAGTTGCTTGTGGCTTCCGTATGGATAAAGTTGGGTGTCTAGTTAAAAATTTTGCAAACCAGTTTTCACCTGTAGTCATGTTTGTGGTCCATGAATTATGATTTTTTTTTTTTAATTTAAGAGATAATTCATATGCTAGCTTCCGTACTTCAGAGGTTGTCATGCCAAAATAAATATATGTATGATGAACTTTTTAAATATACCACCAACGTTTGTCCTTTTTCATTTAAAAAGATTTTCCTTGTTGGTTTTTTAATAGGCCACTTTTGCAGGATTTTCTTCCTTTTTATTTTTTAACTTCTCTACATACCTTTGCAAAGTTTTGTAGAGAATTTTCGTATCAGTGAAAACCGATAAACACCAGAAAGGAAAACACCAAAAAGGAACCTACGTTATAAATAAAATAAGGGAAATTGTATTATTTTTTACAGTTTGTGAATAATAGTTTTTTCTTAATAAATCCGAAACCACATTCTTACTTATGTACGAGTACTTACTTAAGGTGGCGCTGCAATCGGAGATGGACCTAGGCCTAAACCAAAAAGGATCTTCAGCTAGCTTGATCTTTGGCCAGCTGCCTCCAGTCTTGCACGCTAAGTTGACTAAGGTCCCCTTCCACTTGCGTGTGCCACCCGAGTCGCAGTTTTCAGCTCCTGCGCTGTCCCTCTGGGGCGGGTTCCAAGACGTTTCGGACCGGAGCATTAGTGTCCATTAGCTCTATACAAACCACCCACCGCAGTCGTTGGACCTTCACTCTTCTGCATAAGTCGACGTCGCTGTAGAACCCGTACAGCGGGCGATTTCTTTTTTTCATTTTCTTGAAGCTTGAGATCTTAAGAATATCTAGAGAAAACGCCAAGTCAATATTTCGATAAATTAAGCCAGTTACAGCTGAGAGAGTGAAACGAGTTGTGCGGCGTCAAACCGAGAGGCAGGTAGCGGAAAGTGACGCTTTCTGTCACGATTATTTAGCATTGACAAATATGGTGTTAAGTGTCATCGAAGACCTCAGCAATGACAAATTGTTGGAGCTTTAACCAACTTTTTTTGGAAGATAGCTCCAAAAATGATGAACAGCTGTGCCAAAATCGTTAACATTGTTGTTCGAGGGCTGTTTAATGAATACCCGAATTTGAAGATAAGTGGCGCTACTGAGCCAAAATGTATGTATACCATCATTTAGTATAGCCTCATTTAGCCCGCCTGTCAAAATTTGGTGACAATCCCACGCTTAGTTTTGTTTTGACACCTATTTCAAAACACCGTGTTAATATTTTTTCCGACCATATTCTTGTTTTCGAGTGGCAAAACCTGCGAGGAAATCAAGCCCATTCTCGATGGTGTGTGGGATCCATTCACCTTCCCTTACAACCGTTTACCATTGTTTCGCAGAGTTTCGCTCCGGCCGCGAGTTGGCTGAGATAGCAGTCATCTCAACTGAATGCGTTAGCCATATCCCGCACGAGATTTAGGGCATAGAAAGCTGTCCGCGCGATGGGTGCCGCGTTTACTCACACCGGAGAGCAATCGAAATCGTGAGACTACTTCAAGCTTGGCCCTGTTTAATCGAATCCCGGAGGAGTTTCTGACATAGATTCATTGGTACACACCAGAGACCAAAGAACAATCGAAACAATGGATTTAACCCGGTGAAGAAGGGTGACCGCGCCTTCGGCCGGAAAGGTGATGGCTACTGTTTTTTGGAAAGCGCGAGGTGTTATCCACGTTGACTATTTGGAAAAGAGAAAAACAATCACAGGAATATACTACGACGATTTATTGGGCAGTTTGAACGTCGATTTGAAGAAAAAACGATCACATTTGGTGAAGAAAAAAGTACACTTCAACACGATAACCCACCGGCTCACACCTCCGCAGTCGCCACAGCCAAACTGATCGAATTGCACTGCGAATTGCTTTCCCATCCTCGGTATTCTCCGGATTTGGCAACCTGAAACTTCTTTTTGTTCCCAAACCTTAAAGGATCGCACGCCATATACGGAGGGGTTAAAAATGTTGTAGCATATTGAAAAATAAATTATCAAAACCTAAAAAAGACGCGTTGTCATTTCTAATCTGGATATTCATCAAACAGCCCTCGTATTTCTTGCAACATGCACGTTTAACAATGGTGTCAACTCATTGTTGGAAGTCATGAATGTGTAAGGAACGTCGGTCGGATCAGAAGCACCTTTGTACGCTGCGCAAGAAGACGAAACTCGCATAGCGAAAGCTGAGCTGTAAAAGCAAGAATAGACGAATGAAGATCGATTACTAAGCCGACAGCAAAATTTAGAAGCAATGAACATTCCGTCGACCTTAGAAGACTTATACTATGGCCCTGGTATCGATGATTCCATGAAAGTTGACAAATTTCATGATTTATTCATTCCAAAATTTTCAAACGTGTTTTTCTCAAGCCCACGTTTTTCAAACCGGTACACAAAATTTCTCGAAAACCAATGAAACGATTGTCTTGGATTTGAAGTACAATCAAAACATTCATGAATGGAACTCGTTAGACCCAATTTTTAACGACTCGACCACACATTTCGGCCGAAACGGCCGCTATTTCGCATTCAATGTTGGCTCTGAGCTCTTCCAACGTCGTCGGCGTGTTGACATAAACCAATGACTTAACGTAGTCCCACAGAAAATAGTCAAGCGGCGTTAAATCGCACGAACAAGGCGACTAAACGACTGGCCCATGTCTTGAGATAACTCGCTCACCATACTTACTCTTCAATAAATCGATTGTAGCGTCTGCTGTGTGGCTTGTGGCACCATCCTGTTGAAACCACATGTCGTCCAAGTCTATATCTTCCAAATCGGACCAAAAAAAATCGGTGGTCGTGGCGCGATAATGCTAACCATTCACAGTAACGTGACAATCGTTATCGTCGACGAAAAAATATTGCCCAATAACGCCGCCGGCATGCAAGCCGCACCAAACAGTTATTTTTTGTGGATGAAGTGGTGATTCATGAAGCACATGTGGGTTTTCACCCGACCAATAACTCATATTTTGTTTATTGACGAACCTATTGAGCCAAAAATGAGCTTCTTACCTGAAGATGATTTTGCGATGAAATTCATCATCTTGGCGCATCTTCTCCAGAACCCAATCGGAGAACGTACGTGGTCCATAAGCTTCAATTCTGGAGTCAGCTTGATCTTGTATGGGTGTCAACCAAGATCCTTACGCAAAATACGCCATAATGTGGTCTGAGCAATACCCAGTTCTTGAGAACGTCGTGAAATTGACTGATTTGGATCGTTTGCTACGGACGTCTGAACGCCAGCGATATTTTCGACACTTCGACCAACCCGTTGTCTCATTGACACAGCAACATCATACAACGTATATGTAGACTCAAATTTTTGCACTAAACTTGTTATTGCCGGTCTACTAGGGCGAGAATGACGACCGAAAATTGGAGTTAACGCTCTTAAAGTTGCAGTCACCGACTCCGAATATCTGTAGAAAATTTTTATAATTTTCAGACGTTGCTCGTTAGAGTACTTTACCATGATAAAAATGTTGAGTTTACCGAATAAATTGACAGTGACAGCTTGATGATTAGTGAAAGAGTGCGTTCAGAAATTAAATTCAAAGTTGTCAAGTCCCTATTGGAAAACCCTATACAAAGGCAATCGGAAGTACTCCAATACAAGAACCAATTCAACTCTCTGCCCAGTTTTGATCAACACGACGTAACACATGCATCATTGTTAATCTTTAAAATGTGTAGCAGCCTTCTTCTTGATTTGGTTCCATTTCAAAATCATATAGTGCTATGCACTATTTCACAGGTAAGCGGACAGTGATTTGAACGTAAATTATTAGAAATGTATCTTCGCGGCCATTTAGTTCACCAACAAACCAATTGGCATCTACTTTTCGCTTCAAAAGGACTACAACGCACTTTGTAAAGCTTAGGTCGTTGTATTCTTTTGACAAAAAGTCGCGGTACGTATACTCTTTCATTATTTACCGATGAGTTCATTCCTTGGCGTTGTAGCTGCTGTTATTGTTGTTGCTGCTATTGCTGTTGTTGTTGTTGTTGCAGTTGTTGCAGTTGTTGCAGTTGTTGCTGTTGTTGTTTTTGCGGGTGTGCATGCTGTTGATGTTGTTCATTTGGTGGAAATGACTGATTCAATTGCTGCTAGTGATGCAAGTCATTGATGGTGAGATTCTTAGATTGTTGTATAGGCGCTAAATGTGACATTTGATCAATACCATGTTTTTTTATCAATTTCTCCTTGTGAGATAGATTCATGCTAGACTGACGCTGATCACTTATGTTATTGATTATTACACCTTCGCCTGCAGCTATTATTATGATTATGCCTTTCAAAATTCTCATAAGCAAATTTTTAACATTTGGTGGCAATTCATCTACTTTTTTTTTTGTATAGACCAACACACGACATTCAGGACAATAAAACGTATGTTGACAAAGGTGTATCTTCGAAGATCAGCAAATCATTTAATGTTCTCTCATCCATCTTTTTTATTCTTTTTTTAAATTTTATTTCCTTCTGTCTTCCAAACGGATTCTGATTTTTTTTCTACAACCGCATTTAGTTTGAAGGATTTTATTTTTCACGTTTTGGTGTACAATTTGACACATTATTTATTAAATAATCGAGCATATTTTGAATTAGTAATTCAAAATACTTTCACACAAGTTGAGGCCAAATTAGAAAAAAAACAGTCCAGTTTCTAAAATTTCTTTATCCTTTAATCGTTTGCAAGGGGTCGTCATCAGTGAATTCGTTATTATCTGAGGCTATTAGCTGTTTCGTTCGAGACCACCAGTGGGTTGTAAGTCAAGTACTACGCTCTGAACTTAATTGCTGCGATGCTGCCCCAATCTCAACTATAGGGCAGTCAGCAGTTTCGTAATTAATCACCGCGCAGATTTGTGCCACAGTACTTAGGTTGATTCTATAATTAGCAAAGCTCTACACGACTTTTTTAAACCAATGATCCAAAAAATTCGTTCACCCTTACGCCACAAAATCCCTTAACATCACTTTTGTTAGATGACTTCTCGAATATGCTAGTCAGTCCTGGTCATCTTACTATAAAAATATGATATATTCTACGTATCGAAGCTGTTGGCGGGCTACTCCGAACAATATTCTCTTTATCCACCAGCTCTTAACCAGGAACATCGACTGTCCCACACTGCAAACTCAGCTTTTGTTTAATACTTATCCACTTAATTTATCTATTTCTATTCTTATTCTTCTTATTCTTATCTTATTCTTATCTTATCCTTCTTATTTACCCAATAACCACCACCGAAAGGTCATTGTGATGCTTATAGATTGCAACACTTATTCTGTTTGCATTGTATGATAGCAGCAGTATCCTCAGGAACGCACTTAAGAATAACCTCACTGGAGATTGAACTTCCTAGTTTTTAGTTTTAAGTTTCAATTAAAGATCAGTTTGCATTAAAAGAATTGAGGCGTTTGCGGTTAACCGAAGACTGCTAAATTATTATATAATTTGATGCATGCTCATCACATATCACCTCTTAGCGCCTTAAGCAGTTCCACCGCTAAGCCGTCAGTACCAGCAACCTTGAAGGACTTCGATTTGAATATCCTCTACGTACTTTCGTGTCATTGATTTCGATTTTTGAAGGTCTGTCTCCTATCTGACATTGTCATAATGCCATGAATGATGTCACTTATAGCCGTAATTTCTTTGAATTAATTGCAACACTTGCAAAAAAATCTTATTTCCAATAGAAATTTCACTTAGCACCAATACTTAGTTCTTGCCACATACGAGTATCATACATCTGCCAAAAGTTTTATGCACTCGAATTTCCACAACATCCCTTACATTGACCTAATTGCCTATGTTATACGGATCTTGCATCTATCCTTTCTATGTGGTGTCATGGGAAAACAAATGAAGACTCAAGACCATTTTAAATGAAAGCATCTTGACTCGAACAGATGTTCCAAAAAAGTCGAAAAAAGAGCAATTTGACTTCCCAAAAGCCAGTACGAATAAACAATTATGTCGGCCGCAAACAAAACAAGCCACCAAGATACTGGCTTGTCTTAGCTCCATTTGGCGCCAAATAAATACGAGTATGTATGGTATGTCAACTAAACAACTGGTCGGCCAGTGATAAGGTGAATGTATCAATTTCAAATCCAAACAAATAAACCTACAAGTACTCGTACTATCATATCTCACATCTCACATCTGATTGAATGCTCTTTAAGTTTTCTCATAGAAAAAGCTTTTTCGGCTTCCTACATATAGTATCTATGCTGCAAAGTTGGAGAAAAGCGTTCTGCACAAACTCTTCGAAACTTATAAACAAACAGAAGTCGAAAACCGCCATATGTTGTTGGTTAGAATGCACTTGTAGTGTTGGTGCGCCCCTTCAATCGCCGTTTTACGTTTTATTGTCGCTTAAGGGATTGTCTAGTTGTGTTTATTTGCATTGGTAGTAGTATTCATGTATCCACAAGCGGGTGGTTTCTCATTCACATTCCCACCAACAGATATTTTGTAGTAGCTTTCTTTTACCGTATCCAAACAAACAAAAAGCCCTCACCAAATACTGTTGCCGGCACAAGGCACACCAGAAAACGTCTAAAAGAATTCCCATCGAAGTTCATTGTCAACCTGACTCTTCTGGCAATCGGTCGGTTTTCCGTTCTTTTTCGGTTTGTTACACAAAACTGAGTGACACAAGATTTCCTACGCGAACAGACCTACAAAAAAAAAAATCAAATAACGGAAATCTAAATGAATTTGTTAAACAGTTTTGTTTTTTTTTTTTTAAATTATATTTAACAGTGATTATGGTAAAAAAATAAAAATGAGAAAAATAGCCTCTTAAAAAAAGTTTGTCTTTTAGTGCTGAAAAAAAAAAAATCAAATTTTTATGAAAAAGTGTTCACAGTGCAGGAAGAGTGTATAAAACTTAAAAAAAAAAAAAAAAAAAAATTAAAATACTCGTATACTCGTATATAGAAAGTATTTCGAAAAATTGCTAATTTTACTTGAAATTTTTGGATTTAAACTTTTGCCGCTGACTGTAAGTATCGATAGGAATAATGGCACGATTAAGAGTACAATTCGCACGCACGCATACTACTCGTATTTGGCGATATTAGATCGGCCCCAAACTAACAAGTGATTAGCTCTATACGATAAGAATTAATTATGGACTGTTCTTTAATGAGTTTCCTTAAATAATTACATGTTTTGCATGCGTTATTATCATAGTTGCATGGCACAATTTTTTTGAATTTATCCCCTGAATTGCTGTACTCCGTGTGAAACATAATATTGATTTAGATATTTAATTTTATTATTATGATTTTAATATGAACTTTGGAAATGTTTTTCACTCATGCGATCATTTACCAGAGCATACTCGTCTACTATAAGTGAGATACTAAGCATAACAAATTTATATTTTTATATAAAATTTTTATAGTGGGACTTTCCAGTTGGTTTTCACTTGGAAGAAAGAATTAATTTCTAAAAGTGGTCTAAAAATTTGAGTTACAAAGGTGTTCCATTGAATACTAGGTCTCTAAGTTAATTTATGATTTAATAATGTAGAAAGACTATCATCGTACTTAGTGCTAAATGATATCACGGATAAGCATTTATTACTTATAGTGCGATTTTCACACTGATTAGTTTAATGTAAATCTGTTAGTACAATTTATTGGTTTCATGTCTATTTTGATAATATTTTCTATAAAAATAAATCGATGGGATTTTCCTAAATGCTTAGCTGTTAATTTTAGATATGCAAACATTGTTCATTTAAGTCGGTGAGATTTTTTGTTTTAATTTATTTATTTATTTTTTTTTTTTTAATGATATCTCTCGCCAACAATTTTTCCTGTGTTTGTTCTTGCAACGTAATGGGTTTGGTCTGTTGCAAGCTTATTGTGTCATAATTTAATTTTAATTGTGTAAATGTCATAGAAAGAAAAGTGTATTCGTAATTTTGGGAATTTTCTATATTTTTAAATTGTCTGCGAAATATCTAGATATATTAAATGCTTCCGTTGGTTGATGTTTGATGAGGGGAAAAATTGGATGAAGACATTGGCAGACTTAGATTCACATTATAATTTTTAAATATATTTAATTTCTTTGAGTGCTCCCAAATTTATTTAGGTATATACATAGTGCAAATGAAATTGTTAAACCGCAAACAGCCGATAAGTATTTATGTGGACTTATTTTAGTTGTGCTTATTTATGATGAGTTGAATGCTTATAAATGAGTTATAGAAATGGATTGAATTGAACACAAAGTTTCCCAAATAAAGGGTGATTTTAACAAGAAATTGGTGCTCTAATTTTGGGCCAATTTTTCGCGTTGAATATTAATTTCCAAACATACAACAAAGACCTTTCATAGCCCACGATCTTGGTGGCAACGTCACTTGTCGGGTTTACGATATAATATTGCCGTCAAATTGCATACTTACTAAGTCAATGATACCATGTAGCGGTACGCTGCTGGAACCACATATCGTCCGAATCAATGTCATACAGATTTTCAAAGAAATATTCACGGCACGCAAGTTTGTGTTTAATTTTTGAAAAAAAAAAATAGGACTAATGATGCCACCAGCTTTAAACCGTACCAAACAGAGCACTTTTGTTTGGCAAAAGCAAGCCTCGTCACTAAAAATGTTTTTTTGACAACAGTAAGAGTACGCTTCAAGCTCAATCCCCGAATTCCCGTCGTAAACCATAGTCCCGTGACTGTAGTTCTTGCAAAATCTAATATACAGATGTAAGCTAAATGGTTTTCCGCATAGTTTACGGACTCACCCTTAATTGTTTTGACCGATGTCGAATTGACGATTTCGGATCTTCCCCCAAACTTTCACTCACATCGGCTGCAGCATCAATTCCGGTGGGTACTGCAATGTTTCGTGCCTCTTCTTCTGGAATCTATTATAAACTTCATCTCGCTTCTACTTTTCTCTTCCAATTTTGGATTCCCATGCTATTTAAATTTTCTACAATGCTCCCAACCCATCTTAAATGTGGTGTGCCTCTTTTTCTTTCTCCTTGCCAGTATTCCCTTTCCTTTTCTTCCTTCTGTTATGCGTTGAACGTGGCCGATCCATCTTAGTTTTTGAGCTTTGATATGTCGTACTATGTTTTCATCTTCCATGTTAAAATGTTTGCATATGGCGGCAAAAGTCAATTCTTCTTTGACATTTGTAAAGTATACAGATACAAAATACACGGTAAGAAGACATGAATCGCTACTTCGAAGGAACGCAGAATAATTGCTACGATTGCGGAATAAATCGTCGTTGGTATTGGCGTAGCGTGAAGCTCGGCGACTTGCCGGTCTTGCGACACCAACTTTGTAAACACTAGGACTTTAAGCCGCTCGCCTAGAATAGTATAGGATAACACGTAATGCTGTCATGTACGGCCCCGGAGCCTGCCGTTAATTATGTCGCAGAGGACCCCGGGGTATCGAACAGACGACGTGCCACAAATTTATACATCAATCAGCGGGCTTTATAGAGAATTTTGGTGTAAGATTGTAAGATGTTCCCTTAAAAAGTGCAGACAGTGCATCATCGAAATCATCGAAAATCATTATAAGCTACGAGACCCATTTCCATCAATGTGGAGCGCCGAAAATCCGGGTATAAACCACGAAGAGCCATTAAACGCGCTCAAAGTTACTCCATGGTGTGCTGTTTACTCTGGAGGCGTCATCGGACCTTATTTTATAGAAAAAGCCGCGGACCAAACGACTACTGTGGACGGCAAGCGCTATGGATCCATGTACAACGACCTTTTCCTTTCTCAGTTGGATGAATTGGGACTGGAGAACATGTGGTTCCAACAAGATGAAGAAATGACGAATACTGCACGAGTCACAACTGAAATTCGGGTCGCCTTATCTCCTATTTTGGCGACTTGCACTGGCCGGGAAGATCGCCTGATTTAACTATTCCAGACTTATTTTTGTGTGATTTTTTGAGATCACGTGTTTATGTCAACAATGCCTTAGATTCTTAAAGCCATCGAAAAAAATATCCATCAAGACTTCGAGGATCTACTGCCTGAAGTTCTGGCAAGAGTGAAGGAAAATGCCACAAATCAGGCTCGAATGGTTATCATTGGGCCATCATTCTGGCGGCGAAATCATTTTTTCGACTCAATGAAAAAAATTTTAAGACATTAAATAAACACAATCCAAAAGCAGAACCAAAATTTTTCATTCATTAAACAAATTATAGTCAAAGATATATATATAAATATATTATAGTGTTTGAACTATCTGTTATCCTTTTTGCTCCGTATATAGTATGATATGTCTTTGTCATATTATTTTTCGTTCGAAAATGAATAGTTTATTCTCGTCAGATGTTCTCATTTTTCATGTTTCTGCACTACTGCACTGAAAAGTAACCTCCTTGAAAGCCAGAATGCGCTACTACTGCATTCTGCCTTGAAGTCCGTTCATATTTAGGCAGACATGCCAAATTTCAATGCGATACTGTCTTTAGTTTTGTTTTGACAGCTGATTGTTGTTGACGTGCTTGGAATCATGTTGAATATGAACAAAAACGATTTTCGTTCTCTCATGAAACATTATTTTTTGAGAGGCAAAACGGAAACAAAGGAAATAAAAGAAAAGTTGGATAAATATTATGGGGCTAATGCTCCGTCAGATTACACCGTCAAATATTAGTTTCGAGATTTTCGAGTTTCGTGGTGGCCGCAACTCCACTATCGATCAAGTCCGCAGCGACAGGCCCTCCGATGCGGCTACAGAGAACAATGTCAAAAAAATACATGAAATGGCGTTGGCTGACCGGAAAGTGAAGGTGCGCGAGCTAGCAGACTACTACTACTCACTCCTCATCAAAAACACGAACGCGAGAACACTTCGAAAGACTTGCTGATGCAGAATGGGGCAGACTTTTGGCGTCGATATTGGTAACTATTAAACACCAGAGAACAGAATGAGTGCCCGGCAATGGACTGAAGCCGGCACGAGTGCTCCGAAGCGGCCGAGGAAGGCTCGATGGGTCGGAAAAGTTATAGCGTCGGTTTTCTGGGATTGTCATAGTATACTCTTCGTGCACTATCTCCAAAAGCGAGTATTACTGTGCATTATTGGAGCGAGTGAAGGCCGAAATCGCTGTAAAGCGGCCTCACATGAAGCGAAAAAAAATTTTGTTTTTGCAAGGCAATGCACCGGCGCACAAAAGCATCGCAACCATGGCTAAATCAATGGCTTACGGCTCCAATTTGGCTTCCTCGGACTATTATCTCTTCCCAAACCTCAAAAGATGGCTCATCAATAAAAAACTCAGCTCACGCGAGGAAATCATCGACGCCACGGAGGAGTATTTTCCAGACCTTCCGGAAAATTACTTTTCGGACGGAATCAAGAAATTGGAAAATCGCTAAAATAAGTGTATCAAACTAAAATGGGAATATATTGAATAAAATAAAAAAAATTATTAAAATTTTTTTCATTCCAAGATTTTGTATAATTTCAGTTTCAAAGCTCTGCTAAGTAGTTTTGATTTTAAGAGTTTTTTATGCTCATGGTAACATTTGTTGGCAGCTTTGAGTCTCTCCTCTTTTGTTACTTTGTTTTCATTTTTATTGGTTACTAATGTTAATAGATAGCGTAGTTGATGGCAGTGTTTTCTCAGATAAGCTAAATCTAAGCCTCTCCTTTCGTCTTCCAAATCACTGTAACGTGTTCCAGGCGGAAATTTGGCTGATTAAAGAAGCTCTGTTCTGGCTGAAGAAAAACGTGATATCTCCAAAGGATATCCGCAAAGGTTATCTGCATTTTATACGATAGTCAGGTCGCTATCAAGTCCCTGGACTGAGTCCCACTAAATTCTAGAACCGCCCTTGACTGCGGATCATCTCTTAGGGAGATGGCAGATCAGTTCAACCTCCAAGTATGTTGGGTACAATTCGCCAAAATTGGAACCACAATACCTATTCTATCGGAAAACGGCAGCATGGCTACGTGCAAATTAATATTAAAGCTGGACGCTAACAAAAGAACAAACCTTAGGTGGATTGTTGAAACAACATGTCTAGCAACTAAACAGATCTGGCCAAAGATAGATCTGAATGACTCAAAGAGTTTGATCTTTCTAAATAGGACACATCTCAGCGTCATTATAGGTGTCATCACTGGACACAGCCTTATATGGAAGCATGCAAGAAGTCTTGGCGTCTTTACAAATGATTTTTGCAGAAGCTGTGTGAACCTACATGCATGTACTCTGTACATGCGCAGCTCTTTCCTAAGGAAGGTTACTCCACTTCTACAATGATTTAAGTAATCTAGAAAATATTAAAAGTCTCCTACGCTTCATTATAAGTTTAATTTGGTTTCAAGAGTCAGAGGATTACAGATACACATGGTATCACAATGGGTGATACCAGTGGGTGTGATAGTGGGTTGGTCTTTCCAACAGCCACTCTTACATAACCTAACCTAATGTTCATAAATATTTAAAGATGTCTACTCCTTCAAAATTCTAGTGGTTTATTGTTATGTTTTGGCTTCGTCATCTGTTTTTCTTTTTAGAGAGTTTCAGGTATTTGGTTTTACTTTTATTTATTTTAAGCCCTTCCTCCTCAGTTTTTTTTTTTTTTTTTATTTTTTCAAATATCTCTTTCATAGAATTTGTTAAAAATATTTCCATTGTTCTCAAGCTTGCCTATTGCGTCTCCTTGTTTCACCGCAGAGTTGATGGTATGATGATGATGAATGTTTCGGATAGTTTATTTCATACGGAGACTTTGGTTATTGAATTTTTCGCTAGTTCTCCCTCTACGGATATGTTATATCATACAGAATGTCTAAGTCGACCAAGGAAGGAATTTCATCCGTTAGAATTGTATTGCCTGGCAGTAGCTCCACTAGGATCGTGCCATGTCCAAAAATACTCATTTTAAAGTAACCCAGATTAATGAGTCGTATCACACTGTTACCATAAGGTGCTGAGGATGGTAATCATATGGTTTGGAATAGAAGATATCACCTTGGCGATCAAATTGATTAATCTGGGTGAAGATCGATTGCTGTTGAGCTATCGTGTAATTAAAAATGACGAAAGGAAGTTTAATAATTTACCTTCTGTGAAACTACAGTTCAATTCGTAAAAGTAGATGTTGAGCATCAACTTCTCCGAAAATAACATTACGTGGTTCTAGGGTTTAACCGTGTGGTGCGGATATCCCTATAAACACGAGCATTGTCGCTTTGCCACGTATGTGAGGTAGACGCCCCAATGGAACGACTATTATGATTAGCTTGTGGGAAATCACGAATGTTGACTAAATTGAAGCCAACTCGATAATCGATTTAAGTATAAAATTTTAAGTCTATGGAATTTTAAAATGATCACGATAAGAGGGCTTAGCATAGCTTTATCGTGTCACTTTGTGGAGAATACAACCTACAATACAAAGTCAGGCGAACTTTGAGATTCTGAACCTATTTCCTCTTGATCATGGTTTATGAATGCAACACTGTCAATATTGAAATCCATTCACCAAAACACTTATATAAAGTTAGATGAGTTTCCAATCCATATTGTCTCTGACAGTTCAGTTAATTATCAGTCGAGTTCTGATCTCACTTTGATTTTGTATATTCTCTATATATATATCCACCCTCTAGATTCCTATAGATGTTTCAAAATTAATCACGTTCCATGACTTTTCTAATATTATCATTCTATAGAACATGCTCTATCCCAATAACCATGCACGGATGGGTTAATCCCACTTAAAATATCTTTATCCGGAAATGCACAGTTTTGCGTCCAAATTCTTATGAATATAAAACTCGTCGGTATCATAATTAAGTATGTAGATGAAATTATTTTTCAGAAATTTGAGATTTGTTTGCAAAACAATTTTAATCATTGTTATTTCCTAAAGCTTGAAACTAGTTTTCTAAGTTTATTAAACTAAATAAAGTTGTATCATTGGAATATCCAATTTAAGCCATTAAGATGAAGCTGTTCGATACATTTCTAAATAAAGTTGTAGGTGTGATTCGATGTTTGGCTATATGATTTTAAAGAAAATGTACTTTTTTTTGCACCCGTAGTTAACATAGTAAACACTTTTGACATTTAATGACTAATGTCAATGCCTTGTCCAATGTGCGTGTCGCGTGTACAAGAACAGTGCTGTCAAACAAAATAGATTGTACTATTTGAAAAAAAACACGATGTACCTAATGCGTCAACTTATGCCTTTTTTTTCCAACTGAATACACAAATACACTGTTTGTCATGCAGTGAGACAGCGTTTGGAACATTTCTCGTGGCCTTTCGATGTAACTTGTTTCTGGTCTCCATGTATTCATAATATTCCTATAATCGGTTTAAACCTTTCATAATAAAAGTATAAACGTAGCCGTAGCTGGTTTTCTCACTCAGCACAATGACTTGCAAGTTGCTTTCAGCCTCAAGATTCGAGAGGCAATTGTCTTCTTTCAATAGAAATTTGTCACGTAGTTGTAAAAAGTGGCGCCACTGAATGCTTTTCAGTGAATCATAGGAACTAATGTACTTTGTATTGTTTGCTTTTGTCGGTGATGCGCTTTTCTTTTTTCAATTGAGGTGGAGTTGTAGTTTTTATCGATGCATGTTTAATTGCAATTTGATTTCGATAGAAATCACTCAGGCACAGTTTTCAGTGCTGAGTTAACTCCGAGTTAAGCTAGAGTTTCCTAACTCGGGGCTAAAATTTATCCAGAGTTAACTCATAAAGCAGTTTTTAAGTGAAAGATTAATTTTAACTTCATGAGTGATGACTTAATTTGGCATCACTGCCAATCCATCGTTTAGTTGTCAAAACACTATCGAAATCTGGCATTTTTATCTGCTCATTGTTTATTGTTTTGTTCTTTTTTTTTCTTTTTTTGGTGCACAACAATAATATTGAGCAAAAGAAGCAGCAATCTTTTACAAATATATAAGCGAAATCCGTAGCTAACTCAACAAATTTGTTGGGTTAACTCGCTGTAAGCTCAGGATTAAAATTGACTGAAAAACATGTTTCTGGAGTTAAATCAAGTTTAACCCTGAGACTCGGATGATTTCGCACTAAAAAACTGGCCCTTAATTGTTTTTATTTGTATTTTGGATAATTTTACCTTTGAAAGAATATTAGACAAAACTATGTACGTATGCCTACATCAGTGCTCATCTAGACCATCTAACAGACTTCGATCACTTGCTGGTACCTAGTTCAAACTTAAATATGGTACATTGATCTCGTGTGAACGATCTCATATGAATTATTGTACCCCATATATAGGGTGATTCATCGTGAGGTTTGATTTATAATGTAAAATAAAACACATAAATTTTAAAGTGGCAATTCATGGCATTTACTTTTTGAAAATGATATGATGTAAATGTTGGCCACGACTACGTCTGAGGTGGTCCATTTGGAAGGCCCAATTTTGAGCGACTCGTTCGAGCATAGCGACTGGTATCTCGCGGATAACACAAGTAATGTTGGCCTCCAAAGCGTCAATCGTAGCTAGCTTATTCCTAAGACCTAAGACTTTAAATATTGCCGGAGAAAATAGTCCAAAGGTGTGATATCGCATGATCGAGGCGGCCAATTTATCGTAGAAAAACGTAAAATTAAGTGCTCACCTCTTCTTTCACGAGCTGTATGGCTCGTAGCGCCGTATTGTTGAAACCAGAGCTCACCGAGACCAAATGCTTGAACTTCAGAAAGCAAATAGTCCGTTAACTTGGCGCGATAACGGCTACCATTAACGGTAACATTCTGATTTGTGTTATTTTTAAAAAAATATGGACCAATGATTCTACCAGCTCATAAATTACACCATACCGTTGTTTTTAATGGAAGTACTCTTCGGGTTGCTCATCAGCCCAAATACGGCAATTTTGTTTATTAACGTATCCATTGAGCCAGAAATATCCTTCATCACTGAACAAACTTTCACGATAAAACACCGGATTTTCATTGAGTTTTTCCAGAACCCATTCATTGAAAATATGACGAAAATTCAAGTTGCCTGGCTTCAATTCTTGCACAAGTTGGATTTTGTTCGGTTTTATAAAATACGCCAAGTTGTAGAATACGCCAAGCCAAGCTGCTGAGAACGACGACGAATCGATTCGTCACGGTCTTTGCGTACACTATCAGCTACAGCTGCTATAGTCTTTTCACTACGTGCTGAATGTGGTCTAACCGGTCGAGTATCATCCACTAATGTAAATTGGGACTCAAATTTGCAAATGGTATTGGCAGTAGTGGTTTCAGTAGGTCGATTATGCGCACCGTAAGTTCCTCGAATCGCATGAAAAACACTTCTCACAGAACGCTGATTTTCGTAATACATCTGAACAATTTGGAGACGCTGTTGAAGTGTGAGTCTTTCCATTACAACTTGCCAAACGAGTTAGGAGTTACGCATGATCTGTCAAGGAAAGCCTATTGAAAATCAAACATCACGTTGAATCACCCTATACTATACTATGATGGGATTGGGGTTTCTGAGATGTGTTCGAAGTTTGAATCGCTTATAGTTTCTTTGGCTTTTGGTTGGGGCAGTTTTTAAAAAAAAAACAGTTGTCGGTACTATTTGCATCTGATAAAATTCTTAGGTATTTCTTTTGTTTTTTCTTGAGAATATATTTTCATACTTTCACGTCTCCTGATTTGAACAGTCTCAGTCTCTTCTGTGCTAAAGATATCACTTTTCCAAATTTTCGATAACATCTCGAATTCAGCTTTAACCTTTGCAATGTGGTTATATGCAGTCCGGTGCTACCATCTAGATGTAGTAAACATTCAAATGTTTCATCTGAACTTCCAGCAGCAATAAGTTGTGCATCGGAGTTGGAAATGCTTAAAGGCTCGTACGGGATTCGGTGGAAATTCAAATTATCCTCAGATGCAACTTTGATTATCCAGCAGCACATATTTGTTATTAGCGTGATACCTCCGGCTTGTATTTCTTTACTTCTGCAATTTATATTAACTGGTCAATGCGTAGTAAAGTGTTCATCGAGACCCACGTACTCGATAAACGATGACAAATTCGTTACAAGTTTTTGATTCATTAGGTACGTGCAAAAACTGTCTGTCGTCTTCCTGGTATTTTTGTCGAGGTATGTAGATCAAAATAACTCGCGATCTCGAATGTGTAGTACCTGATAAACATATCCTTGCGCCAACTTTGTTTTGAGTCTTCGATCAATTCGTGCACTACTTAATGTGGTGCTTCTCTCCCCGCAGTTCAATACAGCTTTCATTTTTTCTCGTATTCTGATTTTTTGTTGATATTCCTAGTGTAGTCGCCTCTGGCGAAGATCTATTCTGTTCTACCTTTCTTTTGGGCCACTTCCAAAATGAAGTTTTTTTGATACTTAAATCCTATTCAGAACTACACATCAATACAGGCTGCTCAATACGTCCAGAGATGTACGAGTATAGCAAGGACAATACCTACTTCAACAAATTAGTGTTTTGCTTCTTTTACAAATTTCATGTCAACTTGTACTGAAAAGTGGTATAGGTTCCAGAAAAATACGTCCAAATTTAAAGGACTCGCATCTTGGCAATATGAATTGCATTTAGGGAGAGAAAAAAAAAAAAAAAACAAATCATATGACTTCATATTCCCGATTTCTTGACCACTTCTTGCTGATATGCATGAAGTTATTTAATTACCTGAAATATGATAATTAAAGACGGGCATTGGTAGCCTTAATACAATGTGTAGGACTTCTCAGAAAGGCGAAAGACTTTGCCACCAAAAAACTCGATTCAGTGATAATACTATGGGCGTCGAGTACCTGCAGTCTGTTGCGAGGAGGTCGGAAAATCACCGAGGTAGTGCTTCGCGGTGTTGCCATCACTTACTCGTACACAGCAAGCGTTCCATGATTTTGTATCACTTATGCTCAGCAGAATTAGGTGGTTCGTAAAAGCGTCTGCATCTGCAGTCTTTCCTACTGGGAGACCTCAACATAGTCACTGACCCCTTTAAGATGACAGGAAGAATTCGTTCAATCTCTCAGCAACCTACCATCTACAGTACAGGTATAGGTCCTGAAAAACTCTCCTCTTAGCCTTATCTAGCAAGCTCTCGGCGATTTCATTTCCCGTGATCCGATTGTTACCGATTGTTATTAATGAGTTCAGCCTTCCGACTGCATTCAGTGAAGTGTTGCATTCTTGAGCTAACTTGGAAGTCGCGAGAGGGTTTAACGAGGCTTTAAGCTAAGCTTGGGAAGAGGAGATCTGGTGTCGTTACATCAAACGGCATGTTAATAGACCGGTATCAAAATACAATTCACTTCTCTTTCAACAGAAGATTGCTCTGAGAGTACCGCATATGACATGAATATCAAAAATAAAAAGATTTATCAGTGCATCTTGAGTAGAGCCAGGCGTGCTAAGAAAAACCCTCATGCAGGCGAGACAGACCGTTCTTTGGAGTTAAGTAAAAGCAGCAGCAACGAATTTCAAGCCGTTCAGATGCAGGGGAACCTCCTCTGCGACAAGCTTCATGTCTTATTGAAAGCTCTTTTACATTGACACAAGATTGACAGCACATTGAAGACTGAAGACATGACATGTTTCGTCTTCCCGGATGACACCTAAATACTTGGCAGCATTAGAAAAATATATGGCGACCCCTTTAAGGACTGGATAATTTAAGCAAGTGAACTTCACCTTTATCATTAAAAGAATAGATAGAATGGAGTAAAAGCTCATTTTTATTGCATCAATCGTCGATCACGTCTAGGGCGCTTAAGATCAAATGGCGCGAGAGTTGATCCAACAGGAAGTATATTGAGTCAAGTTCATATTAATTCAATTCGATACCAAAGTAGAACTTGTGTTGTGATTTAATCCTGGTAGGGACTATCGGTAGTCCTGCCACCAATAGGACCTATGACCGGCTGCTTGTAACTAGTCAAATCGTAGCAACTTTCGGTAGCGTCATCTACAAACCGTTTCGATAAGATCAGTACATTGTTCTGCCCCAATTTTTATTTTCGTTATTTCCTAAGTTAAACCTAGTCATAGGAATTTTCAAATAACTTGAAGTTAGTTTACAATGTGCAGAATTTTTCTTTAATTAATGTAAACGCACTGATCTGTATTGTGTACCAATTTGAACAATATATCTTAACACACTTAAGACTTTCTTAATCCTACAAGGAAGCCATATATAAGCATTCCTACCCCAACTTAAATTTAGGTTTACAATAATTTTTCCCCAAATTAAATTTAGGTTTACAATAATTTTCCTTTTTAAAATTTTTTGAACTTTGTTTATTAATTCTATCATTAAAATTTATTTTCTTTAAACAAGTCTTACTTTTTATGTTATCTAGCAATATTTTAGACTTACTCTTATATGCAAAAAATTATTTCAGATGGAGTTTCATTGGACACGGAATTTCGAAAGTTTAAGAGAAATACATCTATTTTGTCTTGTAATTGCATACTTGATTTTGAGCTTAATAAAAACTTTTTTGATACACGATTCTGACATGTTGTTCCGCGATACCATCGATTGTGGATGGTACACAGGACTATGAGATAGTTTAATTTTACTATTTGAGCAAAATTGTCTAAACTGGAAGGATGAAAACGGTGGACCATTATCGGACACAATCTCTGTTGGAAATCCAAAAATTGAAAATATATTATATGTGAGTTTTTCTACTAAATTACCAGCAGAAGTTCCATTCATAATAAGCACGCTTAAAAATCGACTAAATGCATCTACGGCAAGCAATAAGGTAAAAAATCTAAATGCATTCGTTCAAATGAATACGAACAACTTTGCCAACTTGAAACAACATTTTCTTTTGGCACAACAGAAGTGACTTGACATATCTCACAACCCTCTATAAACCCTTTTATACTGTCATCGATGTTTGGCCACCAAACGTACGACCGACATATTTTTTTCATTATCTTATAATGGAATGTATGATGTTAGTGGACGGCTCGTAGTATATCATTTCTTAACCTTTTTGGAATAACTATTCTATCTCTGTAAAAGACACACCCATCTTCCACACTTAATTTACTTCTTACCAGGAGATACTTTTCCATTTGAGGGTTTATCAATTTTGGCCATCCTTCTTTAATATACTCATATACTTTCGAAAATAATTTATCATTTAATGTTTCCGCTTGGATTGTCGCTCTATCTACACACAGTTCTTTTGAAAAATCAACCGCATTGACACTTATGCTTTCGACTTCTGTATTCCCTTCCAGTGGTAATCTTGATAACGCATCTACGTGCATTAAATCTTTTGCTGATCTGTGTTGGATTGTATAATTGAACATAGAAAGCGTTATAGCCCACCTTTGCCATCTAGCTACTGCAATAGAAGGAGTACCTTTTTTCAGATTGAAAATTTCCTTCAGAGTCTGATTATTATCGGTTACTATAATAAAATGTTTCCCGTATACATATGTATTTAAAGAACTTTTTTAAACATGACCGCCGACGTTTCTCGATGCAGTTGGGAGCAGTTTTTCTCTGCAGGGGAAAGTGTACTACTTGCAAAAAGAACGGGTTTTTCAACACCATCAACAACATGCAATAAAACAACTGCCTCCTTGCAGACTATTGTACAAAATTAACTTTTTCGAATTTTGTTCCACTCGAAGGTGCCACCTTTCTTTTAAAGATTATACACATTTGTTAAATTTTCTAAAAGATTCGGAACAAATTTCCGATAGTACAATAGTTGATTAAACCTAAATAGGTTGGACGTAGACGGGGCTTTTAAAATTGCTTCTACTTTTTTTTGGATTAGGTCTAACCTCATTTCGACATTTCGATTATTGTCGTAAATACTCAACCGACTTCTGCAAAAATTTGCATTTTTGTAAATTAATTTTAACTTTGTGCTAATTCAATCTTGTACATACTTCCAGCAACTTTTCTTTACATTCTTCTTCTGTAGTACCACTAATAATTATATCATCGATATATCCGAAAACCTTCTAGGATGCGATCAATAACCGATTGGAACATTGCAGGAGCACTAGATACTCCAAAAGGTAAGCTTGTATACTGAAATAAACCCTTAAGGGTATTTATCGTAAGTAATTTGGGAAAGCTCCAACTGTTGGTATGCTCCAGCTAAGTCAAGAACACAAAACACATCACAGTTCGCTATACACGCAAGTATATCCTCAATGTTGGGTCACGGGTAGTGCTCCGTTACTACAAACTTATTGACTGTTACTTTACAGTCGATACATATGTTATTCGAACTTCTCCATTTGATTTGGGAACGCATACAATAGGTGAAGCCCAACGACTGTGCTTCACTGGCACTAGAATACCATCCTTTTCAAGTCTATCTAATTCTGCCGACACTACTTCGCGCAGCCTAAAAGCTACCGGATATGCCTCACAAAATATGGGACTTGCATTCTCGACTAGATCAATTTGAGCTTTAAAACTATCAATCGTCAAAATTAGATCATTTGAAACGACATGCGGATATCAATTTCAGATAAAATCTCAGAACAAGTATACGATACTTTTTTATTACATGCATTTATTCTACATTCACTACTATTCTTAATCAACTCACTTCCAGTAACTTTTCTTTCCAGTTCGAAATAAATTTATTTAGCCATGGTCGTCCAAAAAGCAGCGTAAACGGAAAACTATCCAAAACCATGGTCTCCACATTCTCCAACTTCCCATGAAACTCTACCTTTATGATTGCGCTTCCTGCAAACTTAACTTTTGCTTCTGAAATTGTGCATGATTTTTCTTTTACTTTCTACAATTTTAATATTTGAAAACTTATCTTTAAATTCCCGAAAACTAATCACTGAGCCGTATCGACTTCCATCAACAACGCTCTTTCATCCACGCGAACCTCCAACTTTAATCCGGACTGCATCTGTACGTTGTTCACTATTCTGATCGTTTTTAAGTATTGCCGATTTCCTCCTGCATTTCCCTTTATATTAGACCAACATATGGTATGTTTGACGTACGTCCTTTTTTGTTGCACCTAAAGCAAACCCAAATTTTTGCTTTGCACTCTGCCTCTTTGTGGAACTTCCCGCAGTGTTTGCAGCTCTTGTTATGCTTTCTCGCTCCTTCACCTTTCTTCTGCTTGAATTGGTTGTTATCGCTTCTCTCCATAACTGTATATATCGAATTAAACTCAGGGTATATTGTCCTCTGATCTTTCTCCGACATCTCTGCTATCTCGCAGTATTTTTCGAATTTTCTACTATCATCTGTAAGAATATTTTGTTGAATCCGATCGCTGCGGAGTCCCACGATGAATTTATCTATAAAAGCATCCTCCAGCGCAAGACTTCGTAACAAAGACGCGTTTGCCACCGAATCTTCAACGAAATCACCGAATTTGCATGTTTCTGCAAGGTTTCGCAGTTTGACAATGAAATCCCTGATTGATTCTCCCTCCTCCTGCTTTGCTTTTGCGAATTTAAAGCGCTCCGCTCTCTTGTTGTGCTTCGGCACATAATGCTGTTCGAGTAAAGCAATCAGCTCGAGAAATGTTTTCACACTAGCATTCATATTGCTGATAGCGAATTTAACAATTTGTAGACGGTCTTTGTAAGCCGCAAAGTCTTCTCCTGGTACGAATTCATTGATATTTCCTAGGAACGACATGTTTTGCACGTGTTTAAATTTTGTTTTAATTTCACCACTGTCTATTTTTGGGACAACCTCTTATTCGTCGTCGCCGAAGTTAATCTTCTTCTATCTATTAATCTTCGTTATATTCTTTGATTACATGAGACAATTTTGACACCGTATATCCTCGTCGCCAATTTATTATTTTTATTTGAATTAAATTATATTTATTTGAAAATAATGGAGACCTCAACCTGTTCGTTTGACAGCCGGAAACCGAAGCTCGGAGACGCAGACCTTTTAGTTTTTGTTAATCATGATAATTCCTAAACTGGAGTTGCCAATCTGCTGACAACGTTCATAGTACTAGAACACTACAATCAGGTCTCTTGCGATCACAAATGAACATGTCATAACTCTTGTTGTCATTTAGAACCAAAGAATTCTACAGATTGTTACTAATTAAGGACTGGCACAAGAAGTTGGCTGACCTTAATTTAAGCATTACTGTAAAAATGAAATTTGTAACAGATTCTACCTTCAGTTACTTTAAATCAAGGTGATCACTGACGTCAATTGGCGAAACATGTAACGCAAGTTACTAAGCTTTTTGACGTGAGTCATCTATCTTTCTTTTCTTTTAGGCCATCCATTTGTATTTTATTCATCTCGACATTCGAAGAAAGCAAAGACATAACAACAGCAAATTTGTTGCCCTTCTTGCGTGTCAATTGATCGAAAACAATTCTCAAGGCCAAACAAAATACCATATGATTTGAAAATATCTTATGAGCTTTCAATGACAAGTTCGATCGAATTTCACCACCGCACTAAACTTTACCACGAAAAAGCTCTATTAAGCTAGTGAATAAATTACTTCCAGCATTCATTTCATTGCAATTATAAAATCCCGTCCCAGATACAAAAGTTTAATGTAGAAATCAACTCAAGCGATATAAATCGTTTTGTTGGGAGGGATTGTTTAAATAAATTACGTCCAAAAATAAAGTTTCACATCGAAGATACGAGTAATTTGAAAATCCCCTAATCCATCATTTATTAGCCATTAGAGACGAATACTTTCTTTTACTGAAATATCTGTATTTTTTCCATGGCGCCAAACGTATTAAAGTAAATTTCAATTTGATTTTTACTTTTTACTTTTACTAAGACCGGCTCTCAACCGGTCCAAAACGCGCTTATTGAAGTCATGTCGTTGTGATAGCATTTCCGAGAATTTAATATTGAAGTGTTCGTAGTTACATGCATAAATGCGAGTACTTTCATGTTTAGTACAATAATTGGTTCATGGAAGCGTTTACTAATACCGTTCGGCTGATAATGCCTCTATTTCATTTGCAATCCGATTGGAGACTACTTCAACAATCTTTAGAACCGCAGTATGTCTATTAGCAAACGCCAGTCAATAAAATTTGCTGGAATAGAAATGAAAGTTTTATTGAAATTTCTTTAGCAGACAGCGATATAAAACTTCAATTCAGAGGTGCTTTTGGTGCGCTACAAACTATCCATTTGCATTTACTGGGGAGAGATTAGTGATATTTTATGGTCGTTGATTTTAACTAATAAAATTTGTATAAGTAAAAATAGCATTAGATACAAGCTGCGGAAGACATGTATTCGATTTTGATAGATATATATTTTTTCTTTCGCTGTGATTTCTTTCTGTATTTTGCGATGGCGTATGAGCTTCTTGTGGAGAAAAGTTATTAAAAGGAAACATCTAGTAAAGCAACTCGACTCTTTGGGACGTTCATGTCTATCAATATGGATTTGCATTTTCATTACAACTTAATCCAAGCATAGGCTGACACTGTGCTCGCAGAAAGAAGTATAAAAAAACGCCACAGTACTGGTTAATCTTTGCGATTACCAGAACGACTACCATATCACCAATCACCATCGAAGCTCGAGGGCATTCTTGGAAATCTTGTGCAAAGTTCCTGGAAAAAACAAACTTTTATTGATCCAATGATAATTATGGAAATGCTACTGTGTTTACAATTACTCAAACCGAGTAGAATAACCCATGTTAGTTAGTCATTACCTGAAGTAAGAAAAATTGTTTTATCTAGACTTAGCGAAAGCAAATGTTACTAACTTGAAATTCGAAAAGAAGTTATCATAAGATTATGTCGACCCATATACTTGGGAATATCCATCGCATGCGATCGAGTAGCTACTAACTATTCTAAACTTGCATTGGCTCAGTAGTGTAACGATCGTAATTGAGATGAAGGGCCTGTCGAGCCTTTCTTTGGTGGTCACTGAAAACTACAAATCCTTGTGCTTATTGCCCGCAATGGCGTGGGATAGCGTTCTTTGATCTGGATAACGAGGAATAGCAACCTTCGTTAATGAACCTTTGTCGATCAAAACAATATTGTAATCGGATCAAGATTGGTTTCTTGAATACCAACACTCCCATCGACCCAGGTTGTGAAGAAGCATTTACTTTGAGATATCCTTACCGGAACGTTAATTTAACAGGCACTAATTAAACGTCACCATCTTAACAAACCTCTCAACTAAGGACAAGGAGGATAACTTTTAAAACCAGTTGAAGTTCGTTAGCAACGCCAACTAACTCAGACGTTCGACGATCACACAAGGCCTCTAAGAGTGGAATAATGCTAACCGCTCTATAATAGGGGACATTATTTTTAAGCATTAGATCTTCAAAAAACTCAGTTGCGTGCCATCTGATGTGTTAGCAGAAAAATTAAAAAGTTGTCTCATGAACATCTGAAACCTGCGCGGAGGATACGTAAGATGGTACATGGCCATTACCTTATGTCACTCTTCAACTACAAAATAGTTGAATAAGAACTCGCTAGATAATTACAAGTACTACATCCACCGACTTAAAATTCCCTCGGTATTCCATTCACCAAAGCAACATTTGTGTACCGGGTGCAAACAATGAGTACCATGGAACAAAACGGTCAAAATCGAAAAACTACGACTACAATCGCCTGAAATAGGCACAGCCACCCCCAACCGTATGTTTCTTCTAGATACTGGCCGCTAAAGCGACTATGTTTTCCTCAATTCGCAGAAATCTCTGTCTGGTTGTTGGCTTAAGATCCAAAAGGATGTACTTATGCTCAAACCTCATGACGACCGACCTCACGACGATATTCACGTTGCGTATTTACAACTGAGCCGGAATTTGAATAATACGTAAAACGATGCATGATGAAATGGTAAGCCTTTTAACAGCTGCTGAAACATAACAATTGAAAAAACTATCTTTGCTGTCTGGTCGGAAAAGTTGTACTGTTGAGAATATAAAAAGATCTTTTCTGCAGATTCTAGAACGGCAAATGACAAAGGTACCGCACTCAATCATAACTAATCATTCAACATGGACAAAAATGTTCAAGATTTCAAGATCTTGACAAAGTTAAGTCAGAGAAGACTGATGCGTTATAAGCTGCTAATTTGAAATAGCCGGTGGTTAGTTGGTAGAGTGCATGCACCAACTTATGTCATTTGTAAGAAATGGTCGAAAAGAATAATTGAAGAGCACCTCAAGAAAAGAAACTCTCTGAATCGCATTAATAACAAAGGGATCAGTCTTCTAAAATATCCTATCTGTTATCTTATTTCAACACCTAAAACCCTTCGTCAACAAATTAATAGGTCCAAATCAATGAATTTAAAGACCAAATATTAGGATGTCATCACCGACCAGATAACGCACAATACCGAAGTATGTATACATATATACGAGTATACAAAACGTCACAATAGGCAAATGTAACTTTTATGTATATATCGGATTTTCCAATAACGACTTTTAACGACTTTCAAAAACTTTATTATTAGCTTGAAGTACAATCAAAACATTTATGAATGGAACTCGACTTCGTTTATATGACCACCGCGGGCACGTTTGTAGCGGTCGATTCGTTGAACCCAACGACTCGTCCTCACATTTCGGCCTAAACGGCCACTATTTCGCGTCCAATGTTGGCTCTGAGCTCGATCAACACGTCGACGTGTTGGTAAAAACCAATGACTTAACGTAGCCCCACAGAAAATAGTCAAGCGGCGTTAAATCGCACGAACAAGGCGGCCAATCGACTAGCCCATGTCTTGAGATAACACACTCACCATACTTACTCGTGCTAAAAATAATCGGTGATCATGGCGCGATAACGCTGACCATTCACAGTAACGTGACGATCGTTATCGTCGACGAAAAAATATGGCCCAATAACGTCGCCGGAATGAAAACTGCATCAAACAGTTTTTTTTTTGTGGATGAAGTGGTGATTCATGAAGCACATGTGGGTTTTCACCCAACCAATTACGCATATTTTGCTTATTGACGAACCCATTGAACCAAAAATGAGCTTTGTCACTGAAGATGATTTTGCGATGCAATTCATCATCTTGGCGCATCTTCTCCAGAACCCAATCGGAAAACGTACGTCGCTTCAAATGGTCCATCGGCTTCAATTCTTGAGTCAGCTTGATCTTGTTTGGGTGTAAACCAAGATCCTTGCGCAAAATACGCCATAATGTGGTTTGAGATGTCCAATTCTTGAGAACGCCGTGGAATTGACTGATTTGGATCGTTTGCTACGGACGTCTGAACGGCAGCGATATTTTCGACACTTTGACCAACCTGTTGTCTCACTGACACGGCAACATCACACAACGAATATATAGACTCAAATTTTTGCACTAAACTTGTTATTGCCTGTCTACTAGGACGAGAATTACGACCGAAAATTGGATTTAATGCTCTTAAAGTTGTAGTCACCGACTCCGAATATCTGTAGAAAATTTTTATAATTTGCAGACGTTAATCGTTAGTGTACTTTACCATGATGAAAATGTTGAGTTTACTGAATAAATTGACAGTGACAGTTTGATGATTAGTAAAAGAGTGCGTTTACAAATTAAATTCAAAGTTGTCAAGTCCCTATTGGAAAACTCTTTAGAATAACTATAGTAGATAGTATCCGTTATAAAGTGGTGACTAACCCTCGTTGTTTCTTTGGGTTTAGAAGTGAATTGTGTAACAAAGGCCTCTCTCGTACAATCAAAGTGCCCGATATATAAGACCCTCATCATACCAGTCCTATTCTATGATGCAGAGGACCGTATTAAGAGCCAATGAGAAGATTCTTGTTCGTAGCAAACGGAGAAATACTCCGTGTGATTTTTGTCTTTTGTATTGATTGAACCATCTGTTGAGGTCTGTCCATAATTCCTTTTAATAGGTGAATAAACTATCACATCCTGGACTAAACTATGTGATGCTCCTACGATTCTGTACTTTGTGTCGTGGGCGCCATTTCCAGGTTTAAGATTCATAGGGGAATTTTTTACGTCCTCGAGCCCAACAGCTTCGAACAGAAAAAGCAGAATGCCCAAATTATTTCCGAATTGTAGCGCCACAAACATAAATCATCAGAAATAAAAGACTGGTTTCCAATTATTCAGAAAAACGTGTTATTCTTTCCGGTCATCGGATTGTGTTTCACAGATACTTTCTTCGACACGTTCCCCACCACCTCGACAAACATCGTGTCAAATAAACCCAGCATTAAACTTATTTAACAAACGGAATTCCCACTGGAACAACCAAACCTTTTCTAATCGTTTGTTTACTATATTCACGTAAAAATATTCCACTTAAAACTGTTTTTAAAAAACCAGATTCCAAGCGATTTCACGCTTTCCCAACATTGACATATCACTTGTTGCTCTTTGATCAGGAAAAAAATCTATGCAAACTCCGAATGTAAGCAATTTTTGTCGAAAACTACGTCAGACTGATTTCACATAGTCCAAATGGGATTTCCATTTGCTAAAATCCGGTTAAGTTTGTCTGCCTCAAAACATTACTTATGGATGCTTCTAGCCAAAATTACCATCTTACCATTTCCGTGTGACATTATCATAAAGGATTCCATGCTCTTCTGTCAGTATGGCATACATAGCATGGATTCTCCCTTATCTCATGAGGTATGACAAAGTGTAATGTGCACACTTCATCTGTCAGCTTACGTCAGATTTTGATTGCCATAGATTGACTATGTCACAGACTCGAACCTAATCCAAAACTATAGCGGTAATGTCATGAAAGAGATTTCCCCATGACCTTGCTTCCAGTTGAAAATAGTAATAGTCATTTTCGCTCCGCTATATGACGACGACACATGACACAAAGTTGCTTAATGACCGTAATGATAAGAGATACTTACGCACTCATGTTTCTATAAATAGAACGCAATTTGGCGTATGTATGACGAGTCTATTGTGTATCTATGATGTATTTAATGATAAACAGGGATATCTATGTATAAGTGCTGTGGGATTAAGTGAATTAGGGAATAATGACTGGGTGATAAAGTAGGGATAGCTTCTGATTTTCTCATGAGAAATTTCGTGCTCGTAAAACTTTTGGCCGATCGAATGTTTGGAGTATGGTATATCCGATGTGTTTCGAGATATCTACCCGTATTATCACTCTAATAGTGAGTGCACATACCATATAGGACACTCATTCTGATTGCTAGACAACAAGATGGATGTGTATAAAAACATCGGCTGTTTCTCGTGTTCTACGATCATTCCACCCATTAAAATGCTACTTTGGCATAATTTACGACCTTGTCGTTGTTGGTGGCGAAGAAACCAACGCGTCTTAACAATTTGTATGCAAACCTTCACGCAATCACATCCAATGGATTCCCCGAATCGCTGATGAATCATCAGTTGTTGGTGGTTGAACAAGCAACGATCATTGAAAGTTGTCGTTCTGTCACACTAGAAGGTGGAAAAGATACACCATACATTGTATCATAGATATGCGATATTTTTTACCCTTTTTTTTTGGGCTTGTTGTTGTTGGTTTAGTAAGTAGTAAGTGGCAGACACACCATGAGATAACAAACAACTTCTTGCATCATCGATCGTGCAATGGAAGTATTTTCACGTAAAAGTCGAACAAACAAAACTCACAACTGGACAATGGAATGATTGGATGATGGTTAATGATGGTAGTATATGAGTATGAAGTTGTATTAGTGCTGGAAGGTGAGATACAAGTACTAATATTACGTGGTAGGTACTCGTAATTTAAATTTTTATTTGGCCATTGGTGGGTTACGAGTATTGTGATTCACTATAATAATAAATAACCGAATCTGGTTTATTTCGAGTGAGAATTTATTTATTTATTTATTTATTTTTTTTTTTTTTTTTGGATGAAAAGATTGCATTGACGTGTAAAATATAGTTGATCACGCTTAAGAGGCACGTGATAACTACTTGATTTTTGGGAAATTCTAAATGTGCTGGAGATTTTAGGACTAAATTTGGATAACTTGTTATCGTTTTATTATCGATGGATGAGGTTTTTTAGTTATTTCGATCTGAGATGCTTAAAGGTTTTTCTAATGAGTCGTACGACGCTATTTTTGTCGCTAATTATTATTTTGATCAATGCAAACGGTGTTATGTAGAAACAAATCAATAACATACAGCAAAAAAAGTAAATTTAAATTTTGTCTGAATCATACATTGTCTTTAGCTGGAAAAAAAACTACCGTCAGACGGCTAAATTACAAACCGGAAAAATTGTCACTTGACCAGACAAATAGCTCTTTATTGTATCAAATTTTCTGAAAATCTTTCTGAATGAATCTGGCAAACGTAAAAGGACTTTACATCGTACAACGCCTCCTCCTTCTCATCTTTTGCTATGTTTTCGCCAAAGCTCTTTCGCAATAACTACAAGATAAGACCATTCATTGGGCCTATAATTCTGTCTGATCATTTTGTCAACATTCTCACAACCAAGAGCATGCCAATTGGTTTGCCAACATGGACATGCTTAATCCTCTAAGATCTTTGAAAATCTTCTAAAAATACTCGCTCCTATTGTGCGGACTAAAATGAATTAACCTGAAATATGAGTGTAAGCCTTAGAGTTTTTTTTGCAGTAATCCATGCTTATTCAACCGTATTCTATTCTGCCTATCACTTTTGGATGTATGCTATTGCCGCCGAAAAGCTAATGACGTCAGAAAAGTGTACTACTTTTCTGCTATGTTATTTAATGTTGGCCGAGATTTGAACAACTCACCTACAACGCATGTCATCGCCTTGGCATTCTATGCTGTGCAAAAATTGTCATATGCTGCAAAAGTGAAGACATCATCTAACTAGTCAGACATCTCAGATATAGTATATCGTCGTCTTTGTTTAAAGAAACCTCAGTATAGGGCTTAAAAAAAGTAGTATACGATTAACAGAGAAAACAAGATAGGTAGATACATTGACTAATACAACAATAGGCTTCTGAAATTTCTCTCGGGATAAGAAGGATAGAACACGTTTTAAAATACGTACGAGGTTCAATATGTACCCTCAAAAAATCGTAGCCATTGTCGCTTTCATCAACGTTGACGACTCGATGAAAAAACTTCCACGGATCTCGCTTAAAAAGTTCCAAACAATGCTTCGAAGAAGAGAGCCGTATCTGCTTCTTGTTTACTGTGAGCAATCACTTTATAAATGCCTTATCTATCATCTAAACTCTTGATTGCCGTTCCATTCTATACGCCTATGGTATTTGCTACTTCACGCACTTTCGTTCGGCGATCAGCAAGAATCATGTCATGAGCCTTTTCAACGATTTTCTCAGAAATGATGCCTGCCGGGCGGCCTGGGCGTTGCTCATCAGAAACGATGTACGGCCAAATTTAAGTTTGTTGAACCAAAATTTCATAGTTGTCGTAGGTGGTGAAGAGTCCCCATAAACTGCATTCAACTTCGCTTTTATTTGTTCGCACTTTTGCATCCCATAAGATGCAAACTTTTGTTTATTATGCATATAGGTGTGTATTAGGTATATAATGTAGTGGCTGCTCCAGATCATTTTTCAGGGAGTGCGCACCCACCTAGTCCCGCCATTATATCGTATAAATAAGCCACATTCAGGCAGACAGTCATATATTTTTTATATTTTGGTATAGTAAGTAGTAGTAAGATACTATATAAGAGAAATGTTGACAGTTACATGTATGGCTAGCAATATTCGGAGAGCTATCCTCACGTTTGAAAAAATATCTTACCAATTACAATATCAGTTGCTTAAAACGACGAATCACTCTTGAAAATCGCTGTTTCTTTGAGCTAAGAAGGCAATTGAGTAGTAAGGCCCTATTGCGAAAAACTAAGGATACTTTATAAAGGGTCCTGAACATCCAATTCCTACATTATAGCGCGAAAACATAGACTCTATTGAAAGCGATGAGGATATCCTCAGTCGTATTGAAAGGAAAACCGGGCTTTGGAGGGAAGATTCTACTACGAATTATACGAGCTTTACAGTGCCACCAGCCTAGTCGGAAAGTTGCGTATCAGTCGCCTGCGATGACTTGGACATATGGAGCGAATGGAAAACAATGCTCCGGCTCGCATGGTTTTCAAATCTTACCCGGAGATACAACGCAGTGGAGAAAGACCTCAACTTAGGTGACACGCACAAATAGGAGGGGACCTCAACCGACTCGGAGTGCACATCTAGAGGCAGTTAGAGAAGCAGGATAACTGGCTAACCTACTTACCTAAATAAGTAAGTTAGTTGCATAAATCTTATTGGCTCTCCTGATCAAATTCCGTTAAGCAATCTATTAAGTTTTGATTTAGTATAAAAAAATTGTGTTGGCATCATTATCATTATCATTTTCCTGCCATCAATAATCATTCATCAAGATAATCGGCAATAAGTCCTACTTGCTAAGGGTGACTGTGAGGATTGAAACACTCTAATACTTTGACTTCATCTTCATGAGTGTCAACTGAACGTAATGTTAAGGATAATTGTTCTACCTGACTAACAATAAGAGTACAGTCCTGTATGATGGAGAAGTACTTAGCTGACTCATAGTTAACCAGAAAGTAGAAGATACCGCGATTCAAACTCCCAAAAGTCAACAATATGGAATTGTCTCTTTTGGACAGCGCGAATTATCTGGGTGTGATTCTGTACAAAAAACTGAATTGAAATCTTAAAGTAGCGGAAGGAATGAAAAAAGGCAAATAGTGCTCTTTTTAACTGCAAGGAACAGTAGGGAAAATTTAGGGCTTCATACCTGCTATGGTGTACTGACTGTATACGATGGTGGTAAGAATTAAAAGAATTTATAGTCTATATAAGGCGCAAGCAGTGTCTTCCAATCAGAGATTATGGCTGTTATCAGGGCGGCTGAGATAATACAGAGGAGATCGGTATCCAAAAGAGATCACAGAGGCTGTCGCACAGTGTTCAAGACAATCTGCAACCAGAACCAGGTAAGACTGTACTGGGTGCTAGGACACTGCGGTATTAAAGGACATGAACAATCGGATGAGATTCCAAGAAAATGAGGGCTACTCGGCAAGGAGGTTGCCACATAAAACCACCCCTTGGTATAGTGAAGGGCATTATCGAGGAAAAAAATCATAAAATCACTAACCTAAGGTGGTCAAGTCTTGAAGAGCACGATCTAAGATCTAAAGAGCTTTTTAAAATTAAACAAGAATAAACAAGAAACACAAAGACACTCAAAGTGTCAGACACGGATATTTGCAGTTCTGGGGTGATCTGCAAGCTGCAAGGAAAATACTTTTTTGAAAACCCAGAAGAAAAGCTCGTGCCTTTAAAGACCCTTTTGGCTTTTGCAAAGAAATTTCAAGGAGCATCCACCCAAAAAAGACTAAGCAAGTCTTGTATTACAATAAAATCGGAGGAACTTTACTTACCTGTGACCTTCACTGGACCCCAAGGACATAAATTGTAGGCATCGGTCATTAAACAAGTTATATTTGATCGTTCCTGGTTTTCTTAGATTTTCCGCCACCCGGCACGTTAGGTTCAGGGGATGCGGGGCAATGTATAGTGCTAACAAAATGCAAGTCACAAAATTTTGTCAGAAACCAACTTTCCGAAAATACAACTAGAGTTTCTGTCCCTGTAAAAAAATGCACTTCCAAACCCTGGTAGCCAATTATTTAATTGATACATTGACTCAAAGAAAAGCAATATCAGATAAGATGCTTAAAAGATTCAAAAGGCCAAATCTAGAAGAATAAAATGATTCATACGAAAAAAGCAAACTATTTTCTTTACAAAAGACAACGAGATTATGAGGCATATAAGGGCTAACATCTCACAACATTTTAAGCAGCTCTAAACTTTTCAAATACTACTTCGAGGTCTAGCCTAAGACAAATTAAAATATTCATCAACCTTACCATAGAATACGAATGTAAAAAAAATTGCTAAACATTCTAAAAAAAAACTCCAACCAGACTCGAGAACCCGAAATTCTGCCAATCTAGAATATGTATCTTTGGCTAAATAGTACAACGCAGCCTTCCACATAAGTCCTTACCACAATATATCAAAAAGAGTTGGTATCTAGTCGGCTTTAAATCATCCATTGTGCGCTGCAATCCGCCCTTTAATCCCCGTGCTTAATTTCACATAAGAGCATATTTACTCACCTTAGATAGTGAGTTCCGGAATGATTCCTGTCCTCAACCAAAGAGTTTCTTCATTCAGCTCGATAGTAAATCTGAAGCCTGTAGTCACATAGTGCAGAATTTGTTGAATTCTCTTTCCATTTATGAGCGCTACCTGAATTGATTTATTCAATTATTCAATTTATTCAGTATGCCAGTCATTGTAAGCAAAATATTTGAACTCTTTTTATTGAATTGACGTTGCCGTGGAGCCCACATCATAAAATCATGCTGCGTTTCCTGATTATCGAGGCGACGCACTTTCGAAAGAGTGTTCTTCTGGCATTGGTGTGTTAGTTTTGCACATTTTTTTAAGAACAATTTTTAACAGATTGCGTAACATCGCATCACCTTTTTTGATATCGAAGGTTTCGGTGAAACCTTTATCTACCTAGATGAAGGAACGTGCATTTTCTATTGTTACCTTACACAATTAGTTTAGAACTGATAAGAAATTATCCTTTGCTCTCTAAAAATTTTACCATATGAAGCCTTAAAATCGATAGAAAGGGGGTGTGCCGTAATCTGAAACTGTTTTCGGTGTCGGACTTTCTTGCCCTAAGGCAACATTGATATAGACAAGTCAGGTTGTTCAGGAAATAATGTAAGTGGTCTCCTAGTACAAGAAAAAGGAGATGTTTAACAGTTTTGAGAAGCCTCGACTCTATGTCTGAAGAAATCTGAAGAAATGATACCTCCACATCCTTAGCACGGTCTACGATTGTACCACTTTGTTCCTTTTGTTGATCGGTTGATCAATCTGAACTCAACTATGTTTCCTTGGTAATAACGAGATGTAGAAAATGTATTCTAACTAAATAACATTTCATTCAGTCACAAAATCTATTAGCCTAAATCCGTTTTCGGAAATAACATCATATGGGCTATGATTTACAACAGTGCTACCAAAGATAACCTCCCTTTCTAGATTCACTAACTTCATCTGCGTATATAGGAAACTAAATCTAACTCTTAGGAAGAACCCGTATCTAAAGAAGCGTTTCTTCTGCTATCAGCAGCAATCGCTGTATATTTTGCCGCAGTTTGCCATCCTCTCATTGGTCTATTTATCTTTCTTGAATGGCAGTTATGTTTCGAGCAGTCTATGATTTTTTAAGGTAACTAGAATTCCACCCATTTGCATGAGCCTTAAACTGCAATCTGCTGGCTGTTGATTGTGTACATACAAGTGCATATTAATATGAAATTGAACTTGCGAGCACCGCAAGTTTAGAGACATGTTGGAATCAGGTGCTTAAGGATTGAATGTAGACTTTGGATAAACACAAACAACCACCAAGATTATTGATGTCAAGACGGGAATATCATGTATACCATTTATACAGCTGTATACCAAGTTAATCCCAGGATTCTGCCAATATGAAGGTGTAGCATAAGCTAGACAGAAACTCCAAATTGTAGTTTTTCGTATAATTCTTGAGATGGGCTAATGTATTTATGTTTATTGAGAATCTCTTGTGCCTGATGTTAAATAAACCATCAGTGATCCCTTCGCATTCTGATTATAACGTCGTTGGTAATACCTACACCGTGTTTATTTGGAAACAAGGGGTTGTACACCGTTCTGTAATTTTTAATACCAATTGCAAGATCACTTACAGAATTTCAATCGAAATCATGGTTTACTTAAAGTATCACCAGTCACCTTTGATTTTCAGAAAAAATATCAAGAGCTCGACGGTCTCATAAGTCATTAACTAAGGTCATACAGACTACAGAAAGAATCTCTTCAGACTCAAACACTTGCAGGGTAAGGGTAAGCCCACCACAAAATATGACTCTAGTTTTATGAATGAGCTTAGATTTATCATCGACCTTACATTAAAGTCTTACTTGACGTGTATTATTATTGTACAGTAATCCAAATCCATTTTTATTGAAAGTGCGTTCAGTTGGATGAAATTTATAGCATTTTGAGTAACTTCAAGACAGAAGTTCCAAATTTTAGTACTGGAATCCGAAATCATCTGGATTTCGTCCCATTCAGGAGAAATAGTTATGTAAACTATTTGGATACAGTGCCGTTCCTCTATCTTTTTGTACACTCTTTTTTCTAAATACGAATATCCACGTTCTAAACAATCCATAAATAACATCACATAAATTATTACAATATTTTCCTCTTCATCTGTGTATTCCATATTCAATCTATAGCTTCGACTGTACTCGTAAATTCAATATCCGTAAAGCTATGGGCAGCAACCCACCCGCCGCCCGACAGTCATTTATTGTTCAGACGAAGTCGCACTCTGACAGATCAAAACCGCACACCAGTAGATACGTTCGTTTATAATATCAGCACCATTGAAACCACATACATTTACAATAATTTGCTGCTCAGTGTTTACTATAGCTTACAAGCTTATATTAGTAACTTGGTATGCGTAAGCATTCCAGCAAATTAGCATAGCTAAATCGCCTGTCGATGTTGCCCATGCCATATTCTAGATACTGACACTATGTAGTATGAACGCGTATAAGCCATTTTTATGCTATGGTATTGTCGATTTATGGTTGATTGGTGTGTTGAAAAAATTCAAAAATTTATTCTGTATCTGACTGGAAGGCAATAGCCATTGGTGACCTGAAACGAGTAATTTCGACTTTGAATTTTGTTTACTAATAGCGACTTGGAGCTTGAGCAGAGCTTGAGATAGACAAGTATCTACAAGTGTAGATACTTTATGACATGAAGAAAATAAGCCAAAGCCTAATGCAATCACTGTTAGATAGTGTTGAGTAGCTAAACGTTTTATTCGAGTATTCGGGAGAATGCGCGCACTTTTGCAATACGATGGATAGTTCGAGAGATAAATGTTGATTTGCTTATATTGAATGGTGACTAGTGTAGACGAGGGTAACCAGATCTTGCGGTTATTTTATAGAATTTTAAAAATACTAAACAAAGTACAGGGGGTTTTATTGAGTGCTCGAGCTTACAAACATGCAGTATACCTCGATTATGTACGTAATTTTACTATGAATTCTAAAAATTTTACTTTAAAATTTGCTTTTAATAGTTTAGTTTCAATACTAAATAGTACTTTAAGTTGGAAAATTACAAAAAAACTGTACATACCTAGGTCATAAATCTTCTTCTTGCCATCGGTATATGAAACGTCGCGTGCCACGTCACTCCACAATTGATATATGTACATCATTTCTTTTACCACAGCTTACACGTAATTCATATGTCATTTGCTTTTGCAAGGGTCACGGTCTCTCTGTGGTTTCGCTCGCTTCAATATTCACATTATGAAGACTCATACTTGATGTCATAGAAATAGCGTGATTTTTAAAAAGTAGAATCAGCTCAGACTTACGATATGAATGGCTGACCACACGTATTTACTTGTTAAGTAAGGTCACTCTTCATGTCATATTTGTTATTGAATCGATTTGTTAAATATACCCTGACGAAAGGTATTTCAGTTAGCTCGGTACGAGTTTCGAGTACCTATTCGATCTGAGTCAGACCGTTTTTTTTTCAACATAACTTGACTTTTAAATGAATACCAATGCATACCCCGTTGAATTCGTTGGCAAATTCTAGTAAAATGCAAAGAGCTTCCTTGCATATAAGGGTGGCACAGGTGTTTAAGCTTCATCTATCATCTACTGATTATACTTGTACAATCTTCACTGATTCTCTTAAGAAGTGCGTCTTATCATGGTGTCATTTCTGCCCTTCAAAAAAATGGTTAAAAGCCTTAAGCATTGGATATGCAGATCATCGTTACATAAAGTTAAAGCTAAAAATAAACTCAGAATAAAGTACAAGTATCCTTATAACAAAAGCCGAAATAGAAGTTATAAGAATTTGTGTGTGGAACTAGAAACAGAGATTTCTATTTAATTTAAAAAATGAATTTCGTATAGTAAATTGTTTACTGAGTAAGTCCACTCGTTCTCAAAACCCCACTGTAATACTGGTAACTCTGAGGCCTATGAACAACTCGCTATTGCTGATGCTTTAAGTTGTTATTTCGTTAGTGTTGGCTGCAGTTTAAAACCGGTCTAATCCATTTGTTGTAGTTGTCCTTCCATTTGTAGATGTGCTTTACAAAATAGTAGTTTTGTTTTTTTTTTAGCCCATAAAGTCTTTTGAAATCCTGAAAGTTATTAGAAATTTACGTAATTCGAAGTCGTGCTTCATAGTAGATGTCTTGGCAAATGTTTATCATCGTTGCGTGTTTGAAGATGTCTATTCTAAAGGTCCTAAATGTACAGATGGCATTCCTTTATTAAAAAAAGGTGTTGCTGCGGAAATCTGTAACTACAGGACCATCTCATTTCTTTCAATTTTTAGCAAAATTTTTTAAAAACTTATGAGAACTAAAATAGTGATTTTTTTTTTTTAGAATAAGCCACGTTTTTCAATCCAGTACAATTTGGTTTTTTATTTATTTTTTGAGAATGCGCTCTTTCAGTTTTGTTCTCAAATAAAGTCACACATCGATGGGAAACAATGTACAGCTGCCTTATTTACTGACATTAACCAAAGCATTCGACATGGTCAATCACATTTTCTGTAGAGAAAACTGGAAAAAGCGGAATTTCGTGGTTTAATTGTTTTTTTTTTTTTTTTTTTAAGAAATTAACGAACACTCAAGTGGGTATGATGCCTCAGCATGTGTTAAGTTTTTTAGAAAATTGGACAGAGACAGAAGAAAGATGTTTGAGCTCTGTGGTTATTTTGCTCAATGGGTGGCATACAACATTTAATGGAGAGACCAGAAGTTGGCTTGTTGTTGTTTTTTAGTCAACTACTCATCTTACTTGATTTTAGTTAACTGGAAAAATAAATGTCTTTCGGGCGCAGTTGAAATTCGAACACCGAACCTTCGGATTTGGAAAGCAGTTTAATACCATTTGAGGTACGCTATCCACTCTACTCCACTGAATAAGGTCGTTTCTTGAAAGTAGATCGCAAAGCATGAACATAGATGATGCAAGCGAAATAAGGTTCTTTAACATGGGCGTTCGATAAGGCTCTATTTTAGGTCCATTTCTGTTTTTGGTTTACATTAATTAACTATTTGCTCTTAGTTTCCGTTATTCAACGCCTTCATATGCTGGTGACATTGGTTTCTCCTATGACCTAAACAGTCCTTTGGACCTAATTTCTGGTGTTAATTGAGGTCTAAATTTATAAAGACACTGGCTTGCTGAACATAATTTAGTAAGAAGCTTCAAAAACATAGATAATGTTTTTCAGTTTATCTTCTTCAAATAATTTGGAAGTAAATGCTTACCTCCACACAGTTAAGTGGCGTAGATATAAGCTGTCCACTTGCTATTGTTCGTCTAATATCTCATCTTTTTCTTTTTATAATAATCTAACCTGTAGTGATACATGTTTCCTAGTAGAAAGAGTAAACGAATTTAAATAATTGGGCCATATCCTTGATTCTAGAATGCGTTTTGCAATTCACGCTGATACTTTGAAAAAGTAAATCCGATGCACCCTGCGATATTTTTATTACAATATTTGCGTAACGTATGTATTCTCAACCAAGCTTCTAAAGACTATTTATTATAGGGATTTTCCATTCTAAGTTACAACATGGATTTGCTTGCTGGGAGATGTGTATCGCAATAAAATACAACCATTGTTGATTTTGCAAAAAAACGAGTATATACCAACAAAAATTTGCTTTCAATCTGGAAAACATTCTAACTTTCCTTTGTTCTGTGCCCTGAATTTTCTCCTTCTTCGTCATTTGTATTGCTTTAAGGTGTTAAAAATATTCTTTATGAGGTCGGACAATCTATGTTTAATTTCTAGCTATAATCTTCGTGGAAATCTTTTAAAAATTTTATGTGTACCCAATAAACGTACAAATGAGTACAGTACATCCTTACCGATTGTTTACTGTACGCCCTCAGTCAATCAGGACAACAACTTTACCTGGTACGTTCTTAAAATATGCAAAAATGTGACTCTTTAACTTTGTTTATGTTGCGGATCTGGCCTTTTATCTAATCTTTCTATTCATTCTTCCCTTCCTTTTTGCTTATTTTACAATTATTCTTATTTCTGATTAAATTAATTTATTTTTGAATTATTTTCCTTATTTTGTTTAAAGTTTAGTTTTAAATTCGTAAAAGGTCGCCCTACTCTAAAATTTATTTTTGCTTTCCTTAAGATTCAACTCTGTTTTTTTTTTTTTTTATATTCTCGTAAATACTGAATGTCACCAACCTTTTTTATATTTTTTCTCTCATATAACGTGATTGTTTCATGAATTTATAAAAAATAAATAATCTTTTCTAAAAATTCTAAAAAAATCTAATCTAAATCAGATTTTCCATAATTTGCGTACTCGTACATCTAGAATACCTTACCTACTTTCTCCTCCTATCGGTAGCTCAAGATTTCTTGTACTAATCCTGCCGTGAATTGCAAGTTCATATCGAATATTCTTCGTTTTTGTTTCTTACCACTTCTACCTGGAAGTGATGTCTGTTTTGTACCAACCCAGAATTAACTATCTGTAGCCTGTAAATTGTTCCAGCGGCCTATGTGCAGATCGGAGAATCGTTATCATTGATTATTTCATTTTGCATGTTCATCAATAGTAAAAAAGTGTAAAGAGTGTCGGAGATAAAACGGAATCCTGAGGTACACCTGAGGTAGATATCTAGTTTCATCAAAGAATATCTTTTGAAAGTTATAATTTATGGATAAAAAAATTTATCGAGTAAAAGATAAATGGAAAATTGTGCAACCATCTTTCATTCGCCAGGTTCGGTTGGTTTGAACATTGGTTTCCCTTTACGATAAGACATGCATTAAATGATGAATTGATTAGTGAAGGACGGGCATGCTTGTCTTCCCAAACATTCGTTTCCAGATCAACACTAAAAGATGCGAAGAACGATCTTGAATCGCATCCTTCTGTTTCAAAGGGATTTCAAAAGCTATAAAGAGATGCTATATGATTTTACTCATAACAATTTGCGTGTCTCTTGGTGTATTTTTTAATTTTTTTTTTAGAATTGTTATGCTTTTCGATATTTTCAAGGCTCGTTAATGGTCTTTCTCATCACTTTGTCACGGATTTTCGATGCGAAGTGATATAAAAATGGTGCATATCGTATAAGTTTTATGTGAACAGAAATAAACATTTAAACCCTGTAGATGGTGATTGGTCTATATGAAAAAAAAATCTATGATGACTTCAATCATATTCAGGCTTCAAGATCAAGGGGTTTAAAAAAACTTTGCTATAAAACTGCTTATAAAACTTTAGATACACATTAAATTTGATAGTACTCATTTTTTTTCGGGATCCCTTGACAGTTGACACGCTTAATTTTCTTCCGTAGAAATATGTTTGTGGTATCCAATGGGTTTTTTTAAAGCATCATAATACAACTCTTATTAAAAAAAAAAAAAAACCTGAGATTTACTACTATTTCTTTGAATCACTGTTAGAATTCCCAGAAGACTAATTTCCCTCACCTTTTTTCTCAGAATAACCGGTGAGATAAATGATGAAAATTCATGAAACTTCATAAAAAAGAAAAAAAAATCTGGTACCTCTTAAAAGTCCTTCCATTCACATAACATTTCATAAAAAAAACTAAATGAGTGAATTTCACCTCACGCAATCTGGTCACCCTGGTACCTCATCAATTCCAAAGAAAACAAGCCGTCTGTCTGCAAAATAAAACTTATAAATTCGCTTTCGATTTCTATCTCCCTGTCTCTTGGTCCGCTACCGTGTATCAAATTTCCAACAGTACCTCTCCAGAAACATGTACGTATTCATATACATATGTAGTACAGTACCATCGTTTAAGCCATTTCTCAGGCCTACCTGTTTACTTGCCAGTGAGTCTTAACAATCAAACACATGGGTACACCATGGGGTCTATACTCTGTAAAATGTTGTGTTGCCTTTCCATAAGTACGGCTGTTAGTACCCGATATTACGTCACAAAAATACTGGAATAATGAGCAACAGCAAAGCAAAGCAAAGTTAAAAAGAAATAAACTAAGTTACATGTTCCTCGGTGTTGTATCTGCAAATGTATCTGTATTCGTATCTGTAGATTGCCAATCTGTATGGGTGTATATGTTTGAATACAACTTTTTTCCTGCTCCAAACTGATGTTGGAATGTTTTTAACTTTCAGTTTTAGTTCCAGATCTTCGTGGAGCAGCTGCTCCTCCTCTAAACAGACCTCGATCGATCGCGTAACGTATGAATAGTGCTCACTATTAATCGTAATCAACGTGATCGTCTAAGCGATAAAAAAGAATAAAACAAAAATCGTGCGAAAAATCTATATCTTTGCTCCATCAATCATTGGTAATAGCGCAATTTTTTGCCATCACTAATAGATACATTAATTTGCGAAATAATTAACCCAACTAATATTGCTTACTGATCGCGAGTGATCGCGCGAATGCTTTTTACTAGTTTTTTTTTTTTTTATATATACGCGATCGCTTATTTTTATGACTTCTGCTACTGCAACTACGAGTATAATCAGTGTTCTATGCTTTTTTTTTTATTTTTTTCGAATTTTGTTTCTGGTTTGTTTTGGGTCGAAAAGTTTATCAGTGTTGCGTTGTATAAATAATTTTGTTTAAACAAAGAGCAAAGTTAATTGGATACATGATGTGTGAATTATCAAAACCTAGTGATTAAAAGAATTAATGAAGATAAAATCCACAACATAAATTTGGCGCTATTTTGTTTGTAGATATTTTTTATTTAAGAAAAAAAAAAATACAATTCATAATAAGCAACTACGAATATCTTATTTAAAAAAAAAAAAATAAATCCTAATATCCACCTAAAGCAGAGGGAAAAAAAATTATAACCTGTTAGAGTAAATGGAAAACAGCTCGTAAAATCGTGGTAGATACATTTTGTATCTACATATATTGATATATTGTGCATTCACCCATGTTCGTAAAGTATTTGAAAGTTTGTTTTTATTTTTTCAACTCCGTTCTATAATTAGTTAGTTATAGCTTTTTTTTTATTTATTTTGAAATCGTAATACTCGTATGTACTCAACAAACTTTTCGATTAAAAATCCAGTTTTTGTTATGATGCTGTGAGGCTGAGACTAACTAAGAGATTATGAGGATAGATGTCTGGTTTAAACAAACCAACAAAAAATAATAATAATAAAAAATAAAGCGAAAAAAACAAACCAAACTGATAAATTGGTGCTATCATGTCGAATTAAAATGAAATTCTACTCCCCATAGTATCAAAAAAGGCAATGAAACAGTTTATTCATACAAGTATTTTTAGTTTCTTTTTTTTTTTTATACGAGAAAAAAAAATGCGATGCAATTAATCGCAAGTGTGGGTTGTCAAGTATCTACAAAGTATAGTTGAACCAAGCTTGGGGTTAAAGGTTTGCTTCCATGAAACAATTTAACTACGTCGTATATGCGATTTTTTATATACTTTTTTTTATTGGATACTACATATTTGAGAGTTATTTTATTCATTTTTTGAAATTAAATTCAAACAAGAGAAAAGAAAACAGGAAATGGCAGCAGATAGCTTTTGTGATTAGTTAAAGGCAAAATGAGTGTACCTTAGTTGAAGAGAATTCTGTTTGGTTTTTCTGAAAGATTTTAGCGTACTTATCATATTTTTAAAGAAAATTAAATCTTTAGATACATGAAGTCTCTTGAAACTCAATTCTAACAAATTCCAAAGCCTTGCAGCTAAATATAAAAAAGCAGATTACATATTTTAATGGAAAATATTTCAATAATAATAGAAACAAGACGTGCGGCTGGGAAATTTTTTTCTGTGGGTTCGCTGGCCGGTAATTTTTACAAAATTTTCATTGCACCCTTTGTACAATTATCTGTGTGGTAAGAAAGTATGCAATTTGCATTGAGAAAGGTCCGGATATTTTTTTTTTTTTTTCTTTATATCAAAACACATTGAGAAAAATCCCCCTTTTTTTAATGTGACAATACCTTCATACATCTATACATAGTCCATTAAATGTTAGTAAGCAAGAGTGATTTACATCACAAGACAACAGCGAATTATTTGAAGTATGATTTCGAAGCGCTTTCGACTACAACAAGAGCCTCAATTGTTTGTAAATCACCTGCAAATAAGGCATCAGTCAAAAATTGATAAAATAAAACAATTAAGGAATCAGCACAATCTCTGACATTCTTTGTGGATTTTCTTTTAGCACATGTTTGGACAGATGACATGAAAGGACTACTCAAAATTTGTTTCAGACAATCAAGTTAAGTTCGAATCGTCTGACTAAAGTGACAGATCTTTGAAATTGTTTGAACATACCGGTTTACTTGTTGATTTGACATTAATGGCGTCATTCGTACATTGTGGATTTTTTGAAAATTTTAAATTTGACACAGTGGTGATTGAAGCAAGATTTGATTCGAGACTGTCTGGCTGTCATTTGAGAAAAAGTGCTACCCAGAAGCTGGATCTTTTCAATTGCGTAGTTTAATAATGAACAGGGATACATATATATTTAGCTTTTTACTGATGTACCCAGTTTGGAGACATGTGGGAGTCTTACTGGTACCCTGACCAGAGGCTTTCTTCTGGAACCATGGGACTCAAGAACATCTAGAACTTCGGTACTAGCCTGATCTTATAGGGTTGGCCCTTTTGTGGAAGCGTCATAGTGCCAATCTTCCGATCTCTAGGTTAAGTTCATGTCTACACATGGCATCGCATTGAAATTGATCGTATGTTTCTAGCAGTAAGACCTCAAGGTCGATGAACTAAAGTTCTTTCCGTATTTAAGAACCAACGGACTGATTAAACGCACTTTAAAGCCCATGTGTAAAGGCAGATTCTTACAATAAGCATATACAATCTATCAACTGATCTTCTTTTTGTGGATTTTAAAAGACTTCGCTGAATTTACAAAATCGTATAAGTTGAAGGAAAATTTTTGTGATTATTTGTAATAAGATGAAGGAATCTTTATCTGCTGATCATTTTGGTCAGAATTGTGTTTCCAAGGATATTTTTAAAAACCTTGGCGAACATTAAATTTTTGTTGATAAAATGTCTATAGTTTCCAATAGGTTCGCTCCAATTTATGTCTTATAAAGGGTGTCTCAAAATTCACGAAAATTTAAAATTTTGGGCTATTGGTGTGGTAAAGTGTTGCCAAAGAAAACGAAAAGACAGCGTGACAGTTGACATTTCAGGGTTATTAAAAATTGAGAGTAACACGAATGCACAACGCTTTTTCACTGTTGAGCCAGATTTTGAAAATAATGAAGATTTGGAAGCTACATTTCGCTATTTTCGTATGGTTGGAATTGTTATTTAACTTCACCAACTATGAAGAAATTAATTCAAAAATTCAGGAAGTCGTGCAACACAAAACATCGATGCAGTTCGTGATAGTGTTGTTGAGAGTTAAGAACCAACAATTCAACACAATGGTCAAGAATTGGATATTTCGGAAAGCTCTCTACTGTGCATTCTCACGAAAGATTGGAACTTCATGCATACAAAGTTCAACTGAATAGATTATAAAAGAACAACAAATGTTTTAAACAAAATCACCTTTAGAGATGAAGCTCATTTTTAGCTTGATGGCGTAACGTTAAAATTGTCGAATTTGGGATTTAGAAAATCCACGAGTGATTATTGAGAAACAAATTTAAAAATAACATGTCACTGTTTAGTGCGGATTTTGGACTGGAGGCATCATCGGACCATTTTCTTAGAAAATGTGGCTGGTCAGGCAATAACAGTTAATGGTGCCAGCTATCGCGACATGATAATTCAGTTTTTTGTATATAAAGTCTAAGATATGGATTTGGACGAGATGTGATGTTAATAAGACGGTGTCGTCACTTATCATACAACGCATGAAACAATTCAATAATTACATGAGTCATTTCCTGGTCGTGTAATTTCTCCTTTTGGTGATCAGAATTGGCCGCTTAGTTCATGTGATTTAAAACCATTGGACTTTTTTCTTTGAGGTTTTTTGAAGTCAAAAGTTTATGCCAACAAACCCACGGGCACCCACGCCTTGAAAGAGCACATTGAGGTTTGTATCAAGTAAATTCAGTTTAAGTTAATCTCAAAACTTCCGGAACTACATCTTTTCCTGACAAATGTTTGAATACAAAGCATGCGGGATGTGCGCTGAATTGTGTTTTTTTAATATGTCTCTAGCTTTCACAATGATAAGAAGGCTAACAAGATAAGCGAACCTCACTTAAAGTCCAATGAATTTGTCTAAGGTTCTTGCTACATGAGTGAGTTTTCAAAAAGACCATAAATTAAATAATTATGTCAACAAAGCAGCGTCATCCAGCTTAAAATCAACACGCCCTACTGTACGTTTCTGAAAAGACTAAAACGCTAAAACAATTAATTCAACGATCTACAATATTTCAGGAAGGCTAGGTACCCTCCCATCTTTACCATCTATTTTGCTTGGTTTCTAGAAAATAAATGTTACATGACTGGAATTTTCCAGACCCCAGAAAAAGAAGGCGGCATACCGGCAGATCTATCTGGCCATTGAAGTTCTTTTGCAACAGCTGGGTCGTGATATTATCATCAAACAGGTATCGAATTTGGATGTGGTTAACTGGGTTTGCTTTCCTATGTCCAAAGGCAATGACCTAAGACGACAAGCTCAATGAAGCGTACCCTTGTAAGTCAAAGGTAATCCTCATGGCGTAAATGTTTGCTCATAACTTTTTACACCCTCCGGCAATAGTGTAAAGGATATTTTATTTTTTAAAATTTTTTATTTTTAAAAATAGTTTTTGGCTGTCTAACCACCACTTCTGCCTCGTACAAAGTTCATTCTAGACCTCAAAAGGCACGATCTTGATGGCCAATTAACGCGTCCATTTCATGAAATGAACCAAATTTTATTAAATCTGGTTGGTTTAAAGGCAAATTACTGAATTCCCAACCCAATAAATGGTCACGCGACTTTAGCTCTTGCACCAATTTAATCTAATAATCCTTCATGTCAAGATCTTTACGCATGGCCATGTTGCTGCGAATCGATAAATTTGTGTTTTCTTCTTTTCAAATGCACTTTTCCCATTCTTGTTAGTGTGTGAATAAATTGGATACGAAATTGTTAAATAATTCGATAAATACAACGTTCAGATGATGTCTACCGTAAATTTCACAAAGCTCTCTACAAATTTCGCGAACAGATCTTCCAATTTGGAAATCGCTTTAGTGGCGTCAGTCTTTCAGATGAAATGGAAAACTGTATGTGACAATGTGTCAATGTGACAGGTGATTTGACATTTAATACTTCTTGTCCAACCATAATAATATTTTACCTAGCTAAGATGTTGATTAAAACGCAAGATTTTTAATCCTTTTAGTCATTCCTTGAATTACTGAGCAAAAGCTTTCGAATTTTTTGAGTTTAGGCTTAACTGGTTGCACTCTGATCAGAGAAATATTGAATTGAAGTCGTCGTTTATGTTGGTCATAAACACTTATTACTCCCGGAAAACATTCGCTAAATTTAGATAAACGAGTGTGTGATATTTGCAATGTTTAATAGATTTTGGAACATCGTTGATGAATAATGCAAACATTAAAGTTCCTAAAACAGACCCCTTTCTTCAAGAAAACAATCTGCCTGCGCTCATAATGATAAGATGTTACCAGCTGGCACGCTGAGTTTGCAAAGGCAAACTTGCTTGTAAATTTGTTAATAAGGATTTCGTGGTTTACGGTGTCGCAAATCTTTGAGAAGTCAAGTAGTACAACCAAAGGCGATATATTATTGTCTGTACGAGCGCATATATTTTCAGTGACTTTCGTTATTGCAGTAATGCAACCGGATTGGCGACTAGTTACCAGACATTCCTTAAGATAAACCTTGATTTGATCACTAATAATGGATTTAAGTACCTTGTTGGGGAAAGGAAAAATCGCCTATAATTAGGATTTGTTGTTGACGAAGACTTTGGCCAATATATTATATTGGCGATTTTCCATTTATCTGGAAATTTACAAGTAGTAAGAATTGTAATGGATATCGATAAGCCCGACTTCACATTGAAAATTGACAACTCAACAGACACCTCATCACTACACTGCAATTAATATGAAAATGGTGCAGTTTCAGTTTAATTTCGCAGATTGTATAAACCTACGGTTAAGATCGTCAAGATCAGTGTCACATGGAATTGATTGCTTCTTTGAGCTCAGGCTAATTTGTCGTAAATTTTACCAAAAAGCTGTGTTCGAGGTGTTAGAAAAGATAAGAACGATGGGAAAAAAAATAATAAAACAACAACGGCGTGAGTTCGGCAATCGCGTGTCGAATGTTGGCCTCGAGTTCGTCCAAAAAGGTTGGCTTGCTAGCGTATGCTAAGGACTTGAAGTAGCCCCAGAGAAAATAATCGAGTGGTGTCAAATCGCGGCGGTCAATTGATAAACATTCGCCGTGAGATGACCCAGTCGCCAAATTTCTTCTTCACAACTTCTAGCGTATGGCACATTGCGCCGTCTTGTTAGAACCACGGCTCGGATATATCGATGTTGTCAAGATCTGACAATAAAAAGTCGGTTAACATCGCTATATACCTGAGACCATCGACAGTAACAGTGTCTCATTCCTCATTTCGAAAGAAATAAGGTCCGATGATCCCGTCATGCCATAAAACGCACCAAACAGTCAATTTTTGTGGATGCATTAATGCTTAACCGAGCATTTGTAGATTATTTTCACTCCGATAACGATAATTTTGTTTGTTAACATAGCCGCTGAGCCAAAAATGGTCCTCGTCCGAGAAGATGATTTTTGGTCCAAAATATAGATCTCCAGCCAACATTTCTAATGCCCAATTAGCTAACTTACGGCGTTGTCTATGGTCATCCGGCTTCAATTCTTGCATCAGCACAATTTTATACGAATGTAGGCCCAAATCCAACCGCAAAATAAGCCGGGTTGATTTGCGATGCCCAATTCAACTAATCGGCGCCGAATCAACATTTCTAGTTCTTATTCGATGCTGGCCGCTACGTCGGCTATCTTTTCTTCATTTCGCACCAATCTATGTTTGCTTGGTGGCTTAAGGTACATAAGAGTGTACTCATACTCAAACTTTTCCAAGGCGCGACGAATTGCCTGCACACTGAAGGCATGATGGCGATCGACATCACAACGAAATTCGTGTTTCGTATTTACAACTGACCCGGAATTTCGATATTTTTTAATTATTTCCTCACGTTCAGGAAGCGTAAAATAATGCATGATAAAATGGCAAACCTTACTTTATATTTATCATTACTATCTGCTCACCCGTTAATAAATTATTTTCGTTTACGAATAAGAGACGTTGTTGTGTTTCTATTACGCTTAAATTCTTCATAAATATTTGTACATCTGTATCTCCTCCACCTTCTATAAAACCTATCACGTTTTTCTTACAAGTTCTTGTACATGTGAAGTGAACCAGGTCATTGTAGTATTTTTTGTAGTACTAACTGACATTGGCGTAACAGCCAAATCTGAGAAAATGGTTAAGAAAATGATATCGTAGTGCAAAAAGGCTGGTGGTATTAGATCTTCTTTGGCATAAAGCGAGTCGGCTGTGAGCTATGTTTTTATTTTGCAATACCAAATATTTACGTTCAAGTCGCCTCCGATTACAATTTACAATAACGAGTTTGTTTCTTCCAGGATATTTCTTACTTTGATATAGCTAGGTGCCATATAGATGGATCCAACAAGGAATTTGTGACATCCGTTAGTAATTTCGATGAAAATACCATATATTCGGTAACATCGTCTTGTGAAGACTGAAAGTTAAAATGATTTTTTATTATTATTTTGTATCCACCCAAAATAGGGAAGATTGTAGTTGCCTAATCTAAAGAGAACACTAGGCATATCAGGTTTTCCCAAAGTTTCAGTATATGTATCTATTAAACATCTATCATTCTTTTACCTATAGTTTCCACAAAACGGTAAAATAAAATACATCTTTTTCAAAGACATAGCAATTTTTAAATATACAAATCAACCATCATATCGGTAAATCCACCTCCATGGATTTCCTTCTGCGAAAGACTATCAATGCGGTCAAATATGTATTCGGCTAAAGACGTACATCCACCAATGTTTTAGGAGCTGACAGAGGCTTATTGTTTTATATAGCTTTTTGGAATTATTTTTGGTAGAGTTCTTTAATTTAAGATTAAAGAGTAGACTAACCAGAACGAATAAATGTGCTACAGATTTATGTCACCTCTGTCAGTAAAGTCAAAGTGACAGTGGCAACCATTTGAAAGACCGCAGTTAATATGAGTGATACTGAAAATTTGTTTAACAATCTATTTCGCAAGAATGCGAAAACAACAACACGACAGATTTCACACACTTAAAATCAAAAATTCAATTCTTGGAAAATTTTACCAAAAATATATATTTCAATGGAAATCGTTCTTCGTATTTTGATATTATTTGTAATATGAGAATAACGTATACGAGTATCTTATTTCACTTGAATTGCTTTCAACTTGAACTTTAGACAGTGATATCAGATAGTTGACTTCAAAAATTCCCCAAAAAAAATTCTCGATGCCTTTTTTTTTAAGGTAAAATATTTATATTACTACGAATTTTTTTTTTATGTATTTATTTTACGTAAAAATAATCTCATAATATGGCTCTCAAGAGTATCAAAATATATCGAAATGTCTCTGTTCGGTATTTTAAGATTTCAAAATATTAAAACTGAGAACATAACATACATGTTCCAGTTGATGTTTGTTTGATGTAATTCGGCAATAAACGGAAGTCCGTGTTTGGAGTGTATCGACTTATCCTTTAAACACCGCCTCGGGGAATATGTATCATTTCATCTGTCTTTATCTGTAAGCTGATTCAAATATGAGACATCAATTTGCTCGTTATTCTTATTATTCAAATAAGGATGATATTATTCCAGGAATAATGGTATGCCGTGTGTTATTCTTTCTGAGAATAGTTGAAATAGAGGTTGACACTATGGTAAACAACATTGGATTTTGATATTCGGCGGGAGCATGAATATGTAATAACACAATCAACAAAAAAATAAATATTAAAATAATCGTACATATACTCGTATTATAGAATCGGAAATCCCAAAGAGTTCTACGAGTTAATTAAAAATAAAAGAAAACAATCGGCGCGAGCTATGATCATTTCAAGATTTTCTTTTTCTTTTTCTTAATTCATATGCTATCGTAACTGTAAGTTTTTATTTTAGAACGGTCGAATTGGGAAAATCCCTGCATCAAACATGGGTTGATGCTGATAAGAACATAGATAAAGGAAATATGTGAATGATTGAAACTTGACCTGTGCAAAAGTAAGTCGACGGCTTTTCTTGGTAACAAGCCGGCGAATTTAATAAAAGTATTTATAGAGCTTTATGCGATGGGCGCTAGCTTGTGAATTTACTTTATCAGATACCATTTCTTACATATTAAACCGAACGCTCTTCGATTTATACTAACTTAGTAGGCCTGCAACCCTTAAAGGATCAGAGCCTGATCTGACGCCGTCTTCAAATCCTTACGGTCCATGGCACGCTACTTAGTTACTCAGCTTACTTGTCCAAAGTTTTTAGCTTTCACAACTTACTTAGCTTTAAACTGAAGATTCGATTTTCTCATTCTTCGTAAACCAAATAGCTGAGGTTCGAAGTTCCTCTTAGCTGGACCATTCCATTCATGAACTCCACCCATGAGAACTATTATACTCGTACATTGATTTGCTTATGCAGCTTGTAGAAGTCATAGTTGTATCTTCTTCTTTCGTCCTTCAAATAATTGAAGCACGTTTGACGGATTCCTGAATCCAGGATTTGCTTTGAGGTTTTTCTCATCGCCCAGAGTTTTGTAGATCAAAACATTGGTCCTTTAAGTTGGGAGTTTGGACAAACTGAAATACCAACGGTTGCATAAGTTCATTCTTTGACGAATCTTCAACATGATATTATTTCTGGAGCTCATATTATAAAATATTTGCTTCGAGATGTACCACATATACATAGCTGTCGACTGTCACATTCGATTTTAAGTCGACAGCATGTGTTTAATATTCACCTCGTTCATTTGGCCTCTCTTAAAATCGCCTTAAAATCTTCAATATTAGCAAGGCATAATCGCTTTTTCCCGAGTATGTCGATATCGTCTGTATACTTCAGCAGTTATTGAAAAAAATCACAAAGCGCGTCTTACCGAAATTATGTTTATAAGGAAAAATTTGATTTTGCAAGAGATTGCATAGAGATTAATAGATCACACACAACAATTGGAAATCCCTCAAAACGTCATAAACTCGTATGTGGTCGATATATGATTTTTATTTGAATTAAAAGAGATACGCTTATTACAACGAATCAATATTTGCAATATGCATCTCAGACGTAAAAAATTTGATACTTTTTTTTTAAAATTAATTATCTCAGCTGAAGAAAATTGGATCGTCTACAACATCATTGGAAAATGATTATGATCTAAGCATGATGAACCCCATCGATAGCTGAACTGCATTAAAAGAAGGTTATGTTGCCGATTTGATGGGCTTAAAAATATGTCGTGTATTTTCAGCGCCTTACAAGGTACCAAATGAGCAATTCATGTATAATCAAAGGATAAATAGCCATAGTTGGCAAATCGTAAGGAAATCGTGAACAGCCGTAGACAAGACACGCATCTTTGGTAAATCCTGAATCTTGGTTGGGAAGTGATGTCACATCCGCCATACAGCACTAACAGATTTTCCTTTCTTTCAAAGCTTACAAAACTCTTTCAATAATAAAACGTTCACCAATGATGTTGATCTGAAATCGTTCTTAGTTCAGTTTTCTGCTAATAAGGGAGAGAATTGGAGAAGGTCATCTAACAAAATAGAACTTAAACAAGTGATTATTTTTTATATGAAATAAAGTTTTCTTCCGCACTAAAAAACTGAAGCTACCCAATATTTTGTGAACTACAAAAACTTTTGGATCGTTCTTCATAGAATGAAGACTTAAAAAACTAAATGTAGTTTAGCGAAAAGAAATGAATTAAATTTAGCATACACTCTGAAAAACTATATGATATTACTGAATCCGAACAAAACCAGCACTAATCTGGAAACATAAATCCCGATAAATTCCATGAGGTTGTTAAGAAAAATAATATCTAGTCCTCAATGCCAAGACGATCAATTACAGAACTAGTTCTTGTCACTCTGCAAACTCCCATAAATTATAACTATGTCATATTTTCGGTTCTATGATTTTTAAGATCAGGTTTTGTGATTGTAGCTTTAGGAGAAGCGGTTACCTTTTCTTTTCCCTAATGCCAGTAAAGGGCATACATCCACTTGATGTGTTTTTGCCAACGATTCGGTTACCTATATTTCCTCAGCACCCGGAGATCTGATCTGGCTTTGATTATTTATGGATCTCATCGTCCGAAAAATATTCCAGCTTATATTTGACAGTCCAGCAAAAATTCAGCCAGTTCATTAGTTTCCTCTTTTCAATGTCATTATGTCTTCGACCTTCAAATTTTCAAACCGTTTGGTATATACTGACAATGTCGTTAATGTCTGTCCATAGTGTTGTTTCTTGGCTGAGATCCAGATGCCTTTTGAGCTCGTCTACAAAGAGAAAAGCCAATGTTTTCGCCCGGAAAACGAATGGTTTCAACATCATGTCAGTTTTCAGAATACATTCATACGTTTCCCTCATAATCTCTCTTTAATCCATCGGTACAAATTGAGTTTCCGGAGTTTTCAGACAATTAGTCTTCCAAGTATTCACACTGAAACCACAGCTTATAGCTCATATATTAACGTTTTTCAGCTTTTCTTCAAAATTTTATTTAATACACTTGGAATTAGTTTAAAATCAAAACGCGACAACTTTATGTTATAACCATCTGCTATATTAAGTGCAGCTACATTTTTCTAATTTATATTTACTTCAACATAGGAGTTGTAATGAATGGATGTATTTTGTTTAGCTCCAGAAACCAAACCTTTCTTATTTATTTATTGATTACATCTTTGAGTATACTGTAAGTTGTCGACCTACATATTTTTGCAAAACTCTTCAATTTTACCTTTTCCTTTCAAGTTAAACCATTTTTTTTTCTTCTGCGTATGTCAGTATATCCACATTATCGAACTATTTTTTTTTTTTACGTCAAATAGGACATTCTCGTTTATTATTCATGACTCTTTTTACTTTTATCTATGTACGTACTTACTTTATCTATGAAATTTTTTTTTTTCACATACAACAAAGTCAAAAGTTCAATGACCATTTTGACCTACATCCTTCCATACGACACTCTCGATCACAATCGACATTAACAAAAGCCAGTGTATCTGCGTGACTTCGGGGAGGTACTTTCATTATTTATAAGCTACTAAGACGTCAAAGTTATTAATTATTTTATTTCCATTCAAACAATTCTCACATTTTAAGGACGGTGGTATGGTTGTTCTTTATGTTATCAATCCTTCCTAAACCAGTAAGTTTTTTGTTTGCAACCTGCCAAAAAAAATTTCTGACTTGATATCTGTTCGATTGAATATCGATTTGTAAAAGTCACGAATTCAATATAAAGAGCTGCATATCATTCGACACAGTACTATTTTTGACCTAGAGAAAATTATCGACATAGCTAAGACTACCTAATATTGAAACTCGCTTGTCTTTAAGGCTATATGCTTGAGTGAAATAGATTTATAAATGTATATTTACCTCTTAAAAGGTAAGTAAATTGCTTATTTTTTCATCAAAATTAAACCCCCGTTCGAGACAACTTAGATATATTTACGGAAATCTATAGAGCTTGACTTAACGCTGGAAGTAACTCCAGCAGTCAGCACACTATATAAACCTCCATGTTGCCTTTTAAATATAAATTTACTAGTCTTCCATTCTCATCTTATTAATAACAAATACAAAGATCCCGGTGTCAAACGAAACTTTCTTTGCCAAAAGGAAACTATGCCCTATAAATTGTCAACACTGCTACCTTTTTACAGCATTCACGAGTCAAGCAGCTATAAATGCCCTTAGCTCGCACACCATTAACTCAAAATCAATCATGTACTGCTTCAAAACCATCAAAAAACTAAACTTTTGTAACAAAACCAAACTGTGGTGGGTTCCTGGTCTTGAGGGCATTTATGGGAATGAAAAAGTTGACGAACTGGCCAGAAAGGGCTCAGAAACTCCATTTAATGGATCCTTCTGCTGTACTCCTAGACCAGCAATTTAGCTAGTTATAGCTGATAGCATTCGAGATGCACATCATATCGGGAGAATAGCTCAAGTCTAAGACAGGCCAAACTAGACATCTTGCCCCTTGATAGAAACGCCAATAGATGTGTAAATCTAAGTCGGCACGATATCAAAAACTTAGTAGGATACCTTACAAGACACCACCGCTTAAGATTAACCTTAACAAATTTAATCTAGTCGACTATCCGGAGTGACGACTTTGTCTCTAAAAGACGAAATTGCTGAACACATCTTACGAGTATCTGAATGTCCAAACTTCAACGGAATTAGACGAAAGATTTTCTTCAGGGAACTTATGAATTCCTCTGCTTGTAGTGTTATTAACTTAAGGTAGAAAACCTGATAGGCTTACTATAGTTCTGACTAAAAGTACAAAATACCTTTAAAGTCAAAGTGCGGTACTTCACAATTGGCGAGTCAGAAAATCAAAAAATATATATACCTAGTCCTGCCATAAGTTCTGTTACACAATTGCCAATGCTTATCGTTTAAAACTTCTTGCGGCAATAGAACCGTTAACTTTTTTTCAGAATACTTGCACTGATGAGCGAAGAATACTAGTCAGTTTGGTTTCAGTATGCAAACTGTTAACATGGAGTGGGGCGTTAAAGAAAATTGAGGCACGGTAATAGCGTTGTATAAGTATAAGTTCGGAAAGAGTACTGGCCAAATTTTCGAGTTGCTAAAACCACTCGGAATATCGAGAATATTCGTTTATCGGGCTATTGCTCGCTTCGGCGAATTGTCTGAAATAAAGGACAGCCCAAGAAGAGATCGTAAAAACTGGTGCAAAGGTTTACCAAGAAGATGTGCTAAAGTGTATTGTGACAAATACTTTTTCCATTATAACAGGACTCTGCTCCTGTGCACAAAGCCAAAACCACGCAGTAGTGGCTCAGAGTCAATATTCTTGGCTTTATAGCAGCAGAAGGTTGGCCTTCGGAGAGTCCAGCTATGAATCCACTGGATTATGGTTTGCGGTCACAACTGGAGAATCTGGCCTGCAAAACTCCCCATAGAAATTTGGAAAGCCTTAAAACTGGATTAACCATAGCATTGTCCACGATCTATATAGCCCAATAGCCACACCGTTAAAAAAAAGCTTGTGTTAAAGCAAAAAGCAGTCATTTCGAGTGAATCCAGCTAAATCCAAAATTAATAACAAAATTAAAAAAATATACAATATGATGAACTGGGAAGAAGGCTGACATAACTCCGTATCTCCCTAAGGGCGAAACTCGAGGTCATTTTTATCGAAGGCTTGGTAGAGACCTTAATAAGAGAACTTGTCACCTAAACCTAGTGAAATGTAGCTACTCCTACGTTTCGTGGGAGTCGAAGTAAATACCGTCGATTCTCTATAAGCCGAGTTTTCACGAGAGATCAAATTTAGTTCAAGTTGGAAGCATTTTTGGAAGAATTCGGGTTAGAAGGATGGATTAATATAATACATATATTCTTTGGAAATGTATTTATTCATCGTAAAAAGAAGGTAAACACATTAATTCATTAAATTATGAACATATACCATAAAAACTGTTCTGCACAAAATTACTTTAAAAAAGTTGTAATTTTTGTGTGCGACTGACGGTAATCGCATTGTTCACCCGTTTAAAAAATGATTTAATCTGAAAAAGACAGACAGATTGCAATATTCCGATTACGTTTTTGATTTCATTCTTTTTCGGTTTTTGAATGTTTATTGCTTCAGATCAGATCCGCTTAAATCATCATTTGCATTGTTTTCGAAAATTTTCCAGGATTAATTGATTGTCGCTAGGATTCCGTCATCGACTTCAATATAATCTTTCCAATTTACGCCTTCAACATTATAGTATGTTTGAACTAGTCTGTTCCTCTTGATGTCTCCTATGTCTCAGTCGTAAATCCGGCCTTTATGAAACAATTTTTAGTTGTCACTAGAGTTACATCCTGTACTTTTGAAATATCGTGTAGTTTTCTTTTTTAGTTTACCAAATCTTGGTAAGTTTACAGCGTTTGTTGTGCACTTTTAAATTTTTGAAATGTCTATCGGCTGGACTATCCATAAACTATGTTTGGAGGGAAATACTCAAGTTTGATGAAATTTAATTTATCTTTTAGTTGTCTTGGATAAGTTGGAATATTATCGACTATGAACACTAACTTCCACTTAGATATTTCGAATTGTTCATCAAGTTTAAAAAGCCAATAACAATTTCCCAGCAAAAATATAATTTTGTTAAAGCAACGAAAATTTTTTCCTTTTAGTTTTAGCTTTTCGGAGTCAGTCATGTTAGATCCCACAACGAATGTGACCTATTGGATGTTATCTCGCTAATAACACATGCAATGTTGTCTTCTAAATCTGAAATTGACGTTGGTTTATCAGCATAAACCAGTGATTTGACGTATCTCCAACATAGTCTAAAAGCGTCAAATCGCACGATCTAGCCGGCCAAAACGAGAGATAAATTGCTCACCGAACTCATCTATCATTTGGTCTTTCGATTCACGTGCTATGTTGCATGTAGTGCTTCAACTTTTCTAAGGCTCACTCACCGAAAATTCGACGCTGCAGCAGTTCTTGCACGATCTGTAATTTGTAAGGTTTTAGACCGAGATACTTGTCGAGTCGAGTAACACAATCCCGATTGCTGAGTACGTCGACGAGTGGACACTCACGGTCACTATGGCTTGAATTGCATGCTTAGTAGGTCGATTATGACGATCGTAAAATGATGGAAGTGCGCCAAAAAATAAATTTCACAGAGCACAAATTTTGATAATAAAATTTAATAATTTGTAGAAGTTGTTCGGTCGTAAGCCTTTTCATAATGAAATGGCAATGCTAACTGAGCCTGTTTGACTTTGACACATGCCACGGATCAAGCGTGAGCTGTCAAAATAGAACACTGAAAAACAAAGTGTAAGCTTGATGTGTGTATAACGTTGTTAGTTAAGAAAGGATGATTTTGTTTTTAGTTTTTGCTTAGAGGTAATAGGTGAAGAATCGAATCGAATCGAATCTAGTCGAGAAAGAACGGATTTCGATTTCGACTTACAGGATGGCTTTTCAATTCAAAACTGAAGGAAATGCAAAATAAGGGTCGAAAAATACGAGTTATAGTAGATGGAAATTCAATTTAGAGAAAGTTCGTCATAGAGGAACACGGCTACGAGTATACCTCTTACTCTGACGCTTCTCCAGACTCATAAGATGCCTGAGCATGTGCAACATAACGTTACTCATGATGGTATAGTCTTTGCCATTTTATAAAATATACTCGCATGAGTATGTAATATGCAAATTAAACGGTTAAGATTTACATAAACCCTTGTTTTGGGATTCCCGAAATAGATTCGCAGGGTGAACATTTTGATAGGGGGACAATTGATTTCGTTTCTGGGTTTGAAGCCATATTCTTGGAAACATCCATGTCCCTTAAAAAAATAAATCATCTTCCTTTTAAAAATTAATACGATTGCGGCAATTCCTTTGCTCTCAAAAAAATTTCTTCAAACATAACGCTTTCAGCGTGTTAGATTTTAGCCCTGTACTTACTATGATACTGTATACGCATTTCTTTCCTTGTCAAAATAACAGAGGAGTGATTTATTCGCATAGTAGCTTGTAATCATTTAGATAGTTCGATATTTTGATTCAATAAAGGCAGTTGAAAATACGTTTCTATTTCACCTAACTAGCCTTTTTTACATCCCTCTATCTTTTAGTTTTCCAGCATCTATGAAAATGGTATTGGAATCCCAATATTCTCTTGTTGTTTTATGTACGTCTGGAAGTCTTAATTGCGATCTGCAATATACGAGGCTGTTTGATGAATACCCGGATTAAAAATGATAACGCAACTTTGTTAGGTTTTGACAATTTATTTTTCAATATAATCTTCTTTCAACGTGATACACTTTCCGCAGCGGTGCTGCAACTTTTTTATCCCCTTCGTATAGAACGACTTTTGTTGGCCTACAAAATATCCCACCGCGGCGGCGATGACTTCCTCATTCGACCCGTACCTCTTTCCGGCGAGCGATATTTTAAGATTTGGGAACAAAAAGAAGTCGCACAGAGCCAAATTCAGAGAATACGAAAAAAGTGGAGCAATTCGTAGTGCAATTCATCCAATTTTACTGTGACGACTGCGGAGGTGAGTCGGTGCGTTATCGTGGTGGAAGAGCACTATTTTCTTTGGTAAATGTGCTCGTTTTTTCTTCAAATCAGCGTTGAATCGGCTCAATAAATCGACGTAGTTTGTTCCTGTGATTGTTTTTCCCTTCTCCAAAAAGTCAACGTGTATCACACCTAGCGCATCTCAAAACAAGGTTTTTACCTTATTGGAGCACGTTCACCGGGTAAAAACCATTGTTTCGATTGTTCTTTGGTCTCTGGTGTATACCAATGAATCCATATCTCATCGATGGATTAGGCTTTCTCATGCCTAAAATCTCGCTCAGGATATGACTACCGCATTCAGTTGACATACCTGCTATCTCAGCCAACACCCGAATTTTTACTCAGCGGTCTCCCAATAGGAGATCATGGATTTTGTCCACGGTTGCCTCTGTGGTAACCGTTTTTGGACCAATTGGGCGCGGTTCATCAAAAACCGACGTGTGGCCACCGCGATACTCTGCAAACCAATAGTAAACAGTTGTACGGGAAGGTGAATGTGTCCCATACACCATTGAGAATGGGTTTGATTTCCTCGATGGTTTTGCCACTCAAAAACAAGAATCGGATCACGGAGCGATACTGCTATTTTTCCATGGTCGTAAAAAACACTAATACGATGTTTTAAAGTGGATGTCAAAACAAAACTAGCATAAGCATCGGATTGTCACTAAATTTTGACAGGCAGTCTAAAAGAGGTTATACTAAATGATGGTACACTCATTTTGGCTCAGTAGCGCCACTTATCTTTCAATCCGGGTACTCATCAAACAGCCCTCGTACATATATTGTATTTTCAGTATACTCAAAGTCGGTATCATGTCATTTATTGCTCACCGGTTTTGACTAACTAAATAGAGCCTAGTTAAAGAGGATATTTTCTCCGGTAATTTTGCCTTTTTGACAATTCATACTAAGCCTTGATCCTACATATACACATCAAAGCTTTTAGATTTAATAGACAGACCTGCATGCTGACAACGGATTTTTATTTGTCTTAAATTATAATCAACTAGAACTTTACTTAATAGATTTTTTATTGACATTTCTATCGATTTCAACAGCGCTTCTTGCTTCTATTCTTATCCATACCTACTTGAGAACACTTGTCATCCAACTATCGGTTTTTTCTTTGCGTCAAAATCTGCAGTAGTCTGAAATAGTAGATAGAAGGGGCACCCGTTGTTCGTTGTTGTTCACAAGAAAACCACGTAGTCTTCGCCGATATACAGATATGCTTAAGAAAGTCACTGTTTAGGACTTTCATCCACACAGTAGAAGAACCCACAAATATGGATACACAAACTGCTCCACACCTGTATCTTTGTGTTGAATTCTAAATTACAACTTTATTGAATCCCCAGCAATAAAATATTTCCATCAACATTGAGAATTGTTAAGAAAAAACAAAAGTGCTTACTGTTGCTTTGGTTTATTTTTTTATGAATGGCATTGCACAGCATGGTGTTTAGCTTATTCAACTCTTTTGTGCAAATTTGAATTTGTAAATTGTAAACATCCAAAACAGAAACGTTTGACTGACGTCATGACCGTATGTCGGCTATACATATGAAGAAAAAAAATTGGTATAGGTATGTATGTATGTTTGCAAGCATTGGAAACTTAAAGCTAACCAGCTGTTGCATTTCCATCAATGTTTTGGTTTATGCCAATATCATGACGTGAATCAACGATTTTAAAGTTTAAAGTTTTGTGAAGGCTGATTGATATATACATAGTACGATATGTATTATTGAATATTATTGAAAGTTTAATCGACTTCTAATTTTTGTTATGCCCTACAAAAACTATCAGATGATTTGATTTTCCTTCTTACCTTCAGCACGTTGACATTTGTTTGACGTGTTGATCTAATATAAATAACTAAAAAAGCATACACTGCTCAACCTTTTTAATGTTCGAATAATCACTTACTCAAATTCGTCATTTTGTTTGCCACAAATATCATAAAGTCGTCTTAAATTTATATATTGGGTATATAACTTAATTCGTGCGGTTTGCTAAGAGATGGCGTAACTTGTATTATTCTATTGTTATTATTCCATTGGAACATGCGTGGGAAAGCTACTGTCATTGTACGTCATTTCAGTATATGTCATTCATTTGAAGCGTAAACAACAATATTTTTTTTCACTCAAAGATGTCGATCTTTTTGCCTGAAAAAGTGTTTTTGCGGGGAGTTCTTCATCATGAAGAAAACTGCTGCCGAAAGTCATCGGATTTTGGTGGAAGTTTATGGTGAACATGCGCTAGCTGAGCGAACGTGCCAAAAGTGGTTTGCACGATTGAAAAGTGGTGATTTTTGCTTGGAAGATGATGAACGTTCTGGGCAGCCAAAAAAGTTTGAAGATGAAGAACTGGGAGCATTAATCTACGAAGATTGTTGCCAAACACAAGAAGAGCTCGCAGAATCTTTGGGTGTCACTCAAGCAGGAATTTTAAAACGTTTAAAAGCAGCTAGATATTTTCAAAAGCAAGGAAATTGGCTTCCACATGAACTCAAGCCGAGAGACGTCGAAAGGCGGTTTTGCATGTCCGAAATGCTGCTGCAACACCAGAAAAGGTAGTCATTTTTGCATCGGATTGTTACTGGTGATGAAAAATGGATCCATTACGACAACGCCAAGCGCAAAAATTCATATGCGAAACCCGTCCAACCAGCCAAATAAACGGCAAAGCCGAATATCCATGGCCCGAAAGTAATGCTCTGTATTTGGTGGGATCAGATTGGTGTGCTGTATTATGAGCTGCTAAAACCGCGTGAAACCATCAATGGACAACGCTACCGAACACAATTAATCCGTTTGAAGAGAGCAGTAGCCGAAAAACGCCCGGAATATGCGACCAGACACGAGGCAATAATTTTCCATCATGACAACGCTCGGCCCCACGTTGCTATTCTGGTTAAGAACTATTTGGAAAACAGTGGATGGGAAGTCTTACCCCACCCGCCTTATAGACCAGACCTTGCCCCTTCTGACTACCATTTGTTCCGGTCGATGCAGAACGCCCTCACTGAAATACGGTTCACATCAGAGCAGAATATCAAAAATTGGCTTGTTTCCTTTTCATGACCTTTTGCTAGATTTTATTGCTCTACAATTTCGAAAAATTCTGGCCAAATGAAAGCTCAGTTCGATAGTAGAACTAATCGCAAGTTTTCTAATTGATACTCTCTATTTAACCAGCTAAAAATAAGCAATACATCACCATTTTGTATGCCAATTCAAGTCCAAATCGATTTCTATTTAACTGACTTACAACAAGATTGTTGTCGAAAATACGTTCTTCCGTCAGGTTGGATAGAGAATGGAGGAATGGAGACCTAGCAGACAAGCGAATTTATTTTTCGATCATTTTCCAAATGATGGACTTTATCCATATCAGTCCTAGTCTTGTCTTAGTCACTCTATTAACCCGATGACACGCTTCTCATAAGCTTTCTCTTACCAGAAATTTCTTGAAGGTGGTCGGCTTCTCGGCATCAAAATCAGTGTTTATCAGCATTTTATGCTGGTTGAATGGACTTATGGACAATTGTTCTGACGGCTTGTTGCGATTGCAATAGTTCAACATCAGGTCTCCTCACAATATTTATTTATTGTTATGGTATCTGATATATCCGTAGACGCAATTTTTATTTATTTTTTTTAAGAGATTAACACTCGAGAAGGTAGACTAAATTATTAGGCTATGTGATTTTACAATAGTTGCCTGAAAAAATGAATTTCTTTCGGGTTCGGTTGAAATTGAACGCCGAACCGTTCCATTGGGAATCCAATACCCTACCGCCTGAACCACGGCCACTTGGCTGCAACCAGTTTGTGGTTCGAATCTATATCTTATCCTCGAAATCTTCGGACATCTAAAATTAATCGATGAGAAGATGATCAATTTCGCTGACTGTTTGATGGTAATGTAACTATCACAGGATTAGCATACTAAGTCCATTTCACGACGTAATGTTGTAAGACACGCTATCGTATCATACCAGCAACTTCTAAGTCTTTTTTTCCTACCTTGACATTTAAGTTAAATAAAAGAATTTTAGCGTCACCATTACCTAGGACGTTGCTTCTATGTTTTTCAAAGGTTCCCATAGAAGCACACTTTACGTCGTTCTTATCCTCCTTCTGGATGCAAGTGCAAATAAGGTTGATAAAGAGGAATTCGGAGAACATTTCGGACCCAACTAGATTCTGCTTCTGTTCTCTGTCACAATCACAATGCAAAAATATGAGACAATTTTTCACCTTCCGGATGTTGTCGGATGTTTCGATTAAAAGCAGGCTATTCAGGCTACGTGTACTTGAAGTGTGTAAATGTGTTATTCCAAAGACATTGTCAATCTCCAACCTGGTGAACCAGACTCTTTCCCTTTGTCCGAATATTCTGGAGTTACCAACACGTTTTAGGAATATATTTATATGGAAGTTGGTCATATAATTTATCAACCACGTTGGATGTGGACACCACCGTTAATTCAATTAGATTTAGATTAATTTCCAACATATCTGTTCCGATAGAAGTAACTCAGATTGTTTCCATGTCCGTGATTAGATGGTTTTTGAAGTACTGGCGTACACCAAGCCTTTTAATCCCCAAGGGCTGAGTTTAAGCTCAGTGTTATCACTTGCTGTAATGTAAATTTTAGGTATCATTATGTATTGTTCTCTAGATTCTTTACATTTATATTTAATCAAGATAAAGTTCGACTATTTAGGTTCTTTCGTGTAACTTCGGTTACCTTTTAGAATTAAGTCATTATCTGGTCTGACTAGCTACTACAGTCTACGTACCTAGTGGTGAAAAAGCTCCATTCATGTGTTCAAATCTGACCTTCGACCAACCGATTAGCCTTAATCTTAGTTAACTATGTTCAATATACTCCAGCTGTCGCTTCAGGGATTTAAATGGGATTATGACCCTTTGTTTCCTTAAAAGGAATTACGTGATTTTCCTTAAAAGTAATTAACACAAGTGCGCCCTTGTGCCCTTAAAATCATTTATTACCATTAGTAAATGGAGTAAATAAATAAAAAGTTGTATACTTATATCTGGCGAAAGCAGTTTGCATTTATGCTGCCTCAATCTACAATCAACAATAGACACAACACAGACACACAACAACATAAATCTGTATTTCAATTTTTCAAATAATGAAATTTAAATTAAATATAGATAAATTTATATATATTTCCAATCCTACCTATCAAAGATAGATACATTCAATTTGATAGACAAGTTATCATCTATAATTTTCATACCAACCACTTATATTAAACGATATTGTTCACGTCAATGATACTCGTATCTGTCGCTCGCATCATGTTACTTAAATGCCTCACACATGATACAAATATATCCAAAAGTGTTTCGAAAATAATTAATTTCATATTTAGCAAATAGATTGAATTTAATTAAAAAATGAAAAAAAGAACATGTAATGGCGCCAAATATTGCGATTTATCTTCAATAAATCAGACAGACAAAAAATACGTAACTCGTTTTATGATCACCATCGTGATTATCTTTACTTTTCTTCTTTCTTTTATGATCGTTTAAAAACCGAAGAATCCTCAAATGGAACAGAATAAATCGAAATAAATTGTCTGCTATGGTACAATTTAAGCTCGTCATATTATTTAATTAAAATAGCGATTTGCCTTAACTAGATTGTTCCGAAATAAATATCTAAAATATACAAATTCGATTGCTTTGGCTGATATCAAGTGTATTTTGAATCGCTAGTCTCGTTTAAAAGCACATCAGATACTCGTAAACTGATGGACTAGATATCAACAAGGTTGGCAATCAGATATTTTTTTTTTTTTTTTCATTTTTAAATATTTTTCCTCGTTTTTTTGAGATATGCAATTTGTTAGTGAATAAAAATAGTTTTTTTTTCAAGCAAACCTATAGAATTGATATTATTTTGAGTTAGATATCATTTGCAGCTGTTACGATGAGTAAAAACTATTTGTTCAAAAATTGAAATATCGTACGCTTAGATCGTGATCAGACGTACCAAATTTATCTTAACTATTTGTGGAGCAATAATCAAGAACGAATATTATGAATAGATAGTATTCAGTTAATTTTAAATTATTAAAAAATATTTTTTTATGCTGAAAAAAACGATTAACAAAGATGTCTCGGTAGAGCAAAATGATGAGGATAGTTGATCCAAATATAGTTGACCATCAAATATCTTAAAGTTAGGCAAGTAATGCCCTTTATTAAATCAGAATCGTTTTGGTATCCGCAAAAGCCTTTTAAAATAGAAGTTCGGACTTTCTTTTTGAAACTGATATTCAGGATGCAAAAATTCACTTGGCTGGATCATTATTTCCCATTTGAAAGATTTTTTTTTACTTAATGAACTTCATCTGGCTGAACAGGTTGGTTAGCAATACCGTCATATGAGATTTTGCCTCCTTCTCATTAATAAGCTTTAGTACTAAACGAAAAAACATCGCATGAAAACTCATATCTGTGCACAGAAGTTTTAAAAAACTATTCCCAAGTTACACATTAGTGTATCTAAACTTCTGGAAGATGAACGTTAGCATTTGTGTTTTGGAACTTGAAGAAAACTAATGTATATATATTATACTTCAGATCCTCTATGTACGGCAGGTAGCTAAATAGATAAGTATCAGTTACTCTGTTGCAAGAAAGTTTAGATGATGTACAACAGTTGAATTTATATTATAAATATCGCGCTCACAAAAGTCCTAAAAGTTGTTTATATACACCGCGGGGACTACTATTGAAAAAACAACCTTAAAAACCGAATTATAGGTTTCAAAATGCGATGTGAACCTATTCAGGAGTTTAATAACACCTGTCAGTTCAGAAGGTTTAGCCATACTAAAAATAATGATCGTATGTAACATTTTCTGTGCAACAACATCTTATTTCCTTACAAGCTGTAGGTATGCGCTCTTGGACCTTTACTATTAAAAAACAAAATATTGTACGATGAGCTTTGCACATTTCCTAGAAGGAAGAAAACTGGCAGCTGCGTCAGTCGTCGATTTATTATATTATTCAATTATATCGAGACCGACTATATTGTGTTTTAAAATCATAACAAAGTCATGTTTTTCACTATTAAAAGGTCGCTTTTTATACACTATACTCTTTCGGAAACCTCGATGTTAACCAGATCATGAAAGCAAGTATCAAGGAATAATATCATTTAAAAAGGTTTTACAACAACATTTAGCAAGGATATGCCTTAAAATTGATTGAAAAATCTACACTTTGTTTTTGGATGGGTCAAATTAAAATGATGTACGAGTACATAGTCCAGTCGAGTGTGGTTTTGTTTCGTTATATTCGAATTTAGCTGATGAACCATACAACTTTTAGATAGCTGAACTAGCCTCTAGCTAGATTAGTGACATGAGTTCTATTCTTGCCTTTACACTACCTTCAGTTTATGCCAATTAAATAAAAACTCGTTGCCCTTTTTTATTGTAAAATGATGTTTTAATTACTGGACTCTTCAATATCCTCGTTCACTGCTAAGATTGTTTATGTCGTATCTTACTTTTTTGTGTAAATTATAGTACATAATGAACTAAATATTTTCTAAAAGTGATTGTTACTCGTATGTTACAGTTTACGGAACCTTTTTTAATAACTATTAGATATCCCCACAGACTTGTATGTTCGTATTTACTTTTTTTATGAAAAGTGAGAGGGAAATTTAAGAACTTGGCGGAGGTCATTGCCATAACATATTATGAACTTTTAGATCTCGTTGATGTTTCCTCAATTTCTGTGATGTATGATTTCGATCTCGTGTGGTGCATGTTAATTTTTTGTATTATTCAAGCCGTGTTTGTTTGGCGACCAAGAGTTTTTTTTTTCTTATTCAAGACAGCGAATATTACAAAAGAAATATTTCTAAAACATAAACATCCATATAAACGTATGTAAAATATTTTCCTACAGCCTTGAGCCACCTACAAAGCGCCACTTGAAAATTTATTGAAAATTATTAACAATTTAAAATGTTCACGTGTTTTCATGAATTAAGTTAAAGAGTCTACATCTTTAGGCAAAGTAAAATAGAAAACTGGTTACAGTTACGGAGGTGTGAGACGGTATGAACTGCAAAGACTCTACCATAACAAAATTAAGAAACAAGTTTTTATTGACGGAAGAGTTTCCCTTTGTTTGCTTTGGGGTTGGATTAACGCTGATAATATAAAATTTGGGAGTTTTATAAGGAGAAGAATGCATTACAGAAGCTGATTAGGCCCGTTAAAGCTTGCCTGTCAGTTGGGCTTAGGGCAGGCACGAATTGTAGTGTTCTTCTTTTCGACACAGCTTGAATAATTAGATTCCCAATTAATTCAAATTTTTATTTGACTGATGTTACTTTCGATCACCAATGACTCATTCTACTATATTTTTACATATTGAGTCCCATTTAGATTGACAGGTGATTTTTGTTTTTTGTTCATTTCTTTTGAAATCCAAAGAATTTTTTTCAAAATTTTAAATAAATAAAATCGACGCAAATAAGCAGATAAGTGTGTCTCAAGTAGTTTGGATCGTGATTTGCGATTTTTTGTATAACCATTTCGTTTGGAACGTTTGCAATAAAACATTATCTAAGATCCCTATATATCTATCTTCAATTATACAACGCTTAAATATGTTAAATAGGAGTAAGTTGAAAATGTTCTTGTTGCTCTAAATGACTCATTATAATTTTTTATTATTATTATTTTTTTTTTTTTTATTTGAAAATTCTGCGAATATTATTTTGATTTCTTAAACATTTTGTAATTCGTTTTACATTATGTATTAAGATTGTGGTGTAGCTTAAATTTAATCGCGCAAATGACGCATTTCATATTATTTCCCATTCACCAACAAAGGCTTATCATTCTTTCGAGTCCGCCTTTTTTTAGAAGAATAATTTAAGAAAATTAATTTTAGTTATGAATCCGGAAGAATTTTAAGGCGATAAAAGCTATTTCGTATACGATTATTAGAGAACTTATTATATTGTGAAAGAGTACCACTGCGAAAAGAAATCCAACTCATAGATATTATCAGGAAATCACCGATTATAAAACATAACATTTCTCAATACATATTCATCTTCCAATGCTTACTTTAATTCATCAGAGAGAATCCCTACATTTATTAGTGTGAATTGTTAGACTCGGTTGATCCATTTTATCAAAGGTCTTGAAAAGGATGGCGTATCTATTGGTATAATGTAAGTAGTCTGACAGAATAGTAAATCCGTTTTAGCTGCAAAAGGTTCGTAGAATCTAGATCAGACCTGTAGCCGAGCATCGTTCGATTATTCTTTCATATGTAAATTCATCTATGGTGTAACTAGCGCTTTCCCTACAGTAGGATTTCCGTTTCTTCCAAAAAACTGTCTTATAACGAGGCATAATATAATGTCAAAATACTGTACCATTTTGAAAGAAATACTTGAAAAATTTGAATGACATTCAGTGATATCACTGTTCCCGCTGTACTTGGCCCACGGCTGGCAATTAAGAAATCTGGTGATCATCGAACTTTTAAGGGCAATCTTTATTCAAAAAGCGTAGTAGTACCAATTTACGTGTAACGAGTTGTTGAAAATTTATTACTCAAAACATGTATGTATCTGTTGTCATAAGCCTCGGTCTTGACCTTGATCCTACGTTAAGATCAAGAGCATTTGGATCTGATGAAGCTTCTTGTCTTAGCCGTGCACTAAGCATTAGATTTAGCTTTAATCTTGTCATTGGTTTCAGTTTTATATATGCCTTTATTTTCAAAAAGCCCTCAAACAATTATGAACACCTTTCAAATGTTTGCATAAAGAGCTGGCGGAAGAAAAATAAGGAAAAAAAAAGAAATATATTGATTCACGTTGGTTTTGAATGTTTGTAGGTTGTAATGACTGGAAATTCAAGATATGTTGGTCTAGTGAAAGAATCACAGTAAGTGTTTCTAAGATGGGCAAAACCGAAATTGATTTTACTGTTGAAAGTTTGCTGTTGTTGATTTTGCTACTGCCCTGGTGCAGGGAATAGCCGTATAACAGAAAATGCCAGAAGAGGAAGATAGTTGAAAAACTTACGCATTCATTTTGCCAGCATGGAAGAAAAAATTTTTTAGAATAAGGAGAAAAATGATTTATGTGTGCTATATTTTTTCAGTCGCAACAAGCGCAAAATTCGAGGATTCTTCCTGCAGAGTGGAAAATGAAAACCTAATTACAAAAAAAAAAAAAAAAACCCTGCCATGCTCACGATATGAGGGCAATAATCCAGGCAATAAAGATGATCTATATAATGAGACTTATACAATACAGACAAAGATAGCCAAAATTTAGTAAATAAAAACCTGCCAAGCGGTTGAAACCGTACTGCTTGGTCTACCCAATCCACAAGAAATTACAGGCTTACATATTCTTGGTATTGCATACTCGTACAGAGGTCTAGCAAGCGTATTATGTGAATACTAGAATCCCATCTTCAACAAATGTTGAATGTTGAATCTTTGACCAAATATCCAAATTTTTGAAAGGGCCCGAGTAATTATAGAGCTAAGTTCGAGAGCAGAATAAGGGATGCTTGTATGCCAATACGTTGGAATTCGGTACCATCCAACTATACAAGATGACAAATAGTGCAGTAAGAATTGACACGCATCAATTCCTTGTCGTACAACTTCTTTAACCTGATGTTAAAGAAAGTAATCCGTGATCTCTGATACTACGTGATGCTTGCGTAAGTCTATGATCAGATTAACATTGCGTTAGGTAAATCGAATAGTAAGCAGTGACAAGTCGAACTTAGAAAACTTAGAAAACTACACTTTCGATGTGGTCAACGATGTTTTCTATCTTCAATTCGACATCAGCGCCAACAATATAGTTGGGTTTGAGATCAAATGAAGCATAAATTTTGCAAATAGATGCTAAAAAGACAATTAAAAAGTGCCTTCTCCCAATGAACATAAACAACGTTTACAAAAAAATCTTTTAGTTGGCGTGAGCGACGTAATAAAATATATATTTCGCATTAGATGCAATCACATACTGTAAGAGCTGTATTCTGAATGTCATTGTCATAATAATGCCATAACTACATGTTGGGATAAGAATAGAGCAAAATTCCTAGAAGTCTTGCCTATGCAGCCCTAGTCTCGTTTTTTGATTTAGCAACACAAATTTAAGTATTGGTCATGGTGTTGGACTCAGCTTTAAGGTTTTATCTTTATCTTAGTTTCGCATATAGAAAAGAAGTAATAATCGACACTAGGAATAATTAAACGCCCGCTTCAACCGATTTATTCATCAGTGATGTGCTCCTTGTCGTCGAGTGTTGTTAAGACGATGTTGACTTTAAAAGTCACTTCTAGAATAGGTCTGAATAATCAGGGGCATATACCCAAATCTTAGGTTTTATTCTTTCCGAGTCGTGATCGCACTTAATATATTTCGTTAGCAGACGACAGGAGCTTTTTACTTAACATTTATTTTGAAGTTCCAAGCTTCTCCTTTTTTATCCCTAAGCTAAAAGCATCAAAAAGCACTCAATATGTAAGTCGTTTGTGCGAAATAGTTACCACCATGCCACATCAGTCTTACCAGATTTTGTCTGGATTTCTAAATCATCTAGGGCACGCATGTACGAAAAGAGCCAGTTTCCTAACCAAACTCCAAAACACTTGTGCAATACCAAGTGTAGCAGAAGTGACAGGATCTGAGAAACACCATCAGGAGATGATACATCAACGACAACAAAAACGGAACCCTCACATTCTGGGTTACGCAAACACTTGACACGATCGGCACGTTCATGGAGGGGGGCCAAACGGGCGCCCAAGTAGGCTGGGTAACCAGAATCGGCAGGCATTTCAGCTAGACGACCTAAATTTTTACGACGAGCCTCACCCCAGCGAGAGGTAGAACCAGCCATCATGGATACGTTATAACCTATACCACGGGAGTATTCGGACAAAGTGATACCAATGTAGATGTCAGAAAAAAGAGCGGTACGTTTTATAATCGATTCTGTGATACCGTCGATTTCAACTGACAACTCGGGGAAATCACGAAGTTCTTCAGACATTTTGTTACTACGTTCTCTGCAACATGACATCCGGATTGGAGTACTTGAAGTACTAATTGGACAAGGCTTGTGAGATGACAGTTTTACCGCCTGCGAAAGCTCTGGAAAACGAATCCAATACACGTTAACCGTTCAAAAGTTTATGATTAGCAGGTAACTTCTCAGTTGGTGTATAGGCCATACTTGAAACATACTTAGTTTGCTGATCTCTTCATCGAATTCAGTTTCCAAGACAACATCCTCGACATAGTAGTTGCCAGATGGGGTAATATAACGAACTGTATCCTTGGCGTGAGGTTCAACGATCATCTTGTGAAGTTTTTTCGTATACCTGAATGATGGCTATGTCAACTTTGAGACGAATGATTTCACCCACTAGCTCGAAGTAGCCGACATGCACCAATTCGTACATGGTTGATCCGGACATGCATTGTGCTGTTACGACGGAACCGGATACGGCAAAGAAACATCCATAGATGGACTCCTGCTCATCATTGAAGCACCTCAAAGTTTATTGGACCAAGTTTCTGGATTTTTTTTTAGCACGGCACCTACTTCATTTTCGTGCTCTTCCTCTGCATTGCTACTGTCTTGGGATACAAAACCCTGTAGATCGGTTCGGTGTGGTTCGTTCTATGTCTTAGTTTTTCAGCTTAATACCATAGTTGTGTGACTAGGTCAATGTTAGGGTGCATTACACCGTAGTTTTTCGTTTCAATTTCTATTAGAATCCATATATATTTGAAGAACTTACTCGTTCAATGCGACTAATGACATAGAGTCAGTATATCCTCCTGAGACCTCCGGTCACACCAGTGATACGTTTAGTTTAGAATTTTTCACGGTATCTTTTAGAATTCGGTAGAACCTTTTGGGAAGACAGTTTGGAGAGCCATTTCTTATTTTTTATATTTCTCTAGTTGTCAAATTACGTCAGTTGAAGTTTGGTAAGCATTAATTTTATGAAGCTATTTGCTAGTGTTTTCTCTTCAATATTTAATTTAAACTGTATATTTAACATTTCTGTTAATTTTTTACTCAAAGTTTCAAGTTAAATAAGTCATTTTGAAGCTTTTGAAGCAATATCAAAGATGATGTTTTGGGCACTTCTTTAGTTTTATTTTACAGGTCATTTGACAGCTAAAGATATAGAGGACTTGATCAATTTTGACTTGTCAGACTTTGAAGATGAAGGTAGCCATGATGAAGCTGATCTTCAAGCAAGCCAACAAGAAACGGTGTCGCCCATAGAAGAAGAGGAATGAAACGAATCTGACGATGAGCCTCTAACGCCCTTACGTTTCGATCCCCAATCTTCTCGCAGCGATCGTATACGATGGAAACATACAGAAAACTTTGATTTTACTCCTGACGATGATCATTTGAATATTTCATTTGACCCTAGCTCATGTGTCAATAGCCCACTATAATACTTTTCTCAATACACCGATAGTAGTTTGTTTGAAATTATGTCTGAGTGTACAAATCGTTGTAGCGTATTAAGGACTGACAAATCTTTGAACACGACACCTAATGAACTATGGCAGTTCTTCGGATGCTCTATGGCTATGAGCGTACTTAGGCTTAGGAAACAAAAGTGCCTTACATAGAAAACACCATCACTCGTACCCGTTTTTTTCAACTGATGTTAAATTTGAAGGTTGTAAATGATGAAACTATTGACCAAAGTACTCGGAATGTCAAGTTTTGAAAAATACGCCCTTTCGTTTCTAGAATAGAAAAAGGCTGCCGAGAGAATAGAAAAGAAAAACACGTCCATTGATAAGCAAATAATCCTGTTTACAGGTAAATGCAAGCAGAAACAAGTAGTAAAAGGAAAACCGAATTGAAAAATTAGATCTTTGTAGACGATTTGTATTGAAACTCGTGAACACACTGCCAATGGGTTCATCCATTTTCATAGACAGGTATTTCACGTCAATTCCACTTCTTGATGTCTTACTAAAAAGAGGAATCAAGGCGACCGGAACTCTGAAGAAAAATCGGGTGCCTGAGTACCAAAGACCAAATAAACAGGGATCTACCAGTCAACGTGCTTTATTCAAGACAGACATCATGTTACAAAAGGCAGGTAGAGGCAGTCACGATAGCATTGTAGGAAGTGATGGTAATATTTCTGTTGTCAAGTGGTTGGATAGTAAACCGATTCATGTTACTTCAACAGAAGCTGCAGTTCAACCACTTTGAGTGTGTCGCCGCTGGAGCAAGAAACAAAAAGCTTACATTAATATTCCACAACCAGTGGCTATAAAACAATAAAACAAATTTATCGGCGGCATTGATTGATTTATTGGATTGAAGAACTGGAAAATGACATTGAGGTAAATCTTTCATTTCTTCGACTTTGCTACCGTTGCGGGGTGGATACAGTACAAGGAAGATGCCTCGAAATTTGGGCTTCAGACAAAAGATATTGAACCCTACTTAGGCTTTAAACTGGACTCAGCAAAGCATTTAATTTATTCAAAACAAGGATCTTCTGTGCCGCAAGGTTTAAGTCCTCATGTAGCACATTTTACACGTACTGTAAAAATACTCCTTATCACGTAGAACAAATGCCAACTAATAGTAGGAAATATAGACTAATCGAACTAATCGAAAAAGGATGATACCACCTCCTATTCCCAACGGGTTAGTGGTATTTTTTTTTTTTTTTTTTTTGACTGAAATTATGTAATTATAGGTGGTATTAAGTTATAAAGAAAAGGTCTTGGTAATGAAATATACAATACATAACTTGGTCTTGGGTCTCAGGAGGATATTCTTGAAATCATCGAAAAACTTGAGCAATGGGGTCTTACTCATCACCGACAGAGACTAATCAGATTGTGAACAATAAGTTCAGGGGCTCACACATAATATTAGATAGACTCTTGTAGTGAAGATCTTTTATCTTGTGGATTAGTCTATGTACATATGCGATATAACCTAATATTACCTGCCGTGTAACTCTCCAAATCGTAAAGCAAAATCTTCTAGCAAACAGAGTAAAATTACTTTTATAAGAATTGAGCTTATGGAACACAAACAAATTTTTCAGCACTTTGTGATCAGCGGTGCAAAAAAAAGTATAGTATACTGATTTATTTTCTTTTTTATTTTTATGTTTTTCAAATTGCTTTTTTCTTGCTGTTTTCTGTTTACTGTTAAAGATTTTTTTTTTAAGTGTAAACAAATTTAAATTAGTGTTTAAGTGTTATAGTTTTTTTATTTACAAATTAATACTGTGCTGTGCTTCGTATTGTTTTGTTCGTTTCGTATAGCTTGTGTGGAAAATATGTTTTGAAAATCATTTCACTATTTTATCTAATTAAAAGTTTACTCTATTTTCTCTTCTAATTTCAGCTGAATTTTATGTAGATAAAAAAATAAACTACAAAATTCAAGTGTTATTATTTTAAAGCGTATACATAAGTGTCTATTATTATTATGTTTAAAGAGAAATAATAATTTTGGAAAAATATAAAATGTTGGTGATGGAAAGACTATTTCATTAACCACATTCATATCCATAGTATGTGTTTGTGCTAGAAAATAAAATAAAGTTCAACTATATATCATTGTCATAGGACTGTACGTATCTTGTCCACGTCCAAGTGAATGTCATCAGCTTTAATCATCTTTAAATAGCAGCACGGATTTTTTACCTAAAATCAATTTTAATATAAAATAAATAAAATACAAAACAAGCAAGAGAAACACTTTTAAAAATGGAGACAAACGACATAGGTACTTGGATTCATATTTCGCATGCAATTACAGTCACGATACTATTTTTTTCAATTGTTTTTATTTCCATCTAGTTATTGCACTTTTTTTTTATTGAAATATGTAAAGTATATCTGTATGTTTTTAATGACAGTATGACTCTATATCTGTTTGATTATAAATTATAAAATTCATCAGAAATCTGAGAATAATAGTCAGTCAATCAAATACGAGTTGATAGAACAAAAACACAATCAACTTAATCGCAAGCTACTGTACGTTATATTACGTTACAGGAGCAATCTATGAATTAGTGTACTTTATATACTTTCGAAATTTGTTTTTGTAGTGTATTAGTGGGATTATTGCTGCTAAGCCTTGATAAGTAAATAAACCAAAACATAGAAATCAATAGAAATCAATTTTTATTACGATAATCGATTAATTACCAGCACCTGAACGTCGAATATCTGTATCTATGAGTGGTAAAAGGTTCATTCTATATCTGTTATCGATGCATGGATTGTTCGTGGAATCGGAAAATTATTCTTTATGTTAGATTCTTTTGCATGTGGTGCACAGTTGTGACTTGACGGTAACACATTTATTTATTATCTCTTTTGATCAGGTGATATATTAATAGTACGGATGTAGCTTAATATTGTGTTTATTATGTTTTTTTTTTTTTTTTTTGTTGTACAAAATGGATTTAACTTATAAAGATACTGGCTGTGATTACATAAGTGTGATCAGGCTGTCATCAGGTGTCATCAGGATCAGGTGTTATTAGGCTTTTTGTATGTGCATTTTTAGGGGCTGTAGATGCATTTCGGCTATTTTACAATAATTATATACCAGGTGTACCGGTATAAAGTGAGCGTTTTTTGTGGAAATAAAACACTAATTTTTAATGAGGAAGTAAAAAATTTTTACACATTTTTCCCATCTTTCAGGCAATTCATGAATTCCACGTCAATAAAACTTTCATCTTTTGAATCAAACCAAAAGTCATCCTAATGCGTGTTCCATCGATGAACACAAATGGTAGTCGGAAGGAGCCAAGTCTGGTGAATATGGCGGATGGGGTAGCAGCTCCCAGCCAAGTGCTTTGGTTGTATCCTGAACCAGTTTTGGTTTGTGTGCAGGTGCATTTCCATGGATCAAAATTACCTTGCCGTGTCTTCTGGCCCATTCTCGTCGTTTTTTTATCAATTCATGGTTCAAATTGATCATTTGTTGTCAGTAGCGATCTGTATTAACGGTTTCACCAGGTTTTAGGGGCTTATGATACACCACACCTTTCTGGTCCCACCAGACACACAGCATTGTCTTCTTGCCGAATCGATCTAGTTTTGCAGTCGAAGTTGATGGTTTTCCCGGAATAACAAATGATTTTTTCCGTTTAGGATTCTGAAAATAAATCCATTTTTCATCGCCAGTAACAATTCGATGCAAAACTGATTTTTTATCATACCCTTGAAGCAAAATTTCAAAAGTGATTTTTTGGGTTTCCATCTGTCTTTCATTCAATTCATGTGGCACCCATTTTACAGACTTTTGGATCATTGTTGTTGTGCAACATTTAACATTTCTGCAATTTTTTTCTGACTCAGTGTCATCTTCATCCAATATTTTTTGCAATTCGGCGTCTTCACACTTTTTCGGTGGTCTTTCATGTTCTTCATGTCTCATATCACAATCGTTATTTCTGAACCGTTGAAACCGTCTTTTGCATTCGCTGTGACTCTGCAGCGCTTTTTTTCAAATGAAAACAAAAAATTAATGTTTTCGCCAAATCATCATTTTCTGGTATAAAATTCGACATTTAACACGATGAAAAAATATGATGTTGTTTGCTTAATGACTTGATGTATACTTAATATGTTTGAAAGGTGTCATAGCAACTAAACAAAAAAAATTAAGGCCCGTTCACAATAAATGTTCCCTATCGAGGCATTTGTATCTTGACGCTCACTTCATACCGGTACACCTGATAGATCTCAGGAACATTATTTTCTATGATTTAAACTCAAATTAATATAAAAGTCATCTCCGAAAGACTATATCATTGGTGAAAATATGCAACCTTGACGGCGTGAGAAAGTAGTTAGCCGAAGTTTGCCTTCTCGACATTAGGAGTCGCATCTACTCATACCGGTTTTCGCATTCTAAGTGGTGACCAGATAAATTTAAATAAAACAACAACAGTGTGAGATATAAAATTGATTCTGCCTTTATTTAGAAGCTACGTCCATACTATTATATGTGGAATAGCACATCATTCAAATGGGCGCTCCAGCTTCACTGGCAGTGCTTTAAGCGGTCAGTCCAATTTTTGATGATCGATCCAATATGTGACGTTAGTGCGCCGAATGTTGGCCTCGAACTCGTCCAAAGTGGTTGGCTTGTTAGCGTAGACTAAGGACTTGACGTATGCCCAGAAAAAGTAATCGAGTGGTGTCAAATCGCATTATGAACGGCCGTCGTGAGATGAATCAGTCGCCAAATTTCTCTCTAACAACTTTCAGCGTTGCGTCCCTTGTATAGCATGCAGTGCCGTCTCGTGGAACCACAGCTTGGATATATCAATGTTGTCGAGCTCTGACCACAGAAATTCGGTTAACATCTAACTCTTTACCTGTGACCATTGGCGGTAATGGTCAATGATGCCGCCATACCATATACCGCACCTAACAGTCAATATTTGTAGATTTATTGATGCTTGGCCGATCGTTTGTGGATAGTGTTCGCTCTAATAATGGCAAATTTTCTTGTTGACATAACTGCTGAGCCAAAAATAATCTCCGGCCAATCTCAGCCCCCCATTAGCGAACGTACGGCATTTTTTATGGTCGTCCGACTTCAATTCTTACATCAGCACAATCCAGGCCCAAATCCAACCGCAAATTAGGCCTGGTTGACAGTCTGGTGATGCCCAATCGGCTCCGAATCGACATTTCTGAGTCTCCTTTGATACTGGCCGCTGCGGAGGCTAAGTTTTCTTCATTTAGCACCAATCTCTACCTGCTTAGTGTCTAAAGATACAAAGGAGTGTACACACGCTCAAATTTTTCTAAGGTGCAATGAATTGCTTGCACACTGAAGCCGATGACTACCGACCTCACTACAAAATTTACGTTGCGTATTTATAACTGAGTCGGAATTTCAATATTTTTTAATAGTTTCCGCACCTTCTACAAGCTTAATAACGATGAATGATGAAATGACAAACCTAAATGAATATTTTGACAGCTAGATGTCATTGGTAATTTTGTCCGCTATCTAGTGACTTTTTAAAGCATTTGATCACGAATACAATTTTCTAGGATCTTAAGCTTCAGAATTTTCTGTTGTATCAGAGCCCATCATTCACAAAATGGATATTATGAATTTTTGTAATATTATGGATGGTCACACCATTGATATGATACCACTTATCGCCTCTAGTACTACGCTAGACTTTCCAAATTGCCGCTCTCGGGTGGGCAAATAAAATTGAATAAGGCTATTCAATCCTGCCCTAGGAGCCTTTTAATGTGCACTCAATTTCAGCTTTTATCGATTTACATGGATATCAACCAACATGCAGGAATAGCTTTTCATAATTTACTACCACCCAGCTTTTCGATTTACGCAGTGTTGACAAATCTTCTGCTTCCAAGCAGCGCACTGTGTTTCTCTAAAGTTCTACGAACACCTGAAGTTATATTCATGCTTGCAGATCCAGTTGATAATAAGGAACCAGCTATATGATAAGTGTTTATCAGAATGACTTCAAATTGTTTTGACGAACAGCTTACGCCACTTAGTATAAGTTAAGTACCGTCCCTCCTTTCCACGATCAATATATACTTAAACAAAATATAATTCATTGGCGCCATGCCCATGGCTTTCCGTGATTATAACCATTGTTTATTGAACGTTACAACCTTAACCGAGCATTTCTATTTTTTAGAGCGGTGCGATTTTGTCAATTAACTAAGTTGTCTATACGAATAGAAGACAGAAGACAAACCTTCTTAAAGGTCGACTTCATTTCATTTCGACCTCACACGTCGAAGTAAAAGTTTTCCTCTGCTACTTCTGAAACTAGGCGTAAGTATCTACCATAGCTAGTTTTCAGGATATGAAGAACTAATTGATGTTGATGTAAACATGATTTCTATGCTATCCCTTCGATCGTTCCGGCTTATAGAAAAGCACAGTGTTCCATTCTTCTAAATGCTTCTACTCTCAGAACCGTAGTGGATTTGGCGGAGTGCCAACATAGCTTCAATAAATACAAAGGACATTCTAACAATATCACAACATCTTTCAACAGGCAAACGCTCCCCCAATATATTTCGAGTCAGTTTTATAAGATTTAACAAGTAAATTCTGTCAACATAGGATTGTGGTAAAACAACTTCATAAAAATAAACTTCACAAAATTGAATCAATCTTTCACTTTGTAGAATTTTACTTTTTCAAGAATTGAAAAATGTTTAAAGAACTTTATCACTCAATTGCCCCATTTTTACACCTCAAGGTTGGGCAAAGCACTTCTAGATGACATAAGTACAATATTCAATCTTCGTCTTCTTTCTTCCTTCCATTAATTCCGCTCAAGTTCCTGTAAACTAATCAAAACTTCTTAAATCATCCACATCTGGGGAAAGTTCATCTACGCCGCCTACGACAACGATAAATAAACATTATTTTTATTTATCTTTTGTTTTTTACGAGTATTGTTATAAAAACCGTCGTCGCCACAAATTATTCTAATTAAAGTACAAACAGCTCGTGAGGGATGTTGAATTCTAGAGAAAAAACAAACGTCTTCTCGTAATGACATACGTAAACGTATGAGGCAACCTCTAGGGTTACTATCACCCGAAGAGATGCTTTGCTAAAATCTAATAATAACGCACTGAATTGATGTAAGCTCTAACTTTACACATCGCTGAGTCACACAGAACTCAGCAATCCAGCAGCACTGAGCAAGCAACCATCCAGCCCCAACCCTTCACTGCATAAATGGGCAAAAAATTATAATTTTAATTTTCATCCTCGACGCTGAATAAATCAGTCGAAATGCGTACCGACCGAGTGCCGTACTATGAAACGCTTTACCTCTGCGTGATCATGTAATTCAAGGGATGTTTTTTTTTTCGAAACGTGGAATGTAGACAAAGAGAATCGCAGGCTCCTAGAGTGGCATATGGTACCCGGCAGTCAGCACTAGGTAGCAGGAAACAGGCACCAAGCGGTAGGCACTTCAGCCTACATCAGGGCACACATGGCTGATCACAATGACATGTGGTTGGAAAAATATTTATTTGTACGAATACGAGTTCGAGCGTTTTGCATTATTGGTGTTTTTGTGCTCTGCGTACGTCTATCCGAGTATCTGCCATCCGCCTTAGCAACTACGTCTATAAATACAGCCGTGGAAATTTGCATACTTGATATTGATTTATTCATAGTTCAATTGGTGGGATAGGAGTATGGCACAGTGCGATTCAGCAACTATTTACGTCTCAGGTCGGGGTTCATTAGATGTTTCAGGACTCCTATCAAACAGCACGTGGAAAGAACTTCTAGCTTCTCAAAAAGTGCGTGTCACCTCCAATAGATTCCAATTACGGATTTTAAAGGATATTTCAATTCATTTTTTTTTTTTAAAGAATATGCCTTGATGAGTGCGGTTAACTCGTTTTTCAAATATAAAGGAACGTACGTAAAAGTGACCTGGAAGATGTAAATAGGAAGGTATGCTCAGGTTGAATGACTAATGAGATCATTTCCGGTAGTAATTTTCATTTCAATTAAAGAGCTTAGATACGAACATCTTCCAGGCTGTTTCATTTATTGTTAATACACAAATGAAATGAATTCTATTTCAAAGGTGGAGCTGTAAAGTGTGCGCATGAGATAGGGAGCAATTGGTTTATACATAGTTTTGCTATTTTGGTGCCTTTTATGGGAAATAAGTTAAAGTACTGTTGAACAAAATTGTTGTGCTTATTGAAATGTATGTATAAAACACGTATTAAACATCATAACAGGTGATGGTTTTTTTTTTCCTGTCTGACAATAATTCCGACTTTCCTTTGACTTCAATCTCCCATACTCACATTTTTTGTCTATAACTTAATTAATTAATTTGCTAAGAGATGGCGTAACTTGTATTTTTTCATTGTTATTATTCCATTGAAACATGCGTTGGAAAGCTACTGTCATTGTACGTCATTTTAGTATATGTCATTCATTTGAAGCGTAAGCAACAATACTTTTTTTTTCACTCAAATATGTCGAACTTTGTGCCTGAAAAAGTGTTTTTGCGGGGAGTTCTTCTTCATTACTTTAATATGAAGAAAACTGCTGCCGAAAGTCATCGTATTTTGGTGGAAGTTTATGGTGAACATGCGCTAGCTGAGCGAACGTGCCAAAAGTGGTTTGCATGATATAAAAGTGGTGATTTTGGCTTGGAAGACGATGAACGTCCTGGGCAGCCAAAAAAGTTTGAAGATAAAGAACTGGAAGCATTACTCTATGAAGATTGTTGCCAAACACAAGAAGAGCTCGCAGAATCTTTGGGTGTCACTCAAGCAGCCATTTCAAAACGTTTAAAAGCAGCTGGATATATTCAAAAGCAAGGAAATTGGGTTCCACATGAACTCAAGCCGAGAGACGTCAAAAGGCGGTTTTGCATGTCCGAAATGCTGCTGGAACGCCACAAAAGGAAGTCATTTTTACATCGGATTATTACCGGTGATGAAAAATGGATTCATTACGACAACCCCAAGCGCAAAAAATCATATGTGAAACCCGGCCAACCAGCCAAATCAACGGCAAAGCCGAATATCCATAGCGCGAAGGTAATGCTCTGTATTTGGTGGGATCAGATGGGTGTGCTGTATTATGAGCTACTAAAACCAGGTGAAACCATCAATGGACAACGCTACCGAACACAATTAATCCGTTTGAAGAGAGCAGTCGCCGAAAAACGCCCAGAATATGCGACCAGACACGATGCAATAATTTTCCATCATAAGAACGCTCGGCCCCACTTTGCTATTCCGGTTAAGAACTATTTGGAAAACAACGGATGGGAAGTTTTACCCCACCCGCCTTATACCCCAGTCCTTGCTCCTTCTGACTACCATTTGTTCCGGAAGATGCAGAACGTCCTCACTGAAACACGGTTCACATCAGAGCAGAATATCAAAAATTGGCTTGATTCATTCTTGACTGCCAAGCCGGCGCAGTTCTTTTGGGATGGGATCCACAAATTGCCAGAAAGATGGGAAAAAGTCGTAGCTTCAGATGGGCAATACTTTGAATAATACTATTGTACATGTTTTTCTTAAATAAACGTTCAAATTTTGAAAACCCTACGAATTAAATTACATACCCAATACTTCAGAACAAAACACTTATTGTAAAAGAAATCTGCCAAAATTGAAGCCTAGTTGGGTAGAATCATAGATTAAAGAAGCAAATAATAGTAAATTTCTATTTACTTCAGCCGAAGCAGCGCTAAGTAGTCCCCAATATTGCCGACAAGTATTTAATTTCATCAAACTCGAATTCATACCCAACTTCAACTGCGATGTATTTTACAAGATCAAAGTCAGAGTATCTGTGATATTTGTGACTCAATTAGCCTTTCCACAAAACTCACAGATTCTGATCTTTTCATCAAGGTAATATCACACTACGTGATCTGCTGTGAGCAATACCGCTCGAAATGCCATAAATGACCTCACAACCACCACAGGACTTTTTTTAATTAGAAGTTGTGCAAGGTTACGGATGACTTTTATCAATTTTTGCCCCTCACTTCACTTTAACACCATGGTGTACTGGAAAAGGGCGAATAAAAAATTCAATAAATAGCCCTCAAGTACACGAAACTGTGTATAGTTCTATGGCTATGGTGTATTGCCATTGGAATGTCGGTTTCTGTAAGCCGTTCATTGGAAATATAGTACCTATACACACACTACTGCTTTACCCTATATCCAAAAAAATATTTTATTTCGGCCGCAAAGAAATGTTCTGTAGTGCACCAGACTCTTAAACACACTGATGATTCTACCTCCGCTCACCATCAATAATCATTTCATGCTCTGCAGGGGTTAAAAAAATAGATTTTGATATACACTGGTGTTGTCTATGATATTGTCTCATGAACATCTGACACAATGCTATTAAAACTCCGATTACTGCGAACGTACGAAGTCCACGTTCCCTATTGGTAAGAATTTGATTCAACTAGACAACCCTGTCCACTAAAAAATATGAATCTATGTTCCAAGTAAAAAAATACGAAATCCTGATCGTAATGAACAACATACATATATTATATAGGAGCACATGGAAGGTATTTGCATCTGTGGTGAAATTAAATATTCGTTTAACGCCTAACTAAACAGCCCCAGCCTTAAACAAAGTTGAAGGAGTGAGTTTATTGAGCCCTGTCTGACTCAAGGTCACAAAGAAACCGGGGGAGATAAGAAGAAATATTTCGTTTCCTATCTGCCGTTGATTTTCAACAAACATTGTGTATTTTGCATAATACACTATGATTCTACAAATCGTGAACCCTTCTATGTAACTTGTAAATTATATTACTTACCTCACTAAACCCAGATTTCAAGGATTAAAATTGGAAACACTAAAATGTTATCGAGTACTGCAAACACGTACCCTTTCATGGGTATACATCAACTAGCGTCACAAATTAATCAAATCTAACACCAAAGCAAGATACAGACATGATTTTCTCACACCATCTAGAGCATAAAATAATCGTACCAGCAACAGCAGGAGTAGCAGCTGTTACCCATAGTCCTTGTCATCGATAAGGGGAAACTCACGCAAAACTTTTCCAACTTATATAAGTTCGAAAAGCTAATGCACCTTTGATAGAAAACCGGGAATTCAAAGTACACGTTCAATACCCTGCCACATGTTTATCGGCACAAAGCACGCCACTAATCTAATTACCAAATGAGATAACCAAAAGACTTTAATTTAATCTTCACCCCTTAAAAGTTTTGCTACTTTCATTGAACGTATCCACCCAAGAGCTCAGCAAATATAGCAAAAACACCAAAACCAACAAATCTAAGCAGTCCTTTCGAGAGAAACCCTTTCCCAATCCCAATATGGATTCACATTCCCTTTACTTCCCCTACAGTTGTCGTCACTTTTGTCGTCGTCGGTTATTGTAAACGTCAGCTTCATCATCATCGTCATTTTAGTTCTTCGTCCTTTTGGATAGACCCAAAAGATGTGTGTACGCGTAGATAGCTAAAAATACATTCGCCTATCCCTCACAAATGGCTATCCTACATTTCACTCTAACCTATAGATAGATACAAATTATGTTTTCGGGTGAATTGGGTTAACTTTGAATTACTTAGGTGTGCTCTTCTCAGGAGGCGTAGTAAAAGGAACAACGTTCAGAGTCCCGAAGGCAAAAAAAATTAAAAAACACCAACAAAAAAATATCGACACAATGGTCAATCGCTCGGAAAATTAGTATCCAACCACCCTCACCAGGACCCTTGCCAGGCAACGGACCAGACCAGTCATAACAGCTATCGCATCCAATGAATGGTTCCTTCAATGTTGTTGCCATTAATGTGCTTAATTACTCTCAAAAGCTTTTAAGATTCGTTTTTTTTTTTTTGGGGATACGAGAATAAAAAAATTGCCATAAACCTTGATTTAAAATCAATACGGAAGTGGTGAGCAGTCGTAACTCGGTGGTTAAAATTGTTTAAAAAAAAATTACTTTTAAAAAGTAATTACAGAGATTTAGTAAAGGACATGCTTACGTATCCAGCGATATTCTGTGATTCTTTTAAATCTAGACCATCAGAAGGGGTTCGAGTAAAAATAGAACTGCATCACCGCTTCCTGATTAACCTGCAATGCCCTAGACATGATAACGTTTTGTATCTTTTTACTCAGGAAAAGAGGGATTTCAATTCTTTTTTGCCTAATTACCAATATTATGCCAATCAATGTCTACTCTACGCACGGTCTTTGAAAAGATTTATAGAGTGGATTTTGTCTGATTTGTCTTTTATTTCTTAAACTCTATCAAAGTGTACTATTCCACTACATCAAAATGATACTCGTAATGTATCTGGTTATAGACGATCGTAAATCACTAACGAAGTCGCATAGAGCAGATACAAAATTCTTGACGCGTTTAAATGGAAATTGCAAAGTCTCAATACGATTAGACAGATCACGTTCTGCGAGTATCCTCCTAGTCCAATCCAACCGAATTTGCTTCTACGATCCAACGAGTCAAGTACTCGTATCATCGTATTTTTGCATGGGATTTCGGTTTCGTTCTTTTTTTTTTTTTTTTCCTTTCCATAGGAGTGTATCTCTGTATCTTTTGTTTTCCGGTTTATTGGTTTAAGTTGGCTTATGGCTTTGAATTTAAAAATACAAAAACAAAAAAACAAAAAAAAACGAAAGAAATGAATTTGCTTAATATAAACATTTAGTTTCGAAATAGTAAAAAAAAAAGAAGATACATATTCTGCCAAATGATTATTTACCGAAGAGCCAGTGTATTGTTTTGTATAGATAAATGCTTAGGTTTTTGTTTTGTTTTATTTTTGAGGTACCTGCTTTTATTTATTATTTTAAATGTTAAAAGTAGCCGGAAACATTTTTTTTTTAATTATTGGTGCTTAAGAAATTGGCTTTTTGGTCAGACAACAATTTTTAAATTATAAAAAGAAAAATATACCATATATTTACCAAAAATATATTGCGCAATTGGCCGGGCGAAAGAAAGACACAATGCTGAACGATGCCAGTGACTGAAATGGATAGTAGTGTTACTTTGGATGTGGTTTCGCTATACGCAGCAGACCTATATAAATCTTTTATTGCCTGCATCAAGTCTTTACTTGCTTATAATAGCCAAGTATACTTAAACGTCTCCATAGATTTATACGAGTTGCATATCAATATACCTACAAGTACGAGTACGAGTACACTTGCTGAGCGATAAAATTGCTTCGAACCAACACATTATTACATTATTATTTTTTCATTTATATGGTGTTACAACCTCTCCAATCAACTCGGTCGTAAGTTGGCTGCCTCTACTTACTTTAAGAAATTGGTTGAGAATCCTTCCAACTTTCGAGTAGCGTCTAAAATAAGGTCTTCCTCTATTGCACATGGGCGAATTCTTGAATTTTCCGAGCCAAAATAATGATATTCATTCACAGTATGAGCAGATGGAAAACTGCATTTGTCCAACCAGCCTCTTAAAACGGTGAATCTTCTCTTTCTTCCTACAGGCCCATTGCACTTACGTCTCTTCATTCCAAGGCCATGAAAATGCTGATAAACCGTCAGCTCATGAAATATTTCGAAACACAATGACCGGAAGTACGGTTTTCGATGCAACAGGTCCACTGGTGATTTGATAGCATGTCTCACCGAAAAGTGGAACCAAAGCGTACATTAATCTGGCGAAAGCAAAGTAGATGCACTTGATACATTTAAGACAGTGTTTGGCATCAGGTTCTTTTGTTTAAAATGCTTGTTTTTTGGATTGACGACTCTTTTCTTCAATGTATTAGAAATTATCTTTCGGAACGTTTAATTCAAGTTGTCTTGGATGGTTTCAAGTCGGATACTCACAAAATAAATGCTGGTGTTCCCCAGGGCTTCGTTTTGTCTCCGACACTCTTTTTAATTTTCGTTAATGATCTCTTATCTGCTACTTCTAATCCAATACATTCCTTTGCTGATGACAGTACTTTCTTCTGTTCATATTCATTCCCGGACTCACGTTTCTTCTGTCTATTGACATTAAAGTAAAATTTAAATACCCGAAACCGAAAAACTTACGTTGGAATGACCACATATTCGATGTCGTCAAAAATGCTGCGAAATGTCTAGGTCTCCTAAAGGGATGTTAGAATTATTTCACCTCCTCTGATCTGGCCCCAATATATAAAGCCTTCATCCGACCAAAATTGGAGTACAGTGTCCACATCTGGACAAGTATTCCTAAAACATCTTTGCACCTGCTAGATAGGATTCAAACCCGAGCGATAAAACTCATAGATTATACTAATATCAGTCAGTCAATTAATACCCTTGAACACCGACGTAATATCTCATGTCTCACTTTGTGCTCAATACAAATCGCCAGCAGCATTCCGTCCCTTCAAACTTTGAACCGTAACACCCGTCTCGCGTGATACTCATCAGTATACCCTCAAGCGCGTTTTCGGACGTACTCTAAAATATCGTGATTCGTTCCTAAGCCATACAAATGGCTTATGAAACGCCCTGCTGAGCTCTTTATTTCCTAGTGGACCCAGTTGGCGCGAGACACTTAGCCAAAAGCTCAATTGTTCGCGTACATGGTTCAGGATAACGTGGAACATGACGGCGAACTTTACGCTGCGCTAAAACAATAGCTGGGAAATTGGTCAAAATGAACAGTAACAATAATTCCGCGTTCTTCCGCTTAATTGCTTGTTGTCAAGCATCTATCTATCTATCTGCCTACAATACAAATGTTAAAGCACAATGACACTTGACTTTATTTGCAAAAATTATGGCACATTTGTGTATTGTATTTCTTGTATTTCTTGCACTTAACGAAACCCACACGGAAGTTAAAAAAAACTGGCTTCTTAAGGACTTTTTTTCTTATGAATCGTCTAAAATAATTCAATTCCCAATGGGTAGCTCGAACAGGCTCACTTTAACCAGAAAAGCCCGTTTTGATACCTCAGAATCTCAATATTTTCACATGTACATATGTAGCATCCTTTAAGCAAAACCGAAACGCCTACTGACAGATTTTTCGAACAATTCTTCAAAATGTCTAGTGCACAGCATATGAAGTGTGGTCTCTTCCTTCTATTCATGATCACGGCTGATGCAAAAACCGTTTAAACAGAAGCGAAGGCTATTTGATCTATTGGTGTCTTAAAACGATAGTCTTCGAAGTATTCCAGCGCTAATGTCATCCTGTAGATTTGCCTAGTTACCTTCAGGGGTGACTAGTACTTTTCGGCTGTTGATCTTCTTAAGGATGCTTGATTGAAGTTTTAGCAACTTATTGATATTAGTTCCTCATGCGCTTCCCCTTGCAAGTATCCCATAACTTTTATTGAATTCAACAATGATAACCTAGATATACGAAGGCTGTTTGATGAATATCCGGATTAGAAATTCAGCTTTTTTAAGTTTTGGCAATTTATTTTTCAATATAATCCCCTTTTAGCTAGAATGCGCTTTTCCCAGCGGTGCTGCAACTTTTGTAACTCCTCTGTATAGTACGACTTTTGTTGGCCTGCAAAATACTCCTCCGCGGCGGCGTGACTTTCTCGTTCCACCCGTACTTCTTTCCGGCGGGCGATCTGTTAATGTTTTTGAAACAAAAATAAGTCACAGGGAGCCGAATCCGAAAATACGGAGATTGGGAAGCAATGGGGAGTAGTGAAATTCGACCAGTTTGGGTGTGGCAGATGCGGAGGCGTGAGCCGGTGCGTTATCGTGGTGGAAGAGCACTTTTCTCTTCGGAGAATGTCGTATTTTTTTCAAATCGGCGTTAAATCGGCGTTGAATCGGCCTAATAAATCGATGTAGTATGCTCCTGTGATTGCTTTTCCTTCTCCAAATAGTCAACGTATTCGCATCCTTTGGAGCATGTTCACCATGTAAAACTCATTGTGTGTAACAAAGAATCCATGTCTCATGGACGGTCACGAAATTACGCAGAAACTCCTCCGGATTTCGATTAAACAGGACCAAGCACGTCTTTGAAGTGGTCTTACGATTGCGCTTGTTCTCCGGTGTGAGCAAACGCGGCACCCATCGCGCGGACAGCTTTCCCATGCCCAAAATCTCGTGCGGGATATGGCTATCGCGTTAAGTTAGTTGATATGCCTACTATCTCAGCCAACTCGTGAATTTTCACACGGCCTCCTCTGTGGTAACCGTTTTTGGGCCACCTGGGCGCGGTTTATCAAAAACCGACGTCCGGACACAGCAGGACTCTGCGAATCAATGGTAAACGGTTGTACGGGAAGGTGAATGAACACCATCGAGAATGAGCTTGATCTTATCGCAGGTTTTGCCACTCAAAAGTAAGAATCAGATCACGGAGCGACCTATGGTCGCAAAAAAGACTAACAGTATGTTTTGAAATGGGTCTCAAACCAAAACTAGCATAAGTATCGGATTGTCACTAAATTTTGACAGGCGGGCTAAAAGAGTTTATACTAAATGATGGTATACTCATTTTGGCTCAGTATTGTCACCTACATTCCAATCCGGGTACTCATCAAACAGCCATTGTATTGGCCAAATAATCATTTCATTTCATTAAAATTTTATTCAAATTCATTTAAAAAAAAAAAATAATAGTAAATTCTTAAGAATAAAAAGCGAAATATAATGCCCATTCTTTGAAAGAAAATCGATCAGTGACGAATTGTCTGCTTAAAACTTTACAACTAGCTTTCTGATGTAAGGTACAACACAGAAAAAATAACAAAAATGTGCTTAAAAACTTCAATAATAATGTGTAAAAGAAAAACAGAAATTGCATAACAAACAATAGTGATTACAAAAGAAAAACTTAAAAAAAAAACAACAAACCAAATATATATTTTACCTAATAGCTATTGAAATATTTTGTAGCTCAGAACATTACGTTACCTTATTTAAAAAGGATTCTATATGCCTGTAGTCAATCGTGAATAACTATTTTTTTTAACAACTTTTAAAAAAGCACGGTAATTATGAGTTCTCCTAATAGAGAGCGGCAACTTATTAAAATAAACAGGAGCGGAAAATAAAAAGAAACGAGAAAAATGTGTTCTACGTGCAATTGGTACACAAACAAGTGGCATGTTATTGACACGCAAATTGTATGACCTCGAGTATCTAGTAGCTAGATTCCCACTTTGTTTGAAAAATTCTCTTAAAACCTTAAAAACGTAGAGATGTCTAATAGGGAGAATACGAAGTACACAGAAAAGAGGCAATTAATGACTTAAACGGTTTTTTCTACTAATTATTCTTACAAGATGGGCCCAAAATAACTTACATAAGCTCCTCCCCAACTCGAAAGGCCGTATTGCAGTTTAGAATTAATCAGACCATAATAAATCATGGTGAGAACACTTTTTGGACAAATGAGTTGTAGCCGATACATCTTCCTGACAACGCTTCTTAAATGTGCCTTTACAGAAGATATATGAGGCTTCCAGTTTAATTGAGAATCAAAAGCACTCCCAAGTATTTGAAGCAATTCACTTCTTCTATCTTAAAGCAAATGGGGGAACAACTAACAGATGAAGAATAGTTTATCTTTCCACAGTTATGGCTTGGCAAAGAGAACTTTTTGCACTCAGCAGCATGAAAAAACAGATTTGGATCGAAGAGAGCACCAGTAATCTTGAAGGATATTACTTTGGTTTTATCGCTAAGCACGAGCTTATGCAATGTAAACCACTTTCTTAGGGTGTCCAAATCCTTCTCAATTTTTACGATGCAATCAAAGGTAGAGGTCCCTTCGTAAGTAAACGCTATATCATCTGCAAAAGCAGAAAATAAACCATTGAATTTTTGCTCGAGAGGTCCCAATATCGACCCTTGAGGCACACCGTTATTTAATTTACGAAAATAGCTAAAAATACAATTATTACAAACTTTTTGCTGTCTCTCGAACAAATACGACCAAAACCAATCATGAATTACACCCCTGAAACCGATGTTGTAAAGTATATTTAAAAATAACTTGAGATCAAATATATCAAATGCTTTTGTCATGTCAAAGACAAAAAAGACCATCATGGTCATTGACTCATTGATTCCTTTAAAAAGATTGCAACTGAAGTTCAAAATTGCATCTTCTGTTGACAAGCCACATCAAAAATCAAAGTAACACAACACATAAATAACATACCAAGCAATTTTTTTGAGAACAATAACAGAGATTCTATCACTTGTGCACGAACTTTAACTTAGCATTGACATTATAAATTTAAAAATCTCAAAAGACGTAAAAGGGTCGAAAACGAAACTATTTGTGACTATTCTTTCCTATATGAGACCATTAGAAAAACTACAGGAGCAACTATCCTTAAGCGGAGGTGGTAGGTTTTAGCTTATCAGAAATTTCAACAAAGTAACCATTAAAAATGTTGGCAATTGTAAAAGGGTCAGAAATATTTTCATTATTTCATATAAATTATAGACTCCTTGAGGCTTTCTTTCTTTACCCAAAATCTGATTAACTACCTTCCATTCATGTTTAACATTACCTCTGGATGTCAAGAGTCAGTGAAACAAGCTTTTTTATTTTATCGCAGAGTTTGGAATAGTACTTGTGAAGGCAGTGATTATGCGGATGTTTTTTTGCATTTAACAGTGAGTTTGTTCTTGAACTTTATTTTATGTAATAACATTGTAGTCATCCACGGCTTCAGAAACTTTTTACGATTTGGCCTATTCAAGACATCATAAGTACAACCTTTAATGTGACCATTTAGTATAGCGATAAAGTCATCGTATGCAGATGATAGATTACATTTTAAAAACACTGGCTCTCAAAATTCTTGCTAAGGCCTCTCATATAAAAGTTCATAATTAATTTCGAGTTTGCGCCGACTAGAACTAGGATAGTCCAGTTTACCACATACACTTAAGGAATACAAGTAATGATCTGTTAATTCAAAGACATGAACTTCACCATAAAAAAATTTTTCGTTATTTATGTAAGTGCGAATAAAGATGTAATCGATACAACTCACCGTTGAACTAATAATACGAGTGGGGAGATTTATTACGTTTTTGAGCCCATACGTTGCCATCATGATTAAATACTCTTCGGCATCAATATCCGAGGTATCTAGTATATTAATATTTATATCACCCAAAACCATTAAATTTTAGCGCGTATAGCACCAAGAATCTGTCGTAATTCTTCTATTAAAACTCCTTTACTAAAATCATGTAGCGTGAATAATTCCATTTATCAAAGGTCAAATCAATTTTAATAATATCGGCACTAGAAATTTTAACTTTGGAGCAATCACATGCACAACCATCTTTTGTAAACACAATTACACCATTACTCCATAAAAATTATTGCAATTACCAAAAGGAGTATAACCGGGAATATTGTAAGAATCAAATTCACAGTCGAAAATTTAAATTTCGGTTAACACGATTACTATAGGTAAAATTTCCATAGATTCAACTTGAGCTAGAAAAGAATCAAAATTAGAACGAAGGCTACGAATGTAGCCAGTTACAACTGGTGAAACAACATCACTATCACGTGGATTATAAAACGGAAGGGGCTCAGAACTATTAATTATAGAGTTCATTTACAATTTATTAAATCCGCAGCACAGGTGATCTTCACAGCAGTCTCCTCTTCCGTTTTATGCGTGTACACAAATATAGGGTTTTCTAATAACGACTTGACAACTTTTTTTTTAAATACAATAAAAGGCAAACCATTTGAGATATTTCAAAAACTTTATTATTGGCTTGAAGTACAATCAAAACATTTACGAATGGAACTCGACTTCGTTCATATGGCCGCCGCGGGCACGTTTGCAGCGGTCGATTCGTTGGACCCAATTTTCAACGACTCGGCCATACATTTCGGCCGAAACGGCTGCTATTTCGCGTTCAATGTTGGCTCTGAGCTCTTCCAACGTCGTCGACGTGTTGACATAAACCAATGACTTAACGTAGCCCCACAGAAAATAGTCAAGCGGCGTTAACTCGCACGAACGAGGCGACCAATCGACTGGCCCATGTCTTGAGATAATACGCGCACCATACTTACTCTTCAATAAATCGATTGTTGCTTGTGCTGTGTGGCTTGTGGTACCATACTGTTGAAACCACATGTCGTCCAAGTCCATATCTTCCAATTCGTGCCAAAAATAATCGGTGACCATGGCGCGATACCGCTGACCATTCACAGTAACGTGACGATCGCTATCGTCGACGAAAAAATATGGCCCAATAACGCCGCCGGCATGCAAACCGCACCAAACAGTTATTTTTTGTGGATGAAGTGGTGATTCTTAAAGCACATGTGGGTTTTCACCCGACCAATAACGCATATTTTGCTTATTGAAGAACCCATTGAGCCAAAAATGAGCTTCGTCACTGAAGATGATTTTGCGACTCCGAATATCTGTAGAAAATTTTTATATTGGGTATATAACTTAATTGCATGCGGTTTTTTTTTGAAAATTTGAACGTTTATTTAAGAAAAACAGGAACAATAGTATTATTCAAAGTATTGCCCATCTGCAGCTATGACTTTTTCCCATCTCTCTGGCAATTTGTGGATCCCATCCCAAAAGAACTGCGCCGGCTTGGCAGCCAAGAATGAATCAAGCCAATTTTTGATATTCTGCTCTGATGTGAACCGTATTTCAGTGAGGGCGTTCTGCGTCGACCAGAACAAATGGTAGTCAGAAGGGGTATGGTCTGGGCTATAAGGCGGGTGGGGTAAGACTTCCCATCCACTGTTTTCCAAATAGTTCTTAATCGGAATAGCAACGTGGGGCCGAGCGTTGTCATGTTGTTGTTTACGCTTCAATGATGTTGATGTTTTTGTAGTTGGAGCAATAAAACGACTGGATAAACGATGTTAAAATTTCATTAATCAGATGAGTTGGTATGTGCTTCTTAACTCATTTTGATTTAAATATCACAGATGTGCATCACTTACTTGTTCACCAATTTTGATATCGTTTTTCAAAACTCTTCTGATCCAGATTGAGTAGTTTACTATCATGGTTCATCCACGTTGGATGTTTCATTCGATTTGCCTCTTATGAATGCAGCCGTTCGAATTCGAGCTTCTTTATAGTAGCTCATGATGGTTCAACTACCAGGACATTGTTGTTTATCAAAAGGCTCGTACATCTTTAATATTAGAACTAATATTTGAAATATAATCAGTTGACACAATTGAAACTTTTTAGAGTACTACCACACTTTGTGAAAACTGAGGTGTGCAAAACTCATCTTAGTTTCTATGAGATTCTGCCTTGCTAAAAAGATAATTAATCCTGATCCGTTTTCGAGAAGTTGTCATGTGGACTGTATTTTTATATGTTTTTCTATGTGTTATATATTCTCTTTGTTTGACATTGACATCACAATTAACAACGATCTCAAAGCAGTGCTTAAGATATTACTCGTAATGAAGGTTGACAACAAAATATTCGATGCTACTCGCTTCCCACTTTTTTTATGCCACAGGAACCACTCATTGTCTTCATTTTGAGATTTTCAAGAAGCTTTTTGAGATCCAGGCACCGCGGGAAAATTTTCCTCCGAATGAAGATATTAAACTCCATCTGAAAGGCATTGAAATATTTAACCTGCAAGTGCGACTAATGGAGAGAGACGATGGTGTTTACAATGGTTGTTACGTTGCAATTGTTTTGTGCTGGTCTTCTTAAATGTTATCGTCGGAGTTTCGAATTTCATTATCCATTTCATCTTGACGAGCCATTACAAATTCCAGGATCAACTAAACAATTAAGTTCTCAGATCTCCTATGTTGTATTTGTTTTATTTGTTTAACTATTGCTTGAAGTACAAGAATTTACTTATTTATGTGATAAAGTTTCAGGTTGACTTTTATGTTTGATGTATTGGGGCATACTAAATGGACAATCGTAGGGCGTTATCTCTATTAATTCGGAGTTAGTTACCACCAAACCAGAGTTGTTTACCAGATGTATCCTTAGTAAATCATATCCAGCATGTATCGGAACATTGTTCACACTTTAATTGATAGTTATTTTTACATCAGTAAACGTTAACAGCAACACCTCCGTCAATCAATGGATGTTTGTAGGTACAAGGTACAACTCAATCGATGATGTAACATCGTGTGAACAGTCAAAGCCCACCTGACCAACCCCCTTGCATGTCTGTTAATGGAAATGACAACTTTTGTTATATAACAGAACCGATTACTCTTTTTCTCTACACCGTTTTTGACCGTGAAAATGAAATTGATATAAAATACGTTAAAAATGTGGGAAGCACGAAAAGTTAACGGGCTGATAACATCCATTCACATTCACATTAATATTACTCAATCAAAGCAGAGGAGGGGAAATCCAATAGAACTATATTCAAAAATAAAACCATTAATAGCACAAACGTCAGACGTAGTCATGATACGAATATCGACGTTTTACGGAAATTCCATTTTGTGAAATTCTGAATCAGCTGCTGCACTTATAAATCCACTCAAAAATTATATTGTTGTGTAATAATTAGGGAAGCTCTAACTATTGTTATTATTTTTTGTCACATTATTGTGTAGATAGTTTTTTTTTTTTTTTGCCATGAAGTACATAACTGATAATTCGAGTGAATAGAGAGGGAATACATACATTTGTTATGACAGAAACTGACTGATTGGTGTAACTGACAAGACAACACTTAAAGTCGGAGCGATATGATCTTAAGTTTGACAGGATTCTTAGCATAACTGAATGACGGCATCTATTGTGTTGATTTTTACTATACATAAATCTAGGTCACGCAACTCTTATTTCCCAAATGGGTGAAGTTAGGTTAGGCTTCATAGCCTAACGACATCCTCGGAGAACCTATTGAATGGCAAGTCCCGAAATGCCCTCAGCTTCCCTGTAGAATTTCGGTAACCCCAATGGTTAGAGGAACGTTCAAACCTAAAGAAAAATTTTCATTTCGGCTTTTTTTCAATTTGGCGAAACTCCTTTACATGTGCGTTATGTCCACTATGGCTTTTAGTTCAGCGCAAAATCCGCATCTTTCAGTTACTACCAGTCTGAGTCTTCTAGTATGTATTGAGCTCCAATATTTTGAGCTCCTCAATGCTGAGTTTGAAAATTGTTCTTATCAAAAATTGGCCTTAGATACTGTGTCCATCTTAGTTTGAAGATCACCAGTTATCGATTTATAATCTAAATTTTGGTAATCACAGTCTCTAACTCTTTATACTAGCTCCTCTTCTCTTCTCGCGAGCTTACCAGTTAGCACATTTCCTCCTATGTTTCAGTATCCTGGTAACTAACAATTGTTTTTCTATCGGAATAGAGCATTCAGACAGAGAACTAGTCTATTGTACTCTTTGTGTATTCCTCTTACAGAAATTTATTAGTTTTTCAAAGAAAGATGAGTTAACGCTTCGGTGATAAAGTGCCTACAATAGCAGCATCATTGTATTCTTAAACTAACTTGAAAGTTGTAAGAGGTTTCAACAAGTGTCTTAACACAGCTACGCTGTCGATACAGATGCAAATGCTTTGCACGCTCTACCGATTGTTTGTTATATATAGTTGCCATCAGGATTGTGTATGTGGAAAACAGAATCTAGTTTTCCTAACGAGGAGTCAAATCTTACATCATCGTCCTCAAGAAAGATACGACGCCGCAAGCTAAATTCATTTTGGAGCCATTCGCAAAGACCCGATGATCATGTTACTTTCCTGGCTTATATGTTTGAGCATAGACGTTAGGACTATTGAGAGCGTTAAGCAATGAGTCGATTAGCATGCACCATACTAAAGGAGGCAGGACGCCACCTTGCGGGCAACTCCTATTACCTCCGTCATCACATACAGGGTGAGTTTTTTAACTTGAGACATCCAAATTACTCGAAGAATACGCGATATCCCGAAAAATGTTTCGGACGAATATCACAAGGCTATGAAGGGGACATAAGATGGTGACCACGAGTTTGACCTAAGCCCCATTTTCAAGGTCAAACGAAGGTCACTTTTGATTTTTTAATGGAAACCCCTATTTTTTTTTTGACAAATTCGTAATCTGCGTGAAAAATTACAATTCTTTTAGATGAAACACTTTTTTCAAAAATGCGTTCTTTTCCCGTCAGAGGGCGCCATAAAACTTTAGACATCAAAATTTCTCGAAAAGTACGAAATATCGCGAAAAATGTTTCAGACAAAAGTCACTATGTTCTGAAGGGGACATAAGATGGTGACCACGAGTTTGACCTTGAGATCCATTTTCAAGGTCAAACGAATTTCACTTTTTCAAATGATAATTCCTGATTTTAATTGCTCAGTCATATTTCTCAATGGGGCACACGACTTTGTCTCAAAGGTCTTATTAATTCAGTGCTAGATACCACTGCACTGGCACGCCTAATTCATTAATCGGTTTCCAACGTTGATAGGGTGTTAGAAGGTCGAGATTTGTTTTGAGGAAGTCATTATTGCCTCGAGTGAGGTTAAAACTCAAAGAAATTTCAGATAGACACAAATTGTCCTAAACTTATCTGAGAGTGTATGATGTGCACTCTGCCCTTTTTTTCTACTTGAACGAAACTGTACTTCTGATTGTACTGATTATTATTAGTAACGTTTTCTAGATTGATAATGCAGGCTATTTAAATTCTAGAGAAAATTGAAATGATATTGATTTATGGAGAAAGTGGAAGGAACATCGATGGTGCTGTTGCTCTTTACGCCCAACGTTTCCCAGACCAGATACGATCGCGCGCTTCCTTTTATCGGATCATCCAACAATTCACTGGGGAAGAAAGTGTGCCACCAAAGAAAAGGAATCGGTCAGATAGGGTGGCTGTTGAGGACAATGAAATAGCAGTGTTAGCTGCAGTTGCACACGATACCACATTAGCACTCGGCAAATAAGTCGTGAATCAGGAATTTCTCAAACGACTGTTTGTAAGATATTACATCGGCATAAATACCATCCTTATCATGTTTCAATGTATCAAGAACTTTTTATAGTGAGGATTTTCGCAACCGGGTTTCCTTTTGTCAATGTAATTTTGATGTCTTAAGTTTTATAATAATAACAATTTCGTTTCACATTGTTATTGCATCTCTTTGTTATATATGTATATCCCTTTCCGGATATAAAGCTAAGGAAAAATTTTTAATGTGATTGTGTGAAAGTCTAAAAGTTATCTGTAAAATTTATGCATTAATTAAGCATTTCAAGCTGGTGAGCAGTAGTGCCTTGTTGCCAGTTAGTTGCTTGATCAGTTAATCAGTTAAATGATCTAGTACAAGGTGCAGGAGGCCTCCAGTCAGGGCATAGGAATGATACGAAGTGATGGTTATGCATCTAACACCGCTCATTTTCCAAGTACCATTTGGTTTTGTTGCTTTTCATAAGATTAGTGCGCCAAAATAAGTATACGTCTCACTACCACTATAGATAGCTCTAGATATCTACGATATGGAAGATTGATTCTATAACTAGGAGGGTAGCAAATTCGACAAGGTGAATATTCCTTTTTACATATATCTTTTTATTGACAAAAGTTGAAACCGATTTTTATTTTTCTATCCACATCATCTAGAGCAGTTTATGCTGATTTAACAATCATGTACTAATGTTGTTTCTCACTCAAAAAGTCTTTTCTGCATTTACTCCATATACCAAACCTTCCCCCAAAACTGATTGATATAGAACTGTTGAACCGTTTTGACACTAGCTGGTCTCAATTAAAGAAGAACTCCTCTTTCTTTTTAATAGATTCTCCTTTCTTCTTATTTTTCATCAAGTCAACACTTGTTTCGCCTTTCAAAAAAAAACTAGCTTGCAATGATAAATGTAATGCGATTCTTTCTATCTGACAACTGTGGTGTACTGCTTGATTTCAGCACTTTCTTCGTATGCAATAACAAAAACCTTAAACTAATTGGATACTTGAAGATCTTTGAAAAAGCCCTCATGCTATCCCCATCAACAGTGTCCATCACAAAGTTTAATTCGAAAAAATCCATCTAATTAACCTCTTTAAGGATAGCCTTCGAAATTACAGGTATTGGCACAGTTTCAAATCACTCTAACAATAGTTTGGAGCTGAAGAAAAATCTCACTGTCGAATAGGGACATTAAACTTCTATTATCAAAACAGAGATTTACACTGCGAGATATGTGCCAGAGAATATATCAAAAGGTATCGCTTAAAGATATCAAAAAGTAAAGCCAGATAACTAAGTAACTCATAAAGCCCTCAAGCTCTTTAATAATAAATCTAAGCTGGCGTGAAATTGTTTAAATGCCGCCCTTATTGCGACGAACTTGCCAGAGAACGTAGAACGTAGACATGAGCGAACGCCATTTCACAATAAGCGTTAAGGATATTTATGCTGCGATTGCTGTTGGTACTATAAGCATTTGAATTGAGTGCTCTGTTCCAATCGAATATAAAGGCTATTAAGGTGGCGAAAAATAACTTGGAAAAGAGCTTATGCCCGCCAGGTGGTCAAGTGAAATGATAGATGAAACCTTAGCTCCATACAGGCATCATCCTTAACGTTGCGTACAAGATCCTACCTGGTGTATTACTCGGATTAGTAAGCATCCGGCTACCTTATTACACACAGTTAAAAGGGCCGTTAAATACACAACTGCGCAATAATTAACACAACAGCAGATGCTAAAGAAAACTCAGAAGTCCAGATCAATACTCACAATCTCTTTATTTATTTAAGATAAAAGTATCTACAAAGTCTATGCAGAGCTATGTCTAGTTTTTACATCCTTGCTTAGTTCGTCTTAATTTTCTTAATGATGATAAATAATGCACACTTCTCCGTTAACGAGGGAAACAATCTTACTGAAGCTCTCAGTAAAAGAAAATCATAAGCCAACACCAGAGTATGCAACTACGTACAAACAAGACGATGGGAAAAACATAGCAAGCTGTGTGTTTACAACTGCTGTTGAAGCGACCATCCGCAGGTCAAAATTATCGATGACTTTTTCAAAAATAAGTGGGTTCATGGCCGCAGTTTCTGTATTCTGAGTTGTCATTGGGTTATTAGCAGAGCCCTTACTCTTCAAATAACCCCACAGGAAGAATTCTTAAGGTGCCAAATCGCATGACCTTGGAGGTAATAAATTGACTGATTGATAGCTTGTGGGTCGTCCAGACCTAATTCAATCCATTCTGAAAAAAAAAGCCGGTTAACATGTTGCAGTAACATTCTCCAATCACTGTAACTGTCTCTCCAGCCTCATCTTCGAAAAATACGGACCAATGAATCCGCCAACCCATAATACAGTGACTTTTTGGGATGCATTAATTTTTCGTGAATCTCGTATGAGGTTTCCGGTCGCCAGAAACGAAAATTTTGTTTATTTATGTACCTATCTATCCAAAAATGGACTTCATCGGAAAAGATAAAATTCGATGACAAAATGTCCTGGTGATCCAACATCCAATTAACAAATCGGCGTCGTCGTAGAATTCGGAGGATTTTATAGGCATGCAAATCAAGATTAAATATTAAAATGTTAACTTCGGCGACGAATTGAGGTGCTTGGCTAGTTTCGGTGGCCGATACCGAACCAGTTTCTTCAAAACGAAATGTTACTTTTACAGATCGCTCATTTTCGTAATAAGATTGAATAACAAAATTTCGTTGTGGCGTGATAAACGACTCCATTGCCAGAAACTGGCAGAGACTGTATGACATCTATCAAAATGAATAACCATATTGAATTTAGGAAATAACAGTAATTAATAGATAACATCCACACTATCTGTTGGCTCACCCCTTATCTGCCCCGCATTTAACACTGCAAAAGGCATCTAACCATAAATCAAACGATAGTTACATTAGCCAATCGCTGCTCTTTTGTCCTATGTAAGGCGGCAAAGACTTTGTATAAGACTAATGTCGAACCAATCCTGCTCTAGAGCTCAGAAGCATGGACTTAATCGTTTTGAAGGCAAGATTAATTGAGTGATTTTGATCCCGTTTGCGTTGTCAGGTTTTGGGGGAGAAGATTTATGTGTTACTGTACGTAGGCTCCTGCCCGAAGAGCTTTTGATTCTAACAAGGGGCAACGCAATAGAGAAAGACCTCGTCTAAGCTAGGTTCGCGCAATTGGCAGTATAACTTAACTAACTTAGACTGCACAATTGCAAAATGTAAGCCAGAAGTTGCTCTTACTGGAGGGGTCCTCTCCGTAAGGTAGCACTATGCAAGTATAATAGGTAAGCAATTAAGGTACTCATGCGTCAAAGGATGGAACTAACAGATGGCGCAGCTATTTAAAGAAATGAAGCATACGTTTTATTTAAAATATGATGATTTTCGTATTTGTTTAATATCATACAATATATGAACTACACCTATTAGGCATAGAATCTTTAAAATATTTCAAATAAATCCTCTTGGTAACGTATGGTCCCTCAAAAAAGCGAAAAAACCGAATGTTTATACATCTCCCGTAACAACTTTAACCTTCACACCGGAATTATTTCCATGTCAAAAGCAGAGTTAGAGCCGATGAAAAAACCCTACCCATCAACCTTTTTAGAAATTAAAAGTTTTGAGAAAATTGAGTGAAAATTAAAAAAAAAAAAACACTCTCACCTTGCAGGTGATTAACAAATTCAAAATGTTTAACACATTCTAGTAAATGTTTCCCCCAAAATCGTTGGCACTGCCCTAAGAAGCCTGGGAGTAAGTTCATTTGCAACATGTTTATATTCACATAAAAGATAAATATTTAGCCAAAACAATTTTCAACAACCCAACCCACCCACATCAGGTGGGTTGATGTGGCAGATCCGAGAGGAAGATTGAGGGGAGAGTTTTATTATTATTATCTAAACAGATTGTGGAATTGGGAGCTACATTAATGCCTTGGTACATTCATGAGCTCGGGATTTTGGCATGAATCCAAAGAATCTTCGTACAAAATACACACAGAGAATAGATTGTCGGGTACAATGATAAGGGTTGGGGGTGAGGGCAATGAGAAAATGAGAAAAATTATTAATTGCCCGGTAAATGTGTGTTGTACACGCGGGCGTATGTGGAACAATTTCTGTTTTCAAGAAAGTTTTTATGGCAAAATGAAAATTGAAAAATCCATTTTTTCTGTTGTTCGACGTGAAGTTGTTGGATGTATCTTTCGATTGAGATCAACATTTTTTTTGTTGTCGGTTATTTTTTTACTTTTGGCAACATTTTGATGAATTTGCATTTAGTGCATTTGGCAACAATTTATGGTTTGGATCGTTTTTGTTTTTTTGTTTTCTTTTTTTTTGTTTCGTTTTGTTTTGTTGATTGAGTTGGTTTGGATGTTTATTTTTGAGAACTGTATTTTGTGCTTGAACGAATGATGCACCAGATTTTGGGTAGCGAAAAAATTATGTGCAGCAGGCATTGTAATATCTTTTGGCATTGATAGGGTAATCTGGTTTCCGTTGATGCATTTAAAGAGTTTAAACAATTTGTTTTAAAACAGATTGTAACGGCAGATGTTGATATGGCTGCTGGATTGAGAAACACATAAAGTAAAGCCCTGACATCGCTCTAGATAAATATACTTTACTTCTTTCACCTGCTCTTCAAAATTTATTTATTCATAGTTCCATAAGATACACACACAACAAAAAAAGAATATTCATCGTCTAGAAAAGATCCGAGGCATGCTATAGAAAGCACCTATAGACAAATTATTCTTTGAAAACTGTAGAAAGAAGTACTAAAGTAAGAAACAATCACCTGACGCATGGCGTACAATAGTTATTATGATGTGACCATGTAGGTTCACCATTTTTGACGACAAGTCATCGGGACCAATTCGTTTCCAGTTTTCAACACGACATTCTTAGTCCAAAGGAAATTCCTATTCCTTTCTATGGGAAAGCTTATAGTAAAAGTCTTTAATACTAGTTGACTCAGATCAGGCTCCTAACTCTTTTTGGTGAAAACAACAACCTAATTTAGAAAGAATGGATTGAAATCGTATCGTCTGCGTCTGATATAGCGATAAATGTATTTATAGTATATGCAGGTTTAAAGTCAATGCATAATATGTAGATGATGAATACTCATATCTTACTACAACTCGATTATATTTTCCAGGATTTGGTTTTTGTCTATCGTCGATTTGCTGAGCCTGGGGCCACACTATTATGCACTGAACTCATAGTGCAAAACATCCGTCTGTCTTCTTATGTATTGGGTCTATAACCTAATTCATGCGGTTTGTACGTCAATTCAATATATGTCATTCATTTGAAGCGTAAACAACAACTTTTTTTTTTCACTCAAATATGTCGAACATTGTGCCTGAAAAAGTGTTTTTGCGGGGAGTTCTTCTTCATTACTTTAATATGAAGAAAACTGCTGCCGAAAGTCATCGTATTTTGGTGGAAGTTTATGGTGAACTTGCGCTAGCTGAGCGAACATCCAGAATTGATTTGCACGATTTAAAAGTGGTGACTTTGGCTTGGAAGACGATTAACGTCCTGGGCAGCCAAAAAAGTTTGAAGATGAAGAACTGAAAGCATTACTCTATTAAGATTGTTGCCAAACACAAGAAGAGCTCCCAGAATCTCTGGGTGTCACTCAAGCAGCCATTTCAAAACGTTTAAAATCAGCTGGATACCTTCAAAAGCAAGGAAATTGAACATGAACTCAAGCCGAGAGACGTCGAAGGGCGGTTTTGCATGTCCGAAATGCTGCTGGAACGCCACAAAAGGAAGTCATTTTTGCATCGGATTGTTACTGGTGATGAAAAATGGATCCATAACGACAACGCAGAGCGCAAAAAATCATATGTGAAACTCGGCCAACCAGAGAAATCAACGGCAAAGCTGAATATCCATTGCGCGAAGGTAATCCTCTGTATTTGGTGGGATCAGATGGGTGTGCTGTATTATGAGCTGCTAAATCCGCGTGAAATCGTCAATGAACAACGCTACCGAACACAATTAATCCGTTTGAAGAGAGCAGTAGCCGAAAAACGACCGGAATATGCGGCGAGACACGTGGCAATAATTTTCTATCATGACAACGCTCGGCCCCCGTTGCTATTCCGGTTAAAAATTATTTGGAAAACAGTGGATGGGAAGTCTAACCCCATCCGCCTTATAGTCCAGATCTTGCCCCTTCTGACTACCATTTTTTCCGGTCGATGAAGAACGCCCTCACTGAAATACAGTTTACATCAGAGCAGAATATCAAAAATTGGCTTGATTCATTCTTGACTGTCAAGCCGGTGCAGTTCTTTTGGGATGGGATCCACAAATTGCCAGAAAGATGTGAAAAAGTCATAGCTTCAGATGGGCAATACTTTGAATAATACTATTGTACATGTTTTTCTTAAATAAATGTTCAAATTTTGAAAGAAAAACCGCATGAATTTAAATATATACCCAATATATATGTTTTTCTTTTGACATATAAAGCCAAAGGCTTCTTTTTCATTGATTGTCGCAACATTCTATCACTGCCGTCGAGATTTTTCTTCATTTTATCTTTTGTTCTTCTAAATGTTTTCAGATTTAGTGTGTTTGACTCAAACAATAGAGGATGTGACATTTTATTTGCAGTCAGTTCAGCAGTACAAAATTCAGAGAAACAAGTTTGCAGCTCTTGACGAGTTACTACTTCTGTTAACTGATTAACAGTTTCTTTAAAGTTGGCAACAACTGGTCTATTTTTTTTTTTTTTTTTTTTTTTTAAGTAGAATTATCCGTATAATCTTTGCATACATTGCGGTTTGCATTTGTACCATCTGGTTTTCTGACTGTATCCAGTCTGACTGTAATTTTTGCTCAGCACGATTGTATCAAGTCCTGTTCCACCATGGAATAGACGATCCACCGGTCGGAAGATACTTGTTATTCGAAAGGTTTTACTACTTTTTTGCAATTATCTTCTGTTTATTTAGTTTTTTTCTGGGAAATATTGTCGAAAGACGTCAAATGTGGGAATGTTGCATGCATTAAGCAGTTCTTTCCGAAATAGCATGATCCGAGAACGATGTTTTTTACTAAGCTCTTTGATTTCCTCCCTGTGTAGAAATTTTCATGCGAAAATGCAAGAGTCATCACTAATTTTCTTTTGTATCCCATAAATTTACACCTATCTACGCACATCCAAGCAGAAATAAAATCTGATAAAGTCGTTCAATCTAAAAACCCAACCAAACAGTGGTATTGTACATTTCACAATTATTTGGTTATCATAACCGAGATTAAGGACATTACCAAGATCTCTAACAACGTGCGGTGCTTATCAGCAGATTTTTCGATGAAACAAAAGTTTAGCTCTCAGCGTTCTATTTATTTAGACAGTAGAAAACTAGAAACTACAAACTACAATAAATAATTGACTCTCATCCGTCCATTACCAGTTTTAATAATAAGATCTTACAATAGAGCAACAAAAATCCAATTCCCCACTTAATCTTAAGAAATCTTTACAAGTAGAATCTAACAAAATATTACTTATAAGTGCAATTATGTAACATTCTCTGTTACATAATTCCCCAAATAGATACTAAAAATGGTAAATGACATTCAGCATGAGTATTTGAATGAAAAGAATCTATGGGAATTCCCATACTGCGACGTTCCGCTAATTAAAAAATATATATATTCACAGCATGTACCCACGTATGAGTTCCTAGTAGATGAAACTGTTCAATAATCTCTTACCCGAGGTAATTGAACTTGAAAGCTTCTCATCGAAAGTGAAATTCTTAATGAAAAAAAACAAAATATTTAAATGTTTTATAATTTTTTTTTTTTAATTTTTTTTTTTAAATCAAATAAATCAATGAAGAATGCCTTTCCCACATCGGATATGCTTAATTCCGAGAATTACCAAAGAATTTGGCAACCTTCTTTGTTTCCTTATACATGTACGACTACGAGTTTGTCACGCATCCGTCGGATGTTTGGCGACAATTTACAATTTCCCAACAAATTGAACGTTCGTGCAGTTATTTTTCTGCAGCATCACTTCACTTGATTGGTCATCGTTTCAATGTCAAGGAAAAGAAAATTCGGTCAACAAATTGTTTATGCAGATAATCGTAGAACTGCACCTGTACCACGATGATCCTGGGAAATTTTCAATTTTCCATGAAATTACTCACAGAATTCTGGGAATTCTTTTTCGAAAAGCTCAGTTTTAATAAATTTGGCGCGTTTCCATATATCACCAAACAAACCTAAGCAATAAGATTTTTTATCTCCCAAACACGTTTGTGGCAGGGAAAGACTAAAAAAAAAAAAAAATTAATTCACTATTATTTATATGTTGGTGGCTGAGACTAAGAGAGAAAATATTTTAATTTTCTACCAATTTTGGGTTTTTTTCTTATGGTTTGGTAGATTTATATATATATATTTCTTTTTTTATATATTTATCTTGGATTTGATATTATTATTTATGTAAAGATGATTTTGTGAATGAATGAAATCGATGGGTGATTCATTGCAGAGGAATTTGACTTTGCACATTCCTTTTGGAACGAAAACATGAGGTTGTTTGCTTGGATTTGTTGAATGTATAGTAAATGTTTATTTAACGGTTAGGAATTTGAATATGATTTGATTTGTTGAAATGTTTTCTTACAAAACGTCTAGGACTGAGTTTTTTTTTTAGATACAAAATCAAGAGGAAACATATTGTTGATTGAACGGTTTGGAACTTGGATAAATGTGTTTTTTTTTTTTTTCTTCATAATATTGAAAGGACAAATTAAATCTTGATTCGTCTTTTACTGCAATATTCTGGTTTTTTCTACTTGTATACCCATTTCTTTGATGAGTTACATTTAAAACGCATCAAATGTTTTAAAATTTTGAGGATATAACACATGGGCTGAAAGGTCAGTGCCGTTTTATGGTAAAACACAAAATTTTTGCAAAATTCAACTTTATTTATCAATATAGTTGCCTTCGAGGGCGATACACTGATTTAAACGATTTTTCAATCTTTCGATACCAGTTTTGTAGTACGATTTCGGTTTAGCCTCATAATAGGCCTCTGTTTCGGCGATTACTTCTTCATCGGTCTTAAATCTCTTTCCGGCGAGCATTGAGTTTTGAGGTTTGCGAACAGGAAATAGTCAAATCTGGAGAATACGGTGGGTGGGGTAGCCGAATTCATTCAATTTTGCCATCGTTTTCATCGACTTGTGACACGGTGCATTGTCTTGATGAAACAGCACTTTCTTTTTCTTCAAATGCGGCCGTTTTTCTGCGATTTCGTCCTTCAAACGCTCCAACAACGCAATGCAATAGTCGCTGTTGATTATCTGCCCCTTTTGGAGAAAGTCGATGAAAATTATTCCATGTGTATCGAAAAATACGGATGGCATAATATTGCCAGCCGACTGTTGAGTTTTTGGTCGTTTTGGACGAGGTTCGTCGCCTGCTCGCCTCTCAGCTGACTGCCGACTTGACTCTGGTGTTAAGTGATGGAACCAAGTTTCATCCATTGTCGCATAGCGACACAAAAATTCGGCTTTATTGCGGTTGAACAGCTTTAAACACTCCTCTCAATCATCAACACGTTGTTGTTTTCGGTCGACTGTGAGCCAATGCGGCACCCACTTTGAACAGAGCTTTCGCATTCCAAATATTCGTGTATGATATATCCAACACGCTCTTTTGATATCTTCAGAGCCTCAGCTATCTCGATCAACTTCCATTTACAGTCATTCGTAATCATTTTGTGGACTTTTTTGATGTTTTCATCTGAAACAGCCTCTTTTGGTCCTCCACTGCTGTAGTGATTACGCCCTTCACCTTGACTGAAATCAAAAAATCAAATCAAAGAATCAAAAAACAACCCACATTGTGAAAAGGCAGAGTTTTAAAAAAGGATGTCGAATTTTTCCCGAAAATTTTATGATTTTTGGCGCGCAAAAGTAACGTTTTTCATACAATAAATAAACTGGAAGCTCATCGAAGAGAAACATTCACAAAATAAGCAAAAAAAAAGAAATGTAGTTTCGAGAAAAACGTATTTATAAATAAAATGATTGATTTCTGACCACTGAGCGGCTACTCTTTAGAAGGCTGTAACGCAAACACTATTTCAAATTCATTTGAAATTTTAGTATGTTCTTTTTACAAGCTATCGAAATATAAAAAAAAAAGTCGATTTTTCCAAAATTTCACACTAGGTGTGCCCCTTAAGAAATATGTTCTTCACGCGATGTCTTTTATATTTTCCTGAACTACAAAATTATGAAGATACAATCACGTTTGGGTATCAGGTCCAAACCCTTTGAGTAATCATTCGATTAAGATTTTTAAATATGTACATACGGAAGTTGTTATTTGTTTTTCTCCTAGATGCTTTTTCAAAGTTTTTAAAAGTAAAATCTACAATATAATCATCCTGTGCTTATGGTGAATATTCTATTTAAATGTTGGGAAAATATAGAATATAATAAATGTACCAGAAATATGTAAAATGTCTTTTATATTAACATTTATCATCCTTTTATTTAAAATTATATAATTTGTATTATTTTCTTATTTCATTGTTTTTAATTGAAATTTTTAAATAAAAATTTATTTATACTTAAATAATCATTTTTTCTCTTAGGTGATAATAGTATAGCTCTACCAGAGTTACAACAAAATAATGAACATTCTGAGATACAATTGAGTGATGTCAGTAAGTATCGGCATATTATATGGATAGTTTATAATAACAATTAAATAATTTTAAAGTGATTAATATAGATGCGTTGGTCTTTAACAATATAAACTCTAATTTTCCCATTATCGAATCGTAAGGCTGTGAATTTTTGAAATTTCAAGCAACAAATTGTTATTTCTGACTGATGTATGGTAAAAAGCGTATAGCTTTTGTTATTTAATTTTTTCATAAATCTAAAAATGTAATTTGTTAAAATTGTGTGGACCTTTACCATTTACAATAAATAATCTCCATTTTCTTGCTGACAACTATTGCCTCTTTCTTAGGCATCTTGCATTGCGGCACACAATAATTTTGTCTCCAAATTTGATATTTTTGAATAAATATTTAGCTTAGGCTCATGAATCGTCTGGGACTTGTTCAAGTCAACCCGTTACTTGAAGCAGGCCCATAAAAAGAAATATATTATGACGCCGTCAAATCTGGAAAACGGTTAAGCCAAGCGTAATCTGCATTTTTCGTAATGAGTTAGCTCCTAACAGGACCATATGTTAGGGTTATTCTCAATTGTCGAACATTCAGAAAATCTTTCTATTATTACACATCCCACACCGATAACTCTATCTGTCATGCTCATCATACCAAATATTCTTAGATTCTTCCAGTTTCGGCAATTTCGTTTATCCAATTAATTCCAAATGGGCATCATCGCTCATATTTAATTAGAATTATTTGTGGCTACCTGTACGGATATATTGGCATATAAAATACATAGTAGGCGTTGTTTTTCGTTCCGCGGTAATAATTCTTGATTCAATTGAATCTTTTATAGGAATAATTTCAAATCAAGTTCTAAAACAAGTCTTTTCGATGTTCTAGAGATGCCCAATTGAGTAGCACTTCGAGAAGTTGACACAGATGTTTACACAAGTTTCACCCAAATCGATGCAGACGATATTTAGATCTTTCGATACATTGCGATGTTTCTTGAACAGTGTTATACACATGTCATCTGCATTGACTGTCAAGGCGTTTCTTTCATAGGCTGTCTTGAGCTCTCTCATATATTTCCATATTATACGATATCAGTTTCACTTATCAATAGTTGTTGCAATTTTTCGTGTAATCTTTGCCTTTATACATTCGAACAGTCTCTCTCCAATCATTCGAGTTAATTTATTGAACAAAAGCGTGTGCTAATTAAATGCAATATTTCCGATTGTATCCCATAGTATCCCGATTTTTTCGAGTTTTTGCTATCTGGCTTAACTGCACGCCCTCGGGCAATTCCTATTTCTTGTTATTATTTAGCTTTTGGAAAAAGAGCCTTTATGAAATAATAAGTTAAATTCGAAATTTTCCAAAGAAGTCGTTCGAAAAAATTTGTTCAACCCTGATTGATAGCTGTGAGTAAAACAAAAGCTGTTTTTGTTTCGTTTTTTTTTTTTTACATATAAAATGACACAGCTTTATCCGGTGTATCCACAACACTATCAAAATTAACCCAAAGGCGCTATAAAGGTAAATATTTAAATAATTAAATATGTATACCAGCATGGTCTTCCTTCTTCACATATCCCATAAATGTAGCATTTAAGTCAATTGAGGTTAATAACATCGTTATAAACACCATCTCTTTCGTCTTCTTTTTCTTTTATTCCGGAAGCTGATATTAGCAGCAGCACTTTAACTTTTCTTGGAGCATAGGACGACTACCAGGTTCTCTCTGTTTGCAGCTGGATACCTCAGCTGTATCCACGATCGCAAATTTTGCGACTGAGCTTCCGTTATAACAGTTGACCTTCATGTTTTTCTTGACCTGACAACTCGTCTTACACATTGAGATTTTCATTGGAAGCACTGTTTCGCTATGTTGTTATCTGGTTTCCTCTGTGCATGGAGAATCTAGCGTCATTTTCTCTATTTGATGTCAATATCCACTTTTGTTTGTCCATTCCTGACCCGCAAATCATTGTTGAAAACAGTTTGTGACCACCGGATCTTTAGGATGTAACGCAGACAACGATTAACAGAAGCTTGTAACCTGCTCGAGATGTTCGCGGAGCATTTAATCGTTTCACCTGCAAATAGCAATATATAGGGTTTTCAAATAGGGACTTGACAACTTTGAATTTAATTTGTGAACTCACTCTTTCACTAGTCATCAAACTGTCACTGTCAATTTATTCAGTAAACTCAACATTTTTATCATGGTAAAGTACACTAACGAGCTACGTTCTCCGATTGGGTTATGGAGAAGATGCGCCAAGATGATGAATTTCATCGTAAAATCATCTTTAGTGACGAAGCTCATTTTTGGCTCAATGGGTTCGTCAATAAGCAAAATATACGTTATTGGTCGGGTGAAAACCCACATGTGCTTCATGAATCACCACTTCATCCACAAAAAAGAAATGTTTGGCGCGGTTTGAATGCCGGCGGCGTTATTGGGCCATATTTTTTCGTCGACGATAACGATCGTCACGTTACTGTGAATGGTTAGCATTATCGCGCCATGATCACCGATTATTTTTGGCCCGAATTGGAAGATATGGACTTGGACGACATGTGGTTTGAACAGTATGGTGCCACAAGCCACACAGCACACGCTACAATCGATTTATTGAAGAGTAAGTATGGTGAGTGTGTTATCTCAAAACATGGGCCAGTCGATTGGCCGCCTCGTTCGTGCGATTTAACGCCGCTTGACTATTTTCTGTGAGGCTACGTTAAGTCATTGGTTTATGCCAACACGCCGAAGACGTTGGAAGAGCTCAGAGCCAACATTGAACGCGAAATAGTGGCCGTTTCGGCCGAAATGTGTGGCCGTTTCGGCCGAAATGTGTGGCCGAGTCGTTGAAAATTGGGTCCAATGAATCGACTGCTGCAAACGTGCCCTCGGTGGCCATATGAACGAATTCGAGTTCCATTCATAAATGTTTTGATTGTACTTCAAGCCAATAATAATGTTTTTGAAATATCTCAAATGGTTTGCCTCTTAACTAAAAAAAAAAAAGTTTTCAAGTCGTTATTAGAAAACCCTATAGATCTCTTTCGTATATTCCTTACATATGTTATATGTAAGGCATAAAACTTTTCTCTTAAATTTGGCTAAAAGACACAAGGTATGCCTTTACCATAGTCTTGAATATAAGTAGTTTAGACGTTACGCTAAAGTTTTCTCCGCGAGCAATAATAGACTTTGCTGGATTTAACCGTATCTTATGCCGGGTGCGGATACAAAATTTGTCTATAAGGGTCATCCAACAGGAGGTGTCATTTTAAATCAATAGAAAAATGCAACATTTATATGAAAAGTGGTGATATTTTTATTTTTATCTTATGTACAAACTCTGAGTAACGAAATAAAATATCTGTCCTACAACTATTCATGCTTTTGATGAAATTTTACGTTATCATTACGTTTTCGCAGTCTGTATTGCTCGAATAACACCTCTGTTAGTCTCTTTTAGTGCATGAATCACTGATTGAGCATTAGTGTAGAATGGAAGAAATCTAATGGTATTAAATCGCACCATCTCGGCGGCTATTTAAAGTCGCCATTTCGAGAAATCATTCGTCCATGAAATTTGTCACGCAAGAGAGGCATGGTTTCACCAACTATGTCACATGTGGCGCCGTCTTGCTGAAAATAAACGGCATCAAAATCCATAGCATCAATTTCAGGCAAAAGAAAGTCAGTCAAAATTTATCAGTAACACAATTCATTCACTAAAACGGTCGCACCAATATCATTTTCGAAAAAATATGACCCAATGGCACCGCAAGCCCAGAGAGATGGAGAAGTTGTTTCACTATTTTTCTTGGGTTTCGGAGCCCCGAATGAGACAGTTCTGTTTATTTTTGTACCCAGACAATTGAAAATGAGCCTCATCACTCAGAATAATTTTGTGTAAAACATCATGATCTTGTTCATTTATTTTCAGCACACAATCAATTCTTGTGTCAACTGAACGATGTAAGCATGTAGGCCAAGGTTTTTATGGAAATACGGTGCAAAGTGGTTACGGAAAATTCCGATTCCTATGATCGTCTCAAAGTGGACATACCTCTGTTTTCAGTCATACTCTCAACTACGGCAGCTACACGAGTTGGAGTTTTTACATCACTAACCTATCCGAAACATTCAAATTTTTTGATTAAATTTACTATAGCTGTACCAGATGGTGTTTGATGATGACCAAGAGTAGTACGAACTTTACGAAACGTTTCCGCGATATATTCACCGTTTTTGTAGTGAATTTTTACTTTTTCAAAATATTACGCGCGTTTGTATCGGTCCATGTTTAATAAGCTCCTAGTTCTCGCTTATCCAAGTCATCGCAATAATAGTTGAAGGTTGACAGTTCTATAATGGCGTGAAATATAAAATGATACCTCTTGTTAGATGGATCCCTAGGAGTGCCGTGTGGCTATGTTTATTGTTCGATTTACACTTTGCAAGCGGTATTTTCAAACATTTGGTCTTACCTTCATTGATGTCATCGTGGGAATTACCAAATATATCCATATCATATGCGTAACTCCGTATCTCTTCGTTCTTACATTCTAAACTTAAATAGTTTTTATTAATGCCAGATTGAAGAGAATACAAGTCTATGTACCTCATAGTCGGAGTCCATTGAAAACATATTTTTATTTGTTTTGACCGCAACTTAGAATTTTTTACTGAACTGTCCCATGGCTTAATATAGTTAGACATTTGTTTATTACTAAGTTGGCTTCAAATTTTATATAATAAATATGGTAGATGATAACATTCGTTTCTCGTAGATTGAACTTTCTTATCTGCGATAAACTGGTAAAGTTCACAAGTTTATTAAAAAGCTCTTATCCTTCGCTAAAGGGTGCTTCGAAAGACGTATACTGCATCATACCACCGAGTATGAAAATTCTCGTTCCCTTACCGCATATTATCTATTTTTTTTTTACTGTTTTATTCTTCTTCACGAACACGCACCCGCTAACAACCCTGAATTGCTAGAGTCTCCGAACTGGCAGTCCGATATAGGCGGTCATAATGATAGTATTAGAGCAATATAACTCCATTCATGACATTAGATCTAATTGATCCAAATCAATATTAATACTTCAATACGTCTCCGCATTGGATTCAGAGAATATTAAGGCTATATCATTAAGACTGCTTACAAAGTCACTTGATAATCACTTGGAATATACAACTGCAAAGTATTCTTTTGCAAGGCATGGGTACCTCTTTGATATCTGATACTGGCTACCGACCGGTATGTATTTGCATTCAAATATCCAAAAGTCTGCCTCAACGTATCCGGAGTAAGTATTTTTATTTATTGATTTAGGGTAACACTCAAGAGAAAGTCTTGTTGCCGAATCTTAGAAGCTGTTCTACGAAAGTGGATACTTCTTTGAGCAGGCAGGTAAAAACCAAAGCCTCTTTTGGTTATAGTGTGGGAATAAGTTCTTTTTTTATTGTATACCCTATTGGTTGTATTGATACATAAATGCAATTCGTATAAAAGAAAACTATTTTAAGTCATTCTTTCCAGGCAATTTGAATAAATTGTAACTCTTTTCCTGCTAAAGCCTTTCCACAATAGAATGCCTAACCTCATTGACAGTCTATACTTAAGCTACGCTAATTATATTAAAGATTTCCTAGAATTCAACAAACCTAGCATTCCACGAAAAAAATTAATAAAACAAAATTTATAAAAAAAAAAAAAACGTTCTCTGTTTATTGATGGATTATCAAAGTGACCTTTGAGCTAACTCACAATGCAAATGCACAAAAGCAATTCTAGCCAACAACGTGACGTACGCCAAGCGAGTATAGAAATAATTTCAAACTTAAAATGCATAAAACTTGTTTAATAAATTGCTAACAAGACATGTATCCGTACGTACATACATATATGTACTTACGGGTGCCACAAATAATCAGTTCATTACAAATATTCTGCGGACAGCACCAATTTATATTACGTCGCATCAAAGTTATTACGATGCCTGGCAGTCTAACTTGGAAAATGCTTGCGTGCATTTAACATAGCATATATTCAAATCATAACATATTCAAATCGTAACATATATTCAAATCTACTCACAAGATTTCCGAATTTCTGGTTTAATTTTCTAAAACACATAGTCAAACGGGAGGTTAATGGGTTTTAAGATGCATTTTATTCGTTTCATTTTAGATTTTCAAATCAGCTCTTGCTGTGATTCTAAGTAAAAGCAATTAGGTACTGGGTCTGTTAAGGAATTCTAATCGCATGCCATACGAGGCATCTACGAAGGTCGAATATTTTACAATCGCATAATTCCCTTGAACATAAGTCATAAGTTGTTGCAGCTAAAATTTCTAGATGTACTACATGTACATGTGTTTTCTTGTTAATTATTCCACAATCATATGCAATCAAGGAGCAGTATTGAATAAGAATTAATAAAACAGTACTCGAATAGAATTTCCACTGAATGAAAATAGCTGACTCTAGAAGTAAGAGTAAATCAATTTGAATAGAGAGTAGCTTGGTGGTATTTTTTTAGAAAGAAATCACAATCGGTCTCTTCACTTGTTCTCAGAAAAAATAAAAAAATAAAATAGGAGTAGCAAACTCTATCTAAAACTGTTTTGTACTCACCCTTAGAGATATCGAGAAGCATTCATTTGAAGTGGTAGCATCATGCCAACGACATTTGTTGTAACAGAAAGGCCTTTTTGATTTTGAGCCCAGAGCATACAAAATTAGTTGCCGTCTAAGATCAAAAAGCCTTGATAAATGAGCTAATTTGAATCGCGTTGAGAAATAAATAAATCAGGGCAGTTGAACAAGGACAGAAGTTTAAGATTGCAAACATTCACAAAGGCAATTTTGGAGTTATCATTGAAGATTTAATTACATTTCTTTTCTTACTCAAATTTCTAATAAAACTAATCCTGAGCACAAGAACCTCATATTTTGACAGTAGACTGATGGCGGTGGCAGTACGGAATCAGAGGGCAAATAAACGACACACTATCCATACACATTTCGCTATTTTAGGATTTCAGCAATCAGATCTCAGGCACAAAATTGTTCAAGCTTAGATGGTGAGATTGATTTTGGTATATTAAAACAAGTTTTTGGTCTTTCAGCCCTCTCGTCACAAAGTGACACAATATCCTTAAACCACAAATGCGCTTGTTCAACACCCAAGCTTCTTGTTTCGATATTACATACGTGGCAATCGGACATTCCGTGAAATTTGTTTTGTAGGCCTACTCGTGTGTAGGTTAATCGGGCTAAATAACGTCGATAAGAATTGCTCTCTAGTTACTAAGCAGGCAATTAAAGGGAATTAATATTCCAAGGTTCAAATATGAACATTAAACATATGTACATATCTGAATCTTATGGTCTTGACAGATGCTTGTCCTTTTGAAAATAGATTTTTCACTTAGTTGATTCGAATCTATGGCGTTGGATATTCAAACGCACATATTCTGAAGAGCCTTAAAAATCTTAACATATGCCCAAGAGCTCATCTTCTTCCTCTGATCCTTATGAGGACGTAGATTTGTTGCTGTTTGAGGTACAGATCGATCTGATTAAATACGTTTTAGCGTTTTATTCAATGATCTCAATTATGGTATAATCTTCTAAAACTTTTAGGATCAGTGACTCTTTGGTCTTCCTGCCATAAGAACTGAATAATTTATCGGCGTCAAACTATCCTTCGGTTAGATGCGTGTAAGTGGCATTTTATCTTAATATCAACTTCAAAGTGTTTCAACACTATGCATCTTAGGATTTTCGTGTTGCTGTAGTCTCTTTGCTTCTCTGTTTTGGTCGCTTATTCACCAGTCTTGTTTTATTGAATATTTAGACGCTTATCATTAGAATTTGGATACCGTGCCTCGTAAGTTTCTTAATTCGTTGTTTGCTCTTATAAGAATGCCTTAAAAAGGTAGCATTTAATTTTGATTTAGCCATTATAAAAATGTCATCTGATTACTCATGGGTTGAGTTTAAAAAGCAGCTTTATGAATTCTTTTCGCCACAATTCTCGTAAAAAACTCAGATTGAAACGGCATGCGCTCCATAAGTTATCTTAACCAATCGCTAAACTCGCATATTCTTCTTAAACTGATCTGAAAGAATATGATTTTATTAGATCGATAACATTGAACCTATTTGGGCACACTCCATCTCATGTAATGGCAATCTTATGGCTTTTTTTTGTTGTGTTCATATTTTCTTTTAATTCCAGTTCTTGCCAGTTATTGGTTTATATTAATCTTTATAAGCTCTCAATGTATATTGCTGGCATGTTAATTCAAGCAACATACACACTTATAAGTATGTAGGTACCCTAAAACTTGAAAATTCCACAAGGAACTGTGGTTATTGAGAAACAAAATTCCCAACATTATTCAACAGCACAACCTCCTCTTTAGATGTCTTCTTCAGAATAAGTGCAGTGCATCTATTTGGTTTTATCACAATTGGACCTTAAAACAGCCAATTCCTTAGAGCTGGAACTGATTAACTCCTTCCTTAGATGGCGCTATAATCCGTTGAGGATCTGAGCCTCGACTAATAACTCTTTCCATTTAGCACGAACTTACGCTGATCGCCTCCAATTGCGCACGGCAAGTTAATTATGAACCCATTCTACTTGAGCGGTTCACCTAAGACGAGGTCTTCCTTTATTGCGTTGACATTGGACTTTCAATTACCAGTAAATGAAGCAGCTTATGTTTAAATTACACTCACCATATGCGATATTATCTCTGCATTACTCTGTTCGAGATTTGTGTCTTTAGCACGTTCTTTTGACTTTTTGATAGAGCTTCCGAGCATCGTTTCAACAATAGCACCTCTCAATGCATCCGCAAAATTTAAATCCGTCCTCAGAGTTGGTGCATGCAGTTTATTATTTTCAACTGCTCATTTCCCTAGCTCGCCAGGGACGAAGTTAATATCATACTTATGACACTGCTCATAAGTAGAAAATATCTTTAACAAACTCTCAAAATCTGTGGGGGCGTGAGCGCTGATCAGGCGTATATTTGCAAATTTGGCCCTAATGCGGTTTTTATCAATTGTTCCCTCAAAGGTTTAAAGCTTAAGACTTTTTATCTAAGTTCTCCAGCGATGATGAATAAACATCCAAATAGGCACTATTCTCTATAGCAATCATTATGGTAGATGTTACAGTTTTCCATACTTCTTTGGCCCGGTTCACTAAATATTCTTTCGTCACCCTTTCACCTTAAATAACCTGAGTTTCGAATATAACGAAGTCTTCGTGTGATTTTTCCTCCGAGGAGTCCGTTTTGTACTTGCACAGGTCCAACTGTTAGGTACTCGTAAATTTTGCACGGTTAGACTCACCATACTGCAGAGCAATAATATTTCAGCCACAATCTCCTTTACTTTCATGCAGTATGTTACTCATTTTTACCCAGATAATCAATTCCATCAAATCAAATCCAAAAAAGGACTATGATGTCCTTATATATATATCTCATTTCGCTCTGTCGCATCCCGAAATATCTGAAAGCTTCTAGCTATGTAAAATAAACGATGCAATACCTTCAAATCATATTGAGATACGAGTACAATCCTACCTATAAATGTCTTGATCTGCCCAATATTGTCAATATACGGTTAAATACTGTAAAATTCAATAAAGTGAATGTAAGGCAATGACGGTAACTCAATTGATTATTAAGGAATGATAAGCAAAGTGTTGGTAAAATCAACCCAATATCGACTAGCATGTGTACCAACTTTCAAATAATTTCGATAGACGTTCAAGATGATATTCATATGTATTTGCATTATATTTCGGGAACAAGTGCCATCAAGTTGGTTTTTGGAATTTTTAAGACTTTTGTTGTATATTTACAATAACTTCGCTTCGCTTTTTTCAAATAGACTTAATTAATGGTAGCAAAAACTAATTATTTTGTCAATATCTACTTTCAGATCAACTCCCTTACAAAGCAAAAAACTATGACACTTTAAAACACAAATAACTTTAAATACTTGCAGTTATCACCTACTACAACACGACCTTTTAACTTTTTTTTTAATTTTATCTGACAGAAAAATCGTACAATACATCTTGACAAGCTATTGTGATAAAAAGGTTGACATAGCCGGGGCAATAATTTTGGATAAAATCGAAACTCTTTCAAATAGCTACAAATTGTCCATCACTTAAAATGCTATGTACTAAAAAAACAAAGAATATCTACTCAAGAAAACTAGCAATCAGAGCATGTAAATGAACTTAAAGCATTTCAGCATTTCATAAACGAAAAAATATAAATAAAAACATTGTCAAACACCATTTAGTAGATATTAAAAAAAAAAATACCTTTATCAGTTATTGTAGCTACTTTTCATAGATTAAGTACACCTAGACCCATATACTCGCACTCTCATACCAGGCGAAATTGATTTATCTTATTCATTTAACCAAACTTATATTGTATATGTAGAAAAAGTAAACATAAAATGCGAAACAAACGGCACGCCGGAAATACCTCTGCGCATTGTATCCCCTATAAAAAATAAAAAAAAAAAAAAACCGAAAAGAAGAGCAAAATCATTTCTGTTAGCATAGTATCCAATGAGAACATAAAGATACACTTTGGACCGACGCGATGCCTTTGAGTGATTTTTTGTTCAAAAACTTTGGCACTTTGCCAATTTAATTGAATTAAAAGTAATTTTAATTCGGTTCTATATAGTTTTTCTTAAAACTATCTTTTATGTTACTTTCAATTTAAATCACTTGTTGTGCCGATAGTTTTAATTTGTGTAAACCCATCAACTACGGACTCACAACCTTACATTAACCAAAAGAAACTCGTAAATTTTGTAAAAAGTGCGGACATTTTATTTGAATTATTATTTTTTTTTTCACCACCCGTCACAAACTGACTTCAATTCAAATGAAAGCCACTAACAGCAATTCCTAAAAATATACATTTTTTGAAAAATCTTTTCAAATACGAACAGATAAAATATTGTGACAATCTGCGACTGCGTTCAAGAACCACTTTAGTCGCTAAATTTATTTATTTTAAAACAAAATAAAGAAAAAAACGGCACACACACTTTTTCGCAAAGAAGTACGCGTAGAAGCCTCGATAGATACATCGGACCTAGTTTACTTTAAGAAATTTCTTTTTTTCTCAGTTCGTCAGCGTTGCGCATCATTTGCGGGATACCCAAGAGAGAGTCCTAGAATTGTAAAAAGATTATTTAAAAAGAAAAATAAAGATCTATTTCGAACGTGGGTTTGAAAATTTTTTGTTTATAATAAAAAATAAAACAATTTTTAAACAAAAAAAAATTTAACATAAATTTAAGTTTTGTGTAAAATTTAAAAAAAAAAAAAAAACTCGATTATGAGGTACAAAACTGTCTAGATAAACTTAAGGAAAAAAACAAAACACTGCGTGCTGCTGAAGAAAAATAAAAAACAAACACCAACAATACAGTAAGATTCGTGCTTCAGTTTCTTGTTAAAGAGTGTGAATACCTTCGTTTGTAAATCAACTCATTTTTGGAATACCACATTGCTAAAAATCATGGGTGAGTACATTCGTTTTGGCGACTCAAAGGTGCAAAAGTGATTGTTTACCATAAAGTCTTGTTGTAAAAATAAAAAAAAGGAATAGAACCTTTAATATTCTTAAACCTACCTATAATAGCCACGAACATTTTTCACCCGTGACTTTGAGTTTCGAATGGACACACATATGTTTTATTTCAATGTATCTTACTTTATTTTTGTATCTTTGAATTTTTACCCGGAATACGTGGGCTTTTGTCTGTTGCCTAATTTTATCACACAAAGTGTTTCCAAGTTTTTTTTTTTTTTTTTTGCACAAAATGAGAGATTGGCCGTATCTTTTAGTTTAGAAAATTAAATTATCTCTATTTATCAATAGATGGCGTAAGTCAGAACATATGTACAGTTCTGATTTTCTCTAGAAATATGTTGGGATCTGATGGTAATCCCCAAAATAATTAAAAGAAAACGATTGCACAACTGTGCTCTATTTCGCAGTCCAAATTTGAAAAAAAAAAAATATGTCTTAAACAAACATCAGTTATATGCACATAATCACCCTGTCCACATTTTTGAAATTGCTCAGAAACGTTTTTGTAATTGTCGTAAAAAAAGCGAGGGCCGATAGCTTTTGGTGTAGACCTTGCCAAACTAATTTCAATCGAAACAAAAGTGATTTGTTAAGTTATACCGAGTGTCATCAGAATTTCACCAGAAATATTTTACTCGTATTTTTCCCTTTCGAATTGGGATTAGCCAATATAAAATATAGGAATTCATGGTTTAATCCAACATGTAATGACATGTATTTGGTAACGATTGGCTGATTGCTAGGATCTAAAAATGAACTATGGTTAAGCAGCATGATCCCATCTTCACCGAAAGAGAGGTCAGTTAGGTATATTGATAAGTTTTTAACTATTTGAGCGGGATCATATATTTATAAATTTGATAAAGAATATAGGTCCAATAATAAATGCTTGTGGTGCTCCTGATAGTAGTTTCAATAAATTTTTCTCTACTACACCCGTCTAGTCAAAGTACTATTGGGATAGCAAGGCATAAAAGCAAAAGCTAATTTAGAGAAACAGATACAATTTCCCATACTAAAAAACAAAAATCGTATGATTCATCGTGTCGAATGATTTGGAAATGATTTCTGTGGCGAAATCTGTAGCTAAGTTTCTTTATTCAAAATATTTATTCAAAATATTTATTCAAAATATGTCGAAGTATAGGTATATCATGTTTAATCCAATGATATGGATTATTTAATGCTTCATTGGGGATCGTTTGATTTACTTATTCGTAAACTGCATACATATTTATGTTTTACTCATCACTTTTAACCATGATTCACTGAAAGTTTCTAAATTTACTCACGGCCTTTAGAGATCTTTCAGATATAATATTGTATTACCCTTGTTCAGTTGGTAGGCTGATTTGAAGTAACAGAAATAGGTCGATTGTGGCACAACCAAGAAAAGGCAGGTGGCTCATTGTTCGTATCTACTCGTATGCATTATCAATTGCTTTAATAAATGAAAGCCTTAATAAAGTCCGTAATGGCCTCACTGAAATTGTTTAGATTATGTAAAGGGGAATCCTAGGACAAGAGTATCTTCTCTGCATCCACATCTTCACAATTCATTCAGAAATCATTTGAAGGGTGACCACATAGGAACGATAGGAAAAAGAATTTTAAATAAAACAACTACGCTGTGAGATATAAAACTGATTCTGGCTTTATTTTGAAGCTGCGTTCTTGCCATTATGTGTGGAATAGCACATCATTCGAATGGCCGCCTCAGCTTCGCTGGCAGTTCTTCAAGCGGTCGGTCCAATTTTTAATGACTTGATTCAATACGTGCGGCGTTATTCCGGAAATAGCTTGTCGAATTTTGGCCTCGAGCTCATCCAAAGTGGTTGGCTTGTTAGCGTAGACTAAGTAATTGACATAGCCCCAGAGAAAACAATCGCGTGGTGTCAAATCGCTGCGGCCAATTGATGAACACTCACCGTGAGATGCCCCAGTCGGAAAATTTCTCCTTCACAACTTCAAGCCTAGCGTTGTCGCTTGTGTGGCATAAAGCGCTGTCTTGTTGTAATCACAGCTCGATGTTTTTGAGTTCTAACCACAAAAAGTCGGTTAACATCGCTCTATACCTAATACCACTGCCGGTAACAGTTTCCCCTTCGTCATTTCGAAAGAAATAAGTTCCGATAATGCCGCCATGCCATAAACCGCACCAAACAGTCAATCTTTTTAGATGCATTGATACTTGGCCGAACACATGTTGATTGTATTTGCTCTAATAACGGCAATTTTACTTATTAACTCGTCCGGGAAGGTTAATTTTTTACCAAAATCTGAATCTTCGGCCAATATTTCCAGCGCCCAATTAGTAAACTCACGGCGTTGTCTATAGTCGTTCGGCTTCAATTCTTGCGTCAGCACAATCTTATATGGATGTAGGTCAAAATTCAACCGCAGAATAAGCTGGGTTGACTCTCTGGCGATGCCATCGGCGCTGAATCAACATTTTTGGGTCTTCTTCGATTCTTCCAACTACGGCGAGTGGAGTATACTCACTCTCAAGCTTCACGGTGCTACGAATTGCCTGCACATTGAAGCCATGATTACGACCGATGAAATCGCGTATTTACAACCGAGTCGGAATTTCAGTTTTTTAATAATTTCCGCACCTTCGGCAAGCGTAAAACTATCAATGATGAAATGGCAAACCTTATTGAATATTTTGACAGCTGGATATCATTGGTAACTTTGACATCTGATGAAACATAACAATTGGAAAACTCTCATTGCTATTTGGTCACCCTTACTGGAAGTGAATAGCCTTTTGACATGCCTACCTGTAGCACACTCTTCGTTTTATACATTTGTGTTTGTGGATTGAATTTCCCTTAGATGTTTTAGAAGTTCAATGGATCTGCTCTGGTCCAACTTGCAGGTCTTCTGAAAAGAATTCGTTGGTTGGTTAACAAAGGTTGGTTTATATGGAATGTCCTACACGGATATCACATAAAGCGTACTTTCGCCGATCCCACATATACTACTTAGGCCTACATTGATATCAATTTCTGTAAGCAGGTATGATGTCAAAAGTATGTTGATTTGGCCAATGTCTTGCTCTCTGTGTTGGAAGCTGTCGGTTCAGGATCTCTATAAAGTGGAAGTAAATCATTGTGGAAAAGTTATTTATTGTGTTTAAGGATTTTTTCATTAGTTCTTGAATAAATTTTCATCTCAATCACCTGCGCCAATATTGACCAGGTTTTTTGTATCCATCTATTATGAAAAAAAAAGAATGCAATTTAAAGGAATAAGAGTGGATTTCCTTAATCTGAGTTATGAGGAACAGAGAATTTGTATTCTCTAATGAAAAATATAAGCGTATTCTTCGTATAAATATTCCCTTTCATCGTCATATATTTTGACATGTTTGACTATGGATAGTTGAAATTGTTATCCCGAAAAGAATATCATCTGCATAATTGTTCGACTTTACTTTATTTTAAACTTTGAATCTATGTCACCAGTGTTCAACTTCGGGGTTGAGTTGTGCTGTGCCGTAGAGATCCATGATAAATTCCAAAAAGCCTAGTTAGAAGAACTTTTGTAGTACCTCCCAATTTCCATATACCTGTACTACGACCACGAAACAGCACTGAATCGACGTTAAAATACTTTTTTTTTGTATTTTAAACAGCTACACTAGATCGTTACTCAGATACCACCGGCATCTTGGACCAAAATTGTCCTCCTAGCTCTGGCTAATTACATAGTTGGTAAATACTACAAAAAGTTTAGTTTTAATATTCAACCTTGAGGTACTCCACTTAGGACTTCTACTTTTCTATTACAGCGTTGAGTTTTTGGATTACGTTAGCTACATGGTATCTTAAATCAAACTCTCAAAGCCATTATTAAAGTACATACCATAATTGTATTTAATCTACTACTTCAAAATTTCTTCGGTTATTATCTTAGCTATTTCTAAGGATCTTGTGATGTTATTAATTCCATCTTGTTGAGTTTTTTCAAGCTCGGCTATTTTCATTAGTATACCTTCAATGCCGCTTATTTTATTTCCTTAAGAAAAGTATAGATCATGTAGATCTGTTTTTGAGCTAATGTAAGACTCTTATAAATAGTATCCTTTAGGAATTGTGTGTTTCTTCTTTTGCCAGGGGATAAAATGGAAAGAGAAAGGAAGGACATCATAAGAAAGTGAGTCTTTCAACAACGGTTAGAACTATTAGGATGACAAAGAACCAAATATGCGGACCCGAAGGAATTGTAGAAATCTCAACTAAAGTGTATGTGTTTCTCCTTGTCCAGAATATCGAGTATCTTTTGGACCTTTTTTAGAAGTATTGGACCCAAAAAAAATTTTTCATTCATGATTTTAAAAAAAATTAAGGTTCCAGTGTGAATCCCAACGCTCGATTTTCTTTTATTGCTTACAAATGCAGTCAGCGTTGACCTGAGGGTGATGAATTGACACTTTGTTAAGGACAGTAGTGTGTCCCGAGTAGATCTGCTGTTGTACGAGTATACTATATGTTAAAATCTTTTATTTTTTGGACTACATATTATAATGCCGCATTTACCATTTAGACTCAGCTTTAAAGTGAAACTCAATATATTTTCTAACTAACCGACATTGTATAAAAAAATTCTAAAAGGTATGTAGAGCTGAGAACAAAGTTATTAAAAACAAAAGCTATCGAACTCAATAGAAATCAGAGAAAATTACCGTTGATAATAAATTTGTATCTCTGGATGTAATTTTTTAGCAATTCCAATTCATTTTGTAGCATTCATATGGCCAATCGTTATTGGTTATTCTTCGGTCATTTTCCACTTGTCTACATCAAAGAAAACCCTAATTTCAATTGCTACACCATCAACTCTTGTTCAATATTCCTGCCAAAACCATTCGTTATAATAAACGAAAAATAATGATTATCCTCTGCTGAATCTTATTTGTATTCGTAATAATTGAATGGAATTAATCTGATACTCAAATAGTAGTACATACCCGTATCATCTCAAGTAAGCCCCTTTCAAATTACATAACTCTGTTAAAATGATCATCCTCATCGTTTCAGCCTCATGCTGGGCGTCATCATTTGTCTACACTTATATTCATAAAACTTTTTCGATTTCATCTCATCTATTGCCAATACGAAAAAACCACACAGATAGATTTTTTTTTTTTTTTTTTCTGCAAATTCATTTAGAGCAGATAATTTTATCTTTATTAAAAATTTGTGTTGGCATCTATCCGGAAACAATGACGTCAAAAGAATCTGTAGTCTGCTGTAGACGAAGATGAGTACTCGTAGCTTATTTACATAGTCGACCACTGAGAAGAAATTAATATTCCGGGACAACGATATAGTGTTATAGTCACTAGACACGACAAAAAAAAAAAAAAAAAAAAAAAACAGTGTGTCGAGATCTCAAGATTTTCGGATTTTCAGATTTTTAGACGTAACAATTTGTGACCATTAAAAATACAAGTAAAATTTGATGCGTGCAAATAACAAGCAGGGAGTATGAGCATGACTTATAGGCAGGAGCGTTGGTGTCAGGCAGACAACCCAGACGATGCCATCATCATTGTTTTTTTGTTTTATAGATATGCGCCTTTGATGAGGTCCATGAGCTACACGAACATTATCTTCGAAATTGTTTATTATGTATATTATAGATTGCTACTGAATTGTTGAATCATAGAACTTGTAATAAATATTTATTATATCTCTTGTATTTTGCATTCGACTTTATGTGTTTGGTGTCGCATGCTTCTAAATCTATAGGTGAATCACAGTCCAAGCTTTTGAAGACTCATGTTGGCGGTCGGTTATACGAATATAAGATAGAGCCTGCAGCTCTCTAGGTCATTCTTTGTAGAATTTCGAGTTTTTCAAGATGCTGTAAATATCATAATTCTCTTAGAATATCAAGATGACTGTTTTGAAAGTATCGCCTACTTGTCTATGAATACATTTTTTTTTTTTTATTTATATATAGTATTTCTTACATAATTCATTTTACCCATTTACATATATGTATACATATTATGTATTCAATAATACATAATTTAACAGTGAGCTTTCAAAATTCAATTAGAACAAGTTTATCTAAAAAGGAAATTAATAGGTATAATAAAAAAAAATAATAACAGTAATAATTAATTTGCATCAATAGGAAACGAAAGTGTATCAACAAGCTGGGTATAAATCAAGCAGTAATTTTTTATGTTTTTTTATTTTTTTATAGTTTTAAAGTTCTTTTATATTTTTCGGTATTGTATTAACCGTTTTAGGCTCTATAATATATAACGCAGTTCTCTGTAAGTCTCTGGTATCTCTAACATTCCTTGGGCTCGTCTTCGTGTGTTTGGGTTGTGCTGAATAGGTCTTAAAAATCGTTGGTCGTTCATATATATTACAAGCGCAATCATCTGAAAAATCACATGAATATCCAGTGTTTTGAAAGATGAGTTAAATCCTTTGACATTTTTTATTAAACGATGTTGTAAGGATGAAATTTTATCTGTATGGGTTTTTCCGCGCGACTCTGCGAGCGAGTAATAAACCTGCTTCATCACATTATAATTGCAAAGTCTTTTCAGATATACCATCACAAAAATAACGCCGCCGGCATGCAAACCGCACCAAACAGTTATTTTTTGTGGATGAAGTGGTGATTCATGAAGGACATGTGGGTTTTCACCCGACCAATAACGCATATTTTGCTTATTGACGAACCCATTGAGCCAAAAATGAGCTTCGTCACTGAAGATGATTTTGCGACTCCGAATATCTGTAGAAAATTTTTATAATTTGCAGACATTGCTCTTTAGTGTACTTTACCATGATAAAAATGTTGAGTTTACTGAATATTTCGTCCGCTGTACAACTTTAATCTCCTGATTTCCTACCGACAAAGGGCAATTTTCGTTTCGGTAAACAATTTTAATTTCTCCGCTCCGCTTAGATGGTGTGCGAATGTGCATAACTTTCGCTTTTTTCGTGTTGATTATGAGTCCATTATCATGACACCACTTCGAAACGACAGACATGCTTACACAGTACTATTTTTGAAAACCCGTAACAGTTCGTTTGTAAAAAGAATGTATAAGATTGGACCAAGTTTGGATCCTTGAGGAACTCCGTACAAGCTGGATTTTTCTTGGTTTATTTCCGTTGCCACCTTAACTCTGATTGTTCTATGAGTGAGATAGTTTTTGGGCCAATTTGATATTACTCCCCTCACACCGATTCTGCCGAGACTCTTTATGATTTTCTCATGTGATAATGTATCGAAATCCTAGATGAAGTCAAGTACCAGTATGTTAAGGTTTCTATTTAGTCCTGCATTGATTGTGTTCGCAAACTCTCCTAATAGTCTGTCCGTGCTTTTGTTTCTTTGGAACCCATACTGGTTTGGATGAATAATTTGATGTTTTTCTAAGAAACCATTGAGCCTATTGACCATAACGTCCTCCAAACACTTTTCAACAGCAGATAGAATAGAAATAGGCCGAAAGTTTTTAGTGCCAGCTTTGTAGATTGGCCGCACGATAGCTGTTTTCATTAACCGTAGTACGTGGCCTTGTGAAATACTTTGATTTATAATTGCTGGTATAACAGGGGAAAGTATTGGGGCGTTTAACTTTAGATCTATTGGTCTTATATTGTCAGCTCCAGGTCCTTTTTTAGTGTTCAAACGACTTAAAATTTGAAAAATTTCTTCTACTGAAGCTTCTCTTACAAATAAATGCACCTGTACATTCTCATGGCTAGATGTCTTAATATTACATAAGTGTAAGATGGATAGGATATTTTTAGAAAACTGATCCGCAAACTTCTACACAATGCCATAATAATTGTAATAACAAATATTGAAAAGTTGTTGCATACTAGTTCGTCTATTGAAAGTTTCTTTCTCCTCAATAAATCATTTTTTATGTTCCATGTTTTCCTAGGATCTTTTCTATTTTCGATAAATTTCTGTTTGACTGCTTGTATCTTTGCGTTAATCTTATACGTCAAAACCAAAATGAAATTCACGTACTTTTTATCTCAAACTTTAATCATCTAAACACAGCAACGCCAGGCATTGGGGAAAATTATTAGTTTGGCATCTAATTTACTTTTGTTTCGTGTCACTGACGTCTTAATCAGTCTCCGTCGTGTGAACGTGCCACTTTGATCGAGCTAGACTGTGTGATACACCTGCTTCATTTCACAACAACAAAACCGTGGAATTGTTTATTTTTATTTCAGCTTGCGCGGCTAAAGCTAATATTCGTTAGATAGAATTGGCCTTGAGCTATATATACGATTTGTGGCAAAAACTAAAAAACCGAAACTAAATCTTAAGTCTAAGAGCTCTTAGTAAATATTCTATGTACAATATATAAAACAAAAGAAAATAATAAAATAAATAATGAGATTTGTTTAATTTTTATTCGTTAAAAACTTTTTTTTTATATTTTTTTAATCAAACAAGATAGTGCTAGTTAAAAGCTTTGTGAAATTTAGATTTTTATTCATAATGGTGGGTCATTGAAACAAGCAGATCAACTATTTAATGACGTAGATACTTTGACCAGACAGCAGAAATTCTTGGTAAAAATAAAACAGTGACCTGCTGGTTTTCTCTGTTTACTATTCGAGAGGTTTAAATATAAAATTAAAATCCTTGACGTCTGCAAAGTAATCAATTAGCTTAAGTCTTCAATATCTTACCTAATCAATTGAACTGCAGAAGCGGCTGTATTTTAGGACAAACAAATAAAACTGTGTGCCCTGCGGTATTGTGCTTAAAATTACTTGATTTAAATAATCGTGACGTCTTTTGGCATGCCTGAATGAGCAAGAGATATCTAGAGATTTTATTTTTCTTTACTTTGCTACTAAAGCTACATTTGCTTTCAAATTCAACAAAGTAGAGTCTAAAATAAAATATTCAAGCTGTTGTGTTGCGTAATGTCATTTGTCAAAAATGACACTTACTGTCATCTGCCTGAGTTCCTTACGTCAAATATGCATGTATGTATGTTAAGTTAGGTTAAGTTATGCAGATGCCTGAATAGTTTTGAAATTCTTTAAGGCTTGTTATATTAAGGCTCTTTTTAATCTCCAGATTTGTTAGTGCCTTACTTATATATAGCTTTGGTCTGAATATTATTGCAGTATTTAGTATGGTAGTATGTTTCAGACCATGATAGTGTTTTACAAGCCAATATAGTATATTTGCTGTAGTAGGGACGGATAAACTTTTAAAATTAAGGGCAATGTCACATAGGGGAAAAGTAATATTTGTAAGTTACCGTGTCGAGAAATGTGAAATTCTTCTTGCCCAGTATAATGTCAAGTTCTGCTTTATCCCTAGCCAAAAAGGCAAAAATCATCAGAAAGAATTAGGGCAGAATGGATCTACCCCTCACTTAGAGTGGTTCAAAGTAGTAATCTATAGTCTGTGCAGTCTATAGCAGAAGATAAATAACAAAGCCCCTAAATGGAAAAAAATTCTCGAATTTGAAAGGTCTATGCCAAATTCAATAAATCTGATCCAATGCTAACTGCTTATGATCTTAATAAATGCAGTTAAGCTGCGCCTTAGTGATTACAACTTCTGTAGAGACTTAGCAGACTTTCGCATAGAAACTCATTATTTTTTATTTCATTGTTTCTGCCTCAGAAATCAGTGGCAGTAAACCTAAGAAAGATCTTACTTCCATGACCTCGTAGTTTTATTGCTGTTGCACTAACCAATCTTTTCAGGTTTACGGATGTAACAGGATTGCTTTAACTCATTCAGGTGTCGACATCAAGATCAAGTGGCGATCAAAACGGAACGTCAAGCGGAAATGCCACTTCCTAGTTGGAAAATATAATGGGACTACATGGACCGTTATAAAAGCGATGAAACGTAACAGAGCCCTACAGTGACGAATAGACCTTTAACGCACAATGCTAACTTAACCTAGCTTTTTGTACGAAAGTGACACGTCATGACAATGACTGTATATTATTTTAAAATTACAATGCCACTAACGCCAAGCTATACTTCTTGACAGAATTAAACTTCGTTTCAATCAGTTTCATCAAATTCATGGAACTTGCTTATTTTCCAATTACTCCACGCATGTTGTTGCCCAAAAAGGACAACTGATGAATTCACCTTCTACCTACACGATAACACTAAATAATCGTTATAATGACAAAATAAATGGGAATTGTTTTCTGTGTTACTTTAATGACAAAATTAAATATGTCACAACATGAGTGCAGCTTATTGATTCAGAAAATGTAACAGAATGATCCAAAAACATAGTCTGCGAGTATTTATGTATCGTATTTACGTGAAGAAAAGTTCGCAGCAATTGATGTACCTTTGGATAGAAAAGTTTGTAAAAGGTTTTTTTTCTATCATACTCCTATTGTAAAAAATGCTGAAAGAATCATTCTAAGAATAGGTTCCCTAATTTAGGGTGGCTGAGATACAATGTTAAGCTTTTTGCAGACTGGTGCGCTGCACAAAAGCAGTCAACTGACAAACCTAAATGCAAAAGCATGACAGCACTCTACAACAGTCCTCTTATGCCAAACACTTCAAATTTGAAATTAACATTAGGACCAAAAACTTTAGATGCTTTCCATTACTTTTGTCACTTTTGTAACTAAATAAATATGGAAAGCCCAAGTAAAAATACATGACAGTATGAACAGTACTAGGTGGAGTGAAAAGTAACCTCTTTGACCGCCAGAATGCGCTAGTACTGCAAAAAAGGTTCTGGTGCCTTAAAGTCCGTTCATATTTAGGCAGACATGAAAAATTTCACTGCAATACTGTCTTTAGTTTTGTTTTGACAGCTGATTGTTGTTGACGTGTTTGGCATTATGCTGAGTATGGACAAAACGATTTTCGTTCTCATAAAACATTATTTGTTGAGAGGCAAAACGGCGAAGGAAACAAAAGAAAAGCTGGATAAATATTATGGGGCTAATGCTCCGTCAGATTACAGCCTCAAATATTAGTTTCGAGAGTTTCGTGGTCGCCGCAACTCCACTACCGATCAAGTCTGCAGCGGCAGGCCATCCGATGCGGGTACAGAGGACAACGTCAAAAAAATACATGAAATGGTGTTGGCTTACCGAAAAGTGAAGGTGTACAAGCTAGCAGATACCACAAAGATTTGTACTGAGCGCACACTTCATATTTTGGCCAATATTCTGCATATGAAAAAGTTATCCTGCCGCTGGGTTTCGCGCATACTCACTCCTGACCAAAAACACGAACGCGAGAGCACTTCGAAAGAGTGTTTGGACTTGCTGATGCGAAATCGGGCGGACTTTTGTCGTCGATTGGTAACTGTTGAACTCCAGAGAACAGAATGAGTGCCCGGCAATGGATTGAAGCCTTCACGAGTGCTCCGTATCGGCCGAGGGAGGCTCGATGGGTCGGAAAGGTTATGGCGTCGGTTTTCTGGGATCCTCATTTCATACTCTTCGTGGACTACCTCGAAAAAGGAAAAACCATCAACAGCTAGTATTACTGTGCATTACTGTAGCGATTGAAGGCCGAAATCGCTGCAAAACGGCCTCACATGAAACGAATTTTGTTTCTGCAAGACAATGCACTGTCGCACAAGAGCATTGCTCATCAATAAATAATTCATCTGATGCGAGGAAATCATCGACGCCACTGAGGAGTATTTTGCAGACCTTCCGGAAAATTACTTTTCGGACGGGATCAAGAAGTTGGAAAATCGCTGGAATAAAAACTAAAAGGGGACTATATTGAATAAAATAAAAAAAAACATTTAAAAATTTTTTTTTTCATTACCATGGAGGTTACTTTTCACCCCACTTAGTAATGAACATATTTTTATTAACGATATCAATATTTATATGATAGGAGTATACGAAATAGTTGACATTTTGACATTGATACACCGACCGGTTCTGATTATTTACCAAAACTGTAAATTTGTTTAATGATATTAAATGTTAGGTTTTAAAATGTTTGAGAGTGAAAATTTTGACAGCTAGACAGCTTAATATCAAAATGTGTCACAAATGTGTGTGTGATTGACATTTTGTCAAACAATCCACTCAATATCACACTTTCTTATTTTACCAATTTTAGTACAAAAGTTTCGGCAATATGTATGTAGATTTATACGGACATTTAGTGAAGAGTTTTTAAGATATATATAATTTTATTGTCTTTTAACAACAAATACAATCCAGTTTTTCTGTACTAAAAGACATCCATGAGCAAATGTAAGCAGTTCATTCTAAATTAGACACTTTAATGTATGTAACACTGGATTTATTGATGCAGAATGTAATCTAATATTGTTGGCGTTGCTTTTTAATGCTTTCCAATGATCATCTATCCAGTGAGAATTCAGGCAATTTTTTTGTCGATCAGCCAAGTCTGGAGGTGTTCCTCAACCCAAATGAGCGAGAAATCATCTATGGCTTTCACCGAATGGTGCTTATTTAATTAAAACTCAGCATGTTAACAATATCTGCTTCGAGATCTTATGTCACTATTAACACTGCAGAAATTGCTTCAATGCTTGCTTTCAGAAATTTTTGGTTTCTCAATCTGACAACACGCATTCTCAAAAAACACTTTCTGTGCCTACCTTACAATCAACTACTGAAATTTTCAATTAGCTGATGTCATACATGAAGTTTCGAGTTTGGAATCATCTAATCTTTGAAGATCGGCAGTACATGATTGAACAGTGGTTACCGTAGAAAGCTTATATCGAGTCATCTTCATATTTGCTTCACGTCTGTTTCGAATGTTCATATGGCCGACTAATTGCGAAATATGAAAGCGATTATCATTGCAGTAACCAGCAAACCTGGTTTTATGCTATGTAGATGGATTTTCAATAGGGACATAATAATTTTGTATTTTAATACAAACGCACCTTTAGACCCATTTTTTTCGTCGATAAAAATGATCACCATGTTACAGTTAATAAAATTCGCTATCGTGCCATGTTGGAAGACTATTTTCATCCAGAATTAGATGGACTTGATATCATTGATATGTGGTTCCAACAGGATGGTGCCACATGCCACATAGTGCTCCTTCAATTGAAGGGGAAGTTCGGTAATCGTGAAATCTCGAGAAATAGTCCTGTTGAATGGCCACCGCGCTTATTGGGTTATGTTAAGTCATTGGTTAATGCCAACAAGCCAACAACGTTAGAGGAGCTCATGAACAATATCGAAAGTGAAATTGCCAACGTTCCGGCTGATGTGTGTAGAGGAGTGGAATGACGTACTCGCGGTATTCATTTGAACCAGATCGAATTCCATATTTAAATTAAACAACCACAATCAATAATTCCGGGTTTTATTTAAGCAAAAAATTGTTATGTCCTTATTGAAAAACCCGATATATAAAAAAAGTTCACCCTGGTATCCGGTGTTTTTATTATTATTATCAGCTGTCAAAATCAGGATTTTAGTTCCCTGTGTGATATCCTAGTTAACAGTTCTTGGGAATATTTAGTAAACTATGCCTAACTATCTACATGTCGAGCGCAATTAATACTGTATGAGTCGTTGTTGTATCGGAAACTATTTATCATTAATTAGTCGGGATATAGCACCAAAACGTCACGACCGTTTGATTTATTCAGATCTGGTAAAGGTAATAAATTGCGAATTCGACAGTATACCATCGAACTTTCAATGATAGCCTTACGTAGTTTTTTACTTTGATGGCGGAACCGTCTACATTGGACCAAAACATCAATCATTAAATCTTTTGGCTAAATGCCAAAAGATGTCCAGTGTCCTTCTTCCTTCTTCCCGGAACACTGGTGTACATACATTCGCTTCACATGTTTTAGTAGCTATAGGCGGCTGATGCGTACTTTTTGACCAGGCCGAAAGCACTATTTAGCTTGTAGAGTTTCGTGTTAAATCTTCATCTCCAAAAAAAGAACACCTTAAATCACGCCACACCACAAAGGATATCTTTTTCCGGGTTTTCCTAATGTCCATGCCCCGGCGTCATAGAGTCAGGCAGAAATTATCGGGTCCATTTAAGAGTATCCCTAGTTTTTCTTGAAAAAAGCTTATTACAATTCGCCTTTTAAGTTATTACGTGAAACTCGTAGTTTGAAAACTACCTCAAGGGTGTAGCTATATATTATGACGTTTTCTCCGAATTATCTGTGTTCTGTGACCCTGTGTGACAGTCGTATATGACAAGGTTTTCTCCATTATTAAAAAGGCAGATGCTTCTGCAAAATTTGTATTTAATTTTTTTGTGAATTGGGCAAACTTTAGCGTACAATTTATAATTTTAGAACGAATTTTAGTTCCGCAATTTTCCTTTTTTATAATTAACACGACCTCAAAGGATTTAGTGCATTCCTGAAATGTTTGTGCACAGCGCGAGCAAATGAAAATTACGGAGGAGAAATAAATTGATACCGATGTACGTACGACATACGTTGGTTTTGAATGTTTGCTGCTAATAATGACTAGGAAGTTAAGAGCTCGGCAGGGCAGTTAGAAAAGAATCACGCTATTTCAGAGAACGTACGAATTTGGTCTGGAGAGTAAACTAATGAACATTTATAGTGAGACCGGTTTTACTGTTGAAGGTTTGGAGAATGCTACAGGCAATTACGAAGGACAACAGGTGGATCAAATAGCGATAAAACATGTAAAACCAGGAAACATTTTAGGGTATTAATTGACTGTGCATTATTAGCATAATCTAAGAGTTTTATCACTAAAATGTATGCATATATGAGGGAATCTTATACGTTGAAGATAATCTAGGTTAAGTTAGGTTAAACAAGCTTATAATATATATGCCATCACATAGACGACAGGCACCAACACGGGCCCAACTTCAAAATGGCAAAAACCTTAACAATCTTCCTGATGAAACATCCAATTTCTTTAGAGAAGGCCGACTAGGCCTTTGAAGCAGTTGAATAAAATTGAGGAATTGAAATAAAATTTTCTTCGACTACTCGATACTGCCTAGCATTCACACAGTATGTGTGTTATGTCTTCAACAGCTTTCAGATCACCGCAAAATCTGCCAATATCCATATCTGACAAGTTGAGACTCATTGCGTGTTTCCACAGGAAACAGTGTCCTGTCAGCGTATTCCTGTTTAATATTATTAACTTCCTAGATCTTTTTTGTATTAAAGCGGCCAGAAAGTTTTGGATACCCTGTGTCTTTCAAGACACAGGTTGGCAGTCTTTGTAATTTTTTTTTTCTCAATATCCAATCCAATCCGATATCTGGCTTGATGTTGCCAACTTCACTATTGTCAAGTAACTCTCCTTTTCTTGCAAGCTCACTCCCTTGTTTATTTTCTTTAATATCGCAGTGTCCTGGCACCCAGCACAGTCTTACCCGGTTCTGACTGCATAGTGCCTATAACACTGCGCGACATTCCCTAGCTGTATCAAAGTTGATGTTGGTTGATTCCATTGCCTTGAGTGCGGCCTGGCTATCAATGTAGATAGCTATATTTCTTTCGAATACCGATCTCATCTGCATTAGCTCAGCTGCCCTGAAGACAGTCAGAATCTCTGATTAGAAGACACTGTTTGCGTCCGGTAGTCTTATAGACCTGTTCCTTCCTCCTTTTTCGAGCACCTGTGTGAATTGCAATTTCAATTGACCTCATTATCCTCCCTCTCCGGATATATTATAAAATACGGGATGTCGAAGCTCACGAAGGAAGAAATTTCTACCGTTAGAATTGGATTGCAAGGAATAGCTTTGCAAGGACCGTGCCATATTCGAAATTACTACTCTTGAAGTAACCCAAATTAGTAAGTCGTATCACACTGTTGCCAGCAAGTTTTTTGATCTGTAAATCAAGCGGTATTAGGTGCAGAAAGGTGTCCAATTCTGTCGTAGGGGTGGTACCTTACCACTTGGGTTTTAAACCCATATCAGGTTTTTAGCCCCGAATTTTTCCTACTGTTCTTTTGGAGATAAAAAGAGCATTATATCCTTTTTTTCATTCTTACCGCTACATTAAGATGAAAATAATCTAAAAATCAGATGAAACTCTAGCTTCTGAGAGCCTGTACACATTTTCTATGTACCCGTTTCTGGACTTTGTAAATCCATTATGCTGCACCTTTCTGAGTAGAGAGGAATGAAAAATCCAAAGAACCAAATAAAAATCAGAGAACCACTTAAATCAAATTAAAATTAAAGTTTTAATTAAACTGGATCCAAGTGACCTAATGCTTTACTTAATCATTCAACCTTTTTTTTTGTAATAGAAGAAGAACTAAACTCTTTTAGCTAGACAACAATTTTTTGAAAATAAGAAAATAATAAAGCACGTGAACGTTACAAATTAAAATGTCTGGCGACCATACTATTGTAGATTGTTTACAAAAATGAATGTAATTTCACATATGCCTGACGTAAGAAATAACCCTCATGTCAAAAATAAAACTCACCTTCTTTGCAAGCAATGTAATTGTCCGATTGTCTGAATGACGTATCACATAACAATCACTAGTTGCTTACAGATGACCTCAAAAACCTTACTCGATTTGAAATCTTAGTATGTACTTATCACCTCCTGGCAACTTAGCAAAATTGCTGTAATTTGATTTCATGAAACCAAGGTTGAATTGCCAATAAAGACGAAGATTTCAATCCAAAGAAATTGAAATAATATACTCGTACAAACATCTAGGTTATATAGAACAATATTTTAAAGGTCTGTAACTTTACCAAAGTCCAATTCCGATATAGTTAAAAAAAAAAAATACTCAACATAACATATGTATGTACAAGCAATGCTTGTTTAAAATGAACCTGCTTCCCTCTTTGCAAGTAAAACCTTCCCCCTTCCCTAATCGGTTGAATTATTTTAAGACCATAACGTCAGCTCTTCACTGAAAAGATACACATTAACACCCCAAACCACCACCACGGGTCGCATCTTTTCTTTGCTGTTGTCATCGTGTAGTCGTCGTCGTCGTCTTCGAAATGTGTTACGCAAAATGGTATTTTTAAACCTCCAATCCACACACATTTTTTAAATTGATTTCCACCTCTCATTTCATATTTCTTTCTCTCTTTCTCTCTCTCTTTCCCAATTGTTGGCTAAATTTCTCTCCTTTCCTTGAGGGAAACTACAATCCGCCGACAAAATATACTTTTTGGAAAGATGATCAGCAAATCTTAGCAATGAAAAATTTAGAAAAAAAAAAAAAAAGTTGCCTTACGGCAAATAATGAATTTTCTATGAAATTTTTTGTTTCTGAAAAAAAGAGAAAACAAGTGAATTTTCCAATATCCACAACACCTCGATAGAGTTTTCCTCATCGTCAGTATCTGTTGGTGATCATCGATGATCACTTGAATCACCGAATTGGGCATTTTCTTGTCCACAAAATCCGATCATATCCAAAAATTTAACTGCGTAACTTTTCTTTATTGGCCCAATCTATTAGAAAAAGAAAGAAAAATAATAGACAGGTGTCGACAAAGGAATTGCGGCTCATAAATCAAGCCTATCGATTCTCGCTCTGCGTGAGTTACTAATCACACAAATGTATTCATATATATACATAGAATGAATCTATTTAATCCTCCACACTACAATAAATACATTTTTTAACGAATTTTATTTGAATTCTCATTTACAGTTGACGTTCTCCGTGACGACATGTTTCAAAATAACGTTGGCAACGGTGGCGATATGGTTGGCGCAGGAGCACAAACTATCGATCCTACACAACAATCAACGGCCGGCTATAATGGTTCTCCACTTTTACAGCAACAACAACAACAACAACAACAGGCTCAACCGCAACAGCAACAACAGCAGCAGCAGTCAAATTCTCGAAGAGTACGGCGATATGTGAAAATCACAGAGCAACCCGCCGGAAAGGCACTTCGATTTCGTTATGAATGTGAAGGCCGATCAGCTGGGTCAATTCCTGGCGTTAATAGTACGCCTGAGAATAAAACGTTTCCGACTATTGAAATTGTCGGCTACAGAGGACGAGCAGTCGTTGTAGTATCATGTGTCACCAAGGATCAACCCTATAGGTGAGTTTAATATCGAAGAAAATGGCGCCATAAGAAAAACTGTCAGATTGGGTCCAAATCTCATTCAAGTACTTTATTGAGGCGTATATGGTATATAGAAAAGAGATAACAATATATAGAAGATCCACATCTTATTTGTAACGCCCTTTGACAGCTATTTGTTTTCAGGCGAAAATTCCCCCATACAATACAGCATGCATACATAACTGCAAAGAAAAATGTCAGCGTTGTCCCATCATCTGATGTAGACCCAAATTAATTTCTCCGGAACACTTCACGCAATTATGATTGCCTTTACACCCAAATTGTCTTAATCTTTCAATTTTCATTTGACAGTTTTCAAATATGACAGCTTCTTATCTGACAGTCAAAAATGGCGCGGAATTGAAACGAATTTATTAAGTTCCCGAAACAGTTTGATGACAGTTTGACTCCTTAGCAGCTTCGCTTAAAGATATCATATAATACAATCACCAGACTTTTGAAATTATTGTATTTCCCTATTGAACCAGGATTCCAAAATATAATTTATCATCATCACTTACTTACCGTGTTCGATAATTTTACGTTATTTGCCTGTCATGTTACTTAAACAAAATAGAATATTTAGATTCTAGAATTCAGGGAATATTTTCAAATTAAAAAAATATATATATATCAATTGAAATCTATTACCGTCAAACTGAAGAAAGTACTCGTAAATCTTTGTGTACTAATCTCATTTGATTCCAAAAATATCTTCAAATGTTTTATTTGAAGGTGTTGCTAAAAATACGCTCCTCCAAGACCCCAGACAAAATACATTTTTGAGATTTTCTTTACTTGACCTTGACCTTGTAGTAGATCTATTCAATGATAGACCTTGGAAAAATTTTCAAGTTGAAATACGACTATACAGCGTTTTTTTTTCGAAGAAATATATTACATGCTCTAACATTTCTGCTACAGTTCAAAACAAAAGCTTTCCCATCTGAGCATGCCGTCTGATTGATAGTTTAAACTTGACAGATCAACGTACGTTTAAAAACGAACAGGCAGCAATTTCAAACAACGATCGTCTAAAAAGTATGCTAAGAATTTGTATATGTATATTGTTGTCGTTCTTAGAGGTACTTAGATACCTCTAACTGAAAGAGAACTGTTGGTACGACCAAAGAAGATGAGTCCGTGTGCTTCCATCTTGGTAACATCATTCTTTGTAGATGAATTATAATACTCGTAAGTAAATTGAGGGTCCAACTGGTGAAGCATAGCTCAGAGGTTAAGTATTACCTTTTCGACAGGTGATAACAGGTGATGACCGCAGATATATGTTAGTTTTTACTGTTTAACGGTGTATTGCCTCAAACTTATATTAGGGTTCTTTTATACTCGTAGTATCAGACGAACTAACCACTTTCCTGTGTTGGCCAAAAGTATAATGGGAATGCCCAAAATTAAGCACAGTCTAGAACCTTCTATAGAAGGCACTTCTATATGCACTCCTAAAATGCATGGAAGGCTGTAGCGTGCTTATGTGGACTTCTTGAATATTTTTGATGGTTCTATCCAAGTGTAGGCATTTCAACAAAATTAAATGTTTAACCTTAAATTCAATCTAATATTCAATTCATAGCCAAATTATACTCAAAGTCTTGAATATCATATTTTGGTCCTCAAAAATAAAACCCTCCTGCTAAATTGATCCCTAGCTAGCTTCAGTCAGCTTACACCTCATGTTGACTGAAGTTTCCTTATAGCTGTGCACCCCACTTTAGATGCGGTTTTCCTCGGCTGCGTCGTCACCTTGGGTTGGATTAAAGACCCCAATTCTTCACTAACCTCATAGTTCTCAATTTATCATCTTATTTCTTTTGCACCACTGCAAACGAGACCATATAAGTACTAAGAGCTTTTCCTTGGAAACCGCCAAGAGCACATCTATCCGCCTGAGTAAGAGTCCATTCGTGTGTGCTCCTTAGCAGGACTGTGATGAACACATGTAAATTCCGCATATATGTAGTAGTTATTCTTCGTTAGATTTCTGTTCTGTTGTTGTACCAAAAGTAACATTCAAGGCTGTCACTATTAAAAGCGGCATTTTGCCAAATGACATATCACGTTTTTTCTTTACAACATGTGTTTAGTTGTTTCCCCGTTCGGTGCCAAATTCATTTCAGCGGAATCTTTCACAATGCATGCCAATAGCTCGGTGATATCAATAAGATTTTTTTACAATCTTTTCGAGAATCATGTTAAAAAAAAGTCATATGACAGCCCTTAAAATCTGAAACTCTATATACATACATACTCACGAGATATGTTCAAAAAGTAAGGTGACTTTATATTTTTATAAAAAAAAAATTATTTGTTCATCAATATTAATGTTGTTCCCTTCAAAATAATCTCCCTCAGATATAATATATTTGTGCCAATGCTTTTTCTAATCTTCGAAGCACTTTTTGTTATAGCCTTGAGCTCTTCTATCGATGCCGTTTTTAAGGGGTCATTCATCGTGAGGTTCGATTTTCAATAGGCCTTTTTTGGCAGATCACGCGTGACTGGAAAGACTCACACCACAACAGTATCTCCAAATTGTTCAGCTGTATTACGAAAATCAGCGTTCTGTGAGAATTTTTCGTGCCATTCGAGGAACTTACGGTGCGCATAATCGACCTACTGAAACCACTATTGCTAATACCATTCGCAAATTTGAGTCCCAGTTTACCTTAGTGGATGATACTCGACCGGTGAGACCACATCCAGCGCGTAGTGAAGAGACTATAGCAGCTGTAGCTGAGAGTGTACGCGAAGACCGTGATGAATCGATTCTTGGCTTGGGGTATTCGACAACTTGGCCTAAAAGCGTACAAAATTTAACTTGTGGAAGAATTGAAGCCAAGCGACTTGAATTTGCGTCGTATTTCCAGTGAATGGGCTCTGGAAAAACTCAATGAAAATCCGGTGTTTTGTCGTGAAATTTTGTTTGGTGATGAAGCCCATTTCTGGCTCAATAGATACGTTAAAAAACAAAATTGCCGTATTTGAGCTGTTGACCAAAAGCTACCATTACATCCATTAAAAACAACGCTATGGTGTAGTTTATGGGCTGGTGGAATCATTGGTCCATATTTTTTGCAAAATGAAGCAAATCAGAATTTAACCGTCAATGGTAACCGCTATCTCGCCATGTTAACGGACTATGTGCTTCCTGAAATTCAAGCACATGGTCTCGGTGAGCTCTGGTTTCAACAAGACGGCGCTACGAGCCATACAGCGCGTGAAACAACGGACTTGTTGAGAAATCATTTTGGTGAACTCTTAATTTCACGTTTTGCTACGGTAAATTAGTCGCCTAGATCATGCGATATCACACTTTTGGACTATTTTCTCTGAGGATATGTTAAGTCTCAGGACTTCAGGAATAAGCCAGCTACGATTGACGCCTTGGAAGCCAACATTACTCGTGTTATCCGCGAGATACCAGTGGCTATGCACGAACGAGTCGCCTAAAATTGGACCTTCCGAATTGAAAACCTCAGACGTAGTTGTGGCCAACATTTATATGATATCATTTTTAAAAATTAAATGCTATGAATTGTTCTTTTAACCGATAATAAAAATTTTAAGTTCACTTTCAAATTTATGTATTTTATTTTACATTGTAAATCAAACCTCACGATGAATCACCCTTTATTTTCTTATCTGCGTCCTTTCATAGATCTGTTCAGTTTTTTTGGGAACAGGAAAAGTCGCATGGGGCAAATTCCGGCGTTATGATCCTTATGAGTAAGAATCAGAATCATCATTGACGTCATTCAAGAGCTTCTGGGCGATGCTCATGCGACAGTTCTTCTGATCAAAATTAACAAGTTTCGGATCAAACTTCGCTTACACACGCCTCATGTCAAAAATATCCGAAAAAAATACATGACACATGCCAAAATCCTCAACTTCTCTTATGGTTATTCGAAGATTTTCCAAATAAAATGTTCTTCACAGCTTCGACGTTATCATTTTTTATTGATGTGCAGGGGCTTCCAGAGCGAGGTTCGTCATTGGCATCTTCTCGTCAATATTGGAAGAGCTTGTACTACTTGTAAACATTTTTTTTACATGGAGCAGACTCACTGTATCCCACTGTCAACATTTCACATGTTTTAGAGCAGTTCATTCCATTTTTACACAAAATTTTTTTATACTAATTGAAAATTGTCGACGAACCAAAACACGTCTAACCTTTCAATCTGTCAAAAACAAACTAAGTATGCTATATACTTAAAACTGTGAATAAATGTTTGAGACATGTGTACCAACACAGCAAAAAAAAATCGATAATCGAATGTACGTTGCCCGCGAAATTTCAAAATACACCTTACTTTTTGAACACATTGTTTCATATATCTAGATATAAAGGCTTTTACAGACTTTTGCTTCGAAAAACCCAGATAAAGTGTTCACCAAATAATTCATTTCATTATTTGAAACTGTCGTCTGGACCTAGAAAAATTCCGGCCCACTGACTTATCTTAGGAAGTATCTGTAGTCGAAAATATTGAAGAAACCCTCAGCCTCATGTTTGACGTAAATAAGTAGTTTAAATGTACACGGTCAATGCTTACCACTCTTTTATCTTTCCTTGAAAGATGATGATGATGATGATGAAAAATGACTTAAATCCATTGCAAGTAGCTGTATAGAGTATTGAGCACCGACTGTAGGTCGAATGAGTGTTTAAAAAAACAAATTCTATTGCTAAGTGCTCTCAATATCATAACTTTTTTCATTTAGTGTTTTTTTTTTTTAATATTTCAGACCACATCCTCATAATTTAGTTGGTAAAGAAGGCTGTAAGAAAGGAGTATGCACATTAGAAATAAATAGCGAAACGATGCGAGCAGTATTTAGTAATTTAGGAATACAATGTGTTAAGAAGAAAGATATCGAATCAGCTCTGCGAGCCCGTGAAGATATTCGAGTGGATCCATTCAAAAGTGAGGTAATATCCTATAATTAGCGACATTTTTTTGACATGCCTTTTGTTTCATTTTAGCTGGATTCTCGCATAAACTTCAACCGTCTAGCATAGATTTGAATTCGGTACGCCTTTGCTTTCAAGTATTTCTTGAGAGTGATGTTAGAGGTCGTTTCACTGTACCACTCCCACCAGTTGTATCTGATCCGATTTTCGATAAAAAGGCTATGTCCGATCTTGTTATTTGTCGTCTATGCAGCTGTTCGAGTACGGTCTATGGCAATAAGGAAATTATACTTCTCTGTGAGAAGGTTGCGAAAGAGGATATATCGGTGCGTTTCTTTGAGGAGCATAATGGTCAAGTAATTTGGGAAGCCTTTGGTGATTTCCAACACACCGATGTACATAAACAAACTGCCATCGCATTTAAAACTCCACGTTATAGGACAATGGAAATCGATCAACCTGCTAAGGTAACTTTTATCAAATTCATAAAATAAACCAATAAATACTGATGATTGCATTTTTAGGTATTCATACAACTACGACGACCATCAGACGGTGCGACCAGTGAACCTTTACCATTCGACTATCTTCCAATTGAATCAGGTAGGCGTACATTTTGGGCCATTCGTAAAAATTTGAAACGGAAGGCCGACATGGGTATATTTCAGCAAATCCTAAACGAGGACAAAGCGGCTACTTTGGCCGCTCAAGAGGCGATTCCTAGATACGCGGAAGTGGGTGTTCAAAGTGATATTATCAATTTGGATACCCCAACGGAGGACGATCAAACGAAATCATTTGGCACTGACGATGAGGAATCAGCTAAGCGACGCATGGAAAAGGAAGTTGATAGTATTATCGATGAGAAAATTAAGGAAATGGAATTAGAGGTACGTGTACCGGAACAATATCAGCATGCAAACACTCAAACTCAAGATTCGTCACCGCAAACTGAAGATGAATCTGCTAAAGATGACACATCCGAACCAAGGCAATTGTCTACGAAAGTTAAAATCACCGAATGGCTTAAGTCCACTGAAGAATTCGAACGAACTGATAGTGGTTCACCGCCGGCTAATGATCTTGGCACAGCATCGACAATTGTAACCTCTGAAGAAGATAAGACTTTTAATGATTTATTAGATCAATCCGAGGAAATAGAGGATATTTACGCCGATAATAAGTTGAAAATTGAAACTTATAAAAATACACTGGCTAATGAGCTGAGTGCAGTTTTAGGAACAAATCTATCAAAAAATCGTATGGAAGTGGATGAAAGTTTTGATGATGCAGCAACTTATACCAGTCTTGAGATGGCATTTAAAAATCCCTATCCAATGGGTGAATTAATGTCATCACTGGGGCAGTTGCCTCCAGAACGAGCAGATCATTATGATTCAGTTGAGATCATTGTCAATCCACCGGGACCAATAATTGATGTGGTTAATATGCCCTCACCAAAATCAAATAACAGCAGTGTTGTGGGTGATGAAAATGTACCACCACTTCCACCGAAACGTGTCCGTAAACAAGATGGTGCCGTCCAACTTCGCAACAGTCCAACATCACCAGCTCGGCCTCCATCACAAATTATTATTATGAAAACGCCGGATCAGTCGCCACCAACGAAAAAATTACCACCAACACCGAACGGCCAAGGCAAACAAAAAAAGGCTGGTTTCTTTTCAAAATTATTTTCACATAGAAAGAGTAAAACCGATTTGAGTCAGACAACACCATCATCGGCATCAAAGGCAGCTAGTCCAGTTGGTTCTCGTGAACCTAGCATAACACACTTTTCATTAAACGACACAAATCGCATGTCAACCCGTTCATTAAAATCACTTCAACCAACCAGTATATCGGCTTCGAGTAGCCCTACAAATGGAGCTAAACCGGGTCGAACCGGTACAGGTAAACCGGTTAGCAGAAGTGTCAGCAGTGTGTCAGGGAAAAGACCTCATCTCACAGCCGATGTTATACACATCCCACTAAAGGGTGAATCCTCAAATAGTCTACCAATGCATGAAGCATACTCTGACGCAAGCACAGTCACAATTAGTCATCCGCTCGATCGGAAAACTGTCAGTGCCATGCAACTGGTTGACATTCCCATTAACGATGGCAACATGGAATTAGTCGCCATTGCCGATCGGCAAAGTTTGCGAAATCTTTGCGAAGGCCAATTCGGTGTTGAACTCCATCCAAGCGTTGATTTAACTGAAGCTGAACATTTTGCTTTATACACAAGTATACCACCTCAAGCAACAGCCAGTGAGTTTGACGATACGTCGTGTTACTACGCTCCAGTGGACGCTGGAGAAATTCTCACCCCAGAAGAGGTAGCTAAACGACTAGCTCAAGCGAATAATATTAACTGAGCCACATAAGAAGGCCGTACCTTAATTGTATTTTTCATACCGACTTGGAGATGGATTTTATTTCTCTCCACCAGAGTACACACTTTTTAATGGCTGCCAGTGTTAGGCGCATACACTACCCTCACTGAAAAGTGGCCAATTTTTTCTTCAAAAAATTAAAATATAAAAATCTCTTTTGTCTGTCTTAAAAAACAAAACATTGTGACACTTTTGTCATAACGAACCCGAGTCGGGAAAACATTGTCAGTAATACCAAAAACTAGAGATACTCTTACTTACATAAATAATTGTGTTTGTTGTTTGTATTTAAAAAAAAAAAAAAAAAAAAAAACAAGTATACAAAAAATAATTTTTTTCTTACTGTTTTTTTTTTAATTTTCTAAAATCGAAAAACTCCCATCGCCGTTATCGTTAATATTATAAATATTGTCATCCCCCTAAAAAAAAAAAAAAAAAACTGAATTTGTATTTGAAAAATAATTTTTTTCTATCTTTTATTTCCTTTGTAAATCTCTACAGAAAAAAAAATATATCTTTTGCGTAGAGTTCAAAGTTTTGTATTATATAAGATTTATTGTACCTTACAAGATCATATCAAGTGAAGTGTTACAACATTTAAAAAAAATAATAATAATAATTTTGTCTAGATTATAAGAAAATTTATAACATATTCCTGTCAAATACGAGTAAAAATATTTTAGCCAACTTTAAATTGACATTAGAATCTCGACAAGAGTCAAAGAATTGAAACAAAACAACAACAACAAAATTATATAAAAACGAATGATGTTAAAAATTGTGTACTTTTATATTTTTTTAGACCCTGCTGCGCTTAGAAGAAAAAGACAAAAAACAGGCGGTGATGCTATGCATTTTATTAGACATGCTCAGGAATTACAGCAACAGCATCCACAACATCAAAGTGATCATCCTGATGGTCGTAAGTGGTTTTACTTTTTTTTGTCTTCGTACATCAGTCTCGAAACTTCTCTGTCTCATCATATTTTGTCCATACTCGACTCATGATATGTAGAAAACAAAAAAACACAATTGGCATTTGTATATGTTTGACATTCGTTATTTGGGTTGATGGTCAGGAATGCTTTTATTTGACATTTGGTGATGGTGGATTTTCGTTATGGTGATTGTTTCTTTTAACTATGGTGACGGTTTTTGAAATAAAGATTTAGCTGGTATTTTTTACAATTGTTCTGTATAAGAAAAACATGGCGCCTTTTTTGGGATTCACGATGCGTATCGGCATCTTTTTTCGATAACGTTTTAGTCGAAACTGCATGGAGCTCCCAGTTAACGGAGCAAGAGCAAGCCTCAGATGGTCTAGTCTCAAATTTTCAAATTTTTGAAAAATGATTTGTTGATTAAGAATCAAATTATGTAGGTTACTGAGCTAAGAATATAAAATTGAAGAAGGTAATCTGAAAACTTGATGAAAAAACTGAAGAATGTAATAAGTAATTGACCACATTGTGAATGGAAACCATGAAACTTTCAGTAAAGTTTTAAACTCTTCCATTTTACGTCGCATTTTTTAATAAGCATCTGTGGTCATAGTTACATTTTTAACGACTTCTTTGCTTGATGGACTTATAGTATTACAGGCTATCCCAAATTCAGACAGAAATCAGAAAATTAGCAAACCTTGGTGAAAAACCGACAGTTTCTTAACATGAATGAACGTATTCAAAGACTTTCTTTTCGAATTGATTGTCAAATTTTAAATTTAAAAACAATTTGACACATGTGTCAGAAATTTGAATAAAATGTGATTCTAGAAAAGACGAGCCACTACCAACTGATCGTTGTCTGACATGTCTAAAAAATCTTAAAAAGTAAATTTTTAAAAGATGGCAATACGATATATCCTTTTCATCTGATTTGAGACATTCAATTCAGCGAGACATCAACTAAAACCCAATTATTTTTTTTTTTTTCAAGAACGCCATCTAGTAGAAAATTAGTCCGTCAAATTGTTTTAAAACAAATCTGAGGATATTGGCAAATTCTATTTTTAAATCATACTTTCTATCTAATGATAGTGTACACAAAATTGTTTGGCTCGTTTTTATAGGTCGTTCGCACTCTTTTTTACTTTGTCATATAAAAAAAAAAAAATATTTTTTAACGTAGTTACATGTTTCATTTGTTTTTACATATTCTCACTCATACGGCTTAGACTCATTTATTATTTTTTTTCAACATTCATTTGTCATACTTTTTTCGCATTAATTACACATTTAATTAATTTAGTTATTATATTTAATAATTATAATTTTAATTACAAAAAAAAAACATAAAGAATAATTTTAACTTTTCTTTTGTATTTGCTTTGATGAATACATTTAAGAAGGGTAGACATTTAAAAAGATGAATATATTTTGAAGGCAAAGCGTTCTATTTTTATACTTATTTATCTAAGAGGGACTTATAGTTTTGTATCATTTATGAACGGCCAAAAAGGGAATTTTTAAATTAAAAGGTATCCAAGGATGTTAGTGATTTTTTGAAATTGTTTGTTGCTTTGTGCCCTCACAATACAAATTATCTGTGTCATTTTGTCGAATATTTTCATAAACGGCACCGTTAGCGGTTGTTTGCGTAGTCTTTTTCGACGGCATACTCATACATAATACATAGATACATGCTTCATGCATCGTTTTGGAATGTTGTATTTAGTTTCTGAACTTTTTTTGATAATACAATACAAATGAGAGGTATTTGAATTGCTATCATGTGTTGTCAATAACTTTCTATATTTGACCACATTTCCAGATAGCATTTTGGCCTAATTATTCACCTATTTTTTTCACCCAACAACATTATTGGATATGTGATTTACATGTCCATGGCCCTAGAGACTTTCCTGGTTTTTGGGAGAGATGCAAGTAATTTTTTATTTTTTTACTCGCTCGTGCAAGTAGTCCAGTTATCATCCAAGCCTAAATTAAACTTCTATTCGGACTATGCCATTTTAATTGTCTTTAACCTGGCATAAAAGTATACTTCAACAAAAATATCAATTTCAAACCGCTTATTTTCCGTTCCAAAAAGCCACTGAATTCGGAAATTTTGACCCTTGGATTTTCATGTGGTGAAGTTACTCGTATGTTTTCATAGAATAGCAACTTCCTGTCTATTCTAGTCTCCGTCTCAAAGTCTCAAAGCAAAATTGACCCGGAAGGTATGATAATAACGCATGGATTTTTAATTAAAAGATAAAATCTGATCCCTATCATCGGCCATATTACTGTTCAATTGTATCCCTGCTAAGCTGGCTACATGTTTAAGAAACTCTTAAGTTGGAAAGTTCATTTGATTTTGAGAATGAATCAAGTTTGATTTATGACACATAGTAGCAACTCATATTATTAATCTTACAGGTGCTGTATTTATTTAACTAAATCCATTTTAACTAAATAATATGATTATCAATTAAAATTGTTCGGACAACTGAATTAGTCAAAGGTATATAGAACTATAACTAGCACAACTACTTCAAAAAAATTAATTTTCCTTTGAGTGATTAAACAATTTAGTTGTAGTTGCAATTAAAGTGCAATAAATTTAGTTGTTAATGTTAGGTGTTAGTTGAAATTTATTTTCGTACAACGTTGACAATATAAAGTTTAGTTACCGCCGGGCCATAATGGCTATCGGGAGAATTTCTGATAAGGTGAACTCATAACTAGTACTCGATTTGTTTTTCCCGATAACTTTTTATGTCCCAGGCCAAAAGTGAAGCTATTATCTAAGTACTTTGGTATTGCTACGGTTTTCATTCAAAGTTTTTTTTATATTCTGCCACGCCTCACTTTTACTCCATGTAGTCATAAACTACGAGCTTGGCGCTTGTCTGCTGATGAGCCTTTTTCAAAACGAAACTTCAGTAAAATAAGCTCACCATTGCATATCCGGATATTGTCGAAAGCCGTTTTCTGAGACCTTTTTGAAATTTGTCTAGATAAGTTCACCCCATAGTTACAGTGTTGGGCGCAGTAAGTACCTAAATGGGGACCGCATGGGGACCGCATGGGAACCCTGTACAAATACCGCGTGCTGTTGACAACGCCACGTATCGTATTTCCACGTATTGTATCCTTTGAAAATAAAATAAAATTCACGCTGCTGGCGCTACAGATCGTGCATATTTATTGCGTTAATTTCTCTAATAATGAGATATTGATATTGATGGATGCATATAATGTCTATAAGCAGAATAAAAGCTTCGCTGCTTCTCAAGTGAAATTTTCCCTCATATTGGGTATGCTAACTTTGCTAAAGATATTATCTGGTGTTAACTAGCGTCAGAATCTTAAAAATTATTTGTCAGAGTAAAGTGTAAAATTGTTTTTCCTAGATGAATGTCAATCTAAATTATCCAATTGATCTTTGGCTGAGCTCTCACCTAAGTTGAAGAAGTCTGTCGTTTTTGAAAGCAGTTTTTTTTTCTTTTGTCAAGAACGGTTATTCCATGATTTATTGATAGTTAGCAAGTTTAAAACGACAAATTAGACAAAATAACCCGAGATTTTATTTAAAGCCAATATTCGAGAATAATTTCGTCACGTCGAAGTAAAACTAAAAAAACAATAAAATACATTTTTTACTTAGGAAAAAAAAAATAATATCATTTGATTTCTTTTGACATATGGTAAAAAAAAAAAACTTTTTGGATTTCTCAAGTGAGTTTTGAGAGAAACCTTTCGCGGAAGCATTAGATCCGCAAGTTCAATATTTTTGGACAAACCTATAGGTATTTGTAAAAATAAGAATCCGCACTCAAAACAAAAACCAATGCACTTTGTCAGTTGACATAGATAAAGTGTCAACTTATTTTTATATTTGTATAAATCTCGTAGAGTATCTTTATCAAATGATAACCAATCTACTTGATACAGTCTATAGATTTTGTAATTTTCTTTTATTTTTTTGTTAATTTTTTCGAATCTCTAAGAGCCAATTTATCTAACCAAATAAATGCCTTAAATTAAATTTATTAAAATAAATATATATAATTATGTTTAACCTTATAATCAGGAGAGGTATAAGTAATCAACTAAAAGACTATAAAATACACTTTACATACAAGTTACAAATAAATCTATCCTTCACTTGAACTTGAGCACGTATTTAACAATAACAACTCAAAGAAAAAGATATGTTCAAATTTATACAAAATATTAAATATTATAACAAGGTACATACACAAAATAAAACAGTAATTTAACTGAAAGTGCAATGGTATAAAATAAACAAAAAAAAAATTGAATTTAAATATTTACAAAGAAGAGTAAAATATTGTTCCTCATGTCGTTCTGAATGCAGACAAATTTCAAATAAATACGAGTAAAAGAAAATATTTTTATTTATAATCTTTAGATTTAACAAAAAGAAGATGCTCAGCATATATTTTAACACAAAACATTTAAGATTTTATTTAAACGATTACATTGTGTATGTGTCAGCAAAAGTAACATACAAAAATCATTTATGAAATTTTATACAAAATAAATTTAGAAAATTTAGTAAAATTTGGGTATTGTTAAATTTTGGAATATATATTTTATAAAAAAAAAGAAAGCAAGAATATTTATTATTTAAAAAAAAAAACAAAAAACAAAACAATAAACTATTCACATTTGAATATGAATCAAAAATGGTTGTATTCAAAATATCCCAATTGTTATTAAAAAAAAATTAAATATAAAAATAGTAGAATTTTATTATAAAAAATAAATGGCAAACAAAAAATAAGAATTAAATAAATAAGAATGATTGTTTCGTATATAAATGAAGAGCAGTAGTTTTATTTAAATCTTTTTAAGTCCTTATACGAACGAGTATATCAGATTGGTATTAAGGATTTAGGATATTTGTGTAAGTGCAGAGATTTGCCTTAAGTGTTTTATGTAGTTGTGTGGCTTTATTTTAATTATTTTTAACTTAGCTTATGATTATTGTTTTATTGAAGGTTATGTTTGCGTTTGGCTATAAATTGTATTTGTTTTTAAGGGCTTTTGTAGCGTTTTTTTGTTTATATTGGATTTCATTGTTTTTTCATTTTGCATGATGCTTTCATTTATTTATTTTGCATGTGCAATTTTTATTCTCTGTTGATGTTTGTCTAAGTATATTTTTATTTTAATTTCAGGAGGGCCACAAGGAATAAACTTTCTGAATGTCTTACCAAATCCGGCTATCAAGACCGAACCAAGAGGTATGTATTATTCTTTTAAAAATTTAAAAATTCTGATTAATTCCTGTAATTTTCCTACGAAGTGGCATCCTTTTTTTCTAAAGATCTTTCAATAAATATGGGTTTCTCACTCACCGTGTCTCATTTTTTTTTATTTTTTTTGAAATGAAATATAATTGATATCTATGTATTTATAAAATATAACATCACGGAACTGCTAGCATATGGCAAATGAATATGCTGGACCCAATTGGACCGATATTCCTGCAATTTTACGTCGAATGTTCACCTCCAATTTCCTTTCCTCTCCTTGTTAATTTAGACCAGCCCGAGAGACAGTATGTAGCAATTTCTGCCCATAAGACGATCATCCAAGTTCGTCTTCGATAAGTTGATTATAGGACGCCCTTTGTGGCTAGTGGCACTGTCCTATTGAAACCACATATTCTACAAGCCATTCAATTCTAATTTATTCCAAAGCGATAGCGGCATCATCTTGGTAGAAGTACGACCAAATGGCACTTCCGACATAAAAACCACATCCAAAAATCCATTTTTTCGAATAAAATGGCTGCTCTCGGAACACTTGTGGATGTTCATTTTACCAAATGCGACAATTTTGTTTATTGACCCAAAATGTGCGTCGTCATTAAGAATGATTGTTCGGTGAAAATCCGTGTCTTCTTCTATCTTCAATAGAGCCTTCGTTCAAGAGATGATAATGGTGGTCTTTACTTTCCAATTTGCGTACTGCTAAAGGCAGTGAACCATCTTACTATTCGATACGCTTTAGCTATTTTCTAAAGGTCATAACTCCTGTGATGACTGATTATCGATGGCTTATTTGTCAAAACCACAAAGCAATTGACTATGCCAACCATCTCAAGACTGCAGCGGCTACACCAGCTGCCATCGGTATCTCTAGTCCACAATTTCGTCCACAGATACTTAACGGATACATAAAAAAAAGTGGTAATTCACAGTACTGCTAAACTAATGCCAACAAGAAGATCTCTTTCCCTGTTCACATTTTAATGATAAGACATCCACAATGGTTTCCAGTGTCTAGTTTTCTACGTCGCTTCAACTCCCTCCTTCCCATTATTACTTACTTACTTAGTAAGCCTCTCCAGTAAGTCCGGTTATTAGTTAACTGCTTCCAGTTGCGCACTCCAAGTCGATTCAGATTCCCTTCTACGTATGTGCATCACCTAAGGTGGGGTTTCTACTACTGCGTTATCCGGGTTAGATTCGAAAATTCTGCGGACCGCAGCATTGGCGTCTATTCGCTCTACATGTGCTACCCATCTGAGGCGACTGATGCGCAGTTTACCGAATAAGTCGATGTCGCTGTACAGCTTGTATAACTCGTCGTTAAATCGTTAAATTTTTCCTTGGAAGTCCGTCAACGCAAACGGGACCGAATATTTTTCGAAGGATTTTTCTCTCGAAGCGACTGAGGATATCTTCATCCGCTTTCGATAGAGTCCATGCTTCTGCGCCATAAAGTAGGACTAATATGATCAAGGTCTTACGAGTATATAGAGACTTAGATTTTCGGCATAAGGTCTTTGCCTTTTTAACCAAAGAAACAGAGATTTGGAAAGAGTGGTTCTTCGTTTTATTTCTGCTGAGGTGTTGAAAGAGTTAATAGCAGAGCCATGCTAGAAAAAGTGCTTTACTACCTCGAAATTAAAGCTGTCGATTGTGGCGTTCTGTGCAATTCAAGAATGTTGGTTGTCCCTTCTTATTGATAGCATGTATGGTGTTTGTTTTTGCCCTCATTTACCGCTAAACCAATTTTGGCAGCTTCTGTTTTAAAACTAGCGAACGCACCGATGACAGCTTGCTGAATTCGCCCGATTATGTCGATATCATCGGCGAACCCCAGTAGTTGCGCAGACTCTTGAAAGATTGTCCTACCAGTGTTCACTTACCATATATATTCCGCACAATTCGTTCTTTTACGATTTTAAAGAAGTCACATGACATCACGTCACTTTTTTTCATATCAAAGGTCTCACTTAATTCGTTACCGACCTTGACGGAGCAGCGAGCGTTCTCAATCGTTATTCTGCACAGACGACCGAGTTTGACAAGGATGCCAAAAATAAACATGGCTCTATACTCGTATGTCTCGTCTTTATATATGCTGTAATGTGCGGTCTTCAAATCATTGAAAAGATTGTGGGTCGATCGATTGTGGTCTTTCCTGATCTGAAACCGCACTAATATAGAACAATCAGGTTGCTGACGAAGGGTTTTAGACATACACACAATATGACAGATAAGATCTTGTATCTGATGTTGAGGAGACTTATACCTCTATCAAAAAACAAGCTTCTCGGCAAGAGATATGAGCCATGCCCCCGATGTATGACGTCAAAATCATACTAAACAATTTTAGCGCTATGGTAGGTAAGGAAAACATCTTTGATAGGACAGTTGGTAAACATAGCCTACACAACACAACGTCTGGCAACGGAATTAGACTTATTGACTTTGCGGCGGGACGAAATATTACTACCGCAACCATACAATTTCCTCATCTCAATATACACAAAGGGACATGGCGGTCTCTGGATCATCTAACGCTAAATCAAGCTGATCATTTTGCGGTAGACGTAAGGTATGCCTACAATATTTTGGACGTCCGAACGATCAGGGCAATCGACATTGACTCGGATTACCATCTTATATATGCAGATTCTACAAGCCCAACAACAAAGAAGGACTAACATAAGAAAATATAAAGTAGAAAACCTGCAATTGCAAGAGACCGCCAAAATCTATGACGAACCCATACCCACATAGAACATTGGCTACTCCAGAAGAAGAAAAAAATATCAAGAAAAACACACGACCGAAGATATTGAGTGATTATACTTCAGGAATAACGAATGGTAGTTTTACCAACCGATAAAAGTGTCAAAGAAAGAAAGTCCGTACAGAAGCCTGTAGAGATTAAGAAAGAATCTCTGTAGAATTACAGTCGGTGTTGAGAATATGGAAAAACTTTTTCTGCAGACTGTATTATGGCAAGGAAGCCCAACATCCCACCGTCAGGCAGAATAGACTATTCCACTTAGACCGTGATAGCCAACTCTTCCGTCCACGTGACCAGAACTATATAAGGATAACAATATGGACCTGACGATTACCAGCTGAGGTATTCAAAGCTGCTGTAAATGATTTTGTGGAGAGCACCCATCAACTCATTTCTCAGATCTGGTCAGAATTGTGTATACCTGATGAATAAAATTTCATGCCTCATGGCTCAAAGGAGCCAACGATAGAGGTATTGCCGAAAAATCAAATATATGCTGTCAGCAAGAAATAACACACAACATCGACGAATTGGACATAACGAATGTACTTTATTAACCTTGGCTCTGCTATAAAATCTGCAAACAACAGATTAGAAAAAATTTAGCACAAGCCGTTCAAAAAGTAAAACGTTTTCTTGGTCAAGGTTAAGCACCGTTTTGCCTAGCAATGATTGATTGATTGTAGGTGGCCGTGGTATAGTGGTATATGCATAGACTACTCAAGCAGAGGGTCACGGGTTCGAATCCCGTGCCAGATCTTTTCATAGAATTTGTATTTAGTTATATGAAAATCCCGTCCGCGTCAACTCTGACATGAAGGCATAACACTGATGTTGGAGTGGTTGCTGGCTGGGCTAAAAATGTAACGAACTAACAACTATCACGTACTTAAGACCCACTGGTTGAGGAGGATGTACTAGCTCGTCCCGTCCAATTTGACAACCACCTCTGGGAAAAATATCGAAACCTAACACCTGAGTTTCAAACTACTACACCACCCGCCCACGCCCTCGAGAAAAAGCCAGTAAAAGGGTATTCATATCCCCTTGGTGCGCTCGCGGTATTATAAAAAAAAAAAAAAAAAATCAGAAATTTGAGCTAGAATCGAAAAAAACTAGAATTTATTCGGGAAATTAAAAATACAAGTTTATTCATCTAAATCTATAGTATATTGTCCCCTTCAAGTAATCCCCATTGACTGCAACACACTTATGCAACCGCTTGATCCAATCCTCAAAACATTTTTTATATTCGGTTTTCAGTATATCCATCAGTGCTTCCTGAGATTTTTCCATTACTTCCTCTCGGCTACTGAAACACGTTCTCCGTAGTGGTTTTTTTTTAACTCGATTGAACAGAAAGAAGACATGGGGAGCCAAATCAGGTGAATTCGGTGGCTGTTGTATGGTATTTGTTGCATTTTTCGTCAAAAAATTACGAATAATGATGGCACTGTGCGACGGTGCGTTATCATGGTTCAAAATCCACGAGTTTTCTGCCCATAATTGTGGTTTCTTTCTGCGAATAGCTTCACTCGAACGTCTCATAACGCTCAAATAATACTCTTTGTTTACTTTCTGGCCTTCTGGCAAAAATTCATGATGCACTACAACGTTGTAATCCATGAAAACCGTGAGCATTGCCTTCTTTTTTGACTGAAAACGACATGGTTTTTTTGGTCTCGTCTCATTTGGTGAACGCCATTCACTTGCCTGATGTCTGGATTTCTTGTCGTACTCATAAACCCACGTCTCGTTTCCAGTAATGATCCTTTTGATGAATGTGAGATCGGATTCAGCCTCACAAATCAACTCTTTTGCGACGTCAAAAGGTTCTCTTTTTTGCATGAAATTAAGGTCTTTTGGCACCAACTTTGCTGCTACACGACGGAAACCCAAATAACAATATTAACCAAAATATCTTGAACGGGTCCATAGACATTGTTCAAGTCCTCCGCTATCTCTCTGATGGTTAATTTGCGGTTATTGACCGGTAACGACCGTTTTCTTAAAAGAATCGTTGACGAAATCGCCAACACACACAGAGGTAGATGTACTCTTAGCTACATAACTTTTACAAATGTCAAGCTATGACGCTAAGATTTAGAGGGAATGTCAGCAACAGATGAACCATTTTAACAAAAAAAAAGCAAGGTGGTATGGTGCTGAGATTCCAATAATCAGGCATACACTCTTCTGACCAGATCTGAGAAATGAGTTATACACAAAGTCATTTCCAGCAGTTTTGAATACCTCTGACATCAGGTCCAGTTGATTTGTTGGATTTTGCTGTAGATATTGCTATCCTTACTTCGGTCTTGACAGGTAGACGCCCGTTTTGGCTATTATCGTCTAAGGTGAATGGTCTACACAAGACATCGCACTTCCTGGGTCGGGTGAAACCCAGCACATCCTGGATGGCAGTGATATTTGCGTGATGGCAGACAAGGGCCTCTGCTAATTGTTCGGCTGGACGTCGTTGATGACTCTTCTCATCCCTAGAGTTCTTAAATCTTCCGCGACTGTTGCACAAATAATTGGGAGGAGCCGCTCTTCTTCTCGGTAGTTCTTTGAGAGCTATGGAGCTTTTTTAAAACAATAAACACAGAAATTGAGTTTGAATGACACATAACATTATCCTTCTTGAAGCACGTACCGTCTGAGTGAATGTCATTAGCACTGATCATTGTCCGGCAACGTTGCCAAACGTAAACGCTGGTCTCATTAATGCAAAAATTAAGACAAATTATGCTAGATTAGTCCCACTCCAGAAGCGGCAATTATGATCGACAAGCTATTTATATGATCAATTTACGAAGACCTAGGGCAGAAACTTGCCCTTCGACATCGATGGTTAAGTTCGGCGTATTTTCGTTACATCGTGCCAATTTCCGCAGTCCAACATATTGCCTTCTTTGGAAACTCAACTCGCTGTGGACTGGGAATAAACCCCCATAAAACCGATCTTGTCCTCTTCTCTAGGAAAAAAATTCCGTTTATAGACCCTCCCTCAATCAACGGTACCAGCTTGGTCTTCTCCGATACAGCGAAATATCTGGGTCTAATTTTCGAAGCTGGAAACATAACATTCAAGAAAGAGTAAAGAAAGCCTCAGTAGCTTTATTCTCTTGCAAAAAAGCCATTGGGAACAAACGGGGCCTCCAACCTCGCATCACCCATTGGCTATATATCTTGGCCATAAGACCGATACTCACCTTCGGGGTGGTTGTGTAGTGGACGGCCTTAGACAACGCAGTAAACTGCATGAAGCTAAGTAAAGTCCAAAGAACAGCATGTCTGGGCATAAGCGGAACCCTGCGCACTACTTCCTCCTCTGCTCTGGATATTCTGTTTCACCTTACACCCCTCGACATTTATAGCAGAGAAGTAGCCGCCAACGCAGCTTTTTGCCTTAAAGCGACTTCATAGTTGGCAAATAAACATTTTGGCCATGCAAATATTCTTAACGCACTAGGAATCCTACCAGAAAATATCGACTACACCATATCCAAACAACGATTTGACAAGGGCTTCCATGTAAGCATTCCCTCCAAATCTTTGTGGGAGGAAAATGTCTTCCTGGATGATAATTCAATCCACTTTTACACCTAGACGGTTCAAAGACTGTCAGTGGGGTTGGTGGTGGTGTTTTTGCCGATAAGCTTAAGCGTAGCCTCTCCTTCTGCCTCCCCAATCACTGTAGCGTGTTCCAGGCGGAAATTCTGGCAATTAAGGAAACTCTACCTGGCTGAAGAAAAATGTAATATCTGCAATGGATATACACATCTTTTCCGATAGTCAGGCAGCTACCAAATCCCTGGACTCATGCTCTCTAAATTCAAAAACAGTCATGGACTGCCGATCATCTCTAATGGAGATGGCGGAGCAGTTCAATATTCACCTTTGCTGGTTGCCGGGGCATAGAGACATTCCAGGGAATTGTAGGGTGGACGAACTTGCCAAAATTAAAACCACTATTCCTATCACACCTGAAAAGGAAAACATAGGTATACCTATCGCTACGTGCAAACAAGAAATAAAGCTGGATGCTAATACCATAGAAGAACAAACCATAGATGGGCGGTTGGATCGACATGCTTAGCGACCAAAAATCTGGCCAAAGCTAGATCTGAATCGCTCCAGGAGTTTAATTCTTCTTAATAGAAAACATCTTAGCGCTATTATAGGTGTCATCACTGGACCATGCCTTATAGGTAAACATGCAAGAAGGCTTTGTATGTTTACTAACGACTTTTGAAGAAGCTGCATGGATGGGGAGGAAAAGGAGACAATTCCTCACCTCCTATGTACATGTCCAGCTCTCTCCCAAAGAAGAAATCTCCTCCTACTCTTATTAAGAGCTCCAAATGGTTTCTATAGTGGGAGGATCACAGATCCGCGTGGCATCACAATGGGCCAATAGGCCTAAGTGGGTTGTTTTTTTTTTTCAAAGCTACTTAAACCTAACCTAACTTTGGAAACTCATCAATCATCACCTTACTTCACAATAGATTTCAATATATCTGCCGTCTTCACAAAACTTGGAAAGTTCCGAAGCAATACTAGATGGGGTGAAAAGTAACCTCCCTGGGAATGAAAAAAAAAAATTTTTTAAATGTTTTTTTATTTTATTTAATATAATCCCCTTTTAGTTTGATACACTTGTCATAGCGATTTTCCAACTTCTTGATCACGTCCGAAAAGTAATTTTCCGGAAGGTCTGCAAAATACTCCTCAGTGGCGTCGATGATTTCCTCGCGTGAGCTGAATTATTTATTGATGAGCCATCTTTTGAGGTTTGGGAGCAGCCAAATCGGGCGAATACGGTGGATGCGAAAGCAATTGGAGCCGTAAGTCATTGATTTTAACCGTGGTTGCGATGCTCTTGTGCGCCGGTGCATTGTCTTGCAAAAACAAAATTCGCTTCATGTGAGGCCGTTTTGCAGCGATTTCGGCCTTCAATCGCTCCAGTAATGCACAGTAATACTAGCTGTTGATGGTTTTTCCGAGGTAGTCCACGAAACGTATGCCATGACAATCCCAGAAATCCGACGTCATAACCTTTCCGACCCATCGAGCCTCCTTCGGCCGCTTCAGAGCACTCGTGCCGCCTACAGTCCATTGCCGGGCCCTCATTATGTTTTCTGGTGTTCAACAGTTACCAATCGACGCCAAAAGTCCGCCCGATTCCGCATCAAAAAGTCCAAACGCTCTTTCGAAGTGCTCTCGAGTTCGTGTTTTTGGTCAAGAGTGAGTATGCGCGGCACCCAGCGGCAGGATAACTTTTTCATATGCAGAATATTGGCCAAGATATGGCGTGTGCGCTCAGTACAAATCTTTGTGGTATCTGCTAGCTTGTGCACCTTCACTTTTCGGTCAGCCAACACCATTTCATGTAATTTTTTGACGTTGTCCTCTGTAACCTCATCGGAGGGCCTGCCGCTGCAGACTTGATTGGTAGTGGAGTTGTGGCGACCACGAAACTCTCGAAACTAATATTTGACGGTGTAATCTGACGGAGCATTAGCCCCATAATATTTATCCAACTTTTCTTTTGTTTCCTTCGCCGTTTTGCCTCTCAACAAATAATGTTTTATGAGAGAACGAAAATCGTTTTTGTCCATACTCAACATAATGCCAAACACGTCAACAACAATCAGCTGAAGACAATATTGCACTGAAATTTGGCATGTCTGCCTAAATATGAACGGACTTCATAGGCACCATAACCTTTTTTTGCAGTAACAGCGCATTCTAGCGGTCAAAGAGGTTACTTTTCACTCCATCTAGTATTGTCAATGATCATCGACTTTCCTGCGTACATTCGAATTTCAGGACTGTGACCTTTTGTCGAAATGATCTATATTCACCGCAAACTGCGCCCTCTTTCATCTAGCTTATTTACGAAATTTAATTTGGAGTTACATATGCCCTTCGCTTAATAGTAGTAAAGATAGTTCCACGTCAGCAGTGGTTTGCTGCATATTGGATGTTGATGGGTTGAGGCTTGCGTCAGACTGTGTGCTAAGAATCTACTGATTTAATATAAATCCTTGCCTAGGCTCTCGTGTTCATTGCCAGAATAAGGTACGATAGTGTTATCCGCGGGCAAATATCATTCAGTCCTTAAATGTCGATGTTCGACCGCTTGACATCTCTCTTAAGTTGAAGGAATATTGTGCTTTGAGATTCTTCTTTCCGTGACTTAAGGAGTCTTGTTTTCTAAAACTAGATTGTAGGAGTTTGTGGTGCTGCTGCCTTGCCATAACCAACTGCCACTTAAACTGTTATTTATCACAGTACTCTTTATCTCACAGCCCCCAAACAAAAATGGCCATGTCTCATTTGAGATGCATAAAGTGAAGCTTACTATTAAAACTTTAACATATTCTGCTCCAGAGATTCTTTGTACTTATTTGTGAAGATACTATGCTTACGAGCTCTTATACTAGTTACAATCCAGCAAATTTAAATTCAGGAAGTACCAAATTTAACACGTGTTCACTGTTTATTAAAATTTGTCACTTATTAGCCATTTTTTTTTTGTCGAATAGAAAATCTGCTCTACAATAGTATGCAATTTTCATCCCTTATAATCTCTGTGACGAAATTTAGTTTAGTTTTGAGTTTGAGACCATATCAGTCCAGAGTTACACCTCGTCTGCACACTAACTAAATCAACCCATTTAAAATCAAATCAAACCCAGTTACGTTCAGTAAATTAATTAAAATCCAATTTTCACTTCTTTTCATTTATCTTAGACACATCGCCACTCCCGTATGCAATGTATAATAACACATACAGAGTGCCTGGCCAAACTCCATCACCACAACCAGTCTCGCCTTCCAATCCGTACAATCACAATGCAAGTGGCACTCCATCTCCATACAATATGGCCACCGGTGGTAATGGTAATCTGATATCACCAAGTCATCAATACGGCATGGCTGGCGGAGGAGCTCCAACAGTCAATGGCTCTCCAATGGATTATGATGCTTACCATCAGCAGCAGCAAGCCGGCCAAATGCATACCTACAACCACATGCAAAGCCCACCCGCACATCCAGGCCAACAATGGCCCGGTGCTGCCGACATCAAGCAACCCATGCCCAATATCAATAATCTCAGCAATTTTAATGTGAACAATCTTCTAACTCAGGCGGTAGCGTCGTCCTCTGCAGCCGCTTCCTCTCATTCGAACAATAACCAGCCATGGAATCTACCATCAGGAGCTATGGCCAATAATACCTACAATATAAATCATTTGATGGCTAATACTCAACACAATCAACATCACCAGCATCAAAATCAGCATCAGCAGCAACCGCACCATAATCACAACGATGGAGATGGCCAGGCAGCAGGAGTTGCGGCGGCAGCGCCCTCTGCAAATGAAGCACCCACCCTAAGTAGCCTCCTCAATATGGACAGTGAACAGCTGATGCACCTAAACTCGGAGGAGCTCTCCAATTTGTCGATATCATAACAAATGTACATACATACATGCACGACGACATGACGACATGGCACCATTACGTGCCACAAAAGAGAATTTTTGGCGCGCTTAAATCGCATCACTCGACAGCGCCAATCGACAAGGATATTCATATTTTCGTTCGAATGACATTTGGTGGCTATTGAGCTACTCGTAACTTTCCTGCACGATTCGGCCAGCAGTTATGTGTTGTTATTTAATTTAACCGAAGGATTAAGGATCTTCAAAAACAGAAATTATTAATTTTTTTTAAGTTAGTATTTAATTTTACCAAACAAAAAGAATATATTTCAAAGGTACATTTTGTAAATAAAGTTTATAGAAGATTTATTAAAAAAAAATAATAATAATAATAAAACATAAAGTAAATCATTTTCTTTTGGAATTGTTAATTAATTAAAATAGCGTTTTAGATTACCAAGTTATTAACAACAGCATTGCAAGTTAATCTTTGTTCATATATTTAGCGAAAATACGATTACTTGTAAGTGCCGCGAAATTTTTACCTCGTCTACAGTCAGTCAAATCCGAAGGTCGCGTCGTCTTAGCGCACCAAGGTTGGCAATGCAATTTCAACTACAATATTTCGGAAGATGCTATATTCACTGTATCTCAAAGGTAACGTATTAACGAAGGAAAGAACAGTAATTTGGAGGATTGAAGGCAAAAAGGCAATCGCAGTATTGTAACCTGGCAAAAAGAGTAGTGGATCGAATCATTTACTATAAATGACGCGACGTTTTACATAAAAGTAATCTTAACTTATTCACTTAGATGGCGCTTCAGTTCGTAGAAGATCTTACCCACAACCTATCCTTCTCGCATTTCAAGATGATTGCAGCCTCCTTCTATATGTGCACGCCTCCATACACAAGATCCTCTATTGCGTCGCCAACCGGGATACAAATCGAAAACTTTTCGTTTCGAAGCGCCAAAAGCCCTTCAGTGTACACGTGTGGCCTGACAGGCCCAGTTTCCGAAGAACGTACTAAATTTTTTATGGAAAAGATGACACAAGATGGAGAATGGATTGCAGAGTACCAAACGTTCGCACTAGAAGACATAACATTGTCATTCATTTACCTGGGGTAAAACAATATGTGCGAGGAGTTCAATCCCCCATGGAAAGTTGGCTAAAGCTGATTGATGAAAATATGTTGAACTCAATAGTAACAGACACGAACATCTTCATACGGAATCTGATACAAAATGAAGGACCAAATTACAGGAAAAAGGAGACCAGCTTGGTGGAACTAAAAGTTCTTATTTGTTTGCTGGATATCGCAGAAGTCAAACACGGAAATAGAATGAGTATTTCTGAATTTTGGGCAACTTACATTCTATGCTACAATGGGACAAAATACCATAGATTCCGCTTTTTACTAAAATGAATAAGATTTGGCGACATCAATACAAAACAGGAAAGACGTGAACTCGATAAAATTGCTCCTATAAGAAAATTGCTCTTGGAAAATTTCGCTGAAAACTCCAAATCAGCTTATACCGTGAGTATACAACCCTTGATGAGATGCTTTGGGCTTTCAAAGGACATTGCAGTTTTTGCATGAATATTGCTAACAAATCGGTTAAATACGGCTTAAAAGTGTTTGCTTTACTTGACGCCAGGACCTTCTTCACCACCAATATGGAGATTTACGCTGGTTCTCAGCCTGATGGGCCATATAAACTAAGCAATAAGACAGATGCTACTGTGAAGAGAATGTGTGTTCCTATCTATAACACGGGAAGAAATGTGACCATGGACAACTGGTTCACTGGATATGAAATCATGAAACAGATGATGACAAATTATAAACTAATTATAGTTGATACAATGAGAAAGAATAAACGAGTACTTCAAGTGATTTTCACAAATCCGAAACATAGACAACTTTGTTCTACTATATTTGGTTTTTAATAGGACATTACCATATTGTCTTATATCCCGAAGAAGAATAAATGTGTCCTCCTTGCATCCACAATGCATCATGATGACAAATTGGATGAAGCTACAGGTGTACAAAGAAAACCCGAAATGATAACATTTAACAATGCTTCAAGGGGTGGTGTGGACACAGTAAATCAACTATGTGGAGAATACAGTGTTGCAAGAAATACTAGACGGTGGCCCATGATAGTTTTCTACGGAATTCTAAATGTTTCTGGAATAAATGCAGCGGTTATTTTTAACTTTCAACAACCCAAGCCAGCAAAAAGAAGGTTATTTTTGAAAGAACTAGTAATGCAAATTCTAAAAGACCATTTGAAGGATCGTGCTTCCAACAATTATTTGTCTCCCGAAATGCAACAAAATTTTCTGGATTGTTGCCGGTTGATGAAGTTATAGCGGTTTCCAATAATGCTGGTACAAGAAAATATTGTGAATTCTGCAAAAGAAGAAGGAAGAGTCGATACTTCTACCACAAATGCAGCAAATGCATTTGCCTTCAACATGCGCACTTCTATTGCACAACTTGCTCCAATTAATAATAATATTTGTTTTATTATTTATTTTTATAAGTTTATTGTTTTCGAATAAATATTTAAATAAATAAAATTTCCTTTTCATAGAATTGTATTCACGGGCTTCTCAGGCCCTACGTGCGCAATGGTTTGATTTTTTTTAGGTGTGCACTGAAGGGCTTTCCGGCTATTTTTCTGACCGGTATACAGCTCGTAGAGTTCCTGTTATGTATTCTCCTCCAACGTAAACAAAAAAAAAATCACTTGCATAATCTTACATTCAAAACGCCCGAATTTGTCTTCATCCGCCTTGGCGAATTCTTCTTAACCGATGAAACACAGATGCTTCTACACCCTAGAGCAAGACTGAGTTGCCTTCTTAGCCATCTTAGACAGAATGACTGACCTCGCTCCCAGCCCGTTATACTAGGTGGAGTGAAAAGTAATCTCTTTGACCGCCAGAATGCGCTGCTACTGCAAAAAAGGTTATGGTGCATTGAAGTCCGTTCATATTTAGGCAGACATGACAAATTTCAGTGCGATACTGTCTTTAGTTTTTTTTTTTTTTTTTTTTTTTTTGACAGATGATTGTTGTTGACGTGTTTGGCATCATGTTGAGTATGGACAAAAACAATTTTCGTTCTCTCATAAAACATAATTTTTTGAGAGGCAAAACGGCGAAGGAAACAAAAGAAAAGTTGGATAAATATTATGGGGCTAATGCTCCGTCAGATTACACCGCCAAATATTAGTTTCGATGGTTTCGTGGTGGCTGCAACTCCACTACCGATCAAGTCCGCAGCGAGAGGCCCCCCGATGCGGTTACAGAGGACAATGGCAACAAAATACATGAAATGGTGTTGGTTGACCGGAAAGTGAAGGTGCGCGAGCTAGCAGATACCACAAAGGTTTGTACTGAGCGCACACGCCATATTTTGGGCAATATTCTGCATATTTTTTCAATCCCAAGGAGGTTACTTTTCACCCCACCTAGTATCGCAAACACATACAATAGTTGCACAAACTTTTGGAAAATTTTTTATTCTGGCCTTGGCTTTCGAATTTCGCACAATTTTCTGAGAACTCATATGATAGCGCAACATTTGACGTCTCGGAAGAAATGCTCAATTGTGGCATCACCGAGATTAAAACCTCATTGATGGAGTCCAAACTCATCGCTGACAAATATTTTAGGCGTTGACAAAATACGATGAGGCAACCTTAGTCTTTTGATATTCCGAGTTGCAGCAAAATTTGTTAGTCTAAGGTATTTCAGTGTGTCGTCTTATAGGCTATTGCTCATAGATTTTATCGAAAATCTTGCAGAAACAGTACCTTCCTATCAATTCGTTCAATACTTCATGTCAGGCAGATGTTGATGAATTTTATCCTTAATGCTGCTTGTTAAATACTATACTTTCGCACACGAGCCGAAACTTTACGACGTCATACTCTCATTTCGGATTCCGTAGTTCATTTAGAGTCATGTCGCTATCACGTCATGTGATATGCTTATCCACTTTCGTTGCTTCCATTTTGATTCTGTCACTTTCTGTGCTTTCGGACGCGGGTTTGATTCATAAATATTTACTAAATCATATCATACCTAGTTGATGGAGAATTTGACTGGCCAAAAATCAAGCAGGTTTTGTTTTCTTCAATCTTCCCGCGAAATGCTGCCATCGGTCATTATGGCATGTCAATGATATTGTTAGTGGTCCCCGGGAATTACTGCTTCTTGAAAGATCGACAAAGTATCTGGCATTCTCTTTCAATTTTAGCCACGCAACTTTCTCTAAGGCTTCTACAAAATTGCATAGCTGCGATCAACGCTTCCGATATTTATGATGTCTGAACATTTAGAGGATCAATATTAACTTGGACCACTACCTTGTTGTGGCAAAAGTGCCAGTACGAATATTTTTAACGCCGCCAGGAAGAGGAAATACCATAATTGGACGAAACCGACAGGGATTTTACATTAAACCTAGCTCTGAACTGACAGCTCTGATATGCTGGGTTTCGTCCGATCATTACGATGCTGGATGGAGTATTTAAAGAAAAAGCTTATAGAGCAGCTCGTGACCTCAATGAGCAAAAAACAGGACAGCAATGGCTTTTTAGAAGAAAAAAAAAAAGTATACACATCTCGCCTCTGGTCAAAGAAATTTAGAGATATTGTAGCAGGAAAGGGATTCGGAAATTTTACCAGAAGGAAAAGAATATGGCAGGTCAACATAATGCAAATGAAAGCTTGCAAGGACGTACAAAGTAGCGTAGTGGTAGTTTTATAGTTAATGCCGAAAATATGTAAGAACTATATTATTTTTGTGAACTGTTAAACGAGGATGACGATGATTATACCGCTGTCAAGCCCAACCTGGACAATGACGGGCACCAATTCCTTCCATCTGACCTCGACAAATGAGAATATCCATCTCCCAACTTGAGTCTAATAAGCCTGCCACTAATGTCTCTATAGCTTCCAGCTCAGAAGGCAGCAAAAAATGACCTTATCAAAATCATGTACCAAATCATCATTAAAATATGATCGGAATAAAGCACACAATACGAATGAAACCTACGCATTCTATACCCAATCTGGAAGAAATGGGACCCTCTAGCCTGCGCCAGATAAAGAGTCATCAGTCCCCTTAACATTGTTTATAATATCTTCTCTGCCATATTTATCAACCAACTGACCTGGAAACACAACAATAAAACATATTTCAACATTACGGCACATCTTGAACAAGACCCTAAAATTCCAAATCGACACCACCTGTTAAGCTGTTGAATTAGGAAAAATTATTATTATTATCATTACTATCCCTGCTAAATTTGTCCAGTGCTGCAGGATAACCATTAAAAGAGCTTGTTACTCTGTAAGGGGCAGTAACGATTTAACCAAGACAAGACATCGTACTTGGAAGTATTGTTCAAAACACGCTGGCAAACAGCGTAGATATAGTACTATCGGCAGAACACAGCGAGTTGTTTGTGAGGCATTCACAAATATTGAAGCAGCAGGAGCAAAAATCGGTCTGGCGGTATATTAGGAAAAAACGAAGTAAATGCTTGCTTTCATCTAGAAAGAACACACAACATTGACGACTATGACAAAAGACGGATATAGCGACCTTGTCTAACTAGGATCCAGTTAATATAGATAACAACAAGAGAGATCAATAGAAGAGTAACTCTTCGGATGAACACCAATGCTCCAGCTCAAGAAGTCTTCAAATCCATCACCGAGAGAACTCGAAGCATACGATAGACTTGCCATCTTAGGTGGGGCAAGCACAGGGGACCTCAAACAATTTAAGTGTGAAATTGGGAGCAGCTAGTAAACATTCAGGCTGGCTGGAGAGGCATGTTGGTTAAAGTCCACTTCCACGCAGGCCTGCAGCCATACTTAAGTAGGTAAAGTTCATTGCTCAAACAAGTAATACATACATGGTTCCAGTCGAGTTTTAATGGTCTCATAAGGAAAAAAAAATTGGATCACTCAAATGCAAAAACAGGACTCACTATCGAAGCGATACAAACAAGAACACAAGCAATGTAGTAACAGAACATGGCAGAAGTATGTAGCATTAAAAGTAAGTGGTTAATAAAAGACATCTTTCATTTATTTCAATATTTATTCAAATAAATTTAATACGTTTACTGAACAAAAGCTCAATTTTGTGTTCCCCATTCCACTATGAATCAATGGAGAGCACATTTACAAGTAAAACAAAAAAAAGAGAAAAAAGAAAAAAGAAAAAAGAAAAAGGTTAAAACCTAACCACTAGGCCAATGAGTGTAACGATTTAATGTGGGCTCGTTTACAAAAGTTTTATTTCCAATAGATGATCTCTTAAGATATAGACAAATGGAAGAGGAATGAATTCAGTGTACGAAATATCCAGAGAATGACATTCAGCTTTAACGACAAAAATATGGTTGTCCTAGATTGGCGTTCTTTTCATTTTTCATTTCCTGAAAAAATTTGTTAATATCATCCTCGGTGACCACTTTCTTGCTAGCAACAAATGTCTGAAGATACTCCTTAAGCTTTTCTTTCATACGATTGTACTCGGTAATGGCATCGATTTGCTGTGTTCGCCCAATTGTAGAAAGTGCACGAATGCCCTGTTCATAGGAGGATTCTTTAGCATTTTTCTTTCCACGCTCTTCATAGTGAGTGGCCGAGTCCTCAGCATCGAGTAGGAATGTTACTTTAGCCTCTTCATACATAGTAATGCATTTTGTGCAGCTGCAGAGGGCTGAACGCCATTCTTCTGTCCAAAATGTAGCTCCTGAAAAAAAAAAAAAAAAAAAAAAAACAATTATTTCAAAATTCAAATACAATATACATAAGGGCAAATGCTGGTAATTGTGATACGCCTTTTCTAATCCTATGAAGCATTGTGTTATGTTTTAATTACGATGGATCGAAAAAATGTTATAGAAAAGAAAGAAAGTTTTAATAGATAGAAACACATTTGCCTTTGAAGAGGAAACAGTGAAACGCTTGCAGAAGAAACGCAAAAAGAAAAGCTTTTTATCCCGCTGTATAAATTCACCTATGTCACGAAATTTTGTAAAAGCTACTGTCGATCAACTTAATATGGCATTATCTTATAGTCTTCTATCGAGAGAAAAAACAGACGCTCCTTAATGCGCGACACAATGAGGTAACTGCAGAGACGGTTCAATGTTACATCATTCTGTGCTTATCATGAGGGAAATCACCAAATCGATACACATAAGTCACAGTAATAGCATCAAATCAGGGTGTCTGGGAATCGACAACGCTTCCTCTGTTGTTTAACGATTTACGAATAACCCAATAGCGCAGCGTGCATATCGTACTCCAAGCCGTACTCCAAGCGTGTAATATAAGCCTAAATGAAGCAAATAATATACACATTAATCAATAATTATGACGAAAGGAATGATTGGTGCAAGAGACTTAGAAAAAATTTTTACTAACTAAAGTGAGGGATTTGTGGTCCAACACCAAGCAAAGGATATCGATTCCGAAAAAATTATTTCCTGCCAACAAAAATGGTTCAAGACAAATACACGAAATTGTGTATTTGTGCTGATCACGGCATTAAATTCCTTGTTTGAGGTAAAAAGATGCAGGAAGGAGGAGTTACACAACAAACCTTTAAGATAACAAAGCAGCAAATAAATAAATATGAATTTGTAGACGAATATTGATCGTGCAGGCGAAACAACATCTTTCGTATGGAGCTCTCGTTTCCTTCCAGTCAAAAACTATTATATCGCGATAAAATTTGAGCCGAGTATCACAGTGGCTCCATTTACACTTCATTTTCTCCTCAATCGATAAGGTGATATTGGAAAATAAGAGGAACTTCAGTAATTAGACAAATAAGTACAATTTCACCTGTACTAAGCGAGCTGAGAAAACTTTAAAATTTAACATTCCTTACGGCCAAAACCTCGAATGTTATTACCTCTAAGTAAGGTAGGCACAGCGTCAAACCAAATCCATCATTTTGTCGACGTTTCAGAAATGGCGTCCTAGACGCTCGAAGCAAACGTGGAGCCGATATCGGAATGTCGCGTGACCATCACCTTATGTTAGTCACTATACGCCTTATTACTGCAACCGTCAACAGTTACCAACAATTCAGGTACCATCTTGCCACAGAAACGGAAACAAACAACAGCTCAACATGAATGACCAAAGGAATGCTGGGAAAAATGTCTAAATCTGGCGCAGATGCCTACATCGATATAAGGCAGAAAAATCACAGCACATGGTTATCAGCAGACACCTGGAAACAGATCGAGGAGCGTATTTTACTTAAGGCTCGGACTGCAGCACTAGAAAAATCAAGTTAAAAGCCCAATAACGTATGAAGAGGGGGGAAGTGCAGCGTAGTGTACAGCAAGACCTGACATCAACTGGAACTGGCCTCGAAAGCTGAAGAAGCAGCTAACAGATATGACAGCATCCTAAAAGAACCTACTGGTGGTCGGAATTCTAAACAACATCCAGTGAATCCTTTAGATGGCAATCTGTTGATTTCGGATGAGAATCAGCTCAACAGATAGAGCTAACATTACACGTTAATGTTAAAAAATGTAAAATAATTTATGACTATGACACCGTCCCTGCCAAGATTTTTAAGCAGCGCTAACTATATCGGCAGAGTTACTCCAATCGAATCCCAGAGGAGTGGAAAAGAGAGATGATCATCGAAGTTCCAAAGAAGAACAATTTGATGGAATTTGGGAATCGGAGAGAAATACGCGTTCTCCCAGCCGTTGCTAAGATAATAGCTAAGAGCGGATAAGATCACATTAACACCTTGGGAATCCAAGATTTCCGCTACATCTACCGCTCACTGAATTTTGAAAGGATTATCTGGATAGCCTTGCGAAGGAGAGGTATCCCCGGGAAAACTTATAGCTGTTATTAAGGCTACTTGCTGTGGTGGTAAGTGTAATAAGTGTTCTGCACAATGGTAGGGTGTCAAATGGGTTTGAAGACCATAGTGGAGTATGTCAGGGTAATATACTTTCACTGTTGTTATTCCTGGTAGTTATCAGCTATGTACTTCGGGCAACACTAACTGATAGAGACCAAGGGTTGAGGTGGACTCCTACTAGTCCTACCTGGACTACGCTGACAATGCTGCATAAAATATAATGGATCTGCATCAAATGTCACAAAAGTTACAAGCTGAGACAAACAAAGTAGGGCTTAATATAAATGCAGGCCAAACATTGCCGAACAACAGGTAGAGAAAGTCGAAAACTTTCCATATTTAGGATGTGGGCAGCAGCAGAATCGGGAAAGCTATAGCTGCATTCGAAATGCTATCAAAAATCTGGAAAAGCAATGTTCTCAACACAAAAACAAAGCAAAACAAATTGTTCAAATTTCAAATGTTCAAATCAAATGTAGAATCAATACTACTATACGGGTGTAGTATTTAGAAGGTTACCAACATTCTCACTCGAAGACTGTAAACCTATGTCTACGTAACATCTTAAGAATTTTTTGGTCGAAAATAAACTCACCGATAGGATAGAACTATCAGAGTTAGGGTATCAACAACAATGAGCCAAGGAAAAACATGTTTGTCTGGCGTTCCACAGGGCTCCAAATTGGGTCCAATTCTATTTGCATCGTTCACAAAAGTACTTTTACGAGTTTTTAAAAATACGGGAAGTACTGCTTTTGCATATGCGGATGACGTAGCTATCGCAATAAGGATGCTGTCTCAAAATCATAAGAAAAAATGGAAAACGATTGAGTTGAAACGCATTTCAGAAATCGGAACAACATGGCGTTGACTCCCTATGCCCCTTTGAGGGATGACAGGATTTAAGTAAGAAAAGCAAGATTGGTGCAAGATGAGCGGACCTTAAACGTAGGCCCATCAAAGTGCAAGCATAACGGGCGACTAAAATTTACGACTATTTGTGATATCTGGACATGACACGTAATTCGAATGAATTACCTGAAAGGAGTCGCATATTTCATCGTAATTATAAATCAGAAATGGCTTGGTCACAAAATTCAACAGCGACCAAAACAGTCACACACTTAGACAAGGTGAGTTTTGAAAAAAGCTGAAGCTTGTAACCGTTGAATAACTGCAGACGAACACTAACAGTCAAGTTTGTTTCTACGTTCTCCTTACTTACTCACCCTTCTTCCAGTCACATTGTATCTGCGGCCTTTTACACTCAGATTCTGGATAAATTTTCTGTCTCTTTGCCGACGGCTCTTCGTCAGCTTGAATTATTTCCCGAGAATCTTCTTTCTTCTCCACATCATCCATGTTTGCCGAAGTATTTGGTTCGTTAGTATTTCCAGCCGCTTCTTCACTGTTCATGTTCATGATCTCCGAGATGCTTTTATCCAAATCCGACTTCAACTTATCATCAGTCTCTACAACAGAAACATTATCCGACTCATTAGTCGCTTCTAATTTCTTCAATGCCATCCCTGTGTAATCTTGTAAGAACTGATACTTCTGCATACAACCACCGCAAACCATCTCATGATAGTCCTCTCTCAATTTCTTCACCACGACATCCAAATGATTCAAGTGATACCAATCCTCACACACGGTACACTGCAGCATCACCTCATCAGTGGGATTCTCTGGATCTGGATATGGTCTCTTACAAGTACAATACAGCCCCTGAAAGTTCTGATTGTAGAGATTCGATTCAATCTTTGGTGCCTTCTTGCCATCGACAAAAATTTCTGCATTAAGTGCACACTTTCCGCCTGGAATCCGTTCTGTTGGGCAATCACAACGAAAGTTGCGTTTTGTATACAATTCTATAAGCTCATGATTTTCGTGGCACTGATACGAGCAAGCGAGGCATATTCCCGCGCACTTTTTCAAGTCTTCTCTGGCTTCTGGACAGCAAGTCAAACACGAATATAAAGCCTGTCGTTTTTGGCTTCCCTGCAATTGGAATGGAATTTAGATTGATATTTTGTTCTTTGCAAGTTTACAGAAAAAAAGTTAGACAAACCTTGGTATAGGTGCAGCACTTTTCATCGGAACCTCCCAAAACTGCCGCATATTCCTCTTCCATTTCTTTTTCTTGCTCAAGTACGTCCACCATGGTTATGCTGGGCTCCTCCAATACACTTGTGGAGATGTTATTTTCATTTTCAGCCATGATGGGGATACAATTTTTATGGTTTCTGTCGAATTTACGCTGCGAAAACTTGAAATTTTGATTTTGCGCGCGACGTCGTAAAATAAACAGATGACGGCCAACAAACCAAGGATGCACAATGTCGATAAGGTGGAGCTTTGAAATTGACACCCGACTAAAATTTCAAATGGTAAACAGCTGTGTTTTGAGTGCAACTGCCAGGTGTTTGGTGACATTAAGGGTGTGGTTTTACTTTGTTTTCCTTTTTTATTGCGTAAAGTAGATATACATAGATACACTTCATTTAAATCATAAACAATAAATCAAAATTCTTTTTTCCATCGCCGAAGTAAACAAAACCGTGTTGACTTGTGTTCAGCTTGTGAAAGAATGTCATTCCAGGCCAAACGCATGATCGAATCAATGCCAGGTGACCATTACGCTCCATATTCAGGGTGAAGGCAATATCTCGAGGAATTTCATCGTCGATTGTGTCCAAGAAATCAATGGTATAGTTGTAATCACTCCGCTTAATCAAATTTGATTCCATGTCATTGCGTGGAGTTCGATAAATTTGGTAGAAACTCTTCAAGTTAGCCTGCAGTTCGTCTAAACCATGAAACATGGGATTATAGATCACGTTTTCATCAATCATTTTGTAAAGAGCCCCTTTTGGAACAATTGCACTGTCGTCAGTAATTGAACAAATGGTGCATGCAAGACGGTCTTCTTCCTTTAAGCGAACCATCCTGGGTTCAGTGGCGAGAATTATTTGATTTTCTTCAATGCAGAATTTCGGATCCTGCAAACGATATAGATTCATCCAATCATTCATATGGTCATTAGGTGAAAAGTGCTTACCATCTCGATGCAAGTATAGTGAAATTGATCACCATGGAATTTCTTTCTACAAACAAGTGAAGGTTCAACATTTTCGGGTTGGATCTGTGGCATCATTATCCATTGATAGCCATCCAGACTGTAAAAATATTTTCTCTCGCGAAGACAATCCTTTGTATAACCAAAAGCTATGTAGTAGTCCCTTTCGAGTCCTTGGATGCGACCCCAAAAGAAGATGTTCCGAAATTTATTTTCGACTTGCAAGACGACGAGGGAGTTTTGAATGAGCATAATTTGCTCAGGAGTTAAGATTTGACCAACGTAAAGCAGCGCGTCTAATGAATCGCGCAAGAATTCGACGTTCATAGCTAATTTGTAGAATTATTGATTTTTTTTTTTTTTTTTTTTTTTTGTTTTTTAATTTCTTCGTAATCTTGTGAACGTTGATCAATAAATTGCACAGCATGTTTTGTTTAGCAGAAAATGAAGTTATTTAAGATATATTGACATGAATATAGTGAAACAATCAATTAGTTTATAATGAAATAAGGCAAGTCTCATTTAACTTCATTATCATTGCAAAGAGAAATGTGATTTCTACTGAGACATTTCTGATCATAAGCCTTTTCAACAACTAGCATAAGCAAAATCATTACATCTTATCGTACTCACTTCCAAAAAATTACAGCACACAAACCTACATTTTAATTAGTGTTACGATAATCCATTGTTAAATAAATCAGCCCTCATTCTCGTGGAGAAAACAACTTTTGATAAAGTTGCTTGACACTCAAGCCCTATCTGAGCATTGCAGCTGAGGCAAGACATCGCCTTGCTGACAAGCGCATTACGTATTGTTTGCAAACATCACTGGGAATTTAACTGGTGGTTCATATTTCTCTTTGGATTGTGAAGTGAAGTGTTAAGTGTAACTTCCAAGTAACAAGTTTTTAGCGGAATGAAAAGCTAAAAGCCACCATCATTTTATTAGTCAATTCGCGAGGTAAAGAATCAAACAATTTTAAACTCCTTACTGTCCAGTCCTAGTATTAAATTTTATGTGGGTAGCCGTGGCTCAAGTGGTAGTGGCCTGGCTTCCAAATCGAAAAGTTCAATGTTCGAATCCTAAGCGCGCTCGTAAAACATTCATTGTTTCAGTTAACAAAAATCATTAAGAATTCAGTTTTTCCATTAAATGTTGGATGCCACCAATGGAGAAAAATAACAAATGAGCTTAAGCATCTTCTTTTCTCCCTCTATCCCATTTTCCAAAAAACTTAAAATATTATAATCCACAGTGGACCAAGGTTAAACAACGAACAAAATTAAACTTAACGGCTCTTTATTGACAGAGTAAATGCGCGTGCTTGTGACGTATATTTCTTAGATGCTTTTGGTGGTACCCGCAAAACTTTTTTAATTAACCTGATATTGGTAAAAATACGTGCAAATAAAAAGATTACTATAGCTGTTTGCTGGCATATCCGGAAGTTAAAAAAAAAAAAACATGGTATAAAAATTCCAGCAGCTTTCTGTCAGATCGTGAAGAAGATTCATAAAAGTGTGAGAGATTTATTTCAGCGCCGAGAAATGATCAAGAATGGTTACTCAATAATTATATTTACTTAACTTCTAAATTGTTCTCATTCTAGCAAATTCTGTCAGGTTATAGATATGTACAATATGTTGACATTTCCCTTACAGTGTGTCTATGTGATGATTAAAGGTGTTTGCAAAATATTAGCAGTTCATCTATGTTTAAGATCCATAAATGCAATATGGCACACAAAATAAATAGCACATTGCCCAGTGGAATTTTTGTATAACATCGTTGCTCCCGGTTTTCCTCTCCATTAAATAGATCTGAAAGTTGCTGTACCTATGCACTGTACTATTTTTCTGATGTTCTCCCGAAAAGTTATGGATACCGCTTGATTTAAAAAAAAAAAAAAAAAAAAAAAAAAAAAAAAAAACTATTAAAACTCAAACAATTCAACCTAGTTTTAATAAAATTAAAACTTATCATAAAATGTAAGCTCGTTGCTAAAATAATTCTTTAATCCCGCGTAGCGCCACCTATCCGTGGCATCTTTTTTTGTTTTATTCCCTCCTTGAATTCTGCTTTACATGAGGTTTCTTTCCACCATTTCACGACACAACAGTTCAGTGTATTCTACCGTACGAGAAAGAGAAAAATCATTCGTGTCGGTCAGTTCTCCGGAGTGCTCGTTCTTTTTTTTTTTTATTTCAATTAATTGGTAAAATACAAAATTCCATTTACAGAAAAATTCACCCCCCTGTCCCAAGAAAAATTTCACAAACTGCAAAATTCTAATCTATCCCCCCACAAAAACAGGAAAAAAAAGTGAAAATCCAATCAAGTGCGCGTCTAATCGTGTGTTTGTGTGTACAAATTATCGAATCGAAAAAAAAGAAATAAAATAAAAGAAAACTCACGAATCACCCCCTTCACGCTCCATCATGAAGTTCTACAAATAAGGTAAAGTGAATTCAGAAGAAAAAACCGAAAAAGCTTATTTCCTAAAATCTCTGTCTATTGTTTGCAGTGTGTCCAATGTCCAGTGTCCGTTCAATGGCCAAGTTTGGCTTGAGACTTGATTGGGGCTCGGAATTTCAAAAAATTACGGTCGATTGCCCCGTCTGCCTATCCGTCCCATGCTAAAATCTGCGCTCTCGATCTTGTTATCGATATGTCTCCGCTGCTTGTATAGAGCAGCAATGGAAAAGTCGAGAAAAAAAAATGAAAAATCACGTTTTCGCGCAGAGGTTTTTGGTTTTTTTTTTTTTTTTTTTGTTCATATTACAGTTAGTCGTGCGTCTGTGTATTGTATTCGGTGTTCTTGGGCCCCCTTCGCGGATAGCATGATGAAATAGCTTTCGCCTTGCGATTTTGATCGATCAACAGAAAAGAGAAAAAAAAATTAAGTCTCCACTGCATGGGGCGGGAGAGAAAGAATTTCTTTTTTGCTTTGTGTTTTCTGTGTTTTTCTTGTTTTTGGGGAACGAAATTCAAAATCAGAATCAAAACCGCACTGCTCCCAAGGGGGTGTTGGGATTGTGTTGGCCTAGTTTTTTTTTCCTTTTCATTGTTGTGTTGTTGAGATTTACTTTGGTGTGCGAGTGTGTGGTGCCCTTTTTCTCGCTTACGTTTTTGCCTTCACCTTTCCTGTACTTTTTCCTCCGCCGTTTCCTCTTTTCTTCCACGTACAGTTGCTCAACGGATTGCTGGTGAAGGAAGGAAAGTTGTGGAGAAAAACGAACGCGTCTACCTGCTGATATTTGTATTGTAATACAACAGGCTGGACACGACCGTTGATAACATTTTGACTTTGACAAACATCTGTTTTCAGTAGACATCAGTTAGGTCTCGATGACACTGTTTCACATAGAAGGGACCTTGTATAATGTAAGGACGCGTTAGCAACAGAAGGCCACTGAAAAAGGAATCTAACTAAAGAGAAGTATCAAATTTGTCTAGTGACCGGCTATAATTATCATAGTTCTCATCTATTATTTAGCTTCCAAGAATATTGATATGCCGTTTGAGAGCCATTCGGAGAATCGACCTTGTCTCTGATGTCTTTATTCAACTACCAACAACAACAAAAACAAACTGTTGAAAAAAAGCATTAGCTAAGAATGACATTGAGGAGTCACCAGCCTGCGGGTTTGCTTGTTGTTATCCTGCAAACTGTACAGAATGTACAATGCACAGACGCATAAATTGACTGTGCTGCCTGAAGGCTATTCTCATAGTATGCTTCCTGGCATCAATGACGCGCTACGTTCGTCGGTAGCTGTGTTTTTTATTGAAAACATTTATCATTCACTTTGTTTAGCGCAACACAAACTCGAGAGTTCAGATTTCAAGAAGAGACCCACAAAGCTTTTGAAATGCCCTGAATATGGTAAAACTGTTTTCTGACCTACCAAGGCTATGTCTCAAGATGTTTGTGCGTTGAACATCTTTAATTTGTTTGCTTATGACTCGGTTAAAGGTGTGTACAACCATTGATATAAAATATTCTTGCGGTTGACCTTCAGTCAAGGACATTCTGCAGTGATATGCTTTTAATCCTTTTGATACAGCTTCTCAGTCTTGCGTTGAATGATGAGCAATAATCTGTGACAAAGTGTCGAGTGTGTCAGTTTCTACCATAGCGGGTATCAACAAATAAGTAAGAGTCCACCCGAAAAGTTACAACAGCAATGTTGATTCTACAAAAAATCCGTATTCAAATCAAAAACTGTGAAATCGAACGCAAATCTTTGCGCTGACTGGTTTAGTAAAGTGTCATTGGCGGTATCATATCCCGCAGCCGCATTTTTGCCTGAAGTGCATTCAAGGCGCAATTAATTTTTTTGTTCGAATTTATCTAGTGTATCCCTAGAGAGATTTAGATACAATTTTACACTCTCATTTGTATAACAATGGTGCTAATGGTGAACTAATGGTGAACTAATGGTGGTCAAGTTGCACCTCAAATGAGAACGTTCGGATATTATACCCTTTGATAGCACTTATTGTGCAGCTCATGGTATAACGAGGAGGTATGGCAAAGTTGACTTACAGTTAGGTTAATAACCAACGACTATTTCTCACTAGAAATATGTCATGTGTCCAACATGATCACCAAAATCAATTAACGCTGGGCTTTTTTTTTTTCTGACAAAAAACAGTCCATTGTACTCCATGTATGTTCCTTTTACTGAAAGGAAGATGAAGATGAACAAATGCTTCAATGATAAAGTGCCAACAACACCCGTACCAACTACATCAGCGCCGGATACCTGCAGCCTGATGCGAGCGGCGACAGGGAATCAGCGGTAATGCTTCGCGGTATTGAATTTCCTTTTACATGTTGTGTTACTTGTGCTAAGCAACAGCTAATCTGTTGTCAGAAATGCAGTAACATGCCTGCAGAATTCCTTAAAAAGGGACCGCAAAAAAGTCCCTTTCTCTGAAGTTTTGCATTCTAGAAAAAGCTTGGAAATAGTGAAAGGTCTGACTAAGGCTTTAAGCGCAGTTTATCTATCGCTGCAGAAGTTTGTTGGTATCAGGATTGTGTATATCACCGCTTGGAAGACAGATACAAGTTTTCCTAACTAGGATTGAAGTTGTCGTTTTAGAGAAGGACACCACCGCCGCATCCACACAGTTTCATTTAACTCAACTGAAATCTTAAATTTTCTGATCCCTTCCAAATAACAAGAAGTCCTCAATAAGACCTTGAGTTGACCGATGAATGATTAATGAAGCCCACTCTCTTTTTACCCAGCCATTTCAGGCTTGAAAATTGGAAATGGTTTCAATTCATGAATTTTCTGCATGACGACTACGTATATGTGATCCCGTGCACTCTCTTGTTAGAAAAGCACTTTCTTGGGCAAATGCTGTCGGTTTTCTTTCAAATCGTGCGTCGTTGAGCCGGTACAGAAAGATGGCATAATATTCTCCGTTTATTATTGTTTGCTATTGTAGGTTATCGCAGTGGCTTATGCTTTGTGCATTGCAAAATAAACTATCGCCGTGACCTTGGTAATTGACAGACCTACCTTGGCCTTCCTCGAGGTCAATCCGTTTTGTTTTTGTCACAACTTAATTTTTCTTCACTGACGTTGACAACTCGAAAGTTAAACAATTATTGATCAACATATGCAAAACTCTACTAAGTCACTTAACCAGACGTTAGACTACTTATTAACGGTCGACAATGCACATAAGTGCATTTGGTAAAAACAACAGAACTTTCCATGCACCTAATAGTGTGGGAAATAGCGACGATAAACCTTGAGGTTGCGTAAAGCAAAACGGATTATTTATCGCCTTAAAGAGAGGACAAGGGCAGATATATTGAGGTAGATCAAATTTGGACTAGATAACAGCTGCTTACACAAACAACGATATTAGCTTAGACTTTTGACCGACCACTGCGGTTTTGGGCTGAAAAGGCAATCGAGCTTTAAGACCCCCAATTTCAAACCATTGAAATAAAAGGCAATAACACTTCCAGTTCAAGTTTATGACGTAAAGTCATGGTCACTATCCAATGTGAATGGTTAGTGACGTAGCCGACTTGAATGGAAAGTACTTTGATTGATTTTCAGTCTTGTCTGCATCGATAAGGAGTATGAGAGAATATTCAAACATGAATCGCATGAAGATGCTTCGGACATACTCGTATGCAGCTTATGTACTCAATAGGGAAGACGTTGCAGACCTTAATCCAAATTGCTTTGCGAAAGTAGGTGCAGCTAACAACCGATACAGCTAATTGGTTAATACCTCAGATGGCGATGCCACATTTGATAGTCGGTTATTATACAAGCGCCATTTGAAATACGATTGCGATTAATTTTCAGTCGGTTGCTTACTGTCTCCATTGGGTAAATATCTAGAGGAACATCAGGTGCATTTCCTTTTTTAAAACTTTTGTTACCACATCGAATATATTACTACTTTCGTAGTAATATACTTTTTTTTTTTTAGCTTCTGCAAAAACAAGATTAAATTGAAAGATTAAGTACGACTTTGCAGGATTTTTACAAAAAACCAAGACTAAAATATAAGATGGCATCACTTGGCTTAGTCCATTCGTCGAGCATGTCAATTCGCAAGTCTAATTTTAATTTAGGGCTCAATATGAAGACATAAAATCTGTTGAATATTTAGAACATCTTGAAGTTCAGTCAGCCAGAAATCTTTTGGTATAAGGGTCCGGCACATTATTTTTGACGCATTTTTCTGTATTGTTTGCCATGTATGCTGGAGTGGGATCTTGTAAATTCTGCTGGTTTTTTGTAATGGACGTTTAGTTTACTATCCATCAGTTTGCTTTTTGGGCACTTACTCAGGCGCATTACAGCAAAAACGTGAACAAAAATCGAAGGATCGGGAACGGGGTTGCAACATGAACTTGCAAACGAAATGCACATAATGTATTAGTACGATAGGGAACAAATTAAGAACGTGAAAAAGAACGCAAGTATATCAAAAATTAAAGACAAGATTTATTGAATTAAAACTGAAAACAGAACACAAAACTGCAAATATTGTTAGCACAAGTTGATATAATTTAATGGTGAGCAATGGGAAAATATAATGGCGCGACTTCGGCGACCTTTTAAATTGAACATCAAAAGAGGAAATGATTTTCGTCGGCAGAGTTTTAAACGAACAAGTTGGGGAATAGAACTACGTATACATAAACTGCCAAGACTCATACAACTCAATCAAATTTTATATATTACATTACAGATAGATTCCTATCGTTACTGGTTTAATGTGAAAAAGCGTGTTAAAGATTCTGAAGTGATTTATCGCATCGGCATTTGCAAACAGACTTTTTTCAGAAGAAACCGGAGGAAAACCAACGAAAACTCACATCAGTCGAGAAAATAAACTGCCACGGGCTAGGTATATCATCAACTTTGATGAAAAATGGGATAGCGCATGGTTTAGCAAATGAAGCATTGTATCTTGAATAAGAAAATGTACTCTCACTGTCTATAAATAAACAAAAAGTAATTGAAGAAACGAAACGTCGACGTTACCTATGACTTCGAGGTAATAATTTTAAGATTGTGGAACAACGAAAACAGAAAACGCAAGAGCTTCAATTGCTTACAGAATATAAGGAAATTCGCAGTATCATTCCCTCGGTTGGCATGTACGAGGTGGAAGCACAGATTTTACGGAAGTCGAAATTCGGGAAGTAGTAAATTGAAGGAATGGGTTGAACTTGCCTAATAAAGTTATGAACGCCTAACAGGTTCCACTGTATAAAGGCAAAGGTGTCATGTCACGAGAAAACGCAACAACTACCGATCGGTGAAATTTATGTCGCATATAATGAAAATAAGCGATATTATCAAACTCTGGCATCAATGCGGCATTGTAGGAGAAAAGTCGGCGTCAACTTTCGAAACATCGCAAAGCTTAGAAAGGCTTGCATGCAGTTTTCAAAGATTTGGAGAAAGCGTTCGAAAGATTTCTCAGAGTTCTTATTTGGATGGCTTTAAGAACTGCAGATGTACCCGAGATGTATAAAATAATGATACGCGTTATGTACGACGACGTAAAAACAAAAGTAAAACTCAGAATAACCATTGAATAATCGGAGAACTTAAAGTTTAAATTGAAGTACACCTAGGCAGTATACAAAATCAGTTACTTTTTGAATTCTCATCTTTTCCCCTGGTGATTGTGCGGTCATAAGTGCATCCGGCAACACCTAATATCTAATTGAATAAAGGATAACTGGTTACTAATCAGACGTACTAAGACCGAATTCGACGTGAATTCGTAAGCTCAACTCCTAGCATGATTCCGGTCCAATTCTGGCACACTCTTTCGACCATTTGGTGCTCTGCTTCACCCATAACGCTGAAAATAATGGCTTTTAAGGGTTGAATAGTGGCACGTAACGCCAGTCTGCTGGGACCATATTTTCGAAGAAATAATAATATTGTAGATCGTCGTCCGGTAATGCCTGTAACCCGAGCTTCAGTTCGATGATGCCGCCAGCAGAAGGACCACAGCAAACAGTGCACAATTGTGCATGTTAATGTCCCATGTATTTCTTCTTCAAATTTGCCTATTCGCAAACTCATTCTCACAGAAGTAGGCCTCGATAAAAGGAAGGGTCAGCTTCAGTCTGATCAAGATCTTGGTCCACGAACTTTTGTCTCGTGGCAGTAGTTCCTGCACGAAACTAATACGGGTGTACGCATAGTATTTATGAGGAGCAACAGCTTTTAGTGTAAACAACTAAAGTATGCAAGCGGCTAGAAATCTTTTCAGATGTCAGTTGTTTGTAGAGATGTTACTTGAGAATCGTTCACCATTATTAAGCCCACCAGATTCTTCAATTGGAGTGGTTTTACTACATTTTAGACTTGTTAATACACATTGTATTGAACCATCTTTAAATGACTTGTGATTCTATTTACTCATACCTATTTAATCTTCCGTTAAAAAAAAATTAAAAGAAAACTGTTAAAGTGATTAATTGAAAGAACACAACCCCCTGGAATGAACCAAATTAATTTCAAACAAGTTCACCCTTCATTTTGTTTTCCTCTTCTCATTCCTGTTTTCTATTGTATTTAAAAGCGACATCCAAATTTTATTGATTTCTTTCAAAAACAATTTGGCCCATGCTAATAGTTTGTGCACAAACAAGAAGTATACCAAAATTATTCTCGAATAACCTTGAGAAGAGGAATGAACTCGACCTTGAAAGAATAACAAAAAAAAAAATAAAATAATAAAATAAAATAAACACATTTTCTGTATACAGTACACGGTACACAGAAAGTGCTGCAACTGCCACCCCGTTCTCGCTCCAAACCATAGTATAAAACAACGAATATAATAAGAAGCAGTAGAGGTGTAGCAACATTATGCCGTTGAATACATATTTAACAAACCCTCAAAACCAAGTCGCAGAGCTAAAGAAGACAATTCCCATCGAAATATAACGCAACGGCAACCAACCCTCTTTAGCAACCTCGGTTCTCATACTCGTACATTTAGAAATTATTGTCAATAAATGCGAGAGTACTACAAAAGGCAACAACGAAACCCAAGCAAAGAAATAAAATAATAATAATAAAAAAAATAAAAAAAAATCAAAGGACATTGCGCGCACTATTGGAAAAAAAAAAAAAATAAAAAATCTTACAACGGTCGGTCAGGGGCTACTTTAAACTGAAACTCGTTTAACCTGCTTGTCGCAGTTCAAATCTTGTTCAAGTCGAAAATAAACCACAAATACCTCTGAATAGGGCTGCTTACCACTGGCAGTGGTTCTCGTGCTGCCGCCATTAAATATCTACGATGGGGTTGGTCATCAAAAGGAAATTTTGCAGGCCCAGACCCAAGCCACCACAAATCGATATGATATTTCACCAGAATATTCGTATCACCAACGACGACAGCGTTAGTGGCCGTGGTGGCGGTGTCAGTAGCTATATAGCTATTGCTACATCTACAGCTAAAGTTTCAGGAACGGTCAAACTACCACACCACGGTACAATCTCATTGCAATACATACAACAACGTTTATTGATTTCACTCGGCTTTGGCTTTGGCTTCGGCTTCGGCTTCGGCTCGGGCTCCGGCTCATTTGCCAGAATTGATTGGGGCCACATGAACATGAACATGAACTGTCTTTGATTTTCCTCCATATATACTCGTAGGCCTTCTACAACTGCACAAAATAAATAAATCGATTTATTATGAACTTCTTTTACCTTACCCTAGTTTATATAAAGATAAATTCAAAATGAATCCAGTGAGTCAGATGCGAGTCCTTTTGTGAAACAATTTTGTGATCAATTTAGAGATCTTTCTTTTGTATCATATATGTCAGGCAAATGGAGATCAGAGGTTCTAATTGATTTAAATAATATATTTGTTACGGAGTTACAGCACAAACCATAATCAGACAAACAATTAAGTTAAACATTTCACGTAAGCAGTTCCCGTTTTCGCGGGTATGAAAGCTCTGTGTCGTATTAAGGGCTTATCCAACATCACCAGTATTTCAGTATTCTGCACGGTCCCAAAAATCCGAAAGGACTTTGCCAACCTGGTGGTTGACGGCAACATTGATTTAAACGAGTGGATTCATCTTTCATACCTCTTTTGTCTGAGTGTTTGTATAGATGAGATCGGTACATGGTCTTTCTACTAGGGCAGAAAATGGTGTTCAATTATAGTTGCAGCATTGGTCATCACAAGGATGAGGTCACTCAATGCCCACCCTAATTCAACCACCTGAAGAGTGATCTTGATATTTTGAAGGGCACCTACAAGGTCATAACCTTCAACAGACTGAAACCTTTTGATTGTCGTATTTAAGAGAGCATCCATATTTGAGATTTGGTCAAGCAGTGCTTAGGGTTCAACTAAAGGGTGATTCATCGTGAGGTTTGATTTATATGTTAATGTAAAATAAAACACATAAATTCATGGCATTTACTTTTTAAAAATGATATCATATTAATGTTGGCCACGACTACGTCTAAAGTGGTCCATTCGGAAGGTCCAATTTTGGGCGACTCGTTTGAGCATAGCGACTGGTATCTCGCGGATAACACGAGTAGTGTTGGCTTCCAAAGCGTCAATCGTAGCTGGCTTATTTATGAGGTCCTGAAACTCTACATGTTTCCAGAGAAAATAGTCCAAAGATGTGATTATCGCACGATCTAGGCGGCCAATTTACCGTAGCAAAACGTGAAATTAAGTGCCCACCAAAATGATTTCTCTGTATGGCTCGTATTGCCGTCTTGTTGAAACCAGAGCTCACCGAGGCCATGTGCTTGAATTTCAGGAAGCACAAAGTTCGTTAACATGGCGCCTTAACGGTTACCATTGACAGTAACATTCTGATTTGCCTCATTTTTGAAGAAATGTGGACCAATGATTCCAACAGCTCATAAGCCACACCATACCGTTGTTTTTATTGGATGTAATGGTAGCTCTTGGTACTCTTCGAGCTGCTCATCAGCCCAAATACGGTAATATTGTTTATTAACAAATCCATTGAGCCAGTAATGGGCTTCATCACTGAACAAAATTTCACGATAAAACACCGGATTTTCATTGAGTTTTTCCAGAGCCCATTCACTGAAAATAAGACGCAAAAATACAAGTCGCCTGGCTTCTATTCTTGCACAAGTAGAATTTTGTACGCTTTTAGGCCGAGATCCTCACGTAAAATACGTACAAGTCGTCGAATACGCCATGCCAAACCGCTGAGAACGACGACGACGTCACGGTCTTCGCGTACACTCTCAGCTACAGCTGCTATAGTCTATTCACTACGTGCTGGAAGTGGTCTAACCGGTAGAGCATCATCCACTATTGTAAACTGGGACTCAAATTTGTGAATGATATTGGCAATAGTGGTTTCAGTACGTCGATTATGCGCACTGTAAGTTTCTCGAATCGAACGAAAAACATTTCACGAAGAACGCTGAACAATTTGGAGACGCTGTCTTTCCATGATGACTTGCCAAACGATACTGAACAAAAATGACAAAGCAGGTTGATAGGAGTCAGGCGTGATTTGTCAAAAAAAGCCTATTGAAAATCAAACCTCACGATGAAACACCACTTATTATATTTTAAAGTCTTCTCCCAATATTTTGAACAGAATCAGTTTTAAGAAGCCAATAGAGGCTCAAAGAGAAGATAAATTTAATCCAAATGATAATCCATATAATCCAGTGATTCATCTCTCCGTTAAACCAATGAAGGCTTCAATAGCTGTTGTGGCGCTTGTGAGGAATACCCGGCGATGCCGAGGTCTGCAGGCAGGTCTGTAGCCGCTACAGCGGCTATTTTTTTTTTCTTTTTTGAGTTCTATTGATGAGTAAGTGATGATGGGTCGTATCATCATTCTATATACTTAGTCTAATCATAAATATTGATACAATTTTTATTGCAACCATTTTGAATGAAGTAATAGTTGCACTCTTCATTTTAAACCTTATCTAACCCGTTGCTTTTGTGCGGAAAAGATTTTTGTTCACATTTTGGTGACATCGAAAATCGTGTCGTTGTGATCGGCTTATACAAATGTTATATGGCAAAAGGTGATATATTTCGGACCCTGCGACCGCTTGGAATTATTCACTGTTTTGTTTACCGATGATATTCGTGGAGTGCATGACCGTCAAAGATCCGGCCGTCCATGCACTGTCAGGACTCCGGGAGCTGGCTCGAAACAGATGCAAACCACTGAGAAAGCAGAAGATCTTGTCGCGGGAAAAGAACATTTCGCAAAAATTCACGTCTCGCATAATGAAAAAAGACTTGGGACTTAGGGCCAACGAAAGACGCACTGAACACTTAGTAACAGTTGCATCTAAGCAAAAATCAAAAGTGCTCTTAAGGCAGTACGCTAAAAAAAGCTTACAGACAAATACTGTTCGCCGACGAGAAATTTTTACCGTATATGCTCGGACATCGAAAGAAACTTCAGAACATACCACCTTGATCAAAACAAATAAATCCCGGAATTTATTCAGAAAATTCAAAATACAAGTTTATTCATTTAAATCTATATTGTCCCCTTGATCCAACCCTCAAAACATTTTTTATATTCGGTTTTCGGTATGTCCATCAGTGCTTCCTGCGATTTTTCCATTACTTCCTCTCGGCTGCTGACACGCGTTCCCCGTAGTGGTTTTTTAACTCGATTGAACAGAAAGAAATCACAGAGAGCCAAATCAGGTGAATTCGGTGGCTGTTGGATGGTATTTGTTGCATTTTTCGTCAAAAAATTACGAATAATGATGGCACTGTGCGACAGTGCGTTATCATGGTGCAAAATTCACGAGTTTACTCGGTTATTGACCGGTTTTCGATGTCTAAGGTCTGCCACTGCGTTCATCATCTTCGATTGACTTACGACCACTTTTGAACCGCTCGTGCCGCTCGTGCCAGAGAAACGTTGCCGAAACATTTTTCCAACATTTCCAGCGTTCGCGCACCATTAAATCCGTTTTTTACGCAAAATTTAATACAAGTTCGTTGTTGCGAATTTAAATCCATTTCTAAAATTGTAAAAAATCGCCAACACACAGAAATAGATGTACTCTTCGGTACGTAACTTTTGCAAATGTCAATCGGAACAATGGGAGCGCCACACGGTGACACCACCGGGAACTTTTTGATCAATGTGGTATTCCAAGGGTTGAAAGAGTCCACCAGCCCACAAATGTAATGGTATGGTAGGGAGTGGACTACGATGGCATAATCAAACTGACTTTTTGTGAAAAGATGTCAACACTTCGGCGCAAATTTACCAAACTACTGTTTTGGAAGCCGTGGTAAAGCCGCTAAGCTGAACAAAGTTCGCAAATAAGCCCTGGGTTTTCTCATAATATTCTGCTTCAGCCCACAAGGCGAAAACCACTTAAAAGTGGCTAAAAAAAATGTGGACAACTTCATATTACCGGATGATTGGCCAGCTGATAGTCCAGATCTTAACCCTTTGATTACAAGTTGTGGCTCTTTTTTTTTTTAGAGAGAATGGCCTCCTCTATAATACTTATTACCGAAATATTAAGTCTTTGAAACGAGTTCTTGTGTGCGCTGTCAATAACTTACCGAAAATTGAGGTCCGTAATGCGATTGATGATTGGCGAGTACATCTCAGGTCGTGCTTTAAGGCAAATTGTGGCCATTTTTAATGAAGTTTTCCATAACAGTAAGCTAGCCTAGACTTATTGGGTCATATAAAAAGTCTCCCCGGGTTTTTGGTACGTTTTTGAAAAAAAAAAATTTCTTTACTCAAAATCAATTTTAATCAAGTACATTTGGCCATTACTATCTATGACCTTTTGCCATTTTCTGGTAGCTTCATAATTCCATCGGTGTAGAACTTCTGTGGTTTATCAGCGAAAAACTTGGCCAAGTGATTTTCAGCGGCTCTCCGGTCGGCTAATTTTTTACAATCAAGAGAGTTTTGCGGAGACCGAAACAAATGGTAGTCAGAGGGTGCAAGGTCCGGGCCATACGGTGGATGCATCAAAACTTCCCAGCTATTCAAACGATCGAGTTGTGCACAGTAGAGGATCGTATTACCGTTTCGCCAATCCCACCAAACACTCAACATAACCTTGTTTGCCGTCAATCCAGGCTTTAAAGTCGTTTGTAGCCGGTTACCGCCTTTGACAATGATCGCTTGCGTTGGATATTCTCGTATTTAATCCATTTTTCATCGCCCGTAATGAATCGCTTCAAAAATGGTTCCATTTCGTTACGTTTCAGCAGCGTTTCACTGATGGTTATTCGACCAATTAAATTTCTTTACGTTAATTCACGCAAACATCGAGCTTTTTTGAGTAGCCTGCTCGTGTCTTTGCTATATCCAGGCAGGTCTTTCTCCATCAGATGCAAAATTTCATCGACTTTTTCAGTAACACGCCGACCAGTGCGAGGTGCATCTTTTACATCGAAATTTCCGGAACGGAATTGAACAAACCACTCCTGGGTCCGGCGTTCACTCACAGCGTTCTCACCGTGAACTACACAATTTTTCGGCATGTTTTTGCAGCGTTTTTTTCAATTTTTATAGTAATAAAGCATCGCATAGCGTATTTCTTCAGATATTTCACTCATATTTAAATCAGTATAACTTTTAACACGAGCAACGAATTACACAGCTGTCTTCATAAAAAATGTAGCCTGACATGTCACCTTTCAAACACGTGCTCGTTTGACACAATCAGATTATTGTTTCTAGATAAATGGACACCAACATCATCTAGTGACAAAAAACCGCGGAGACTTTTTATATGAGCCAATGTTTTACGAGTGAAGGGAACAAGTATAATTTTGATTGTTTAGACTCGTTAATTATCTTCAGAACAGTCTACGTCTTGAAGCAAACGTCTGAATGTGTTTACACTTCATTATTATGATTAAGTCGTTGGCATATAGTAACATATTGTTAGTCATTGACAGATAGAGATTTTAGTCTCTACGCGAGATGTGGACATTTTCCGGTTATCGAGTATAGTTCTAACCTAGCGGTTATTGGGATGGTCAATACCCTTATTAAACGTGTTTTCCGAAATGAATTCGTATCATGTATTATCGTACGTAGGTTGTTACTTAAGTTATCGCAATGGCAATACGTCAAATCTGACATCAGCATCGTAAAATATGTCATTTTTAATGGTACACGTGTTCAGAACGCTTTTTCTACGATTGCTATTTGCGTTTTGTACAGATGAAAAATTCATCTCAGCCAAAAAATGTAATTAAATCGTGAACATTTTCGTGTGATAATTTCTTATGATTTCCGGCGTGGATTGACTCAATAATAGTGTGCCGATCAACTCGCTTCGACTTTTAGTGATGAATCATCATCTCAGGCCAACGTGTTTCGCTGGTTTGCCGAATTCAACCGTGGTCGTCGTTCACTCCAGGATGAATGTCGTGGAGCTCGTCCAAAAGTTCAAAGTTATTGTTTAAGAAGACATCAATGCTGTGCCGGAATTAATATTGCAAAATCATCATATGATTTATCGTGAAATTGAGGCATGCTTTTGCATTAGTTCCATTCACATCACATGATCAGAGCAAAGTATAATTTCTAGTTGTAACTCTTTAAGTTTAACAGTTAGAGCAACTTAATTTTTACTCAAAATAAATGGAGTGATTCTGAATCAGCACAGCAAAAGAAAACGAAAATGCACCCTTATTTTGTGAGAATTTGTAAAAGTTCTTTGGCAACGCATGTGATCAATTTGTTGACACTGTCGCAGTTGCATATTGTGAGTACAAAGTTTGGCCGAGTTTCTAGTTTTCTTTGTGTTTTTTTGTTAAAAATAAAAATATTTAAAGTAACATTAAAATAAGAATCTTAAATAAGGTATATTTCAATTTTAGTTTAAACAATTAAAACAATTGTTTTAAATTTGATGGTAGATAAAAGAACTTGGGATCTCCAAAATTGAGGAAGTGGAAAGGCTAATTGTTTCCAAGACAAATTATCGAGAAATTTCTCGAAAACTTGGAATTTCAGTTTGAGTTGTATCCAAAATACGCAAAATTTGAAGCCTGACATTGAAAAAATTAAATCTGGCAGGAAACCAATTTTAAATTCAAATATAAAAGGCATATTGTGTGGCAGATTAAATTTGGAGTACTACAGGGTGACTGACTCGAACTGCAACTTTTTAAAATGCTATAATTTTTTTTATTTTTTGATAAATTTTATTTTGCCAAAGCAAAAAATGTTGGAAAATACATCAATTTTCAAATTGTATCAGTAGTTTTCAATATGTCCACCCTTGGCGCAAATAATGGACTTGAGACGGCCGAAGAAAGCATCGCACGCTGCACACAAGTGGCTCTGTGGTATTTTGGCCCATTCTCGGTGAAGTGCTTGTTTGAGGTGGTCCAAACTTTAGTATTTTTTAGTGCCAACCTTCGCCTTCAAAATACCCCAGACAGAGAAATTCGACGGATTTGCGTCCGGAGAGTTCGCAATCCATTGTGTCGAAGAAATGAAGTGTGGAACATTGTTTTTTAACCAATCTTGGTTGACGCGCGCTTTGTGAGACGGTGCCGAGTGTTGTTGAAATGTCCACGGTCTTCGACCGAAATGGTTGTTTGCCCAAAGTTTCAATACTGCCTCTAAGACAGTTTCACGGTATACGATCGCCTTAATTTTGACGCCACGGTCCAAAAATACGAGCGGAGAGTAATCATCGGCGGTTATTGCGGCCCAAACCATCACCATCGGAGCTGCCTGCTTTCTGGTGGCCGTCCGAAGGTGTTATTTTTCGAAGGACCTCTTTGGCAAGTAAACTCGGTCATTTTGTTTGTTGACATATTGCTCGATAACAAATAGCGACTCATCGGAAAAAACCAAATTCGGCAAGTCACCACTTTCGTGCGAGCGTAGCAACTCCTTCGCTCTTTCAACTCTAACTTTTTTCTGTTGCGATGTAAGATCGTGTGTTTTTTAGAACTTCAATGGCTTGAGCCCAAGCTCATTTTTCAGTATGTGTTGCATCCGTTTCAACGATATGTTGAGCTCACGAGCCATTTTTCTTCCACTTTGACGCGGATTTCGCTCAATTCGAGCCTTCACTTTCCGAACAATTTCTGCCTATGGTGCTGTTTTTTATGACCACCTCCATGTCGTTTTGCAACGTTGCGAGTATCACGGTAACAAGCTATGGTTCGAGACACAAATGATTTATTCACGTTGAGGTGCTGGAGGTCTCTAACAATAGCTAGTTGTGGTTTTCTAGCCAAATATAAAACAATCACACTATCACGTTTGAATTTCATCGTGGATAAAAATTTTTCAACACAACTGAGACGCAAATCGTTTAAAATTCATGTAAATAATAAAATTATCTGTCATGTGAGCTCACAGTAATTTACGGTTTGGAAATTATAGCCGTCTGAAGTTGGTTGCAGTTCGAGTTAGTCAGGGTGTATATATGAAAATGTGGTCAAGATTATTAAGACATTAAACCAAAACGATGGGATTAATGTAACAACTGAGGTTGTACGAACAATTTTGCACAGAAAGGGTTTTCATAGATGCGCTTAAATTAAAAAGCCCATATTGACTGATCGCCATAAGAAATGAAGGCTACAATTTCGCCAAAAATATAACGATTTGTCTTGGGCAAGGGTGATTTGGTCGGATGAAACAAAAATAAACCATCTTGTGTTCGATGGTCGTCAATGGATCTGGAGAAGGCCAGGTGAGCCAATCAGCGATCGCCATATCAAAACAATATTAAAATTTGGAGGTGTACATCTTATGATTTGGGGATGCATTGTGCATGGAAGGAGTTGCTGAATAATTTTGAGTGATGGGTCGCATGAATGCCACTCATTACATCACCAACCGCGAAGACGGACTCCTTACCAGTTTGGAAAAATGGCATAAAGATTGTCGGACATTAACTTCCATCAAGATAATGATCCGAAACATAGCCAAAATTACAAAAGCGTGGCTGCAAAATCAGCAATTTCAAAAACTTGATTGGCCATCACAATCTTGAGGCCTAAATCCGATCGTTCATCTTTGGGTTGGAGATTGTCCGGATATGCATGAATTATGGCAACGCATCTATACTGACTGGCGAAATATCACCGAAATTCAATGTAAAAAGTTAGTAGAATCCATGCTAAGAAGAATAAAAGTGGTCCTCAATGCAAAAGGAGGTCATATGAAGTATTAAGTAGTTTCGCAAAGTCAACAATTTGATCAAATGCCCTATCTTTACTTTATGGGCAAAAGCCTTTTATTCTGCTAATCAGATGATCAAAAAGTTGAGTCACTGTATATTTATTATTTCGTGGACATTTGGCCATCAAAAAAATTTCTTCGCGTTGGATACCGCCAAATACGGATCATTCTCCCCCACGACAATGCGAGCTCTCACAGGTCGACTCAAACAAGTGACTTTTTGAGAACTCAAAACATCGAATTGATGGGTCATCCGCCGTACAGTCTTGATTCTGCATCCAATGACTTCATTTTCTACACGTTCATTACCTCGTTCGGAGTGAAAAAAGTGTTTTCAAAATTGGCTCAAACGCATGCAAAAGTGTATTGATCTTCATGATAAATATTGGTTTTTTTAAATAGCAACCTACAGCAATTTGCAGAGTTGAAATTCGTTGTCCTTGTTCAGTTTGTCATCAACCATTCATTATCCGTTCGATAAAACACAATTCTCAAAATTTAGATTCGGATCCTGATGTTTTTAATAGCAGTTTTGGAGCAGTTTTCGATCGCTCTAATGCTACGCTGTATCAGGTGTTTCATGTTATTGTCACGTGAAACAAATTATACCATCACTTTTCGGTTTTGGTGAATAAAACGTTTTAAACATTTATGTTAATAGTCGCGGTTACCCGAGCTTTGCAAGCATCAAAACAATTCTACTCCACAAATGTTTAAATGCTCAGCTAAGTGATACTTAATTCTATCTTAGTTATTACTAAAATAATGACCCTACCAAATAGCAGATGCTTATACATATGTACGTCTTGAAAAAAAAAGCAGAACAAATGGAATTTTACATCGATAAGTCTCGAAATTCAATAGTTCAGGGTTTGTCACAACTTTTGTTCGTATGATGTGGCGAAAAGTTAATTAAAAAGAAATAACTCAGTTAAATGTCGTGAGTTTTGAAGAGCAGCTATTTAACAGTCAGTTTTCGTATGAGTCAAAACTCCATGGAATACCTTTACTTGCTTTTGTGTTAAATAAAAATAAATGTTGCTGTTTTTATTTTTGGATGATTCACATCAAGTCTGGAGTAACTCTCGTTGAATTAAGTAATTAAATGTGAAGGTCGTTTGAGTTAAGTTTCTCGTGATTTTTTTATTTGTGTTACAATTTTGAGTTTTAATTGGTTATAACAGGATAGAAAAGCATTTTACTTTGCTTCGAATGATGTAACAAATGAATCAGTTGATGAAATTGTGGAAAAACCGGCAAAAATTAGGAAACGGGACCAGGATTTCGAAGCGAACTTTATCGGACAATGTGTGTAAATAAAGCGTGTCCAGCGGAAAATTTTCAAGTTTACAATTAAATAAAATTTTTTCTTAATATTTATTTTTATAACTTAGGTTAAATAATGCGGATTTCAATTTTACAATGAAGTTGTCGTCTAAATGACGATCGTATCTTTCAAGGCCTCTCGTAGTCGGAAACATGTATTCTCAATTATGAGAAAGCAAAGGGTTGGTGCTATGTCTGTTGCTAATTAACTCGAAAAAATTGCCTTCAAAATTTTCATCAAGACTTCAGCGGTGTGTGGAGTGGTATCGTATTTCTTTCTTTTATACAGCTGTATTTGCGGCAATAGAACATCATCGATCACGTGACAATTTACTATAGCAGTCATTATTTCTTGTTGGTTGAGAAAAAAAGAAACAATTATCCCTTGGCTAAAAATCGCACACCAAAATGTCAATTTTTGAACAATGTAAACGGTTTTGATACAGTAGTCTAGGGTTATCAGTAACGCATTTTGTATTTACTCACATAGATATGGATTTGTAAATGTGGTTCCTCACTAACGAGTATGATTCCAAGCGTTCTTGCTTTTCAAAAACGTTCTAGCATTGGTCCTGAGAAGGTTTCTCCTAATTTTTATTATTATTATTATTATTATTATTATGATAATGACACTGCGGAGCCCGCAATTAGTGTTGGGAACTATCGAATAAGAACAATCAACGTATTCCATTGTTGCCAAATATTTATTTATTCGATAGTTATAAAAAAATTATTCAGAAATCATTTATTCAGATCAGTCGAATGATCATCGATAACTATCGATGTTAGAAAAGTATTCGAATAATTTTCATACGAATGAATGATTTTTTCACTGGTTTGAACTATCTGGGTTGAATACTTTTGAATTTTATTTTAATGTTTGTAATGTACATAAAGTATAAAATGTATATTAAGTATAAAACACCCCTCACCCGCTGCGTTTGACAAAATGTTGTTGGTACGCATGAATATGAATGAATGAATGTATACAACTATTGGATAGTATCTTAACTACATATCTTAACTATCGATAGTCGAATTTATTCGATAGTTTTCATCACAAGCCGCAATATATCATAGTATTCCTGATTGATTTATGTGAATCCCGCATTGAACTTGACCCACATATTCTGCTGTCGCTGCTGACGTGGATGTTCCCGAAAGAGCTATGTTCGTTGAATAATTTCATTCAATTTTACATTATTCTCCAACGCATATTCACTGCTAATGTGCCACTTTTGGGGTTTGCTGAATTTGCGAACTGATTATTTTTTTATCAGGCTCCCGACCGAATGCAGTGTTTTTTCTGAAGTGCTTTTGTATTTTTGCGATCTATCATACATATGGTACTCGTATATTGAATTAATCTTTGAACCGGAAATTCTGTCTTGCTCAACGTGTTAGCACCAAAGGATTGTACTACCTTCAGCTCCGAATAAAACCGCTGTTAATCTATTATTCTGAGCGACAATATCTATTTTTTGTCAGACTCAATTGCTCTGCCTTTCTTTATCCAGTATGAAAGACTACTTCATTAGCGTATCTTGCCATTTCTTTTACTTCATATCTTTTAACCAGTTGTTGGTAATGTATTTTAAAGACGCATTCAAATTTTTATTTATTTATTTATTATTATTATTATTTTTTTTTTTGCAATTATCGTGCGCTTAAGGAGAACGAACATCTCTACAGCTTTTATACACAGCGTGGGCAAACGTAAATTAGATAGAAACAAAAAAGAGCGAGATACCAAAACACGTTGGTTTTGAATGTTTGCGAAAATATATCATAACCGAACTATGTTCAGACTTAGTTTAGAAGGTGGCCTTGAGAATGAACTGATAAACATTCATAACGATATAGTGTTACGATTGAAGGTTTAAAGGAATGGAATGCATATGAAAATTTCATTGCAGCCCTGATGATGAAAACAACATTATTTATTGATGCCAAATCAGACACGGTAAATCATTTCATGCATCGGTTGAGGAAATCTAGACATTTAGCAATATTTTAGGCAACATCGAATGTGTGATCATTCCAACGTAGATTGTCATTGATATGCATTTTGAAGATGCAAGTGCTATCCATGGAAAAGTGTTTAAATCGTGCTTTAAGGGCAGGAGACAGTATTTTGTTTCCCAATTAATTATGCTAATTATATCGGTATTGTACGAACTTAGCATACGCTGGCGCTCCCGCTTCACATCCAAGGAGCAGATACAAGAGACCGATAACGAATATGAAAGAGTGTAGCGTCGTTAACAAAGGATTATATAAGATTAGAAGTAGCAGACACAAGATCATTTACGAAATTTGAGAAAAAAAAATGTCAGAGACAAAGTGGAGCCCTGGGGCACAACATTGTTAACTTCGTTGATATCGGACTTAAAACTATGGTAGGCAATTTGTAAATTTTAATTTTTAATCCATTGAAGAGGGGATTAGTCCATTATTTTCAACTCTGTTAAATGCATTTAAAATGTCAAGTGTGACTATATTTCGTTCCACCTCTCTGGGCTATCAAATCATCAGTAAACCTGCCAGTCGCACTGCCGGTCATTGACATACCTTTATTTTTGTGTCGTGATAAATTTCATGTTTATCAGCGCTCTCATGATCGTGAAAAGTACAGGCGTAAGCGCAATCAGTAGGAGAGGTGAGAATAAGATTCGCCTTTTTAGGGACAGACTAGACAAGTGCTGTTTTTCATATTATCAGAAAGAGTAAGAAACTTAACATTTGGATCATCGGATCTGTGTGGATTGGCCTTATCCAAAGACCTAACAGCTCAAGTGCCGTTAAGTGTCATAAGTGAACGTTGGAATGAAGGATGAAGCAGGGTTGGTGGTCTTTTTGGAGAACGTATAAGCATTTTCATTACCTTTTGAGAAAAGCCTGCGTTTTGTGCTTCAAGGCCTGTAGTGACTGCTTAGTTTTATTATACAGATTTCGGATGTTGTCCCAAACGGTAAACCTTCTGATCAGCTTGAGTAGTTCCGGCTCATTTCGCGGACTCTTTTTGCTTTATATTTTCCTACTTATTTGCTCCACAGCATTTTCTTGAAAGTGGCGTCTTACTGTTTACCTTTTCAATTGTCCATTTAATCATTGTTATATATATATATTTTTTTTTCTAAAGCTTTTATGATTTCCTAGTTTTGTATTGACGACTTTTATCTACAGTTGTGATATACATACATTTCGTTAGGGTTTGTGGAAGACAGTGGCATATTCAAAAGTTTCGCGATTAGGCGCATGTTATATGCTTTAGCAATTCTTAGCATGCTGAGACGTTCAAGGTATACCATACCATTTTGTCTATCCTACAACTTGTTTTCGATGTCCATTTTGTTGTTTCCGCAATGTCTTTTCGTTTAACTGTTTTTCGCTGAGTCGGACTTGGCTTGTTTAAAAAGTGTACATATAGCATATTAAATTCATGTCTTTCATCGGCGAGCATATTGTCAACGTGATGGTTGTTCAAAGGATCGATCGAGAGTGGGAAAATGTTTCGCTACTTGTTTCATGCTGCTAGGAATTCTAGCACGACACGGTTGCTTGCTGCTTTTCAAGAATACTGTACCCGTCTTCCCAACCCCTTACCAAAGATGTATCCTTTACATACTTAGGAAATCAAATCCTCAAATACTAATAGGTAGGTATTTTAATAACTTCTAGTGTCTAGTGTCTTCTAGAGTATGACACTTCTAGTCTAGCAGTGTCATACTCGAAGAGATGCATGATAGATTTATCGGTTTGGATGTGTCGAAGTTTAATGACAATTATTCCGTTAATTTATTACAACAGCTGTGGTATATACATATATATCTGACGTTTCTTCAAGTTTACCAGCGTATTTTCTGCATTACAGTCAACGATTTTTAAGCAAATTGGAATAAATTGATTTGTTTCGGGAATAAAATATCCGAATCTGATATCTCCTAGGTGGATTGTTTGTGTGTATTAAGTTGATATATATTTATATATTGTATTGTATATAAGTGGCAGAGTTAAAATTAACCCTTGTGTCAACACGCACCTACCGGATATGTTTTAGGAATTCAAAATGAAATATTTTAATAAATTCTAACTACAATCGAAATGAACTTTTAAGAAACCTAACAAATTTAACAAAATAAAAAAAAAACTAAAAATAATACTTCAATATATTTGAGGCTATGGATTACAATTTTGACCAAGTATACGCCTGCTCAACAACCAACATACACAAAGCAAAGTGCAATAAAAATTTAGATAAATTTTTTTTAGTTGAGAGGCAAAAATGAAAATAGAGGAACATTATTTATTTAAACAAATATTTTATTGAATAATAGTTAAATACACTGCTTACAAATAGTATGATTGGTTTAATGTTCATTACAAACGGGCTTTGAACATTTCTCGCACGATTTTCTAGTCGAACGTTGTTTGTCACACGTGAAACAATTGCCCTTGTGTTTATTTCTTCCTAATGCATCACGTTTGGAACCACAAGACTCTCCTTCAAATACAGAAGTTGAAGGTAAGAAATGACCTAACATGCCCTCCAAACCATTTTTGGGGGAGAAATTTTGTAAAACCTGGAGATTTGCCGCACGTGAATTGAAAGCAAGTTGTGCTAATTGGTTGCTGAGATCCGGAAGAAATTGTCGAAGTCTGCTGCTAGTTTTCTTAGATGTTGATTGTTTTTATAATATACAATTTAAGTGGCTACATCCAACATATTATAATATTTCGGCTTTTGCGCTTCTCCAACCACATCTTTGGTATAATGAGATGTTGACAGCAACAAAACCGCCTTTTGTTTTTTTGGTACGCAGGAACATAGTGTGACATTTTGAAGAAATCTAAATTCTGAGGAATGAACTGCCCGTTTTATGTCTTCTTTCACTATAAGAAATTCTGGTGGTATGAATTTCCGTTTCTTATTTACCGTCCCTAGAATAAATAATTTGTAGTCATTTATTAATGACTGTGCTAAATCAAAACTTGTTAAAAAGTTATCACATTTGATGTTTCGTCCACTCCTTTATGTGGAGTTGCTTATGTTCTTTCACACCATCTGGCCCTAACACGGTATAAATAATCCCATTGAGTGGATATGATGTTTGGAGAGCTTGGATGGAATATACTGAGTAAATCGAGTACGCCCACATAACGAAAATAATTGCTCGTCGATTGTTATGTTTTCGCCTGGTACATAACATTTGTGAAGGTTTGATTTGATCATCAACCAAAGGTCTTTGATGGGTACTGCTTTATCTTCTCTGAGCCTTTCAGTACACGTATTTCCATTGTCAAAGCGAATAAACCATTCAATGGCCCAAAAGCGGCGAAGACCCATGACAGCGCGATATAGTGGGTGGGCAATATTTCCCCAAAGATCTTTTGTATGCTCATAGTTTGAATGGCTACCACCAGCAAAAAGTAGTGACCTTTTCGTCACATGCATGATAATACTCAGGTTTGGAAGCACTTTCAGCAGTTACCTCTTCAAATTCTTCTTCTGTTTCGGTGGAGTCTTCTTCTTTTTCAATCTCACCTGGATATTCCTCAATCCCTCGGAGACAGAGTCGTTTCCTTCATTTCGAAGTCCTCTTGTTTCATCGACCATTTCATCAGGGTCAGAATCATGCTCAGGACCGGCATCATGGTCTGAAATCTACTCAAAACAGCACAAATATTAAGTTCTTCATAACACTTAACGTGTTAAATCATAACGTAAACTTAAGTCTTCTTCCTCGTCGGATAAAATTGCACCCAATAATCAAGTGACATATGTTACTCGTCATGAAATTTGAATTTTTGACGTTGATCAGACATTATAAAAAAACACGCATCAAAAACTTAAAATACTGAACATGACTGAGATATTCCGTCTGTTCAATCTTGCTAGTCAACGAATAAACTGCAAAGAAAATCTACTTCGATTCACTTATACCATATTAACAAAATGTGCATATATGGACTCCCTGTTACTTTATTACCGTCATCTTAAATTTGTATCAAAATAACCTAGGCATTGGTTTTTAAAACATTTATTTTCCAGTTTTATTGCTACAAATATTATATAATTTCGAAATATTTTATAACAGGGAGATACGAACTACATTTCCGGTTTTTTGGCATACACTTAATTAACCTGAGCAGGTAAAAATTTTGTTTTGCTGTAACTAATGCAAGTAATGACTCTGTTACCTATTTTCCAAAAATTGTTAAAATATTTGTTCCCATAGTCATAAACTTATATGAAAAGCCGTCACCAAACAATTTTCAATACTGTTTACCATATACAATATATTCGTTGTTCATATAAAATGTATGAAAATCCACGTGCATACCCAGGAATGTTGGGTGTTAATCATAGGGTGCCAGATTCGGGTGTTGACACAAGGGTTAATCACGAACGTCACTTGATGCAGCATTGGAAATACATTTAGATTTGTCAATATAGGTCGATGTTGTGATTGTGAACATCACTATAGCCCCCAGAGGGTGAATTCTGATGTCGAGTGATGTCGTTTCGTTATGTCTGACACGTCGGTGTTTTGTCACGTGATCCTTTCTAGAAGAAAAACTTCTCAGATCTCTTCATGGTCTCGTTTTCTTCCCGAGGAAGTGCACAATTGCAGATCTAGCTAATGTTACAGTTCACAATGATACATATTAATGTTGTTAGCCCCTTAACGTTGCAGACCTTTTGTCAAAGCGTGCATCTAAGAGGAAAATCGTATCTACTCAGGCACTGTCTCTATTTGTGGTAATAAAGTGTGATTCATTGTGAGGTTTGATTTATAATGTAAAATAAAACACATAAATTTGAAAGTGAACTTAGAGTTTTTATTATCGGTTAAAAGAAAAATTCGTGGCATTTACTTTTTGAAAATGATATTATGTAAATGTTGGCCACGAATACGTCTGAGGTGGTCCATTCGGAAGGACTCGTTCGAGCATAGCGACTGGTATCTCAGGGAGAACACGCCTTATGTTGGCTTCCAAAGCGTCAATCGAAGCTGGCTTATTCCTGAAGATCTGAAACTTTACATATCCCCAGAGAAAAAAGGTGTGATTTAGCACGATCTAGGCGGCCAATTTACCGTAATAAAATGTGAAATTAAGTGCTCACCAAAATGATTTCTCAACAAGTCCATTGTTTCACGCGCTTTATGGCTCGTAGCGCCGTCTTGTTGAAACCAGAGCTCACCGAGACCATGTGCTTGGATTTCAAGAACCACATAAGATAACGGTTACCATTGACAGTAACATTCTGATATGCCTCAATTTTGAAGAAATATGGACCAATGATTCCACCAGCCCATAAACAACACCATATCGTTGTTTTTAATGGATGTAATGGTAGCTCTTGGAATTCTTCTGGTTGCTCATTCGCCCAAATACGGCAATTCTGTTTGTTAACGTATCCATTGAGCCATTGGGTTTCATCACTGAACAAAATTTCACACTAAAACACCGGATATTCATTGAGTTTTTCCAGAGCCCATTCACCTTTGCACAAGTTGAATTTTGTACGCTTTTAGGCCGAGATCCTGACGCAAAATACACCAATACACGCCAAGCCAAACCGCTGAGAACGACGACGAATCGATTCGTCACGATCTTTGCGTACATTCTCAGCTACAGCTGTTATAGTCTCTTCACTACGTGCTGGATGTGGTCTAACCGGTAGAGTATCATCCACTAATGTAAACTGGGACTCATTTACGAATGGTATTGGCAATAGTGGTTTTAGTAGGTCGATTATGCGTACCGTAAGTTCCTCGAATCGCACGAAAAAAATTTCTCACAGAACGCTGATGTTCGTAATACAGTCTTTCCATGACAAAGCAGTTTGATAGGAGTCACGCGTGATCTTTATTATTATTAAAATTTTCTACAGATATTTGGAGTCGGTGACTGCAACTTTAAGAGCGTTAACTCCAATTTTCGGTCGTAATTCTCGCCCTGGTAGACAGGCAATAACAAGTTTAATGCAAAAGTTTGAATCTACATATTCGTTGTGTGATGTTGCCGTGTCAGTGAGGCAACGGGTTGGTCGAAGTGTCGAAAATATCGCTGCCGTTCAGACGTCCGTAGCAAACGATCCAAATCAGTCAATTCCACGGCGTTCTCAAGAATTGGGCATCGCTGAGACCACATTATGGCGTATTTTTCATAAGCATCTTGGTTTACACCCATACAAGATCAAGCTGACTCAAGAATTGAAGCCTATGGACCATTTGAAGCGACGTACGTTCTCCGATTGGGTTCTGGAGAAGATGCGCCAAGATAATGAATTTCATCGCAAAATCATCTTCAGTGACGAAGCTCATTTTTGGCTCAATGGGTTCATCAATAAGCAAAATATGCGTTATTGTTCGGGTGAAAACCCACATGTGCTTCATGAATCACCACCTTATCCACAAAAAATAACTGTTTGGTGCGGCTTGCATGCCGGCGGCGTTATCGGGCCATATTTTTTCGTCGACGATAACGATCGTCACGTTACTGTGAATGGTCAGCGTAATAGCGCCATGATCACCGATTATTTTTGGCCCGAATTGGAAGATATGGACTTGGACGACATGTGCTCTCAACAGGATGGTGCCACAAGCCACACAGCACACGCTACAATCGATTTATTGAAGAGTAAGTATGGTGAGCGTGTTATCTCAAGACATGGGCCAGTCGATTGTGAGGCTACGTTAAGTCATTGGTTTATGCTAAAACGCCGACGACTTTGGAAGAGCTCAGAGCCAACATTGAACGCGAAATAGTGGCCGTTTCGGCCGAAATGTGTGAACGAGTCGTTGAAAATTGGGTCCAACGAATCGACGCTGCAAACGTGCCCGCGGTGGCCACATGAACGAAGTCGAGTTCCATTCATAAATGTTTTGATTGTACTTCAAGCCAATAATAAAGCTTTTGAAATATCTCAAATGGTTTGCCTTTTATTTAAAAAAAAAAAAAAGTGTCAAGTCGTTATAAAACCATATAATTGTCCATAATTATAGCAACAAGCCAATAAAAAAAAAACTACATACCTCCACCTCAACAACGAGTATGATATATTCCTATTACCCTTTTTATTTCTCATGGTCAAGAATGGTGAAAGAAAAAAAATAATCACAAACTCATAGCATTGGCCGACACTATTTGACATGGATAATGTATCTCATACGAGTAAACTGATATCCCACACTAGCTTCGTAGAAAAGTCGTTTCCTCTTTGGCCGAATCGATAAAATCGCCGGAAGTAAATTTATTTGATTTCGTATCCGGTCCCTGTGGCTCGTATCTCGATCTGGATCAACATTCCACTCGAAGAGGAAGTGTGTGAATTATTTCCACTTCTACATTAGCCAAAACACCAATCTAGACTTTGGAACACATAAGTGTGATTATCAGGAGAAGCAAGTAGTCGTCCGGAGTAAATATGTAGAAGAAATATTTGTCGTGTTAAGTTTAATGACTTTGAACCTGCCGCATGGGGACAGAGAGTAGTAGCTCTCAATTCATTGTTTAGGGCTTGGTCCTTTACCTAGACATGGTCGACGTTAACGAGTATTTGCACAGGTTCTTATATTAAAAAATTTAGTTGTCTTCGTTCTTATCTTATCATAGATGTTAAACAAACAACCTGCTGCTGCAAAAAAAAATTGAATTCATCAAAAAACGACAGGGGGAACGTTTTTTTTTATCTGTTGCACTCATACTATATTTGTTCCACTTGTTAAGGCCTTATCGTTTCATTGTTATTTTGCTTCTCTTTTTTTTTATTTACTATTTACTTATGGTTTTTTATTTAGATAACAAAAATTCCTTTTTTTTCTTATCTTTTCGTGTCACCAGACCAAACACCACCTTAGTTTAGTGAATTTGACATCGAAAATTAGTTCGTGGCTTTGCAAAAATTATTCAAATTTTATTATATTGTATGAAATTTATGTTATGATTTTTTTTTTATATGAAATCATTCCATATAATTTGTTTATATATTTATTTCAATTTAGAAATTGATATGGTTCTATAAAACATCACAAAAGAAAGCTGAAATTAGAATCGGACTTATGCAGAAAGATATTTTTACATTCAAAGCATCTGCCATCGGATCCCTTACTAGACCGAATCAGTGATTTGCCCAATATTAGGCACGCTGCTATAAGGTATCTACTGCAAGCGCTCCGGTATTCGCTATTGATTGGTGTTAAAAGGGGAGGCTAGTGATCCATATACGAATCATAGATTGTCAATTGGCTAGATATGACCACGGCAGTATATTTGACATGGCTTGGACGTTAAGACGTCCCCTGGTTATGTCCTCTGCAAGCGTTATCGTTCCTCAAGTCATCCTCAAAAGTTTGGATACCTTCTTGACTGTCGTCCATATATACCTAGGGCAGCCAAACTCGTCTACCTGATTGGATAAGTGAATACCACCATGGTTCTTGATCCGTTATCACGGATTTTTGGTCAGTCAATATATTTTTTGGCCAGAAGAGCCTGAAGGTATTGCCAATACATCTAATTCCAGGTACTACATTGGAATAGCTTGGCTTGGTTTTTTTGGTAAAAATTATTAGATGCGCAACTAAATTTCAAAGCTCCAGCAGTAAGTGCTGGTCGGTTTTGACATATCCAAAACGACATGAACCAAGCTTAGACATATGGTACAATAAACAAAACGTTTTGACACATAAGTGATTTAGTTTTGGCGTCATATACTTTTGGTAGTAGTAGTAGTAGTTTGAAACTCATATGTATTAGGTTTCGATATTTTTTCGAGAGGTGGTTGTCAAACTGGACGGGACGAGCTAGTACATCCTCCTCAACCAGTGGGTCTTAAGTACGTGCTAGTTGTTAGTTCGTTACATTTAGCCCAGCCAGCAACCACTCCAACATCAGTGTTATGCCTTCATGTCAGAGTTGACGCCGACGGGATTTTTATATAACTACATACAAATTCTATGAAAAGACTTTTTCACAGAATTGCCTGACACGGGATTCGAACCCGCGACCCTCTGCTTGAGGAGTCTATGCATATACCACTACACCACGGCCACCCCCTGTGTGCATTGGTTGTGTCAAAATGTCTGATTTTGTGCCAAATAATCGTCATTTGCGGGAAGTGTTGATTTTCTTCTTTCATTCGAAGAAAACCGTGCCTGAAGCACATTGAGAGCTTCAAAAAGTTTACGGAGATGCTGCGCTAAGGGAAACAACTTGCCGTGATTGAATCCGTCGCTTCAAAGACGATGATTTCGATGTTGACGACCGTCCGCGTGAAGGTCAAATCCTTCGAAGACGCTGAATTGAAGGCCTTGTTCAATGAAAATCCGTGACAAATGCAAGGACAGCTTGCTTCGGCATTAGGAGTTACCCGCTAAGGTATTTCGAAGCGATTGCATGCGTTGGGAATGATTCAAAAACAAGGAACTTCGGTTCCTTATGATTTGTAGCCAAGGGACGTTGAGGGTTTTTGCATCCTATCGTGACGGGTGATGAAAAATAGATTCATTACAGCAACTCAAAGAGGAGAAAGTCATGGGGGCTGCCCGATCATGCTCGCACGTCGTCGGTTCGGTCGAATATTCACGCTGTGAAGGATATGTTGTGTATTTGGTGCGAACAGGTTGGTTTTTTTTTATTATAAACTGTTGAAACCGAACGAAACCACTAGCGAATGGTATCGGCTTAAATTAATGCAGTTGAGCCGAGCACTATGTGAAAAACGGCCACGATACGATTCTACAGCATGGCAACGCTCGGCCTCACGTTATCAAACCCGTTAAACCCTACTTGTAAACGCTCAAATGGGAGCATATGCCCCAGATATTGCACAGTTCAAATATTACTTGTTCCGTTCGATGGCACATGGTCGGGCTGATCAGCAGTTCCTCTCATATGAAGACATCAAAAAGAAGTTTGATTCGTGGATAGCCTCAAAAGATAAACAATTTTACCGTAACGGTATTCGAGCTCTGCGAGAAAGATGGAAAAAAGTTGTAGCTATCGATGGGCAATACTTTGAATGATTCATTTGTAACTATTTTCTACAATAAAGTACCATTTTCATCAAAAAAAATATAACTTAGTTGCGGGCCTAATACTTCTCCAGATTTTAGGTTCTTGTAACATAGATAGAGCACAGCTTTTGCTTTGTTAATTCTGTTGCTGGCTTTCTTGACTTGCTCTCCGACAATGTTGAGTTGAGCGGTTGGCGTGATATTGAAGTACTTAGAACCTTTGGTTTTCAAAGTACTTAACCATGATATCATAGTCCGTCTCAGCAACATGTTTTCACCAGAAGGAAAGAAATATGAAGTAGTGGCGGAAGAATATAACTTTGTCGTACTCCGCTGCAAATTTAACGTTTCTATGACAGCTTACCAATGTAAAGAACATGACATTTACCGCCGTCATAGAACGCTTTTTTAATAGTGGTATACCTTTCTTTTCAAGCCGTTGATGCGATCCAGCCGGAAGAACCCACATATTCGTGGCTCATCTTTTGCCGCATTCTGTCAGGTTTCATTTCTTGGTAGCTCATTACTCTCTTTCAATCTTCGGGTATGACTTCGGTTTGCCATGCTTTTCTAACTAGTATCTGTAAAATTCCCGACTAAGTGTTGGGCGCGGCTTGGAAGAGTTTCGCAGGTATGCCGTCTTGTTTTCTCTTCAGGTTTCTTTCATTATAAGAGGGATGCGAAAACGGATATTTATGGTATTGCTGGTAAAGATTCATTTGAGCTTAGATGCTAACAGTTTAGGCATCAGCAGTGGTGAAAACTGCTACAAAATATTCTTGTCATTTGGAGAGGTTTTTCTTAATCCGATGTCAGAAGATTTCCGTCTAGCACTTTCGCTAGACGTAGATTGGAACTTTCACCAACAGTGGGTTCCTTAGCACGAGTAATGCTATAGAGGTTTCTGCTGCCGCACTTATTTGCTGCTTCTTTATAAAAATTTCGCTTGTTCGTTCTTACAATACGGTCCACTTCTTTTTTGTGCATGCGGTGCCCCTCTGTTGAAGCCACTGCCATGCTTTAGGTGAAATACCGTACGCAAAATAATTTTTTACAGCGTCCCAGCGGCTATCTGTCCGCTATTAGGCAGAATGAATCTTTCAACCTGGACTATGTATCCTAACAATTCCGTACACTGAACCTGGTTGAAGTAAAGGCCGCCGGGAAGTATGCCCGAAGAATGTTACCTCCGGATTGTTTGCTCGATCCTCAAAAAAGGAGACCCTCTGAACTGCGCCAACTACAGAGGCATCTGTCTTCTTAACATCACCTACATGATCCTATCTTTCGTATTGTGTGAACGCCTTAAGCCGTTTGTCAACGACCTCATAGGTCCATATAACTACTATGGCAGATCTTGGAAAACACTATCTATTAATCGATTGTTAGGTCGCGTGTGAGAGCATCTATAGAGACGAGCTTTAAAGAGGAATGTCTAGTTTTGCCATTCCTGTCAAACTCGTCCGTTTGTGCAGGATGACAATGGAGAATGCACGCTGGTCGGTCCATCAAGATTTCTTTATCTTCATTTTTGAAAGCTAACACTATGCTTGCAAACTATCACTTGCAAACACAAGACGAACCATATTTCAAAAGTCCATCCAAATACTCGGACACGACGATGCTATTAACATAATTGGAAGAAATTAGCAATGGCGCTTAGCGAAGATGGTTTAACGGTCAATGAAGGCAAGTCTAATTATATGTGGCGTAGTAAAGAAAGACCACGACTTAAGTGGCGCACGCAATTGGAAGGGGACCTCGACCGATTAGCGTGTGAAACTGGAAGCAGCTGGCTAAAAACATCGAGCTAGTGCCACCTTAGTTAAGTACTTACGTAAGATACTCGTACAAGAGCTTTCGTCGACGCACGAAAGGCTTTTATCACCTCACCTTTTATAAGACCGTTATACCACTAAAATGTTCGACTTTACGGACAGGATACGACTTCCAAGAGCTCGTCAAATTTAATAGAAAAACTTATGTTTAAATTTTCGAGACGGTAGGCATTTTTTACAATCATGTGTCATGTGTCACACCATTTTTTCGTTACAATGTTCCATTTCATCGTCTGATATTTGTTCCATTGCATTGGTTTCCTTTGTCACTGTTATATTCACTACTTTCACCATATGAGTGGTGTAAAATTTATATTTACTCACCTGACGTGTTTATCTTATTTGTGAACTACGTACGCTTAAAATTCGAAGAATTGATTTTGTCAGCCAAAATTGGTATGCATTTTTTTTTTTTTTTTCCAAAAACAGAAAACACAAAAATTTATAAAAAGAAGAATAATAATAAAAAACCGTTTGACCGTTAATGATTAACATAATTATCACAAATGGAAAATGCTTAAAATAAAAAATAAAAAAAATTATGGTTCTGACGTTGTTGTTATTGTTGTAGTTTTTTGTTTGGAGTGTGGTAGTGTTTATATGCTAAGTCATAGGTCATTTGGAGTTAGGTATATATTAACAATTCCATTGGTGTGGGTTTGTGTTAGATTCCACAAAGTATATTGTATCGTTTGTCCAATGACTCGATAGATACCCCGATTGACCATGACACATTTATGCATTCGAAAAGAACGATTTGTTCAATGGTGATTGGTAACTGTTGTGCGAAATTTCATCACACTCTCGGTCTATGAATTTAGATCACCGAGCATTCAGTTTCTCTTACTTAAAAGTTCAACAAAAAGTCAAGTCTATCAGAGTTTGAACAATAGTGAAAAAATAAATTTGATTTGTTTGTCGAAAGGTTTATTATTTCCACGAGGATGTTATCATTTCTATGATGAGCAATTTTCATGCATACATGACTCACGTGACAGCTGCCATTGAATAAATAGACATCGAGATAGTTTTTAATATAGGAATTAGTTTGCTTAATGAATCAGAAAATTAATCTGTTGGAACTTGCTGGCAAAGTATTTGATAATTAGATAATCATTTTCCAATTAGCAAACATCAATCTTAAATTAAGCAAACATAGTATGTAGAACAAAATTGAAGTCATTAGTTGATTGATTTGTGACTTTTGATAAGAGATTTACATACATATTTACTGGTTATTAAGTGAAGAGAAATGGCGGCGTATTTGGAAAAGTATGGTGAAAGTCAACAATTGGATTTTCCTTTATTGAATGTTGGCACATGAATATCTCTGACAAAATTTGTTAACTGTAGAATTTTAGGAAGAATTCATGGGAGTGTAGTAATGTGATGAAACCACAATAGGACACATGGATCGCACCTATTAGCGTACATTACAATTCCTGTCGGAAATCGTTAAATTTGAAAAAGGGAGCATGATCGTAATAAATATTGTCAGTCAGTCAAGTCTGTAAGCGCCAATGATAAGATTTACGTTGGCAATGCAAACTGGTTTGCTTATTATTTCTGTGGGAGATTTCAAGTCCTAGAAACATTCCAATCAACTACAAAGCAAATGAATTTGCCGACAACACATCTAAAACAAATCTGCGCACTACAGATGAAAAAAATATTTAAAGTTTATATTTATGTATGTGGTCAGAACTAGATCCTAAAAGAACAAAAGCCGTGCACTGTCAAATTTGAATTAACGCTAAAAGAATGGGTGCGTCGCAGTCAAGAATATAAGAATGTGATGTCATGTGTCATACTCGTATCAGTACATATATCGAAGCCGGTGGTTTCTATCCGTTCTGACAAAATCGATGCACCTGTATAGCCCATACAGTTCGTTGTTGGGTGCGTTTTCCTGTTCACAATATATACTTTGTTACCCTCATTTACTAATATACAAATGTCGCTGATTTCTCCTTTAAATAGGAGTATTTTTTTATCATCGATATTTTTTATATATATATATATATAACTAACTCTAACTATAACTATATAACTAATTATAAGTTGTTTCGTAATTAAACGTTGATTAGAAATAAGCGCTGATACCGATGCCGAAAAAACACACTTTATGTTGATGTCGTCATCTTATGCTGGCAGTTGTAAAGATTGTGGAAATATTGTGCATACCTACGTGTATGCAGAAGGACATCTACATATAATCGCTGTCTTATGTGGTTTTAAAATAAATAATTGCCCATGCATTAAATAATTCGGTATTTAGCTTGTATACTCTTTGGTCTTTAGTTTAGCCCGCTCCTTACTCAGTAGGCGGAAGTTGTCGATTCAAGTCCACGTTGTGTGGTGGACGAACCGCCACGTAATGGCACTCATTACGTTCTCAGCACTATTTTTGTTTGCTTCTGTTTGGTATTTGTGTCCTTGGTAAGTTCTTCTCGCTTTTTGATGGAGCTTTTCTAAAAATTGTTTCTGCGATAATTACCATCTCCAGTCGGTTGCACATGATTCGCTTCAATGTTTTAGCCATTGTTTCTCACAGGAATATGGGACGGTATGATGAGGGCTCATATGGTGGTTTTTTTCTTTTTAGGCAGCAGAACCAGACGTTGTTCTTGGACTTCATAGCAATTTAAAATTTGATATCTTAATTCTCACGTCCAAAATATTTACATTCGCACCTTGGCGAAAGGTTGGGGTCTGAGTCAGTGTGGGGTTCCTCGAAATGCTCGGGCATTCAGAATCAGATAATTGTCAGATCCCTTTATGGATACTGAGTTGTTTAAAAGGTTTACTACCTGCGTTGGCATATCGTTCTGCTGCGAAGAGAACACGTTGAAAAGTTATTACTTATTGGTAGCAATCCTTGGTAAAATAACTCTGTGTAGGCGTGGTTGCATTTAAGGGTTATATTGCTATATATACCCTTGATCAAAATTATAATAAGACTCAGATAGATGTCTAAATGGCAAGATTTCTTTCCTTAATCTTTATATAATGCTTCCTATAGCATCTACTACAAATAGTAGGTGTCACAGTTCTTCATTCTTCGCACATCTTCGATGGTAGTGACATCCGCTTTGTGGGTATCTCACGCCTTCGCTGCGATTTTTTCTGAATAAAAAATTAATTTTGAATTAAGATGAGTCATTGCAGGATACAATATAAAAGCCTGGACTCTCAAGGAAAAAACAGACGCTCTCCGCGTCTTTTCTGCCTATTTTACATACTTTTTCTCAAAGCATCGAACTCAGATAGCTTGATTACTGCATGTAGTAAAAGCTCTGCTTATGCAGAGATGACACTATCGAAAATATTGACATCTTATGAGTAGTATTGCAACAGTATAAGTTAAGCTGACACAGAGAGTTTATTATTTGCAACTTTTTTCAAATACCTAGATAATGTTCGGAAGTAGATTAATTGACTGAAGTTAGGCATGATGTTCCACTTTTTCAAAGCGCCGTATGGTACGCTTTTAATTAAATATCGTGTGTAAAAATATTTACTGCTTTCAAGGACATGTGTTTCATAAGTCTTGGGATATCGTCACGCTTGTCAACTTTTTTGTTTTTCAGTGACTCAATGATACACATGATTTAATCTTTTGGCATAAACAAATGAAGTGTATTTGGAAATGATGGTGTTTGCTACGTTTTCATCATTAAACAAGTTGTATCCGTGAATTTAGATTGTGGAATTTGTCACTCAAGTTAAAGTGATTTGGATGAGCACTGTTTAATTGTCCCAGTAACGACGAGCTGAATTGTTCACCTCAAAAAAAGGCCACAGCAAATCTGCTTTCTACCGTGAATCTTCAATCACGAAAACCTCGTCACTTGAGCCAAAACTTTCTGATCTCATGTCAACCAAATGCAGCAATTTTCTTGTTTCTATCGTACAGAGAATTTGAAAACATTGAATGTCGTTGTGATCCATTCTCCAAAAAAACTTATTTATCTGCGTAAGAGAAAAATCTGATGAGAAGGGTAGCTGACACAAAACATTATATTCCATTGTGACAAAGAACAGTCGTAGCTTTAACCTGCCCCAATCTGCCTAGTAAACTAGATTCAAACTGTTATCTCGCTACACGTACTTAAAGCAAAAGCACAGGTAATATAACAAACCTAGCCTCTGCACCAATTCTTTTTCAATAACTATCCACAATCTCACGCCTACGATCACTTTATGAATGATCTTTAAATCGCCATATAAGGTTAGCGGTTCTTAAATTACTTTCAGTCGCAAGCCTTGTATTTCGAATTTTATCTCAACGTAAGTCTATAGTAAGTTTTAAACAAGCTGTGATTGGGAATCCATTTAAAGAAACAAATAACAATAAACGATTTAGCATTCGGTATCACTCTTAACTAATTAGGAACCACCTCGGAAAAGACGTTTTAAAAAGAGTTTGAGAAAACAAGGACACATTGAAAAGATGTAACTTTCTTGTCGTCTTATCATACCGAAAAGAACAATTGTAGCAGCCCATAAAATACATTCCTTTAAACAGTAATAAATTGAGCTAATATGGAATGCCTCCAATATAAAGAATATTTTTCTTAAATTACATTATTAACAGTAAATGTCAAAAGTTTTCACCCAAAATTTTTCTCACAAAATAGTTGTAATGACTTTAGTTATGCGAACTGTCAGCAATCGATTTTGAAACCTTATTCAACCGAAAGTGGAAAAACTTTTAAAATTTTTTCTAAGCATTAAATTCTGATCGCGTTCGACAGTACAATTGACAGTGTCAATCTAAATCTGCTTCGTATTTAAAATTTTCTGTGTCACTGTTGTGCACACTTGTCAAACTTTGACATCTTCTTGATGGATTTTGACATATGTTTGTTAGAAGTTTCTATTTCCTATAGCGTTTAAAGATTCAGGTTGTAACACAAGTATTGGGCGATTTTTTATTGTCTGTTTTAATATAAATTAATTTGCACCAAATGCGAAAATTTAGCCGTCAATGTAATTTTCTTCATTAGACAACACTTCTGCCAACTTCTCAGGTAACTTCGTAAGGCCGTAACTAAAAAAATTGTTCGGCTTTGACGACAAAATACCCCAGGACGTAAAAAATCATCAGTATGAGGACTGTTTAATCAGTACCCAGCTTGGAAGATAGGCGTCGCTACTGAGCATACCATCATTTAGTATAACCTGTTTTAGCCCGCCTGTCAAAATTCGGTGACAATCCAACGCTTAGTTTTGTTTTGACAGCCATTTCAAAACATCGTGTTAGTTTTTTTTGCGACCATGAAAAAGTACAGTATCGCTCCGTGACCCGATTCTTGTTTTTGAGTAGCAAAACATGCAAGGAAACTATTCTCGATGGTGTATCTGAAATCGCCGTGGCCGCACGTCCGTTTTTGAACCGCGCCCAGGTGGTCCAAAAAAGGTTACCACAGGAAATCATGGAGAAAATCCATGTTTTTGTATTGGCGGACCGACGATTGGAAATTCGCGAATTGGCTGAGATATCAGGCATCTCAACTGAACGCGTAAGCCATATCCTGCACCAGATTTTGGGCATGAGAAAGCTGTCCACGCAATGGGGAACAACGGAAAACAAACGCGTTCGTGAAACATCTTCAAAAACGTGCTTTAAAAAAAATTAATAAATAAATAAATGGCGCGACAGCCCGGTGTGGGCCAAAGCCTAACTTCTCGCACTCATTTGTGTTTCTCACTTTTGACACTCCCGAGTAGGGCCTACTACTGTTTATTGCCGGTTCCGAATGACAGAATTTGACTTTCGGAGGTTTTCCATTGCCAGCCGAAAGGGTGATGACGATTTTTAAAAAAATTGCTGTTGTGCTCCTACCGGGACTCGAACCTAGGTAGGTTACTTAGGTAGCCAGTAAGTCAACCATCATGCTATCGCCACCACCAAACGTATCAAAAACTTGCTTGGCCCTGTTTAATCAAAATTCGTATTGGAGAAGGAAAAACAATCAAAGAAGCATACTATATCGATGTATTGGGCCGATTCAACTCTGATTTGAAGAAAAAACGAACACATTTGGTGAAGAAAAAAGTGCTCTTCCACCACAATAACGCACCGGCTCACACCTCCGCAGTCGCCACAGCCAAATTTGTCGAATTGCACTACGAATTGCACTACGAATTGGTCCCCCATCCTCCGTATTCTCTGGATGTGGCTCCCTGCGACATCTTTTTGTTCCCAAACCTTAAAAGATTGCTTGCCTGAAAGAAGTACGGGTAGAATGAGGAAGTCGTCGTGTTTTATGGATGGTGGCAACGCTTAATGTTATTGTAATGAACCGATTTTTTATCTCCGGTAACGATTCAGTTCAAAAACGGTTCTTGATTGTGATGCGACAGAAGCGCAGTGGTGTGGTACCAATTTTCCCAAATTTATGACTTTTGTCATTATTGTTGGGTATCGATGGATGGTGATATAGCTAACGCTGAATTCCCTTACCGTTACAATGGGATTTCTTTCGACGGTGGACTTTAGGAGCTCATCGTCTAGCTCTTATGGCATACTCGAAAGAAGTTCATCCTTTAGATCGAAATTGCCATTTCTAAACTTTTCAAACAATCGCCGACACTTGGACTCGTTGTAAACACTCTCTCTATACACATTTTGGATTTCTCTAGTGGCTTCACTTCCATTCTGGTTTTTTCCGAACTAAAAACAATAAATGCCGAATCTGCTCTTCAGATACATCCATTTCAAAATTTCGTTATAAATGTTTACAATGACAACGAAATTTGCAGACAGAATGAGCAATTTATCCCAAATACTAATTTCAATAACGGTGTCAGTATTAAATTGGTTTTGTGCAATTTATGGCAATTAAAAAATAATCCCCGCCAAAACGCGCAATATTTATGTTACTACGACCTGACATTTAAAACAGATTAAATAGCGGTAACAGTCATTTAAAGCCCATTTACGTAAATTACTCTGATCTTTCTGACATTTAAACTTCGTCTTGGTGACATATTTCAAGGCGATACTGTGTAAATAATAACCTCGTCTTTGGAATCGTACCAACTCGTAAGTATGGGGTAATTTCACAAATTTCCCTAATAACAACCGAAAATTGGGAAAGCTGCCAAGCACTTAATCGATTTCTGTAATGTACGAGTATGTCATTTGAGGCAACTCTGGCAGCAGAGGCATGATTGGTCTTCATTAATCGTAATACATCCTTTACTTCCCAGCCCAGTTTTCTTAGGTAATGTCCAAGTGATAATTTTTTTTTTTTTTTTTTTCTTTGTCTAGCCGTGCAATGAATATAATATAGCAGGTCGGCGAAACTTCAAAGCACACCAGTTATGACTAAGCTTAGGGTTGGTCTCATTTGCATGTCACAATGACCTTCATATTATATCGGTATTCGTACGACAATACGAACAGGTGTCAGTGTTAGTGTATCTCCCTCGATTGACCCCATATAAATTAAGAACAAAAAAAAACCTACCCTACTGCTTGTAGGTATATGCTAGTTCTGCTTGAGCGAGCTCTTTGCAGTGCACGTGGCATAAACAATTTTATGATAAGTGCAGTTCTCTGAGGCGGAAATAATTGAACTCTAATCGTTGTCACTGCTCGTCGTCGTTGTCGTTAAATCCATTTCGAGAAATTGTTTGTGATTTGAAAGAGAAGAAACGCCTGCCGCCGCCATCATCTCACTGTACGAGTCAAAATACGAGTAGCTACAGAGGCTTTAGTGTTTCGTTTGACTGATTTAGCTTGTCGGATCCGTGCCAATAACAATATGCGCTTTTGTTGATACCACGCGATTGCCGTTTGTCTACCATGCAATTTATTCCACCGTTTAAATAACAAAAAAAAAAAAAAAAAAATAAAAATAAATAAAAATCTTTAGAGCAAGTACCAAGGTAAAGAAAAAAATAGTTGAAAGCAGACGAATAAGGTAGAAGTGCAGTAAAAAATCCCCATAAAGTCAGTTTCTGTAGCTTTTTGTGGCATGCGCTGTTATGGACAATTTCGTTAATGGGTGATGGCGACGAGAAAAGAGTGCGAGGAGGCATTTGTAATAGGTTTTCTTTTTCAGTTTATACGAGCTTATGAGTAAATGCCATGACATATTGATGCTATTGACTCATAAAAGATAGTGTGGCAACGCTTACATTGATATTCATAAACTCATAATCATTGTGTTGGCGTTCCTTATACTCTGTAAGTGCATATGACCGTATGGGCAAATAAAAAATTAACAACTCACCAGGGAAAGGAGACACAGATACAAATGACAAATGTTTCAACTGGTGCTGCCTCTAGCATATAGACAGTGACAAAGTCCACGGAGTAGTAAATCTAGATACACGCAACTCTATGGCTTTTATTGCAATTATGTTTATAGCTAATCGTACGGTTTATGGCTTCTGCAGTTGTAAAAACTTTGTGATTTTGAAAGCAGAGCGAACGAACCCTTAACAACAAACTAACTTTCCTTGACTCTTATCTCTCAAGAAAAAAATTTCAGTTTGTGTTAGCTGTTTTGGGCATCTACATTACAGTAGACTGTAATTAGGTTTTCTACAGTATGTCATCCGCAAAGTATCGTAATAACTAATTTTATTCATGAAAGGTGAAGAAGATACATTTTCGATAATGAAATTACAGAATTTCCGAGACTCCGAGGCGGTCAATTAATATCGTATAGGCGGCTGATAACACGATTATTATTTAAAGGGCTGTGTGGTTCAAACCAAAGATCATCTATGTCTTCAATCAGCCCAATAAAATTAGGCAGTCATAGCTCTGTACCACTCACTGTTGACCGAAATGACGTTTCCAGCAGCATTTTCGAAATAAAATGGGCCAATGATGCCATCTGTCCAAGTTCCACACTAAACTCTCACTTTCTGCAAATGTGTCGGCTTCTTGACAATAACATGAGTTTTTCCGATCAACAGATGCGCCAATTTTGTTTGCTAAAAATTTAGAAAAGAAAAGATACGTAATTTTCTAGGGAAATTAATTTTTTTTATTCAAAATATTAGCCATCGGCTTCTACACATTTCGCCCATCTTTCAGGTAATTTATGAATAGCATATCATCTTCCTGGAAATCGTTGAAGTTCTGCTTTGCGAGCCCGTGCCCCATTGATACGAAGAGGTGATAGTCAGATGGCGCCATTGGGGATTCCGGCGGACCCATCCAAACGATTTCAAGGTGTCTTTCCCTCTTTCAATAGTTTTGTTATGTGAGACGGGGCGTTGTCGTGTAACAAAATCACTTTGCCATGTTTTCTGGCCCATTCCTGTCGATAGCGTTGTGTATTAACGATTTCACCGGGTTCATAATACACAATACTGTTCTGGTCCCACCAGATACAGAGCATGATCTTCTTGCTGAAGCGATTTGACCTTGGTGTTGAAGGACCGGCTTCGCCAGGTGAAAGCCACGATTTTTTCCGCTTCGGGTTTTCAAAATAAATCCATTATTCTCCACCTGTCACAATTCGATGCAAAAATTATTTCCTTTCGTGGCATTGAAGCAGCATTTCACAATTGACTGCGATTTTTCATTTGACGTTCATTCAAATCGTGTGGGACCCATTTACCGAGTTTATTGATCTTCCCCATTGCTCGTAAACGTCTGCTGATTGTTTCTTGTGAAACATGTAATGCTTTTGCTAATTGAGTTGGGTCATCATCCAATAACTCCGGCAATTGCTTGTCTTTGCATTTTTGTAGTCTATCAGGGCGCTCACTTCCTTTTACATTAAAATCACCATTTTTAAACTGTCGAAACCATGTCTCACATGTTCTAATTGATTGAACGTATTCACCATATGTTTCTACCAGCAAACGATGACTTTCAACAGGCTTTTTCTTTTGATTAAATAAGAAAGACAATGCGTGCAGCAAATGATCTTTTTCAGGCACAAAACTCGACATGATCACTGAACGATAAAACAAAGACGCTAGTTTTTGACGGACTTTATCATCCAAATATGCTGTGAAATATGGTTTTATAAGAACATCAAAAGATAGCCGAGTGCAACGGTTAAGTTCGTCATCTATTAGGTTATTACATATGAAGTGGCCGATTTTTATGTGGAAAGTTAAACAACGGTATTTCAAAATTAAAAATTTTTTTTCCAAAGAATAATCTCCATTTGCATCTGTTGAACCTAAGCAAAAATGCCTCTTTTGAAAAACTCCTTGGCCTTTCGGGCTAAGAAATCCTTAAAGTCTTGTTTTATGGCATCTGGGCTTATGAATTGTTTATTTTAGAGGTGATTGTCTTCGGAAAAGGTGGTAATCGGTTGGGGATAAGTCTGGTGAGCGAGGCGGATAAGGCAAAACTTCATAACGTAACTTCGCCAGCTTCAGGAACGTCGACTGTGCGGTATGTGGTCTTGCATTGTCATGCAGCAGTATAGGACTATGTCTATTTACCAGTAATGGCTGTCTTTCGAGCAGTTTGTTGTGCATTTTTTCGATTTATATACAGTATGACTCGGACGTGATTGTTTCTCCGCATTTGAGAAAGGAATAAGGGACAACTCCCTCACTCGTCCACCATACGTCACCATTACCTTTTTGGGGTGTTAGTCTGCCTTGCCAAGTTCACTGGCAAGCTCACCCACGTGTACCCATTCTCCCGATCTCTTCCGATTATCGTATAGGATCCACTTTTCGTCACATGTGATGATGCGATGCAAAAAAGGATCCATACGGTGTCTGTTGGTCAAAGATGTTGCAACCTCCAAACGTCGTAGCATGTTCGTTTGTGTTAGGACGTGGGGCACCCATCTCTCTAGCAGAACGGTGGCGACTTATGGTTGCAATTGACACTTTGATTTTCTTCAACAGCTGCTGCAAGTTCTTCATTATTTATGACATTCTCTGGTCTACCCCTTGGAAAATTTTCGAGCGAAAAATCTTTCTGGCTAAACTTAGTAAACCAGTTTCGAATAGTTCTTTCACTACACGTACCCAAACCAAAAGCATCGTTAATTTCCCTAGTCGCTGCGGCTGCGTTCATGTTTTTTTGTTTTTGTTTTTTTTTTTTTTTTTTAAGGAAAATTGTCCTTAAATTTGTTGGTGAAAGCATTTTCTGTGTAAGGAAAAGTCAATTCAATGAGCTAATAACGTAGAGTCTAAGTCTATGTCTTGATATGAATGAAATAAGCAAGAGCGAAATACATCGAATTGCAAGAAAATCTCTATGTACATCAGGAGCTTGGCAGCAAAAGTAGAGAAGCGGCATATAGGTGTGACAGCAAATCTATTTACATAATCACTAGAAAGCTGATTACGTGGTTCTTAACAACATCTCGCAAAGTCCTACGACATCTTTCTGATCTTTTTAGTTTATCTATATTTTATTTGAACTCTGAACTGATGCCATCAAATCAGGATGAGCAGACCGAAGTTATTGAAAACATTAACATCTGTGCATCCATTAGTATAAGCGGCCTGTCGACCTTATCTTTCCCCCGAGAGTAAGAAAGAGGAATAACCTTCATACTAAATCATTTCCAAGTTGAAGAAACACTCCATACCGTGTAAACATGTTTGGTTTGTGATTCATCCTGTGTCAAAATTGTGCAATATTCTGCGAATCATAGTTGAACACATTTAAGATAGAGGAAGACGTTTGTTTTCTGGCACAAAGGCGTATAGACTTCTCCACGTTGAAAATAAACAAACTCAAACCAAATAACATCAATCTAAAGAGAAACCTTGTTAAAACCAAAATAATCAGCTAACTTGGAAATTGAATTGCGGAAAATCTGATGAAGTATTTCCAATAATTTAAAAGTGTTTCCTGGATTGATTACGGTATCAAATAAGTCATAGCCAATTGAATTGGTTCTCTACGATATTCGTTGTGGATTTTCTGATGTAACAGCATTTTTAATCCTTAGGAATCACAATCCGATGACGAAAGTATTAGTGGATCCGATATCTGTATGTATTCACGCACGTTTCGCAAAAGCGAAAATTCTATTGCTTGTCATGCAGTGGTAAAGAACCACAGGACGAAAGAAGTAGTTTTGAACTGGGCAAAAATGGTAAAGCACAGTCGTAGGGTAACCATGGCAATTAAGGGAGAATTTGTGTTAGTTGAAACAGAAATACAGAATAGGTTAAAAGAAAATATTCTGTTTTGAGTAGGTGTTTCCCGTCCTACACCACTAGAAGGATTTTGCTACATATTAGGTAGTCTGACGTCTACACTGCATTACGTAATTTTCATTATTTGTATGCATACGTAATATGTCATTCTAAATACAAAAGCACATTTCTAGTGCTTTATTGCTATAACAACCGGTGATTGGTTGTATCATTGATTTGATTAAACCCAATCTGGGTAGTTGTTCGTGCTCTTTGTATGTTACGATTACTATTGTTATTACAATTACATTCCTAGGTAACTCATTCTGATCACGCGAATTTAAATTAAAAACCAAAATTAAATATATAAATAGCCCTCCTCCTCCTAACATAGTTTTGATTCGTTTTTATAACATTTAAATTAATTTTTCTATTTTTATTCGTTTCAGTGAAAATACAAACCTTTTACCTTCTCATCCGTGAAAGGTGAAACAAAACGAAAAACTTTACAAAAACCAACTGAGAAGAGAAGAAAAAAAAAATAAGAAAACGAAAAAACGCAAACAAATACTGTCAATATTATTGTTGTTTAGGTCGGTCACGTGCGCGGGACACCGCAAATTCTAAAGCCCATTCAAATTTCAAGCCAAGGTAAGTCCTTAAAAGAGTACATTTACAAACCTATATATCTATATATGCATGTATAAACATTGGTGGAGCGTTTTGTTTGGTAGTTCCGGTTTCTCTAGCCCTGGCCCATAAAATTTGTTAAGCATACACATCCAAACTGCTTTAGAAACATTTTTTCTCAGTTGAAGGTCAGTTTTGTTTTAAAACATAAAACTAGTCTTATCTTGTCAATGGAAGGTTGTAAAGAGGGTGGTGCGACAAGGTGCTGGGCACCTGTGATGATAGTTTGTGGACTCACTATCAACATCGTCTCAAAGGGAAATGAGTAATCAATCGAAGTAACTGACACAGTTTTTATTGGCTTCTGTATCTATTGATAGATACTACAATATTAATAATCGAGAATTAAATGGAATATTTCTGGCTTTCAAGGTCGAACAGTTGAAAGAATATTTGATATTTTAATAGAAATGGAATATTTGTGGATTACTGTTAGGGTGGAAATGTGATTGGAGTTGAGTCAGCCACCCACTGATGTGGGATGTTTGATTTCTGGATTGAAAGTTAGACTAACATAGTGTGTTATCTATTGAAAAAAAAAAAAGTTTGTGTGGGATGGTGTTAATCTTATCAGAGCCGAAGATAATCAGTTTGACAGATTTTCCTGGAAACAAGCCATAACTTCTTATTGTTTTTACAACACCACGTTTTCAATGTCCGTCAACCCTCAGGCGTTTCTCTTTGATGACTAGTTTTAATTTCTAGTTTGTTTCATTGCAGTGCATTCCGTATATATCTTAATGATCAATGAGAACCTTTAATCACTCTTAAATGCTCAAATTATAGACTAGAAGTTTCTTTTGATGTCTAAAAACTCAATTGTTTTCTTTAAAAATGTTAACGTACTGTATTACTAAAGCTGAAAACACTGGTTTTACTTGAATTGTAACTTCACTGCGAATACCCGGATTTAAAATGACAACGCAATTTTTTAAGGTTTTGACGATTTATTTTTCAATATATTGTATGTTAATCCTCTTTTAACTCGATACACTTTTCCCAGCGGTGCTGCAACATTTTTAACCACTCCGTATAGTACGAATTTTGTTCGCCTGCAAAATATTCCTCCGCGGCGGCGATGACTTCCTCGTTCTACCCGTACTTCTTTTCGGTGAGTGATCTTTTAAGGTTTAGGAACCAAAAGAAGTCGCAAGGAACCAAATCCGGAGAATATGGAAGATGGGGGAGCAATTCGTAGTGCAATTCGACCAATTTGGCTGTGGCGACTGCGGAGGTGTGTGCCAGTGTGTTATCGTGGTGGAAGAACACTTTTTTTCTTCGCCAGATGTGGTCGTTTTTTCTTCAAATCGGCCCAATAAATCGACGCAATATGCTCCTGTGATTGTTTTTCCCTTCTCCAATTAGTCAACATGGATCAGAACTCGCGCGTCCCAAAAAAAAAAACGGTGACCATCACCTTTTCGGCCGAAGACACGGTCTTCGCCTTTGGAGCACGTTTACCGGGTAGAACCCATTGTTTCGAATATTCTTTGGTCTCTGATGTGTAACAATTGAACGGTCATGAAACGACGCAGAAACTTCTTCGGATTACGATAAAACAGCGCCAAGCACGTCTTTGAAGTAGTCTCACGAATGCATTAGTTCTCAGATGTGATCAAACGCAGCACCCATTGCGCGGACAGCTTTCTCATGCCCAAAATCTCCTGCATGATATGGCTAACGCGTTCAGTTGAGATGCCTGATATCTCACGGCGGTCCATCAATACGAGATCATGGATTATGTCCACGATTTCCTCTGTGGTAACCGTTTTTGGGCCACCTGGGCGCGGTTCATCAAAAACCAACTTGCGGCCACAGAGAAACTCTGCGAACCAATGGTAAACGGTTGTACGGGAAGAAACACACCATCGAGAATGGGCTGGATTCCCTCGAAGGTTTTGCCACTCAAAAACAAGAATCGGATCACGGGGTGATACTGCTCTTTTTCTATGGTCGCAAAAAAAGCTGACACGATGTTTTGAAATGGTACACATTTTGGGTCACTAGCGCCACCTATCTTTCAAACCGGTAACTCATCAATCAGCCCCCGTATTTGGAATAGAAACCACGCTAAGATTTTTCGTAGTAACGAGTAAAACGAGGCTCAAATACATGATTCGCCTCGAATATTTATCTGGATCCGTTAAACTCGTTTCGAACTTTTTATACATTCGTACTAAGTCCCACACACTTGAGTCGTGTCATAGTAATCACGGAGTGAGCCTAGATTTCGTGTGGCTCCAAAATTCCATTATACAATAAATATCTGAGCAAGTGAAATTCTCCGATAAAAGCAAACAGAAACATCATATCATAAATGCTAAAGGTATTTTTATAAAACGTTTCATTTTAAATTTTCAAAACCAAAACTGACACTAGAAAATGAATGAGGCTATGTCTGTATAAATATTGTATACACATTTATGTATCTTTATTGTAAATAAACAATATACAAAATTTAAATGTCATCTCATTTCTGGCAAGCACAAGCCGTCAAAAATGTCTCGGACATTCATTAGATGTCAATACCAACATGCCATCAAAAAACTCGTCTCACATTTTAAGTTGATTGCTTTCAAATCACCCTTTGTTTTGAACATTATTCGGTGCTTGTCTTCAGTCAAAAATACATGTCGTAATTCATTTATGATTGACATTAGAGTAATTTTGCGCACTAGACCTATTTTTAAAATACTTTCTTAATTTCTTCGTTGCCATGCCATAAAATGTTCTTGCAAGTTTTAAAATATCTCTCTCCTCACTTTAACGGCAATAAAGCCAAAAGCCAAAGTGAACTATGAGAATATAATTTGCTTACTCAAGTCTTTGACCTACCTACCACAAGTGAAAAAGAAATCTAAAACGGCAAAAAAAAGTCTCCCACAAATACTACAATAATTAAGTCAGTTCATTTTATCATAGCTTACCCCACAAGGTGCTGTGGCATCTGTGTAAATTTTGAATTGTTAAATATGTTCTCTTTCACACAAATGTCGAGGCCCAATTACCATTCAAACATTCTTAAGTAGCACACTAACACCTCAATGGAGGACCGTGGCGAAGTATGACACATGTGAATAAATAAATAGACTCAACCCGTGACTTATTGACCAAACTTTCTGACAAACACGATCTGAGACGTTAGGTTTTACAATGGTTTTACTTTTCTTGCCACGGGAAAACACCTTGCGATATACTAGTACAAATACTTCCATATATGGTATACACAAGTATCGTACGTATCTATCAGGTTATTGTCCGTCTCCCTATGCGCTTATTTGTCTTAATTCGTTCGTACTCCATTTTTACTTCTATTTTTTTTTTTTTTACTTCTTAAAGAAGGAGCGCACAAAGTCATCAAGTGGTTCGAAGTTGTTCTGTCTTGTGTTGTTCTATGTAGTGTAACTTGTGACAAGTCACTTCGGGCACTTGTATCTCTTTTACTTGGAAACACAATGGACTTTGACGAATATGCGGAAAAGTGTAGAGGGAGGCTAAGACGACGCTAAGTAGTACTCGGCTTTCATGTACTCGTCGTACACTTACGCTATAGCATATACAGCCAGTGATGGTATCAGGTGTGGGTTTACAAATGAACGCAGTCTCATAACACCTTACTAAAGCGCGTTTTACTTTTCTAGTCTTTCATAATGTTTGGTATTGATGTACTACAAAGCAGTACTTGGTGCTGCTACGGAAATAAAATAGATTAGGTGAATAAAACGTTCGGATGGAGGGGTTATTTCATATCTATACGAATACGAATTTGTGAGGGTTTCTTTAATTTCCTTCCTTTGGAAGAAAAATTCAAACAAAATCTTCTTGGCTTGTCCAATTCAAAGACCGTCTCAAAGGCATTTGAAGAATATCCTAGAGTTGAAATGTCATAACTTCTGTATATTCAGCTGGTTTGCCTCGTCTGGAAGGAACAGAGCTGCTGAAAGTGGTTTAGATATTTTATCTACTCCTTATCATGTTCCTCAAAAAAAAAAAAAAAAAAAATCTAAACCAGTCTATCGTAAATGTGAGTGATGTCTAGGCGAATGACACTTTAGGCAGAAATAATGATGCCATCCGCTGTTTTTTGCAATGTCAATCACCCAGTATCTGATCAAAGATTATCTAACCAGATAAATAACATTGCTATACACTTATGGCAAAGGAGTGGAACTTATGACATCCAAATTTGCCGATTACCGCCTTATGATAGTTCAATTAAATTATATTGCCTACTACTCATTCAGGAATAGTAAGGTACGAGAGAAAACAATTGGCAGACTTCAGCACTCAAACTTGAACCACCACTGGACATTCATCATCCATCAAAAAGGCTAAAGAAGTTTTTATCCAATTTTTAAAGATATCGGCCCTGTTGTAGCCCGGACAACTTAATTAAGCTTATTAGCAATCAAACAAATTAAAATTTTGGCTTAAAGACTAGCAAAAATGTTCTTAAACTAGTGAGGCGAGGAAGAATGGCCACGTGGTCGTGGGGGGTGTAAAGGATTATTTTTGTATTTCCTGCTTTTTAGCTATTTGTTGAACGCATCATAATGACAATAATTGGTGCGATAAGTTCGAGTCTGAAAACGTGGTCGTATTTTAATTAAAGGGAATTGACTGTAGTTGGGCATTCCAAGTCGGTTTAGGACACCTTTTACTTGTAGGAGCCACCTAAGGTGAGGTCTTCCTCTACAGAATTATCCCTAGAAATTAGGTTCGAAACTCTGCTTACTAATGCATTTGTTTCTATTTGCTCTACATGGCCTTCCTAGCCAGTTCAGGCAGTTTTCTTACTAAATCGATTTCGCTTTAAAACTCCGTATAGTTCGGAGTTGAATCTTCTCCTCCAAAGCTTGTGAACGCAAACGAGACCAAATATTTTTCGAAGGATTTTCTTATCGAAATGATTAAGAATATCTTCATCCGCTTTCGATAGGGTCCATGGTTCTGCGGCATAAAGTGGGACTGGGATAATCAAGGTCTTAATTGCGTTCTTAGCCCAAAGAAACAGCGATTTGCAAGTGTAAACCTTCGTTTTACTCGTATTTCTGTGTAACAAGGAATTTGCATAAAATCTTGTGTAAAAAATAGAATCAATTGCTCTGAAAAACTTAAAATGTTGACAGTGGCATACGGTGAGTCTGCTATAAGTAAAAAAAAAAAATGTATACAAGTGGTACAAGCTCTTCCAAGATGGCCGAGAAGATGCCAATGACGAATCTCGCTCTTCACTCGAAGGGTGAAGACAATTGTTTTGGAAAATCTTTGATTTATCATATGAGAAGTTGCTAAGGATGTAAGTAGCATAGCATATTGGCATTTTTTGTCATGTTTTGGGCAGTTTCATCGGGGTTTGTTCCGAAACTTTATAATTTTGATCAGAAGAACCATCGCATGAGCATCGTTCAGGAGCTCTTGAATGACGTCAATGATGATCCCGACTTACTCGAAAGGGTCACAACTGGTGACGAATTTCCAATGCGGCTTTTTCCTGTGCCCAAAACTGAAGAGACCTACGAAAGGACGGAAATTTGCGACGATTGAGGAAATAAAACCGGCATCGCACAAGTGTATTATGTCTGAGCAGGATTTTTTTTGAAGGCGACAACATTAATATTGATGAATAAATAAATATTTTTTTTATAAAAATATAAAGTCACCTTACTTTTGAACATACTCCGTATACTTGATTTTGTTCTCATTTACCGCTAAACCCATTTTAGCGGCTTCCGTTTCAATACCAGCAAACGCGCCAATTACTGTCTACTGAGTTCTTCCAATAATGTCCGTATCACCGGCGTACGCTGCTAGTTCCAAAGATTTTTGAAAGATTGTGCCTCCAGTATTCACTTGTGAGTTCCGCACAATTCTTTCAAATATGATATTAAAGAAGAAGAAGATTTCTAACGTCAAACGTCTCGGTTAATTAGTAAGTAAGGGCTTACTCATACAGTTACCGGGAACCACAACTGATAGGTAAGGCAAGCACTACACTATGTTTGTTGCGCTGCTGGCCTAATCCAAGTTATAGGATACTCAGAACAAATAGCTCCTGAAGTTGCTAGTGACCTGGATAATACAACACGCCATAGCTGGTATATCTCATCGGTTGTGGTGACGGATATGGTCATTACTGTGGTTGTTGCTTACTTTGACGGCTTCAAGTCGCCTTGCACCGATGGCATATGCCCAGTTATGTTGCAAAAATTTATACACCAGCTGCTGGCAATTCTGAAGAGAATCACTGCTAGCGTATCACTGTCATAAATACTGAAACCCTGTTGAGAAGCCCTTATACCGAAAATCGGAAAATATGACTACACGCTCGGCATGAGTTTCAGATCTATAAGTTTGACTTTCTTCATGTTAAAGAGCATGGAGGGAATGGTTAAGATCTATGTGTGCAGAACTGATTTCCGAAACAAACAATTTTGAAATAATTTTGTTTTCACCAAATTATTGATATGCATATGGTGTGTTATTATCATAGTCGGGTAGATCCGCAGAACCCTTCTCCGTGATAAGTCCTTATTCTAAGCGAAATTCAAAGAAACACTAGTCAGCTTCCTCGTCCCCAATAATGTAACCACCTGGGTTTTAAGTGAATTGATTGAAAGCTGTTTACTAGTGAACCTATCATCAATAACTCCCAAGGCTACTTTTAAATTTAGCCAGGAATGAACGAACAGATTAGCTTGAGTCATATGGGGTATTCCAGATACATTAAATTTTGCCAATAGGTGGACGTGTCGTAGGATTGAAAGGTATAGAAGGTATCATAGTTTCGGCTTGCTCCGACGCTATAAAAATCCAACTGAGGTAAGTACTGTCCTCTGTAGAGGTACCTTTTCATGTAACACGCACACAATGTGTTCATAACTAGGCAGGATCACCAAAAGTGACACATCTGGTACATTGCGCCAGTTATGTCACTTGATAAAGTATTCAATACGATCTTTTTCCTGTCCTTTTTAAAGACAAAATCAAAACAACCATTTCCTATGGCAAAGGCACGTATGCAAACTACAAGACTTGCTGCACTTACAATCAGTCGTGGTCTTGGCTATGTCTTTAACTGACATTTAACTGGTAACATTTGCGTGTTCATGAAAGTTGTTACCTTTAAACCGAAATAAGAAAATAGTCATATGACCTATAACCACCCGGAAATCCAATGCATTATTTGATAAGATGAACAAGGTCTGCAAGACATTGGGTTTCAACAGCTCAAATGAACGGAAAAGTGGTCTTAAACTTTAGCTCCATAATGCAGTTCCTGAGGCGCTTCTTCATTGACCATATGCCCGAAATCATTTTTCATCATTATTGCCATACAATTGTGTATCGAATAAAAGAAAACTTGGCTCCTTTGCAGAATCTTATATATTTTATTTCAATTTCAAATTTTACAAACCTTAAAAAAAAAACCCAGTCCAGAGAAATTGGAATATTAAGTCAAATGTAACCAGAGGCCATCCACAAGATGGTGTCCTATCGGATGCTCTTGCCTAAATTATGGATAAGTTGCTGAATAACCAGCCAATAATCATGAGATTGAATCAGGAAATTAAAACATCTTTTGTCATCGATCTTCTAAACTTTCTCGAGAACTACCCTCGGCAGAGTACCATATTTTTTTCCACAAATATATTTTCACAGATAGTTTTAAAAGCAACGACAACATTAGGCCTAGATTTCAGAAATTTAAGATACTATTGAATTCTATCTAATACGCTGAATGTTGTTTGAATCCTAGTCTTAAGGGGATCACTTGAGATGACTGAAGATCGTTACAAATATCGGATACAAAATTTCTAGAAATTTGATCTTAGTCAGATCTTAGTTAGATCAGCACAGCTCTAACATTCATATGCTTTCCTTATAGAACGATTTGTCCAACTCCACAAAATGCTCTTTAGTTTCGGCGATCATCTCTTCATTGCAGATATAACTCTTTCCGGTGAGCATATTTTCGAGGTAACCATTATTATTTATAGTTGTCTGTTGTAACTTTCATTTGAGTTTTACACATATCCAAAAGTAAAGCTTCTCCGTTTTTTTTTTTTTTTTTTTTTTTGTGTCTTCATACTATTCTCCTTTTTTCAACGCGCGCAGAGGCGACTTCGATGTTTTAATCCGTTATCCTCTTGCAATATCCAGTCGTAACTGTTTGGCTGGTTTAAGCATACCCTTCAACTAAAACTTTACCATAAATTGTGCATCGAGGTTTTGTGTAAATACTACTAACTTTCCGAACCCTTGGATTAGAAGCATCTATCAACATGAACTTTTAATGGATGTTTTACGGCGCGTTGCAGAAACTTTTAGTCTTATTTTTTAAGGCGTTCGTCCAATAATTGTGAACAAAAAGGTGATTCATTAGTAAATATGATCTTGCTCCATTCAACTTGCGTTACTCAACTTAACCTCTTCAGTATGTTTTGGTACTCCGTATGTGTTGATGAGCGCTTTATTTCCTGGACAATTTTTCTTTTGCGTTCCCTCAGACTAACTGCAATTAACTAACTCACAAATTTACTTTATAGTCCTTACTGAATGTCCCTCTTTATCCACTTTCTCAAAAATGTTGTTTTTAAATATTTGCGGTCATTTTAGAGTGAGTTACTAAGAAAACACTTTAAAAGCTCCACTCATTTCGTTATGATGTTATGCCCGCCAAAGTATGAAAACATACTGGAGAAATGAAAACAATACATGATCGGCAGTTAAATGCAATAAATATTGGGTATATATTTTAGTTCGTGCGGTTATTTTTTTTTTTCAAAATTTGAACGTTTATTTAAGAAAAACATGTACAATAATATTACTCAAAGTATTGCCCATCTGAATCTATGACTTTTTCCCATCTTTCTGGCAATTTGTGGATTCCATCCCAAAAGAACTGCGCCGGCTTGGAAGCCAAGAATGAATCAAGCCAATTTTTGATATTCTGCTCTGATGTGAACCGTATTTCAGTGAGGGCGTTCTGCATCGACCGGAACAAATGGTAGTCAGAAGGGGCAAGGTCTGGGCTATAAGGTGGGTGGGGTAAGACTTCCCATTCACTGTTTTCCAAATAGTTCCTAACCGGAATAGCAACGTGGGACCGAGCGTTGTCATGATGGGAAATTATTGCCTCGTGTCTTCCGGGCGTTTTTCAGTTACTGCACTCTTCAAACGGATTAATTGTGTTCGGTAGCGTTGTCCATTGATGGTTTCACCCGGTTTTAGCAGCTCATACCTTCGCGCCATGGATATTCGGCTTTGCCGTTGATTTGGCTGGTTGGCCGGGTTTCACATATGATTTTTTGCGCTTGGGATTGTCGTAATGGATCCATTTTTCATCACGCCTTTCGACGTCTCTCGACTTGAGTTCATGTGGAACCCAATTTCCTTGCTTTTGAATATATCCAGCTGCTTTTAAACGTTTTGAAATGGCTGCTTGAGTGACACCCAAAGATTCTGCGAGCTCTTGTGTTTGGCAACAATCTTCATAGAGTAATGCTTCCAGTTCTTCATCTTCAAACTTTTTTGGCTGCCCAGGACGTTCATCGTCTTCCAAGCCAAAATCACCACTTTTAAATCGTGCAAACCACTTTTGGCACGTTCGGTCAGCTAGCGCATTTTCACCATAAACCTCCACCTAAATACGATGACTTTCAGTAGCAGTTTTCTTCATATTAAAATAATGAAGAAGAACTCCCCCGCAAAAACACTTCTTCAGGCACAAAGTTCGACATATTTGAGTGGAAAAAAATTATTGTTGTTTACGCTTCAAATGAATGACATATACTGAAATGACGTACAATGACAGTAGCTTTCCAACGCATGTTGCAATGGAATAATACAAGTTACGCCATCTCTTAGCAAACCGCACGAGTTATAGACCCAATAATTGGCTACAAAAATGTATGATTGAGTTATGTAAAAGAAATAATTAAACGCACGTTTTTCTAGAACACACTGTAAATCACGTACTTTCATTTAACGGTTGTCTAAAATGATTTTGTGACCACCAGAGCGTTCAGTATCAGTTGTGTTGTTAAGAACGCGTTTGAATTCAGCAAACCAGCGGTAAATGGTTGCTTTCAAAGGAACAGATTTCTTATAACATTTTTCAAGCTATTCCTTAGTTTTAACGCTATTTTTTCCCGTCAAACAATAGTGTTTTATATGTAACATATATCAACGTACGAAACCCGTTTTTCTCCATGGTTTTGAAAACATCAAAAGGTACATCACTGAAACGTCAATATCTCGATGACTAATGGTCGAAATGTCTTTAAATTTTAAAATGTATTGTTTGAAGGTTAAGGTGGTACTTACTAAAAATCGGATGGATATGTTATTGAATTCGCCCTCTATGTGTCAGTGTCAGAACTTTTCGAACCATTTGTTATGAGTGCAATCCCGTGGTTAGGTATTGTACTTCTGACCATGCTATAAGTTAATACTCTTAATTAAGCTCTTATTTTTCAATACAGTTAATTACTTACAGTTAATTTGTTAACTATCATCGAAAATTGGCCATCATTAAGACATGAAATTACGAGTATGTGTTATCAAATGTAAAAAAAAAATAAATAAATAAAAACAGAACAAAGCAAAAACTTTAACAACAGCGAAATTAACTTTCAAATTCAACAGCACGGTGGTTGTACCAAATGACGATAATCGCTGTGAAACAACCTAAATGCGGCCATAAACATAATTGATTAGATGTCTACAGGTACTAGGTACGCTATAGGAGGTACGAGCTATGTAAGAGATTGGAGCTACAACTGATTTTCAAATTAGTGAAATCTTAAACATCTCTCAGTAAACCCTTTTTTCTTTCTTACGTTGATGCTGGGTATATGGGTATATAAGCCAAAATAAAATACATCCAACAGCGAAAAGACTCCAGGACATAACCTCTGCAACGAGTATATATTTTTCTTGGATTTTATTTATTTATTTATTTATTTTATATATATATTTATTCAGATACTTTTGTTCAGCGGTTAATTATGGAAATTGTGTTGTGGATACTTACTTCTATAGAACGAATAAGTTCGAGTAAATGTTTGCACTGTCATCGAAACTGAGTGTGAGGCTAAGACAACGTGAATATCAGTCACAGACAGACGACATGCTTTCATATCATTTACAAAAATAATTATCCATAGCGACCACAAAGATAAAGATAAATTGCTTACAATACTGCGGATACGGTTAAGGCTGTGCATTGTTAATTATTTTGTAAAGGCAGACCACAGGTTAAGTAAATAGAATCTGACTGTAAGTATAACTTCGAAGTCAGACGAAATAAGTTACAGAGTTTTGAAAAGAAATATCAATTCTTACTGGTAATTGAATATTTCAATGATTTTCAGGGAATACAAAAAAAAAAAAAAATATCTTTTCATTTCGAATTAGATTTTTGAAGAATTTAGGACTTCTTAAACTGCTCTACCATCTCCCCAAAAGATGATCAGCAGTCAAGAGCAGTCTTAAAATTTTGTGAACCTGAGTCTGATTATCCGAAAAGATGCGGATGTCCATTGCAGGTATCACGTTTTTCTTTAGCCTGGACAGGACTTCGGAAGGAGAGGCATAGATTAACCTTATCTGAGAAAACACCACCACCACCGTCCGTATGGAAGTGGATTAACTTGTTATACATGTAAACATCTTTTCAGAAGAATCTAGAGAGAATGCTTACATTGAAGTCTTTATCAAACCAATGTTGGGGCATAGATTATTAGAAAATTAAAAATACTAGCCTGGTCAAATAATTTAATATACTTGCCGACTGTGTAGTCGCTTTAAGTCACTTACCTGTTTAAAACGTCGAGTGAAACAGAATATCCAGTGTCGCGAAGGCAGTAGTACGTAATACTCCGCCTCTCCACAGACATGCTATTCTTTGGATTTTGCTTAGAAAAGTCACACATTCTGGTTTCTACAAAAGCTAACTAAGCTAACCTGGACTAAGCTGACAAATTGTCATCATCTTGTTTATCGTATAGGATTTATACTTAAAAGATTTATAAAAAATATCGGAAATCGAACAGACCGCTAGGTCACATTCCGTTAAACAATACTTGCTGTTGTCTGTTTACATCTTTTGGGTTATATTAAAAGTCTCCGCGATTTTTTGTCACTAGATGGTTTTGGTGTCCATTTATCTAGAAACAATAATCTGATTGTGTCAAACGAGCACGTGTTTGAAAGGTGACATGTCAGGCTACATTTTTTGTGAAGACAGCTGTGTAATTCGTTGCTCGTGTTAAAAGTTATACTGGTTTGAATATGAGTGAAATATCTGAAGAAATACGTTAAGCGATGCTTTTTTACTATAAAAAAGGGGAAAACGCTGCAAAAACATGCCGAAAAATGTGTGCAGTTTACAATGAGAATGTTGTGAGTGAACGCCGGACCCAGGAGTGGTTTGTTCGATTCCGTTCCGGAAATTTCGATGTAAAAGATGCACCTCATACTGGTCGGCCTGTCACTGAAAAAGTCGATGAAATTTTGTAACTGATGGAGCAAGACCAGTACGGAAGCTGTCTTGAGAAAGCGGAGGCACCAAACATCAACCGTATGAGAGTTTGTAATCATCTAAAATGAGCAGGCTACTCAAAGAAACTCGATGTTTGGGTGCCACATGAATTAACGCAAAGATATTTAATTGACCGAATAACCATCAGTGATACGCTGCTGAAAGGTAACGAAATGGAAACATTTTTGAAGCGATTCATTACGGGCGCGGAAAAATGGAATAAATACGAGAATATCCAACGCAAGCGATCATGGTCAAAGGCCGGAGACCAACCACAAACGACTTCAAAGCCTGAATTGACGGCAAACAAGGTAATGTTGATTGTTTGATGGGATTGGAAGAGAATTGTCTATTTTGAGCTGCTAGAACGCCGCGAAACGGTTAATTCGATCCTCTACTGTGCATAACTCGATTGTTTGAATGAAGCAAAAAAGAACAACCAGAATTGGCCAACAGAAAGGGAATTGTCATTCATCATGCCAATGCTCTTGAATTCACTGAGCTTGGTTTGGAAGTTTTGATGCATCCACCTTATCCCATTTGTTTCGGTCTTTGCAAATTTCCGAAAAAAATTTGGCCAACCGAAGAGCCACTGAAAATCACTTGGGCAAGTTTTCGCTAATAAACCACAGAAGTTCTACACCGATGGAATTATGAAGCTACCCGGAAAATGGCAAAAGGTCATTGATAATAATGGCCAATATGTACTTGATTGAAATTAATTTTGAATAAAGAAATATATATATATATATATATATATATGTACAAAAAAAAAAAACCGCGGAGACTTTTTATATTACTAAATATTATTCATTGTATTCAATGCCCATTGTTAAGTGTTAGGAAAAAGAAGTAAATTTTATATTTAGAGATTTTTAAGGTTAATGGTTAGAAAAAACTTTTGAATTTTTGAATATTTCCTTAGTGGAACGAAACAGAAAGATATTTGTTCTAAATATTCAATGGAAAAATCTGTTGTTTGTCGTTTAATTAAGCGATTTCAACAGAAAGGCACAATTCAAGCAATTCGTCTTGGCGGTAGACCCCGAAAAGATCCTAGAACATCTTCACGGAAAGTGAAGAAAATGAAGTGGTATGGTCAGATGAATATGTATCCATACGCGGACGACAACATGCCATTACGCTGGCTATTCCAACATGACAATGACCCCAAACACAAGTCTAGGCTCGTGACTGAATGGTTAGTTAACTTTGGCTGGAGTGTGTGTTCTGGAATGGCCAGCGCAATCACCTGATCTCAATCTCATTCTCTATGGGAAATTGTAGATCGCAAACAAACTCGTATGATTCCGCGATAGTTGGTTTTTTCGTCTTCTACCTTAAGCAAACAGCTGTTTGTGCTTAAATTACCGCCAAACTTATATCAGGACACCCTTTGAGCAAATGGGGCTGGTTGACCACTTACCATTGTCTTACTGAACTTAGAAACATTTATGCTTTTAAGTCTCTGAGCAAAAAGTAAGTTTTGGCGTGGAAAACTAAAGTATTCCAATGGCTTTTTGAAGATTTAAGCTATCACCGATCGTTCAGTCAAGGCGTACCACTCAGCCTCTTTCATTTGCCTTTTCCAATTGACCATTACATCGCACCTTCCCACTTCTCTTCTGACATCACTGTCAAATTGACAAAACTTATCGTAAATTTCAGTCTGGGATTTGCTGGATTTAAATATAATTATGTTGAAACTACGCCGTATTATTTTAATAGCACTACCCTTGCGTTTTTATAAACTTAACTCCGCTACCAGTTGTTTTTATTGGAGAAAAATGTGCAAAAAAACCGCCAATCTATGATATGTGGGTGGTATTACATACATAGGTTTCCCATGCAGGAGTTGTTTTCTTCCTTGAAACAAAGACAAAAATACACGAAAACGAAAAAATTTTCCATAGCACATAAAACATATTAGCGGACATAACGCTATCAGGCATTTAGAAAAACACGAATTTGTCCGATTCAAAGAAAGTATCCGACCACGGCAACGACGAGGGCGAGGAGTGGAAATGAAGGTGTAAGAGCCAACAATCAAAAGTAAAACACAAAAGAAATACAAAATATCTATCTACTACAGAGATATTCGTATCTATCTATCTATTCTCAATCTTGTTAATATTGGCATAGAGAAGAAAGGCTACCACCAGCAAACTACAAATACGAGTACGAGTACTCGTATCTATTAAAGCAAAGCAAGCTCTCTGGTGTGTTTTGTCTGCGGCGCTCACTATGTGCCATACTCTGGGTCTGGGTATATTGCTCTGCATGACTTGCCATACCACACAGGCTGTCAGTTTGTTTTTGCATCGCGTTATAGTCGTCTCGTATAATAAGCTGGTCGTGTAACACAAACTTACGTCGATCGGTTTGTTCAACAATAGAGAGGCTAGACCAAGCCTGTAAAAAAAAAAAAAAAAAAAAAAAAAAAAATTGTTTAATCGGTTTCCATAGTGTAGTGTGACAGTCGATGTGCAATGTGCCTCTCGTTGGTGGCTTTGATCAACTGTGCTCTATGAGCAATTTACGAGTATACGAGCACTCATACTACCCGCAAAGTATTGTAGTTTCCTTTGTTCCCAGGTCGAATCTATGTATCCTCCGGGGAGCATGAACGACTGCAAATTAATTAATCGACTGAGCTTGTAATGCCCAAAATGGGGTTCCATTTAAATTAAAATCAAATCCTCATCGCCGCTCTGTCACTTTGTGTCGGCTCTGTCGTTCAATCTTATTCTATCGCATCAAATTCGAATCCGCTCTGTTTGCTATGAGCAACTACAGATTGTGAACTGAAAGGAATACGCGTCAGGCTCCGTAGTGGAAAGGAAACATCCATCTATCCGTACCATACGTGTCTTTAAATAAAAATTAAAGAAATATATTCTATCTCGAATATATCAAAATCAATTAGAAAAAAAAAAATCAAATTAAAAATTTAAATAGATAAGAAGTTCTGTGGCTTCGCTAGTGTTGAGCAGCCTGTTTGTGATTGTGAATCGTGTGCCACTGGTCTGTATAACCTCTAGCGTCTATCATCGGCAAAAGGAATGCGCCTCAACATTGGAGTACGAACTCCCACATTTCCGTAGCATAATCGTATGTCGAGTGTTTTCGGTTTTAATTTGGAAACCACTTGAGTGGATTTTCTATATCAGAAATTGCGTTTTTTTTTTTCGATTTTGTGGATATTGCAGCATTAGCCACTTGTGGCCAGTTTCGACCTAAATAGCAATGGATGAGGTGAGTGGAAAAAGCCGTTATGTAATGATTTCGAATTGATAGTCAGTCGAGACGGAGACCGTATCCGACCGACTTTTATGAAATGGCTTAGATGCTTACAATTAATTGATGGTTAGATGTGGCGTGGTGTCAGCTACCAATTTGTCTGTTTCGATATTTCAGTATTGTTGATGTTGGTTATTTTTTATTATTATTATTATTATTTTTTTTTTAATCTAACCCCACCAAATGAGCAATTAAAAGCTCTTGCAAGGGTTATTATGATAGCTACGAGTACCTACTGTTTGACTTTGATTTTCCTGATTTATCGCTATAGAATTGCCATGACTATCGCTAGGCGACAAGGTTTGAGTTTAGTTTGAGTAGATGGAAAGTAATTGAGTTCGCTGATTGGTTGTTATTTTGAATTATATTTGGCGAACTGTAAATCACCTGGTGACCATCTATTATTACATACATACACATCTATAATAATTTGTTGGTGTTTTGAAAGTTCTGAAGGCCATGTAAAGGGAAATTCTGTCAGTTCTGGGATTTGATTCATTTTTTTGTTTTCAACGATGTTTCTTACAAGGAAATTGGATTTGATAGACAGACCGACTGAGAATCTGACAGGTCATCAAAGCAGATGGTAATTATATACAAATTTTAAGATATCTCCATCGAAAAAAATTTCATTGACTGATCCGCTACAGTTTCTTAACATAAAGTTTTATGGGTTCCCGCTTCTTTTTAGAGATTATACATGATACACATGAATTTACGAACTACACACCGCACAATCATGTTACTTTCGAACATAGTATGACATAATTAGCGCGCTCTTAAACGATTTAGTGTAGCACAGCTCGGGCGAGGGAAAATTAGAGAGAAAAGAAAGATCGGTACCAATTTACGTTGGTCTTAAATGTTTACACGTTATAAATGCTAGAAAATAAAAAGCTCAGAAACAATCATGATGTTTTAAAGTACCTCCGAAACAGTGTTTGAAGATAAAATCATTCTATATCTTCATGCCGAGACGAGGTGAAATGCTACTTCGTTGGATCACTAGTGGTGAATATAGCGAAAAAACAAGTTAAGGCAAAAGACATACGTCGATGTTTGAGGGTGTCTATTGACTTGTTAATATTTGCATCACTTATGAGTTTGAGTGCAAGATTTTGTAAGAGTTGACTCCTATCTAGAAAGTGCAGAGAAAGTGGAAAGTTTTTTGTTTTTATGATGCAAGTGTCATTTATGAAGATGTTTATAATAAAAATAAGAAGAGTGTCGAAGACAGAACGGAGCCCTATTATTTATTTTGTGGCTACCAACTAGACTTCAAACTGTCCGAAAACACTTAAATTGAGCGATCCAATAGCGAATTTTTATTCCTTTTATAACAAATTCCTGGGTCCCAAATGTACGCATTCTCGACAAGAGAACCTGCTGTCAAATGTATTCGAAATATGAAGTGGAAGTATCTTGCTTTTGGCAGATTGGTGAACACTTTGGTTGCACTTTTCTTTGAGACAAATAATGCAATCAATTCACTAATGGACCTATAACGTAGTTTTATCATTGTTGAAAAGAAATGTAATGTGTCTGTAGGATCAGACAGATGAGGATTTCTACCTTTTTTAAGAGCGGGATGGGCAAATGGTTTTGCCAGCATAGGGAATACCTCTACACCTATTATGTATGATACATTAAGATCCTTGAGAACTCTTGTTACCATATGAAATTCATTCCTTATCTGTACACAATTTAGAAGCGTAGAATTGACATTGTCAGTTGAAATGTTATTCTAAATGAGAGCTGGGATGGAAACTGAGGCAGCGTTTTTACTTTACTCTTTCCACTGTGGGACCTTGTATGATTTTTTGTCCCAGATTTGGGTGGTACTAAAATTTTACTGGCTTAGGAAATGGATTTTATTCATTCCTTATCTGTTTGAGTTTTTTTCTGTTCTCTTTTAAAACTAAAAAAAACAATTCTTTAACCCTAGCATCTTCATAACAGGTCGCGGCTTGCCATGCCTCTTTTACTAGTTTGATTCTCTTCACCCGATGAGGGATAAAGGATCTCATTCCAAAGAAGGTAGTGTTTGTGATCATGTCAGTAATCATGTTAATTTATGAATTCTATCTCTAATCGTACTCTGGTCAGTGTACGAGAAGTAAGCTGATATTGCACAGTGATTTGGCAAGCGTTAAAAACGATCACAGGATGTTGGCAGCATGACTATCAATGTACATATGGTATTTATTTTATGAGATATTTTTATTCAAATCCAGCCATTTCTTGGGCTGTTTAATGATGAGCTGCAAACTTTCCAATGTTTTAAAGTGAATACCGTTCCTAAGGACCATAACGTCATATCTTTGGCACGCACAATGGATATCTTCTCATCTAAGAGTGGTGGGCTAAAACTTAATTTTGTCGATATCATTCCAGGCATTCTAAACGCCCAATGATGCGTTTTCTGAGTCAATTTCAAAGCATCATTAAAAAAAAAAAAAAAATGGGATTGTTCTTTGATTTTCCTCAGAATAGTATAAACTCATTCGGGTTCAACATGCTACCTTAGAATAATCCTAAGTTCCAAACTAAGCTAGAAGGAAAATTTGTTGTTGGCGCGTGAAGCCTTCTATACTCGCCGCAGAAAAGTCTTCAGTAACACGTCCGACCTTTAACCAACTGTGAAATACTGACTGGACGCGGTTGTTGTAAGAGCCTATATTATAAGGAAAGGTATTCAAAGAAAATTAACATCTCCTTATCAAGAAGTTTCTGTATCAGGATCTAAGTGTAACTATGAACAACATCGACAGCGGTAATAAAAAACATGCTAGGTCTCATCCCACTAAAGAGGAATAGGATTGTACCTACCACCATACTGCGCAGATGCGGTGCAGATAAAATAAAGTGATAACACAATTTCGACAAAGAATTTGCTATCAGGATTCCCGACAGAACTGAATCTAACGGTCAGATTGGCCACCAATACTCCGCAGTAATAATATCAATGTAGAAGATATTCAAATACAATACGGTGAATCTATGACGGTTTTCGGGTCATATGGATATGAAAGAGCGGATGAACGTGGAAGTATTTGTTTAACTCTGGCCATCTCTCCAGCTTACTCCTCTGTGATTTTTATGGAGGTAGCAGACAGTAAGATCATCAAACGATAAACTAAAATTTCGAATCCTATGACCGATCCACAAAAAGAAAGAAGGATGCACATTTCTTTTGTGGTACTATCACTAGACACTTTGTTGTTGGGATTTACGGCGATGGATTGCTGATTTCTTATAACACTTACTGCAGAAGTCCCAGGAACGATAAAGGAATTGGACCTGTCCGTTATCTGTTGTCGGGCTTCCCTGCCCTTGCTGACATTTCACGAGGTGGATCTAAATTGACTTGTGCGAACCTCCTTAGATTTATATTTTTATCTAGACGGTTCTTAATCAGCTACATCCCCATAGCTTCCAAATTTCAGCGCGCAGTGGCTAATTAACATCTACCCAACTTAGCTATATTGCTTCGTTCGGCAAAACAAGTGTGATTCCATATCTGCGGGCGATAATGCATGCTGATGTTCATCCATTTCTAGAGGTCTAACTTGCGAGCAGAAAAAATAATCCAACTGACCAACTGACGGGTTCATTTTTTGAAATGTCTCTGTTAACAAATCGTGTTTTCAATCGACTGATGTTTTCGTTAGTAGTATGAGGTAGGGCACCGTCCTCTTAGAACCACAGTTCTTCCAAATTCATGTCACGCAAATTTGGCATCAAATATGTTAATCGTCGATCATCGCATTGTACCGGAGTTTATTGGCAGTAACTTGTGCTCCGGCCTCTTTTTGAAGAAATAAGGACCGGCGTTCAATCCGCTCCATGCGGTACATTTTTCTGAATGCAATGGCATCTGGTAAACTTCTTGAGGATTGTCTCGCTCCAAATACTTTGCTTGTTTACGTAGCAGTTTAACCGAAATGATTTGAAATCGTTGTTATGGCAACAATCTTCCCAGGATAAAAAAATTAATACAGCTTGAATTGAACTGTATTGAATTTAATAAATAAATCTGACACTGCAAAAAAAAAACAAAAAAACAAAAAAAAAAAACCTTTACAAGCACTTACACTCGAATTTCTGCAAAACTCGCTCAATTATGGAACGCAATTATGCAACTCGGCAATCTTTTGATTTCGTATCTCTACCGTGACAATGGCGAAACAAAGAAAAATACAAAACGAAGATACAACTAATGAAAAAACTTGAAAACGTCTTCAAAGGTTAAACTTTCTAATGCAACGTTAAACGCAGTCGTTTGGAAAACGATTATAAGCATGACACGATACTGGTTTGGTAACAATAATGATATGTAAAAAAGGAAGGCGGCATTGCTCGCAAATTATCACTGTTTACCGAAAATGCCATGTGACTTTTGCGCAACAAAATTTCAAAGATATCACAAAGTGGAAAAATATTTATTGTATTTTGAGAAGCGCGACTTAAACCACACACACACCTTCTATCAATCAGCTCAAGTTTCGCGCGCAGTTTTGTTCCCTCTTCTAGATGACCAACTATCATAGGGGCCAAATGCAATTGCACATAAAAGTGGTTTGTCAGTTGTTTGGAAGAAATTACACAGGGAAGTGCACATTATGTTGTGCTTGCCTCCAATCGGACGGAAGTGCAGATTAAAGCACAACTAGTTTTTTCTCATCTTATTTTCTTGTTTTATAACAAAACTTTTTGCTTTTTCTCTTGGAAAACAAAAGGTCTTTTTTATCATCTAGGTGACATTGTATATTACTGTTTACGTGCAGAGTATAACATGGCTTACAGTTGATTAAGGCAATTAGGTTGGTATTAATCGTAACTGTAATAAGACGTTGATAATTTGTTGACAGAACGCAATTAATTTAAAAAAAAAGGAAGAGGATAACTTGTACTAATGAGAACGATAGTGGTATACTTGGAACGTTTATGTGAGATAAAAGTAGTTGGGTCTGTCCTCATTCGCACCTTGATTGTATGTATTCCAAGCATTTCATTCCTTTCTCTGTTGCGTTCCCACAGAGTTGATCCTTGAAGAAGTGTCACAATCAAGTCATGGATCATGAGAAATGGCGGTGTTTTTTCTTTTAGGTACTAATTGTCGTGGTATTGATGGCGTGACTCAGACATCAATTGTATTTATTGATAAAGACTAATGACTAGTGTCTGGTATATTCCTTATGCTACTCAGCCACTAATCGTATCGCCAGTAATCAAATACTTACCCTACATAATTTTTGTCGTTAGACAATTCTGATTTTTTTTTTTTTTTTTTTTTTTTTTTTTTTTTTTTTGTCACATCCAGTTAGCCGTGACCACCGATATTTTTTGTTCATTTCCTTGGGTCCTGCTTGTGTATATGACTAATGACATTCAATTGCTCAAACGGTATAGAGAACAAATGCATATTCATCCAAAGAAATGCTTGCATAACATGGTTTGCAATTGAACCGTCATATGTTCGAATGTGCAGTCATTCGACTGTCAATTCGTTAAATGGTTGTTACTATTAGTTCTCCACCATTTCTTTAAAAATATTTATTCTTTGGAAATACATTTGGGTCAGAAAATCATAAAAAAAAAGTTTCTCAGCCCTGTTTTGTTATTTTTCGTTTGGTATGTTTTGTTTCGATGAAACAATTCGTGCTGTTCACTGTATCGCACAGAGACCTCTTGCCACAACAAATCCCACTATAGATATTAAATTCATTAGAAAGTCTTTTATGTCGAAGACGATACTTGCCATTTGTAGCATAAGGCAAGGCAGATATGTTCCTTATTCGCACTTTCAACAAGAAGATACGATATTAGCATTTAGATCCATTTTTGGAAGAGTTCAATTGCGGTAGAGATCCTTAGTAAAGCTGTCTTCCCATCAAGAGTCCATCTGCGACTTTCATAGATTTTGATAAGTCTAATTAAATTGCAGATTCATCTTCAGGTATTACCCAAAAGTGGTCTGTTATGTTTTTCCTGTGATAGGTATACTGATATCTGAAAGGACACTTTTTTTCTGTCGGAAAAAAGCCAGTGAAGTCTCTTGTATTTTCTTTCTGATAAAATTTCAGTCTTTCTTAAAAAGATGTGTTTCCACGTTAGTGATAAAGCGCATACAATACCAGCACCTATTACTGGACAGTCTTCCCTGCTGATCGATAACAGGAATGCTGCTAACTTTTTAGAGTTTGAAATTATTCGCTTAGGATGTTTAAATTCTGGAGAGTCTTGCCATCTGGAGTTATGCTCACAAGAAACCCAATCAGTTTAGGAGTCTTTAGTGAAGATCCGAATACATTTTTTACTTGGCTCAGATTTTGGCCAAAGTCATCGAAACTCCTGAGCACATAAGACTACTTAGTTCTTTTTAAACGGAAGATGGTTTTGAAGCGTACTTGTGAAAGTAGGGACTGCGTGTAAACTTATTCTTCCAAAAAAGCTCTGTTACACTGACAGAAAGCCGACAGCGCCATAAAAGGTGACACGACTAGTTCAAAGTAGTAGATGACTATCAAATACTTATGTAGCTTCGTTAGGGAAGCGAAAGGTAATGCCTTTTATCTGCACCTCAGACCAGTCTTCCTCCTCGTGAAGAGAACTACGAGTACCTCAGTTTTGAGAGGACTGATTAACAGTCCTTAGTCCTTCTTAATCTAGGGCTGCCTGCCCTTCGAACAAAAGGTCGCTAGGCAGGATCTGACAGACAGCACAGCTTCATCATTTACATATGCGTAATCAAAGGTGTTAGCACTGTTAAGAGCATCAAGCAGAGTAATACAATATTCATTTTAGCTGTAGAGACAGGATACTGCCCTGTAGGCGTCTATTATTTACGTCCGCCATCACAGACTATGTTAACTGCAGTCAGTATCCGCAATCAAAGTTTTTTTTCACTAGTATTCTCTTACGAAATTACATATGTAATTACATACAATGCCAATAAAAATGTCCAACGTATTCCCCTTGTGAAGTGGCTTATTATTTTTGACATCGGTTTAACTTTGTTTGAAGCGCTGGCAGGGAATGCAAAAACAGTTTTTGCGAACATGAAATTCGACTATCCTCGAAGGAAGTGATAGGTTTCGAACTCATGGTAAAAGTGAATATACTCTTCCACCCCAACTATGAGCGGCAAGTATTACTTAGCTCACTTGAAGTTCCAGCGTTAGGAGTTAGTTGTCAGACGTTGTTGCTTCTACCTAAAATTCTTCAATTTTCCTCCAAATAAGAGCTAGCTGACCTGTTTGTAAGTTTTCTATCATAGTTTCCATACGTTAGTTGTTGATCTTGAATTGGCGATTTGCACATTAATTCCAAATATGTTACGTGTCTACTGCTCAGGTTCTAAATATTTAAATAGCTTCCTCTAGCTTCTGTGCTGTTCTGAACCTAGATCGAGCTTTGAGTTGTACTCAACTTTCTTTAGCGAGTGTTACCGTCGTAATTAGTTGCAAATGGGCTAATTGTCCTTTTTACATGATAAAGGTCATGCCTAAATTGTTGCCAGACTCATGAGATTGTAAACATCCTCGCAGACATTACATTTGGTTGTTATCGTGAAATCTTTAAACGTAATGAGACGATTGCTATCATGAGCCAAACACACTTGTTTCTTTACATAAACTTCACCTTCTCAATTAAATCAATGCAAAAACAGTAATTCACTTTTTGTGATTTCTGTCAGCTTAAAAAAACAAACCTTTCCCCTTGATCTTAATTAAAAATGACTGCAAATCACAAGCTAAAGGATTTTCCTTAAATTTATTTTTCGCCTCAACATAAACAAAAGATAGCACAATCGGCAAAAAAAAACCAAAAATAATGTAATAATTTCATTGCTTGCCAATTGATTAGTGTCTTAAGGTTCGGTGGTCCATTTTTGTTTAGAATGCGTCATATGTGTTGGCAGATATCCACGATGAGAGCAAACATTTCATTGGCAAATGCAGACGATTGTAGCACTCGCCAGGCTGCCGCTTAATTGCTATTTATTTATTTTATTATTATTTCTTTTTTTTTTAATTTTTCAAAATGTGTAGACATGTGTAGACATATATATATTTTTTAAATTCATTTCAAGTCACACATAAGGTTATAGTCGTTGCTACAAAAACACAGCACGTTTTATTTAGCAACCGCATTTAAAATGCGTGCGAATTAAATGAATTTCTCTCAGTTGGGAGTCATTTGTCATTGTGTGTACCTTTTGTAAAAAAAATAATCATTTGTTTGTGACATCCAAAGAAGAATAATAAATTAATCAACAACGTCACGTTTATTTTTTAATCAAACAATTTTTGTAAAATATTTGTGGTAGAAGATTTTTTTTTGTTTTTTTTTTTTTTTTAAATTTAATTGCTAGTCTGTGGAAATGTTTGTGTTAGGTCATTTTGAGGTAATTGTGGAAATGTAAACATACTCTAGCTTTGTATATACAACTACAAATAGATATATAGATCTGCATATGCATAATGAAACATGCTAACTTGAAATTCAGTGAAGCCAACAACTTATTTAACTCCCATGCCACCTTTTCTGGTACACACCAGAATTATTTATTCTTGGTCAGATCTGGTCATATAATGTTTCTTTTGTTTTGATTTCCAATTAACGCATAATTTTCAGATGGATAATCTTAATTATAAATCTGACCAGCATACTTCTAGGCGAAACAAAAAATAAATTGTTGCAGTAGGTGGAAGTGTGGTACCCATGCACTTGGATTTTGAATGTCCTTCACCATGATGTCGATGGAGGCGCCAGAAACAATGTATTTTACAACACTTGGAGTATAAATCACGAACAATGCCGACATGTCATCTTATTCCCTGTTTCGCATTGAAATGGAAATATTTCCAGCTCATTTCTGAATATTGGAACAGATCTTCCACCCTTGGAATGTACTATGTTTTTTGGGAACGAGCCGGATTTCTGTCTGACTATGTTGTGTTAGCTCTATCCATTTGTCCCTACTATACATCCGTACGATAATTTATATGAAATCCTGATACGCCAGAGATCCGACTGGGTCAACAAATCCCTGATATAAGGTACAAACCTCTATTTGTGGAAGTCTGTTGCGATGACAGGGGTGTGTTAATTTTTCGGCACACAGGAAGCTTTTGATAGGTATCACAGTCGCGGTTTAATGATTGTAAACGCTACTCATCCCAAATGGTGATACCATTCAAAATAAAGCATTTCTTTCCTTATTCCCGTATATACCCCAATTAAGTACTATTTCCGGCCTTCGAAACTTCTTAAATGACAAGCAATTTAAATTCAAATGTATTTATCGTTCTATTGCCGCCTTGGTGATAGTACGAGTATCTTCCACAGGCTTACATTTCTTTAAAACTCGCCGCAAACTTACTATTGTGTGCACTATCTATATCCATCTATCTATCTATCTACACTATCTACTATCCCATGCAGATTTATATAGATACATGCTCTTCTGTGGTGTCTTTCCTGTAATCAAGATACCCTCAATGAATCGGAGGTTTGAATTCATTTTATAATCTCAATATTATTCAATCCTCTATCTTGACTACGGCTGGCAGAATATAGAGCTATTAGCGCCCAATCGGTTTCCATGAGCACTTTTTTGATAAGTTACTGATCATTTCTTTTTCACTCTTTTTTCAGTCTTTGTTGAAAGGTTGAAAAACTTTGCACCTCTAGATAATGATATAACGCAGTGGTTAACTTCATTGACTATTACGTCAGAAGCTCTAGGTTCGATTCCCAGATCAAACACCGAAAAACAAATCCACTTCTCGCCGTTGAAAGTCGGAAAAAAAATCGTAGAAGTAGTTTGTCTTAAAACTTCGTAAGCAAAACAAGTTTTGAGATAAGTTGTTAGGCTCCATTGTTTTGATAAATTGCTCGCCAGTACATCACCAATAATTCCCAACAAAGAAGAAGTGATAGTATGCATTCATGGCGAACGCATGATTACTCGTATGCTCACCAATTTATTACGAATGCCTATCCTACCTGCCTTCATTGATCTCTCTGTTTACAGTGTCTATAACTTTTTGAAATCAAGCAACGACAGGTGTATCAAAAATCTGTACTCGATGATATGGTCAATATCTTTTATATATATAATACTGCGCTCGCACCAAGGGGATATGAATACCCTTTTACTGACTTTTTCTCCAGGGCACGGGCGGTTGGTGTAGTAGTTTGAAACTCAGGTGTATTAGGTTTCGATATTTTTCCCATAGGTGGTTGTCAAACTGGACGGGACGAGCTAGTACATCCTCAATCAGTGGGTCTTAAGTACGTGCTAGTTGTTAGTTCGTTACATTTAACCCAGCCAGCAACCACTCCAACATCAGTGTTATGCCTTCATGTCAGAGTTGACGCCGACGAGATTTTCATATAACTACATGCAAATTCTATGAAAAGACTTTTTCACATAATTGCCTCGCACGGGATTCGAACCCGCGACCCTCTGCTTGAGGAGTCTATGCATATACCACTACACAACGGCCACCCCGTGGGGGTCAAAAAGCTCGATTTCTGCATCAAATGTGTTAAAACCTCGGCGAAAGTGTGTCAAACGGACGTTTTAGTGAACGTTGTGGAGCCCTTTAACAAGGCTCCGCTGCAGCTCATAAAACTCTTACATTGCACAAAAACCACGTTCCGAACTTCAATTCCGCGGATGATTGGCCATCTGTTGCCCAAATCTCAATCCATTAGACAACGAGCCTATGGTCTGTATACTCGTAAACCTTTCAGTAGAGCCCTTTCTTACTAAGTCATCAGTCGTTTTATAACTTTTAACGCTTCTGTGGCTTGGTACCGAACAGAGTATTGTTGCGCTTGGCTTGATTTTGGAGGGCATTGGAACAGTCTGCTACACTTTTTGAGTTCAAAGAATGAAAACCGCAGGCCTTAATCGCTTTTTGACTGTCAGAGGATATAGGCATGTATTAATGCCTTTGAAACAGACCCAAATATTATTCTACGAGAACGTGGAAATACATACCCATAGATCATTGGTCACTTTGTCTAATTCTCGAGACGAAATACAAATACTGGTTTCGAATGCACGATAACTAAGGTAACGCAGAATGGCAGCCCGCGTTAGCAAGTCTAATATTTAGGAAGTAGACTACCCCTACTTCCAGTTTTGGCTATATACAATACCATGAGGAGGTAAAGCAAGTAATTGATAACTAATTTGGTTGCTGTACTACTGGCAGATTAGTACTCAGTTGACTACAATCGTAATCCTAATCCCCTAGCATGGTAGCCGACGAACTTGCCCTTGCCGCACACCGAACATCGAACTTATATCGTCTTAAATTGTAAGTACCGATATAACTATGGTAAAGGCTGATTTGTACATCATTTAGCAGTGAATTGAAGGACCAGTTTTGGTCACCCATAAGAATAAGCCTGGGAGATTAAATTCTCCCTGATGTTTGGTACTTGTACTCGTATAATAAGCCCTTACCAAAGTCTGCTGAATCTTTTCGAGTAAGCTTTGCGGCATACCAAGGTTCATGCAAAATGAAGGTCAACTTACCAATCAGTGATAACTGACGAGTATTAATTTGTACTAAGACTTATTGTTAGCCTACCATGCTCCATCAAATCCGCCGCCAAATAACATCATGAAAACATTTGTAACTGCTACTTAAGTGTAGTATCTTCTATGTCTATTTCTCTTCGACTCTCTACTATATTTGTGTAAATATCTTCAATGGTAATGGCCCACTAATTACAGATATTCTTACCAAATCACGCCTATTTAGTGGACAAGCCCACTTTACTAACAACTTTAGAAAAAAAATGTAATAACCTCGCACCTCGGTATCTGACTGGTAATATAAGCCGCAACAATCATAAACTTAACGTCACATGGTGTGACGAAAATGTATGTTGGAAACTCCAGAAAGCTTACATCCGAACAATGCCCTCAATATCGATTGTCTGTTCATGGCCTTGAATCTACCACGGGTTTACAACACCAGATTATGCGTTTAAACTACGAGTAACCACTACAACCATCGAATTAACGCGATCGAAACACAATTTTACAATTCTCCAAAGAGTCGACATTCATTCTAATGATTCAATTGAACTCACGGATACATTCGAAATTAAAATTAACAATTAAAGTGTCGATCGAGGAGCGAAAGATCCAAGCAACCAATCGATTAATAATTCAAGACGCACCATCAGAGTGCAGTCTAGACCTCTTATGGTGATTCAAGTAGAGATGGCGCAAAATCTATTTGCAATAGTTTCATGTGTGTGTGTAGTAGAAATATGGTTTCATAATAAAACACCATCCTATGTTTTATTTATTTATTTATTTATTTATTTTTTTTTTTTTTTCTGCAGTTTCGTCTTTGGTTCGTGCAAACTTCTACGCAAATAACTATCACTCTGTCTGTCATAGATTTGATGTTTTTATTTTGTTTGTTGCTTTCTGTGCCGAATGAGATTTTGACATGCCAAGTTAGTTTAGGTAATGGATCAAGTAGCTTAAATTACCCTTCGTCTTTTTAACTTTTTTTTTTCTAATTTGTTTTGTCTGCTTTGAAATTAAACTGATTGATGAATGGATGAGCTTAAGTTAACATACGGGCTGAAAAGTCAGTGTCGTTTTATAGTAAAACACAAAATTTTTCCAAAATTCAACTTTATTTATCAATATAGTTGCCTTCGTGGGCGATACACTGATTGAAACGATTTTTCAATCTTTCGATACCAGTTTTGTAGTACGATTTCGGTTTAGCCTCAAAATAGGTCTTTGTTTCGGCGATTACTTCTTTATCGGTCTTAAATCTCTTTCCAGCAAGCATTCTTTTGAGGTCTGTGAACAGGAAATAGTCGCTGGGGGGCCAAATCTGGAGAATACGGTGGGGGGTGAAGCAATTCGTAGCCGAATTCATTCGATTTTGCCAACGTTTTCATCGACTTGTGACACGGGGCATTGTCTTGATGAAACAGCACTTTCTTTTTCTTCAAATGCGGTCGTTTTTCTGCGATTTCGTCCTTTAAACGCTCCAACAACGCAATGTAATAGTCGCTGTTGATAGTCTGCCCCTATTGGAGATAGTCGATGAAAATTATTCCATGTGTATCCCAAAATACAGATGCCATAACCTTGCCAGCCGACTATTGAGTTTTTGGTCGTTTTGGACGAGGTTCGTCGCCTGCTCGCCATTCAGCTGACTGCTGACTTGACTTTGGTGTGAAGTGATCTAGCCAAGTTTCGTCCACTATCACATACCGACGCAAAAATTCGGCTTTATTGCAGTTGAACAGGTTTAAACACTCCTCTGAATCATCAACACGTTGTAGTTTTTGGTCGAATGTGAGCAAACGCGGCACCCACTTTGAACAGAGCTTTCGCAGGTCTAAATATTCGTGTATGACATATCCAACACGCTTTTTTGATATCTTCAGAGCCTCAGCTATCTCGATCAACTTCACTTTAAGGTCATTCGTAATCATTCTGTGGACTTTTTTGATGTTTTCATCTGAAACAGCTTCTTTTGGACGTCCACTGCGTGCATCATCTTCGGTGCTTGTATGACCACTTTTAAATTTTTCAATCCACTTGCGAATGGTTCGTTCGGCTGGTGCAGAGTCCGGGTAACACTTATCAAGCCAATTCTTTGCATCGGCTGCATTTTTAACCATCAAAAAGCAATGATAAATCAACACACGAAATTGCTTTGAATCCATTTTTTTTTTTTCACAATAACAAAAGTTGCTTCACTCACAACGCTATATCTCGAGAACTAATCGTCCGACAGCTGTCAAATTTATACACGTATCTTTTGAAGGTTGGTACTAACTGGTATGGATTTAATTCAAGTGGTGCCCTCTCTTAGAAACGGCTTTTCAGCCCATGTGTTCAGTCACTTTGGTTTATTATGCTTAAGCTGTTGTATTCGTGTGCACGTGATTTTTATTGAAGGATACATGTCGTTGTAGGGGTATGGGAGGAGATGGCTTGGGCACTGTCACCGTTTATTTTTCAAACAGATTTTGCTATAAGAATCTGCGCGTCGAATATGTGGAAGTTTGTATGAGGTGGCCATTGGTTAGTAATATTCTGTAAACTTAATATCAGTTGGGGAATTCTTGTCATGTTAAAATCGGTTGAATTAACCGTCGCATCGATAGAAAAGTATATCAATCGGAATCATTGTTGCGATACATAAACTGTACATACCTACTCGTATAAGCTAATTTGTTGCCAATATGGTATGCATCCATTGTGCGTCAAACCTAACCTCCGACTGCTATATACAAAAATACTTTTGGGGAGGATTTTTATTTTATCTATTTTTTTATAGAAAATATCTACATCTGTTCGCGTTCGTCGTGTGTAGCTTTAAAAAAAAAAAACAAGAAAGACGATCTAAAAATAAAATAAAAATAAAGAGTTTATCATTATCGACGCTTGCGAAAATGACGAAAAGACGTCAGCGGCGCTGCGGGGTGTTGACAATGAACAGTCCGCCCAAGTTCAGTTTTTTTTTTTTTTATTTCAATAGTCCACTGAACTATTCGATAAATTCTTGTAAATTTAATTTTCCTCCTCATTTTTTTTTTTTTTTTTTTTTTTGCGGACAAAGGTCAGCAAACCTAAGGTTAACGATTGTGTATTTCCATTTTATTTTTATAATCTTCGTGCCTTTGCCCCATCATACGGGACTAGAACGAGAGGTGGGAATTAACACAAAATGAACATTACTCGTTTAAAAGTCAAGAGAAACGATGATAATGATCGCCAGCCTGAGCACCACAAACAAAAGAGGAGTAACAACATCCAGAGAGAATTGAATTCATTACAGATACAGAAGAACCACGAAAGCAAACCACACACAATAAATGCTAGTGGGAAGCAAAATTAGCTGAAATGGGATTGCCCCAGAAAGCGGAAACTTTTTTATTTATTTATTTATTTTTTTTTTTTTTTTTACTTCTTCTCCACTGAAGACGTTCGTTATTCAATGCGGAAAAGCAAACTCACACCACCATTAAAACAACTGAAAAACCAAACAGCAGTGCAATGAAGACGGAGCAAAAGTTCCGCATTAAACCAGAAATCATTTCCTCTTACAGTTGTACTATACGTATATACATGTAGTATGTGGTACCTCCTCCGGAACGCGAATGGACGGCTTAATGGTGCTGATTGTGCGCATTGTGGTCATCGTCTTCGACATCGTATTCTATACATACGGATACCATTGGTAATTGCAAGCAAACACTTTCTCTTCGTTGGATCAATGTTTGAGATATTAAATGTGCCCCAACTACACACCATTAGTTGCAGCGCCAGCGGAAGAAAATTATATGAAACGCAATAACAAGTAGCTGGCGAAATACTTAAGGCTTACAATGATTTGAAAATCGTGAACTGTCCCTTTACATCTGAGTCTGGTTAAACGAGAATTTACTGTATGTGTTCAAATTTCAAGAGTGAAAGGATCCTGGGCTAAATCTGTGGGTACACCGATTATTCCTACGGCAATCTTTGGTCCAGTGGCAGGGTCAGATTCGACTGGTAATTGCGGCTTACAATTACTCTTGACACATAAAGTACACCGAGAAGATGTACGAATAAGAGGTTGTATTTGGTTCTGCTCCTTCCTTTCATGAAGAGTCCAAGCTCAAAGTCGAGGCTGATTGAGAGAAGGTTTTTTTTTTTTTTACTTGATAGGCTTATGATTTGAGAAGTTGTTAAAGGAATAGCTTTTAGTGGCAGAGAAAGCAAAGTGTGAGTATAGAGATAACTTCGGAAATTTATGAAAGATGCAAATGCCTTGCGACTACTTAAATTAAGGGCAATTTAACAACGTTATAAGCAGAATAATTTTAAGTTTTCCTAGTTGTATTCGAAGTCAAGTCAATAATAAATGGGGGCTAGCACTCTAAGGACATACTTGGAATCTGAAGGGTTTCATTTTGATTTCAACTATGAATGCTATTCAGTATTTTTCAGTCTTCAAACACAAGTGACACTCGCTCTACTTCCTTGAGCTCAATATAAAGAAATTCCAAGCGATCTCACTCTCGGAAGCGTTTAACCCTTAACCGAACCTACTTTATTTCAACCCAAGCTATAGCTTCAGTCATCTCAATGCCGGAACTTGGCGTTATTTTTAATACAGGACTCAATTTCCTCAGCCATATTCCATAATTATTATGATTTGAATATGATAATCTGATATGGTCTTCTTACTATGAAAACAATATTCTACATATCGAAACTTTCTTGTGATGTACACTACGTGAGCTCTCATGGCCTGACCACTATATTCTGTCCCCTATGCCGACATTCTCTTTATCCACCAGTTCTTAACCTGCAACGACTGCCTCACACTACTGCCACAGCTTTTAGAGTCTGTCCTTCTTTTTCGGTCCAATATATCACCGAACGATATATGGTTTGAACGAGCCATTGTGTCATATGGTACATAAAACACCGTCAACAATCACCCTTCCGAACCCTTCCCGTCCGAATCAATTTTCAAAGCACTTTACGCACTCCAATACACCGGTTTTAAACATATCACTGATCGTAGTTTGATAGCTAATCCATTCATAGTAAATTCATTTTTAAATTAATAATGTCCAATAATGTCTCTTGCCCAAAACCTTCACTACTATAAATAATAACACGTTGTGGATAGGCTTGGATATTCTAAGCCTTAAATGCCTCATCGCTCAAAATGATTTTTCGGTTGAATTAGCAATTTTACCAATTGGCAAAGTTACGACGCTGCTGATGGTTGGCAGGCTTTAGTTCATGCGTAATGCAAATCGACGTATAGTTGGAAAGACTAATTTTTGGCCACACTCCGATTTTTAGAGTGTTTCTTGCCCATGAGCACGATTTCCGTTCTTCACTTCACTTCTTGTCCCAATAAACCATTGTTTCTTGCAGATTTAGTTATATTTCGAATCTTGTTAGGGTATACTTGCCATTTCTAACTGGGGAAAATATTAACTAAGGTCGTTGTTGAGGAAAGTATTGCGTACTCGCCATGATCTGACTATTCAATTTTTCATTTCTAAATAAGTGATAAAGTTAATTTGAAGATGGAGATGGTTATAGTCATTCTATGCGATAGCAGACAAGTAAAGTTTTTCTCAATTCAAAAAATGCTATGAAGCTAGGTAAGAACACCTATAGAAGATGGTCAAACACAAACAGTTTACCTTACTGTTGTGGAAAAGTTACTCAACAGATGCAGTTATTTCTCGTCACCCCAGACAACTATATGTGTGCTGTAAGTTAAATCGAGGATCATTCAGCTTCTAATGTGGACATGTAGACAATATTTAAATTTGGACTAAACTGTAACTACAAAAAAAAATAAATAAATAAATAAATAAATAAATAAATCCAAGAAATTTTTAATCCAAAATTGGCTTTGACTTCAACGAATAAACCTCTTTAGAAAAGTCTTTGGCCAAGTGTCTGTAGGTTGTTTGAAATATATCATTTTGAAATCAAATCAATTTATATTAATTTGCACAAAAATCTTTTCAATGTAAATAAAATACTTTACTAACTAAGCTTTAAATTTATTCCAGATACACTTTCCATTACATCTACAATACTATGTTACGACTTATCTAACTTTTATAAAAAGAGCGACTCATTTCACTTGTTTGAAATCGATTGATTAGATTGTTAGTGTCATTATTTGCCAGGACTGCGCAGTAGAGTTTTCTGTTACATCTCCTCCTTCGGTAATCGCGAAAGGGCCCGAAAATTCCTTGAAAAATATCGCATTGAAATCAACAACTAAAATATATTCATCCGATTTTGTTTATGTTCATGCTTCTGCGCTTAACACCTGAACTATGAAAATGAGGGTCGTAGATATAGGCCCTATATTGTTTCTTGATAAGACCTTACCTTAGGCCAAAGAAACACCTGTTGGAAGATGCATCCCTTTGTTTGGCCTCTGATGAGATGTCATCATCTCAATTAATACCGGAGTTCATGTAGACAATTGTTTCAGTGAAATTGTTTCTGACTTTTGTAGAGCAACGAGAATTTTTCATAGCTATTACATTACACACAATCAAACGAAATTGGCAAAACTAAACATGGCTTTGCAAAGCTTGTCTCTTTAGAAAATGTAAAAATTGGTAAAGAGATATATGTATCGATCAGGATTTTCTGAGTTTTATCTAAGATCTGCCGTACCTTCCAAGTTGAGTCACTGGACATTCCGGACCTAAGATCAAACTGAAGTCTTTAGGTTAGAAATAAATGGTGTCGGCCGTCAACGTCTGTGTGTGTAAACGATGCTGGGGTCAATACAACAGTAATTTTCTCTACCACCGTCCAAATCTGGCATAAGAGTTGGAGTATGTACATGACAAAATCTGCTTTCGCTGCCCTAAATAGCATGTAATCCTTGTTGGGCTTACTATAAGATTTGGTATTACTATCTTCATTTTTTTTTTTTTTTTTTGTCGGGTGGATGTAAATCTCAGTAGAATTTGAATTGCTTTCGCCGTCTGCAGAAGTGACTTTTTCACTACTAAATTTTTGAACATTTCTACAAATATTTAATAAATATTGTTACCTTGACACGTTCTGCGTAGCTACCAATATGCTCGATCGAAGCATTGGGCCACAGCAGAAGATCAATCGGCAACTATTAGTAATTTCTAATTACATAATTAGTAGAAATTAAAAAAGTTAAACATTCGGCACCGTCTCACAAAGCGCGCGTTAACCAAGATTGGTAAAAAAACAATGTTCCACACTTCATTTCCTCGACACAATGGATTGCAAATACTCCGGACGCAAATCGTTGGATTTCTCTGTCTGGGGTATTTTGAAGGCGAAGGTCGGCACTAAAAAATACTAAAGTTTGGACCACCTCAACCAAAAACTTCGCCAAGAATGGGCCAAAATACCACAGAGCCACTTGTGTGCAGCGTGCGATGCTTTCTTCGGCCGTCTCAAGGCCATTATTTGCGCCAAATGTGGACATATTGAAAACTACTGATACAATTTAAAAATTGATGTATTTTTCAACATTTTTTGCTTTAGCACAATAAAATTTATCAAAAAATAAAAAAAATTATAACATTTTAAAAAGTTGCAGTTCGAGTCAGTCAGGGTGTATAGTACATACCTAAATTGTATAACCTTGTAAACAAAATCTTGCCAAATCATGTAAAATCCGTCAATTCAACAATTCTGTATGCTTTTCAGAAGGGCATATCTGTTTTCAGACATTGCCCTTCCAATTATTTTATTTGTTCGATTTTTATCGCAACTTTTTGTGTCAATATAGACAATCCAGTGATTATAAAAAATGAAAACGAGATGTGATGTTGAAAGCAAACTGCTCAGTGAATTATTTACCCATTAACATTAATTTAATGTATCTACAATCTGAAATGTTATTTTTAATAATTTTGTTGGAGTACGTCAATAATCAGTGTCATGCAACAATGTTGTTAGAAAGTAGCCAAAGTCAAAAGTGACCGAGTTTACAAAAAAAAAAAAAAAAAAACATGCCACGTAATTCTCTAGAGCATTGCGTCATCTATGATACATAGGTACATAGATTCAGTTCGTGATTCTGCACGCACATCTGCCTCGGCTTTCTGCCACCAGCTTTATAACTGTGTATACATGCTAAAATGTGTTTTTTCACTCAACTAAATCAAATTAAACCACACACTCTAATCATTTCTGTGTGACTTCCTAGTTGTTGCCAATGTTCGTATCTCTGCATCGCAAATGAGTCAACGAACGTATAAACAATAAACCAACTGAGTCGCCTCTCTGTTGAATTAACAATATAAAAAAAAAATAAAAATTCATATCATTAATATTCATTGTGCCGGTCTGATGTGCAAGCCTACGCAAGAAACCTAATTCACTTCAAATCATTTCAAAAACGTAGTTACAGTTCAAAAGATACATTACTCGTTGTAGATCGATGATCTCTCTCTCTCTCTCGTGAAAATTATTTTCTCCCGGACGGGTGTTTTTTTTTTTTTTTTAGTACACCCACACCCGACGCAAATGGTAGAGACCTGATTTGCGGCTTTGTTGATTTGAATTCGCAGTATGAGTTCTCCGTACCAGATACCACCATCAATAACAATTACACTTTTCACCTCAAATTTTGAACTGTGTACGGCCTTTCTGATTTTCTGACGTGTTTTCGCACACAAACGAACAGAGACAACCGACCATCGGACAAAGAGTTTGGAGGAATTATATTATATGATTTTGTTTGTTTGGCGCGAACAATGAAATTGCTCGTATCGAGAGAAAAGTATCTGACGACAACGACCTGTGTCTATTTACCTGCGGCAGTTTGTGCTTTAGTATTCTGTCAATTACCTCAAACTGTGCGCAATAAAACAAGTATCTCAACTGAAATCTGGGAGAACTCCAAAAAAGTTTTTAAGTACTTTTTATACGGGGTGATTTGTTCTTAGATTAAAATTTATTATTTTTTTACAACTTTTTTTTTTTTGAAGCTATGAATTGTTCACAACAAAATAAGAACGTTCACAATGTTATATCTTAAATATTTGTTGTTAGAACTGTATATAAATATAATATATATAAATAATAATAATATAAGCAGATATTAAAAGTAAATTTAGTCCGAACAGCTAAAGCATCTCAAGTTTTCTCATCCAAAACGATTCTTCGCCGAATATCTCCAAGTACATACGTTAGTTGGTGGATTAAGTTGCCAATGAAGAACATTTCTTAGGGATCTTTCATACTTAAGTAAATGCATCCCTCTATGTTTGACAACAGAGCGGCTGTGTTAATGTTCTTACGTAGCACAACGCATCCTTCTTTGCTTCTCTGAGGAGCCATGCTAAAAGGTTGGGATATAGTATTCGTTCAAAAGATTGCTGCATCTCTCCAAGATGTATTTTTGTCAGAAGCATCGATGTTTCACGTTGCAAATTTGGGGCTTGTGAGTTTGGCTATATTTACAAACCTTAGAACTATCCTATTTTGGATCACATCACTAGGGAGTTTGCTGATGTCTCCGTATTTGAGAAATCCAAAGTTTTTTTTTCAAGCTCAACCAGAGTTTGAGTATCTCTTTTTGGACAGGATTTTAAAACGAATTTTGTTGAATATAACAAGACCAGCTAATTTCCCCACCGTGGAGTTTCTTCACTCCACTTCATCGATTTGTTAATGTAGAAACGAGAATATTTTTTTTTTCAGCTGCTGATATTCGTAACGTTTTCTTTTTCATTGGTGTCATTTTTCCTTTAAGTTTTTGTACAAACATTAAAATGCGTATGTTAAAGTTGAAGAAACGATCTTTTATAGAAAACCTTTAAGTTCAAACGGCAGAAATTTTGGACCTTTTAAACCACCCCCACCACCTTTTTGTGCGGCATTGTGATCCCAATTTCACTGGTGGTGAAGTTTTTTTTTTTTTTTAACCGAGCAAACATTAACTACGATATCCAATCAGTTAAATTGTTTACCCCTTTTTCAAGTTAATTAACCTGTATAACGCGAAAAACAATCATTATATCGGCGTCGTCAATAAATGCTAGTTTAGGTTTATTAGCCAATGCCTTCAAATATAGGCTTCAAAGAAAATAGTCGAGAGGTTTCAAATCGCATGATAATAGAAGATTAATTGAAAGGCAAATTTTAAAGAATCACCTTGTCGTCGATTTGTGATTTTAATAAATCAATGGTTTGAATTGCTGACCTGAAGTGCACGTAGCGTCATCCTGTTAAAACCACATTTTACCAGGACCAATCTCACTTATGTCTTCTAAAAAATTTTCTTTAGAAAATTAACCGTAACGCGAGCGTTTTCAGTGGCTATATTTATTTCAGTATCGTTTGGCAAGTCATCATGGAAAGACTCACACCACAACAGCGTCTCCAAATTGTTCAGCCGTATTACGAAAATCAGCGTTCTGTGAGAAATGTTTTTCGTGCGATTCAAGGAATTTACGGTGCTCATAATCGACCTACTGAAACCTCTATTACCAATACCATTCGCAAATTTGAGTCCCAGTTTAAATTAGTGGATGATACTCGACCGGTTAGACTACATCCAGCACATAGTGAAGAGACTATAGCATCTGTAGCTGATAGTTTACGTGAAGACCGTAACGAATCGATTCGCCATCGTTCTAAACAGCTTGGCTTGACGTATTCGACAACTTGGCGTATTTTACGCGTAGATCTCGGCCTAAAAGCGTACATAATTCAACTTGTGCAAGAATTGAAGCCAGGCGACTTGAATTTTCGTTATATTTTCAGTGAATGGGCTCTGGAAAAACTCAATGAAAATCCGGTGTTTTATCGTGAAATTTTGTTCAGTAATGAAACCCATTTCTGGCTCAATGGATACGTTAATAAACAAAATTGCCGTATTTGCGCTGATGAGCAACCCGAAGAGTACAAAGAGCTACCATCACATCTAATAAAAACAACGGTATGCTGCGACTTATGGGCTGTTGGAATCATTGGTCCATATTTCTTCAAAAATGAGGCAAATCAGAATGTTACCGTCAATGATAACCATTATCGCGCTATTCAAGCACATGGTCTCGGTGAGCTCTGGTTTCAACAAGACGGCGCTACGAGCCATAGTTTATGGCCTTTATAATCGGTTTTGGCCTCCATAGCTTGGGTGTTCCATTATTTAAATTGGGCCAATTTATTTTGTTGGCAAGCTAATGGTTCACCAAAAATCAGTTTAGAAACTTTTACTCGCCGTTTTTGATTATTCTAGCATGTTTGCATTTCATTGCCATCTGCCTGATTGATGTGCAATAAAAAGAAAATTAAGAAAGATTAGCATTTATCAAAAATCTCCGGTGCAGTGCAATTTTGCAATATTGAAATAAAATAGGAACATTTATATAGTTGAGGAGTGTTATAACTTGATTCTTCGACATGATATCGCTTCAGGAAGATATATGTTCTTGTTTCGCGCAGAACTGGCCATTTTTGAACATTGCACAAACTGCATAGCAGAGGTAAATTATCTCTGTAAGGTACATAATTAAGCTAAACGAATTCCCCAGAAGCCTTGGGATAGTTGATATTTCGTCGATTCATTCCAAAAGTAATGGTTCTGGAACAAATTACGGTTCAAACGGCTGTAGATCGTTGTATGTAAAGATCACACAGTTTTTTCTTTATATTTTGCCCTAGCCTGTGGATCGTTCCCTTCAAACAAACTCTTTAAGCAGCTTAAATCCTCGTGATAAGTTTCAATTCCACACTTGCATGCTAATTCCAGACACTCTTTGAACCATCCTGTTTTTCTTTGTATTGCTTGTATAACTGCTATTTTTGGGAGTTGGTAATCCATCATTAAGAACCTTAAGGACATTATCCACTTTGAATTTCAGGGCTTTTGAAAAATGTGGTGTTCAGAGAGAGATTAAATATTATTTTTAGGTAATGTCTTATTAGTTTCTCAACGGTTTCATACCTTTTACATCCCCATACTTGTGTTACTTTAAAAACTTGAAAACATAGCGTTGTGGGCAATATAAATAAAATGAAACAGAAATTTCGTAAATTAACGCCGTGTAATTGTTCCGAAACTGCTGTTTCCTCCATGGCAGTCTTCGAATTAGTATTTGGATTCGCGTAAAAATATTTATTTTTCTGATTGCTCGCTGACTACTTGCAGTACGTAGGCCCTAACAATATTCCAAGATTCTCGTTCTATTAACAGTTGTATTGCCCTTAATCAGTCGTTAAATTCCTAAACTCGGCTTAATGTTGCCGTATTACGTTTTCTTGTTGGAACTTTTTTCCTGTCATTGTGCCCGCGACGTTCTTACTTGTGATATCCAATTTATGTTTTGAAATCATAATATTGTACGCCCCCCAGAAACCGTCGAGCTCTGATACATACCATATATTTCTATTCGCACTGGTAAGAGTCTCATCGGTGCTTTCAAGACATAAGAACCCGCAATATTTTATCTATCATATAAGCCGTTGCCGCATAGCGAAGAACAAATGATATTTAACCAATCAAATACAAAAAAAGATATATACAAAAACAAAAACAGAAACCCCTAAAGATATCAATGAAATTGTTTGCATGGATATCGCCTGCCAAATTGCTTCTTTTTTTTCTCAATCTCATTAATTTTTTAATAACCTATATAAAAATATATCTTCTTTTTTGTAGCATATTTCACTGGAAAATAATAACAAATCAATTAGTAATGAAACCTTTTTAAAGATACATTACAAAAATAACTCTCGAATTGTTCGTACAAAAATAGATATAGCTTTTCGACGTTATAATTCTTAATTAATGAAAGCCTCGTCTCGATGAAATAAACATCATTCCCATCTTATAGAAACTAATTGCTTTGATTTTATTCTACTTCCCCCGCACTGTAGTTGGTGCCGGCATTTCTTTCTTCACATCCTAAAGGCGGTTGTTTTCAATTACGATTTCCCAACAACAATAACAAGAATCAATTAAGACTCGGCAGCTAGCCCTCAGATAAGAAAATACACAATTGTTTTTGTTTTTCTCATTTTTTAACAATCAACACCACTCCACATCCTCACACCATGTTTGATTTTGCGAAGTGCTATATGAGTACGGGAACATAACATTCCTAGCCCAGCTCAAGTCAGACTTTAAGGTCAAAGGTGAATATGAGAATAAACTGTGAAGTCGTTCGAATTTCGCGTGTTAAATCGAATTTCAAATTAGATTATGACATTTGATAATGAAAGCAAAATATTGTTCTGATTAAAATAGCAAACACACGAGGGAAACAAAGAAAAGCCAACGAAAAGGAACAAAAATTCAAACGAAACTAGACATAGGAAGTTTTATTTATTTGTTTTATCTGAAAATACGTTGCTACCAGATCTGTAGGAAATAAAAAAATTCTCTCTAGTCAGAGTACTTTTCGAGCAAGAATAATTTAGAAGCTTTTGTTTTTATTTTAATAAACGAAAATTATATATACTGAACATTTCGAGATATTCAACGTTTTATTATTTTATAATAAAATAATTTTCAAAACAGATCGAAACAAAATATCTGCTTTTCTTGGAAAATCAGAAACCGTCAGTCAATATTATTATTATTATTTATTTATTTTTCTTTTTTTTTTTGCTTAATAAATTTTCACTTAATTAGTTTACTAAAAGTGAAGATTTTCGGGGATAAAAAGTAAAAACAGTCACAGCATCGTGTCACGCACAGTAATCATTAGGTGTTAGCTTGCTACTTACAATTTGTACACTTGAATTTATTTTTCAGTCCCACAACGCGTAAAAATTGTAGAATTGTACTACGAAAATAACGATTCAGTGAGCCTTTTTTAATTGTGGTCGAAATAACCGATCAACGCAGCATAATTCATACTGTAGTGGCGTTAAAATTGGGTAGAAAAGATCTGCGCATTATCGTATCGTTCATTCGGCGGACTATATTGCTGGCGTTAATGAAAGAGTGGTCCGGAGCCAACATTGTCGATTCGATGAAGCTTGCAGCACATTGGCATATTGTACGGCTCGCATTGGCGAATTTTACACCTGCACTTGTATTTATTTTCATCTAAACTACTATAAGTACAACCTGAACAATGAATAGCACAGAACCTACTCAGATTCGATGATCGAACATGAGGCAATTGATTTTGAATTTTCAAACAAAATCGTCAGCGATGAGACAGTAGTTTTTCATCTCTTAGGGTGGTGAGGGTTAACTAACATATGTTATGCGTATGTTAGTCGATTATTTTTGACATGAAATCGATGTTTTTGATCTGGAAGACATGTGGTCCCAACATAATGCTGTCAAATGTGGTAGATCACACGGTCGAATGATCCAAGACTGCAATGTTGTTTCTAGTAAATGTGGTTGGAATTTTCTTTTTCCAGCATTGACTTGGCTAATGTTTATTTAGATGTTGAGGTGGACTGTTGAATATTTTAGGTTTACAGCACAGTCTTCTCTTGCAGTATTCGTTTACAATTGAAGGAAATTAATACATTTTCTCGACTGGCCGTCTCGTATTAAACTAACGGCTTATTACGTTGTTGATTATGGCATCTCTTGTAGATGGTAATTTAATCACTCTATCCTTGGGTGCTTTGCAGTTCCCGATATGTGTTTTTGCTGCACATTCATAAGGATAAGAAAAATAGAAGCATTCGAAATGTGGATATAGCGAAGAATATATCCACATACGTATACGAAGAGGTACTACGACAGATAAGGAGGAAAAGAGAACTTATATATTGTACTTATTAAAAAAGAAAAAGGCAGCTCGAATACCTAGAACACGCCTTACGTAACAACAAGTACAAACTTCTTCAATTTATTTTAGAAGGAAGGAGGACAGTAGGGGGGACAAAGGCTGTCATGGAAGTCAAATATGCGGGAATGGCTCAATCATTTCACCACGGAAACAATAATAGGTGCAATACAAAAAAAAAAAAAAAAAAAAAAAAAAACGATAATTTCTAACCTCCGCAGCGGAGAGCAATTTTAAGGAGAAAAACTCACCGTTTCAGTATATTTCAACATAGTTGCTAATCTATCTGGGTCTGCTGTCCACTGCCGCACTTTCTTATCAAGCTCCGCTCTTTCAAATTGTTACATTATAGTACAATTCAGAACATACTTATACAATTTTGCCAGCCAAGTTTCCATTCATACTTTCCCTTTTAAAAACGATTATTTAATTTGATCGTTTTCGATCTTTTCTCTTCAAATTTGATTCTCAGTATTTGTAAATTTTGAATTGTTGTCTCTGTTAGTTTGAGCGATCAATTTTTTCATGACTTAAAATCTTTTAAGCAGATTCTTTATTGTAGTCCTATACAAATGAGTCCTTTTCAATACACAAAACCCAGTAATCAATAATATAGGTTTGATTTATAATGTAAAATAAAACATATAAATTTGAAAGTGAGCTTACAATTTTTATTATCGGTCAAAAGAACAATTCATAGCATTTCACTTTCTGAAAATGATATCATGTAAATGTTGGCCACAACTACGTCTGAGGTGGTCCATTCGGAAGGTCTAATTTAGGGCGACTCGTTCGAGCATAGCGACTGGTATCTCGCGGATAACACAAGTAATGTTGCCTTATTTCTGAAGAACTGAGACTTTATATAATAGTCCAAATATCCATTGAGTCAGAAATGGGCCTCATCACTGAACAAAATTTTACGATAAATCACCGGATTTTCATTGAGTTTTTCCAGAGCCCATTCACTGAAAATATGACACAAATTCAAGTCGCCTGGCTTTAATTCTTGCACAAGTTGAGTTATGTACGCTTTTAGGCCGAGATCCTCACGTAAAATACGCCAAGCCAAGCTGCTAAGAACGACGGCGAATCGATTCATCACGGTCTTCACGTACACTATCAGCTATAGATGCTATAGTGTTGTGGTGTGAGTCTTTCCATAATGACTTGCCAAACTATACTGAACAAAAATGAAAAAGCAGTTTGATAGGAGTCACGCTGATCTGTCAAAAAAAGCCTATTGAAAATCAAACCTCACGATGAATCACCTTATACATACGTACTGCGTCACGACATATGTAATGTTTACTTTTACTCGTTGAAATACGATATAATCATATCGTGCACGCTAGATTTTAATTTAGTCAATATTTTCTTGTGTGTACAATCACATCCTTTTAGAAATGCAATGCTATCCACTTTTAATAATTCGTAAAAAAAATTCACATACTTCCACCGTCGATACCAGTGCATCCCAGTATATGTAATCTAGTAGCAATTATAAGAGGAGAAAATGCCAACACAATAATTAATACATATAGTAAATTTACCAAAAAAAAAAAAAACACGTCTTAAACTTAGTAACAAGTACAAATACCACTAGGTCCAATTGCATGTTACTAGAAAAACCAAGCGACAAGTGTTAGTCCAATCAGTAGGTCGCTTTCAGTTTCTTTGATTGAAACTCGTGATGACTGATTTCCGTTCTGCTTTCCTTCGCATGTTAAATCTAAAAATACTTATATTTATGTGTACATACATCCCTGAATCACGTTCCCAATTTTTACGCATACGTTGCAAAAAAGGCAGTCTTTTTTCAGTCGTATTTTCAATTAAAATAATTAAAGGAAATATACGTGGGTAATCTGGTTGCGCTTAACAACTCGTTAATGCTAAATGCACTGGGAATTAATTAGGCACAACTCTTAAGATCAGATGAAATTATATACATATTCGATGTACCAACAAAGTATGAAGGGAAAATTCACAGGAGATCGGTCTTAGGGTATGCCCCTATTTCAATCTATGACTTTCATTGACGATTAGGCTCTAATATGAAATCAATTGGATCTAGCATGTCCTCTTTAGTATACACACGAATCAAAAAATATGATTAAGCAAAGTTGTTATCTTCTGGGATGAATTCCATATTATTGTACTATTCGCAAGTTCTTCTTTCAACCAATCGAACCTAATGCCGTACATCGTTCCAAATAAAGACTTTGAATAGCCCATTAATAAAAATAGACTCGGTATATACTTAAGCAACGCATTAGTAAACATTTCAGTGAACGAATTTTTAAATTGGCTCAGAAATTAATGGGAAACGTATAGAAGACGAAAACCCAAGTTTGCCGAATACAGCACTCCAACACAACTAATTTTGCATAAAGATTTAAGTCATTAGACCTATAAGGTTCAATTGGTGTCAGAACTTAAGTCTGCCAACTATGCAAAGTATGTAACTTTGCAAATTGGGTGTTAAAAATGCATGAAATTCATCAAGAATTTAATTCACAATTGATTTTGAGGGATGAGCCATATTTACATCTGTAATTCTTCATTTACCAGATTTGCTTCAATTGGGGGCTTAGAAATTCGGTGAAAGATTGTCTAGAAGCCATCTCTATCCACAGCATCTGATGGTTTGGTACAGTAGGCATCTTTGAAACATATTTCTTCGAAAATTAAAGGCTGTTCATAAAAATCGAACTATAAACATTGAATGATTAAAACCAACCTTGAAGGTATGGATGAGATACAATAGGCATAACTGTTGCCCTTTTATTTTCATTTTTCTAAATCGGGATCAATCAATTCAATCAATTCAACGATTTAACACCGTTTTCTTTTCTTAAAGGAGACCCCTCCCAAGTCAGTTGAAGTGTTTAAGTGCTGATATCGATGAAACAGAGTTGCAAGTCTGCTAAAAAGTGTGGCGAATAATTTTATCAGAAGATTTTTATAGATGTGCAACAGATACTGTGGATACCATTTGGCTGGTATTGATTTTTTTGGTAAACCAAAATGATACCTCTTGTTGGAAAACCTTTTAGCATCATTTCATAAAACAATCTTGAGAAGCAAGGACTTTTTTTCATATTTCATATTTTGTATTTCACATAAATTGTGTTAATTTATGCATTCGATGAACTTAAATGTGTTATTGACGTAGGTGCTTTTTAATGAGTTATTTTCCTTCTAAAGTTTTTGCGTGACATTTAACAAAGGTCAGTTGGGTGGATGTTGTTAGAGGTGATAACATTCTATAAGTGGTTTCCTCATCATAATGACTTAAATACACTGTTATGAGATTATGTTCAGCTAAGTGTAGACGGTGTAGTTTTGTTTTAAGTTAGTTCCTCAGAAAATACAATCTGTTTTCGAGATTCACCTTCACTTTATTCACCCTACTTTAGGTAAAACATATGTACTCTTGCACAGTTAGCTAGAAAATAAAAATCAAAAAATTGTGACGTTGATTCTAATTTTGACTTTTTTCTTGTTGCTTTTTCTAGATGGGTGACGTCGATCCAGAAACTCTTCTGGAATGGCTGTCAATGGGTCAGGGGGATGAGCGTGATATGCAGCTAATAGCACTCGAGCAACTATGCATGCTCTTACTTATGTCTGACAATGTGGACAGATGCTTTGAAAGGTAAGCTCAATTTAATTATATGAAATCTTTAAAATAACCTTTATAAAATGATTGTTTAATATTTTTTAAGCTGCCCGCCACGTACATTTCTCCCCGCCCTTTGCAAGATTTTTCTCGATGAGCTTGCACCGGAGAACGTGCTCGAAGTTACTGCACGTGCCATCACTTATTATCTAGACGTATCAGCCGAATGCACCAGGCGTATTGTTGCCATTGATGGCGCTATCAAAGCAATATGCAATCGTCTTGTAGTAGCTGACCTATCTAGCCGTACTAGCCGTGACCTGGCCGAGCAGTGCATTAAAGTTTTAGAATTGATTTGTACCCGTGAAGCAGGTGCAGTATTCGATGGTGGTGGCTTACATTGTGTATTGTCATTCATTAGAGATTGTGGCTCACAAGTACACAAGGATACCTTACACTCAGCAATGGCAGTGGTGTCAAGATTATGTACTAAAGTTGAACCGAATAGTCCATGCATTCAAGATTGTGTAGAAAGTTTGAGTACATTGTTACAACATGAAGATCCCATGGTCGCTGATGGAGCACTCAAATGTTTTGCATCAGTTGCAGATCGTTTTACCCGCAAATGGGTTGATCCAGCTCCTTTGGCTGAGTATGGTTTGGTGAATGAGTTATTGAAGAGGTTAGGCAATGCAGCAGGTAACGCACAACAAGGATCTAGCTCCACGTCTGGTGGCCATAATGATAGCTTGAATGCCGTCACAACAACGAATAAAACACAAAATACTGATGCAACGAGATCATCACAATCGATTTCGACAACAATATCTCTATTGTCGACTTTGTGCCGTGGTTCTCCAACTATTACACATGACTTGTTGAGATCAAATTTGCCGGACGCAATGGAAAGAGCTTTAAAAGGAGACGAGAGATGCATTCTTGATTGCATGCGATTGGCAGATTTGTTGCTTCTTTTGCTTTTTGAGGGAAGACAGGCACTAAGCCGAGTTGGAGCTGGTTCACAGGGTCAACTAGCTCCTCGAGTACGTCGAAATGACTCTAGCGCTGAGCGTACACATCGTCAATTGATTGATTGTATTCGCAGCAAAGATACAGATGCTCTACAAGAAGCTATTGAATCGGGTGGTATCGATGTAAATTGTATGGATGATGTCGGACAGACACTCTTAAACTGGGCTTCGGCCTTTGGAACCTTAGAAATGGTCGAATATTTGTGTGAGAAAGGCGCCGATGTTAATAAAGGACAACGTAGTTCATCTCTACACTATGCCGCATGCTTCGGACGTCCAGGAATTGCTAAAGTACTTTTAAAGTTTGGAGCATACCCAGATTTACGTGATGAGGACGGTAAAACACCATTAGACAAAGCTCGTGAACGTGTCGATGATGGTCATCGTGAGGTAGCAGCGATTCTACAATCTCCCGGAGAGTGGATGTCATCTGGACGCAGTCATCTTAAATCAGAAACAGAAGATGGTGCAGCTGAGCCACGTGGTGATCCTGAAATGGCACCAGTCTATTTGAAATTTTTCTTGCCATGCTTTTGTCGCACTTTCCAGGGTACCATGTTAAGCAGCGTTCGTCGTGCTAGTCTTGGGCTTATAAAAAAAATGGTTCAATATGCTCATTCAAATATTCTGAGAGATCTGTGCGATACCCAATCCACTCCTCTAACTGGGAATACTTCAGCCGTTCAAAATCTAGGAACTCTACTGGTCGAAGTGGTTGCTAGTGTTCTTGATAATGAGGTAAGTTTTTGCTGTTTATCCCATTGGTACTCTCATTAAATTGGCTTTAAGAAAATCCTCAAAAACGAAAAAGAAAAAAGAAAACAATTAGATAAAAATACTCTTTAGTTTATTTTTTTGGTAATGTTTTTTTTTTTTTCGTTACTATTTTTTATACCGTTGTTCTCACATGAAACTTTCGACCTTCTTTTCCTTCTACTCTATGCGCACTTTAAATGCGGAAACTTTAGATTAGCTACAGTTGGCCATCTTCAGACGTCGTTAGTGGCGGAACGATGACGAGCTGTTCTAGCTCATCGTCAATAATTAGCCCGTTAAGTAGCAATGTGGCTACATGTAGACAATTGGTGGCCGCCAAGAGTGGATCACTTGCGCAATCAATTAAGCAGCAGCGAATTGAAATTGCACAGCTTTACATTGTGTCACCTCCAAAGCCTAAAGTGGTGGGGGTAAATGCAATAATTCTTTTTTATTGTTTCTTATGAGTTTTATTATTTTTTTTTTATTTTGTATTTTTTGTTGTTTTATATAGTTTTTTTTTTTGTTTGTTTTTAATTTATGTACGAGTATAGTTTTATGTTTTATTTTGTTAAACTTTTATTTTGTTGTTCGTTGAAGTATTGTATCGAAGCCTGGGACATTTCATAATCTTAGTTGCTATGTAAAGTATGAATCATTTATTTTACGCACAGAAGATCAACAAAAGTTAACAAGGTAGACATAAAAATAGAGGCAGAGATTAAAATGTGATGAAGGCCATCCTTCTTTTATTTTTTAGTTTTAAAACTAACTAAAATATAAGTAGCCGCAAATGCTTACGAAAAAAATTATCTTGTTAGACAGGATGTTGGAAGGTCTATTAAATGTTGATTGATGACTTCAAAAGAGTCTTTACCTTGAAATGCATTTTTTTAGTAAACATTTAGACATTTAAACATTTTATTTTCAATATGATTTTTCTTTCTTTTTTCTGTTGCAATTTACTTTTTCAAAGCAAAACTCATCAATTCATTATTATGTATTGCATGTTCTTGATGTCACATCACTCTTGATAACTTGATAAATTTGCAATTTATTTGATGCACTCTAACACGAATATGCTTATATATTGTTTAGGAGTTGAATGGGAATCCTGTAACGTGAATCCAGCCCAACGTGTGGAGTTCCGTTAATTCAGTTTAACAATTAATATATATACATATACTCGTATACTTATAGTATACTTTGTGTGATTAAACTTCTAAAAGCTTAGAATCTTGCAGCGTCTATGCTATGGACTAATTTCTTTTAATTATACACTTTTCAATCTCCCGATAGGCACTGTTGCGTGTGATGTTAGAAAAAAAATGCAAGTATACAAGCTAGACAATTACCCAGGACACGATTTTGGTGATGGTTAACCCTTTGTTTCCGGAGATGTCACAATTTAAAGATATTTTTATTAAACTTTGAAATTTAGTAAAAATCAGTTTAATTAATAATGAATTTAAATAAAAAGAAAAAAATTAACTTTTTTAAATCGTTTATTTAAGTTTTTAAAAGTGATTTCGCCACGTAACCAGTAGGAAACTAGGAAAAAATAACAGAGAAAAAAGTTGTATGTAATATTTTTAATAATTTTTTTTTTTAACCGCTATGATATGATGCAAAACAATTTCTTTTTATCATTCAAGCAAGGTCCAACCTCGCAGCAAAAACAGTACCATCTTGTACGATGAGGCTCAGAAGCTGTACCACAATGTGCACACCGCCGTGATAAGCCGTGTTTCGGCAAATGATCACATTTGTCAAACCTTTTTTCAAACAGCACTTTAGTCTTGAAATGACAAACGGAAGAGGTTGGACTTGGGGAACTTGGGCCTGATTTTCTTTTTGTTGTTTTAACTGTCTTGCTCCCAACAGTCCTGAGCAAACAGCTAATCTGTACTCTTTTAGCGACAATGTTGTCGAATCAACTTTTCCATTGAATAGAACGTATGCATTCAAAAGGCTTATATCCAACAAATACCAAAAAACCCGATGCCACAATTTTTTCGATTTGTGGTCTATTTCATAAATGGATTTTAGCATGTCTTCCTTATCAACATAGCCCATGTGTTTATTATTTTCACTTACAAGTTGTGGAGATGAAACCTCCTTTTTACGGCCATCTTTTTGCATGCGCATTGCTGTTCCAGAAACTGATGGGTCACGAAAGTTATTCAGAAAATTCAGAAAATGAATGAAAAATGAAATTCTATCGAACTTTTTGTACTAACCTTCTAGTAAGGTCCTTCACTACACGTAAGCCAAGACCTTCTTCGGTACCTGTTGTTTTAGTTAGTTAGTTTGTTGTATCCCTGTTTGATAGGTTTCAGTGGATATATTATCGAAAACAGATCCGCCCTTGAATTTTATCATTGATTCATCTATGGATTGGAATTTAGTTGGCTTCAGTGACGATAAAAATGTTTCCGATAACTTCGCTATGAGGGGGCTCAACTTATAAAGTTTATCAAAATTTCTAGATGTTTTCTGTGGTTCTCGCAAACGGTCCCTCGACATGAGTACATAAATGTAATTATCTCTGAGTTGAGTCATAGATGACTAATAATCGCAATAACTTGGAAGTTTTTTGACGCCCATCAATAAGTTGATTGCCAAAAACACCTTGATTTCTTCTTGATTGGTTAGAATGTAGCTTCCACTATTAAGTTCAGCTTTTTGCATGGCATAATGTTCAATTAATTCCATTGAAAATAAATGAAGAAATACATCGATAGGTGTTTCTAAGTTTTCAGGAATAGTGGGACCTGTTTCTTCTTCAAACTCTCTTTTCGTGCCTTGCAAATATTTCTTTGATGTCGTCCAGATGGTTCGCTTACCCCCTCTTTTTGTTGAAGAATAGATAAAGGAAAATCATCTTCGCTAATCTATCCCTCGTCATGTTCTTCGTGAGACTCGTTGACAAAATCAATTTACATGGCATTTGTTTCGAATAGATTTTCAACATTTGCATCAGGATCTTCTTATTCTTCACCACCACTTTCAGATTCGATATCTGATGGAATTTTGTCAAAAAAAAAATCTGAAATTCGTCAGAACCCATTGCCTCCAAGTCAAGTCACGATATCTATCGATCATTGTCTAAAATTATCAAAAAAAAAAAATGTTTATTCTCTACTGGTTTCAACGCGAAACCACATCCAAAAACCTTGATGAATGGATCGCATTACATAACTTGCTACAAACTATATTTTTTATGAAAACAAAATAATAAATTCTTGCATTTACGCACTTTACTTACTTGCCATTCTCAAAAAAAAAAGCTAACTAATAATAATTGTTTACTGAACAGCAAGAACCACTTCAAATGACACAAACTATCAAACTGATGCACTAAAAAATCACTTACAATGCACTGATCATTACCGAAAACAATTTTTTACTGTCATAAAATGATTAACAGTTCGCAGAAATACCCATGGTTTTTCCACCTAACCACTAGGAAAATAGAGAAAAAATATTGAATGTGTGGTTTCACTGCGAAACCATTAGGAAGCAAAGGGTTAAAGTGCCTTTAAAATACGAGTTGAGATCTTTGATACAACTTACCTTTGCAATTTCATCTTACTTGGATGCTTTCTTCTTATTCTCTAATATCTTTTGTTTCTTGGATCGATAGTCCATTTAGGAATGTAAAAACTCACAGCATTGTTGTTTCAAAAATGCATTCGAAATTAGGACTGTGTATGCATATTTTTTTTTACAAGCTCTTTTTTATATCCATAATCAGCTAGATCAACTATATTTTCGAAAGCTCTTTTCGATAGCTTAACAATTTCTCTTCAGAATGTTTCGATTTTTTTTTTTTTTGTAGAACGAACGTTTATGCACTTTAAAAAAGCTTTATTTAAGATCTCAAACCATACTCGGCTTCCTTTTTCTATATCTGTTTGTCTGTATTACCCGGCATTTGGGCGAATCTCTTGGTACAGGAATTTTGGAAAGAGAGTTCATAAATCCATTTTGCCAATAGCGCGATTAAGATTTTTTTTTTTTTTTTTTTTTTTTTTTTGCCTAGATTAGAGATTCAACTAGTCGCAAAGAAATAGCACCAGATTGTGAAATACCGGTCGTCAAATAATATCATAAGCTCTTAAGATAGCGCTACCTGGGAACGTTATTTGCAATAGTCCATTAGTCGCTGCTTAAAAATTTACATTGTCTTTTTGAAGTCAGACTATTACATGCCTTTTTCAAACAAACTAAGTTATTCGTGTCCGATATTATCACCGTTGACACTCATCGCATTTATATGCGCGAAGAAAATACAAAAGATCCGGATGATTTGCATTTCCAAAGCCACTCATGAATTTTTATATTTTGCTTATTTACAAAACCACATTCAACCATAAGCTTACTTAACCGCTGAAGATTTTTTTTTTTTTTTTTTTCTTCAAAATTGGGAACATTTTTGCAAATCTTATACAGCATGCGTTCTGCGTGTGGAATGATCAAGAGGCTTTTGTTTTTGGAAAAATGCTTAATCAATCATTTTTCGTCCGAGGGATAGACCTATTTGTTATAATTGACTATAAACTTGGAAGTTCTGGTTCTTGTATAATTTCATCAATTAATACTACTAGTCATGATGTAAAGAAATTATTTTATATGTTGATGATTCGTCGAATTGGAACTTTCGTACGACAATTATTCGGGCTATAAATTTCACGTAACGCGAACGGAAATCAAAATTCGAAACGATATCATCATATATCGTTTATATCTCCTTACTCAAACATGAAGTGACTTAATGGCAGGCAGTGTAATTTTGCGATAAAAATTGTCTGTATCTTCGCTTAATCCATACAGTTTAACCGTATTAGAATGTACGAGTATATTCTGAATAGACAATCAGAGTCATATTGTGAGCCAATATTGTGATTTCTCACATTCGTGACATTGTTTAATTATATTAAAAGTAAATGGTCGTGGCATGAAATCTCTTCGTTACAACGTATAGTAGACAAACAATTTACCATATATGCAAGAAAATTTACTGATTATTCCATAATCAGCCTTATTTTTCATATAAATATAAAACAAAATATTTGTTTAAAAATTTAAAACACAGTGGAGCAAAAATATGTTTACAAATAAGCCGCAATATTCTATTCTTTGATATGGGTGCTATTCTTAAATTTTCATTAGTGTTTGACCATGTGCCATGGAGCGTTAATGCGGATCACGAAATGTTCACTAAGACGCGTGACCTTAGATATTATCACATTTTTTTTTTAGAAATTTGAGGTAGATCGAAAAACTATTACTTTTCCGTCAAGAATAACCAGTTTTCCCACTCCAAATGAAGAAAGGCTTAAGAGTATTTTTGGCATCCTTATAAAAGAATGCTTCGCCTTTTCCCCGCAGACCTATACTCTGCCAGGGAATAGTTCATCCGAAAGGGCCTTATCCTAGAAATTTTCATTTTGTAAGACATGCTGTTGAAAAAACTCTAATCTTCTTACGTATGGCAATTTGCGAGCGACACGAAGGAGTTTTTAGTTTTCATGAATCGTGTCCATCGTTGGTAACTTTGGTAGCTTCATTGGTTATTATTGGCGGATTTTTTAAGGATTTTTTTTTTTTTTTTTTTTAAGAGTGTAAATTGCATCATCATCCATCCATTAAAATTTAGTACATACATATGTTAGATAACAACGAATTCTTACATTTATTAGGCAGCTGAAAATCGAAATTATAAAATGTTCTTACCACAAAGTGGTTTAAAGCAAAATGTATAAACTCAAAGGAATTACGAAATTACAGGAAAAGAAGCTAACTATAAAATACTGGTACAACAATGTGTGGAAACTTATTTTTGCATTGATTCAACTGATAACTAAACTTAAAATATTAGCTATAACTTTTCTATGTAGGACTTGGAAAAACGCTATTTAACAACTTATTAACATATACTGCGGCAGAAAAATTATCAATTAAGACTTAAACTAGTTATTGTACGTCCTTAAATTCCTGGTAATGTACTACAGGCAGTAGCCACCACATCAGCGTCTAACAATTGCAATTTAACACAAGCATAATCCGGTCATTACTCTTTTTGCAAGCACCGCTGGAGGTCATATTATTTATTTCTTGCACGCTTAAGGATCTATTCTAATGCAACGCGCCTCACTATGACGTAAGCATTAAGCAGTGTATAGTCTTTTCTGCTAAGGGACAAACTGGGCTGACTTTTTAGACACGCTCGAAAGGAAAACGCACCTATTTCCTAAGAAATTTTTTTCTGGGCTAGCCTAGCACGTTCAAAAAAGTCTTGTATTCTTGTAATAGCTTGTTCTTCGAAATAACAGGGGGGCGAATTCACTACTGAGCATATGGAATGTGCATTCTCTGAACAGGGTGTTTTGTTTTTTGTCGTACCATCCTGATATATATATATATATATATTTTTTTTTTTTAATTTTCAAATAAAGATTCGGGTTAAGCTTTTCTTTTGAAAATGTTAGATTCGGGTAAGCATTTCTTTTGAAAATGTTAGACCTTATTGTTGAATATTGGACAGAATATCCGCTTTGCTTAGTAATAATGCTAATGGTTAATGGCTTAGCAAAAACTTAGTATAATTTAAACTAATAAATTTACGTTTATTAAGAAAAGTTTTCCAGAATTAAATTCCACTTGGAAGAAGGATGGCTTAAAGTTTCTGAACTAGATCGTTCTTCCGCTAGGTATTGTTCTTAGTTTTCGAAGTTGCAGTCCAACGACTGTTGTTTATATGAAAAAATTTCTTTTGTTCCTAACTGTAGCCATATCTTTTATTTGTGATGTGTAGTCCAGCTCTAACTCAGATTTCGGTTTTTGGCGCATACGCCCTTTTTGCTTAGCACTGCGGTTTATATAATTAATTCTATGGTCATTTTATTTGCATACTTATAGCAAGTAGAATATTTATTAAGAAAAACTGTCATTCGATCTGGAACACATAATGTTCAGAGGGATTATAATAAATGGATTTATTTTTTCCGTCGTTTGTAGATCATTGGCCTTTTATAAAAGTCTGTTGTTGTTTAACCACTTCATCATTACCATGAATATGTCACTTTTACCTTAATAGTAATCTAAAGGTAGCCCTAGGTCGAATGTTTTCACCAGTTTGTTGCCCTAATTCACAACAGAGATTAAAAAAAAAATTATATATATGCTATTAGTGAATTAATTGGAAATAGTGAACGAGGTAATTTGCTAGAAGTACAGCTAGATTTTGTGTTCTTTGTTTCCGTTTTAATGTTTAATAACAATTTTTGTCTCACACTTCTTATTTTCCATTTTCTTCTATTTAATTTTTTTCTACACGCACATATCTAAAACTTTTAAACACAAAAGCCCATACGTCGCCCCATCACTTTATTGCTTGGCACGCCCTCATATATTTGGTAGTTTTGCTTCAAGTTTCTTGATTAATAAAAAAAATAAATAAAATAAACAATATGCTGTCTATCTTTGATAAAATTCGTTTTCGCATAGAACATAATATTTGTTGTGTTGATCATGCAATACTTCAGGTTGATAAAAATTTCGTAGAAAAAATAAAAATAAAAAATCAATAACAACAGCAACATCAACCAACAGTAACAGAAACAAATTCATTTGCAACAAATACGTAAATAAATATTCCTCGTAAATACTTGTCGATATTTTTATCTGGTTTAGTTGATTTTCTTTTTCTTTTTTCGTTTTTGGTTAATTTATTTTACTTTATTATTTTATTTTTTAAAACTAACCACCAAAAATGAAAGCATGATGATTGTTTGAAATAATTATAACAATGTTAAGCTATTGTAAACAAAAACACATCGATTCTAATGATCTTTTTAAATTCATTTCCCTTCTAGGATGATGAAGATGGTCATCTAGTTGTATTGACAATAATTGAAGAACTTATGTCAAAGACTCAAGAAGAATTCCTTGATCACTTTGCTAGATTGGGAGTTTTCTCGAAGGTTCAAGCTTTAATGGGTCCAGAAAATGAGATTCACAGCGAAAAAATGGTAACATCTGTGCCAGCTATTACAGATGAACCAGGACCATCATCAGCTGTTGCAACTGTCACAACAGGTAAGCGTAAATGATTTTTATATTTTCTTCTGAAATCAGTAAAGAATGCAACAATTGTTTCTAGAAGATCCCATGGAAGATGCCAAAGAAATTCTACCGGGAAAAGCCTACCATTGGCGTGAATGGAGTGTTTGTCGCGGTCGTGATTGTTTGTATGTTTGGTCGGACTCAGCAGCTTTAGAACTATCCAACGGTTCGAATGGTTGGTTCCGTTTTATACTTGACGGTAAATTAGCAACGATGTATTCAAGTGGAAGTCCAGAAAATGGAAATGATAGTTCTGGTAAGATTTTCAGCACAAGAAAAGGCAAAGAAAAATTTTCAGAATGTTTCAGATTTACGCTTTTACTTTTTGTAAATAATGGATTTGAAAAAGAAAGTTTTGGTTAGGTAGAATAGAAGTTCTTTGTGTGTTTTTATTTTTTTTTATTTTTTTTTATTTTAGTATTTCAATACCTCGAATGTTATTGAAATTGAGAAGCTAAGTAGATTACTTTTGTTCGGTTAATTTAATTCCTTATTTTATTCATCATGTATGTATGATTTTTGTAACAGTCGTTGGATTCATGAAAAATTATTTATGACAAATTCATCACAACATCACACCTTGTGTTTAAGATATGTAGATAAAACCTTTTAAATTAATCAGTCATGATCTATGTTGTATACATTTCTCGTAAAAGTAGTTGTAGAATTGTAGTATTTTTGGATAATATTTAAAAGAATTTAAAACTAACTAAATGTTCTTCATCCTTTGGCTGTTTTTTTTTTTTTTTCGAGAATTAAACAACGTTCCTTCTTTCTTTTTTTGCTTTATACTGTTTCGCTTTTAGAAGATATTTGTTGTGTAATAAACGCCTTCATACCACAAGGCTGGTTTGTCATTAGATGCGCCCAATTTTTTTTTCTTCTTCTTTTAAATAAAAAGATGTCTGTTTAAGATATTAATAAAATTTTTATTTCATTGAAATAGAATCGATGGCATTAGTAATTAATAAAATATAAAATCGTTCAAATATCCTCCACGGTACTATTTGCGTAAGTGAAACATGTCTTTTCACATAATTCGGCCCATATTGTCGCCCCAACTGACTTGTTGAAATAAGCTGAGTATCTCCAATGAAACATGTTTAAAGATGTAGAATCGAGTGCGAGAAAGAATGAAACGAGTGCGGCGGCCATTTGATTGGCCCATTCCAGGCGATAAGACAATCACCGAACTCCGTCTACAGAAAGTCGGTTGTGGCACACATTGTGTGCGTAGTAGTCTTCCATTTCTAATTTATAAAAATAAAAAATAAAAAATTAAAAAATGGTTAACAGAAAGCAAAAAAGGTTCGTCTACATCTACATCTACATCTAATCGGCTCGCCGACAATATCTCTTAAGAAGTACGTCTCAATGACACCTCTGTATGAGTATGATAACATTTTTAACTGTATTCATTGTTTACTTTGTCTGTGGCAGCCGCTAAGGTTAGACGTGTTTTTATGAGCCCGACGATTTTCGTTTGTTAAAAGAAATGGATCAAAGAGTTTGTATCAAACTTTGCGTAAAAAATTAAATAACATGTAACAAAGTGTGTGAAATATTAACAAAGGCCTATGGTGAGTCTGCTATGAGTAAAACAAGAATTTACGAGTGATATAAGCGTTTTTAAGACGTTGAAGATGACGATAGCCCCGAACGCTTCAACACATCAATAACCAATGAAACGAGGAAAAGTGAAAGAAATGGTTATGAACGACCGCTAAATCACAATCAGAGAAGCCGCTAATAATACTGGCATATCGATTGGCTCATGCCATGAAATTTTTTCGAATGTTTTGGGTATGAAACGCGTGGCAGCAAAATTTGTTCCAAATGCACTTGCTCACACTTCATTGCTTGTTCGTAAATTGTTGGCCAAAATAATACTCTAACGATGCCCCAATCCAATCCAAAAATGAAGAGAAGCTTAAATGGACGTTGTTTTACAAGCATAGATAACATTAAAAGAGCATTGCTGAAAGAAATAAAGACTATCCCAAAGGTCGAGTTTGAGAAGTGTTTCAAGGATTGTGTCTCACGAATAAATAAATATTTTTTTTCAAAAAACTAAAATTCAAGTTATTTTCATAACACACCTCGTAAATAAGGACAAACAGGGAGACCAAACTAATCATATGGGCATAATTGTCTTACTTACTCAAGTAATGGCAATTTTGCATTTAATGAGCCTCATCAATAAACACGATTTTTCCACGGAAATAAGAATCAATTTAAAGCTGCTCTAAAGCCAAATTTTGATCCAATATGGGCTTAGAACGAGATCTTTTCGCAAAATTGCTTTCATTGATGCCAAATTTCCAATTCCATACAGTTTCACATTAAAAGCGGCTACAGTTTATTCTGTATGTACATAGATTGCTTTGGCATGTTGCTTATTTTCTGTCATATAGAATGTATTTGATACGAAATTTATCTATAACACGGTAAAAGCGAGGTCATTTGGTCAATTATGATAGCCAAGGGTGACCAGATAGCAATGGTTTAGATAGTTTTCCCAATTCTTATATTTCAACAGCTGTCGAACGTTTGCCGAACGTGTGAAAATAATTAGAACATATTATCGAAATTCCGGTTCAATTGTAAATACGCAAGTTAATTTCGTGATGAGATCGGTCATAATCATGGCTTCAGTGTGCGGGCATTTCGTCGCGCCATGAAAAAGTTTGAGCGTGAATACACTCTTTTTGATCTTAAGCCACCAACCAAACAGAGATTGGCGCGAAATAAAGAAAAAATAACCGAAGAAGACCCAGAAATGTAGATTCGGCGCTGATTAGCTGAACAGCCTATATCCGAACAAGATTATAATGACGCAAGAATTGAAACCGGAGTTCGCTAATGGGTCACTGGAAATGTTGGCCGGAGATCCGGGTTTTGGTTAAAAAAAAATCATTTTCTCGGACGAGGCCCATGTTTGGCTCAGCGGCTATGTCAACAAGCAAAATTGTCGTTATTGGAGCGAATACAATCCACAAGTGTTCGGTCATGTATCAATGCATTCACAAAGATTGACTGTGTGGTGCAGTTTGTGGATTCGAAATGAGGAAGAAGATACTATTATCGTCAATGGTGTCAGGTATAGAGCGATGTTAACCGACTTTTTCAGTCGGAGTCGGACAATATCGATATATCCGAGTTATGTTTCTAACAAAACAGCGGTATAAACTATACAAGCGACTTAGCACTCGAAGTTGTAATGAAGAAATTTGACTGCGGCTTGAAGCACTACCAGCAAAGCCGAGGCGATGATTTGAATTATGTGCTATTACACACATAATTCCATGAACGTAGCTTCAAAATAATGCCAGAATCAATTTTATATCTCTTACCTTTTTTTTTTTTTAAATTTAAATGTTGTTTACTATCGTTCTTATTTGGTCACTCTTTAACTGTTTATCGAATTGGAGAACTATTTTCAAAATACAATAAGTTTGAATGATACGTAAGCGTGTTTCTGGTGTAAGTCTATTAATGATGATTTGTCAAACAAAACTGAACATATATGTCAAAAAACTGTCAAAACTGTGAAGTTTATTTGTCAGGTCTTCAGCTTTAATAGTATATCGGTAGTCATTTTTTTAGCTTTCTGGATAAACCTTATATGTTATACCTATCACATATTTGTATGCCCAAAAGTCTTAAAGTGATAGAGCCTTCAAGTCTCTCGACTTCTGAACAGTTGCTACAGATGGATGTTGTTTTAAAAACATTTACTAATTTTTTAGTATTTAACCTATGTTTGTTTTTGTTTTGTTAAAGGCAGTTAATCTTCCAATATTCCAATTTAAATATTTAAAATATCCCTGACCCTAAATCTCCAACGTGATTTGAAGATTCTAATCTAGTGTCTACATTAGACGTCCAATGTATGAAGTACTACTTTATTGTTAATATAGTCCTTCTGATATTTGATGTTGCTCTTCGTGTAACTTAATAGGAGCAATTAGTGTTACTCAGTAAGCCTGCGTAAATTGTGTCTTCTAAATCTTTAGATATCTATTTGATTCCGCAGGTCTACGAAAAATTATCTGGAGTAAGCGTGATTTAAAAAAATAAAAAATAAAAAAATAGATTTATACACTTAATTTATTTATATATACATACATTATGTATGAATACAGGCATTAAAACTCCAAAAAGCAGTTCAGATAAAACATAATGTACGTTTAGAGGCCAGTGTATTCACAGTCAAGAAAAGGGTTGTATTAATCTTAAGTTTGTTACTTAAACATTGTTGCTTAACCGTAATTTTTTTTATGTAATTAACAAGGTGTGAGCGTTGCATTCATGAAAATAAATAAAAACACAGATTTGGATAAATGCTAATACCATTTATTGTCACGAAATAAGAGCACAACGTCCCTTGTCACCTTGTTGCACTTATCAATCCAACTTACAACTCACACCCCTTGAATATCATATCATACACCTTTCTTTAAATCCTTTGAATAATCCTTTTCTTATTTATTAATCCTCTTTCATATAAAACAACAACTACACATTCTCGTGTGTGTTTTATTTTTTTTCTTTTTGTTTCCTTTTTTATCGTATAATTTTCTGTCCTGTAGGAAAGGGACGAGGCATGGACTCCATTCCTAGCGAAGGTGAGAGATACGTTTCTTTTCTTTTTTTTTTTTTTTTTTTGTTTTAAGTTTTTAATTTAAATTAAAAAAAAAAAAAAAAAAAACTATTTATGTAATATATTTGCGTTGTATTTGTCCGTTAACTTGTGCTTTTTTTCAAAATTTTATCTATTAACACAATTTTTGTATACCAAGTCTAAGTGCCTGTTGATATTGCGTTTAAACTGCTTGCAGGACACGTCAATGTCTTATATATGTTTTTTTTTTTTTTTTTTTTTTTTAAGTAAGGAAATATTGAAGATGTAGATATGTATCTGAAATGTTTTCATTTGTTATGATGTAATGGATCTGCCTATAAATGACCGACCAGGTACGCAGTGTTGGTTTGTTACTGCATGTACTTTTTTTCTATTTACTGGATATGTATTTACATTGAAAGGTGATTTATTTATATTCGTATGTAAATATTTTTATAATTTCCTCTCAATTTAACATTTAACAAAAGTCTTTTGAGGCTTAATAATCATAAAAGGGGCAATTTTGGTTGTTTTCATTTTTTCAATTTGTTTTTAGCTGACTAATATTAGTTTTAAAATCTGGGTTTAGCTGACTTTAAACATCGTAAAAATATAGATATGTATTGTAGATAGCAATATTTATACAGATTATAGTTATATGTAGTCAAATTATAAAGATCTTTGGCCGAGTCTATAGCTATTTTTACTGTTTTAGATTTCAATGGCGCTTTCAGTAAGGAAACCTGACGCAAATTATAATTGAAAATAATTTCTCTTAAACTTTGGTATCACATCTCAAGGATATGAAATTAAGTTGCTGACATGTCTCCACCATTTATTTCGAAAATGAGTGGCTCTTAATGTGCGTTTTTATTTATTCTACTTCGGAGATATGCTTCTGATATGCTATATGATGTACTGTAGCTCCTCTTACATCAGGATCTATTGTGTTATGAGATTAATTCCGTTTGAATTGACCAGTGTTTTTGTGTGCGTGTGTTTTTTTTTTTTTTTTACAACTTTTTGTGCAATGTGTAACGCATATAATTTCCTTTAATTCTACATATTTCTTTCACTCGTCTGCTGTGCTCCTGCGCCATTTGTGGAGTTTTTTCTTATTAGATTACGTTTTTTTTAAACCTGCGGACACTTTATTTTTCCTTTCCGATGTGTATATAAAACCTAGACGAATGAGTGTCGTGTACGAGTATAACAAATCATTAAATTTAAGCATATGCGACATCGGATGTTTTCAAACACATCATACTAAATAAGAACTGCATTAGTTGCGTTCAATAATGCAGATTTTCTGCAGAACTAATTTAGTCAAACTGTAGTATCATTGTGTTCATAAACGGCAACATATCGTTATACTTGCGCCGATTGATTAGCCATTTAGAAGATTTTAGTGCGGAATAGTTTTGTTTTTTTGAAAAGAAAGGATCTAAGAACTATTGAAATGTGTAATAAATATAAATAACCTTTTTCTTTTGAAAAAAGGAAATCTAAGATTTGGCTGAATATTACTTATTTTACACAAGCATGATTTTTTTGGACACAAAACAAATGACGATCATACTAAGATATACCTACTGATAAATGATAGAAAATGGAAATACTGACGTTTATGAACTTACCCATCGTTATTGCAATTTCCTTAGTGGTTAACGACAGGGCTTATATATTTAAATTTTGTTCATTGAATAATCGTTAAATGGCATATATTCTGTCTTATCTTCTAATTATTAAGGGTTATCTAAATGGCTATCACGTTGTTGTTCATGATAGTGCTATAGTGAGAAGTCCTACCTCAATAGAAAATATGCACGACGTAAAAAGGCAATGGGAGTTGTGCACTGCCTTGGTGTACTACAACTTAATTTCGAATCCTCCGGTTGTTCTCGCTGTCCATTAAATCTTAAATCTCGGGTATATTTTGAGATTCAAGCGCCGTTCTTATAACATCACTGAGAACTCTATCGAACTTCATGGAATTATTGAAGACGATATGCGAATTTTTCAAAGTGTCATGATTTTTCTTCATGATTATCCGTTCTAGTCAACTGACTAGAAGTCGTTCGTATATTTTCAAAGTACGCAACATTAGTTTCACCGTTCGGTAGTTGTTGCAATTTTTCTTTACTTATATAAAGTGGAACAAGAAAGCTTTCCCTGCATTGATAAAGCATACGATCGCCTTTTATCACAAAAATTGAACAAAATCGCGAACTATTTTAATCCTAAATTTCCGATTGTCACCCATATTTCGGTGGGTATAAAATATGGTCCGGCTGTACATCATATCATGCTCCACACGTTTTCTAGCTGGCGCTCATCATATTCATATGTATTTTATGAACATGTCGCTCCTTTATAATTTGATTCGATTTGACGTTATATAGAAATGCGTTATATTTGTGCCAATTCCGTATTGGCTGAGGGTACTCTACGTTTGGATGTGCCACTAAGGGTCCTAATATTTCTCTACTGCGTAATGGGATAGAAATAAATCTGGTGCCGTGTTTATGAAAGTGAGTGTTATGATATTTTGTCTTTTTTTTTTTCTCTCATAAATGCATACAATTCCGGATGATTACGAAAGATACCTGAAGGAGCTTAGAAATCTAATATTCTAAGATGATAAAGAAAGATTTTTTTTTTTTCTAACCGAACAATAAGTTGTGAGAGTGCAACGGAATTATGTTAGGTTTCCAGAGTGCGTATATCGCCCGCACGTATATCGTATATTCGCCTAACTAATGTTAGGCTAATCCTAATGACTAGTCGATTGTATTGCATGGCGCATTTGGCAATGGAGTTATTTTTACATTATAAAATTTCTTTAAGTTCTTGAATTGTTGGCAGGAGAAGGTTTAGAGCTTGCGAGTAATAGCGGCAGTACCTTCTACGTAAGATACCTTTAAAGAAAAGGTACACATTCGACTTTGGAACAAAACAACCAGAGAGTAATAATGATAGCAAGTTAATTTTTTTAGACCGTCGACCGATAAAAGCTTTGCTGCTGAGATTATGTTGTTGGAGACTTTTTTTTACCTATTCTCCGGAAGTGCTAGGTTAGAACTCTAAGGTCCATTTTTTCGTGTAAATCAAGGCAAACATGAGTAGCAGGGTCCATCTAGTGTCATCCAATTGTGCACGGTAAGGACTTGTGATATTTTACAGACTCCGAACATAGGGAAAGTAAGAAACTTTTACATAGGGAAAATTTCACTTTCTGAGCTTCACCACTGCCAGCCGATAGATGCTCTTCTGCCCGAGAGCAACTTCATAATATCGCGTTCATAAAACCTATCTTTATCTGCAAGAAACTTATCTATGTAGGTGCTGTTAGATGAAGTCTTCAGAAGCAATTATTATACCATTCACGGAATTCTGTAAGGAGTGAAACAAGTGAAAGTTTGATGACGCCAGATCTGAGCGGAGTGGAGTGGAGTGGAGATGGTAAAACATCTCAGAAATATGCAGCAATTTTTGCCGTGTGACCAAACTTGTGTGTGAAGCACCACACCCTCACGATTGATCAATTCGATTAGATGGCGTCTCTTAATTTCTGTAGCTGTGCACAGTAGACATAACACATTACCTTACATTACACACATTAACCGTTTTGTTATTTTGAAGCAGCTCATAGGAGATTCGTCCCTTTCAATCCCATCCGACTAGCTGACAGCATCAACTTTTGGTGGAAGTCCTCTTTTACTTTCTTTCCTTTCCGATACTCCATCTCACCTACTTAACTTGTTTTTCAGCTGACATTTATGCACACAGTTAATTTTTTTGTCACCCGTGATCATACGCTTCAAGACGTCTTTGCTTTCAAGATAAAATTCAAGTCATGCAGTATCCAAATATCGCATTTCTTTATGAAGCTTGGCCAAGCTTAAGGTCTGCTTGTCCAATCGTTTAGAGATATCCCACTAATGTCACAACAATGTTGTTCCCCACCCTATTGTGCGTGTACTGTGCTGTGCTCATATAACAAATATCTCAATGAATGTCATCATATCCTAAGAAATATTCCTTTAACAACAATTATGATAAATTTTCTTTTGGTTTTTTTTATTTTTTATAGAAAATAGAGGCGAGTTCTTGGAGAAACTCTTGAGGGCACGCTCAGCAGTCCGACCGGGCACACCGTCACAGCCAATCCTACCAACAGTGTCAGTCCTACGTTTAGTAGTCGGAAACTGGGTACTTCAAAGTCAAAAACAAAATCAACTTCATATCCATAATTCCGAGGGTCATCAAGTGACAATTCTGCAGGATGATCTACCTGGCTTTATATTCGAGAGCAATCGTGGCACAAAGCACACATTCACTGCGGAGACTAGCCTCGGTCCAGACTTTGCTTCTGGTTGGTCTACTACAAAGAAGAAGAAAATCAAAACCAAAACCGAAGTTCAAAAGAATCAAGTAAAAAATCTTGCTCGAGAACTCTACAATAAGTACTTTAAAGCAGCACAAGCTGTCCCGAGAGGGGCTGTAGCTAAGCTTACCGGAATTGTTAAGCTGATCGAGGTGGCTTTGGAGGAACAACGTATCTCACCGAACTCAAATTGGCAAGATAAGTTATACAGTGCTCTGAATGAACTTACAAAATTACTTCATGAGGATGGAGTTGTGAGCGCCTATGAAATGCACAGTTCTGGGCTTGTACAAGCGTTAGTTGCTGTTCTCTCGAAGAACTACTGGGATAATGGGTTGTCTAGGAACAGGATGAATAAATTACAAAAACAGAGAATTGCTATTTTCAAGAATTGCATTCTCAACAGCAAGAGTGATAAAAAGAATACCGCTGGCATTCTTGTACAGAAATTGGTTTCGGTGTTGGAAAGCACTGAGAAATTGCCAGTGTACATGTATGACGCTCCTGGTACTGGATATGGTTTACAGATTTTAACGAAGCGTCTAAGGTTCCGGTTGGAACGCGCAGCCTGTGAGACTACACTATTTGATCGCACCGGAAGGACTTTAAAGATGGAACCCTTGGCCACTGTTGGTCAATTGGCAAAGTACTTGTTAAAGATGGTAGCAAAGCAGTGGTACGACATGGATAGGGGTACATTTGTGTATTTGAAAAAACTAAAAGACTACAAAGCTGGTATGGTATTTAAGCATGAATATGACTTTGATGAGGAAGGGTTGATATACTTTATTGGGTCGAATGGCAAAACAACTGAATGGGTTAATCCAGCACAGTATGGGCTTGTTCAAGTCACCAGCTCTGAGGGTAAGTCTTTACCGTACGGCAAGTTAGAGGATATTTTATCACGTGACAGCATTAGTGTTAACTGTCACACCAAAGACAACAAAAAGGCATGGTTTGCTATTGATTTGGGCTTATATTTAGTGCCGAATGCATACACTTTAAGACATGCTCGTGGCTATGGTCGTAGTGCTCTACGCAATTGGATGCTACAAGGTTCAAAAGATGGAATGAACTGGGTAACATTGGTCACACATTCAGATGATAAAAGTCTTGTTGAGCCTGGCAGTACAAGCACTTGGCCAATTGTCTGTGCCCCCGATGAAAACCAAGGATTCCGACATATTCGCGTCCAGCAAAATGGACGAAACGCTTCGGGCCAGACACATTATCTTAGTTTAAGTGGTTTTGAGATATACGGTCGAGTATCGTCTGTGTGCGAGGATATAGGCAAAGGTGCCAAAGAGGCTGAGGCAAAAATTCGCCGAGAACGACGACAAATTCGTGCTCAATTAAAGCACATTACCAAGGGAGCCCGTGTAGTACGAGGTGTCGACTGGCGATGGGACGATCAAGATGGCTGTGCTGAAGGAATTGTAACTGGTGAGATTCACAATGGGTGGATAGATGTAAAATGGGATCATGGCGTTCGAAATTCATATCGAATGGGCGCCGAAGGTAAATACGACCTTAAATTGGCCAATTGTGATAATTTGTCGGTTTTGGAGGGCGGAAACTCAGTCGCACCGCTATCTAACCTGACTAAAAAAATGGAAAATAAGAGTAATGTTCTAACTAGTCGCAAGTCTAGTTCAACACCATCACTGCCAGAGGCGACTGAGTTGAATAGAAATTCAGTAGCAACCTCAGAGCAAGCAGCTTCAGCTGACAATCTCGCCTGGAAACAGGCTGTCGAAGCAATCACTGAGAATGTATTCTCGTCCGCAAAATCTGATATTGTGACAGCAAGTCCAGATGGAAAGGATTCTTGTGTATCTTCAGTTGTGGTTCACAATTCTCTAAGGGAGAGAGAGAATATCACAGACTTGTCAGCTATCAATAATTCAATGCAAGGGATTAACGCAAATATCGTTTCTGATTTGGCTACAATCACCGAAAACCTGGCACTAACAGATAATGTTGTTGGTGGTAGTAGCGGTGGTAACAACTCTGCCAAGAATACTTTGGCTGGACTATTGGCGGGTGGATCCAGCAGCACTGGTGGTGCAACTTTAATTCGTCAGCAAAGTTATAGTGAGGATAATAACAAATCATCAAACATCGAGGCAAACAACAAGATGAATGCAAGCAATTCTGTGAACAGTATCAGCAAAAGTCTATTAGTTAATTTAAGAGCCAATTCTGGGCAGCGAGTATCTCAATTCTCCACTGATGCAATGGAAGTCATTGATAAAATGCGCGGTGGAGTTGATATGATTCGTAATAATACAAACAACATCCTTTCATCAGATATTCTATCAATTCCATCATCAAATCTCCTAGCACCAGGTGTCAAAATTCCTTTACCCAAATCACATGATCCGACTGCAAGTGGTACAACTATTACATCGGCTGCTCCTACCGCATCGAACACTGGAAGCACTACCATTCAGAAACCTGATGAGGTGATGCACTTTAAGAAGCAGCTTGTCGAAAAGCACTTGGGAGAGTGTTCAGCTGGTAATAAAGATTCCGGTACGATTAACACAAAGACCACAACACCACTGTCAGAGAATACACCGGTTGCAGGTACAAATACCACTGCTGTTTCAAATCAAATGAGTGTAAGTGTACCCAATCTGACCACTACTTCAGTATCAGAAGCACCAGCACAGCCAGATACAGCAACACCCACAAGACTCTTGGAAACATTTGCTGCAATGGCTCGCCGTCGTGCATCGCAGGGTAATAACATACAAAACGACCAGAAGATCAATAACTCTAATTCGAACGAGCGCAATAATCAAAATTCAGGAACAGGTTTCTTCCCACGTGGGCCTACATCAGTGACAAGTTTAGTTAAGTTGGCTTTGTCTAGTAATTTCCACTCAGGATTGCTGAGCACTGCTCAGAGCTACCCAAGTTTATCATCAAATAATGCTGGTAAGTAATATACAGATTTCTTAACTGTCAGGAATTTTATTAATAGTTTTTTGTTCAATCTTGCAGCTAACAACTCTGGATCAAATGTTGGAAGTGGAGCAAATCCATCATCTGGTAATCAAGTGTCTTCATCGATAAATCCAGCGTTGACAATGAGCCTTACATCGACGTCCAGTGATAGTGAGCAAGTGTCTTTGGAAGATTTTCTTGAAAGTTGCCGAGCACCTGCTCTACTTGGTGATATGGAAGATGACGACGATATGGATGAAGACAACGACGACGAGGAGAACGAAGATGAATATGAAGAAGTTGGAGTAAGTATCTTTGAATATATACTCATATATGTTTTGTTTATTACTCTCCCTTTTATCATGTCATGATAGTGACATGTCGCCTCCTCAATCGAAATACGTTAACAGTAAATTATTAGTAAATTAGCAAGTTCTCACTTGGGTAGACCTTTCTTTCTTGTTTCATTCTATAGACAATTGGAAAACTAACAGAGTGTCTCACTCTTTCCTCTTACAGAGTACCCTTCTGCAGGTAATGGTGTCCCGGAATCTTCTTACCTTTATGGATGATGAAACACTAGAGAATCGTCTTGCCAGCGTGGGCAAACGAAAGTCCTGGGATGATGAATTCGTTTTGAAGCGTCAATTCTCAGCGTTAATTCCGGCTTTTGATCCACGACCAGGCCGTACTAATGTCAATCAAACGTCTGATTTGGAAATTTCTCCACCCGGATCCAGTTCGGAGGCAGCTAAAACTAGCGAATATGTCGCTATCCAGCAACCAGCATTGTCTTTAACTTTGAAAGGTCCCGGCATTGGGGGAGTACCAGATGTCGAAGTCGATTTACGTAACACAGAATGGTCAATATTCCGTGCAGTTCAAGAGCTTCTTCAAGCTACGCAGCTAACAAAAACCGATAAATTCCGTAAAGCATGGGAACCAACCTACACAATCGTATATAAGGAAGCACTACCAAATGATAGTAGCAGTGCCGGGGATGATGATGGACCCAATACTCCTGTAATTTCAGTTAAAAGTGGAGCATCGACTTTATCACCTAACTCACCGATGCGTAGTGGTTTTACAACATCGGAAAATATAAATTGCAGTGTAGATGATGTGTTGCAATTATTGAGTCAACTAAATGCCATCAATCATAAAGAAAGAGAGAAATCCTGTGAAAAAGGAGATTGCAACGAAGAAGACGACAATTCGAATTGTGTTTTACCACCAGATATGTTTATGAGCAAAAAGATAACTAATAAACTACAGCAACAAATACAAGATCCGTTGGTTCTTTCAAGTAATAGTTTGCCCACGTGGTGTGAGGATTTAAATCAATCGTGCCCGTTCTTATTTCCCTTTGAGACTCGTCAGTTGTACTTTAATTGTACAGCCTTTGGGGCTTCTCGTTCGATTGTATGCTTACAATCACAACGTGATGTTACATTGGAACGCCAACGAATGCCAGGATTAAGTCCACGTCGTGACGATCAACATGAGTTCCGAGTGGGTCGTCTAAAGCATGAACGTGTGAAGGTTCCACGAATCGATAATCTTCTTGATTGGGCAATGCAAGTGATGAAAGTCCATTGCAACAGAAAGTCAGTTCTTGAAGTAGAATTTGTTGGAGAAGAAGGAACCGGTCTGGGACCGACACTTGAATTTTATGCACTCGTCGCAGCTGAATTGCAACGTGCTGATTTGGGAATGTGGCTGTGTGAAGATGAAGAACAAAGTTTAGCCACTGAAGATCAATACATTCATCTCGGTCAAGGTAGCAAACCAGTTGGCTATTATGTAAGTCGTAAAGATTGTGGTTTGTTCCCAGCACCACTTCCACAAGATTCGGAAATTTGTGAGAAAGTCTCAAAATACTACTGGTTCCTTGGTGTGTTTATAGCCAAGGTATTACAAGATATGCGTCTAGTTGATTTGCCACTTTCAAATTCATTCCTTCAATTGCTCTGCCACAACAAAGTTTTATCCAAATCGAGTGCTATTCAGGCAGTAAAAGGATGCGATGATTTGATGATGTCTTCTATAATGTCAGAAGATTCGGAACTTGCTGATACATGCTCGAAACTTTTAGGCAACGAGTTCCCTGAGTCATGTTGGTATGATGGTGTATTGACACAAGAAAACCTCGCCGAAATCGATCCCATCCGGGCAGAGTTCCTTAAAGAATTACAAGAAATGGTTACTCGTAAGCAAGCAATCGAAATGGATCCACAATTATTACCGGATCAACGTAATCATGCCATTGATAATCTTAAATTGGTCACAAAGAATGGTGAAGTAAATATAGAAGATTTGGCACTGACATTCACATATCTGCCTAGCTCACGCGTATATGATTACTCATATGCAGAACTGGTACCAAATGGTGCTGCTATTGATGTAACAATACATAATCTAGAAGAATACTGTGAACTGTTAATAAATTTCTCTCTACAAGATGGTATTGCTAAACAATTGGAAGCATTTCATCGTGGCTTCTGTCAAGTATTCCCTCTGAAGAAGTTAGCTGCATTTAGTCCTGAAGAGGCGCGTATGATGATTTGTGGTGAACAGCATCCACAATGGACAAGGGAAGATCTCATCAATTACACTGAACCGAAATTGGGTTATTCTAAAGATAGGTAAGTTATATTTTATTAAAGCAAACAAGAATTATATTCTAATAATTGTGATCTAGCCGTTGAGGCTGAGCTTCGTAGGAATTTGGGTGAGTAATGTACTGAATTGTAAAATAAATCTTAGCTGTCTTTATCTGTGTTGGGTGGACCATTCCTCCTAATAAGGAACTTTTCGTCGTCTTTGCAGTTTTTCTTAAGCGCTGTTCACTCAAAAAGCGATTACTAGGTTTCATTAGCTGCCTCAGTAGATTTTTATTAGGCTTTGGTATTTCTTTCTTGCATAGCACCTTTTAATATCACCGATCGCGTTATTGTTGGGGTTTTTCATATTAAGTAATGTTCCGTCTATATTCTCAGTATCGATTGTAAGTGTCGTATTCCGGGCATTTATTATCATTTATTATCTACTACCCTTTCTTATCGGCTCATTATTGTGGTGCCTAACTCCAACTACGTTGTGACTTGGGTTAATATTTCGAGCTCGAAAGGTTCAGGAATTCAAAGTACTATAGACGCTAGATGTTTAACTGGAGCAAAGTTGATAAACTGAAGCCGGGTTTCAGAAGTGTTGTCATATGCAGTCGTTTCTTCGTTTACGGTTCCAAAGATATAATCTTTACTTTTGCGTTAAGATTATCCAAATAATGAACTAAATTTGATTTTAGGGCTTCCTATGGGTGCATTTGCTTATTCTTTGAGATCAATATTAATAAATTTAGCTTTGATGCTAGTCTTCATCAATCCGGAAGCTTAACATTTCCTGCCTAATTTATAGTAGTCACATTTTTTTGTCTTTCTTTTTTTTTACGGCTCATCCCGTCAGATTGTGCGGTCATAAACGCTTGGGCGTTTTCGACATGTGTATTGTTGAAGTACGTGGTTCCATTTTTGTTTTAGTTACATACGTGTTATCCGAAAACTATTTGTTGCTGTGCTTTATTGCCTACTCAAATTGGGAGACAATGACATTGTTTGGCTTAACCTCAAATATGCATAACTGCAACACCTTTTTTGAGTGTGCGAAATTACCATATAATCAGAATTATACTACAGTGCCCCGAAACAAGTAAAACTTGTTGCACGTTCTTTCAAATCATTGGCAAACCCGTTTCATCCTCCATCCCAATGCTTATTTATAGTAATATGTATTTTAGGTCAGCTCATAGATCTCAATGCATACAAATTTGCTGTTTCAGATGTTTCACTTCTTTTTTAAGAAGTGTCCTTCCTTCTTCATGTATTAGTTAAACTGGATTTGTCCAGCTCGTCCCTACGTCTAATTTAAGTTGTCTTGCGAGGTTGCATCGTCAAAATTGAAAAATATCCCATTTCCGGTATGTGTGTCAATCACAATTACGTTGGAATGACCGCATTTTTGACGTTGTAAAAAATGCTTAGGATTCCTCACGAGTTGTAAGAAATACTTTCCCCTGTCTGATCTGATCGCATTTAACAACCTAAAATTGGAGTACAATGCCCACATCTTGATAGGAGGCTCGTATAACCTCTGCACTTTCTAGATGGTATTCAAAGCCGTGACATAACACATGGGCTGAAAAGTCAGTGCCGTTTTTTTTTTTACAAAATTCAACTTTATTTATCAATATAGTTGCTTTTTCAATAAATCTCTTTCCGGTGAGCATTCTTTTGAGGTCTGCGAAGAGGAAATAGTCGCTGGGTGCCAAATCTGGAGAATACAGTGGGTGGAGAAACAATTCGTAGCCGAATTTATTCAATTTTGCCATCGTTTTCATCGACTTGTGACACGGTGCATTGTCTTGATGAAACAGCACTTTCTTTTTCTTCAAATGCGGCCGTTTTTCTGCGATTTCGTCCTTCAAACGCTCCAACAACGCAATGTAATAGTCGCTGTTGATAGTCTGCCCCCTTTTGGAGATAGTCGATGAAAATTATTTCATGTCCACTGCGTGCACCATCTTCGGTGCTTGTATGACCACTTTTAAATTTTTCAATCCAATTGCGAATGGTTCGTTCGGCTGGTTCAGAGTCCGGGAAATACTTATCAAGCAATTTCTTTGCATCGGCTGCATTTTTTCCCATCAAAAAGCAATGATAAATCAACACACGAAATTGCTTTGAATCCATTTTTTCACAATAACAAAAGTTGCTTCACTCACAACGCTGTATCTCGAGAACTAATCGTCCGACAGCTGTCAAATTTATACACGTATCTTTTGAAGATTGGTACTTACTGAAAATGGTTTAATTCAAGTGGTGCCCTCTATTAGAAACGGACTTTTCAGCCCATTCATTGTTAAAACTTATAATTGACGCATATATTGCCCATGTTCAACACCAAAGTAATACCTATTGCCTTACCCTTTTCTCGCTATTTTAGCCGCCAATGCTTCAAAAAAAAATTATAAGTGGTATTTCACCCCTTCAAACTTTCAGCCGTCCCCCTATGATTTATTCTCAAGCCCACTGTCCCAAACCGTACAATTCTCTAATGGAATTCCTTGCCAAGCTAGTTCTAGTCATTATAACCTGCAAACATTAAAAACCAATATACAATATTATCTATAGACCTTTCCTTTTTTATCTTCCTTTGCCTGCGTTGTGTGCAAACATTTTAAGGGTACACAAAATGCTTTGAGAGCGCGCTTATTATAAATATTATAAAAACAAAATTCCTATCTCTATAACTAATTATGTATGTATTTACACTCTGGTATAGAAGTCATAAATGCATTTTGCTTTCCTACCTATTAATGCATCCTTCAATTACAAAAACATTTTTTATAACTGCCGCTGATTGGCTTTGCTCATCTATTGGTAACTAAATTATTTGATAGGAAATACAATTATTATAGCTAAAAACAAAGCTACGAGTATCAGTTTTTTTTTTATTTTAAAAACAATTTTTTCTCTTTCTAGCCCTGGTTTTCTACGCTTCGTAAATGTACTCCTAAGTATGACTGGCCCCGAACGAAAAGCATTTTTACAATTTACTACCGGCTGTAGTAGTTTACCCCCAGGCGGACTGGCAAATCTTCATCCACGGCTAACAGTCGTACGAAAAGTAGACGCTGGAGAGGGTAGCTATCCATCGGTTAATACATGCGTACACTACTTAAAACTGCCCGACTATCCGACCGAAGAGGTAATGAAAGACCGTCTACTAACTGCAACGAAAGAAAAAGGATTCCATTTAAATTAAGTCACGCAAGGAAGTTTTTTTTTTCTTCTTTTTTTTTAATTTGTACACAAACCTACAAGTGCTAGAACCCTCTTATAATTAAAAAAAAAAAAAAAATAATAATAAAAAAACACTTGTTACCAAAATTAATAAATAATTCTAATAATTAACAATAAAAAAAGGAAAAGAAAAAACATGTGCGCCTTCGTTTAACAAAAATCAGAATGTGACACGTACTTAAAATTCACTGCACTATCCTCCTCTCCTAATCTATTGCATTCTCAAAAACTACTTCACATGCACGCAATAGCTTTTACACATTCATTCAAACATGAGGGGCGGGGGGTGGGGTGGGCAAAATCGCGAAAACAAACTACGTGTGCACATTGTGTTCCTCTTTTTTTTTCTAACATAAAAAAATCATACAACTTTTGTGTAAATAGTTTTTAATTTATTGAAATATAAATATATTTGATAATTAAGTCTAAGCAATTTTAATAATATATATAACAAAAATAAAACAAAACAACAACAAACTTATGAACAAAAGGTGAGAGTAAAACTTGAAGATATATACAATTTTCTATATGTATGTACCTAGTTTAGTATAAACAGACATATAACAAAAATAAATGAAACAACTTTAGGTGATTTGTTTAGCATCGCCTGTTTAGAATTTAAAAAGCCGTTACACAATAATTACATACAACATCTCTAAATATATATGTATATGTACACTACAGATGCTAAAATAAATATCTTTTTTAATAATTTTATCAAATAAAAACTTGCAACACTAGGTACACACAATTTATCTGATTTGAAAATTAATTGCAAGACAGGCATAAATCATAAAAAAATAAATAATAATAAGTAAGTGGTGTTGTAAAAAACAAGAAATCTAAAATCAAATAAACTACAATGAAAAATATACCTTTGATAATGTTAATATTACATAAATTCAAACAAACTACTTAATCGTTTTACTTTTTATCTACGCCCTTATACTTTGAATTTGTTTGTTGTTTTTTTTTTTCATGTTTCTTTTTTTGATAAAACTTTTTTTTTGTTATGAGTTTGATTAGCGTTTTCCTTAGGAATCCCAATAATTATATAAATTGAAAGAAAAACTCTGCAATGTCACAGAATTTTATCAATAAATAAATAAGAAAACAAAACAATAAAAGCATTATAAATGGGGAAATACATACTTCCTCTTCTCTTTTTTTTAAAAAAAAAAAAAACTAAATTTAAAAATAAATAACAAAATCACAATATGGACAACAATTTGAATCCACAAATTCATATTTAGTCTATATATATATATACATATATATATATACATACATACATACAATATTATATTATTAATTGATAAATAAAAATGTTGAATTATTATTCTAGAAAATAAACAAAAAACAAAACAACTTGGAAAACAAATAAATGATTAAATATTAAAACTAGTTGAGTATTTAGTTTTTTGTTACAAACATGTGAAGCTCTTCCTCAAACTTGACAATTTTGAATTTAATTTGTGAACGCACTCTTCACTAATCATCAAACTGTCACTGTCAATTTATTCAGTAAACTCAACATTTTCATCATGGTAAAGTACACTAACGAGCAACGTCTGCAAACGTTCTCATTTTTGGCTCAATGGGTTCGTCAATAAGGAAAATATGCGTCATTGGTCAGGTGAAAACCCACGTGTGCTTTATGAATCGCCACTTCATCCATAAAAAATAACTGTTTGGTGCGGTTTGCATGCCGGCGGTGTTATTGGGCCATATTTTTTCGTCGACGATAACGATCGTCACGTTACTGTGAATGGTCAGTGTTATCGCGCCATGATCACCGATTATTTTTGGCCCGAATTGGAAGATATGGACTTGGACGACATGTGGTTTCAGCAGGCTGGTGCCACAAGCTATACAGCACACGCTACAATCGATGTATTGAAGAGTAAGTATGTTGAGCGTGTTATCTCAAGACATGGGCCAGTCGATTGACCACCTCGTTCGTGTGATTTAACGCCGCTTGACTATTTTCTGTGGGGCTACGTTAAGTCATTGGTTTATGCCAACACGCCGAAGACGTTGGAAGAATTCAGAGCTAGCATTGAACGCTAAATAGCGGCCGTTTCGGCCGAAATGTGTGGCCGAGTCGTTAAAAATTGGGTCCAACCAATCGACCGCTGCAAACGTGCCCACGGTGGCCATATGAACGAAGTCGAGTTCCATTCATAAATGTTTTGCTTGTACTTTAAGCCAATAATAAAGTTTTTGAAATATCTTAAATGGTTTGTTTTTATTTAAAGAAAAAAGTTGTCAAGTTATTAGGAAACCCTATATATAGTTAAAAATAATTGACTCTCGGCCAACATTTGTGACGAAATTAAGACAATTAAGACAGAAATCGTTTTAATGCTATGCAATAGTTAATGAGATTAATGAGCGGAAAGTACTATCTGAGGCTTCTTTGTCAGACCATAGGTATATCAAATTTAAAATTGTCTCAGCCTTGTTGAAAAGGAGTAATTCGCGGAAAACCAAGTCCGCCCATATTATAAGAGATTTATTACCCATTTCTTAAAATTTGTACAACCTTAACATACACATTCTGCAAAGCGCGAGCATTGTGATTTAGCGTTGTTTTGAAATCAAAGAGTCGTTCACAGGCATATATCATCACTCAACAGGGCGAAAATGAAAATTGTTTACAAGCATTCAAATATATTCATGGCAAGAAAATGACATCGTATGTGGATAGGTTATAAAGAGCTTTTAGAAAGAGAACCAAGAAAAAGTTCGACGAATTCGAAATCCAAATAACGTAGGACGATTGGAAACCGATTGATTTAAATTCATTCATCGAATTCCAAGGAAGAAGCCGCTGGTGATCGCTCTCATACGACTTGGTCATCATATCAATAGAAATTTGTTTGGAGTGATGTGACAGCAGAAGATTTGTAAGGATGCTTAAAAACTCTGCATTGGATCCCAAGAATAAGTGTTTTCAAAAACGTCATACTAACCAAGAATTGCTTTGGTTGTAGTCAATAATGCAGATGGCCAAGGAAATTTTTGATTCTGGAAATGTAAAAACAAACTGTTTTATGTCATTTTTCGCTCTGGAGAGCAAAAAGGAGAGTTGTCCGACCAATCGAAAACGCAATTAGTCAAACTTATTACCCTTGTGTTTATAAACGTGTGGCTGCAAAAAAAGTTAGCATTACTGCGTAATCGTAATCGTTATTTCGAAACTCCAAGGACTTTTAAAATATTACGAACTTCGAGAGAAAAAATATGAAAGTTCGAATATATGAATTATTATTTAACTGCTAATTTTTTAACAAAATCAAAATGTTAGAGGTATATACATACATACATGTATATATGTTTGTACATACATATTATGTATCTACATAATGTGAGTTAATTTTTAGTCTTTCGGAAGAAGTCTTTAATGTTACTGATGTATCTTCCTCATCTTCATCGTTGCTTATTTCATTTGTATCTGTAGCAGATAAAATTTCGCCATCGATTAGAGAACCCGAGTCAGCAACATTTTCATCCACCTGAACTAAGTCATAAAAACTCACACCGCTGATATCAACCATATAGCCTAATTTTCCTGATTTTCTTTTATGAAACCGGATTTTATGAAGCAGTTGAGAATCGTTAGTGGTGTTACAGCTCTCCATGCCTTGTCAATCAATAAAATATCCGTCAGGACCGTGATATTCGCAGTTAGCTGATTGTCGAGAGATTCTGAAAAGAGCTTAATAATTTCTTTGCGATAGAATGTCTTAAAATTATGGATGATGCCTTGCTTGCAATTTGGAAGTGGTATTCGGCGGAAAATAGAGTTTTACATTGAACAATGTAGGGGGACTATTGTGGACAGTGCAATTGTAGAATTTTCCGCTTTTGTCGTTTCATCTCCACGTTAATTGTTAAAAGCCAATCGTTAAAAAGTTCTGTGGTCATCCAAGCTTTAGTTAGCACGATAAGCAGTAGGAAACGATTTCACTCCTTTGAAACATCGCGGCTTATTTGCTCTTTCTATCACTAAGGGCTTCAATTTTTCCAATCCGTCCATATTTGCTGCAAGTAAAACTGTCAATCTCTCTTTACTTTGTTTTCCCTCATGACATTTTTCATCTTTGAAAGTAAAAGTTTTGTCAGGTAAACATTTGAAAAAGAGGCCAGTTTCATCAGTACTAAAAATGTCTCGGGCATCATAGTTTTCTATCAAAGTTTTCAACTTGCCGTGCCAATCTAAGCAAATTGCATCATTAACACTTCCACTTTCCCCACAAACTTTTTTGAACACAACTCCAATTATCTTCTTGAAATTTGTAAGCCATCCTTCACTTGCCGCAAAATTTTTGATGCTTAGAGTAGACGCGAACTGTTTTGCTTTTTCTTCTAATAAGTTTCCGCTAATAGAAATATTTTGTTCTCTACACTGTCTTAGCCAAATGACCAGGCTTTCTTCTTTTCCTTGCTCCAGTAGTTTGAGTAGCATAAATCTTCTCCTTGTGCTTTATTATGGTTGAGAGTGTACTCAGAGGAATCTTAAATTCTTATGCGATATCACTTTTTTTCCCACCTCCATCCACTTTTCCAATTAAATCCTTCTTTTCAGCAATCGTCAACCATTTATACTTTTTAGAACTCATAAACACAAACTTTTAATCTGTAACCAACGAAAACTGAAACTAAACACCAAATGGAAGTGTTGACACACTACACATAACAAATGCTCGTGCAACGATGATTCTGATAACTGTGAATTGTCGATTGTTTGGCGCCTATGAGTTCGAATTAACGCGTCATTTTTTTTAACGTGGTGATGGTTTTTTTTTTTCGAATTACCATGTGTTTAAAAATGTATAGATTTTTTTCGAAATATAAAAAGATTTTCAAGGGAACTCGTGATAACTTCGAATTATGGAGAGGTTCGAATTATGGAGAGGTTCGAATTATCGCTGGTTTGAATTAACGAGAGGCGACTATATAATAAAATAAATAAGATTTTTATTTAAAAAAAAAAAATCTAAGATTTCTCTGATTTTTTTCTTATATTTGCACATTTTTGAATGCAAAACAAATGATCGTACTAAAAAATGTCGGCGCAGTGAATGCGATGAAGAATTGCGACTCTATTTACTAAGTCAGAATTGCTGATGTCGTTTATGAACTCACCCTATGTCATGACTGTAATAGAGCATGGAATGAATGAATTCTTTATTTTAGAAATAATTACTTTTACATATATTATCTGCAAAGCCAAGTGGCTTGTCGATCATTTCAATTAGTTGCATTATTTAAGTTCAAAATACAATTAATTTTTTTACGAGTAAATAAGTTTAACAGAAACAAGAATTTAACATTATTTCATTTTGAAACTTAACAATAATTCATTGAAGAGATTGGTTTAAAAACATTTTTTTTCCGAAGGTAATTTAAATTCTTTGGAACTTCATTGAATGTTGCCGGAACAGCTACTGCATATTTTCTTTGACAATATTCATTCCAATATATAGGAACTTGCCAATTTATTTTGTTGTCGTCTGCGCGTGTTTATTGTTTGTTGTGCTGGCATCTTATAGGTCCTGTCATTTTTGAAAATTGACAGTATCTCCATTTTGTACAGTTGCTCTATCGTTAGAAACTGCCTGTTCACATCACCGTTTATTCGACTTGATTTGAGTATTATTTTCTGGATGCTTGAGTGAAGAGAGTTTAAACTTTGGAGCTGTGGCGTGATTCCCCATGCCAAAATGACATACCTTAAGTTAGACTCCACAGGACTAAAAAAGCATTGTTGTAGCACATCTGGTGGACATCAATAGCTCAGATGAAAGAGAGCAAATGCAGAAATTCAAAGCACGTATACTAAATATTTCTTCCAAGTACTCGCATATCCGTGGGTTTGTCTAAATTTTCGGACCTTAATACCATTCAACAGGCCGCTCTATTTTGGGTCAAGTTTCTTGATGCCTTTTTTTTTACTCCTTTTTGACCGCAACTTATGTATATTTTTTGGTGGCTTTCGGGCTGGATTTTCCGACGACTATGGCACTAGCAACTGTGTTGCTCAGGCTAAAGGATTGGTTTTATTAATTTTTTGAATTAATTTCCATAAAATTGACCCAGTTCAATTACCAGTTTGTAGTTCTTTTAAAATTGAATCGATTTGACGTTTTTTACAATTTCTTTACAATGCAAAACCTCATGTGGAAAATTGTAACTATTGGCAGGATGGAGAAATGAATTACTCTCAGGTTTTTGTACAAAATTGTATAATTTTAAAGACCTGAAAAAGACCTAATCTTTGTTAGGTCCATCTTCGCCATCTTTAATCGAAACCTCGAGCTGACATTTTAGGGGTACCTTAACCCCTTGAGTGCGCGCTTGAAAAAAAAAATAATAATAATAACGCGCATATGTACATGCATTTACGTGCCAGCTTTCCTTTACTTTCCATTCCACATATAAATACGTTTTTTTTTTTTTTTTCTCAAAAAATTATCTGTACTACACTCAACCTAGATGAAGTCTCTTGTCTCTGGTCCCAGGAGCTCTGACTTATTGCACGACAATTATTTGGCTTTTGGTCGACTTGACGTTATTATGTCGATGTTGTTATCTCGATGGTGAACTCAGGACTTCACGTCACATTTTATTTCAGTCATGTCATAAATCATTTGCCTTTTAACATGATTTGCACGAGCACCATTGTGTTCATATTCAATTGTTGGTGCGACTGAACGATCAATCAAATTCGTGAAAGCGTATGCAACCCATTTTCAGTTTCTTTCTCATTCAATTTAATTGTGTGGACTCCATATTTACGGAGCGTTTTAATGTTGTCATGCCTCATATATCTGGCCCCCACCGCTGTTCGGTAAATTCTTCTGCCAATCGAAAGCATCTGTAAATTACTAAATTGCAATAATATTTGTTCCTGTCATTTTTATAACAAAAAATGGAAGAGAGTTGATTGTCGAAGTGAGCCTATCGGTTGAGTTTCCCTTCTACCTTTGTCCACAATTTAAAATGAGGTCTTCCTTTACTGCGTTGTCCCTTTGGAGCATTGCTGTCCATAGGTCGTTGTCCCTTCAACACACACGGAACCGAATGTTTTTCGAATGATTTTTCTCTCGAAAAGGCTAGGGATATCTTTATCCGCTTTCGATAGGGTCCATGCTTCTGCGTGATTAAGTAGGATTGGGATGATCAAGATAAGAGCCTCCTTAGATTTTCGGGATAGGTCCTTACTAACAAATGCCTTCTTAGCCAAAAGAAACAACAATTGCCAAGAGTGTCTCTTCGTTTTTTGCTCAGGTGTTGCTGACGGAATTCATAGCAGAGCCAAAGTAGGCAAAGTCCTTTACTAACTGGAAATAATAGGCTTTGTTTACTCTTAGATATAACAGCATCCAGTGTAACAGGACGTACATACTTGTTAAACATTACTAGCGATGTTTACTTTTTCAATTTTGTTTCAATTATTTCTGTTTGTAGTTTTAACAAATTGATTTGTAAGCATTTTATTTAGTTTTTTAAATTGCCAAAAAATACCCCTACTTCATCACATTCACTGAATTAATCACTTTTACTAAATCTACCTCCGAACGCGATGGCTGTTAAGACATCGGCCCTAACGTTCCAGGCACATTTGCACGAATGAGCAAAACATTTATTGCAAAAGAAACAATTATTTGCAAAAGATTTGTTCGTTATTGTGTCACAAGTGCCAGGACAGGTATTATTCGCTACGAACAAATGTACCTACTCGTAATTAACTTATCGCGCAGCTACCATTCCGGATACCGATTGCACAAAAAGAACAAACCTAGAGATCAAATAAGAATAAAAAGCGAACGAAGAAACAGATTTAAGGAAACGTTTCATCCACTGCTCCTCACTTTTAACTGTTACTTTTTTTAAGAACAAGTGTTTAAACATCTAACGACAATTCCCCACAAAAGCCACTCTAGCAACAAGACTCCCACATGTTTCTCAACATTCGCTTACTTTTCATGTTAAAGCTCTCTGCCCTTGTGTATCGTAAAATCGTTTGTCTTTTACACGTCACGCCACATTTTCAGTTTCATTTTACAAGCTCAACTGAGAAGTGGTGGTGTGCGGTAGATCGTCTGTCAAGCAGGACGAAGAACAAAAAGAAATTGAAAAAAACATCATTTCTTTTGCATTTAAGACAGTGTGCAATATTTCCCCCAATTAAAAATAAATTCAAAATGGTAAATATTTTGCTTAAATAATTGAGTATTTTGAAATGTATATTTTGGAAATATTTTCTTCCACTAACTTTCATTTGACCTTTGGTTTTGGTGAAGAAAAAAAAAAAAAAATAGAATATTTCCCTCAACAGCCGAACAAAACCGGAAAGTTATTTTGACACGAATAAGGCGAATGCCCGATTAATATCGTAAATATCGTTTTTACGATTTTATTTTTCCTGACATGTTTAAAAGATGGGGTGAGTTGGAGGGCGGGCTAGAATGACAACTTGTGGAGACTTTATCAGAGATTAGTGTCGAGGGCGGGTAAATTAAATAAAAATTAAAATTTTAAAAATAATTTTGATAGCGTTTATCGAAAAATTAACACAATGTTTAATAAGCCAGAAATAGAAGCGATTGGACGTTCTACTTCGATTGGTGCCAAGAGACCTACTCGAAAATTGCAACATGCTCCAGTCACCCTTCTCATTCATATGCATACACGTACAATACACTTATAATCTTGATTGAATAGAGAGGAAACATTGGGAATATATGAGGATGCAAATTGCTACAAATGATGAAGCTTGATGGAATGACGTCTTCTGGCATCCGGTCGATTCTGTTTTTTTGTAGTAGGTACACACGGCATGCATGCAATATTTCATCCGCGGCGGGTTTTAAATACCTCTGACAACAACATTGTTCTGTACAAGTTTCTCGCGTTTAGTGGAAGGAATATAAAATATATTTGTTAGTGAAAAACCAAGATAACAATAACTTAAGTAATCAATAATTGTGTTCATAATGGAGAACAAAAATAAAAAAAATCACCACCTAGAGATTGTCTACCTACATGTAAACTCTAATCAAAAGACGAAAGTTCAATGTTAGAATGGCGTTTTACGTACGTGCTTTGAGAGACTGCCTCCAGATAGCTGCTGATCGCTTTTGCTCGTTTCGTTTGTGACAAATTTAGATCGGGTACGAGATGCTAGAAAAATATTAAATATGTATGACTTGAATGTCAAATTATCCACGCCCACTTTGGCAAATGGTTTTGTTTGTATATTTTGAAAGAAAATTCCTTGTGAACGATTTACTTGCCAAGATATTAATTAAAGGAAAATTTCAGTTTACTCTCTTATTTTTATTGTTATTTGTTTCCTTTTGTGATGATGATTTTTATTTAACGGAAAAATAGTAGTCCTAAAAATTATATAAAATTAATTTTAGAATAACTTTAGGAAGGCGAAATCAGAGCCAACTGTAAACTCTTCGGGTTAAAAGGCAAACATTTCTGTCTTCAATTTCATAATGAGTATCAGCGCTCATTCGTTTCCTTCTCTTTCCGATCATTTTTACTTTTTTCTTCCGTTTTTGCGAGAAAGTTCTATGCATGCTATCTCGTCAGTGTTACACATTCTTGCTGGTGACCTGAAACCTAATGGAGGATTAGATTATTTTCACAACAAATCAATTTAATAGACAGTGGTATCTTTTTATTTTCAGTGCTTAGGTCTTATCTTGTTTGTTTTACCAAGGAACAAAGGGCATTACACTTTCTCGCCTTCAATTCAAACCATGTGACAATTTATTGGCTATTATTGTTACCGAATAATGGTAGCTTATAATCTAGCGCTTCTGGTTCACTAGCATCGATTATTTGTAGTCAGCTATTCATAAATATGTTTATTTAAAAGTTGACGATTTAAATATTTTATTTCTTTTATTTACCATGGGCCTTTTTATTTTACCTTTTCTGCTGGTTTATATTTATACTTTCTCCCTATGGACCATATTTTTTGTGCTATTTTTTTGTTAGAAACGATTTTGTAGAGACTGACAATCGATTATACTGTCAGCTGATCGTTAGGCTTGGCTGATCCACAAAAAAGTAGCCTCAGCTTTGCAAACTACAGAGAAATAAACAAACGAAACAAGTAAAAAAGTCCTAAATCAATTTAAAATGTGCAACCAGATGCTTACAGGAATTTTAGTTCTGACTATCTTTAAGTTTGTTGGACCAAACCACTCTGGTTTCTCAGGTGCACTTAATCAACTTAAACCAGTTTGAGTTAGTTATATTGATCATTGTCGAACAATTCCAAGGCGATCTTTTATACCAACTCTTAGATATCGTAAATCAACGACAAAGTTGTAGGAATTGAAAAGAAAGCACAGAGTAAGAACAGTTCTTCTATTTTACACTCCAAAACTATATTGAAGTAAGAATACGAAAATCAAGGAAATGACTTAGTAAGAAGCGTACATCAACTCATTTGTTAAAAAAGGCTAAACGAAAGAATGTCCGATGAATAGAACCTCAGAATTGTGTTCCCGTTTATTCAGAAAAGGGACTACACAATCTGCATCAACCATAGATCAATCTTATCATCAACCTTAAAACCTTTTTACAACCTGATTTTTCGATATCAATGTAACTTTAAGGTAGGAAAGACCAGAGGCAATTTTAGCACTACGGTAGATCTAAGAAATAAATCATTAATCTCAGATCTATGCACATTTAATCGATTTAATCGTCGACATAGGGACCTAAAGAACTGATAAATATTGAAATTTGATTTGCGTTCAAAAAATCGGTATTTGTCTTTGTATGGCTGATTTGTAATCCATCATTTTGCAGCCTTTATCCAATAATTAAGGTTTGTCTGAAATGCTATTACGTCATTGCTTATGATAACGCTTTAATTGTCGGAAAGAAGAAATGTTCCAGGTTCGTCTACGATTCGCTTATTATTCCTGCTGTCCATTTTACTTTCTCGTTAACGTCGTACGAGAATATTCGACACACTTTGAATTCCGTTGTATGTCAACCTGACTCTAAAAAAATACATATACACCCCATTACGAAAGTCTTTTAAATTGTTCCACTCGTTTCATTTACATAAATAGTCACTTCATTTTGCAGTCATTTTAGTGTCTTTACTTTTTGAACATCGCTGGGAAAAGTGTATAGATCTGAAAGGCACATAGAGTATGGGACATTTTTGTAATCATTGAGATTAAGCAATTTCCGCGGTTTTTTCGGCTGGACGATTAACTTCATTCTTAACCTTAACTTTCATAGGTCACGTAAACAAAAAGAAATATGAACGTGGAATGACTAACTTCATTTTTGATGTACATTCTATAGCTGCAAAATATGTGTAATAAACATGCTACAGCATAAGGAACTCGTATTTACATCTACGAGTACTTCAACGAAACACACAGAAGTAACATCACCTCTTTGTTTTCGTACTCGTATACGTAGAGATTTTATTATAATTGTTTTGTCGATGAGTATACGGATATGCATATGCACTTACCGAATGCAAGAAAATGATACTATTGCACTTGACATTGTTGGATGCATAAGTGTTTAATTCTGGGTAAAGTTTGATTTATAAAGCTAGTACATGTTTTATTTTATATGTTTGCTGACTCGCCTATTAGCCATTTCTATATTTGTTTATTCAGAGCTTTACTCTCTTAGTTTGTAGTATATATTCAATTTTTGCTCGCTCGTTTTGATATAATAGCCAAATTCTCTCGTATTCTGGTTGGGTATCTCTAGTAAAAGAGTCGTTCTCTCCCTAATAAAATTAGATTAAAAAACGCGGTCCTCTCTCATCATGTTGATGTTTTTATTTGTTTATTATAAATAATTCGATTAAGTTGACAAATTACTTTAAAATAAATTAGGTGACGTGGATGTCGAAATGTTACAATTTAGGGTGAAATTTTGTGTAAGCAATAAAGTGTTGTTTAAATGGGTGGATATGTGAAAAGGAGGTATTTGCGATCCTTATGGAGAAAAGAAACCAAGATGTTGATTTAAAATCGAACTTCCTTTACTTATGATCGAATGTCTAGATATGTCAGTGCTGACCCAAAAGCGAGAAACAAATACTACCAGTGTATCGAAATTACGGCCTCGATATTAGTGATTCTCCTTGTGAAAGAAGAGCCATAGCTAGTCTAATACAAATCAGTTTCTTACGAACTTGGGACTTTTTTAAAGCTAAGAAAAGAAATGGATTAGATAGATTAAATAGGAGGTTTTTGGCATCCATAAATTCGACCGTACTTGTATCTTAAATATTTCATAGATAATACAATAAAATAAGAAAACTTTGATAAAATCGGATAAAAGATATTAAAATTTGCTGGCTATTGCGGCGTTGATACTAGAAATTACGCTTTTGTTTAAAATTAGATTAGAAAATTTGAAAGTTGGGACTTAAAACCTAGGAGACGTAGACGTATTCCACTTACAGTGCCGGTGCTAAAATGTATGCTCTGCTATTTCTTCGTTTTCCGTTGCATAGGCAACATACATAATATTTACGTGAGCGGAAGTTTTTTTCTGGCTTTACAGTGTCCCGTTGTAAACAAGTATTTTTTTACCTGCCTTCCAAGTAAAGTTATTTTGTTGTTTTGAGGAAAGGGGTAGATAAAAAGTTGTTGGGCTACTTGTGATCATCAATTCTTTCATTGTCTTAGCTTTCAGCCAATAAATGATCAAGCAGAAATGTTTTGCGTCATAATTATTGACACAGATCCTTTCCTCGCTGGTTCGTCTATTCTTTCGATGCGTTATAGCCAGTGTACACACTGTGCTTTCTAGTTCTGTTAATACAATTTCTTAAATCATCTGAAATGCGTTGCGTTGATGACAAGCCGGGGTGCTATATTTTCAGAGAGAATGTTTTGTGTGTGGTAGACCGGTGTAGGTTCTCTGTGATGCAGATTTATATTGCATGTGTATTAGGTCAAAACACGGAAGTGATACTGTCCATGTTTACATGTTAGTTTAAAGGATTCGGTGTAATTGGAAATTTTTGTGTTCAATTGTAATTTTTTTTTTTTCTGAGTCCTATTTCACCCAGCTAGGCTCCCCATTTACGTTTTGTAAAACTGACCCTTAACATAGGCAGACTGGAATGCTTATTGATCAAAAGCATAATCAGTTTAAAAACACGACTTGTTCAACTGAGGGTAAACGCTGGCGTACGGAAACAGAAAGATTTTCTTGATGGGGAGAGCCGGATTTAGAATCATGCTGCTTCTAGCAAATCACAGTGATGTAGGATGATTCAATTTTAGAAAGCGCTTACAGATGAAAAAGAAAATGCTGCAGAGGCGTCTGAAACAGGAAAAATTAAAGAAATTGCGAGATGGCAATAATTTCAGAAATATTTCATGCCTACGCAAACCAAACGAGATAGAATTTTCAAATAACAAAATCCCTTTATCCCTACCATGATGACAAGGATCAGAAACTCAGAGTTTGAGAAACAGTAAGCTAAATTAAAACAAACCTTCATGTCCATGCAAGCTTTCAAACAAAGCAATGTACAGAGAAAGACAAAACCTCAACAAGGCATTAGGATATGAAGTAACCTTCTGTTATGTTGTGTAGATAAAATGAATACACGAGTATAAGCAAACAATTATAATGAAAAGCACCCAATTAAATAGCTCCCCCATCGTCGTAATATATGGCTGACTCGTATTATATCTCAGCCATAGAAACCAGATCGTTTATGTTTTCAAAAAATCATCAAGCTAAAGCTCGTCCTTTAAAGATAATACAAAGCTCAATACTAGCCGTACCCGAAAGGCATTCTTTTTTTTAGGCAAGGTGGCTCAAGTGGTAGTGGACTAGTTTCCAAATCAAAAGATTCGGTGTTTGAATTCCAAAGACATTCATTTTTCAGTCAACAAAAATCAAATAAAATGAGTACTTGAACAGAAATCAACAACAAGACAACAAGTCTTAATGGACTTAAGTCTCCCCATTAAAATAAATAAACCACCGAGCCCAAACATCTTTCTTTCTCTATCCCATTTTCCAAACAACTTAACACATGCTTAGGCATTATAAGTGTATTCATATCCAATTGAGTGTTAAGTTCTTAAAAAAAAAAAATAATAATAATAATAATATACATATATATATTAGCCATTAGATATATTACTTCAGTTTAAAACTTTGAAATATCTTATAATAAACTATTTAATTTATATCATTTCAGAGTGAGCCAATTCGTGTTGTTGTCACCGGCGCTGCTGGACAAATCGCCTATTCTCTGCTGTACATGATTGCCCGTGGAGAAGTTTTCGGCAAGGATCAACCCCTCATTTTGCATTTGTTAGACATTCCACCAATGGTTGGGGTTTTGGAGGGTGTTGTCATGGAATTGGCTGATTGCGCCCTTCCACTTCTGCGTGAAGTCATACCAACCACAGACCCAGCTATTGGCTTTAAAGACGTGTCTGCTGCATTTCTCGTTGGTGCTATGCCCCGCAAGGAAGGCATGGAACGTAAAGATTTACTATCCGCGAATGTGAAAATTTTCAAAGTACAAGGACAAGCACTGGACCAATTCGCAAAAAAAGACGTTAAAGTCTTGGTTGTTGGAAATCCAGCTAATACCAATGCATTGGTATGCTCTCACTACGCTCCTTCAATCCCAAAGGAGAACTTCAGTGCAATGACTCGCTTGGATCAAAACCGTGGAAGCGCTCAAATTGCTGCTAAACTATCAGTATCAATTAACGCTGTTAAGAATATCATCATCTGGGGCAATCATTCCGCTACTCAATTCCCTGACCCACGAAATGCAAAGGTTACAATTGGTGGAGTTGAAAAATCAGTCTGGGATGCTGTCAACGATGCTGCCTACTTGCAAGGACCCTTCGTTGAAACCGTTCAAAAGCGAGGTGCTGCTGTAATCGCTGCTCGTAAAATGTCTTCGGCTATGTCGGCTGCTAAGGCTGCTTGTGATCATATGCATGACTGGTGGAATGGAACTGCTCCAGGTCAATTTGTTTCGATGGGCGTGGTTTCTGATGGTAGCTATGGCTCTCCTAAGGATGTTGTTTTCTCGTTCCCTGTGGAAATTGTCAACAAACAATGGAAGATTGTTCAAGGTTTAACTCTTGATGATTTCGCAAAATCTAAATTGGCTGTGACTAGCAAGGAATTGCTTGAGGAGAAAACTGAAGCCATGGCTGTCGTTAAAGATTGACTCGTTGGTGATGCAAAATTGTAATGAATTTTGTCTCCTCGGATCCTCTTGTTCTATGGTTCACCACAACGCTAAGTTTGTTTGTGTTATTTCAAATGAAATATTAAATTTTTGTAAAAAAAAGTAGAACTATTGCCCTCAAACTTGTGCAACCTAATGCAGATAATATTCTCTAGAAAAAATTAATTTTGTTAAATTTATTGTAAATAAAATTGAACACCTTTTATAAAGAAATATAAATTGTTTTTTTTTTTTTTTTTTTTCTTTGATTGGAAAAAGGCGTAATAGATTTTTTTGATTCTTTTTTTAGATATTGGGTTAGGTACTCGTACCCAATTATGGTGGTAAAGAAATTGGAATAGTTAGAGCACAACTGGAACAAGTGTTCATAACCCCTTCAGTCATATACGAGTAGTACAAACAACAACAATATTGCACGGCGTGTAGTAACCGATATGAAGCCATTCCTAGGCGGCCATGTTGTTTGCGTTTTCCGTGGCAAACATATTAAGATACTTTTATCAATATTACGCATTCTAACTGCTTTTTTTTTTTTTAATATATTTATAGTTCCATAGTACGTTCCCTAGCTTTAAACACTTAGGCCTCAAGAGAAAATCTGTTATCCCACATTGACGGAATCTCAATTAGAACCTCAACATCGCGGAAGTTAAGAAGAATTTCTAGTTTTAGTTAGTTAGTTTTGTTAACCGTGAAGATTCATGGTTTTACAGCCGCTTCTAAGGATAGGCGATACAAATGAGCACAAACCATTCTTTATTGGTACACTGATACGGATTTATTTATTTATTTATTTATTTTTTTTTTTTTTCGATAAAAAAGTGTTTATGCTGGCAGAAACATTAATTTTGTCGTATCTAACCGACATAGGCTACTCTTGCCAAAGGTTCTATATAACCATTCCTAGTATTCCTCGAAAATACATTTTTGAGGCATTGCTATTTACTCTATAACACAACTCCTCCATTCATTGGTATGCAGATGATGTTCAATTATTTGTGAGTGTTCCCCTATATCTTGCATTTGCAATGATGCTTAAAAGATAGAGAGTTTAGAGTTTTTCTTTAAAAAAAAAATAATTCTAAATGCAATAATAAATGAAGAAGATATATCTGAAATTTTACAAGAGTAAACCCTTACTCATGCGTGCTAAAAAGGCAAGAGTATGCTCGGCCATTATAAGGCTCACAATCCTAAACGGAAGAAATTAAAAAGATGTGGCGAACCAACCAATGGCTTCGGATAAAAATGAATTCACTACGAACCACCTGCACTTTTAATGTTCGAACCCTTGGTCTGTGGTCTGTACGTGACACCGAGCAATTAGCGGAGGCCTTTGACTGATATCACCGCCATCCTGGAAGTGCGATGGAATGGGCTGAACATGAGGACGATGAAACATATATTATGATGATTGCCATACTGAAAAGAAACAGCGCTAATTCTGATACGGAATTGCCACACTTAGGTAATGAATCTTGAGTTTCCTATACGTGAGCGAGTGTCTTATAACAATCCGCATCAACGCCACAGTTAAAAAGTGACCAGACCACGACACAACGTCTGGTAACGAACTTTGGCTTATTGACTTTGCGGCGAGACGAAATACCACTATAGAAAGCAAATGGTTCCCTCATCTCAGTACACACAAGGGAACATGGCGGTGCCCGGATCATAAGACAGTAAACCAAATTAATCACTTTACGTCTAAAGCATGCCTCCAGTATTCTGGATGTCTAAACGTTTCGGGCAGGCAACATTAACTTGGATCAACGCCTAGTGGAAGGCAAGGGGGAATGTGTTTTTTTCCAAGCGCCACAATAAAGAACTACTGTTAGAAGAAGTAACGTAGAAAAGATGCAATCGCAAGAAACCGCCAGAATCTTCGCCGAAGGTGTCTGCCGAAATCTCTCAACAACTTCATCAGAAACGCCGCAACTGATGTGCGGAAGTTTTAGAAACTTGTAAAAGGAACGTAACAGGGCAAGAAGACCCGTAACGACTTAACCGATATGACTTCTTTAAGATCATACTTGAAACAATTATGTGGAACTCACAAACGAACACTGGAAGCACGAACTTTCAAAAATGTGTGCAATTACTAGCGTACTGTGATGATATCGACATAATAGGGAGAATACAGCGGGCTGTGTACTGTATATATATGCTGGTGCATTCGCTAGTAATGAAACGGAAGCTGCCAAAATGGATTTAGCGGTAAATGAGGGCAAAACCAATTACCATATATGCCGTCATCAAGAAAGAAAACAAAACCGACGAATTCTACAAAACTTCACAGTCGACAGTTATAACCTTGGGACTTTGTCTACGCTCTTATAATTTCTGCCAACACCTCAGCAGGAATAAATAAAGGATCACTCTTGCCAATCGCTGTTTTTTGGGCTAAGAAGGCAACTGAGTAGTAAGGCACTATCCCGAAAAACTAAGGAGACTATATAACATCTTGATCATTTAGTCGTTTCGAGAGAAAGATCCTTTGGTCTCGTTTGCATTGACGGGCTTTGAAGACGGAGAAGATTCAACACCGAGCTGTACGAGCTGTACAGCAATATCGATCTAGTCAGAAAACTGCCCATCGGTCGCCTGAGATCACTAGAACATGTAGAGTGAATGAACTCAAATGCTCCGGCCCGCAGAGTTCTCAAATCTAACCCGGAGGGACAACGCAGTAAAGAAGACATCACCTTAGGTGATACGCATAAATAGAATGTAACTTCAATCGACTTGGAGTGCGCAACTGGAGGCAGTACCTGTACCGAAATGTAGAGCCACCTGAGCAAGTAAAAGGTACTTAACTCAAGTGCTATAAAATAGGTGATTGAACCCAAGAAAATAACTCTACCATCCTGGCTTGTAATTACGTGTTAGAAACCGTTTTTTTTTTTTTTTTTTCATAAATTATGAGAGTTAAGGTTGTACCCATCCAGTTCATCAAAGTTGAAACTTTTTTTCATCCATGAAAATAGCTTTTCGTCATGTGATCTTTTGCAATAAGATATAATAACCTGCGTATGCGCAGCATTTAGTGAAGTTATTTTAACAAATTTAACCGCTCATGGTTTTCAGTAAGGTTTTCACTAAGAATAGCAGGCCAATCATAAGGTTAACTAATTTTGCTCCGGTCTCGGATTTGATTTTTGATATTGGATGGTTAGAATTAGAAACTCAACAGATAATCAGCTGATGCAATCACTGTAGAAGTTCTTTCTTCATATTTTTTTCCATAAGACTGGATTCTTCAATAATTTATTTTAATTTTTTTGTAGTGTTGGGTAAACGTACGTTTGATAAACGTCTATTTTTGGAAGTAGTTTAAGTTTTTTTCGTAGCAACTGCATAAATGTTGTCTATTTTACCAACAAAAATCTTATTCGCACTTTTCTAACAAATCTCGTTTTTGCCACCGTTTTTGCTCATATGATATAATTTTATTGCTTACGTTTTTGACACTCTTTTTCGAACTTTAAAGCGAATACAATGGTCCCAATGGTCAGAGCAATTGCCTGCTTAACTGTATCGTAAGAGTACTTTCTTTGCTAATTTCCAGGAGTTTACTTTTAAATGTTCTCACAAGTGTCGACGTTCCAGAAACCAAACTGTCAATTACAAAACCGTAAAGCTGTGTTCAAATACGGACACTGCCTTCAACTTACCGCATCCTGCAAACGAAACTTCTAAAAAAAAGCATTTTGATTTCGAGTTGTCTACATTTTAAACTGCAAATTATCCAGAACGTTTGCTATTTTCTTATGGCAAGTACATGACTCAACAATGCCCACACAACCACCTATGCTGTGTCAAAGAAATTCAAAAGAGCTCTTTAATCTCAGGTGATAAAAAATCAATTTCATTTTATTTTATTAATTTAAACTTCATCCTTAACAACTGTGGTCTTCTCGGACACGTACAGACCGTCCAAGAACTTACGGATATCCTTGTTCTTAACAGTTGTCGACTGTTGGATCAAAGCCGCTGATCCAGAGACAGCTTCGATGTCATTGCCTTCAACGATAAGTTCATCCTTTTGCGCGGTCGAATTGACGACAGTCACGCCGGGTGACATCACAACGCGACGAATGTACTTCTCACCCAAGAAATTGCGGATCTCGATCACTGTATTGTTTTCAGAGGTAACGCAGTTGATGGGGAAATGGGCATACACCGCACGCATTTTGTACTGGAATCCCTTGGTAACACCTATAAAATATAAACGACGATTAGACACATGAAAACACACATAGGATCAATAAACTCACCCTTGATCATGTTTTCAATGTGACTGCACACTGTACGGACAGCGGCCAGTTCCTTCTTGGCACCAAACCATTTTTCTACCTTCAATACACGCTTGTTGACCATATACATGTCCAGGGCCAAGTGTTTGAAGCTGCGCTTCAGCGTACCTCTGGGGCCTGTTATTGTTACCACACGAGCCCGAACTGAGGCTTTAATATATGAGGGGATTTTTACGCATTGATTCGAGTTGATTGTCCTCATTTTGTCACTGCAAAAAAAAAAAAAAAAAAAAAAACGAAACAAAATCAACAACCAAGTCAGTTTCTAAGTGTTTGTTGTTGCGCTTAGACAAATCATCCTTAAATTGGTAAACCTATCCAAGAGGTAAATAAACAATAACTTTCCCGTGCGCCAAATATCGCTTTTAAACGATTTTTTGGCGTTTTATATGTATTTTTATGTATTTAGGTAAACATTGAACCCAGAGGGAACTGTCAAACTTTAATTGCTAATATTTTCGTCATTTTGAAGCTGAGTACCGAAAATTTGTGTAAAATCCGTTTTGCCATAATTTAATTAATCACATTGAAGCATAATTTTGTTTGGATATTTTACCAATTTTTGGATGTTTGATAGTTAAAAATTGAGTAAAATCTCCGATGAACTTACACGCTTCGAACCGACCGGAAAGAGGATTTTTAGAAAAAGGAAATTTTTGACGTCTGTCACGATGAATATTGTCGGTATCAAAACATGGTGGCCGTAGGAAGTGCTTGTAAATTGATTTGTTGGGACCAAATAGGTGTTCAAGTGTGTGAGCTTTTTTCGGACTTTTACAAATTGGGAGAAATTATATAGTTTTAGTAAACATAAGAGTTTTACTTATTTACTTATGGGTCTTGTACACGCGGATAAACTTGTTTTTTTTTTTTTTTTTTACTTCTAAGTGGAAAGAATTTACAATTAATTGACATTTTAAATCTCTTCAATTTGATGGGAACGGCTATCGAAATGTTCATTTGGTTTCGTGTGACACTTACACTGATGCTTTACTGAACCAGATCACTAACGTCAATATACTCAACAGTCGATATTTGTTGATCAAATGTGATTAAATTGATGTCGCGGCTTATATGAACATATAAAATTCTTCCTTGAATTTACTTTCCCAAATATTGTACATTGGTGTTGGCTTGTGGTTTCCGCCCTCTTTCTTTCATTTTATCGTTAAAGAATATCATGACAGCGTGTCATATGGTTTGAATACTTTTTTATGTCAAAAATATCAATGAATGCCTTTCGGATCTCAGTGTAGCTCTTTTCTATAAGAACTGTTTTATGCGTTGCCGATTAAGTACCGATTTCGACCTCTGGAGTCTTTTTCAGGAGCTAAATAACCAAAAAGCGCATTGATAAGGTCCGATTTTGTTTTTAACGAAAAGTTTTACATATTTGTGCAATACAGTAGATACAATATCAGATGCTGAGTAGAATAACGATTGAATTCTTTCTGCTGCTTTTGCACTTAAGAGAAACCGGTTTTATTCATTTTCATAGCACCACATTATTACTTTATTACGTTGTTCTCTGAAAGATGTTCTTCTCTCATATTTTGGCATTTAAATCGATCAAAGTGGTGGTCTCGTACTTGACACGAGATATGATTCCCGAATTCATAAAAAGATTGCAACCGCATTTAAAGCCCAAAAAAAAAAAAAAACCTGCACAATGTCGGAATAACTGTGATACTTTTTAAGTATTGACAACTACTGAAGTAGCTGAATTATTCAAATAAATATTCGAAAGAGCGAGAAGAAATAGTACGAAGATAATCATGACTCAATTACCGATAAAGTATAATTATATTTGCGTTTTGGATTTTGCTCATTTTGAACAATGCGTCAAGTATAGATCTCCAGTTTTCCTGTTTTTTTAATCTAATCTGAAAGTTTTCGATGGTATAAATCGGGACTTTAAATAAAGAGTTTGGCTCAGGAGAGATATGTCTGATAAATTCATTGCAAATGTCAAGGCTACAAATGCAGGTGCAAGGGTAGTCTGTCATAAAGTTTTGAAATCCAAGATGTAGTGCCATTTTGCTGCATTTTATTATTGCTTCTTTTTCTGTCCATAAAACAACATTTTTCGCTTCTTTGTAGGAAGCAGGTGAATCCGATTCCTCCTTTTTATATTAATAAGCAGATTGACTACATGATACATTACTAAGAATCCAAAGCAAGTAGGTAATAAGGACTCCAGTCTAAGCACAAAACTTTAAGCTTTTTTAGCGTTATGAACAAGAAGTTCAGAAGATTGATAATTTTTCTCATTATGAAACATTGTTTTGGTTGAAACTAATGGTAGTAAAAATCTGTGGAAGTTACATTTGCAGCAACAAAATCAAGCTTCGTATGTTTCATTTCAATGTAAAATAAATTCTTCAATACAAGTGTAGCATTTGAAGAGTAACCACCATCACAGTTCAAGGAAAGCTACAGAGTCAAGTAAATTGATGTCTTCACATCATTTTAAGAATTTTTGGGAAGTTCGTATCTTAAACGAACAAATAAATATGAAAAGACGTCAAAAGCCTATAAATGTTTTTATACGATGATGGAAGTTGCAGTGGTTAGCATAAGGTACGACAACAATTACACTGCAAAGTATGACGGCTTTAAAGCCGTTAAAATGTGTAGTGTATTGATTTTATACTGCTGGATATTTTCAGAGCCGTACTTTAAAATCTGTTTAATATGAAACGATCAGTTGTTAACGTGTGAGTTAAGCGTTAACATAAAACGGAAATTAGTTTGTTCTAGAGTGTTTCCTCTGATGAAGAATGTTGAGCTTCAATTCTATTGGACATAAGTACAAACTTACTTGCAACTGGTTATGGCAATGTTCTTCCTTTCTGTTCTACTCCCAACTCTAACAAATGAAAAGTGTCATAAATAATCTGATCAAGCTAGGATTTAGCAAAAATTAAGTAAATAATGACTTAAGTTTTATGGTACACTTACCTGTCACGACACCCTGTTTGAAAAATCACATATGAGAGTCTTGCAACAGTTTGATAGCCTCTGTTTTGACAAAATGTCGCCAAACCAAAAAAAATCGCCTAAGCTGTCAATTCTCAATCTGCTTGCTACGCTTCTCGGTCGGGTAGATCGAATAGAAAAACTCAAATTATTTACTCAAATAAATTAAATTAAAATTTGGAATTTTTACAACGTAAACAACCGCCCCTTACCTCATCAGCAAAATTTAACAATGGACTCGACCGAAAATCCAGAGAATGTAAATCGTGATGAGCTTATAATGCAACAACAGCGGCAAATCGAAAAAGAGGTTAATCCACTTTGCTCACGGCTTATTTATGTTTATTTTTTTTTTTTTGTTCCTGTTTTACGTAGAGAAATACTAATTTACATTTTTTTGGTTAAAAAAAAAAAAAAGATTTCAGAAAGTATTCCACTGGTCAGCGAATTACAAGTAGTATCCACACTTAATGAGGAGTATCAGGGCGATGCTATTTACACATCGAAAATTGAAGATCTTGGGGATAAGTACAAATTTATGCGTCGTACTCGACCCGACGGGAATTGCTTCTTTCGGGCATTCGCCTACGCATATTTGGAGTATTTACTTAGCAACAAAGAAGACTACCAAAAATTCAGAGATCTTGCACAAAAATCCAAAGATAAGCTAGTGCAACTGGGTTTCCCGAGCTTTACACTGGAAGATTTCCATGAAACGGTGAGTTGTAGTTTGTAGTTGCTTGAATGTTTGTTTTTGTCTTCGAAAATGTAACCAGATTATCGGTGAGCAATCTCATTGAATTGCCAATTCTTTGGTCTAATCTATTAGAAGCGAACGACATCCAGTCTTTGTTCACATTGTAGCCATTGTGAATATCGTCATTATTTCATTTTTATTGTTGATAGCAGTTAGGAGTCATTTACATATGTGGTGATGTGTGAGAATATCCGTCGTTTACTTTGCTTTACTTGCTAGTGCTAGGTTAGACACGTTTAATTAGCTATCAGTATACTATTCTACGACAAATATTTGCAAGCTCTTTAAACAAGGTCCGAGTTAATGTTAAATTTAATAAGAGTTGGCTAAGTAGACTATAGGTTGAGCTCCAGGATCTCCACGAGTAATCAATATAATTTATTGTTCTTGTACTGTATTCTAGAACCTCATGCAACGATAAAAAGTTTCAGAACTAACAATTTGACGGGAGAAATGGTATGAATTATTGTTCACCAGATATAATCATTCAACGGACACAAAACGCTGAAAGAGAATTACTTATGCAAGGATAGATAGAAGGATAAATTGTCGGATTTGTTAAGTAAAACCGATTTATGCTGGCATAAAAGTCACTTAGATATCTTTGCAGTCCACGGTAAGCTTAAGTTCCAACCAATATGTGTCTTTAGTGTAGCGTGGTAGAGGTCGCTTCCAATTGCGTGCGTCGCTAAAAGCAAGCAAAGGTCTCGATGAAGCTGCTTCCGATGTTTATGAAGTAGCGAGCGTTCTCCATCGTCAATTTGCAGAATCTGAGAAGTTTGAAAGGGACGCAAAAACTGGCTCTGTATAGCTCTTCTCTATAGATTATCTTAATTGAGTAAGTATTGGTGTGGACTTATAAGGTTTTCTCTGGAATCTGTTTTAGTTCAGGTCTTTAATACATGATGTTAAGGAGACTGATACCTTTTCTTCTCTTGTGGATAGGTCATTCGATTGATCAACTTTCCTCTAAACACATCTTGGAAATGAGATGGTGTATTCTTTGTATTTGATGGCATGGCATATATAGTAGAATTTGTGGAAATGAATCGAGGGTTAAGTGATCGCCTCACAGTATTTTTCCATTGTTGTGGTGCTGAGATATCCTTAGATGTATAACAAGGAGCAAAATTGGAACTTAGCAGTATTCCAAATCTATATTGGCCGCTTGGAATATTTGGACATCTAAAATACTGGAGGAGTACTTTGCATCAATCACAATGTGTTCAATTAGTCTAAATCCTTTTCAGCTTTAAAGTTTTTGTTAAAAGCATTCAAAACGCTTTCAATATCATACTTAGGACATTGCCCGTAGGCTTTGTCGAATAGCTCGTAAGGACATTCTTCAGTACCATTGTTTTAGCCTTGAGGCGGATTGCTACAAGGCATTCGCTCACGTTCCGTAAGCTGATGACCTCCTGCTATAGTCGTTCGCTTCAAACAAATCCGCACATAAATAAACTGTTCTCTGTACCAATTAGTGTGGTATATGTCATAGTTTTTCATCTACCTATTGTTCGGCCAATTCCACCGCACTTCGTATATCTATCCTATTTACGTTTTGCAAGGCTGTCAACAGTGAACTAACCCTTATTCAAGGTTCTTAGTTGCTTCGCAGCATATACTCCTATATAAAAAAGATGAGATTCAACTAACAAAGCGTTAGAGGTTTTTTATTTTGTTTTTCAATGTGTTGTTTTTACTATTTTTAATTTCAATAAATTAACTCAGCACTGTTTTAACATATATATATTTTTAATCTCTGCCTACAGTTCATGGAAGTTATAAGGCGAGTGGACCCAACTGAAACCACGAAAGATGTCAACATAAAAGACGAACTCCACACAGTGTTCAACGAACAAGGATACTCCGACTATGTCGTTGTGTATTTACGTTTAATTACCTCAGGCAAACTACAAGAAGAAGCTGATTTCTATCAAAACTTCATTGAAGGTAACTTCACAATTGAAGAATTTCGCCACCAAGAGGTCGAGCCAATGTACAAAGAATCCGACCATATACATATTATTGCTCTATGCACTGCCTTAAATGTTGGCGTACGCGTCGAATACATGGATCGTGGCGACGGTGGGAAAGTTAAAGCCCACGATTTTCCTGAGGGTACCAATCCCAAAGTATTCTTACTCTACAGACCTGGCCATTATGATATTTTATACCCAAGTAATTAAAAAAAAAAAACAAAAAAAAAAAACAAAAAAACGGAAAAACTTATTATCCCTTTATTTTATGCTGATTTGTTTTGATTTTTAAAAACAAAAAGAAGATTATTTTTCTGTATTGTACAAGTGAAGCATATTACTATAAAACAAAATTGAGAGAAGGTTGAATCGCCGTACGTACATCTACATGTACAGCTTTTATGTAAATATACAGGTGAATGAAATAATTTTTGTAAGCAAGCAAGCAAATTGACGAAAAAAAGGGAATGAAAACCGAACAAATAATAAAAAAAAGATATGAGTAAAGCGTGGAGAGGAGAGTTTATTTTTACATTTCACGGCAAACTTATTTTTTATTTATTAATAAGGAATTGCTTACACAGAAAGATATAGTCTTACATTTGGGGAGAGCATTGGTAATGCCCTGCAATTCATGTGTAAGCTACATACTTTGGGTGACTGAGACCGAAGTAGATGTTTGCCTCAGTTAGTTAGGCATCACCTCATGGTGGCTGAGGTTCCTTTCCAAATGAGGGCAGAACGCGTTGTCCCTCCGGACTGCATTCTAAGACACAGACGCCGCTAATGCACAGCCCGACGAACTGTTCTCTCAGAGCCACCGAGGGTATTTTCGTCCACTTTAGATAAAATCCACGTTTCCGCGTCATAATTCTGCGCGATAAGGATCTTATGGGGCTGCCGCGTGCGACGTAGCTGTCCAGTCGTCTCTGGAGCTGTTTGCCTATTGTGGAAGATTAGCATCATCTCATATCTATCTTGGATTAGTCCTTTCATATCGAAATAGATCAACTCTTCGGGAAGGATAAAGCCGTTAAGGGGCACATCTATTGTGAAATTTTGGAAAAAAAATATTTCGATAATCTATACCCTTAAAAATAATATACTAAAATTTCAAATGAATATCTCAAATAGTTTTTGAGCTACAGCATTCTAAAGAGTAGCCGCTCAGCGGTCAGAAAGTTACGTTTGATACGGGGTCTACCAGAGTTATTGTTCGGGCTCTGTCGTCATCGTACACCATTACAATACAATTTCGATTTCTATTGTTGATCTTCAGGTATACAGAAATGCATGAATTATAGCTAAGCAAGTCCGCGAGGTTTAGGATTCAAAATTGCTGTTACTGTGAATGCGGTGCTTCGTACATCAATTCCGGGCTTATGATTGAAAATGAATTTGAAATAAATAGACGTTTGGTGATCAAACTTTCGCTGGATAATTCACTGGCTTGAACTTGACTAAGTTTAAGCACTATTATCTCCCACTTGATCAAAATGTTCAAATGATAGATGTAAGGGTAATAAGTTAAAAGTAAGGGTAAAAGTTTACTTTTCATAGTCTCAAAACTATTAAATTATCAAATTAGTTTGCTACTTCAATATTCAATGACGGTTTTACATCTTGTTTAAAAAATATTTAATGTTATAGGAGTGATAGTTCGAACTGCAGTAAAAGATTATGTCTCTAATGATAAAGTATAACAAAAATTATTTGACTGTAAATGCCAACGGTAGTTAAGTGTGTTCTTATACACGTTGTCCCGCTGGCGTTTGACTTCTCATACTGACGTTCACGGTCAATTAACTTCCAAGTGATAGTTATCTGATACTGAACTCGCCCGACTGGACTTGTCCTACTAAAATAATAAGCGCGAGCATAGAACAAGAGAAGAAATACTAACATTTAAGCAGAAAAGAATGACCCTTTGAATAAGGACGTACGGCAGGTGAATTCTTAATATGAGTTGATCTACATATTTTGAGCAGATCAAGGATTTTTCGATCTTGCCACGGTTCCGAAATATTGAAGCAGTAAGATCTGGCAGCCATGGGTTGAAGTCATTTAGCGAGAGGCTAGATTCAGTAGCATCAGACAGTTAAATATACATATCCATACACCCCGGCAGTAGAAAAGGAAGAAAAAAATATAATCTAAAATATATCCTAAAATTTTCAGACCGAAATTTTTAATATTTTCAAAGTTATAGCAAAGAGAAAAGAACGCGTCGTAGTGCGATGAAAGTGTATTGACGCGCCAGCGGCAGAAGCTCTGACCGTTACCCCTTTTATTGTCCTTCCGTCTTATATCATTCTATATAAGAATTTTGTATAGTATATAAGAAACATTTTCAAGCAGTTCTTCAGTAAGTGTTTTTCGCTCAAAGAGTACATACTGCTATAAAATGGGAAACAAACGTTTTAGCCAAGGTCGACGCAAGAATAAAGGTGGCAAAAAAAGATCATTTCAAAAGAATCAACGTATTGCAGGAGCTGATATTAATTTTGAGTATAAGTGCAGAAAAACTGAGAGATAACGAGATAGCGACCCAGAAGTAGAAAATCAAGAATGTGTATTGCACATAAAGAAACGAATGTACCGAGCAAAAAACAACTAGAGGCAGCTGAGAAAAAAAGAAGGCCATAAAAGAGATAAACATTGTGGAAAGTGCTCCGAAAAAGCATAGGACGAAGAAAGACTCGTCTACCAGTGCTGAATTACTGAAAGGTAAATCGTTGCAACCTACTACGGTTTAGCAATCACGAGAAACTGTCAATCTCCCGAAGAAATGAAGAAAGTCGTGTGAGCTACGTTCTACCACATGACATCGATAGAAAAAAAACCTCAGCACTTTTACTGCCAATATTCTTGATGCAAATATCAACAATTGAAAGCTTAAAATCAAGAGAGCACTTATGAAAATCCAGTAACGTTTGACGAGCAAGTTATAAATCTTATTAAACTAGTGTACGAGACTTTAGCATCTGACGACTTGTTGAAAAGATGTTTGGGGGAAATCACCCAAAATAATATAATAATATGCTCCGAAGCATACTTTTACTGGGAAAAACGTGGGTTTCCTCCTGTATTCACAGTTATGGAGGTGATAGGTGGCACAATATGTCAAACAGCCAGGGACTACGCTGACACTGTTGTCATTGCACGAATTTTAAGGGCAGAGAAAACTACAGAAGCCAACTGTTAAGAGGCCAGAACCTGACGCGGGGCTCTCAAAGCCGCTGAAAATGATAACTTTGAGAAACGGAAGGATTACTCTATGGACCAGGAATAGCTGATTAATGTAAGAACTGTCAAAACTTTAAACGCGTTTTTCTCGAAAACGTGTTTTTGAAATTTCGGGGAAGCACTGGCTCAAAACTATTCAATCGATTTGGCTAAAAATTTTACCTGTTATTCTAAGCATACATAGCTAAATACGTAATTTTTAAAACAAATTTTTAAATAACAAATAAATTCTTTTAAAAAATTTATCAACGAAAAAAGATTTTTAGACCCATTTTTCACAAACCTGCCATTTTCTTAATATGCATATTATTGGTTAGTTCATTAGAATAAAGTCTACAGAATAATAATCTCTTTGAATTTTTTATTCCAGATGACTACGAAAGGCTGTGTGCTTCCCCAAACCAGCTCACCTTGAGGACTCCACATTGATATAAAATATTATAAACAAATTAATGCGCGTCTCACGGATATTTCCGACGCAACAGTAGGTAACGGAGAAACACGTTGACTGCAATGGCATCAAGCTATCAGAACCGCAACTGGGGGTTTCTGAGTTTCACCAGACATGTAACACAAAAACTTGGCTATAATGTGTTTTATTTTATAAATACAAAACATTAAGATACAAAATCTCATAAGATAGGATAGGCTTTTGGATTCGATTTAAACCTGAAAACATAACATAAATTACAAAATTTGTTGAATAATCCCTATCAGTTATGTCCAAATCCGTATTCGCCCCAGTGTGCTTCAATGTTTGACTTCAAACTCCCATGTAACGACATATTTCGTGTTTATCAACTTTGAATTGTGTGTTAAAGTTTTCTGCGATTGCAGCTTGATTCCTTTCCAGACTTATCTACTTGATTAGATCGTCGGTAAAAAATAAGAGAACAACTCCAAAAGTGTTTGCAGTTTTTTGGCTTCAGATATCAAATTTGCTTTTCTTCTTAAAGCAACTTCGTTCACATGCAACTGCATGTACATTTTACGTCACAGAATGCCACAGAATTAATTCAGCAGAATATTTGTTGTTATTTACCAAGTCCAAAGGAAAAATAATAAATACTAGGTGGGCCATAGATTTTATAAATGGCATAAAGAATTAGAGTTTGTGTGAATGAGCAATACTCCTGAAGAATTGTCAGTGATTTTGGTGCGATGTGCATTTCGTGCTCGTTTTCCTGGTCGCCCAGCCCTCACTGGTCGTCCAACGAGGCATTTAGCCGTATGAATTCAACAACACTGTTTCGAGCATGCTATGGAAGGCATGGTACCTCCCATTTTGCGAGAATATCATTACTGCTCCGATGTCGTAGAGGCTTTGTTGATATTGATCGGATGATATGAAACGCAATTGACCATTTCATGCACGTCTCTGTGGCGTATTTTGGCGAAAAATTTTAAAACTTTTCCTTACGAAGTGCAGAGTAAGCTATGCTAAGCGACGAGGCGCATTTCTACCTACATATGTGCATACGTGAACAAACTAAATTTGCGGTTCTGTGGAACGGAGAGCTATTATATCCACTCAACACGCTGCATATCTACTGTTTACGCTGAAGGAGTCTTTGGACTATTTCAATTTGAGAATGGCGCGGTGAATAGTGATTGCTACAAAGCCATTATCAACGAATTTTTCATTGCTCAATTGGATGAATTGAGACTGAAGAACATGTAGTTCCAGCAGGAAGCAGCAACGGCACATAAAGCAGTCGTTTTCTGGTCGTCTGATATTGTATTTTGGCAATTTGTTCTGGACCATATTGCACTCTATTTGACCGCCCTAGAATTTTTTCTATGGGATTGTTTAAATGGAAGGGTTTATGTGAACAGGCCACAAACAATATCAGATGGCATTGTATTCACCTCTTCGGTTGCAACTAAAGTTGTTTTGCATCAATTATGTTCAAATTCGAATTGCTTACCATACATTCATCGACAAGTTAACTGCATTCACAAACATTGAAAAATACAGTGGTTGCATGCAAACAATCGATTATCGAGCTTATCACAACGATTATCTGGATCTTCGATGCTGTCATCAAAGTCTTCATTATCAGTTTCAAATGAATCCATAAAATCTGTATTTCTTCAGTATTCATTGAAGAAAGAATGATTTGTTTCAACTTATCAAAGTCTTAATTTCTTCCGCTTCATCGCGATATTTCCTAAAAAAAAGTTAAGCTAAACTGTAGGAAAGTATTTCATTTTTTAAACTTTAATTTGCATCAAAATCACAAATTATTTTCGCCCATGTTTTCACAAAAATGTTGACAGAAATGGCTGAATCGGTCAAGCTATTCAACTGAGTGACCGTGAGCTTGTTGACATAAGCTTTAGACTTCAAAGAAATCCCATAGAAACATGTCGCCCATATCCATATCTTGCAATTTAGGTACAAAAAACTAGATTATCATATCGCAATAGCGAAAACCATTAGACGCTATTGCCTGACCAGCCGCATTTTCAAAGTAGAATGGTCCGATGATGCATCTGTTTCTCAACAATAACTCGTGATGAAGAGAACGAGATGATGTTGTTTGATAAATCAGCATCCATTTGTTGTTCCAAAATCCATTCAAAGATTTGAGCTTTTTTTGAATGAAGGGTGATTTTTACTACACCGGTAAATGCACCTATCGCCTGTCGCGTTCGTTTTTCGTTTCCTACCACGGGACTTGGGTTTTTCGGCGTATTTGATGGCATTGGGTATCATTGGTGCAGTACAGCGTAGGAAATTTTTTACTTCGATATATGTAAGTTTTTCCTTTGCCTCACAATGCAATGCTTTGCTCTATCCATTGCAATTGAAAATCAATAAAAAAAGGAGCTTGCTCTCTATTAATTTAAAAAAATAATTATTGTACTAAGTTTTCTGTTTAAAAAAATTCAAAAAAATAATAAATTACTTAAATATTTAAAGATTTTCTACTTTCACTACCAGTTTTTGAACAGCACTTATAATATTGGCATGACAGATTCATGAATCAACATCTAAACGGGGTCATGAAAGTGAAAGTCGTGTCGCGCGAGACGGGTAGATTTTATATGATTCAAAAAGGGAAGGATTGATTGCATCGAAATTCCATCAAAATGTGCCTTATCACATTGGCGTGGGCAGGGAGATTGTCCGCAAAAAGCGAAAGCTTTTTATTTAAGCGGGAAGAAGAAGCGTTACTTGCACTAAAAAATAAATTCTAAATTGGATGAATCATGCCGCCTCATATAGTTCCATTTCTGACGTGTTTTTTCATTTCAGTTTTGATCGTAGATGTGCAAGGAAGTAAGTATGTTTCAGGCCAACTCCTCACTGTTGCATTCATTCCAATAAAGCCTTTTTTTGTGTGTTCTTGGGAATGACGATAAAGGGTAGACAAGTGTAGACAGGCACTTATGGTATGCACTACTATTATTTTGAACACAACTTCAAGTTACACAACTGTTACCCAGTTGTCTCTTTGTCGGAAACCAAATTGTTTGGACGATTGCATATTTTGAAATGGGCCTAAGTTTTTAAAATTTTATCTTTCGAAATGCGTATCACTTTAGACATTTTGCATTGACTGGGGTAGGCACTAGCTGTTAAATTTATGCGATATAGGGCAATATAATCGGTAATATATTGTACTTTTAAAGAAGGTAGGATCTGTTTTATCGATTCCAACTGCATTTTATTTTATAGATATAACACTTTCAGCTATGTAAGTGTCATCTATTCTAAAGAAATCAAAGGCTGTTTCTGTGGAGTTCATAGCATCCGTACCCGAATACCTATCTATATTTACTTGCACAGTGGATACTCCTCCAAGAGCTGAGAATGGTAAGCTCTGGTTAAGTGCGTTCGAATCAACATTTTCAAGCCTGTTGTTGTTTTTGCCGTAAATTTTTCCAAAATTTACGTTTACTCATGGATTGGTTTAATCAGATTGCTTAGACCAATTTTTTTCTGCGCGTATCTTGCAAACGACTTGATTACGAAGATTACAGTAGTTTCGGCGATGCGCATCCGACCTAATGCATCCAGCGATTGAAGGCTAGATGCTGTAAGGCTGTAAGCCAGGACTGTTGACCAGACTTTAAAGTTTTGCCAGCAGTTGGAACATGAGCGTTAAAGGGGGATTGTATGTTTGTATTCACAATTCTATTTGATCAGTTGAAGATGAAGATGAAGGATAAATACGTTTCCAATCAGCACTTTCAACATTTTGTTTTAAAAGGCGATAGTCAATTATTAAAAAATATCGATAAGTGTAGGTAAGATATGTCTCTAAATTGCAGGTTAAAATCAAAAGTAAAATATGGTATGTCAGGTCGTGTCTTGAAAAGGCAGTTGCTGCGAGCTGTTTATTGAACACGCTTCACATCACTAACAAAAAAAAGCTTGCGGAGATATGGGTTGGATTAACGGTATTAACTTTTGGAGAAAAAAGAAAGTGAGCCAGAAAATGAAATGGTGCTACAATGGTGAACAATGTTCGGAGTCCTAACCAAAACGTAAAAAAAACGTGTCAAGCCAAAAATGCGAGCAGACTTTTAGAGATGAACAAAGGTATTTAGCACAAGAGTCACAATCGTTTCTTAGAATATGGATATAACCAAATAACAACCATCTTTTGCCCTATCCCCAAGAAGGGAGATCCTCTGCAGCAACTACAGAAGCATCAGTCTTCTCTATCATACGTACAAGGTCACTGGTGCATTTGTAATTCTAGAAAGGGAATTGGCAAGTCTGGACTTAGACATGTCGCGCTGCAGTTTTTAAATCAGTTGGATAGTGATCGCATTAACTAGAGAATTTTATTATTAGAGGCATATTTTCCACAACGCCGTAGATAATAGTGCAATCTAGGCAAAAAAAATTAAGTTGGTAGTAAGCGGGCTCCTATTCTGCTCGAATCCAGACACGCTCCTGTCCACTCTAAAGACCACTCTAAAGACCTAACCATAAGAGACTTCAGTATGATTAATTTTATATCAAAACCAATGAAAAGCCCACCTAACTTCAAGTTACCATGATGTGCTTGACCAAATTTGATAATCTGTTATATTGTTTACATTCGGAGAAAAATATTAAATCTAAAAAAAAATTGAAAAAATTAAAAATGACAAAATTATTGCATCTTGCAATGAAATCCTCACAAAAATAAATAAAATAGAAAAGAAAAAAATCCTCTGCTATGTATGTCACACTGAATGTCCCATTCTATTGAGACCCCACCCATTATACCTTTCATCTGTCTTATATTTAAATTTCAAAAGACAAAGTCATCAACAGAAACTGGTGCAGACTGCACGTATCTTCATACTCGTAGAGTCCGAGTACACTCAGCACTACGTTAGAGGCTGCACTAGCAACACTAGCGTCCAATTTAAGCTGGTTGATTGTCTTTCAAATCCCACTCACAGCAACATACTTATTTACAAGATTTCTTGATATCTGGTAATTGGGGTATCTTGAATCAAACAGAAGAGAATCAGTACCGCATTGGCTCAGAATCGGTTTTATTAGAATTATTATCTTGATAGACGTGTTATATTGAGTATTAATGTAAATTTTTACATTTTTGTTTATTTTTTTCTTGTCTTAGAGAGCGCTTACGTATTTCACACGTTTGCGACTTTCCACCCATTTCTTGAAATCATTTTTGATCCTTTTTGGCTTACTTTTAACAGCGCGATCTGCTGCAAATACATCACGTTCTTTCAACCAAATTCGACCGTACTCCCAAGCCATCAAGAGATTCATAGGAGGAGGGCAAACCTAGGAGAATTTTTGAGTTCAAGCAAGACGTTTAAAAAGTTGTTTCTTACATCGGATGAATAGGAAGCCGTGAATTGCTGCGATTTTATGAGAGTGTGTGAAACAATATTGTCATGCGGCGCATGACCATACGATTTAGACCATTCTTGACGCTTAGTTAGTACCATGTTTAAATTTCTTAAATTTTCATTTGTACCTTCTTAAATTGGGAATAAAATTTCAAATAGGAATAGGATTTTGAAAATAAATGACAAAAGATTCTTGGAAAACATGTTTTCTCTTATTTTTCAACGCGACTTTCAAGTTATCAAATCATCACTTCGAATGCTATACTGGCGATATCTCCTACATATAGGCATACGATAATTTTTCGAAATATTCGATTTTATCCGTACACGCTGTCTAGTTTAACTACAGTTACTACCAGCAAAACCAAATTGACTAGAGAATTAATCCTAGTGGCGCCTCTCGTTGGTCATAAGACCCTATTGAAGCCTATTTCTCCAATCAATAAACGTTCCAGCTGCAAGAAATCTGCTTCCATTAATACCTCTAAACATCAAAGGGACTTATCGGTATCGAAAACTACCTTACCCTGTCCCAGGTCTTGTAGCTTATGTCTGTTTCTATGCCCAGATCATTCAAAAAAGTTACTCGTATTGGTAACACATTCTATACACATATTAGAACAGGATTATGGACAACAAAGTAGCAGTGACAAGATAGATTCTATAGGGTCTCTTATGATAAAGCAACGGAAAAAAAATTTCTTGTATAAAACCAAGCTTTTCAATTCCAACAATGTCAGCGGAATTAGATATCATTACTTTGGAAGAAGACTGGCACAAGCCGAAAAACATTAATTTGGAAAAACAGCTTGTCGGTGTGTAAAAAATACTACATTTGTCATCTGACGGCGAATATTCAAACTGGTACTAATTACCCTTTTCAAAAAAAAAAAAAAAATTAGAAGGGTTTCCAGTACCTTAATGAGTAGAATCAGAATATTCCAAATTTGTTGTTGTGCCAGTTTTCTTCCAAAGTAAGAGTGATACGGGTGCTGACTGAATGCATTCATTTGCCTCAGTTATTATTCGGCTGTCAAATTGCTCAGTGCCATCGGTGCCCGTCGGAGTCGCTCCGTTATTTTTACATCTGTTGCATTCTGATATTTGAATATTTTGCAGGAGAGCGGAAAATCGAAGGTTTGTAGCGATAAAATCTAAAAAATTCCTAGTTTACTGCCCAGTTATTGCCGGATTAGAGAAAATTGTTTTAATAAATGTTGACAAAGTTAAAGGTTTGTTCGTTTTTTCACCCTAATCTTCTAAAATAACAATTCATTGGTTATGTTTGTTTTGAATAACTAAACCAAACTTACGTACTGTTCTTGTTAGTCTTTTTTACATAGAGGCTCCTAGCTTCAGCAATGTTATTCTAATGACGTTTTTGATTGGCCGGACAGCAGCCTTCTTTTTGTGCTCCGGAGCGGAAAAATGCCATAAAACTATTATAATGTCACTTTTTCAGAATCAGTTTTCATTACGGAAGCAAAATGTTTCCTTTGGATTCTATGGCAAAGTACACTAACACAAATTTGTATAAACGTCAAATAGTATTGCATCAAAAAAAGTTTTGATGGTTCCTTTGGAATTTAAATCGCATTATTTTCGGAGAGAAACCAAGCGTTCAAACCGAATACAGACTAGGTTTTGTTTGACAGCTGTACAGTGGTCGACGTTCTTTGGTACGCGCTCAATATTTTGCGATTATTTTTTCTGATAAAGAAAATTTATTGGCTTCTGTTTTTAGGTAGGTAGGTGAAACTTGCCCATTCTGATGCCACGTGGATCTGTGATCCTCTTACTCATGGAACCAATTTGAGTTTATAATAAAGCGTAGGAGACTAAGCGTCTATATTTATTACGTCGTTTAAGGCATTGTAGAAGAAAGCTCTTTACTGGAGTTTTCTTCTCTGGGAGAGACCTAGACATGTACAGAGAAGGTGGACGATTATCTTCTCTCCCTCTTCGTCCATGCAGTTTCTGCAATCATTTGTAAAGGCGCCAAGTCTTCTTTCATGTTTGCCTATAAAGCATTGTACAGGGATGACACCTATGATTACACTGAGATGTTTCCTGTTTAGAAGAATCAAAGTCTTAGAGCGATTCAGATCCAGCTTTGGCAAGATCGGTTTGGTTACTAGACATGTTGGTCCAATAGTCCACCTGTCTGTTCTTTTATAAGCATCTAACTCAGATATTGATCTGCACGTAGCGATTGGTATACCCATGGTACCCTTTTCCGGTAAGATAGGTTGAGTGGTTCCAATTTTGGCGAGCTCGTTGGCCCTACAATTCTCTGGAATGTCTGTGGGCCGGCACCCAATAATGGTGAAGGTTGACTGCTATGACATCTCCGTAAGAGATGATCTACATTCAAGCGTGGTTTTCGATTAAGATTATGAGAGTATTCGCGGTAAAGGATTGCTTCTTAATGTCGGTGTTTGGGGCCTTTAGTGCTCAGCGCAACTTTTGGCCGTTATTACTTTAATAAGGTTCACAAACATTGGATTTTTTTTTGGGAATTTTAATAATACTTCAACTAAAAATATTTTTAAAACTCGTATCAAATTTTCTTTATTTCATATCAACAGATTTACCATGGTTGTTCCCAAGACATCAACAAAAGACGAACTGCTTCGACTAATGGCTAACAGAGACCAATTGGAGCGATCAATATCTGATTACGGAGCCATCCTATCTGCAAATGATAATGTCGGTTTGACGGGATCATTAGTAGATCCCGAAGGATATCCTCGAAACGATATCGATGTCTATCAAGTACGACAAGCAAGACAACAAATCCATTGCCTGCAAAATGATCATCGCAAAATAATGGAAGAAATCGAAAAGCTACTTCATCAAGTTCACAAAGAAGCTGCTGAAGAAGAGCAAAGTGCTGGAAACTCAAGTAAAATGGCAGGGATGAATTTAAATTCACCAGCTGAAGAGGTTGCACCATTGAATCCAATTGTAAATGTTAACTTAGTAAGCCCAGGATCACCAGCTGAGGATGCCGGTCTCCGTTTAGGTGACGCAATCGTTCAGTTTGGTTCAATCAACTGTAAAAATTTCGAAAAGAATCTCAACCAAATTGGTGGCTTGGTTAAGAATATGGAAAATCAACGTATTTCTCTAAAAGTCAAGAGAGATTCCCAGACATTGGACTTAATTTTAATACCGAAGAAATGGAGTGGCCGTGGATTGCTCGGTTGTAATATTGTTTTACCCGAGACCGTAGAGCGCTAGAAGAGTTAGGTTAACACTTTTGATTTTATAAATATTTGTTCAAATAAAATTAAAATATATATATATATATTGCATGAGATTCGAATTTATTGATCAAGCCCCTAACTCGTTAGATCTGACTTCACAATCTGTTTTCTAAAGTGGAAGTTTGACTTCAAAATAAAAAGTTATCGTCAATTGACAGTCATCTTATTTTTTATTTTGAAGAACTAGTAACCAATTACTATTTGGAGGGGCAAAAAAAAAAAAAATGTTACTGGAAAAAGTTTATAAAGCTAAGATTCTGCCCGAAAAGAAAAAATAAAACAGTTACTTTTTTAAAAATAAAATATGTATGGTAACGGACAGTAGATTTGAATGACTTGCAGGTTCTGTTGTGCCTGAGAAATAATCGCCAAGTGGATTCTGCTTTTCCACCATGTATTTTTAATTACGAGGGCGGTCCCAGAAGTACCTGACCCATAAAAGAAAACAAAAATTTTGGAAACAAAATTTATTTATTTTTCAACATAATCGCCTTTCAGCTGAATACACTTTTCCTAACGATGTTTAAGAAGTTTGATAGACTTTTTATAATAAGAACTGTTTCCTCCTCAAAATAGCCATTAACTGCCGACATAACTTCTTCATCGTTGGAAAATCTTTGACCACTGAGCCATTTTTTCAAGTTTGGGAACAGAAAATAATCCGAGGGGGGCTAAATCTGGCGAATATGGTGCATGAGGTAGCAATCCAAACTTTAATTCATTAATTTTGGCCATTGCAATAACGGATTTGTGAGCTGGTGTTTTGTCTTGATGAAATAAGACTTGATTGCTTGATTTCTTCGCTCAAACGTGGCAATAAGTTCGCATAATACTGGCCGTTGATAGTTTTTCATTTTTCAAGATAGTCAATGAAAATTATCCAACGCGCATCCACAAATATTGACGCCATGACCCTGCCTGCAGATGAAACGGTCTTCGCTTACTTTGGAGCCGGTTCTCCCTTTTGAATCCATTGTTTTGATTGTTCTTTTGTCTCGGGTGTAAAGTGATGGAACCATGTTTTATCCATTGTTATGAAAAGGCGCAAAAATTCTGCTTGGTTGCTATGAAACTTCGCTAAAGACTCAATTGAAACACCTTCACGACATTGTTTTTGCTCGAGCGTGAGCAAACGCGGCACCCATCTTGCACACAGCTTTCTCATGTCCAAATATTCAAATTATATGCGATGTACCGCACTTTTTGAAATGGATACAATGTCTGCTAGCTCGCGCACTTTCAGTCAACGATCATCCAGTACCGCTTTGTAGATTTTCTTCACCATTTCTAGAGTCGTCACCTCATATGGTCGATCACTGCGATGCTCATCTTGGCAGCTCGTTCGGCCTCTTTTTAACTCAGAAACCCAAAATTTTACTGTTGTAAACGAAGTAGCAGACTCATCCAGAGTAGAATCCAGTTCAGCTTTTACATTGGTTGGGCTGAGGCCTTTCAAATAAAAATATTGTATCACATAACGATGACCAATTTTCTTCATTTCCACAAATTCACTGACAACGTTCACTATTGATGGCTGCCAAACAAAAACTAAACAACGTAGCACTTTCAAACAGATCGTTGGATCTTCGTTTATTCGAATTGAAGTTATTACCTCTCGATCAGCCGAGATTGAAAATATTTTTTTTTTTTTTAATTAGAGAGTTTGGACCAATTTAGATTCTAATCAATTTATACCCCAAGGTATTTAAAACTATTAACAAATTCGATTTTGAAGCAGTTTGCACTACAGCATACATTTATTTTAAAAGTTGGGTTCCGTTTCAAGCTGCAGTGACAAGACAAATTATGACTTGCACAGCCATCCCAGTGAAATGCTAGGTCAACATCTGAGTAAAAAAAAATGTAATGGTTTCTAGCGGCAATTATGTCTAACATACTGGCTGAGTTGTATAAAATCCTTATGTCATCCGCAAAAGCTTTCATTACACCAAATAATGGAAGTAAACAAAGAGATTATATATTATTATAATTATAAGCGTTTAGCATTTAGCAATAGCAGAAGCAGAAACCAGAACAGCTGTGAAATGCCGAACAAAGAAAATTTGACAGCTGTCAAAATATCTATTGACACTCGGAACGAAAATTCTGACGGATATTTTTTGTACTCAAAATCTCATACTAATTTTTGACAGTTCGTTGGTTGGAACAGATTCATATTGGAAGTTAAAATTCGGTACGCAATAAGATTAATAAATTTGTTAAAGAAATTTTTGTTTTCAAATATGTATTGAGCTAAAATGTCGAGGAACGTTTTAAAATAGGTGTTTGTGAAATGTTTCGATGCCTTAGCTTAAAAAGAATCGTGCTTTAAGAAATGTAAACAAAACACTTGTGAAATACGAAGAAATCGCTTTTGTTGTTATTTTATTTACTAAGTTTATAAAAAATAATAAAAAGTGTTTATTTAATATGTTATTAAACAAGTAAAAAAAAACAATGAAATGCAACTTTTATAGATAGAAACCTATTAATATTATAGCAGAATATTTCAAGATAATATTTTAGTTGGTGAAAGTGAAAAGTTGGTGGAATTTGGCTTGGTTCTTAAGTTGTAATTGAAGCAGGATCAAGTACAAGAAAGTAATTGCAAGCAACTCTCAGCATTTTTTCACTTCCAGGCGAAATAGATAGTGGAGATACACCGTCGTTAAAGAATATATCATGCTTTGATGTCATAACTAGTGGAGACACCTTGCTTAAAAAAACCAACGAATGCTCGCGGTGTGATATACATTAAAAGTATACGGATCCGCAAAATTTTCTACATTAAGAAATCGATAGTGAAAAAAGTCGACAAAGTGAGCAAATCAAAAAGCACACTGTTTAAATTTGGTATGAATAAAAATCCGACCATTAAAGCAATATTGTCTTTATTCGCACGACAAGGTTTAGAAAAGGGGTCGAACAAAAAGAAATAGATAACTTGAATGCAAAAACATCACCAAACTTGTCCTCACTAACACAGTGATAAAAAGTAGAGCGGTCTGTAAAATGGTATTAATGTCTAACATCACACGCGACGCAGTAGCAATGTATAGGGTTTTCTCATAACGAATTGACAACTTTTTTTTTTTTAAATAAAAGGCAAACGATTTGAGATATTTCAAAAACTTTATTATTGGTTTAAAGTACAATCAAAACATTTATGAATGGAACTCGACTTCGTTCATATGGCCACCGCGGGCACGCTTGCAGCGGTCCATTTGTCTGACCCAATTTTCAACGACTTGGCCACACATTTCGGCCGAAACGGCCGGCTTAAGCCAATGACTTAACGTAGCCCCACAGAAAATAGTCAAGCGACGTTAAATCGCACGAACGAGGCGGCCAATCGACTGGCCCATGTCTTGAGATAACACGCTCACCATTCTTACTCTTCAATCAATCGATTGTAGCTTGTGGCACTATCCTGTTGAAACCACATGTCGTCCAAGTCCATATCTTCCAATTCGGGTCAAAAATACTCGGTGATCATGGCGCGATAACGCTGACCATTCACAGTAACGTGACAATCGTTATCGTCGACGAAAAAATATGGCCCAATAACGCCGCCGGCATGCAAACCGCACCAAACAGTAATTTTTTGTGGATGAAGTGGTGATTCATGAAGCACATGTGGGTTTTCACCTGACCAATAACGCATATTTTGCTTATTGACGAGCCCATTGAGCCAAAAATGAGCTTCGTCACTGAAGATGATTTTGCGACTCTAAATATCTGTAGAAAATTTTTATAATTTGCAGACGTTGCTGGTTAGTGTACTTTACCATGATGAAAAAGTTGAGTTTACTGAATAAATTGACAGTGACAGTTTGATGATTAGTGAAGGAGAGCGTTCACAAATTAAATTCAAAGTTGTCAAGTCCCTATTGGAAAACCCTATACAAGATATAATATATGACGCGTTACATATTACGCATTCTTTTGGTGTTTTGGACTGGTTTCTCTACAGAGATAAGGCAATTCGGATACCAAACTAACACTTAAAACTTCTTCTGACACATTACAATTTAAAGTTTATAAATACGTATTTATATGTTAGTACACTTTGGTCCAAAAAAAATTTTTTGTTTCTGAAATTTAAAACGGAGGGCAAAAGGAAGGCTTCACTCCGTCTAATCGAAAATGTCATTAAACTTTCATTTTGTTGTTATAATATTACCACCATCCTGAACAGTTCTGCTTCATTATAAACAATCAATAAAAAAATTTCCTTTCGAACTGTACTGACACTTTGTTAATTTTATAGGATCCTAATTCCAAGCGAAAGCCAACGGTTCCTGTGCATCGGCATTCATTCTTATCGGAATAGTGGTCGGATACGAACTTGGATTTGTGCATTTAGTTTTATTTTTTTTAATAGATTTGTTGCGCTTTACAATTTTCAAAATAATTAGTAGGGTATAAGTTCCAGTAACTTTAGTCAAAGGTTAGTAAAATGGCATTTGAACCTTGCTTTGAGTATTCAATTAAATTTCGTTTGGTTGTCTTTGCAGTCAACCAATTTGCGATTTTTAAAGAATTTTTACAAAATGGACGGTCAAAAAGGAGCTGGTAGGGCACGTGGTCAAGGCAGAGCATCCCGACAGCAACAGCAATCTGGTGGAAACGGCGGTGGTAGACGTCCACAAAATGTCCCAACACCTGTAAGTTGCACAAATAATTTTATGTTAAATATTTGTTTGTAAACAGTGCTATTTATATACTCCCGAAGCTATTGTAACTGATAAAGAGACAACAGACTAATGTATAAGTTATCAGGAGTCGTGTTCATTGTTTTTTGATAATTGGTAGTCATTAATAGTTATTTAGCCAAATCTATTCTCCATTAAAATTGTGTAACTACGCCGGTAGATTTCAGCATGCTGAACCCTTATTACGTTCAACAGGCAGAATGTTCTGTTATTCGGGAACAAGCAGAGATGCGTTTGTGTTTGCCTGTGTGTGTGATACTGGTTCCTGCTCTTCAGAAAGTGGGAACTCTAAAAAAAAAAAGAAAACTAAAAACAAACAAAAGATCTCATTCACGGTACATATTTGTTTCAGGTAGCCAAAATGTATTCGTTCGTTCAACCAATATGAGATCTATCTGATACATTAGATTTGGATTAGATAGTGCCATTTTTTCCCCCTATTTTTTTCTATCCGGATAGAGTATTGGTTTATCTTCATCGCAATTATAAGTGAAATCCATGAAAGAACATGATCCGGGGAGTTGTCCTTGGTGGATTGGTGAATGTAGATCCACACAAATTTAAGCTCTTTGTGTTCTTTAATTGTTCCTAAAACAATTCGGGTTAGGAAATTAGATAAGGATGGAGACAACTTGGAAAGTGTTTGCATGCTACTTTAAGGAATATTTTGTGGGACTTGTTACAATTGTAAAATGATAAGGTCCGAATAAAAATAATAAACAAAATAGCAGTCATAGCTTTCAAAGTTGCCTTTAGTCCTTGGAAATGGACAGTTTTTAAAGCTGATACATTTGATACATCATTGTGTATGACAGTGCATCACTAAAATATTTCTGTAAATTTGCAAAAAGTCAACGAGGCGTAGGTAATAGGTATTATTGATATCCGATTGTAACCTAAGTACACATTGTCCAATTTTGAATCTCTTTAGTGTTAAATAAATTACACAATGGGTAAATAAACTATCGTCGATGTATTATTCTTCATTCTGCCTATTTCTCAGCAATTTATTGTAGTCGCAAAAAAAAAAAATGTTTGTCTTTAACACAAAAAAAAAAAAAGTCTGAACATTATTTCGAATCATGCATTGGTGCTAATTGTATAGAGTAAGGCAGATGTACAATTTATATAAACAGCGCTGCTGGAACAGGTAGTTACCAAACTTGTATGAGGTCTCGCATTATCTTGGTGGAACACTACACATCTTTTCTCTTGATCAACTCTTACCTTTTCTTTTTAAGTGAATCATTCAATTTGACCAGCTTATGACTGGTATGATTCTTAAGAAATTCCACCAAACAGATAACATTTTATTTATTTATTTATTTATTTATAATTTTTTTTTTTTTTTGTGATGAATATCGGTTTTTGAAGTGCTTTGAGCCAGTTGTTTTAACCCATGTTCCATTTAATATTCTTGTAGATATTAACGTCATTTTCTTCACATCACAGCAAATCACAGACATCAACGCGACGGCACAAATTTCTGTAAGAACATGAACTTATATGTCCAGTGTCCAGTTTGAGATTAAACCTAGGCAAAAAATTGCATTCATAAATTATTAATATATAAATTATTAATTTAATATATTCAGTGTAGTACAATAATGTTATATTTTGTACCACAACTTGATGAAATTGAGAATATCTCGGGTGGAGATTTTGAGATTTTCTCCTAGGATTACAATTTTCTGATGAAGTTTCGTCTCTTAGAAACTTAGAGACTTGTATTCACATAAAATGTGTTCCGCAGTTTCGTCGTCTTCCATGCAAGGACAACTTTCAGTTTCCTGAAAAAGAAATCAAACAAGTCTTCTGATAACATCTCTTCTGATTTTTTTATCTTTTAACCTGTCGAAACTCTTGGATGTTTTCCCAAAGGGATATACACATTTTTTTCTCCCAAATATTTATTGCTGAATTCGGTTTAGGACAGAACGGCCCAGAGCCGACGAAAGAATCAATTAAACGGTTTCTATCCAGTTCGTCGGCTATTTCATTTTCGTGAGTACATGTATGACCATAGTAGTATTGTAGTTTTTTTTCCATTGGTAGCGATATTTTGGTATTTGGTCCAAAAATAACCAGCAACCACCCTTATGTCCATCTTTGATCCATCCCTATACCACTTGATACCTTTAAGGTTTGAGGTTGTATATAGTTCCGTACTCCTCGGCTTGAGATCACTATATTTAATCTTCTGCCAAAGGAAAAGTCATGTTTAGCTCGGGGATTCGGGGATTCATTTGATATATGTGATCTGAGTGATAAATCCCTCGTGTTTGTAGTAACCTGACTAGTTGCGGATTGCCATCATATTTTTTTTTTACAAAAAGATGGAGTATCGGTTAGGCACCAGACCATGGTGCGCGCGCGGTACGAGGGTGTATTTTTTATAATTTTTTGTCGAGAAATTGGTTGTTTTTTTTTATTGATACTAATTTCAATATATACATACATATAGAAGACACTACACAATTTTTTTTTTTTATTAGAATCCTAAGAATCCGACGAAGTTGCTTCTTGGAAAATTTCGATATCTAAAAAAAAAAAAGTCTGCCCAGCGAATGTAAAATGTAAACAAATAAGTAATGATGCTGAACGTAAATTCAATGCTGTTTTAATAAATGAAAAAGTAATTATAGAGAGATGTTTCGAACAAAGAAAACATTTTCCAATTTTGCAATATAAAGTTCGAATGAAGCACGATACTATGCCCAATATCATGCTGTACAGTTGTTGCATGTTTTATTTTGCATAGTTTTGCAAAGTATATAAGTAAAGACGAATTTATATAGATTTAAATAATCACTTTATTTAAACCAACGATTCTACTGCATATCAAACAATATCGACCCCAGCTATAAAAAATAAATAAATAAATGTGAAGGTAGTATTCGTCTATGGATGTTATTTTATCTTGAATGTGGCCGTCGTGCAATATGACAGTTTTAGTGGAGTCCTTTACTTTATTTAATTTTTCAATTTGTTTTGTTTAAATTATGTTTTGCTTAAGGAGCACTAATGCCTGTAGCTGAGTTCCATTTAAAAATCTTAATCCAGCAATCTTGTATTTTTCTACTTATGTTTTGGTTTCACTTGGAGTACCGCTAGAAGTCTACAATTAATTACGAATACAATACAAAATTTGAGCAGAAATGTTAATTAATACCATTAGCCTTTACTAAACGCATTTTTTTAATTTGACTTTCTTCTGATGAGATCTGACAAGACTCACACGACCGTTATTTTTGATTGCTTGATTTCCTCTCACGAGAAGCTAAGCAGAGCCCTCCTAAACAGTGGTATAGTGTTTATCCATACATACACGCATAAATGTTAATTTAAAAAATAACGAAGTATGCATAGGTCTTTTTAAATTATAAGCCAATGACAATTTACACCTTTTCTTTCCATTATGTCGAACGTAACCGCCGAACACATTTAAAATAAGAAAAAAGTCAAAATAAATGGGATTTTTATTTTGACAATAGGTTTAACTTATAACTCTTAATTAGTCCTATAATTAGTGCTAATGTTGATTTTAGGCAATTTTTTCGTTTTCAAGATTATTGCAAAAAATCAATGCATTCGCACGGGACAAAAAACAGAAGTTGATTTCGCGGCCAATAATTCAATGCCGATATCAGCGAAACCTAAAGGAACTTTTCAATGCGACTAAATTTAGAATGTTTCTTAAAAAATGGTTTTGATTTTACGCAAAAATGATTTATACTTTTTTTTTTTAATTTAATTTTAATCACTGTCGCTCGGGACAAATTTTTTCCATCAAGATATTTATGTTGTTTCTGTTGTCCTCTTTATGAAATTGTATATAGTAAACAAGCTTATTAAAAATGTTTTTAAATCAACAGAAGTATTCAATATATTTATTTTCACATAATAACAGCAAACTTAACAGAAATATGTATTATGAATTAAATGTAGTATTAAATAAAATAACAAAAATAAATTTAAATGAAATTATTATCAGAATTATCAAACACACGTCTTTTTTCTGAACAGGCGGTCCTAGCTGCTTTTACTTCTTGTCCATTGCAACAAAAGAAGTGTAACTGGGATATGCCTGGAATGTTTTTTTACTTGTTTCCACTTTTCGTCTAAATTGTATAATAAAGAATGCTTGTCGATCTGATCAGATGGCATAAAGTACATTTTAACCCCATTTATGTTATGTTATTTATGCATTGATAAAATGAAAATGCTATCGTTAATAATAACGTTTTTGGATTTCGTTATCTGCTAGACTTTACTTTTGAAAACTGCTCCGACTCCGACTCCGACTCCCTTTCCATGTGAGCTTGCAAAAAATTCCATTCTATTGAGGAACATTCTAATTGTTTTGTAAAGTCAATTAAGCTGTTTAATATAAATTTGTTTTTAAATTGACAACAACAGCTCCCATCAGAAAAAATAATTATTTTTGAAAAACATCCATAAGATTTCCTAATTTCAATTAAATTAGGAATAAAAAAATAAAGACATCATGTTTGTTATGCGTTAGCTTATCACTTATGACAGCAAACGACTTCGTAGCTCCTGCCAACCTGCCAACCAAGTAAAAATGGATACTTTTCGAAAGCTAAAATGAACACTTTGGATTTTATTTTGGTTTGTCAGCTTATAATTTTCGACATAATTTATTTGAAGAGCTATTCAGTAGTTGTTTTTGGTTTCCTCAAAATACTTTTGCTGAACTCTTTTCACAATAAAATAAGTTTTGAATAAGGGTAATTTTCTTTCCAAATCAAAAAGTTGCAACTGCTAGTTTACCTCATCTTACATATTTGAAAAATATACCAGAGAAATAAATTGATATTTTAAATTCGTTAAGCATTTCTTACAATTGCCTGTCATGCAATTTTCATTATGAATATTACAGCAAACAGATTTAAGAAAGCTTTCAAAAGTGCTGGGAATTGTATGAAGGCATAATTTTCGAACAAATAACCGAAATTGGCATGGTATATGCAAACGCACATATTGTGTGGCATTTTACTTATTAATTGCACATGGCGTGGCCGCTTCCCAAAAAAGGTAGATCTACCTGTTGTTTCGTTTGGATAATGTTTTTTATACAGCTCATATGCTTCAGACACTGTCATTATCATAAACCGTTTAGCAATTAATTCTCCTTTAAATAAAATTGTGTCCTTTTGTGAAGCTGGCACACTGACGTTATCGTTCATATAATACTTGCTGATGGTGCTAACTACACTTTCTGGCAGTGTATTGCTGGAATTGTTCTTCTTTTGTTTATTTTTTAAAAACGGCTTAAATTTTTTAAACAAAACTTTTTATTTGAAAAAATCTGTAATTAAACTTCTGCCGAATAAATAGAATGATAGAATGGGTAAAATTATGAGTATTTGATATTTTATTAAGGGTTGTATTACTTTCGGAGTCCATTAAAATCACCAACTCTTTTCCCTAGTGTTAAAGAATTAATTTTTTGTTTCCGGTTTTCGAGACTTCATATTGGCCACTTTTTTATTTATTTATTGGTTTTTATAAGCAGCTGTGAAATTCTAATCACAACTAAATATCTGATATCTAACTCAAATACTTATAGTCAATAAGCAAAACTCATTGTTTTGCACATGAAACTGAGTCCGAATTCCCGTTTTGCACAAACGATCTATCTTACATGTGAGTTCAAGCACGTCAGCTCAAGTGGGTATGAATGCACTTATAATGCCTCAGCATGTGTTAAGTTTTTTGCAAAATTGGATAGAGAAAGAAAGAAATATGTTTAGCCTCATCGGTTAATTTCACTCCATGGGTGCCATCCAACAATTAATGGTGAAACTAAATTCTTAGTGGAGATTGGCTTGTTTTTGATTTCTAGTCAACTGAGAGATCGTGCTCATCTTTTTGCACAAGACCCATTGTATTTTGTCTGGGAAATGAACCTTAGGGTTTCCTCTTGACTAGCAATGAAAGTACCATCTTCTTTTTGTAACACACCTAAGCTATTTGAAAAGTATTTTGAGAGAACCTTTTGGAGACGAAATTTTTGGCAGATTTTCCAGGTTCTTGCAATTTTTTCTCTATGAAGCGCAGACGATTAAAGCGGATTTGTACTGTCCCCAATTACAGATCTGTTTGGATTTGTTAAAAAATTTTCTCACCATTTTACGCATCCGGTCAAGTTGAGGGTTCCACCATGGTACATATTGGATCTCGATTTGCAACTGCATTGTTGATAATGGGTTCATTGTTATAATGAAGGTTCATTATTATAATGAAGGTTCATTGAGAAGATAATGGGTTCATTAATTGATCCGCTGCCTAATTTACGTCCCCAATGGACTGTAGTGATGAAGCAGTGAGTTAGCTTTGATAGAGACCTAGTTTGACCCTGTTCGATCTTGTATTCAACCTTATGTGCATATGGACAGATAAGGTCTCATCTGACACATGCCAATCCTTGATAAGAATATGAAGGAAGGGAAACGAGACGGTGAACAATCAAGTACCTTCTCTTTTACAGAATATATAAAAGTCTGTTTGTTACCCCTATTCCATAGAAACAAGTTTTTGCTAAAAAAAAAAATATTATTTTAAAGTAACTCACACCTACGGTTTTTTCTGCTTGCCTCCTCGGTACTGGAACTCTACTTTTGTGTATATTCGCAACGGCTGGTACTTGTGTTAATCAGCCACCCTCAGCTGCAGCCGTATTAACGGTGATGTTTGGTAGGTTCTTTGACAGACTACTGGTGTTGGTTGTCTTGGGGGTAACTGAGCTCTTTATAATGAGCCTCACCTTACCGAAACGGTACGCGACATGACCTTTTAGGTCGTTCAGCCCTTCCACCACACTGGTGGTTTCTATTCGGCGACGATCAGCTGAACTGAACATCATCCGGCTTATTTTGCGGTTAGATTTGGGCCTACATCCGCATAAGATTATGCTGACGCAAGAACTAAAGCCGGACGACTGGAAATGTTGGCCGGAGATCCAGCTTTTGGCCAAAAATTCATCTCCCACCAGACTCATTTTTGGCTCTGCGGCTATGTCAACAAGCAAAATTGCCGTTATTAGAGCGAACACAATTGACACGTGTTTGGCGAAGCATCAATGAATCCACAAAGATTGACTGTTTGGTGCGATGATGGCGGCATCAACTGACACGCTATTTTGGACCGAGTCATCAAAAATTAGATTGAGCACTTGAAGCACTGTCAGCGAAGCCGAGGCTGCCATTTGAATGATGTGCTATTCCACACATAATGGCGCATAAATATATCTTCAAAATAAACCCATCGCCAACTCAGGCGACGGTTGCGCTTTTTTCTGTTTACGAGTGTATCGATGTCTCTTTACAGTTCGCTGTTATATCTCCCCCTTCAAAGACCGCCAACGCAAACGGGACCAAAAATCGTTTTCTGTTCCTTCTTGTTGACAGAATACCATAAACATATGTAGCTAATTCACAACTAAATCTGTGTTCTAGCAATGATATAAATATCAGAGCTGTACAGACTTCGAAAATTTTCTTTTGGTGTTGGCTGGCATGTTTCGAACAATTTTCTTAAGTATGATATTAAAAAAGACCATAAAAGTCTTCTTGTCGGATTTTTTTTTTTACATCAAAGTTTTACGTAGCAGTTAGAGTTCCCCACCTAGTCTCAATAGATGCTTTATATGCGGCCATAAAATCGGTAAAAAGTGTATCGATCTGAACTATCGTACTTTGATTTTTTTCAAGATCTTGTTCCTGATGTTAAGAAAAGTGATGTCTCTATAGTTTGTTGATACACAGTTTATTTTTTGGAGATTTGACAAACGTGTATGCTCTCTAACTATGGTAATTGCTATAGAAAAGAGAACCAGCGCTTATTTGGATGCGGACTTGGTATATGTTTTTGGAGCATCTTACGACATTCTGCATGAAGGCTAAATTTGCTAACATAAGCCTAATATGCGCCCATCTCATTCTTAGTGGAGAACATGCACCAACTCATTTCTCAGATCTTGTCAGAAGAGTCCCTGATGAATGGAATCTCGGCACCGTATGCCCGAATCCTAGAAAAGGAGACCCCTTTAACTGCGTCAACTATAGAGGTATAAGTCTCCTCAACAGCGGATACAAGATCTTATCTGCCATATTGTGTGAATGTCTGAAACCCTCTGATTGGTTCTTATCAGTGCGGTTTCAGATCAAACCACGCAACCAACCAAATCTTTACACTCCGGCAGATCCTGGAAAAATCACAAAAATAAAAATTTATACCCACCATCTTTTCATCGATTTTAAGGACGCATATGACAGGGTTTATAGAGACGAGCCATATAGAGCCATGTCTAGTTTTGGTATCCCTGCCAAACTTGTCTGTCTGTGCAGAATGTTGATTGAGAACGCTCGTTGCTTCGTCAAGGTCTCTAACGAATTAGTAAACGAGAACATTGATGGCAAAAGAGGATTTAGGGAAGATGACGCGCTGTTATTTTATTTCTTTAACAGCATGCCTGAAAGAATTATGCGGAACTCAAGTGAACAATGGAGGCACAACATTGCAAAACTCAGTACAATTACTAGCGTAGTTAAAAGATAAATGAGGGCAAACCAAGTATATGCTGTCAACAAGACGCAAAATGTCGACGAATTGGACAGAACGTCGCAATAGACAGCTATAATTTCAAGGTAGTTAAGAACTTTGCCTACCTTGGATCTGCTATGAATTCTGCCAATAACATCTCAGCAGAAATAAAATGAATAATTTGTCTAAGAATTCAATTAGACTAAATTAGTAAGCCACTATCCTGAAAAACTAAGGAGACTAAGAAGACCTTGATCATCCCAGTCCTACTTAATGGAACTTATCAAAGGCGGATGAAAATATCTTCAGTCGCCTTGAGAGAATAATCCTTTGAAAAATATTCGGTCCCGTTTGCGTTATTGGTGAAGAACATTCATCGACGAGCTATACGAGCTGTACAACGTGATTGGCCTAGTCAGAAAACTGCGCATGATAGCCTGAAATCGCTAGGACATGTAAGACGAATGGACCCCAATGCTCCGGCACGCAGAGTCTTCAAATCTAACCCGAAGGAACAATGTAGTAGAGGTAGATAGGTAAGAGGACCTCAACCGACTTTGAGTACTTATTTTAATTAAGTGGACAGTTTAAAGCCGTGTAAATCTTTGATTTCATTGGACAGGTTGAATGGTTTATTCTGGCTGTCAGCGAAGTTTTGGTTGTTCCCACCGTTAACAGTCTGTTGATGTGATTTTTCTTCTATTCTACCACCGATTGAAAATGCTACTAAATTTTCTTGCTCATTTCAGCAGGTGTCGTTGGTTTGACATATTCTTTTTTAAATTTTGATCAAACTAACGTATATTTTTCCTGATGTATTTCGCTGTTTCGCTGTATTTCCTCAATCGCGCGCTTCTTTTTACCCGGAGAAGACGATACTCGTATTCTTCTTGACATCCGCTTGTCCTTCCATAGAACGCCGCTTTGTAGGTATATGTGCTTGCCTTCACTTTTCATCCAAGCGGCGGTTTTGTTGGGTGGTTGGATGGAACCCAGCACATCAGTTGCGGAATTCCTTGTATCGGTGCGACTGATATCTTGAGTCAGCTTGATCTTGTATGGGTGTAAACCAAGATTCTTACACAAAATACACCATAATGTGGTCTGAGCGATGCCCAATTCTTGAGAACGCCGTGGAATTGACTGATTTGGATCGTTTGCTACGGACGTCTGGACGGCAGAGATATTTTCAACACTTCGACCAACCCGTTGTCTCACTGACAGGGCAACATCACACAACGAATATGTAGACTCAAATTTTTGCACTAAACTTGTTATTGCCTGTCTACCAGGGCGAGAATTACGACCAAAAATTGGAGTTAACGCTCTTAAAGTTGCAGTTACCGACTCCGAATATCTGTAGAAAATTTTTATAATGTGCAGACGTTGCTCGTTAGTGTACTTTACCATGATGGAAATGTTGAGTTTACTGAATAAATTGACAGTGACAGTTTGATGATTAGTGAAAGAGTGCATTCACAAATTAAATTCAAAGTTGTCAAGTCCCTATTGGAAAACCCTATATTTGGGCAATGTAATGCATTTAATGCAAGTAGTTCTTTATGTCTATATTGGACGTCCGGAATGTTCGGATATCTAACATATAATACCGAAGGAGCGCGCTGGGTCGAACGTAACATGATTAATTTTGTTGCCAATTTTATGATCAGATGATCTTGTTCTTTTGTGAATACTAAGCTAAGGGGACATTTGATTACTGACTTGAGATGAAATGACCTATTTTCGTTTTTACGTTTCAAAGTTGCAAAAAGTGGGGGTTAATAAGAATAATATATTTTTCGGGGAAAAATTATGACACAAGCATAAATCATGTGTGTGTGATGACTAGTTCATTTAGATGACAAAATTCAAGTAACTTGAGCCCTCTCTCATTTTTATTGTCTAGACCATAGTTACCCATTACTTCCTTTTCCCACTCTTGCGTTTAAGTCCGCTTTTATTAACGGTTATAATCTTTTATAACCGCGTCTTCGGAATCAACACCTGAATGATGTTAATCGTAACATTATTAGTTGTTTAAGATAGGTGTTTTTCTGCAATTAAAATTGATACTCCGTATCTGTTTTGGTTTATGTAATCGCATGCATTATACAATGTGTAACCTTTTTTTTATTTATATATATACATATTTCCGTTTCCAATCCATTGTACGTTGGCTATTCTCAAAAGGTCTTATCTAATTTCCCTGTTTGGGTACAGGTTTCTTGGCTTCTTACATTCTCTGTTCCTATATATATGTTAAATACATCCGTTGGGTTCTGAGCACCCTCATTTAAGGCCTGTCGGGGACTGAGGGCCATTGTATTTGTATGTTTATTTTGATGATTATTACTAAATTATTATTACAATAACTATAGAGGCGGTTTTCTTTTCTTTTCGACTCTCCATACCTTTATTCCTTTTTCATATTCTTTCTCAAGTTATAATTATTACTCTATTCGAGATCTATACTATTATTTATATATATATGTATATATTTTTTTGTTTTTAATATTTCAACTGTTATTGGTGGTGGAGTTCCCCATACTCCTTGGTGTTTTCTACCTCTATTATTCGATTTTTTTTTTTTTTTTTTTTGTTTACTTAGCATTTGTTCTGCCAAGCTTGCCTTTATCTCTTCTGGTGATGTGATTCGTTGTTGGCATGTTTTATAATTTTATGCTATTTTGTCTGTTATTCTTTTCTGTCAGCAAACAATTTGTTTTTCTAGTTTATGGGTAAGCTTAATAACATTTTTCTTCTTTTTATGCTTTGATCTCGATAAATCATTTGTAATGTACAGAGTGTTATAGAGCTATTTAAAACAGTTGGCCAATGACCACATGCGCAGAGAGAGTAAGTTAATCTTTCTTGTTGCATAATTTCAGTTTTTTTTTACTAGTTTGACTAAAATAGGCTTTATGTTATTATCATTGTTAGGTTTTCCCCATTCTTTTTATATTCATTATTATACATATTTATTTATTATTAATATCATTATTATTATTATTATTTTTTTTTTACTGATTAAATATTGTAAATGAATATTAAAATAACTATAGTGGATCACCCTGTTCTCTTATTCCTTTGGTAAAATTAATGTGTCTATTCCTCACTAAATGGATGGATCGAGAAAATAATATGAAGGTTTTGCAGTAAAATAAAACCGATATTATTTGCTAATATAAAACACAGAGTTACTGCTGAACAAGCTATTGTGTATTTCGCTCTAAAATCTAACGCGTTTAGTCTAAATCTCTAAAGCAATACATTAAATTGACGTGCTGAGGGTATCTCTGTACTTTTCAAACACTACCAGCGCCAAACAGGTGTTAATTTCTTAATAGCGTCTTCACCAGCAAGGAACTTATTGCGACGATATTATATGGCTATATTATATGGCGTCGCTGCTGAAGACGTGTTTAAACACAACACTATGATGATAAGAAAACTAAAAATAAATGATAATACTACATACAAAATATATTATCTTTATTCAATTTTACATATATCAAATGTCTTGACAAACAAAAGTCATCCTTATAAAAAACAAAACATTAAATAAATTCATAAAGTTATTTTGATTTAAAATTAACAAAAAATTGTTTTCTTTTGCGGGATGATTCAAATTTGCGCACTTGATGTAATATCGTTTCAAAGTATTTTTCAATTTCTTCTTGAAAGGATTTCATCAACATGGTTGTTCGTTCTGCAGTCAAATTAATGAAACAAATACCGCACGGACACTACCAGGTTTATTACTTATTCCAGCCTCTCGTAAAACAGAATGTATCTAACCAACGATCAATGTTCCTAAGGCTGGTCTCACCGGTTTCTTAAGTAACACTTATAAACAAATTCTAAAGATTATTCACTCTTCAGAAAATCTGACTTAACGTCTTAGCTAAAGTATCGAGCATAAACACTTGTCATCAATAAAACTGCCAGAGGAAACTCAGCATCGTGAAATTCTGCAAAAAGCAGGATAATTGCTGTTCTTGATGCTTCGAAAAGGGTATCATTGTAATAAATCTTTGATGTCAGCCAGTCTACTACTGTCCGCAGATCCCAAATCTGAAGCTTTCTCTCAGCGGGTTTTGCTAATGCTACTGCTTTCAAAATCTGCTTCACTAAGAAGATGATCGACTGTATTTGGGACACAATATGTTGAAATTGCATGTTTATGGTCAAGAATTGTACTTGGAATAATTTTCTTTCAAAAAAAAGCCAAATACTTAGCTATGGACTGATCTTACTGAATTTGTTTACTTTGCAGCAAGCTATCCACGATTTTATAGTTGGTAAGTATATCTCTATATTCTATCTTATCTTCATTCCTTTCAACAATTCTTTCTCTTCATGTGATCACCTTTTCATTTAATTACCCCACTCCTAACTTTCCATACATTTATGCTCAAATGTTCCACCTGTGGAGGTGGTGGCCTGGTTGTCATATCGATCAATACCCTCCGCAGGTTGTTTATGTGTGGTGGTGAAAATGGTTTTGCTGTACTGGTTGACAAGGTGGGGAATCTGGTAAGTTAGATCTAATGTGCCAATAAACCGGTTTCTTCCCTCCTTGCGAATTTAGGCCACAAAAGTACGGTTGTCTATTTGGAGCAAAATGTGCGAACTCCTTAACTGATTTACTCGGACATTTATCGTTCTGTATACCACATACATCTCCTTCATATTGGAGTGCTATCATACCTGTTTCTCTGTCCAATGGTCTGACATGTCCATCTCGTCCAATTGAGCGCTCTTATCTGAAGCTGCGGGCGGCATCTGTTACTAAGAAATTTGTTATTGCCGGCTTGTGAATTGATGTGAACTTGTCTGTGGTTTAGAGCCACCAAGTGATCTCCTCCAAAGCCCTCCGAGGGATGGAAATATCTTCATTGCACGTCTGCTGAACTTTTGAAGAAATATCTGAAGATAATGGCAATTTAAACTTCCGACCCAAGACGTGAAGAGAAAGGGTGAACTTTTCTCTTTTATCTTTGGAATGCTCATACCATTCTCCTTCGAATCCCACTGAACTTTATAATTTGCGATGGTGGCAGAACAGATTTTTTTAAATTTACCATTCACCCAGGACCTTTAAAAGTTGGCCAAATAAAATCGTAATCGTCTAAATAAACTAAAACTCGGATACCCCTCCGAAGAATCTCCGTAATCCAACAAGTTAGAGTTGAAAACAACTTGGTGCCCGACGACAGGAAAACTGGAAGACATACCCGTATAAGCGTAAGAGTTCACCTCTGTATAAAATACTCAGAAAAGTGCGATGGCACATGAAAGTATACCTATGATAAGTCTATTTTCATCATCTAATCTTGACTCCAGAAATGTTTTTTTTTTTTTTTTTAATGAAAGAATTGGCGCCCAGGTTGGACTGGACATACAAAGCTCGTCATTTGCTTGCAGCCAACATCTTCATTCCTTTGAGTACCGCACACTCTTCCAAGTTGGCATCCTAAAATGTTGCAATAAAGGAGTAAAGATATTGTTTCTTCGTTGGCTGGATGACTCTTGCATCACGCTCGGTCTGGATGTCCTGGTTCGCCTCCTCTTCGTGTGGAATAAACATGTTCTGCTAGCTCACTCAGCCACTGATTAATGGATTTCGGCTACCGAGATCTGGATTCTCTCTTCCGTTGGTTTGGTGGTGGAGAAGCAATCATCTCTCGAAGAATGAAGAATTCGACGATGAACTCCTCTTTGAATGAGGAAGGCTTTTATCTCTTTTCATTAATAACTTAATGTTAAATAAAATGAATAAACAATAATTAAATTAACTTGCAATAAAATTCAAACTTTTTCGATAAATTGTACTTTCTGAACGTGAAATACGACCCAACGGGATGTAGAAATTAACACCTGTTTGGCTCTTGCAGTGTTTGACAACTACAGAGATGCCTTCTGGGCGTCAATTCAATGTACTACTTTAGAGATTTAGACTGAACGCGTAAGATCTTAGGGGGAATACACAATAGCTCCTTCAGCAGCGACGCTGTGTTTTCACCGGGCAGATAATAGTTACTCGTATAAGATCTCAGATAAGAAGAACCTTAAAAGCGATTTCTTATAGCATTTCATTATATTGTTTGATCTTTCTAAATATATTTACAGGTGGCATGCCTCCCTCCATTTCCATGATGTAAACAGACTAAAAGAACACTATCTCTAAAAGAGAAAAAAAATTAGACAGTTTATTAGCTTTTTCCCGGAGCATAATACTTTTGCAAATCACTCTAACCTAGCACCTACCATCTCTGCGCGTATGGAAAGCAAAAAGTATGTTAGAGGCATAATATACTAGCTGTTTGTTTATCTGGGTCTTGGGTTCCGATAAAAAAAAATAAATAAAAATACGAGAAACATGCTATAGACCTACCACGTGGCATTTTCTGTGTTTAGTGTTCTGTGTACTGATACTTTATCGCTAAGAGAGTTACACGTATTTATGGTATGAAAGATAAAAATTCAATTAAGATAATTTCAAGACGTTCTACATAAGTGGAGAACAGAACGCGACAAAAGTACAAATTTCAAAGAACCATTCAAAGTCAGCACGTTTTCTCCGTATTGCCGTAAATATTGCATCCATTATACATATGAATGTTTGTATGTAAATATATTTTTTTAACACAGCGGAGTACAGCGGACTTGCAATGTAGTTTTTTCGCTCTTGCTATTGCTATAAAAATAAAATAAAAGCTTTATAGCGTTTTATAATTTTTTTCATTCTGCTACTATCACCTCTTTTATCTGGAAAACTGACTCATACATATCTACATTTGTTTGTTTCATCTGCATACTTAGTTCAACCTGCATGCTATCCTATTTCATAGGATATGTTTTGATTTTGATATGAAACGCTTTAAAATTATGAAGTGGGAGTAGGGTATATACTCGTAAAAAAAAAAAATAAATAAATAAAATAACAAATCAAGAGATAATGAAATTTGTTGATCAGAAATTATTTTGCTTCGCTTAGATGGGAAAGCGATTATAGTTTGTGCCTGAGGACGACACACGACGGTTTTATTTTCCTATGTTTCATAGAAAAACTTTCGGCTTATGACTTGACTCTGCTTTACAAAATTTAGTCCAGTTTTTGACGACCACTTATCTTTTCAAGTAAATCAGCCTGTACATCGTCATAATACAGTGCTGTGAAAAATTATAAAATCAAACCAAAATTTCAATTTTTAACATTTTTTTATATTTATTTTTGTTCTAAAAAATATCGCCAAACAATATAAATTCAGAAAAAACTCTTTAATGATTTTGTTCCCCTTTTAATGGAAATTTCTAAAAAAAAAAAAAACCGAAAATTGACCTGTGGGCAAATATCAGCTCAAGATTTTTATTTATTAGTTGTAAGGTAAAAATTTATTTAATAAAGAATGCTTTGTTCGTTTTTTCTTATAACACTTAACAATCGTCGCGGTAAACTGAAAATAAGATTGCTTAAAGTGATTTCCCTATATTATTCCACGCTTCAACAATTCTTTGTTTGAGTTGTTCTACATTTTGAATTTCTGGCTTTTCCTGGTTATAAACCGCCCTTGCCAGGATGTCCTACAGGTTTTCAATGGGGCTTAGGTCCGGATTTAAGGCTGACCTATCTAAAAGGTTAATTCCATATTCTTGAAACCACGTTGTTGTAGTCCGTGCTTTATTTTGTTGAAAAATTACATCATTGTCCTCAGTTATCGCTATTGGGGAAAGAAGGTGTTCCTCCAACACTTCTTTGTATATCTTGGCGTCAATTCTTCCAGAAATAAGGACAATTTCTATTTTTCGATTACCGACGAAAGCTGCCCAAATCATAACACCTCCTCCTCCTAATGGCCTGCGTGACATAATTTTTCGTTCTTTCCTGAGTTTATGCCAATAGTATATGAAACCTTCGGGGCCGTCGAGGTTGAATTTCTTCTCATCACTAAAAATTACATGCGACCACATTTCACCATGTTGGACATGTATTTCAACAAATTCAAGACGTGCTTCTTTATGCCGCTGTTTAAGTGGTGGTTTACTCAAGCATTTGCGGTATTTAAAGTTGTCCGAAGCTGCTGCCCATTTTCTTACGAGGCTAGAATCGCAATTTAAAATAAAACGTCGAACCATTTGAGATAAAGAGGCTCCTGTTCGTGACATTTCACGTAAAACATATCGTTTACTCGTCTGTGCAATTTTTGTTGGTCGGTCCAGATCCCTTTTTTCCCATAATTTTCAATTCCGGCTCGTAGAAAATTCTTTACTACACCTTGAGAGCGATTTATTTCAGTGGCAATTTGTCGCCGCCTTATTCCACTATTTTTTAAATCGACTATTCTTTGTTTTTCAATGTACCTACAGCATCACTATTTTTGTAGAAAGTTTTCACAATTTTAACACGTTCAGCGATTGTTATATGTTTCATATTGTAAAATAGCAAACCTTAAACTAAACATATATGTTCTCGGGTGATAGTTCGGATTGTCGTATGTGATTGAAACAGAGATGTCAAATCCGGACCACGAATTCGATGACGTGTTAGAAACAATCGCATTGAGCTGGGTGCACCATCATTGACATAAAGAAAACTCCAGTAGCGGCTTTCTAAACTTTATTCGATTTGTTTCCTCTGAAATGGAAATAGCTGTCTAGAGTCGGATACCTAGAAAACTAGTAAAAAAAAAACAATCGAAACATTTTCAAGCGCTCTCTAAGGCCAGTCATAGCTAGACTCATTGAAATAACTTTGAGATATCTAGACTAACACGACCCACACTCGATCCTAAATGATCAAGAGTGATCAATATCTGAGCATCTCTCAATCACGGGATATCGTGACATCGGAAGACACGCGTTTTGATCCCTTACAAATGATTTTAGGAGGATCTGGCACGTATCAGAATGCAATCCCTTATAAGTTACCACTTTTTAAATCTTAATGATCTCTACTCTATGAAGATTATCCAATCTTAAGAAATTGATCAGTAAATCTCTGTGATTCCAGGATTACCCCCACAGTCTTCCAATGTATCACAATGAATTTACAACTTGTTTAAGTGCATCTTCACGAAGACCACTGTGACCTAATAACGAAAGCAAAAAGGAAACCTCATTTAATTTTCAAATAAAAATTGATACTATTTCTGTGAGGAAATCGCTTTTGACTTACAACCAACCGCCTCCAATCGCCGGGGTGCATTTTCAATCGAACATATCTAGTTAAAGTTTAGTTAAATTGGATTAAAATCGCGATATATCGTTTTACTGAAAATTTAACATCAGCCGAAATAGTTAAGGGGTTTTTCTGTGCACAATATGATATAATCATATAATCAATAATTGCATAAACAGTATGGACTGTATGCACATGATTTGATTTTTTTTTCTTTGGTACAAATACGAGTATTATCTTTAAATGATGAATATCTATTGAGCTGAAATTTTGTTGGTGCTCATATGATTGATTGGTGGAGGCTTATGCCTAAGCAGTAATACCGACATAAATTTTTATATCTGATTTTCTACACGTTGCGCAGTACTGATCTGAACTTAAACTGTGATGCGAAGAGGTTCCATGATTTTCTAAAAGAGTTTAATCGATTTAATTACCGGAATACATTCCCATTTACGAAATTAGACTAAGGGTACCTAGCTGAAATGAAGCAGTTTTTTTTTCTCGTTAATTCCCCGGTTATTTATGCCGATTTCGAATACTCATGCTTATATTTTGGTTAACACTTCGAAAATATTGTAGTTCACGACACAGTTTTAATTTTGTTTTCATTACTTGCTCCCGGACGTATGTGTAATGTACATGTACAGATAGGAGCAAATATTCAAAAGGTTTTTCACTCAAAAAGGCGGTTTTTAAGTATAAAAATTTGTCAGAATTCCATAAGGGCTTCACAAATATATTAAATTTAATTTTTACTCCGTAGTGAGCATTATCCTAGGCAGTGAATCATCGGAATGTTGATAGTTATCGCCTTACGACAGTATACAGAATCAAATCTTTCCAATTTTTCCGACTGAGATAACTATGATACTACATTCCTATTCGTGCATTTTTTTCAGGGAATGTGTGTTTATTCGCTATCTCTTTTTACCTTTTAGTACCTCTTCATGGCCTTATTCGAGAGCTTCTCCAGCCTTCTTTTTTTTTTTTGCCGGATATTTCTATATTTCCTCCGTTAGTTCATCAGAGCAGCTGTGGTTCTATTTTGTTTCGCCGTATGCGCTTGTGGACATTACCCTCAATTGTTTCTGCGCTTGGCGCTGTCAGTGTACGACTGCTTGATAGACTAGATTAATAAAGGCTCAGGCAGTCTCTGATTATTGCAATAAATTCCATCAATCAGTGTCCGGGATATACGTAGTTGTACCTTTGCTACAATATACCTACATAGTGATTGGAGTCATATCATCGCTTTTTGGACAATTTCGGACATCCATGACTTCCGTTGATCGTTATATGATCAATTTGATTTTTAATTAGGAGGCTGCCAAGACCCCCTTTGTGACTATTTAGCAAAATGACATTTTGTACGTTGAACATTATTTTCTAACAATAAATATCTAGAAGATGCTCCTCTTTTTTTTTTTTTTTTTTTTTTATTTTGTCGTTACACTTACAAAAGGAGATCTTAACGTTGCGTTGGGGTATTGTGTCTAGAAGCGATTTTTTACTTCTTTACACGGAAAATGACTTTGGTATTAGGAATTGTTAAGGTTCTCATTTAATTTGTCTTGAAACTTTTGATTAATACCTTAGATTCTATGTATGGGATTACTATAATACGTTGGCATGTTAATTGTAACGACTTACATAAAATAACAAATAATTCAAAAATGGAAAATCAAGTACTTACATACAACATGTAACATAGAAGAAAAAGAAATAATGGTAATGGCAACAAGTTACAACAAGTGTAACTAAGTTTCGCAATGATTTTACTTTCAATTTAAAAGCGAACTTTTCTTGTCGAGTATTCTTTCTTGTCGAGTGCGCCTTCAATTCTGCCTACCAGATTGTGAAGAGCACTCTTCTCCGCATTGGTAGGAGTGTGTGCTGTCGGCTCAGTATCGGTACCGTCAGATTTTCTGAGTGGTTCCAGCCTCGTTGATCTATTCCTTTAAAGACTTTGACCAGCCTACGACCTAATGTTAGCGACAGTAACGAATCATAGGACAAATAATCCGACGCAACGACGAATTTTTGCATTCTCCATTCGTTTCGTAGCTTTTGTCTGCAGCAACTAATTTTTGGTTACAAAATTGCACAAGTTTAGGTGATGAGAGTGAGTTCGGCACATAAAGCCAAACTCTCGTTCGATCGCTTGTCATAAAGTTGTGTGAAACGTATTAAACATCCGAAACCACAGATGCGTTTATTCCACACCTATGGTTTCTGTAGATGGGTACTGGGATGGTCGTCTCCTACCCGCACTCATTTAGAAACAAATTAAATTAAACTTTCAACGTGCAAATAGGTACATGAGTCATACTTAGACTTAATGGTTTCGGCAGAAGCTTTGTCTAAGCCCACAACAAGAGAAGAACCGTCCTTTGTTTTCCCGGTTCTTTCTCTCCCTGTGAGAGTAGATTTTTCTCTCTTTAGTTTCAACTCCAATGTTCTGGGTATGAAGACGCATCAGAACATCTTCCCTTTCTCTGAGTTGCCCCGAAACCTAGAAGATGGCGCGCGGCAGTTTTGCTTTAGAAATAATTTGATTTATATGGATATCAAAAGTAAAATTAGAATCGAAAATACCTCCAAGATCATTGAAGTCATAGACATACCTTATTGCCACGTGATTACATGAATATGTACGGAGAATTACGACAAGGGTTCGATTATAGCACATGGAAGCACACTTACTGATATTTAATTGCAAGTCGCTAATATGACACCAATTCATAAATAAATCGAAGTCGTTTTGAAACAACTGACGGTCGCAAACAGTAGTCATTTGAGCAAACGATTTTATATAATCAGCATACATTAAACAATGACAGAATTTTAATAGTTTTGGAATATCGTTAACAAAAATTAAAAATTATGAAGGTCCAAGTGACTACCTTCAGGAACTCCAGAAGTGACCTTAATCTCTTTAGAGCAAAAATCGGCAAGCCTGAGAAATTGTCTTCTATTAAATAAAAATGGTTTGAATCATTTAAGGAGAGGGCCATGGCCTTAAGCTTACTTATCAAAATATTTAAATTGGCTACTGAATGCTTTAACAAAGTCAGTGTATACCACATGTGTCTGATTTTGACTTTCTAATGTTTTAAGGGGGTGGTTATATTTTGAAGGTTTTTAAGGATTTTTTTCTGCGGAAAATGTAATACTATCATCTTATGTTAATTATATGTTATTATTTAACTATTGAATAATAATAAAAAAAGGTTAAATAAAAAAGAAATATTTTAACGTTATTTTGGTGAGGTAAAGTAGGTCTCTTCAAAAAAAAGTAGGTGACTGGTCCCCCTGATTGCTTCTTGTGATCATCTGAAATCAAAATTCCAAAAAGATTATTATTCAGTAGGGTTGTCATTCTGTCCCGTAGCAAACTAAAAATATTTGAGTAAAAAATAACAAAAAAACGGCCTTGTAATTTTTTTTTTCAAAAATCGTCTGTTTGTTTCGTATGTGTAGAATATTGTGTTAAAATTTCAGCCGAACCGTTTTTTTTTTTTTTTTTAAATCGTTTATGAGTGAATTTAAAGAGTACGCTCTCCCCTATTATTTTTCGGTTTAAAATTTTCGCTGTATTCTCAACTTATTAAACTTTGAAAATATGCAAAAAAAATTGATTTTTTGAAGATCAAACATGTGACTACCCCCTTTTGAATCGCCCTAAGTTAAATGAGGTTGATCTGCCCTTCTAGAAACATGCTGGAAACATGTTAGTAATAACATAGGTCTATAATTGGTTACTAAATTCCTTTGCCCGGATGGATCTATAATCGAAATTTATCAATAATCAAAAAACACACCATCAGAGACTGATTACAATTTCAAACTAATGAAAAATGCTAGCTAGTATGCTAGCGCAATGTGGAAGGCTTATTGCGTAGCAGCCTTTTTTGAGTTTTAAACAGCTAAGATCACCGGTCCAAAACGAAAGATAAATTGCTCATAGAACTCATTTCTCAATTCGTCTATCTTTTCGTGTGTTGTGTGGTATGTAGCCCCGTCTTGCTGGTACCACATGTCAACAGGTTCAGCTTCTGCATTTTGGACAAAAAAAAAAAAAAAAATCATTGGACAATAGCGGGCGCTATTGACGGTAACGTTGTTCTCACATTGTCCTATATTGTCAAGCATCAATGACAATACAGAGTTCTTTGTGTTTGGAAGAAAAAACACTCATATTTTAACGATACATAATTACCTCTTGACTCGTGAGTGTTAAATCGTTACGGCTGGATTTCCGTTTTTTGGTAGCGATATGAAGTTTATTTTTTTTTTATTGAAGACTCAGTTGTAAATGTTGAAAACTTCGAAACATATAGCTATATCATAGATCATAGATGTGATTACTTCAACGTCACTAGGTAGACCAGACAATCAACACCAACAATTTTTATGAGACGGTTTTTATTACGCCTGATTTTCTCTTCAGGGAATTGGTTTAGAAATGGAGGGAATTCCAGGTAGAACTCTAGTGGGTAATGCATTTGTTGGCTGTTGTGTTGCAAAGAATCAACATCAGTTTGTAAGCATTTCGCCTACAGAAACAAGGTCATTCACCTCAATAAACAGCTGTATTGGTGTGCACTATGTACAGTGAAAAAAAAAATAAAATAAATAAATAAATAAAATACAAAAAAAAAAAAAAAAAAATAGTGTCTGACTTCTCCAAATCTTTAAATTCCCAAATTTTATTAAAAATTGCCACCATTTTCCTTTATAAAAAAAAACCCATGGTTCAAAATTTCTATGACCGCAAATTATAACCAGATATTGGGTGTATAACTTAATTCCTGCGGTTTGCTAAGAGATGGCGTAACTTGTATTATTCCATTGTTATTATTCCATTGGAACATGCGTTGGAAAGCTACTGTCATTGTACGTTATTTCAGTATATGTCATTCATTTTTTTTTTTCACTCAATTATGTCGAACTTTGTGCCTGAGAAAGTGTTTTTGCGGGGAGTTCTTCTTCAATACTGAAAACTGCTCCCGAAAGTCATCGTATTTTGGTGGAAGTTTATGGTGAACATGCGCTAGCTGAGTGAACGTGCCAAATGTGGTTTGAACGATTTAAAAGTGGTGATTTTGGCGTGGAAAACGATGAACGTCCTGGACAGCCAAAAAAGTTTGAAGATGAAGAACTGGAAGTATTACTCTATGAAGATTGTTGCCAAACACAAGAAGAGCTCGCAGAATCTTTGGGTGTCACTCAAGCAGCCATTTCAAAACGTTTAAGAGCAGCTGGATATATTCAAAAGCAAGGAAATTGGGTTCCACATAAACTCAAGCCGAGAGACGTCGAAAGGCGGTTTTGCATGTCCGAAATGCTGCTGGAACGCCACAAAAGGAAGTCATTTTTGCATCGGATTGTTACTAGTGGTGAAAAATGGATCCATTACGACAACTCCAAGCGCAAAAAATCATATGTGAAACCCGGCCAACCAGCCAAATCAACGGCAAAGCCGAATATCCATGGCGCGAAGGTAATGCTCTGTATTTGGTGGGATCAGATGGGTGTGCTGTATACTGAGCTGCTAAAACCGGGTAAAACCATCAATGGACAACGCTACCAAACACAATTAATCCGTTTGAAGAAAGCAGTAGCCGAAAAACGCCCGGAATATGCGACCAGACACGAGGCAATAATTTTCCATTATGACAACGCTCGGCCCCACGTTGCTATTCCGGTTAAGAACTATTTGGAAAATAGTGGATGGGAAGTCTTACCCCACCCGTCTTACCTGACTATCATTTGTTCCGGTCGATGCAGAACGCCCTCACTGAAATCCGGTTCACATCAGAGCAGTATATCAAAAATTGGATTGATTCATTCTTGGCTGCCAAGCCGGCGCAGTTCTTTTGGGATGGGATCCAAAAATTGCCAGAAAGATAGGAAAAAGTCATAACTTCAGATGGGCAATACTTTGAATAATACTATTGTACATGTTTTTCTAAAATAAACGTTCAAATTTTGAAAAAAAAACCGCACGATTTAAATTACATACCCAATAGTTTTAGTTAATTGAGTCATGTTTTGAAACCCACCGCATCTCAATAAATTACGGTTTTGGTGTATATTTTCTTTAAATTTTTTCTTAAGAAACATCTAAGGTCCTTTTAGTCAATCGAATGATACCACCTTTTGCGTAGTTTGGCTTTATTCATTTCAATTGCTGTTATGAACTCCTTAAAATGCATCCGAAATATAATTTAAAATCGAACATTCTACGAGTATGTACAGCCCTATCTTACATATATGTGCACGTTACTATAGCAGCCACGGTTTCTTTTTTTTTTTTTTTTTAAAGGATACGAAATGTAGTCTTTTGCATTTGGAGCTGCCTGTATTTACAGTCACATAGGTATGTACATACGTTCTGTATGTACATTTAATTAGCGTTTCCATAACATTGTGTCATTGCCAGAGGGTTTTTATAAATCGTATCAGGTTGGAAGTATATTGCATTTCATTCAGAGAATAGACTTGATATGGCGAGTTGTGTGCTCGTTCGAAGCAAATGAAAAAAAAAAAAAAAAAAAAAAAAAAAAAAAAAAAAAAAAAAAAAAAAAAAACTTATTTCCTCTCCTACTGTTTTTAAAATTTGACGCGCTTTCAAATGTGTATTTACACTTGACATGGATTTGGGTTACAGAAAAAAGACCAAGTCCGTCACAAAACCGTAGGTTGCTGTTTTTAATCAGAAGTGTTGTCTAAATGTCTCAAAATGTATTGGTGGAGGTGAAATATAACCGGGAATATACTATACATACGAGTATAATCATAGTTGGATCCAACAAATACAATAGGTTGATGGGAACGCAGCGTGTGGAGCTTTAATAATTAGATCACCTATTATAAGGAAGAACAAAAGCAATGGTGGAGAGTGTACATATGTGTATACTACATATCCATATGCATGTAATTAATGATTTTTAAATCGCTTAGTTTGTAATTGTCAAAAAAAAAGCGCATCCAATTTTTATTTGATTTGGTAAATCAATGATTGCTATTTACTTTTTAAAGATTATATCTTGTAGTTTTTGACCACGACTACACTTTAAGTTGTTCATATGTCGAGTCCAATTTTGAATTACTTTTCTGAACATATTAGCTAGTATCTCGCTAATAACACGTGTAATTTTTTCTTCCAATGTTGGCATTGATGCTGGTTTATCGGCATAGACGAGTGATTTGACGTATACTTGTAAATGTTGGGTGGCATGCAGCGCCGTCTTGCTGAAACCACATGTCGACTAGCAAATTAGCAAAAAGGTCATCCTTTATGAGGACATACGAAATGAAATTTTAGGGGTGCTTAAGCGTCAATCACAGAATAAAAATATTTCTACATTTTGAATTGTGAATTCAGTTATAGTTATTAAATTTATCATGCATTCATTATAGATAGGGTTGAAAATCTTGAAAATAGAATTGATATTCCTGTTCTCGACTTTTGCTATTAAATAATTAACAAGGTTTTCCAATTGAAGGTTTCATTTTGAAAAGTCCGTTGTTTTCACACTATGAATTGTCAAAATGGATTGACACAACTCAACAACGGGTTGAAAGTGTTTAGAATTCCCTAAAAAGATGATAAAAATTTCGGTGAAACAATTCGAAAACTGAAAATTATTTATTAGAAGTAGTTCAATTGATTCAGAAATTTGAGTTATTGGGACAAGCTAGTGATGTGAAAAACCGAATTCGGGGCTTGTCGCGCAAAAACAACTGAACTTCTGTAGTTTGAAGAGGAGTGGCCGAAAACGCAGATTTTTCTATTACACGTCAGTCTCAAGAATTTGAAATATCTCAAAAAACACCACCGAATTTTGGGTAAAGACTTGAGTCATAAAGGCTTTATGTAAAAACTTAAACATCAACAGCGTCGTAACATTGCTAACTGCGTGTTAGAAATGCATGATGACCAAGAATTTAGCCGAAAAATCATTTGGAGCGATAAATGGCAACTTTAAAACTACGTTAATAAACAGAATTGCCACATCCGGGGCATAGAAAATCCAAAAATGATTTTCCTAATCTTATTGCCTCGTGCTGTGGTTTGTGGGCAGAATGCATCTTGGACCTTATTTATTCGAAAATGAAGTCTGTTTGGCTGTTACTATGAATGGATCGATCGCTTTCGAACCATAAGTAATAAATTTTGGCAGAACGGCTCCAAAATTTTAAAACGAGGTGGTTTTAGGTGGAGCTACAATACTTCTATGGCAATTGTAAGAGTAATGCAAAAACTGTTAGTTTAGGGGTTCTCCCTTCTTGAGCATCAGCAAGCGATGCTGAGATTTTGTTAAGTGTGTGTACTTTCACTCGTATATTAACAGATAAGTTGATAAATGCTCTTAACTAAACGAATCCCCTGTGCTTTAAATACTTTGATAGAAAGTCCATCTAGTGCAGTATCCTAATTGGTGTTTGGTATAAATATCGTTATGCAGATATCTTCTTTTTGGTTGGGTAGCGAAATGTGTGTCTCTTCTTTGTAATTTTCGAAAATTATTATCATTGACTGTGACTACTATTTCTTTCACATTCTTATCTCAGCATGTTCTGCTCGGTATTTGTATCCTTGACAAGTCTTTTTTGGTTTTTAGTGAAAATTCCGAACATTATTTTTGCAGAAGCTCGTCTTCAATACCTCGATCGAGCTCTTATCAGCGTCTTAAGGGGTTATACGAAGTGAGACTTTTTTTTTTTTTTTTTGAAAAGCCAGTTTTTCTTTCTCTATTACTTCTTTTAGTATGCGAGCAGCTTCTCTCCTTGCTACATGCGCTTGCCAAAAAAAACACGGATTTCGTTTGTTAATTGGTGGTTAATTGGAACATATCGCACAACGTCTCTAAATTGCTTGCAAAACCAATGTCGCCTCTGGTCTTCTACGTTTAATACTGGCGTCATAAAACTTATCGAACGGTTTTGGGAGACGTAATCAAAAAAGGGTTTTGGCAGCCCAGCGATTCTAGCCGTTCAACGTCAATTTTCTTTACATTACGAGTACTTTGGTATTTTGGCATCGCAACGTTCGGCCATCCACAATACTGGAGCTGTGTCTTACTGATCAGTGTAGGTGACGGTTTTCTTTTTTTATTATTATTAGATCCATTAGTCTCTGTCCATATTCAGAACTAGCTTTGTGTAGGCTTTGCGTAGGCTTTGTTTTCCGAATGAGTTGCCAAAGTTGTTCTTTTTTGGTAACTTGACGATAAACTGTCAAAATTGATCTTAACATAATGGTTAAAGCATTGGCAAATGTTCATTTTTCTCTTTGGGAGCCTGATTGCATATCGAATTTATGTTTAGGAATTCAGCCTTGTTACGCATTGTAATCGGGCTTCGCTCAAATACCCAAAGCTTAAGACGTCTTGTCTAAATCTTCCTTTAGCAAAACTAGGGCCTACATATTTTTGTGATTTCGTACAACGTAGTTATATTACGTTAGACTAAGTCAGCAAACTAAAACGCTTTCAATTCTTAGGGTCAACAGTCAGCATGGGGTGGTCAACCAAGAGGCCAGCATGGAGCTGGTACTAGTGGTGGACAACAACAACAAAGTGCGTGGGGTGGACAACGCGGTGGTCAACAACAGCAAGCTTGGGGAGGTCAACAACAACGACAGACGCAACAGCAACAACAACCACAGCAATCAGCTCAGCAGTCGGCTTGGAGTCGGGGACCACCCACATCAACGGCAGGTGGTCCAACTGCCCCTCAACAACAGCGTCATCAAGCTCCTTTATATGAAGGAAGAGCTACGGCTCATCGTGAAGCGCCACCAGCGGAGGGAGCTAAAGGTACATTGTTCTACTTAAATCTTAAAAAAAAAAAAAAAAAACTAACATATCTATTTCAGTTTCAAAAGAAGAAGCACGTGGATCGGTTCGTGGACGAAGAGTTATATCGGAATTCATCGCTACTCGTCCAAAGGATTGCATTTCTAAATCTGGTAAAAGCGGTACAAGCGTTGTGGTTAAGGCAAACTACTTTCGTGTCATGAAGAAACCAAATTGGTCGATATTCCAATATCGAGTTGACTTTTCCCCAGACGTTGACTTAATAAGAGCACGTCGCGGCTACATTTACGAACATCGTAATCTTTTTGCTGGTTATTTATTTGATGGGTCAATGCTTTTTTCAACAACCAATTTGGAGTCACCAACTATGGAACTATATTGCAAAAACAAAGAAGGTGAACCCGTACAAATAAAAGTAAAAAACGTTGGTGAAATTAAAGTCACCGACATACAATTGTTACAAGTGTTAAACTTAATTTTGCGCCGATCCATGGAAGGTTTAAATCTTCAATTAGTTAGCAGAAACTTTTTCGATCCCGTTGCAAAGGTTACACAGAACCCTTCCATTTGTTTCGTTATTAAATTGTTTTTATTTTCAATAGATCTCTGTACCTGCTCACAAATTAGAAATTTGGCCAGGATACACCACTTCGATCCGCCAACACGAACAGGATATCTTATTATGCGCTGAGATAAGCCATAAAATAATGCGAACAGATACACTATTGCAAATTTTGATAAAATTCTCACAAGAGGGTAAAGATTATCAAAACGCGTTCAAAAAGGAGGTATGCGGTAAGTGTTATACGGAAAAGTAGTAGTTTTATTTTAACCTTTTTTTTAACGTTATTTTTGCTTAACCAGGTATGGTTGTTTTGACCGACTATAACAATAAGACATATCGCATTGACGATGTAGATTTTGCACAAACTCCTATGTCTAAATTCAGCACCAAGGATGGAGATATTAGTTATATAGAATACTATGAAAAAGTAAATACAAAAAATATATTTCTTTTGTTATTACATCATAATTATTGTTTGTGTTTAGCGGTACAATTTGAAAATTCGTGACAGAAAGCAACCGCTGTTACTATCTCGTCCAACGGAGAAAAATATTCGCAGTGGACAAAGCGATTTTATAATGCTTGTGCCAGAGTTGTCACGTGCTACTGGTTTAAATGATGAAATGAAAAACAATAGAAAGTAAGTACGTAGTCGTAGTAGGCGAAAAAGTAAAGGATTTTGGTGCGATTCTGCTATTTAAAGATTTAACATTCGAAAATATGATGAATCGCTCCGAACAAATATTACATTCAATTCCATTTTCTTTTTTTTTGTCATCAGCTTAATGAGGGCCATTGCCGATCACACACGTCTTAATCCTGAACCACGCATTGAACGACTTAAAGTGTTCAATAAGCGTTTATATGGCTCAGAAAGGAGTCAAGAAGTGCTGAAGTCGTGGAATTTGCAACTCGATCGTGAACTTGTAGAATTGCCAGGGCGGATCCTTAGGCCGGAAAGTATACTTTTCGCCAATAATCGCAAGTAAGATTACGACATTCTCGTTTTTATATAATGCATCCTAAAAAGTACTTCTTTTTATATATACATACTCGTAGGTATCATTGTGATAAAAATGCTGACTGGAACAGAGAGTTCCGCAACAACACAATGTTTGTGCAGAAGGAAATAAGGAGGTGGTATTTGATTGTACCACAGAGAAACAGCCGTGATGGCAATGAATTCGTTCGAACATTGAATTCCGCTGCTAATGGAATGAAAATGCTCATCAGAGAGCCACGAGTGTAAGTAAAGGAAGACATATCTAACATATATTTTTTGAAGTAGTGTCTTTTTCCTCTGTGCTTGTATAGCTCCTTTATTATTATAAATACTATATATAATATTAAATTGTTGGAAAAAAGGGTAGGAGAAGTGAAGTGGTATGTCAAACTGCTTTCTCTTTTGTGGTTATTTCGTTATTTCGTGCGTTTTCTTTATTTTTAGTAGGTACACTAAACGTATGGTTGAAGCCTTTTTTTTAGAAATTAGTGTTTCTATGGTAATATGTACTTTTGTACGATTATCCTGTTGCAAAGAAGTCTGAAGTGGCTGCTAATTTTTCTTCAGCTATGATTTTGTCTCTCATGTTGGTGCTTTTTGGCTTTAAATCGATTTTCACAATAAAATTTAATTTGGATTTGTTCATTGCATAACGAGTCTTCGTATTCATTTTGCAATTTTCTTGTTTTGGTACTGGTAAAAGATTTTCGCAATACTCGAAGAAATTAGTCACAATTTGTTTTTGCTCATAATTTTTTTGGATCCATATCCGCTATTAATATATGTAGCAGTTAAATCTAATAGTTTTTAACTAATTTATATTTCTGGTCACTCGTTTTATCTAAAACAAAGGAATAACCCTGCTAATGACAGAGCTACTTGCTAGGACGTATGGCGACTGAACAAAATGAAAAGAACTTTAACATCAAAGAATGAGAGTGAAAACTGAACAGGTAAATGCACCATTCAGGCCCAAAAGAGAATTCAGAAAAAGCGTTGCGCAAAAAGTTGGTAATATAAATCGAGATATAGAGGGACACTATAAACACCTTTGTACATATGGTATATCATTCATATTTCTGGCATCCGCCTGTTCGGAAGTTTGGTTTTCTCACCTTGTGCCTGGGGTGTGAGATTCACAGCTGAATTTTGAACTATCCCCAGGTCGTTGTACAGCTCATAGAACTGGCGGTTGTGTCATCTCTTTTAATCACTCTTTGCACGAAACAGTATCAGACGTTCGACGATTCTTTCGAAAAAGTTCAAAACTTTAAAACGATAATTTTTATGGAAGTAGCATCGGTTTTCTAGAGTCAATTTTTCTCAAATCTTTTAGGTTATCGTTCGTAGAGTTAATCTTAATTCCCCACATAAGTTAACGGATAAATTATTCCGAAATAATCAAATATTGTTGTTGTCATGCATAATACGAGGTGTGTTCAAAAAGTGACTATATTTTTATAAAAAATATTTATTTATTCATCATATTAATGTTGTCCCTTTTAAAGTAATCTCCCTCAGATATAATACACTTGTGCCAACGCTTATTCCACTCCTCGAAGCACTTCTCATAAGCACTTCTTGGTATAGCATTGAGCCCTTGCAGCGATGCCGTTTTATTTCCTCAATCGTTCATAGGTCTCTTCAGTTTGGAAACAGGTGCAGGAACAGGTAACAGTTATGACTCTTTTGAGCAAATCAGGATCATTATTGACGTCATTCAAAAACTTCTGGAGCGGTGTTTCGGAATAAACTTCGATGACACATGTTTCATGCCCAAAACATCAACATTCTCAGCAACTTCTCGTAGGCAAGAGCAAAGAAGATGCATTGGACATCCTGAATGAAAGTGTTTCACTGTACGGAGCTGTGATTCTGTGTAAGTATGCCCTTTTATTTATTTATTTATTGATACTTAATTTTGGATGTTCGAGTATAAAAAACTTTAAATTGATTTTCTCGCAAACGTCATTTTTGAAGTTCGTGAACTCAAAATCTACTTTAGCGATCTTTTTGAAATTTTAAACACTATTTCTTCATATAATTCGACAGGTAATCAGAGGGAGGGAGTTTTTTTTCAACTTTTTTTCCATTTTATAATAACAAATTCACAGAAATTTTTTAATCAAAATCACGTTTTTTACGTTCAAGTGCTGCCAAAAATAAAAAAAAAAAATCGGAAAAAACTCCCTCTGATTACCTAGGGAAACATATCACCTTTTAAACGCATTTCGATTCTGTGTTTCAGATAATCCGGTAAGGAGCTATGAAGTTCACCGCATAACAACTTTTTTTCGAGGCGCCTCCAGAGATTCGCTGTCAAGGACTTATTTATTGATATTTTCAATTGAAATTTTTTATAAAAATCCTACAGATGTTATGCTATAACCTATAACCTGTATATTAAATAAATAAACCAACATTATTTATATCTCCAAAAAAAAGGCATCAAAATATGGCTTTTTTGCCTTTAAAACCTTACCCCCCCCACACCTCCCATGGTTATTCGACTTTCCAAACTAATTTTTTTCACAGCTTCGACGTTATCATCTTTTGTTGACGTGCTGGGGCGTCCAGAGCGAGTTTTATCATTGGCATCTTCTCGGCCATTTTGGAAGAACTTGTATCACTTGTTAATATTTTTGTTATTTAGAGACACTTTTTATAATAATTGAAAATCTTCGAGCACACCAAAAAAGGTCTAACCTTTCTATCTGTCAAAATCAAACTAAGTATGCAACGCAGCAAAAAAATATAATCGAATGTACGTTGCCCGCTTCACTTTACTTTTTGAACACACCTCGTATGTATTTAGAGTTACCCTGGTTTACTACAACCCTAACTTCTTTTTGTGTCTTTTCTTCGACGACTTTGAGCACATCTGCAATGGATCGAACAGTGGTGGCAATGTTATCTGCGTATTCCAAGACTTATGGAAGATATTGTTAGTCTACATTGCTAACATTTGCTCTAGGAATTGTGTATCTGCTCCAACACTAGATTAAAAATATCATGATAGCTTATCTTCTTGTCCAAATTCGGTACATTTTGGGTTATTCTTACTAGTTGTTGGCATTTATAATATTTGAATGTACATCTGATTTTTTAACCATGTGCTCTTTTTGTACACCGAATTTCTAGAGGCAAAGGCATCCAATGTCAAATTGAGGTTTCTGTGAAGGCTTGCACAATCGAACTCTGATTTTATCCATCACCAAATAGTGGTCACAGTAGACAATTTCTAATGTATGGTCAAATTGTTTTCTATTTGAGTATTTAAGCACGGAAGCTAATTATTAATATATATCTATATCACTCTTCCTTGGTAACTACCATTCTTCCAGAAGGTACTTCATATATCACTTTTGGCGAACTAAGCAGTCAGGGTAACTTATAGAAGAAGCTCTGTCAATGAGAATTTGTAGGTGCAAGACTGTGACCTTTGTGAAGTTTCGGTAATTAGGTCTGAAAAGTATCTGCAAACACTTTGATTTACTTTAACTTGTTCTCAAGCTCAACGTCAAGATTTCTGCCTCCACAAGCTATTTTTCATGGACAAAAATAGTACGCAATAAATTTTAGGGTGGACATTTCATAACTTTACTATTTCATTCAGATGTCACAGAGAAAAACACTTCGATGTATTCTTGCGTTTGAGGCGTTAGAGGTATTTTAATTATTATGGTTATATTCTAATTAAGAGTTGACATTTTATTCCTTTTTCCATCAAGTAGTTCGTATTTTTTTTCCCCTTTTTGAAGAAAAATTGTTCTATAAATATCCATTACATGTTCTGTTCTCTCCTTTTAGCATGGAAATGCCAGATGACAGGAACGCAACGTATGCATCAGCTATTGAGTCGGCTTGTACAGAAGATCCGCAAATATTGCTAGTAGTTGTACCGAATGATAATGCAGAAAGGTAAGTAGTTCAAACAATAAACCTAAAGCAACAGTGTAATTTATGATACTTTTCCTTTCTTTTATTTTTTTTATTTTTATTTTTGTTTTTATTTTTATTTTTATTTTTATTTATTTATTTTTTTTTTTTTTGAGCATAGATATAGCTGCATTAAGAAGAAATGCATCGTTGATCGAGCCATACCATCGCAGGTTGTTAACTTACGTACAATTGCACCACGTGGTGGAAAAGCATCCGGTCTTATGTCAATAGCAACTAAAGTAATCATTCAAATGAACGCTAAATTACTTGGGGCACCCTGGATGATCGATTTGCCTGTTCGTGGCTTAATGACAGTTGGGTTTGATGTATGTCATAGCGCTAGGGATGCCTCAAAGTCATATGGAGCTCTAGTGGCAACAATGGACTTAAAGTTATCCACAAGTTACTTCAGTGCAGTTACAGAGCACCCAAAAGGGCAAGAACTATCGAGTGAAATTGTTTTGAATATTCGCAAGGCACTTAAGGCATACCGCGACAATCATGGCGCTTTGCCAGAACGTATTCTTTTTTATCGTGATGCTGTCGGAGATGGCCAATTACAGCAGGTTTTTGATACAGAAGTTAAATTAGTAAAACAAAGTCTTGATCAGATTTATAAGGATGCTGGTGCAGCGGCAGGTTGTCGCTTGGCATTTGTGGTAGTGTCTAAGCGCATTAACACTCGTTTGTTTGTGCAACAAGGAAATTCACCGCCAGGCTTAGTTGTGGATGATGTTGTTACGCTACCAGAACGTTACGACTTTTTCTTAGTATCACAAAGTGTTCGTCAGGGAACAGTTTCGCCAACCAGCTACAATGTCATTCATGACAATATGGGTTTAGAAGCAGATAGGTTACAAGTTCTCACATATAAAATGACCCATATGTACTACAACTGGTCCGGTACTTGCCGTGTTCCAGCTGTATGCCAATATGCACATAAATTGGCATTTATGGTAGCACAATATTTGCATCGAGCTCCATCCAATGCATTAGAAAGTCAGTTGTACTTTTTGTAAAAAAAAAAAAAAAAAAAACTGGTGTTAGAGTACGATATTTTTTAAAATGAATTCCTTTCTATTTTTTAAGTCGTGGATTAGTTTGACTTCAAGACGACTTTTTTATTCTCATTTTATTACGTTTTTTGTTTTAACATTGTGACAGGCCATGCTTAGCGTAGCTAGAGAACGTGTTAAGTAATGCATATGAAAGATTATTAACTTTAGATTTGAACAAAATTATGTATAAAGCCGAGCCAGAAGACTATTGATATTGATCATGGTCACAACGTTCGTCAAGATCAGTACAAAGAGATTGACTCAGGTTAAAAAAAAAAAGAAAAAAAAATGACTAAAAGATGTAAGTGCAGGTACACTAATTTAAGGCAGAGAAGGAATTAGATTCCCTTCGTTTTTTTTTTTAAGCTTATCATTTAATCCCGCCTTAAAGTTTGAAATATATAATTTTAATTAGATAGATAAGCAATTTATTTTTACTAATTCATTATTCCATAATTATGATGCATACATAAACATACGGGTGTACATATAATGGGTGATTTTTTTTTAAAGGTTTGTTTCTTGGGGTGTTACACTTTTTCAGTGACAATCAATTTAACAGACAACTCATTTGTGCTCAATTTGAATAGACTTCTGAAAATCGTGTTTCAGTCCGAACATTATCGTTCGACATAATCGTCATTCTGAGCTAGTAATTCGTTTTCGAAACGCGCATATTTTAATTGATAATACGCATCCGCAGAGACGACAGGCGCACCAAGAATCTGCTGCTATCCTGTACTCGTACCTATAAAAAAAACTTTTATATACATATATACATATATACCACATATTTTTTGTCTTTTACTTAACTCAAGTGTGTTAAGTATTTATTACTATATTCCATAATTTTCAAATGGATTGATTTTTCTCGCTGCATTGTTGAATTCCATTGTTTGCTTCTTTATTATTATTATTATTATTATTAGTTTTTATTTTCGTAAACACCATAGGCAACCATATACCAAATGCCACTGTTCACAAGTAATTAGCCATAGATAGTTTTTCTGTTTTACAGTTTAACAGGTGTTATTTTTATTTTTACAAAGCGTAAATATTTACTCCTCCAAATGAATTGAACTTAAAACTGAGTTATATAAAGGCGGGAAAAATTCGTTATACAAAGAATTTAAACTAAAAGAAATGTATGAATATTTTTTATAATAAAAAATTTAATAAAAACTAATTTATATTTTGACAATAAATTTCTGCATTTGTGTATAAGTGGTGGAAAGAATAAAATGAATTAGGGGCTTAACTACAGTAAAAGCTCTTTATTCGCGGGGTATTTGTTCCGTAAAAATGCCGCGAATATGGAATAATGATTTATATGGGATTATAGGGGATCCGTTTCTAGGTGCCAAAATAAAAAAACAAGTACATATATAAAAAAATTAAATTTTATTGAAGTTTTTGACCATATTGCTTAGGCAATTGTTTAAAGAATTTTGTAACTTTTTTTTGCTTGGCGGTTTTTAAAAGCTCCTTCCTTCCATATTGTGGCATTAGCAATTTGTCTCTTAAAAATAAGACTTCGTTCCATAGACGGATCAATTTGCATAAAGAAATTACAAAGCTCATCTGCCATTCTTAAACCTTCACTAAATTTTTTCAAATTAAATGCCACGTTTCCAGTGCTTGTTGAAGCCTCTTCTTCAATGGGCTGTGATTTTAGCATTTCATCAAAGTCGGTTTCAGTCAAATCCTCATCTTGCGATTCAAGCAACTCCTGAATGTCAATTGATTCTATCTGTTCGAATTCATTTCGTTTGAATTTGCACAGATTCTTCGTCATTTTCCGCAGTCAGAGCAGGCCACAGTTTTTTCCAGCATGATTTCAATGTGTATGACTTCAGTTCTTTCAAAGATTCTTTAATGTTTGCGATGCACTTTGCTATGTCAAATTTCTTCCAGCATTTCATAACATTCATATCAGGATCACATTCCATATTATCTAATATGATTTTGAAGGTTCGTCTAATGTAATAGAGCTTAAAGGCCTGGAATTTTCCTTGGTCCATAGATTATATTTGGGTGACCGGGTGCATTGTCCAAAACTAGAACTGCGTTAAAGTCTAATTTTTTTTTTTTTAAATAAGTTTCAACTTCAGAAACAAAACAATTCCGGAACCAGTCACAAAAAATAGCGCTTGTAACCCACGCTTTCTTATTAGCATGCCAAAACACTGGCAGGTCGTCCTTGTTTTGATTTTTTAAAGCACGAGGATTTAACGATCTGTAAAAAATCAGTAGTTTAATGACACAATCTCCAGATGCATTAGAACATAGCATCGGTGTAATCCTATCCTTTGCTGCCTTAAATCCAGAGGCAGACTTTTAGCTTTTAGAAATGAATGTTTTGTTTAGCATTCTCTTCCAAAACAGTGCAGTTTTGTCTGCATTAAATATTTGCTCAGGTTTGTATCCTCCATCAGCTACTAGGTTTGCAAATTCTTCTGGATATCTTTTTGCTGTAGCAATGCCTGCAGATGCAGCTTCTCCAACGATTGATTATTAAATCAACCTTCCGATGCTTGAAATCCTCCATCTGTACATTCACTACCACAACTATCATCAGGTTCTTTAAAATGTGCGTAAAGACGCTTTGCTTTCTCCCGCACCATTGGACCACTCAGGGGAACCCTTCTTTGATTGCGGTCTTCAATCCATAATGAAAACGCCACTTTCGAAACCCGTTTTTCAATTTTTTTAGTCGACTATATAAATTAGGAAGACAACGGTAGAGACGTGTTACTCGATCACAATTTTTGTAACGAATGGAAAGATGAAACAATAAAACATGCAAAGTGGCTCTAACTGTTTGTTTACAGAGGGTGGCCAAGTCATTAACACACTTCTTTAAATTTCCGGAATTTCCCCTTAATTACTTCCGAAAGGGTTTTTTTTTTCCAAATTTTATTGCTTTGACCTATACTAAAAAGATTTTTCGAAATTTTCTAAAATATTTCTTCGCTATGTTGATTGGTATTTAAGAACACTTGACATAAAATCCGTTTTTAAAACCGTGTTTATGACTTGACCACCATCCGTACATTATCACAAACGCCGACCGCGGCGAAGCGGCTTGTGTCAAAGAGAATCAATACAGCGGGGATATCATTTAACAACATATTTAGGTATAATTGTAATAAGTTCTATTTTACTTTTTTATTAGTCCATTTGAATCCTTTTTATTAATATGCATGTTCCGATTAGATTCGCGTATAAAAGAATCTTTAGCCGCGAATAGTGAAAACGCTAATGAAGGAAGCGTCTGGATATAGCGGGGGCACTAAACATCAACCATATGACAGTTTGGAATCATCTAAAACGAGCAGGCTACTTAAAGAAGCTCGATGTTTGGGGGCCACATGAATTAACGCAAGGAAATTTAATTGACCGAATAACCATCAGTGAAACATAACGGAATGGAACCATTTTTTAAGCGATTCATTAGGGGCGATGAAAAATGGATTAAATACGAGAATATCCAACGCAAGCGATCATGTTCAAAGACCGGTGACCGACCACAAACGACATCAAAGCCTGGATTGATGGCAAAGAATGTTGTGTTGAGTGTTTGGTGGGATTGGAATGGAATTGTCTATTATGAGCTGCTAAAACGTGGTGATTAATTTGGTCCTCTACTATGTACAACTACCAGAAAGGCGTTTAATGTTTTTTTTTAGTGTATTTGGTAGCTTGGCAACCATTAAGTAAGGTGTTTAAAATAAGTACACAACTTGGCTGAACAATCACGCTTTAAAATATTGCGAAATGAAAATTGTGCAAGTTATCTGTTCATAAACGTTTAAAAACTTGCAATGCAAACATATGCTTTTGACGTTTCAACTGCTCTGTTACATGTGCTTTGCAGATAATTTGCAAGTCGTGCGTTTACGAATTCGCCGTCATAGATAATAATGGCCAATATATACTTGGTTGAAATAAATTTTTTTATTTTTTTATTTTTTATTTTTTTATTTTTTTATTTTTTTATTTTTTTATTTTTTTATTTATTTTTTTCTTTTTTTCTCCAAAATGTACCAGAAAACTGCGGGGACTTTATGACTTTATATGACCCAATATTTGCATTAACCGTTTGCTTAGGTTGGAAAAATGATAGAGACAACTGAGGAACAATAAATGTCAACGCACTCGTCTGGGTCACTCATTTTAAATTATAATGTAAACATTGCATAGTTGAAGATTGTCTAGGATAAGACTTAGTGTGGAAGATACTAAAATCAATGTTATCAGAACACAACATAAGGCAGAAAACGTAGCAGTATTTGAGCGAACGTTGTTAAAGGAATGCTTCCATAGATGAACTTACTTAGATGGCAAACTCTACTAAAATTTTTGCAGAACCTTAACCCTCGCACATACACATTGTAAGCGAACTGCCAACACATTTTACATCTCTATAACCTGTTAGAATGGGAGCAATTTACAATTAAAGTTGCAAGAACGAGAGCATGTTACAAGTAGAGTTGCTAAAATGAGAGCGATTTGCACGTAAAGGTCATTACGTGGGTGGATTGTGGATGACGTTTTTTGAGTAAAATGGATGGTTTTTTTTTTATGATATGGGAGAGAAATTGCCATCTATTAAAAACAATTCAGACGTTTTCACAGCGTGGGTCATACAGTTAGAGGCGATCAGTGGAAAGCGGGTTTTGGATTTCCAAATCTAAAAAGGTTGCCATCTTTGAGGCAATAATTTATCTTGAAAATTATACAGAATAGGCCAGTGCACACTGCTCTAGTTACTATACCCTGAGGTAAATTGTTTTTATAGAAGGAAATGTAAAGTAAGAAACGGGGTAAAATCTTTAACCAGTGTTGAAGTGGTTGGACATCGGGAGAAAACCAATCCGCACATAAGTTGTCAATTACCCATTCTTCAGAAATACCACTACAATCAAAATCGGTTTATGTATGCCCCGCATTATTCATTCAGTGTGCGGTTGAAGTAAACGATACTCCGGTCCTATCCTGTGGTAAAATTGATTCAGTGTGCGCTGGCCCAATGGAGGCTACGTCGAGCTCGTAAGAAATTTTTCTCATTTTATTTTGCTTAATTTCTTTAACAACTGACGAAAACGTAGATAGTGTAAATCAGTCCATTAGTGACAATTCGTTCATAAGCTTTAAAGGTGCCCAGATAATCTCTTCAAAGTATTCTGCACGAATTTGAAATTGAAAAGCTAAAAAAGTCGATCCGTGGGACATCTAAAAACACGAGGTATGCCAGTCAGAATCTTCAATTTGTTAAACATTTTTAATTCAGCATTTATCAACATTCAACAACACTTTTCGGATGACGCACATTTATTTTCAATTAAAAGGAAACCTAAGGTTACTTAAGGACACCTAAGGGCACCTAAGGTTACTATTTGGACCAGCACTTTAATGAAGATGGAAGGGGACGAGCAGTTACGGTCAACTTAGCGTTATGTGGGGATGTGGAAATCTTTTTGGTCTTAACCAAAAAAACATAGTTTCAGCAGGACAGGATGATCACAAACTTAAAGCATGCATCTGTCACGTGTTTTTGAAAATTTTCCTTAAGAGTCAATACCCAATTAAACCGACACCATTACGGGGGCTATCAGTTCTATTCTGCTAATCGTCAGGGGGAATGATCGTCCGAAAATCGAAAAGATCAACTGAATTCCTAAACATAAAAAAAGTGCGCATCATTTGTAAATGATGCTCTTTTTTGTGTATTACAACACTGCAATGCATTAATGATGAGTTAAATTCCTAAATGTAAAAAATGCGCATTGCATATGTTTTGAAAATTTATTATGGGCTATTTTAGAAAACGTCAGTTGATCGTGATTGCATCACTTAAGGGTTGCAAACATCTTACTTGATTCTCTTATAATTGTATTTGATGTTTTCAAACAAAGGAAAATGGAGCCCTTTACAAAAGTTATTGAGAAAATTGTTTTAGAAAATGTTAACAAGCGTATGAGTAATAACATGTCTCGGTGAATATGTCGGTGTTATTTCTGCTGTTATGTTATCTGCATAACATAATTCAATTAAATTGTTGGGAACGCGTTCAAGTGGTTTGACTCCATCTGTTAGCCAAGAGCTGAGTGCAACGCTATTTGACGTTGATGACGTCGTAAAGCTTCGCATATCTTTTTAATATCTTTTTGTTTATGTAAAAAGTTAGAATAAGAGAGTTATAACGTTCAGTACAGTAGTTTTTCGTACACAGCTAACTCTAAAAAAATTTACATAACCTCACAAGATGGAAAACAACGATCAACTAGGATCAGGAGTGCAAAGGCAAGTCCAAGGTATGGACCCCATTCTTGCACAGATCATCTCCTAAAACACCGCTTAACTCTAGAAGATAGTCCAAATGTCACTTTGTGTGACAAATGGAATAGCAACAGAGTTTCATTACGATCCGGAAAACGGACATACTTTTCCAGTCTGGAACAGGCGCTACGGGGATTTCTTCGCCGAATATGCCAAACAATTCGACGACTCTAGCAAAATAAGACTTTTACTTCGTAAAACTTACCCAGTATCGCATGATAAGTGTGTAGATTATATCTTACTCAAATTACGAATTGAATTAAGTTTTGCGAAACGGTAGAAAAGTTGTCGAATCTGTTTGGCAGCTCTGAGTCAGTAATCGCCTTTAGATTCAATATTGTCTAAAAATGACCAAAAGCGATTTAGACGACTACATTACATTATCAGCAAGAATGAACCGCAACTTAAAAAATTCGACCTTGAAAAGTTCACAATGAATCGACCTAAATTCGTTGTCTACGTGATGGGATTCAAATCGGCAAAGGATGCACATGTCCGCATCAAACTTTTGTCTCTTCTCGACAAGGAAGCAGACCTTACAGTGGATAAGCTAGTGGCAGATGTCGATGTCGTAACCTGTAAACGACACGTTCATGATTGAAAAAGGATCATCCGAAGTCCACCACGTTGCGACCAAGCAAACCTACCCAAGTCTTCGCACAATCAGGCATGAAGAAAAATTCAATCGCAAGAATAGCAGCGTACAGCCCAGAGCGCCTTGTTGGAATTGCGATGGTATGAATTATTCCAGTGACTGCGCTTTCGCAGATCATATTTGCAGGGAGTGCAACAAGGTTGGGCACAAGGAAAGAACGTCCTTGCTTTCAAAAGTCTTCAAAGTAAGAGAACGGTACAGCAAAGACTTCCATGCTTTCGAAAGTCTTCAAAGTAAGAGAACAGTACAACAAACACTTCCAAGATAAAGTCTAAGAGAAATCGTGTGTTTGCGGTCACTCAACAAAACAACTAAAGTTTCTTTTGACTTTGAAGCTCAAGCCATTCAAATGCTCGAAAGCAAAAATCTGACAACCAACACTATTTGACGTTTATATTTACATGTTGTGTTTATATACCATATACATTATGACATGAAATCCAGAAGAGAAACTTTGCTTTTAAAAAAGTGAAAAGAGAGCCAATGGAACAGTATTGTCATTTGTCGACCAAATGAAAACGACATTAGTATGACGTATTTGATAGGCTCAGATAGGTCATCATTCGTACCTTGCCGTATTGGATCTGATAAAGCATTCTAAAACTCATTGAAAATTTGTATGCTGCCAGTAAGCTAACAGAGACATCGCAACTTGTGTTTTTCGTTTTATCCGACCAACACAACAACATCTTGATTTTATAAATCGAAAACAACGAATAGAAGGCGTACTCGGTGGTGGTGCAAATAATGAAAAGAGCAGCTCATCAATTTCACAAGTAAAGAAGAAAGCAGGAACATCAACTTCGAGCTTAAAAAAAAAAAAAAAAAAATTACATAATACCCGAACAGAGCCAGAAATAAGGATGGGAGCCTAGTTGTAGAACCACAGTTTGTGCTAAAGTTGTGGATAGATTACTTTGGCAGTTTGTATTACTTCGATGACGACATATGAACTGTCAGGCAAAATGAACCATTCAAAGTGAACGACAATCAACGAAGATATTCGTTAACCCTATCAAGATAAGGTTCGAATGGCGATAATCAAATTAAAGCTGCAGAGACGGGCGATCGACTTGAAATAGCACCAAACAAGTTCTAATAAGTTTGCAGCACACAAACAACTCCCCAGTTTTGGAGATATATAATTTGACTATTATTCGTCAGTTTTATTTTACAATGTCAAATTCCTTCGCAGAAACACAATTATAATACAAAATGTTTTAGTCATTAAAACTTCTATTATACAGAACTTTAGATACATCACTTAAATCACAATCTACAGCAAAAGATGTAGGCTTTAACAGGGTGTCAACTTTTCCGGCAGCCCCTTCGTCTACATTAGATTCATATGCTTTGTCTTCTTGAAGGCATTTGCATACCATTGTGGAATCCTTAAAAGCAAATGAACTTTCAATATCAGCAGTTTGTGCCATATTAATGGATGAATACAAAAATATGAAAAAAAACATTCCGCTCAGCACAAACATTGGTAAACTAAAAGCGAAATAAGTGTCCGGAACAAAGTAGAAATGTTTCGTGTATCCCAGAGCTTGGTAGGGAAGCACCCATATGACATACAAAATAAATAAACTAGTTAAGAATAAATTAAAAGCAAATCCATATATCGCTCGATGTGGTTCCGGTCCAGGTGTGTTCTTCACCATTTTTACGACTCTGTTGGTTTATTAGGTGCAGCAAACTCTTTTATGATTTCGTTACATAGCAGGAATGCTTCGAAAAATGCTGTTGAGCCGGATCGTAAATCTTTGGGTCGTGTAGATGTTATATGGCAACACAAGGTGTTATCTTCCACATTGAGTTCTTGTTTAACAAATTTTTCGTGCTGATCTTGGTCTACCTTAAGGACTTCTAGTATGGTTTCAGCATTTATCTTTAAATCAAAGGGAATGCGAATGTTCCTGAAAAATAGTGTTATAAAGATTAATTAAAACAAGATAGGGCGAGTGACTTACAATTCACATAGATTCGCATTAGGCATCATTTATGAGAAAATAATATAATATTGAAAGATGAAATTCGGCCTGATGACAATCTTGGAAGATAGTAGTCAACAATTGGATGACACAAAATTTCAAATGCCACTTTCCTGCGTTCAGGTGCAGAGGCGAAAGACAAAAATACATGGATACACAAAAATTATAATAATGGCTATAAATTCTATGAGTACGTGATATATGCAGCTCTAAAATAGGAAGCAGAAAAGTGTTAAATTTACAATTACAATGTAAATTGTAACAGCTACCTTATGTGTGCTGGTCCTCTGTTGTATTTTCGAAGACTCTTCTTGTAGAAGCATCAGGCCTAATACATCCGAAATGCATTATTCATCTCAGGCGATGAACATATACCTATTTTGTTAACGAGGTTGATGTCACTGTTTTCCCCATTCTCTTCTATACTGTAAGGCAGAAGAGGTTAAGGTTTTATATAAAGTCCGGTTAGTCGCTGGATTTCTTTGGTTTCAAAACTCGATATTATATAACTATATATAACTATTATAATGTTATAACATACCAGTGCCATCTGTAATGTATATAAGGTAAACTCTTTGACAACTGAAAGCGAATGTTCCGGAAATATGGAAGGTAGGTTGGTACACAAAATTTTTAAAAGATGGCAGGGAGTATAAATACCGTCGTTGAACATAGATGAAATCAGTTCTAAAATTGAATTTGAAAGTAGTAGTAGTAGTAGTAGTAGTAGTACTAGTAGTAGTAGTATTTCGTTTATTAGTATAATAATACTTTAAAATAAACTTTGAAATATAAGTACAAGTATAAATATAGCTTTTAATTTTGTCTTAAACATAGCTAGTCTTAGTCAAGTGGTTATTCTTACAGTAATTCAATTATTTACAATACTTTAACAAAATTAATACACATTATTTTGATTAATCTAAAATTGTGTTCGTTTTTTATATTGCTTGACACAAGGAATTGTGTGCTTTGAGCGGCTGTTATACTCAGATGATGAACTCTAAAATCATTACAGCTGATTCACCTACGTATCTTATTGCACTTGTTATATAATTGCAGCATTCTGCTTAATTTGAATACTACTATCAGCATTGAGTTCCAATTTTTCTCGTTTGCTCAGCTATTTAGGCGCATCCAGCAAGCACCTTAATGGTGTGAGTCTATTGCATACTAATATGCTACTCATTGCTTTATTCTGAAGTTTATGAAGTGTTACTATCTGACTGCGATTGGAACATTTGTATAAAATAGTCGAGCAATATTCAATATAAGGTTTAATGATAATATTATACATATACCTTAATTGCTGTCAGGCAAACCATTTTTCTTTGTATGCTTTTATAGAAATCAATCCTTTTCCCAATTTTTTGCAGGTATAATCTAGATGTTCAGCAAATTTTTATCAATGATTATTCATATTTACTTGATATGATTTATATTTTCTATTTTATTATTATTTATTTATATAGTATTTTGAGTTTATTTTTATATTCGTAAAAATAAATAAGTATTTTACAACTTTAAATGAGGAAAGGAGCTACTTCCAAATACTGTGTACTCGTAGGTAAAGTAGAGGAGATGAACATCGGTTTGTCTAAAAGAAAAGATCTTGAAAGTAGCTGAATGGAAATCCTGTAAATGTTCTACTCAAGAATTTATACTGGAAAGTTTAAGAGAAGGTAAAAAGAACACATTAAAGACATCATAATCACCTTGTAGAAGCAAGTATAGAAAGGGATGGAAACTTAGAAATAGAACCACAGTGGGTGTTCAACTGTCTGTTGTATCTAGATAAAGGTATTGTATTTTTGTTTATTGCCAAACTCATCCTACTTACTTCTATTTTGATGTTCAGGTACGATTATGCATGTAAATGTCATCAGCTTTCTAACTGCTGCGCTAATTTAGAATAGATTGTACCTAACATACATCACTTGTGAGTTTTTTTTTCTCCAATTAAACAAGGTTAAATAAGTAACATGAGAGACATCAATAGGGTCTGCGTATTTCGACATTAAACAAGGTTAAACAAGTTACTTGAGAGTGCATCGCGTTGTTAGACATCAATAGGTTCTGCGCCATATTCTCCAAGCCTCAGTTCCAACTTATCTAAAAAAAAAAAAAAAACGAACAAGATAAAGCGATAGTAGGCCTCTATTGACTTTAACTGACGGGCTGGCTTAATCTTAAGAAATGTATGGCCCAATGACACCTCCACATCAAAATCACGCTAAAGGGACAATTTTTTCGTATGCAGTACCTGCTGCTGGTACACATCCAGCTGCTCGCTTGACCCAATGTCATTTAACCAGGACTGTTTACTAATCTGAAAATTTGGATCTTTTTCCATCTTTAATAAAGCCCAATCATTAAAAGTTCGACGTGCAGGATGGTCACATGTCGTTAGCCGTTTATTTTTGGAATATGCCACAAGGACGTTCGAGAGATATCCAGCTATTGAAAACGGTGTAAAATCAATTGATTGCGGTCTTGACTTACCAAATCGCGTAGAGCGATAGTTAGCCGAATCGTATTTTTTCCCTAAACGTTCAGTACAGTACAACATACCTAAGTAGTTGTAATTGACAGTGAAGTTTGATAAAAAAGTGTTCATGATTTGTCAACGCAAACACACAAAAATAAGTGAATCTAACACTCTAATTAGCTGTTTTCAATTTTCGAAAGCACTTCCTCTCCTACCAACACAAAATTAAGCAAAAATCAAAACCTTTTTAACTTTTCAAAGCTATTGGTCAGTATATGTTATAATAAAAAGCTAACAGATTTTGCTACATATGGTGTGTATACGCTAATATATTGTTTTTTGGCTTGGAAAGTTTTAAATTTAACTCAATGCTAATGATTTATGCTGTCTAGATGGCGCTAATTTAGAAATGTTATTGATGGAAACTTTCATGTTTGTATAAGGTGTATCATCATGAGGTTTGATTTTCAATAGGCTTTTTTTGTCAGATCACGCGTGACTTCTATCAAACTGCGTTGTCATTTTTGTTCAGTATCGTTTGGCAAGTCATCATGGAAAGACTCACACCACAACAGCGTCTCCAAATTGTTCAGCTCTATTACGAAAATCAGTGTTCTGTGGAAAATGTTTTTCGTGCGATTCGAGAAACTTTCGATGCACATAATCGACCTACTGAAACCACTACTGCCAATGCCATTCGCAAATTTGAGTCCCATTTTACTTTAGTGGATGATACTCGACCGGTTAGACTACATCCAGCACGTAGTGAAGAGACTATAGCAGCTGTAGCTGAGAGTGTATGCGAAGGCCGTGATGAACCGATTTGTCGTCGTTCTCAGCAGCTTGGCTTAATGTATTCGGAAACTTGGCGTATTTTACGTGAGGATCTCGGCCTAAAAGCGTACAAAATTGAACTTGTGCAAGAATTGAAGCCGACCGACTTTAATTTGCGTCATATTTTCAGTGAATGGGCTCTGGAAAAACTCAATGAAAATCCAGTGTTTTATCGTGTTTTATTTTGTTCAGTGATGAAGCCCATTTTTGGCTCAATGGATACGTTAATAAACAAAATTGCCATATTTGGGATGATAAGCAACCCAAAGAGTACCAAGAGCTACCATTACAACCATTAAAAACAACGGTATGGTGTGGTTTATGGGCTGGTGGAATCATTTGTCCATATTTCTTCAAAAATGAGGCAAATCAGAATGTTACCGTCAATGGTAACATGGTCAATCGCGCCATGTTAATGGACTATGTGCTTCATGAAATTCAGGAATACAGCGCGTGAAACAATGGACTTGTTGAGAAATCATTTTGGTGAGCACTTAATTTCACGTTTTGCTACGGTAAATTGGCCGCCTAGATCGTGCGATATCACACCTTTGGACTATTTTCTCTGGGGATATGTAAAGACTCAGGTCTTTAGGAATACACCAGCTACGATTGACGCTTTGTAGGTCAACATTATTCGTATTATCCGCGAGATACCAGTCGCTATGCCCGAACGAGTCGCCCAAAATTGGATCTTCTGAATGGAGGACCTCAGACGTAGTCATGGCCAAAATTAACATGATGTCATTTTCAAAAAGTAGAAGCCATGAATTGTTTTTTAACCAATAATAAAAATTTTAAGTTTACTTTCAAATTTATGTTCTTTCCAGGCCAATATTGGTTCAATGTCGTCGTCTGCCTCCATCTGTTCTCCAACCGTCTACTTACTCAGTCCTAATTATTTGGAAAGTGACCTGTTCTTTCGCTTCCATAGGGTTAGAGTGTTCTCATTTGACTCTGCACGGTCGACGGAAAAGATCATCAGCATTTCAGTGGAGTTTTTCCTTGTGGTTTTGGATTTCAAAGTCAAAGCAAAGAGAAAAGTGGAAATAGACTTATGAAAACGCTTCGTCGCCAAAATTAAAGTCAAAAGCTCCCATTTGGTTACACATTGTTTCCGTTCAGGCCTGTAATATGCAACCACTTTCTCTTGACCATCATGAAGTTGTGAAATCAGAGTTCCGATCCCAACAGAGCGTCTGCGTCCACGATGAAAAGTGACACAGCTACCGCTCAAATCATTCAGCGCCGCTAGCTTAATCTCAGTAAGTACAGATCATCCACCATTTTTGCCCCAACCGAAAAATTAGAGATGTCCTTTCAGAAATACCCAGCTAAGCCGAGAAAACTATGTATTTGCTTGATAGTTTTTGGCGTCGAAAAGTTGGTCACAGCTTTCGTCTTCGCACTATATGGCGCAACTGTACCCTTGTTTATCCGGTGCCCAAAGAACAAAAAACTTCGACCACTTAATCCTCAGTTCATTGGTAGTAGACACATACTCTTAAGCCACTCTCTTTAAGTTCGTCATCATTCTTGATCGCACTGCGAGATCATCGATGTAAACAATTACTATGCCCTCCCGAATTAGTTCTCTAAACACTTAGATAATTTACTTTTGGAAAGTACTTGGAGAGTTGAAAAGTCAAAAAGGTACTCGTTTTGTTTACATTGAGTAAGAAATTACGTGAACTTTTTACTCTTCTTTTCTATTGTGACATTAAATAATCCATTTCTTAGGCCCAGCGTTACAAAATAAAGAGCATCCTCTAAGTGGTCAATTATGTTTGATTTGAACTGAACTGAACATTACTCTGCAAGGAAGATAGATCGGATAAAGTAATATTATTCTTGAAAGTATAATCGGATATCGAAGTAAGGAAGCAACTGTTTTTCTCATTGTGTTCAAAGTAAGAGTTAGTGTTCCTCGTTACCACAGCTTTCTTGTGCAGAATCATTCCAACAATGACATCTAGTTTGATGAAATGATTATCAACCATATAAAACTCAACGTTCTCAAACAAATGTCATCGATGCAGACATTGGGTTTACAGAGTCACCTCATTACGATATTATCTCTGCTACCTGTGATACTAGGTGGAATGGAAAGTAACCTCCTTGACTGCGCTGCTACTGCAAAAAAAGTTATAGTGCCTTGAAGTCAGTTCATATTTAGGCAGACATGCCAAATTTCAGTGCGATACTGTCTTTAGTTTTGTTTTGACAGCTGATTGTTGTTGATGTGTTTGGCATCATGTTGAATATGGGCAAAAACGATTTTCGTTCTCTCATAAAAAAATTTTTTTAATAAGCAAAACGGCGAAGGAAACAAAAGAAAAGTTGGATAAATGTTATGGGGCTAATGCTGCGTCAGATTATACCGTCAAATATTGGTTTCGAGAGTTTCGTGGTGGCCGCAACTCTACTACCGATCAAGTCCGCAGCGGTAGGTAGAGAAGTGAAGTAGGTGCGCTAGCTAGCAGATACCACAAAGATAAGTACTGAGCGCACATGCCATATTTTGGGCAATATTCTGCATATGAAAAAGTTATCCTGCCGCTGGGTGCAGGGTGCTCTTTCGAGAGCACTTCGAAAGAGTGGTTGGACTTTCTGATGCGGAATCGGGCGGACTTTTGGCGTCGATTGGTAACTGTTGAACACCAGAGAACAAAATTAGTACCCGGTAATGGACTGAAGCCGGCACGAGTGCTCTGAAGCGGCCGAGGGAGGCTCGATGGGTCGGAAAGGTTATGACTTCGGTTTTCTGGGATTGTCATGGCATACTCTTCGTGGACCACCGCGAAAAAAGAAAAACTATCAACAGCGCGTATTACTGTGCATTATTGGAACCATTGAAGGCCGAAATCGCTGCGAAACGGCCTCACATGAAGTGAAAAAAATGTTGTTCTTGCAAGACAATGCACCGGCGCACAAGAGCATTGCAACTATTGCTAAAATCGATGACTTACGGCTCCAATTTCTGTCGATTTGGTTCCCTCGGAACCTCTTCCCAAACCTCAAAAGATGGCTCATCATAAAAAAAATTCAGCTCACGCGAGCAAATCATCGACGCCACGGAGGAGTATTTTGCAGACCTTCCGGAAAATTACTTTTCGGACGGGATCAAGAAGTTGGAAAATCGCTAGACTAAGTGTATCAAACTAAAAGGGGACTATATTGAATTAAATAAAACGACATTTAAAAAAAAGTCTTTTCATTCCCAAGGCAGTTACGTTTCACCCCACCTAGTAGAAATCCGAAAATATTTTGCAAAGCAGTTTGGGAAATTCAAACGTTTGTGCCCAAAATTGTTGGATCGGAAGCACTTTGGACTTTTAGACTTTTCTGACTGAAATTCGTGTTCAGTGGATCCGTAGTTATAACAGTTACGTGCTTTAGTGTTGCTTTTTTATGATATTTAATGCGGTTAAGAGGATTATCGCGGATACAGTTGTATCACTTTCATATTCTATTTGCTCATAAATGTTACATGGAGTAAAGTTACTAAGATGTAAAATTTCTGAGAAATGAAATTGAGAGATATATGAGATACTTAATAATCTTAATCATCAGATTTCGCTCCCCGTTAATAAAACTTGCGCCTGTCTTTTAAGCTGATCTCACTCACTACTTTAAAGCTACTTCGAGACTACGAGTATATGTAAGCCTTCCTCGAATGCAGCCGGAAGACTGAATTTATTGAGAACTTCTTAGGTCCCATAGGCATATTAATTTGATAACCAAGGTTTAAAGAGAGAGAGTTTTTTTTAGGACCCAAACATGCATATTCGATTCATGTGAGCACGAATTTATCAGATGGCGGCAGACTGCTATTATCCCCATTATGGGATCATATTCATTTTCTAATTACCTAAGTGATAAAAAATCCACAGTCGCTTACTCTAAGAGCGACGACGGTACCGCGAAGCATCTCTATGAGTGACCGGCCTATTCTTGCATCAAGCACTGATGTGGTGAATGCTGATACAATATTCTATTATTTCAGTAATAAAAGAACACCAAAATCGTTTGCTTAAAATTTTCTAAATAATTCGTTTTATTATTTTTGTTATTCGCTTAATTTCTTTTTTATTGAATTTATTTTTCTTATCGTTCAGTGTGTTTTATTTCATTATATAAAAAAAAACAAAAACAAAATATTTCGGAAACATACATTTTAGTCATACATGTGTGTATATATATAAACATTTACTATATACTTATATTATATTATCTTACACGTATGCCATGTCAAACATATTTCTTCTTAATCTCTTTTATTTTCCTATCGATATTAAATATCTTATTTTTCGTTTTGTTTTAATATTAATTTTATATCAGCAATTACCTATTTGCGTTTAAATTAACTAAGTATTTTTTCTTCAAATAATTTTGTAATATTCTTTAAATTTAAAAATCATCATTCGTCAAATGCGAATTTATTATTAAATTTTCGACTAATTTCTTTATTTTTGTTTTTAGTTGTTTATTTAAAATTCTAACATTATACTCATTTTTTCTACTAATTTATTATTATTTATTATTAGTACTATTATTTGTATAAGTTGAGAGGTCTTTTTTCTATTTGAGATATACATAACTAAACTACAGATTTAATTACAAATTTAATATTTAAAAATTTATTTAATAACGACTATTCTTAAAGTTAGTGAATAAATAATATTTTTTCCTATTTTTGTTTTGCTTTGTATTTTTATATCTTTTACTTATTAATAGATTCGTTTGGTTTAGCGAAATGTACAAAAGTCACTAAACCCTTTGTTCTTATATTCTAGAAATTTTAGTTGCAGATACGCGATTTGTTTTAGTAGATTAACTACAAAATTTTTATTTTTCAAATATTTTTTATAACTAAACTGAGTTTATTATCATTATTTTTTTTTCTAATAACTCACTTGAAAAATTTTTTTTTCTTGTTTTCTAAAAATATCTAACCATTTTATTAATTACCCTACATATGTATGTATATATATTATTTTTTTTTAAATAGATTTAATTATATTTTGAATTAAAAAGAAAAACAAAAATTAATTTGTACATAAAGGGTAACCATAGGTTTGTAAAATATATTACAATTTTATATTGGCTTGAATTTTCAATGAAACAGTTAAGTTCCGCTCAACACAAATCAATAAAAAAAAAAATCTGTACCTATGTTAAATGTTTCCAACTCGGATACATTAAGAATCACCGAACTTGTTAGTGGGTAAATGTGCACCATTGTGAGCCAGTAAGCTCACTTATATACCATATTTTTTTGATTCATGATCAAGACTATTTTTTCCAAAACGCAATAAAACATTGCGTTACATTTTCAGAAGACTAAAGATGAGTCTAATGATATTCGTAATACCATTTACCTTGGGCTTGTTATTTAATTATATATACAACTTTGTTGCAGACAAGAGAACACATCTTTAGACATGTGAAAAACCATTGTTATGAGCGAACTGTCAGGCTCGAAAATAAACGGACCCAATTTGAAACGGCGAAACGAAGTATGCTCCAGGAACCTTATTCGCTTTGGTAGTTAGTCAAACCGTGTTATGTAAGGTGGACATTACTGCGATCCAGGAAGAATACTACTTAGACAGGATCAGCATAAATGAAAAGAAAAGCTTGGGATATTACAGAGGTCAGAAAAAACTGTACATGTTACGATGCGCAATCGTAGTGGGAAAAGGCTTGGCCGCCTGAGCAGACAAAAAGTTTCATAAAATTCATATATGTATATGGTATGTCATATAAGTACACTTTCTTACTAGTAAGGAAGCTGATGACCTTGTCAAATAAGATTTCTACGAAGCCTGGCCGAAGAAAGTCCACACAACAATCTGTGTAACTCTGGATGGTCATTCACCTCACGGTCTGGACCGCTAAGTAAATCGAACATGTTCAAGATATTTTTCAAAAAATCCTAAGTGTGCTAACAGGAAAGATTGACGTCCAATTAATTTTAAGTTGCAGCCCAATCTAGAGCTCGAGCATCCAATGATATGAAGCTACGCAGAAGCAAGAAGGATTAACATTACAGATTACTGCACATCATTTGCTATTTCTGCCAACAAGGTTAGACGCGTTTTGGTGCTTTTAACTATAATAAAAATCGGAGCAAAGAATTTGCATCAAATTTTGTGTAAAAATTTTTGTACAAGTTCTTCCAAGATGACCGAGATGATGCTAATGACAAACCTTGTTCTGGACGGGGCGTCCAATGTGGAAAAAATTGATTTCGAAAATCTTCAAATTACCAAAAGAGAAGTTGTTGATATATCGGTCGTCTCATGTCATGCAATTTTGTCATGCTCATGAATGACGACAATGATGATCCTGACTTGCTCAAAAGGGTCATAACACTAGATTTGACTCAATGCGAATTTTTTCTGTTCCCAAAACTGTTTACCTTACTTTTAGAACATACCTCGTATAATATAAATGTGGGGTGTATTCTAGAAGGTAAGAGGAGAAAAAAAAAAAATGCTGTTGAAAAAGAGAGAAGTAAAAAGGGAGCACAGAGTTCAAGTGTTCAATGAGTCAAAAACCTGTATGCAAGCTACGTACAGAGGACCTAGGGTCTCCGAAACATTAAGGGTAGCTTGTCACTGGACCTATAAATTTTCTATGTATCTATCTATGTCGTACCTCCTATGGTAGGCTACGGCGAAAACTTAATTTTAATCGATAAAGTCCAAACAAGACAAGTCGAGCCAGCTATTAAACGGATGAAGAACAACAACAATAAAGTCGCAGGCTCAAATAAATTACATTAGAACGTTTTGAAAGCTGGTGACAATATTTTGGTAAGCAGAATTCACGACTAAAGCTGCTTTGCATCATCATCGCCAACAATTAGTGAGGCTTGCGGTACAGCAAATTCTTTATAGATCAAATCTACGCACTGTCGTAAACCCCGGAAGAGCCCAACGAGCTCTAATTCGATACTCATCATCTCTTTTTACTGACATATGAAAGTATTTTAGGGATCCTTAGTAAAATTGTTTAAAATTATGAGGCAGTGAAGGAATTCTACTTACTAAGGAGAAATGACAACTTAGAGAAGATTCGACGGAGGGCTTCCGTCGCCAATCCAGTTTGCTCAAAAAACAAGGGTCAATATTCATAACCCAAAACGTCGAAACTATGCTCTACAAAATTTTGATATCACTAGGCTTGCCTTATGGAGCTAAATCCTAGACGAAAGTGAGACAGTGGAGCAGATCTTGGTAACCTTTCAAATATGTCAACTTAAGATGTTGATGTAGTCTCAGATGAAAAAAAGAAAAATCCGCTGACTGTAATGGCAAGAATTTTGCACCAAGAAAAGGATCACATCTTTGGCTTAGACATCAAGTTATCGCGGACTCTAGAAATCTTAGTTTAGTAATTGGAACCAGCGTTCCCGGTATCGTGAAAGATTAAAGAGTGTGTTAAGTTAGGCTCTGATGCTACAGGGGTCGTCGATAGTCGATAGATATGGATATTGATATGGAATGCCGGATTCTATGGCAAAACGTGTCTAATATCTATCTATCAAAAAGTATAAAGATGTTGATGTAGTTTCAGATGAAAAAAAAAATCCGCCGACTGTAATAGGTCAGTTACATCGAACCAAGAAGCGAGAATGTTTCATCAAGAGAAAGATCAAATCTTTGGTTTAAACATCAAGTAATCGGGGATACTACAAATCTTAGTTTATTAAACTGGGACAAGCGTGTTTTAAGTCAGGCTCTGATGCTACAGGGGTCGATAGATATTTCTAAAAAAATGGAAATGTAAACGCCAATCCTATGGCAAAAAGTATCTCTTAAACTCACGACTGGAAGTGAAGCAGCTTGTCTTAGCATATCACTTTCTAAGACATCCGCGTAGAATCTATCTATTAAGAATCCCATTAAACAAATACCGATCTGTCAAACTCCCGAATGGTTGATTACTCAATGGTCTTGATCCCTTTGTTTTTAATGTATAGTGTAACAAATTAGGGTTTAGTCGCTTCGCGGGCAAAAGGATTTCAACTCCCTTTCCGCAGGATCTAGCCACCGGTAACGTGACTTCATCAATTAAATAATATGTTACAGAAAGTATAGCATATTTGGTACCATTGGAAAGGTCTTGAAAGGGAGTTAAGTGAAGAAATTTAATAGGGTACAAAAAAACAATCTTTGATAAATTTTTTTTTTTATAAATAAACATTTTGATGACTTGGCCTTATTTCACAGCACTATTAGATCATTAGATTGTGCCCTTGGCTAAAAAACTCGCATCACTGATAGGCTCTAGAATCTATATTATTTACCACATTCTCAAAAAATGATGTGCAGTTCGGCAAGAAAGGGGATTTCAAGACGAATATTGTACACTGACTCTATACTGCGATGGTAATTCCTAATTCGACACATGGTGAAAGGCGCTAAAGACGAGATGAAGTTATTAAAAGTAAGACTTAGCTGAGAGGATATGCACATAGAAAGCTAAGAATAACATCTACGATAACGAATACATTTTTGAAATAGATTTGACTGCCAGGCTATTCTAATGCGTCAACTCTAAGATTCATCAAAGACGACAATCATGTAATCATATAAAAAAGAAAATTCCAACTAAAGGGTGTCACAAAATTCACGTAAGATTTGAATAGATACCAAAAAAGTTCCTGAAACCAATATGCAATTCAAGATTGTCAAAAAAAGGAGAGAAATTTGGATTGATATATTATACCAAAAGCTAATGGGAGGATCCTTTTGAAACTATCGGAATACAAGAAAATCAATATGCGGATAAGTTGGCTAGCAATGTGATGGATGATGGGTTAGGTTAGGTAAGGAGCACACAATTGCTTTTGAGCACCATTTTAAAACAACTAACATACTAACATAACCTAAAAAGTTTCTTAGTGGTGGAAGATAAGCGGAAAACCTGCCTGTAGAGCTAAGCAAATCTATAATGGGATATAATTTTATGCCAGTGATGTCTCGCCTTGTGATGCTTTTAACAAAGGTGCTTTTAATATACTGTTCTAAGGATCCAACTATAACGGGTTGAGGAAGAAAAACTCATCTGAAATTTTAAACGTTTTTTTTTTTAGAATAAATTGGCACAACATAAATAAGGAAAGAGGTCAGCTCCAGGCGTGGAATCTGCAACAGTTGCTTGAGAATACAATAAACAAAGAGGTCGAACCAAGGTTTCAAAGGTGCACTAAAAACTTTAAGAGCTCGCCGTTTCAAAAGACTGTTCACACATAAGTAAATAAACGAGGTGGAGGATCGATGAAACAAAAATGGCGGTAAGGAACAAAAGGCAAGTCTTGCGTGGACACGTACAATGAAAATAGCGAAGCCGGTAGAGTGTGACTTGAGTACGACTACAACCTACCAAAAGAGGTAACTGTTGCACTGTTGTAATTGCATTGGGAATTGGAAGAGGAAAAGTTGGCCTCACAACCTATAAGCGGCCAACGGGAAATAGAAAAAGTGCCAACATCAGATCACGGGCAAAAGAACTAACATTTTTAAGATTGCAGAGCAACGAAGAAATAACTACACATGGTAGAATAAAGATGAACAGGAATACCTGGCAATGAGTAATATTGAAATTTCCAAATAGATGGAAAAAGTATTTTACCGCGTTACTAAATGATGGCATTCCGCGTGATACCATTCCCTCGGCACCCGTGTTCGAGTAGGAAACAGCAGACTTTTCGGAAGACAAACTTAGTGAGGCAGTGAAAGTAATGCACATAATCTCCGTGTGGGGGACAATTGAAAATCTTGAGTGATTGACTCGTGACTTGCCAGTAGAGGGATAGCTTTCTTGTTGTAATGTATGAAGTCAAACTGACACGAGAAATTACAACAACTAACTATTAGTGAGACTGATGTCGCAAAATATGAAAATATACGTTCTAGACAGTCGATAACGGAATGTTATTAAACGGCATGGCCACTCAATGTGCCTTTGTGGACGCCAATTCGAAGAAATCGGAACATTCAAAGTTAATATTGGAGCACACAAAAAAGTATTAAAAATCTGGTGCCTTTTAATGACGTGCAAAATTTTCCATCTTCTCATCTTTTCACCGATGATAGAGTTATCATAAGTAAAGATCTGTTAGCACTTCAGGGCACTCTAAATGATTGGATAAAGGTAAAAAAGGAATGGTGATGATAATATATAATAACATAAAGTTAGAGTGGGGTAGTTTAATTAGCGCGACAACTTTGTAAAATATGCGGCCAAATAGGCAGCTTTAACTTAAAGGTTAGCTTTACAACACGTCATTCTTCTAGCTTTAACATACGCAACGCAAATAAGTATGATTTACGAGGACTATAAAAGAACAAATGAAAACGACGGAAATGAAAATATTAGAAAAATCAGTGAATATGACAGAACGCGCATTTGAGGAAGATTCCAAAATAAAAAAAAAAAACAGATAATGGGCAAACTTTAGGCTGAAGAAATTAACTGGTACTGCTTTGTTAATAAAAATAGTTTCGATAGTTTAGATAGTTTATATGATAATGCTCCTCTGACTTCACTATAAACAATGTTGGGGATGTTTCAACCAACTCTTGCTGTTGTTAAAAGATTGGAAGTAATCCACTGCCCTCAGTATGATCCTCTTTGATCACAAACGAAACTTACAGAAACCTCCCTAGAACCACAGTTATAGGATCGAACTCGATAAAACAAAGAATTCGAATAGAAGTATAGAGATATTAAATGAATATTATTTCTTCAATATTTAAGCAGAAACATATTCAATTTAGCTATGTCCCCTTTATGTATGTTTTAGAAAACAATTTAAAAACATTATTTCTTTTAAAATAAAATTTTTTAGAAAAAATTCAAAATGTCCTTACCTAAAAAAAATTGCAAATATAATTTTGTTTTAAGTTTAACAATTAAAGTGTTTTAAATCCATGAAAGTTATGTTTTTTCTTTTTCCTTATTCACAATCTTGTTTATGGATGAGTTATTTTCTTATTTCTTTGAAATTCTGTATTAAGTGTAATATTTTCCCTCATAAAACATTTATTTTACAATCGTATTTATTTAAGTTTATTCATTTATTTATTTATTTTTGTTTTTAAATATTTACACTTGTTTTTTATCAATTTTATTTATGTGATATGTTTCATTTCAAGAATCCATAGAAGAAATAAAAATTAATTTTACTTGAAATTATTATTTAAGTATATAGTTGACATTGTTTTATTTCTTTAAATAATTCTAGAGTTGGTCCTTTCCATGGATTTTGTTTGTTTTTTGAAATCGATGAAATTTACTTTTAGTTTTTCTTTTATTTTATTGTACATGAAATTAAAAACTTTAAAACTTAACGAACATATTATTGATTAATTATTAGAGCTTTTTTCTATAAGAAATTTAATATTATTTATATACAGGTCTTACTTAAAAAAGAGGTACTATCGTCTCCTTGGATTTAAAAATAAATTTTTCTTGAAAAATAAGAAAAATGTTCAATTTGAATTTTTGTTTAAATTAACTATGTACAGGACTAGAATGGTATGGTAATGATGCTTCGTTTTTTTTTTTTTATATTAATTACAATTGTTGATATATCTATCTATTTGTATTTACATTTTCACAATAGAGTACTAGTTCATATTTAAGAATTATCAACCTTTAATTTTGTATGAGATACACCTATATTTATCTACCGTGAGAATTGGATTTTGGCATTAAATCGTGTCACATTTATGTATGTAAATTTTTCTTATACTTATTTAGGGCATATGTTTTATATATTTATTTAGTTTCCTTTTAGAAAAATATGAAATTTTCATTTGTTTATATTTGTATAGTGTCCGGAGAAATGAATAAACCTTAAGATAAGTTAATTCATTTAAAGAATAAAATATCGCCAGTTTAATTAAAAATAATTTGGAATGATTGAATCAAGAAATTGTATTTCGCAATATTAAAACGGAAAGGAAAGATGAAAAGGAAAGTTTTGCATTTTTGATGAATATTTTATTGGGTCATTAGAACATTAAATTTAGAAATTTTACCGATTTTGAGACAGTATAAATAAAATAAATAAAATAAATAAATTCTCATTTGAAGAGAGATACGATTGATGAAAACAAACCAAAATATAGTGATATCCGAGCTTCTAGTACCTCGTTTGGTGAGGTGCAAATACAACCTGTTAACTGAAGTCACTAAAAGATTTTTCTAAGTAGCGTCAGTAATGGTATTTAAAGCTCCAGTTCCTTTCAGTTAATTGAACTTTACTGGTAAAACGCACTTCGGTAATGGTCCGAAAGGACGCTCAATTGAGTTTAATTTTTTTTTAGCGAACTAATCATAACCCTGCCCTGGGACCACCTATGTACATATTTAGAACTGGATACCATATTCCTGCTGGAACTGTATCAAATCGGATGATTATCGTGGATAATCTAAGTATATCCCTTGATTGACTCGAAAATATGGTATATAAAAATAGGCCTACCATGTAATAATGAGAATTTAAGCAATAATATGAGCAGAAGTTTGTAGCCAGGTTCGTAATTAAACATCGACTGCATGCTGCACAAAACTTTATAAAAGAGAAGTTCATTTGGCGACGTAAATACCAGCGTCAGCAAAAAGCGACAACTTTGAACTGCTTGGTCTATTTTCAGTCATTAATAAAAAAGTTCGGCTCCCTAGTAGACAATACATTGGTACAGTAATTAGGAAGCTAAAAATCAACAATGTCTACGGCTTAAACAGACGAGTCTAGCTGGAGATAAACCTAATTTCTCATTTGCAAGTACGACCTATCTCATGACTTAGTATCCACCGTACTATGCATGTCATGAGAGTTTTTCTCATAAGAAAATTCCAATGTGGTTTAAAATTAGTCAAAACCATATTTTTACGTTAAAAAGCATTTTGAAATGAAACAAAAAAAATCAATGAATTTCAGGTTGAAATATACAATATACTTTAAGATGACATAACATAAGATGCAATTATCTTCTATTATAAGTGTATTCTATTTACTAGCCCTGCTATCTGATCTCGAGAACCCGCAAAAATTGATCGCTATAAAACACACGGTGTGCAGTGGAGTTTGAAAATTGGTCCTCGGAACTATAGTATTTCAGATACTGACTGGATTTCGGCAGAGAGATCCAATACAATTTTACTTCTTCAATTTAGTGTTAGAACAAAAGAGTGGATAGAGGACGATAAAAACGTTCGGCTTTAAGGCTGTGCCTTATATCGTTGATCGCACCCAATGAGCGTTGGGTTGTTTATGTTATTTGAAGTATGAAAGAGTCTAAAACTCAGTAAGAACAGAAATAAATGCGAGTAGCGCAGCGGTTTGGGTAGAACATCATTGGGGTCAGCTACTGCGATAGGTCATCTATCTCGAAGTAAATGCTAACTATACCTGCCAATGATACGTTGCGAGGAAATCAAATGAATATTAACCCTAAATCGTTTTTGTGAAAAAAAAAACGTAAAAAAACTGTCGTAATCCACTAGTCACTAATTAAGCAGCTAAACGTTCAGCCGAGGGGCTTGAGGAGGCCCCATTGTCTCGGTTGCCGTAAAACAGACTTGGATTTCATACAAAGAGTACAAAGGCGTAAGCTACGTCAGCAAAGAATACACCGAGATCAAATACAACGACTTCTACCAAAAAAGCTATCGAGCCATATTTAAAGTGGAGATTTGTTACTGGCAATATTGAGCTTCATACTTCAGTGCTTACAATCCATTAAGAGCATTTTTTGCCAATATTACCAAAGTATCATATCATATACGAATATGCGCCCATTGCGAAGAATTTCTGCGGTTTTCTTGCCAGGACCTAAAATAAGAGTTTTTGGTATGACTGTGACGGAAGAAGCTCATTTCCTAAATCTTGACATTCCCTAAGCTACTTGGCCTCAATTAAAATACAAACTACGTTGGTTGCTACTTGACTTTTAAGGTATGGCAATACCGTTGTAGATTCGCCAAATCTAACATCAGCATCAGTTTGACGTTTTTAATTGTAGACGTGTTCAGAACCTTTTGTCCTACGAGTGCTATGATATCTGCGTTTTTTACAAAGATTTGAAAAATTCATTTCAGCCAAAAAATTTAATTATATCGTCAACATTTTCAAGGGATAATTTTTTATGATTTTCGACATGGATTAACTCAACACCAGTGTGCCGATTAACGCGTCGACTTTTGGTAAAGAAGTACCATCCCGTGTTTCTCTGATTTTAGGAATTCAAACGTGGTCATCGTTTTCTCCAAGAAAAATTTCGTGAAGGTCATCCAAGATCAGTTGTTGTGCCATAAAACATCGATGCTGTGCGGGAAATGATATTGCAATATCGTCATGTGACTTATCGAGAAATTAAAGCATGCTTGAGCATTAGTTCCATTTGCATACAAACAATATTGAATGAGCATTTGACCGCCAAAAAGATTGATTACCGTTGAATACCGCATAACTTGACAATCATTCAAGAAAAATCTCATATGCATTGGCCACGAAACATGGATCTATGATATAATCTCTTAACTAAACAGAAATCAAATGCAAGTTTGCGCACGAACCAATTCGAAGCAAATGGTCACCTCTTTCTTCGCGAAAACCGGACATGTTGTTACCATGCTATTAGAGTAACGTAGACCGCCGAATTCGAAATGATACACCCTATTTCTTCTTTGTAGGAACAATAAATGGCAACTGCCGAACAGGGATCATTCTCCACCACGACAGTGCGAGTTCTTGCAGACTAGTTCAAATAAGTGACTTTTGAGCACTCAAAAACACCGAATTGATGAGTCATCTGCTGTACAGCCCTGATTTGGAACCTAATGATTTATTTTCATTCCCGCACATCAAAAATATCAAAAATAAATTGCAAGGTCAACGTTTTTCGACACCGGCAAGAGCGGTTGATGAGTTTAAAGCGCATGTTTTGCAGTTACCTCGTTCGAATGGAAAAAGAGCTTCGAAAATTGGTTCAAACCCATGAAAAAGTATATTGATCTTCATGGAGAGTATTTAAAAAAACCGATTTGGCAACATTGCACTTTCGTCTATCATATTTAACGTGTGACCTGACCAGATAGCAATATGATAGTTTTTCCAATTATTATTTTTCAGTAGCTGTCAAAGTTACCAATGACATCCAGGCGTCAAAATGTTCAGTAAGGTTTGCCATTTCATTATTTCATCATGCACGCCGAACGTGCGGGAATCATGGTTTCAGTGTGTAAATAATTGGTCGCATCGTGGAAAAGTTTGAGCGTGAGTATACTCTTTTGGATCTTCAGTCACCATTTAGACAGAGATTGGGGCGAAATGAAGAAAACATAGCCGCTGTCGCGGCCAGTATCGAAGAAAATCCAGAAATATTGAATCGGCGTCGATCAGCTGAATTGGGCATCGCCAGAAAGTCAATACGGTTTATTTTGCAGTTGGATTTGGGCCTACATTCGTATAAGATTGTGCTGACGTAGGAATTGAAGCTGGACGACCACAGACAACACCATGAGCTCGCTAATATGGAGCTGGAAATGTTGGCCGAAGATCTGTACTTTGTCCAAAAAATCATCTTTTCGGACGAGGTCCATTTTTAGCTCAGCAGCTATGTTAACAAGTGGGTGCCGCGTTTGCTCACAGTCGACCAAAAACAACAACGTGTTGATTCAGAGGAGTGTTTAAAGCTGTTCAACCGCAATGAAGCCGAATTTTTGCGTCGGTATGTGACAATGAATGAATCTTGGCTCCATCACTTCACACCAGAGTCAAGTCAGCTGAGTGGCGAGCAGGCGACGAACCTCGTCCAAAACGACCAAAAACTCAACAGTCGGCTGGCAAGATTGTGGCATCCGTATTTTGGGATACACATGGAATAATTTTCATCGACTATCTACAATAGGGGCAGACTATCAACAGCGACTATTACATTGCGTTATTGGAGCGTTTGAAGGACGAAATCGCAGAAAAACGGCCGCATTTGAAGAAAAAGAAAGTGCTGTTTCATCAAGAGAATGCACCGTGTCACAAGTCGATGAAAAAGATGGCAAAATTGAATGAATTCGGCTACAAATTGCTTCCCCACCTACCGTAATCTCCAGATTTGGCCCCCAGCGACTATTTCCTGTTCGCAGACCTCAAAAGAATGCTCACCGGAAAGAGATTTAAGACCGATGAAGAAGTAATCGCAGAAACAGAGGCCTATTTTGAGGCTTAACCGAAATCGTACTACAAAACTGGTATCGAAAGATTGAAAAATCGTTTCAATCAGTGTATCGCCCTCGAAGGCAACTATATTGATAAATAAAGTTGAATTTTGCAAAAATTTGGTGTTTTACTATAAAACGGCACTGACTTTTCAGCCCATGTGTTATGTTAACATACCTTTTGTGGTCAGACCTCAACAACTTCGATATATCCAAGCTGTGGTGTGATCACAATATGTGATCAAGATTGCTTTGCTTTTAGGTCTTGAAATTTTACAATTGACCAAATACTCAAACCCATAGTTCGAAGAAAATCTAGGAATTTGAAATTGGAACAAGGTTAAGAAATTGTTTAGACTCCACTGCGCCCTCTCTGAATCAAATGAAAATGTGTATTGAAATTTTGCCCCAATTACTAGATAGTGGCCTTATGATGCCCTAGTCATTCTAGTCGTAAAGCACAGATGTCCTCATAGAGAAGAAATACCACGACACCAAAAAAATCTTCTGCAAGCAATTTGCAATTTGAACGCAAATTTGGGATAAGAGGGTACCTTTGGTGATACTCTTAGAAAGTATTGTATGTATATAGGTTAATAGACTTTGCGGGAAGACGATTCATTATCGAGGGTAGTACGCGTTCTCCACATTTTAATATTCACAAAGTGGCATCAAAGATACCTTTAAACCATCGTCAACAAAATTGCTTTAGTATATATAATGTTTGCCCGAACGTAGTAAAAGCTATTCGAATATCTTGCAATAGATCGTCAGAGCTTTAACCAAAAACGTGTCCTTTAAAGCCTCAAACGCTCCTATGTCAACAGTTTCAAGTACTGAAGGAATCCGTCAGCGGTGTTAACTCTGCTATGCTCGCTGTCTTTCGGCCAACACAATGAAATTTCTGATTTGACGAATAGTGGGGCCGAAAAATACGCGCAGGGAATAGGAAGCGATTAAGTCAAAAATGAAGTTCGAAAATGCTACCAGAGAAGTCAGGCTTACAAAACTCAGGCGCTTGCAAATGTAAACAAGAGAACAAAATGGTAGAATTGCAGTGTGTGTTGAAGATATCAAAGGACCATTTTGCAGACTGTATAGCGGCGACGAAGATCTAAAGAAAGTAGAAAGAACAAATCAATTTGAATCATAATAACTTACTGCTGGATTTGACGATTAGTTGACTTGGGAAGGAGTATGCGCCAGTTCATATGCAAATTATAATCAAACGAGGTATGCCGATGAATGGAACCTTAACAATGGTTTCCCAATCCACAAAAAATGATATCTCTCTTATTAAAAGTATCCAATTATGAAAATAAAAATCTCTTCAATACCGCCTTCAAGTTCCTATCTGCTGTACTGTTTGAAGAATTAAGTTTTTGGTTAACAACATCGACCAATCGTTGATCATTACTATTAACTGTTTGCCCTGCGGAAGATCTTAAAAGAAAACTGATTTCTGCTCGGTTCACTCCATCTTTTTTTAATTATACTAGTGCTAGTGCTAGTTAATATTCTGGTAGAATCCTTATACACCCTGCCTGACTCGAAGTGCAATTTTTTAAAATGCTATAATTTTTTTATTTTTGGATAAATTTTATTGTGCTAAAGCAAAAAATGTTGGAAAATACATCAATTTTCAAATTGTATCAGTAGTTTTCAATATGTCCACTTTTGTCACCAATAATCGCACGCTGCACGCAAGTGGCTCTGCAGTATTTTGGCCCATTTCCGGCGAAGTGCTTGTTAGAGGTGGTCCAAATTTTTGTATTTTTTAGTGCCAACCTTCGCCTTCAAAATACAGAGAAATCCAACGGATTTGCTTCCGGGGAATTTGCAATTCATTATGTCGAAGAAATGAAGTGTGGAACATTGTTTGTTGGAACATTTGTTGTTGGAACTTCAATGGCTTGAGCCCAAGCTCATTTTTCAGTATGTGTTGCATCCGTTAAAACGATATGTTGAGCTCACGTGTCATTTTTTTTCAACTTCGACGCGGATTTCGCTCAATTCGAGCCATCACTTTCCGAACCATTTCTGCCGATGTTGCTGTTTTTTTATGACCACCTCCATGGCGTTTTTGCAACATGGCATAACAGTATCACGGTAAAGAGCTAAGGTTCGAGACACAAATGATTTATTCACGTGTGGTTTTCTAGCCAAATATATAGCAATCACACTTTCACGTTTGGATTCCATCGCGGATAATAATTTTTCAACACAACTTCAAGACGAAAATCGTTTAAAAGTCTTGTAAGTAATAAAATTATCTGTCATATATCAAAATTTGAGCTCACTGTCATGAACAGTTTGGAAATTATAGCAGTCTGAAGTTGGTTGCAGTTCGAGTCATGCAGGGTGTAGAAAGTGGAGAAAGAAATAGAAATTTTCCTTTTCCGTTGACAAGTTTTAGACCTTGTAATTGAGATTTACGTCCAAAATGAAAGTGTGCGAAGGATAACAAATATCATATATTCACAGGTTTGTCTTCTTTATAAAAAGAGAATGCTACGAATGTAGCTAAATGCTATAATGCATGAGCTACGCAGTTTAAAAACAGCCACAATTTTAGGACTGGCGTGAGGAAAGGATATAATGGCATATAGTATGTAAAATATAGACAATTATTAGAAAATAAATATCAATTGCGAAATACATTTAAACTTAAAGTCAGAGTAGAAAATTAAAAATTTTTTCAATATATAATTCTTCGTCCACTTAACAATTTCACTCATTAGGTTTTTCGAAGTTCTTTCTTTGGTTTCGTTCTGTTTTACTTAAATTTTTATTCCAAATTGATAGAGGCACTGGAATTGGGTATTTTTATTTTTTATATATACATATATATTTAATGTACGTATATATTTGAATATATATTATTATCAAATAAATAAACTATAAGTTTAAACTTAAGACTACAAAAATTTGTTTATTGTAAATTATTTTCCCAATTCCGGCTGAGTTGAAATTAATTAGCTGGATGTACAATTGTAGGGATCATCGGTGCGGAAATTAGGATGATCTTCAAATGGTTTAACACCATTAGTCTTCTTGATGTCACGTATTTTTTCAACTTCCAACATAACACGAATGAAATTTCCCCCGGCTAATTTTGTCAAGTCCTCGATAGACCATCCTTCACCGAGAAGTTCAGCAAAAAGTGTCGGATATGATGAAACATCCTCGAGTCCTTTGGGTGTGCTGCAAAAAAAAAAAGGAAAATATTTATAGAGTTACTCGTACAAATGGACACTGCATATATTTTTTATTCTTTTTTTTTTTTGTGTTAATTTTAAATTTTCATGAAAATGAAAAAAAAAAAAAAAGAATATAGGTAAAGTCTGTTTGCACTTGTGTGGGATCCTTTTTCTCTCTGTCTATTTCATTTCTAACTTAGTAGCAGGAAATAGAATAACTCATGACAAAAACCTAAAGTTCAACTGCCCAGCTTTTGGATTTTTCCATTTCCGTGGAAAAGTAAAACGAATCGACACATTGACAGTGTGTTCAAAGTTCAACTGAAAGTCAAATTCTAGATACCGACTACTCTCGAATTCATATAGAGTGAATTAGGTCAGGCGAGCTCGTATATTTTCTGATTTTTTTTTTTTTCAAGTTAGTAAAAAGTTTTTAGTAAATTTTTACTTTCCGACAAAATAAGTTTATAGCGATCGTAATGGATCATAATTCAGCGAAATGTGAAAAAGTTAATTAGACGAGGATGAAGAGAATTCATAGCTCCAGATAATGTTGAGTAAAAAGTTTGAAAACTTTTTAAAAGGGTTCTTTATGGGTAGTTAACATGAACGCAGATAGCCTACAAATTTCGACAGAGATGTATCTGTGCTGTTGAATTTTTCCACCGACAAATAAAATACACCCAAGGTAAAAGGGGAAAATAGATGAAGGCTAATTGAAGGCAAGGCAATCAAATGTATTTGAAAATTTATAAGGCAACAGTAGAGGATAGGGAAATAGAACTGACATTTACAAGTTAACTGCTTAAAATTTTATGAAAGTGAGTTAACTTTGATTGACATAGCGAAAGCTGTTATTGGGTAATGTTGGGTAAACCTTGACAAAGTCACTTGAATAAAGTTTTTCTTCAGTTTAGTTCAGTTTGCAGTGTTCAAAATTTATGACACTTTGCTGGAAACAATCTACTAGCAGGGTGGAAAAAGTAGTTAAAATATAATGTTATTGAGAGCTATCAAAAGTAGTTTCAACGTAATTTTTTGAGAAGGCGATTTTGTAGCCTAGGGGCCCAATAACGCAATTGAAGTGCTGCAGTGCCTCAATAATCTAACTTTTTAGTGATAGCGAATTTGAGTGGTAACCCAACAATAGTGAATTACTTGTCCCAGAATAGCACTTGAATGATTATTGATGTATGTAATGTAAAATGTTGTCTCTCACTGTTTGCTTTCCGCCTTGATGTAATCTCTCTTAACGTGGAAAATATGGTATCCTGATGGTAGGTGATATTTGGAATAGTTTTTCCAGGGTACCTTCTCAGAAACGATAGACAAAAATCGTATAATATGCTGATTGTTGTTTGTCATCGAGAAAAGGTTTGTAAAAGAAATTTATGAGAGCTTCGTCAATTTTTTGGTAATTAAAGTGTTTTTTTTAGGAAAAAAAAACTCTAAAAATTCCAAGAGATTAGATCGATTACTTACGTCCGCTTTTCAATATGTATTCGTCCGGATCGTATAGCAGAAAACTTTACAGCTGTTCGCCAGAATGTGCCCTAAAATTCGTGAACGTCCATTCGCCCACGTGGTCAAGAATTGGTTATTTCAATACGCAATACACAGCATATGCTCATGAACGATTTGGGCCTTTATACCAACAAAATTCAAATGGCTCAAAACTCAAGCCTACAGAGCATACTCAGTTATAAGAGTTTGTCGATTCATTCATTGAACAACAACAAGGGATCGGTGAGTTTTCCAACAAAATCATGTTTAACGTTGACCACCCTTTTTTATGTTAAAGGCTTCTCAAACAAGCAAGAATATCGCAAGTGAAGTGATGAAAACCACATGTGTCTTATCAGAAGGAACACAAACATGAGACTGTTTGATGTGGACTTAATTTTCTCTTTTCTGATCATTGAGTAAGTAAGTAATCTCCAGTGAACTGAAGAGCTTAACTGGAGTTAGGCGCACAGGTCGTAATGGCTAGCAATCGCACCTTACAGGGCTACAGGGCTACTCATGCCGGTAGTCGACGAGAAAGGGACAAAAACTAAGGGATGGTCTTCCAAGGCAGGCTGCGCGTCGAGCTCTGCATGTCTGAGGGACAGCTCAGTCGCTAGCGCAAAACTCACACCTGAGGATCTCTAGTTTTAATTTGACTCCCATTTCCTGTATACAGGGGGTGAGTATAGAACGACATCACTTCCCTCCGTACTCATGGGACCAGAACATGAAGAACATTAACTTAAAAACAAAACCAACAACAACAAAAGCTATAATAATAACAACAATGATAACAACAACAAAGGCGGGGGCAAATGAGTCGAGCAACTCTGACATTACTCTAAGTGGGTCTAACCAAGACCGGAAGTGCCGTAGCAATCGACATCGATATGGAGATGCTACTACTCCATATCGAAAACTACTCCATGAAAACTGCTCCATCGTATTGCTGAGATAAGAGCAATATGTGCTCCCACAGAAGTTGATGACGAAAATTCCGGTACTTTATGTTGATCGACATCCAAGTCTAGGGTGAACAAGCCTATTGCTTTTACTTTTATGAAGAAGACGCCGACAGTAAAAAGCACTAGATATGGAACGTTGAATTCTAGGGTGAATGAGCCTATTCCATATACCTCTAAGAAAATGAATTAAGCAGCAGAAAGTATGCAGGACACAAAACCTAGTGAAGTGGATAGATTCGCTCCCTTCAAAGCGCTAGCCCCACGGAGACAACGCAAAATATTAGGAACGAAGAGAAGTTGATGGGATTTTTCGAGGTTTTCTCGAACTTCGTGAGCTGCACTAACGACAGGGAGAGACAAACTTGGCATTAGGCAGTGTCTGTACGATTGTTGCCAATCCTAATTCCTATCGCAATTGCTCTCAAACAGTGGTTTTAGGAATCACTACCGTAGCTCCTTAACTGAAAAGGTAATGCTACCGTAATAGTCAAATAAACTAGCGCAGCATATCGAGATCAAAGAGAGAGAAGTAGGATAGTCAGAAGGGTTACAACCGCTGAAGGGAGGGAGGACCATAAACCTGCTACCTTGGCTACGTTTGTTGCTATGCAACTATCAACTGCCACAGGCAAGGACTTCTCCAAATCTGGATATGCAATAACCGAGTTTGGTAATCCAAAACCAAAGCTCTCTGACGACCAATGGCGGCTGCTAGAATTAAGAATTCTAGACTGTGGTCATTACGCTATCGTGAAAGGGCTGGGAATATCAGCTTTTTCGGACAGCTGACTTTAAATGATTCGAGGTCATACAGTGTACCAACATAACTGCCTTGAAATGGCTGAGAGACTTCGTCAACAACACATTCTTGGTCCTTTGGTGTTTAAACTAAGCCACAAATCTACGCCGCTGCTACGCAAAGCCAACTACGCCAAGTAAGTCCGGGTTGGGATAACCAGATCAGACCTTTCCTAATCGCCTTGCATAGAAAACCGAGGGGAACGCGAACCGCCATGTTAAATATAATACAAAAAAACATTCGCCATTAAGGTAACCAAGGTTGGACCTTAAGATTAAGGAAGGACCTTGCATAATCCGAGGCAAAATAAAAGGGCAGAAATCATTTGAAATGAAAGTAGAATTAGGACCTGTATGGTTGCAAAATCTAATATCAATATATCTATCTCCAAGTTTCTAAGAAATGACTACCAGGCAGCAGCCAGCTATGAGCGGCTGAGTAAACCGCTGCTTAAGCTTGCTTCATTATACATGTGGTATGAATAGAATGATGGAACTCCTCGAGAAATACTTATCTTACTTATCAACAAAGTACAGCAAGAAAGGTTCGATGTGATCATTGGATGTGACGTTAACTCCCATCATATGGACTTAGGGGACATATTTTTTTTTTATAATCCCGCGCGCGCACCAAGGGGATATGAACACCCTTTTATTGGCTTTTCATCAGGGCGCGGGTGGTGTAGTAGTTTGAAACTCAGGTGTATTAGCTTTCGATATTTTTCCTTGAGGTGGTTGTCAAACTGGAGCCAGTGCAACAGAATAGAGCGATGGTCCATACTTCAAGGGTTTCGAGAGCACTTCCCAGGGCGCCTCATCACATTGAGGCGTAATTTGGATTGGCTAGCTGTTTTGACCACTTCTGTCTTATTTTTGTGGGAGTGTTTGAAATCCCGTGTTTATGACAACCATCCATGGACTCCGGAACCCGACATTGAGAAAGAAACGGCCAACATATCCGTTAATATGCTGGAGAGAGTGCTAAAAAACAGCTAAATTTGGTTCAACTAGTGTGGAACTAGTGAACACAACTAGTGAATAGAGGGCGCAACTTACCCCATAATATTTTTAAAACAATGTAGGTAAACCACAACTGTTAATGTTTAACTTGCTGATAATAATAAAATATTAATAAAAATTTAAAAACTGATGAATAACGGAGAAATTCAGCAAACAATTTTTAATGAACATAGGGTTAATTCCAAAGGACAATGGCGTATTGGTAATAGTATATTAAAAAAAGACAAAACCGAGCCAGATATAAAGGTCTTTTAGTTAGGCAATATTATCGCCGCCAGTAATGAGGACTTAGGATACGGGATGAACCGAATATGTGTATCCAACTACATGAAAGCAATAGGAGACCTTTAATGAAAAAAAAATTACGCCACTCTCTATCTATCATGAGCCCGTATTTAGCACAAAGTCTAAAGTGATGTATTTCTTCTTGTTCAATCCTAACACCCTGATTAAACACATTAGCCAGCTTGAACTTCGAGCTTGAGAAGAAATTAAACGACCTTTAACGAGGTCGATGCGCCATCTGACTTCATTCAAAAAATTTTATCCCTGTATTCTTTTATCTAGGCTCATTGGACTATTCTGTCATATCAGCTAATTTCTCGTACACCCACCACATAGTTAGACAAAAAATTTCTAAAAGAACCATATGGCAATACGAGGAATCTAAGTGTAGCGAACTTAACAGCTTCTTTAAGAATTTTAACTGGTCGTTATATTTTCTCTTAATGCCTCATCGGATGAAGAGCATCAAACCAAAAGAGTAGGCATGGTACGACTCGTGCTGTAAAGAGGCTGTCATAATGAGAGAAATGCTTTTCGATACTACAAGACCGCACCTACATAGGAAAATTAAAAAAGTACAAACGAGCCAGAAATGACTGCAACGTCTTTCTTCAGCGTGTGCAATTTCAATACGACCAAAAATTGAGGCAAAAAATACTACAATGTCCCAAAGGTAGTAAAAGGTTTTGGTCGTTTGTCAATTATATCAGAAATTCTGCCTCATCCTTCATCCCAATGCTTATTTACAATGAAAATCTAGCTGTAAGCTTTTTAGACAAGGCCAATCTGCAAGCTGCACCATTTGCGACTAGCTTAACACTTCCAGATATATGATATATCTCCGTCTACACTTGAGTGCGTCAAATCTTCTTTGAGACGAATCCACTTTCGCACTCGTGTAGTAGCAAGAGTACTTAAAGATCTTAACATACACAAATCCACTGGTCCAGGTGGTATACCTCCCCTTCTTCTGAAAAGTTGTTCTTCCACACTGGCAAAACCACTGCGAAAGCTTTTCCATCAACCCTAATCTTTAGGACTCTTTCCGAGCAGATAGAAAACAGCATTTGTTCAGCCCATCTCTAAAAAAAGGCGAATCTTCTTCTCTCTTCTCTTAAATGACCATTGTACTTTCGTCCCTTCTTTCCAAGCTCATGGAAACGCTCATAAGTCATCATGTTATGAGATATCTCGAAACACGAAAACTTCTCAATGACCGGCAGTAGGGTTTTCATAGCAACAGGTCATCTGATGGTTTGATGGCATTTCTCACCGACGTGTGAAACCAAAGAGTATATCAATCCGGAGAAAGCAAGCTAGTTGCACTTGATAGATCTAAGGTATTTGACAGAGTTTGGCACTAGGCTCTTTTCTCGAAAACCCGTGCATTTGGGATAGTTACTCTCTTCTTCGATGGATTAGAAACTACCTTTCGGAACTCTCAATTCAAGTTGTCTTGGAGGGTTTCAAGTCTGATATTCAAAAAAAAAATGTTGGTGTCTCCGACACTCTTTTTAATTATCTCTTGTCTGCTACTTCTAATCCAATATATATATGTCCTTAAAGCGAAATTTATATATACACCTAGCCATTTTCCATGAATGGCACTTGCATCGTCGAAAAAAAAACTTTCCATTTTTTGTATGTTTACGTTGGAAAGACCACATATTCGATGTCACCAAAAATCCTGCGAAATGTCTAGGTTTCATCAAACGGTGTAAGAAATACTTTTCCTTAACTCTGATCTGACCTCAATATACAAGGCAATTATCCGCTCAAAATTGGAGTAAATACAATTAAAACATCTGGTCAGGTGAGCCTTAAACATTTCTGCATATGATTCCAAATCGTGCGGTAAAACTCATATGTGGTACTAATATCTGTCAGTCAATTAACACCCTCTAACACCGACGTAATGTCTTGTGTCACACTCTGTTTTATCGCTATCCTCATCACCAGTGCTCCATAGGAGACGAGTAGTCAGTAGAATACCGCTCTTTCAAACCTTTAACCGTAACACTCGCATCGCTATGAATGTTCATCAGTATACCCACAAGCTCACTTTCGAACGTAGATATTCTAAAATATATTGATTCATTCCTAAGTCGAACAATTCGCTTGTGGAAGGCCCTGCCGAGTTCTCTACTTCCTAGTCATTGTAAGATTCAGACATTTAAAACCAACGTACCTTGGTACCGAATAAATTTTCCTTCGCCTGCGTTGTGTGTTAGCATTTTAGGGCTACCTTAACTCTCTGAGCGCGCGCTATAAAAAAAAATAATAGTAATAATATACTACAAATTAAGTTGAAAATCACATATAACGTCTTTGAAAAAGATACCGTATATATCCTTGAACAAAATGTGTCACTAGCGTAAGTTAGTTCCACGTAATCTAGGTACTCTCAGAAAGTTTCTATGCGTTGGTTCAATCACGACTGGAAAATGGTTTTGCATGCTAGGGCTGTGAAAAGAGTCAAACTCAACTCGATTCAAACATACGATTATGATGATTTGTCGAGCAAAACTGAACTTAAAACGACCTCGAAGTTTCAAATGTATCCATGTTGGAAGATTTATCAATTAAAAGAGGTGCCCTTTATTTGATACTCCACCAAGAATAGTTTTATTAGACAGTAGAAAAAAAAAACTTTCCTAACTTATGTACTTATGTAGGAAGGAATATACGAGTACACATAACAATAAAGTATTAAGACTGTGTACAAAAGTGGGTCGAAATAGATGACTAAGACATAAGGAACGAGTAGATAGCTCCTAACCAACAGGTTCTATAAGCTTCAAGCATGGTGATAGAAGAATCAGAAGAATCTCTTAGATCAAACTCTTCCCAATTGCCGGTCAACCTCAATCTTAGCTTAGATACGAGTTCATCATTAATAAGTATGGTTATTAAGTATTAATAAATTATAATATTTGGTTTCAACAATAAACCTTGGACATCTTTGAAAATCGAAATAAATTTTGTGCTCACCTCGAGTTCCATTTAACATTCGGCATCGGCATTATCCGCACAACAATCTCACTTAGCAATAAAGAATAATTTATTGTTCCAATCGATGGCTATTAACTACGACAAATTGGGAACACTGCCTATTTATTCATGAATTCATGAGCTATGTGCAATGCTCGCTGCCAGACCGCAAATTTCCCCGTTCTCGATGTGTCTGTATCCATTCCAAGCTCCACTAACCTTTATGGATTGGCTACTATTTGGCAGGATTGTAAGAAACTCTCTATAGCTAGTCGTAGTCGTTGTAGCAATAAATTTGAAAATTAATTTATATCCCCAGCAAGGAGTTTGGTTTACTTGTGCCTGGTGCCTGGTGCGTGATGGGGTGGTATTTAGAAATCTATCGTCAGTGTCGCCTTTGGGGAATAGGAAAGGTTCTGGTTAGGTTCGGCGAGAATTTCTGAGGACGAGATACGTTACATTACGTAAAATATTTTGTGTGCAAACAGATCCGGGAGAATTGAACTGGCTTGCTTAGATGACAATAATGACTTTTTAAAGTTTGGCGGTATACTTTTTTAATTGAGAAATTTAATTTTTTAAATTACTCTAAAATACCACAGGAAGACGTAGTTGAGTAATTTAATGGACCATCTCCGGGGAAATTTCCACTTCTTGGGATACGTTTTTAAAGGTCTCTATGGAGCCTTTTATTAATATACGATCTACGATTAAACACATCATTCCACTTTTTGAAATAGTTTCTTTCTTAAAATGCCCGTTTGGATTTTATGTTTTGTTCGAACTTGGCAAAGGTATTATTATTCACCCTGCCTGACTCGAACTGCAACCAACTTCTGACTGCTATAATTTCCAAACCGTTCATGGCAGTGAGCCCAAATTTTGACACATGACAGATAATTTTATTACTTACAAGACTTACGATTTGCGTTTCAGTTGTGTTGAAAATTTTTTATCCGCAATGGAATTCAAACGTGATAGTGTGATTGCTTTATATTTGGCTGGAAAACCACAAGTAGCTATCGTTAGAGCCCTCCAGCACCTCAACGTGAATAAATCATTTGTGTCTCGAAACTTAGCTCGTTACCGTGATACTTGCAGCGTTGCAAAACGATATGGAGGTGGTCATAAAAAAACAGCAACATCGGCAGAAATGGTTCGGAGAGTGACGGCTCGAATTGAGCGAAATCCGCGTCAAAGTGGAAGAAAAATGACTTGTGTGCTCAACATATCGTTGGAACGAATGCAACACATACTGTAAAATGAGCTTGGGCTCAAGCCATTGAAGTTCCAAAAAGCAAACGATCTTACACTGCAACAGAGTCGAAAGAGCGAAGGAGTTGCTACGCTTGCACGAAAGTAGTGAGTTGCCGAATTTGGTTTTTTCCGATAAGTCGCCATTTGTTATCGAGCAATATGTCAACAAACAAAATGACCGAGTTTCCTTGAAAGAGAGGTCCTTCGAAAATTAACCTTCGGACGGCCACCAGAAAGCAGGCAGCACCGATGGTGATGGTTTGGGCCGCCATAACCGCCGATGGTCGCTCTTCGCTCGTATTTTTGGACCGTGACGTCAAAATTAAGGCGATCGTTAAACGTGAAACTGTCTTAGAGGCAGCCCTTTACGGGCACTAAGGATTTTAAATATATAAATAAATAAATAAATAAATAAATAAATAAATAAATAAATACTTTGGCACGACAGCCCGGTCTGGGCAAAGGCCTAGCTTCACGCACTCGTTTGTGTTTCTAAATTTGTTTATTTTTATACTCCTGAGCAGGGCCTACTGTTTATTGCCGGCTCCGAACGGCTCTCCTGAGAAGCTTTTTCATAGGCAGAATTTGAATATCGGAGGTTTGCCATTGCTGGAGCAATGTTGAGCTCCTGCCAGGATTCGATCCCAGGTAAGTTGGCGTGACAGCCAGTGAGTCAACCATCAGGCTATCGCCATCACTAAATACATGAATACAGTGTGTTATACCTACATACATACATACATATAACTGACTTGAAATAGGGAGGTGTTGTAAATTTTATTTGGTTCGATGCCCTGAAAAGAGTTAACTTGAATTGAGCTATCGATTAGTTCGATTTAACTATGTTAAGTTTCCAGATATCGACCAATTGCTGCATATCTAAGCTTTTTGAGAGCACCATTACAGACCTAATGCTTTCCCATTGTAAACCTACTGTTTCACAGAACCAGCAACAATTTCTCAAAGATAGATCTACAATACAACCACCAACCTAATGGAATTCTTCTCAAACACTTTATGTGCACAAGAATCAGGCTATAATTTATACCTGGAAGCGCCATCCTACTTCACCTCGCTGCTATTTGCTCTTTAGTCTGTCTGTTCCCCTAGTGAATGAGTTTCATGATTTAGGTGTTACCTGTGATAAAAAACTCACTACAGAAGTCACATCCTTCGGATACAAGCAGTTTAATGCAGGTTTTTACGATTTGCTTTACTTGGGCCTTTCTTATACGCCCAAAAGTTGCCGATATTCTCTTTATTCATCAGATCTTATATTGTAATATTGATTTTGCTTGTTTACTTCAACTTATCTTAGGTCTGTGACACTTTTCCGGCCCAATCTTCACAAAACGGATTACAATCACTGCACCAATGTCTAGAATGCTTCGTGAGGTTAACGATATTCTGGCTCTCTTTGACTACCAATTCAGTGAACTGTCCCTCAACAAAATTTTTATTTCCGCATATGCCCTACATCCTAACTTTCTTTAACAACTTCCAACCTTCAGTTTTTATATTGTTTTAAAAAACCTGTCCGGAGGTGATTTGGGGCTCAAATCAAATTAAATTAGAGTGCCTGTGTGGCGATTAATCGGCAAACTGCTGAGAGCCCTATTATATGGATTTGGCCAGCAGCGCAACATCAAGTTCGTAGTGAAATGCTTGCCTTACCTTCCAGTGGTGGGAGTATGAGTAAATCCTTACTCATATAAGCAAAAATGGCAAAGGCATGCCCGACTTGTAGAATTATACCGGCCTACATCGTCATAAGGCTCACATCCCTTTACGGAAGGGATTTAAATATGTGACGAACCTAGAAAACGTTTAAGGGACCTTCGGATCTGCAAATGCTATCACGAAGATATCATTTTCATCCAGGCAGTGTGATGGGATAGACGGACGTAAGAAGGATGATGGATTAGGTGCATAAGCCTAATATGCGCCCATGCACCTACGAAAGGCAAGAACGACGCCACCAAGGAATGTCTCCAAGAGCTCCTCGAAAAAATATATAAGCAATGTCCGAAGTAAGAGTTTAAAATAGTACTAAGAGATTTTAATGCCAGGATAGGAAAGGGGGACATCTTTTGTGAGGCAGTTGGTAAGCATATTCTACACGACGCCAAGTCTAGCAACGGACTAAGACTTAATACACAACTTTGCGGTGGGATAGAATATCACTATAACAAGCACACTAAGGCCAATTATATCCTATGGGTCTATTATCTGGCGGAATAAATACGGGACTGCTGCTTTTACCAGTTTCTCATTGATGAATCTCTCTCCGATTGATTATTCATATTATGGGCTGCACACTCAAAGACATCTTCCGTCTAAAAAGAAGTGGTCTTTGGTACAACACGCACTGGAGCTTTGATGACCTTGCGCGCCGGCTATCTAATGACTCCGTTCTTATGGCCATGCCGTCTGATGCAATGACACCGGAACTCCTGTTGTGGAAAAAAATACAAAATCGACTTCTCTTGTGTCAAGGACTGGCTTCGGCCAGAATTTGACCGGCGGCTCCAAAGCCAATATAGAGTGTGGCGCTGGTATTTTTCTGGAGGACGACGACGTTAGATTTCACATCACGTTAGGAAAGCTTGCCCCTATCTTCCAATCAGAAATTTACGCAATCCTGATAGCAGCGAACTATATTGCGGAGAACCGGTGGAGGGAGCGAAGCATTTGCAACTGTAGCGACAGCCGAGCTGCGCTTAGAGCCTTGCTGAACATTCTTACGACTTCTAAGCTAGTTCAAGAATGCAAGAGGTCACTGAACGCAGTCGGAAGGCTAAATTTAGTGAACCTTATCTGGGTCCCACGTCACAATGGGATCACGGGAAATGAAATCGCCGATGAACTTGCCATGGATGATATAGAGGAGAGTTTTTCAGGACTCAAATCTGCGTTGGGTCTGCCTGCGTTCTCGGTTAAGGCTTCCATTGACAGTTGGGACTCATATGAGCACAGCTCGTCGGGATGCTTCCCGACGTCTCTAGGAGGTAAATTTCCTTTCTCGTGTTTCTCCGCAGAAAAAAACTGCAGGTTGCTTACTGGCGTCGTTACAGGGCATTACACTTTGGCAAAGTACTTAAATATGGTGGGCATAAGTGATGATGACATCGCGGAGCATTATTTCTTACGCTCGCATCAGGCTGTAGATACTCGACGCTGAAGTGCTGCTACTGTAGGTACCTTATCACTGAAGAGCTTACTCATATTTCTTCGCAAGACTGAAAGATTTAATTAAAAGAAATTTTACAAAGAGTACAGTGGATTAGTTATTTATTTGAGTGCTCTTTTCCGACATAAAAAAAGCAAGCACACGATTTCCTCATCTCATAATACAAAAGAAGACATGCCAGCCTCCTGATCATCATTGTTGTGGCCAAGATGCGAACGAAAGAAAGAAGAACTACTTGTGGGAAGATACAATGGGGAAAAGCTGCAATCGCAAGAGACTGCCAGAATCTTTGCCGAATGCGTATCCCGAAATCTCCTATGCTGTTAGCATAAAGTACTTAAAATCATTGGAAACGCTGCCAACGTGCCATCAGATACGTCGCAACTGATGTGCTGGGTTTCACCCGATCACCACAAAGAAGCCCCTAGTTTGATGATCAATGCATCTAAACAAGAAGCCAGTCCAGAAAAACGCACAGGAGTAGATAGATCGTGTCAAGGCAAGAAAACCAATACAGAACCTTCGGAGATAAAGAAGGAAACCTATTAGCAGAGTCAGTGATTAGAATATGAAAATTCAAAAATCCAACAAAACATCTGGACTTGACGGCTTAAGAACCAAGGTATTCAAAGCCTCTGGAAATGACTTTATGGAGAGCATGCACCAACTCATTTCTCAGATCTTGTCAGAAGCGTGTATGCTTCTGTATGCGTGTATGAATGGAACTCGGCACCGTATGCCTGATTAACAAAAAAGGAGATCCCTTCAACTGTGCCAACTGTAGAGGTATACATCGGATACATGATCTTATTTGTCATATTGTGTAAACGTCTAAAACGCTTCACCAACAACCTGATTGATCCTAATCAGTGCGGTTTCAGACCGGGAAAGTCCACAATCGACCAAATCTTCACATTCCGTAAGGTTCTAGAAAAAACTCAAGAAGTCCATACCAAGTCAATGCCCACCATCTTTCCATCGATTTTAAGATCGCATATGACAGATACGTCTATGTAGAGCTACGTCTAGTTTTGGTGGTGTTACTTGACTCTATTGGACTTTATCAATATTTGCATCCTGAGCAAGGTAATGATTCGAGTTGATATTGGTTTTTCGGAACGTCCGGAGGTGTTCCTGATGTCGATCGCAGTACGAGTATGTTGAGATGTGCTGGGTAGTGAGAGATTACGCCCTGTTCCAAATTTTAAAAATGTGAATCTGTTATCAAACGTTATTCAGGCTACTCAGATTTGCTTTAGGATGTCCGATCATAGCTACATTGTCATAGTTGGTGCATTGAGCATGTCTTTAGTCTAGGAGGTCATATTTAGAATTCGATATTAATCCTAAAGTCTCAAGTAACCTCATGTAGTTGGTTTATGGTGGGCAATCCATTATTAAGGAACATGGCCGGATCTGTGAATGGTGATCGCTAAAAGCTCCCAATTCAACAACCCGTTTTCCGACTTTTAATTGTTTGAATATTTTGATGTAGTGAATGTCGTATTGTGCCATAAAGGCAACGTGGGTTTGTCTTTTAGCTCTCCAGTTTTGTTTAAATGTCTGCTTGTCATCAAGACAACTTATCTTTTCGCTCATGACGGCAATGTTCTTTTGGAACTTGGCTGTCATTACACTCATTTTGTTGCCACATTAACATTAATTTGTCTTCCTTTTTTCTTTCCTTAACCTGGGTACGTATATTGTGATTTGTATGTCATTTATTTGCCCCATTTTGCTTCTGTTCACGTATGTAATAGTCTTCGGCTCCATTCGTTAATTTTCTTGCTTTTCATTGTTTTCGGTCATGCCTGTAATCTAAATATAGTCAAGTATCTGGTCTTTAACTGTATTGTCGGTATACAGAAGCTTGTATTCTCATGAAAGATTGTTCAAGATGATATTCAAACTTTTCATATTCGAATCGATGGAAGTAAGATTACTCCCATGAAATTTCTGGAATCCCCTCCTTATTGGGACCAGACTTGTCTACCGTAATTAGTTAATTCACTACCCCATCCAATCTCGATGCCCTAAAGCCGAGTAAATTTGAGTATGCCGCAGCCGTTAACCCTGCAAGGATGGCCGGCTGAACTGCTTATAGTGTCCTTTTTAAACAATTTTAAATCTTTAGTAGAACAAACTGTGACATTAACATTGATTACTGCTCAATCAAAGTATACAGCAGTCCAATGTTACCATGTTGAAGGTGATACCGTTCTGTCCAAACTGTATAGTTTAAGACGTTACAACAACATATAAACTCTTCGATTTAGCAAACCTTTATCACCCCACATACAACTTTTTAAATGGAGTTCCTTCATGAACAAAATTTAAGCGAGCCAGGCAGTGCCTGCATTGTAAGCACTTATTGTCATTTATACCTGAAAAAGGATGTTATGTAGTCATATGCACGTTTTAGGCCTAACACAAAAATGTGCGTGACTTACAGTCCAAAGAATAGGACAGATCATCCCCACGATGTGGCGTAGACAATTTCGACTATAATGCTCGCTACTAATATTATTTGTCCAGCGGCGACACGTCAAAATGAATAAGTTCTGAATGTTTCTCACAGCGAATGCCGAAAAGTCATTAAAACTTCTTGAGTTTATTGAACGTTGATAGGGAATGACTAATTGGACGTGAAACAATCAAAGTCATGAGACTTTTTTTCATCACCTAATTTTGTGTTTATGGCTTGTAGCAAATAAGTTTATAATGAAAATCACTTAATTGGAATAAGTAGACAGTTGCTGCCCCTCAATGATGATCCCGGTTGACATACATACAGTGGCTGTCATAAAATGTTACCGATTGACAACGTTGATGTTGTGTACCAAAATTTTTACGATATTGCCCATATACGAGTATTACATATAGTATAGCTGAGGGAAATTCATAATTTCAAGATGTCACGGGCAAAATTCAATTTGCAAAATTTTGAGCGGTGGTAGATAAATACTTACATGGGTAGGTATACAAATAGTGATACGGGAGCTAATGTCCTTGACGTTGGTAAGATGTCGTTTGGTTGTCTTTATGGAAGACTATTAGGCAGAAATCACATTAAGTCACTTGATAGATGTGTTGCTCACATTATTGACAAAATTGATGTAGAACGAAAAGAGGCCCATTTAAATTAAAATTTATTAAGATTTCCATAGGTTACCTCAGCTACAAAAATGAAAAGAAACCTTGTAAGAGTAGTGCAATTATAATATGGTATGCCTGATATGTACTTTGTGTATTTTGCATGGTTTGGTGTTCAAGTGATATTTATGATACCAGTGTGCAATATATGAAGACACATGTGTGTCTAACTAGCCTCTGTCTTTTAACTGCCACTCTCATCTGTCTGCAGGTGAACGCTATCTGCATTTCGCTCAACTGAATATTGGCTCCAAATCACGGAGGCAACAAACTTTGTCACTCAATTTGGCTTTGCACGGGAGCGAAAAAATTCGTTGGCTGACATCAGGACATCGAAACTTTGATATATTTGAAGCACATATGGTAGCGGGTGGTAAAAATATGGTAACAATACGTTGAATGGAGTCAACGGCATGGATAAAATGTCCTCGACGGAGAAATAATAATAGGTTTACTACCCTGCTTCCTGACAACGAAGAAGAGGTTCCTCCAACCTCTAAGCGAAATAAGATGGTGCAAAAACCCCATGCAACCCAAATCCTTTTAGATCAACTCTTAAGCTTCAATGAGCACTATTCGCGAATATGTGATAGCGCTATAACTTATACCTAAAGTAAGAGACAGCCTTTTGTCTTATTCACCTTATGGAGACAGCATATTTAGGGCCAGGATCAAAGGTGGGGCCAGAAACCTAACCATTATCCAGTGAGTAGGTCTGAGAAGACTACAAAGAAAATCCAAGGCAAGCATCATCTCAACACTCAACGGAGATTTAATTTTCATGATTGGAAATTTTAACACAAAAGTGGGCAATGACAAAAATATGATGGGGTCACACAAATTCGGGGGTAACGGCGAATAAGCTGACTGGAGGTTTACTATTTGACAACAAGCATTTTACCAATGCTTTAGAAATTCCATTCTTTTGTAACAAACGTAAAGCTGACACCGAAAAAGAAGCGGGCAACGCTGACGCCCTCATATTAAGCTTAATACAAGCTTAAACTAATCTAAAAACTAGCAATAATTAAGGGTTAGGCAGTAAGGGTGGGGTAGATCAAGTTTAAGACGAGAAATGATCAGATTAAATCAAAAAGCGGGAGGTTTGAGTTGACCTTACGCAGCATGCGGAAGATTGGTTCGTTGGAATCATGAGGGGTGCGTTGGGTTATAATAAAGAAGAGTTGAAAGAAATAGACTTAAAAAAGGGAAGTGAAATCCACAGAACCAGAGAGCAGTCAAGGAAGTTTAAGGCGGTCGCGATAAGCGTCCGTCAATGGACTGAAGCCGGCACGAGTGCTCCGAAGCGGCCGAGGCAGGCTCGATGGGTTGGAAAGGTTATGGCATCGGTTTTCTGGGATTGTCATGGCATACTCCGTCAATAGCGTGTGTTAATGTTGGCCTCAAGCTGGTCCAAAGTGATTAACTTATAAGCGTAGACTAAGGACATGACGCAGCCCTAGAGAAAATAATCGAGTGGTGTCAAATCGCATGGTCGCGGCGGCCAATTAATGATAGCTCCCCGTGAGATGATCTAGTCACCAAATTTCTCTTTCACATGTATGGCATGTAGAACTGTCGTATATATCGATGTTGTCGACCTCTGACCACAGAAAGTTGGTTAACATCACTCTATAACTGACCTCTATACAATTAACGGTAACGTCGTCTTCTTCCGCATTTAGAAAGAAATAAGGTCCAATGATTCCGCCATGCCATAAACCGCACGAAATAGTTAATCTTTGTGGATGCATTGATGATTGCCTGAACACTTGCGGATCGTTTTTCCTCCAATAATGGAAATTTAGCTTGGCGACATAATCGCTGATTCTTATAGAGGTACTTTTTTCAGTGGAAATTTCATGAGATATCACGAATGCGTCGTGTCTACAATTTATTTAGAAGGAGTTCAAGGTCTGCCATTACTTCCAGGCAAAACAATGGTTTAGTGTGGGGTATAGACTGGTGGAATCATCGTTCCATATTTCTTCAAAACTGAGGCCGATATTTCTTTAAAACAATAGCCGTTGACTATTTGTTGCCAGGAATCAAAGCCCATTTGGGTCTATCAAGACCGCTTCACTTTCAACTCAGCCCGAGAAACCATAGCATTTTTGTAAGAACGATTTGATGAGCAGTTAATTTTACGCTTTGGATAGGTGAATTTGCCGCATCGATGATGTGACATCACATCTCTAGACTTTTTTTTAAGGCTGAGTTCAAAGTCTACATGGATAAGCCGGCTATGAATGAGGAATTGGAGGACGACATTACTCGAGTTACACCACTCGTAATGCTCGAACGCTTCATCGAAAATTGGAACTTCAGAATGCACCAGTTAGCCGCAGTTACGGCCCACATTTGAAATAAATAATCTACAAAAAAATAAGTAAAAAGAACGGTTATTTTGTACGATAATAAAGAAAACCCGATAGAACCTAAAAATGAATTGTTTGGTTGCTCTTTATTTTTGAATAAAGAAAAAATAAAGAATTATCTTTTAGTATTACTCTTGTTAACAAAATGTTTCTAAATATGGATTGTTAGTTAAAAAATAAAATTAATTATATATTAATGAAAATATTTTTAATTAATTTATTTTTAGTAATGTAGCAATCCATAGAAGAGAAACTGATGAGAATGTAAGAAATATACAGTGGCAACACTAACTAGTGACTGTAAAGTGGCCACACTAAGAAAAGAGTCTGCCGGTAAGTAAGAGATCGGTCGTAAGTCAAACACTGTAGAATACTAGGTGGGGTGAAAAGTAAGCTCCTTGACCGCTAGAATGCACTGCTACTGCAAAAAAAGGTTATGGTGCCTTGACATGCCAAATTTCAGTGCGATTCTGTCTTTAGTTTTGTTTTGACAGCTGATTGTTGTTGAAGTGTTTGGCATCATGTTGAGTATGGACAAAAACGATTTTCGTTCTCTCATAAAACATTATTTTTTGAGAAGGAAAATGGCGAAGGAAACAAAGAAAAAGTTGGATAAATATTATGTGGCTAATGCTCAGCCAGATTACACCCTCAAATATAGGTTTCGAGATTTTCGTGGTGGCCGTAACTCCACTACCGATCAAGTCCGCAGCGGCAGGCCCTCCGATGCGGTTACAGAGGACAAAGTCAAAAAAATACATGAAATGGTGTTGGCTGACCGGAAAGCGAAGGTGCGCGAGCTAGCAGATACCACAAAGATTAGTACTGAGCGCATACGCCATATTTTGGGCAATATCCTGCATATGAAAAAGTTATCCTGCCGCTGGGTGCCGCGCATACTCACTCCTGAACAAAAACACGAACGCGAGAGCACTTCGAAAGAGTGTTTGGACTTGCTGATGCGGAGTCGGGCGGACTTGAACACCAGAGAACAGAATGAGTGTCCGTCAATGGACTGAAGCCGGCACGAGTGCTCCGAAGCGGCCGAGGCAGGCTCGATGGGTTGGAAAGGTTATGGCATCGGTTTTCTGGGATTGTCATGGCATACTCTTCGTAGACTAGCTCGAAAGAGGAAAAACCATCAACAGCGAGTATAACTGTGCATTATTGGAGCGATTAAAGGCCGAAATCGCTGCAAACCGGCCTCACATGAAGCGAAAAAAAATTTTGTTTTTGCAAGACAATGCACCGGCGCACAAGGCATCGCAACCATGGCTAAAGTCAATGACTTACGGCTCCAATTGCTGTCGCATCCACCGTATTCGCCCAATTTGGCTCCCTCGGACTATTATCTCTTCCCAAACCTCAAGAGATGGCTCATCAATAAAAAATTCAGCTCACGCGACGAAATCATCGACGCCACGGAGGAGTATTTCGCAGACCTTCTGGAAAATTACTTGTCGGACGGGATCAAGAAGTTGGAAAATCGCTGGAATAAGAGTATCAAACTAGAAGGTTACTATATTGAATAAAATAAGAAAAACATTTAAAAAAAAAATTGTCTTCATTCCCAAGGAGGTTACTTTTCACCCCACCTAGTACAGACAGCAACCAAATAAAGAGCGTAAATTATTTTTTTAAAGGATTGTGTTTGTTTTATTCGCGACAAGACTAACGGCAAACAATCAGAAGTGGGATCCAATCTAACAAAAAAAATAATAATAATACAAAATAACGATTGTCAACTCCGCAGAGTTGCGCGAATGGCTACTACGTCTTGGGCTTTCCACAGCCGGCGCCAAAAGTGTGCTCGTGATGGGTTTAAACAATGTGCCATTCGAGCAACGCGGCGAAGCACCAACGAGCGGTAACATCGAAGAAGAGGCAACAACATCACAACGGTTGACTCAGCGGGGGACAGAGGAGGACGCCGAAGCAGAATACCAACGAGTGGACGAACAAGAGAGGGAAGTGAACAGAAGTGAACGGGCAACGGAATCCAAAGATAACGGATGCATCATCGAACGATCGCATGCTCAGCCAGTGAGAAACGGTTATATTAAAAAGAAATATAAATACTAAAGAGAGAAAAAGAACTACTGGCAAAAGAAAATGAGTGGCTGCGAAATCGGTGCGAATGAGCGAAACGACGCAAAAGAATGCTGACACACACACGCGCGAAGAAGTGCAGCCAAATATCCTGCCACAACCAAATGAGAGTGAGATAAACGCAAACACACAAACGAGCGAAAGTCAAATGGGTGCAACAACATCTGATCCGCAACAATTGAGTATGTGGAAAGACATGTTGCCAGAATATAACGGCAGCACAAATCTGGATGTGTGGCTAGCCCAACTGAAAAGTATTCAGGATGTATACAAACCGGACGAGAACATGATGCGGACACTTATGTTGACAAAAATGAAAGGTAAGGCATTGGAGTGGATGCACTCAAAGCCGAATTTTTTGATCGAAGGAGTGGACCAATTGGTGCTGAAGGATGAAGGAGCTGTTCAAAAATGGTATTGCGACGGAAATTCGAAGACAGGAAGTAGCAGACGAATGAGAGTTTTACGGACTACTTGAATGACAAGATCATCCTTTCAAATTACCTTCAAGTCGACGAAGATGAGCTAGTTGAATATGTGGTAGAAGGCATAACGGATGAATCGCTACGACTACAGGCAACCCCAATGTTATTCTACAAATGCACAACTACTCCAAGCCTTTTCAAAAACAAAACAACGGAAGCCGGAGCGAAGGAGTAATACAGCAAGGAACCAAATCAGGTGCTACAATTGCAATTGTGTTGGACACATGGCAAACGAGGGTAGAAGGAAAAACGAGAGAAAGGCGCTTGTCACGTTTGTGCCAGAATGGGACATATAGTAGCAGACAGTTCAGAGCGGAAGAAGCCTACCAGGAAGCCGATATACAACGTACACCAAGAAAATGAATCCGTAAGATTATTTAATTGTATATATACACATAGAAATTTACATTATAAAATATTATTAGATTCACTACTAGATACCGGCAGATCGATCAGCATAGTCAGGCAGGGATACGTTCCAACAGCAGTTATTAATTCATATGAAGAAAATGTTAAGTTTCAGGGAATAAATAAAAGTCCGTTAAGAATACAAGGGAAAGTGTGTTGTCAAAGTTTATTGGAAGAAGGAAAGGTTGAACTCGATCTACTAGTGGTACTAATTCCAGGTAGGGATTTCATGAGAAAGCCGAAGTTATTGATTTTCTGAAGGAGAGTTTAAATGTGCATTACGAGGAGGAAAATGAGAGAGATTTAGAGAAAATACGAACGAGAGCTGCTAATAAGATGATTAAGTGTCAGGAATATAATAAGTCACGAAAGGACCACTTCCCATAAGGCATATGGGAAAGGAGATTATGTAATGGGGTTACAAACGAGAGCAAATGAGTCACGTAATTGTAGTAGGACAAAGGGGGAAATTGGGACTATTATAAGTCGGGATGGTCGAGTTGTAGCAAGCCATAGGAGAGAAACTAATAAGAATGTAAGAAATATAAAGTGGCAACACTAACTAGTGATTGCAAAGTGGCCACACTAGGAAAAGAGTCTGCCGGTAGGTAGGAAATCAGTCGTAAGTCAAACACTGTAGAATACAGACGCCTATAAGCAACCAAATAAAGAGCGTAAATTATTTTTTTTTAAGGATTGTGTTTATTATATTCGCGATAAAACTAAGATTTATCAAGGCAACCTATAATGGGTTTAAATGTCATATTCTGAATAGAAGAAAGTTATCAGAGAAATTCGAGATTCAAAGTGGGGTCCGACAAGGTTGCTTTCTATCGCCGATACTTTTTTTTATTGGTGATTAGTCATGTGCTCTACATCAACTTCCTCAATTCTCAACTCCGACATCTGGAGTTCGCTGACGACGTTTGTTTACTCTCTTACAGGATTATGGATCTGCGTCAAATGACAGGAAGAGTGGAGTGGGAGGAAAATGTCGTGGGTTTGAAGATTAACACTGAAAAAAACCAAAATCACCAATTTCAGTACTAACTCATCAAGTTAGCACTGTTGAACAACCGGTAGAGAAAGTGGAGAGTTTTCAATATCTTGGGAATATTGTTTACTGAAGGTGGAACCAACCTGCACTTGGAGGGTGACGTTTGTTAATAGGTGTTAAGGACTTCCTGGCCTAACCGTATCACTAACGAACATCTTTACCAAAGAACGGGTTAGGAACCAATAGCCACAACCATTCAACGGCGAAAGTGGTGGTGGATTGGTTAGAATAATATACACTTTGGAAAGGCGAGTTCCATAGCAAACCACGGGGTGCAATGAAATCTGACGGTAGAAGAACGTATCGGCCGAGAGATAGATGGCGCAGAACAGTTGAGGAGGAGTCACAGCAATTGGAAAAGAATTCGAGAGAGCTGAAGCTCATTGCGAAGGTGTATTTGAATCCCTAGGAATCACAAGGGGAAACAGAACATAAGTACCATTAAGTAATTATAAGAAACCGGCCCAGAATATTGGAAGAGGGGAATGATTATAAAACTGATCAAGAAAGAAAACCTCATTAATTGTGGCAACCGCTTATTTTTGGGTAAATTTATAGCTTCAATAATTCTTGATTGAGTGGAGGCTTGATTCAATGGCAGATTTGATTGAATAGGCAGGCTTTCGAGTCGGATTCTCCTGCAATTTCGGCAAGGTCTTCGTCAGGAGAGGAAAATGATCCGCTATTCTAAAGGCTTGCTATGATAGCGGTAAGTGTCATGTCTTACACAACGATAAGACTTCGAAGTTCATAGTGAAGTAGGACGATTTTGCATTTTTTCCCCACGTCTTTCCTTGTGATGTGATGTGATGTGATCCCAGCAATTCATCCTGGAGTAAACATGGGGCTGAGAAGGATGGACTATGACATCATAGCTTGAACATCTTGACAATGCTGATGACGCTCTCAAACAGGGTATTGGACTTGCATCTAAGACTTAGCGTCAGATGAGAGTAGAATTCAACTTTAACTTCTCAGCAGAAGAAACTCGTATAAACAGGAATTCCTGAATGAACTAAACTGAATTTAACTAAACGTTATGCTGCGACAGAAGGTTTAACACAATGAACCCAAATCGACGAGCATTGTAGTTCCAAACCCAACATCAAACCTTAAAGGTAACAAGTGGTATACGGATGGATCGAAAATGAACAGTGGAGTAGGTCGAGGTACCCAGGGCCCAAAAGTAACCTTCGCAATGCTAATGGGAAATAGTCCTAGCGACAAGCTGAGCTTCATACCATACAAAAATGTGCCGGTATCATTCTCGGAACAGGAATGAGAGTCTGTGCTATCCATATACTCACGGACAGTCAAGCAGTACTGAGAGAGTTATGTTCAAACTTGTCTGACTTTAAATCGACGCTTCATTGCTCTAATATTCTACAGGACCTTTTTAAAAGAATTAAGGGTATTGTCATCACAATGCTACAAAAAGAAATGAAAAAGTTGATGAATGGTTCGCAGTATCCCACATCCAACAATAAATTCAACAATCAAAATTTGAAGAAAGAAGAACCCTATTGAGATTGTATTCGACATCTAACCTATGGAACAGATTAGAGGAGTAGTAGCTAACTGATCAATCAACATTATTATCGGTAATAAAAACACCAATAATTTTAGTAGCAAAGATTACATTTATTTTCGCTTCCTTATTATTTACCATAATTTATTATTGTTAGAGGATTTCATTGTTGGATTTCACTAGAATTTCTGCTTCAATTCAAGAGTTTTTTATCCAGGAAAAACTAGAATGACAACTATAAATTGCCACAGTCTATCTGAACAAAGGTTGAAGAGAAAAACTCACTTCACCTACCATCACGTCTGCCCTGACAGTTCTGCCAAACTTCCAGTTGACTTCATATAGCTCAAACCTGTTCATCAGTCAACTGTGAATGACAGGCATTACAAAGCAATACAGTTGCAAACCTATCAAGCCTAAAGAGCTCATACCATAGAGCAACAATCTGTCTATGGTTTGTTTTTGTTGGGCCATAGGTCCTTCAGCTGTCACTTTTCCTTTGCGAATGTTAATTTCCATTAAATAAATTAGAACAAAGGAAAAAGGAATAGACTAAAGTTTTCCGGGTAGAGCTTCGTCCTTCGCTGGCCATTTACCTTCCGGTGGCGAAAATTTTGAACAAAACTCTCATCTCTCCAGACTGGCTGACTGTGTAGGTGTTGGGCTGGCCCATTCGTAAAAGTACTAATTCAATTTTCAACATTCGAACGTGACTTAAAAATTTTAAAAGCGAGTCCTTTTAGCAAAAGGACACTTGGCATTCCTCTTCTTCTCTAAACGAATTAATTATTTCAATTTATTTTGTGTGCCGGGGGAATAGTGGGAGAGGAGGGAAATAAGTTCTACGAATCAAATTCAACTGGGCATATACGGAAGGAAGTTTGTTACAGTAAAAGTGCTGTACTAGGATGATAAATTAGCAGGGACGGATCTGATGGATTGCCATGTATGGCAAAAAATTGAAAAAAAAGGGCGCTTTTAGTTGATGAAGAGTAGAAAAGTATTAGTAGCAAAGGTACTATTATCAATGCTTTAAGGGCCAGATTTATGTGCTTTGTGGCAATGACTTATGCCTCTTAGTGAAGGCATTCATTGATGATTCTCTACAGTTGGGTACTTTGAATCTCTGCGAAACTGATTTGGTATTAGTTTCTGGTTCTTTGGTTCGCAACGATATAAAAATCTGACGTAATTTGAAACGAAAATAAAAGGGCAAGCTTGGCCTGATCATAGTCTTATAATATTTTGTCATTCTTCCTCTTCCCTGAGTATCCAACTTGTTTAGTTGTAGAGGTTGAGTAAGGTCAATGAATCTTGAGATGTTCTGAGATGAGTCTTGAGACTAAAGGATGCTCCCCCTTCGGAATCAGGTGTTCAGCCGCATCAGCAACTAAAAGATGCAATAACGATCGCGGTAATCGACAAGAGCGACACCGACGGATCAATAACACCTGAACGGTGGCGGTTAGTCAAGTTAAGGCTTTTGGGAGACTTCTTGGCCGTCATGCGAGAAAACTCCGGACCAACTCCTATCATAAGCGATACTGGCTGGCATCGTTTATTTCGATCATTACACCAAATCTATAGGTGAATTAGGACAAATCTCTCTTCGCCAAGTGCAAAATTCGAAGTCCTACCTAAGGATTATATTCCTAGCAGACTTAAAACTCGCATCTGGATTCGAGCAGAACCCTCATCCGCAGAAAGCATTCTGGAGATTATCAGACTCAGCAACCCGAGCCTTCCGACTCATGGCTGGAAAGTCGCGAAACTGGAAGAACTAAGGGGCCCTTATACCCGTATATACCAATAAGGAATTCCTTTACTCTTTACGCAGATTGAAGGCATGGTTCGGTTCGGCTTAGAGTCACTTCACCTACGGTTTTATAAAAAGGATTAGCAAACATAGATGCTGATAACCAACGTCCTACTTCTTTAACTGAAACTCTCAATTCGACTTTGAATCTCGGAGTGTCAATATCCCGTCGGAAATGGAAACCGATGAGGAACTAAAAAGAGATCCTTTACAATCAGACGAAGAAGATGAGAATCGGAGTGCTCGAACAGCACCGTGATGGAGGATATTCTGGTAAATTGTAGTAGTGATACGGTTTCTCCAGATTAACCCCCATCACTCAAAAAAGGCTACGGTCCCATTTACCCTGTGTATTTCCAAAAAAACAGAAGACATCATCCTAATACAGGAACCATAGATCGTAGAGGGCTTTCCAATAGGGACTTGACAACTTTAAATTTAATTTGTGAACGCACCCTTTCACTAATCATCAAACTGTCACTGTCAATTTATTCAGGAAACTCAACATTTTCATCATAATAAAGTACACTAACGAGCAACGTCTGCAAATTATAAAAATTTTCTACAGATATTTGGAGTCGGTGACTGCAACTTTAAGAGCGTTAACTCCAATTTTCGGTCGTAATGCTGGCCCTAGTAGACAGGCAATAACAAGTTTAGTGCAAAAATTTGAGTCTACATATTCGTTGTGTGATGTTGCCGAGTCAGTGAGACAACGGATTGGTGGAAATGTCGAAAATATCGCTGCCGTTCAGACGTCCGTAGCAAAGGATCCTAATCCGTCAATTCCACGGCGTTCTCAAGAATTGGACATCGCTCAGACCACATTATGGCGTCTTTTGTGTAAGGATCTTGGTTAACACCCATACAAGATCAAGCTGACTCAAGAATTGAAGCCGATGGACCATTTGAAGCGACGTACGTTCTCCGATTGGGTTCTGGAAAAGATGCGCCAAGATGATGAATTTCATCTTCAGTGACGAAGCTCTGAAAAATTAGCGTTATTGGTCGGGTGAAAACCCACATGTGATTCATGAATCACCACTTCATCCACAAAAAATAACTGTTTGGTGCGGTTTGCATGGCGGCGGCGTTATTGGGCATCGACGATAACGATCGTCACGTTACTGTGAATGGTCAGCGTTATAGCGCCATGATCACCGATTATTTTTGGCCCGAATTGGAAGATATGGACTTGGACGACATGTGGTTTCAACAGGATGGTGCCACAAGCCATACAGCACACGCTACAATCGATTTATTGAAGAGAAAGTATGGTGAGCGTGTTACCTCAAGACATGGGACAGTCGATTGGCTGCCTCGTTCGTGCGATTTAACGCCGCTTGACTATTTTCTGTGGGGCTACGTTAAGTCATTTGTTTATGTCAACACGCCGATGACTTTGGGAGAGCTCAGAGCCAACATTGAACGCGAAATAGCGGCCGTTTCGGCCGAAGTGTGTGGCCGAGTCGTTGAAAATTGGGTCGAACGAATCGACCGCTGCAAATGTGCCCGCGGTGGTCATATGAACGAAGTCGAGTTCCATTCAAAAATGTTTTGATTGTACTTCAAGCCAATAATAAAGTTTTTGAAATATCTCAAATGGTTTGCCTTTTATTTAAACAAAAGTTGTCATATCGTTATTAGAAAATCCTATAGAAGGCGTGGTTGGCGGACTTGGTACACCTACTCTATACAAGAGACAAAGGTAAGATTAAAACTTGTATATTAAGGAAACGTAGTCTTAATGCATTTTTACTTCCCAACCTCAGCGACTCCGACTTAACCGTTGCCGAACTAGAGATTGCCAAAGGCTTCTACTGGCTGGTATCGGCATACCTTGGTCACGATCATGGGGGCCTTCTCCCTGGTGAGAGGTCAAGGTTGAAACAGTTAACATTCATGATAACATTCTTAATATATTAGGAATCCTCACAGAGAACATCGATTATACTAGATAGGGCTGTGGTTTCACAAAAACTTTCATGTAATTTTCCCCTCTTGATCCTTTTAGGAAGAAGATGCTTTCTTGGAGGACAAGTTAATCAAATCATCTTTTACGGAGATGGCAGAGCATTTCAACTTTCTAGGGGATTGAAGAGCCGCGGAACTTGTCAAACTTGGAACCTTCCTACCTATTCTACTGGAAAAGGGTAGTATATGTATACCAATCGCTACAAGTGTAAATCAGTATTAAAGCTGGATGCTAACAAAAGAACAGACTTTAGGCGGACGGTTGGACCAAACAGATCTGGCCAAAGCTGCATCTGAATCGCTCTAAGAGTCTGATCCTTCTAAATAGGAAACACCTCAGCGCTATCATTTGAATCGCTCTAAGAGTTTGATCCTTCTAAACAGGAAACATCTCAGCGCTATCATAGGTCTCATCACTGGACACTGCCTTATAGGCAAGCATGCAAGAAGGCTTGGCGCCTTTACAAACGATTTCTGTAGATGTTGCATGGACGAGGAGAAAGAGGAGACAATCCTCCACCTATTTTGTAGATGTTCAGCTCTCTCCCAGAAAAGAAAACTTCAATTAGGAACTTTCTTTTATAATGGCTACGCTTCATCATAAGCTCAAACACTTGCTTTCAAAAACGAGAAATGTCCTGGCTGTAAACATATAAATCACAGGTGACATGCTAATATGAACAGAATTGAAAGCTGTTTTTGTTATTTGCATAAGTGCAAAACCGTCGTGTTATAAGGGAACAAAATCTATTCCTGTTAAAAATACCAGGTACAAAAACTGCTGGATGACTTCATCTATTTTTGAGGAGTGGATATCACAACTTGATCAAAGATTCACGAAATACTCTCTTATTCCTTGATAATTGCCCTGCGCATCCGAAAAACATCCGAAGCAAATCTATTAAGCTATCTAACCCATGGACCAGGGGGTGATTCAAAATTTGAAATTACATTACCGTCGTCGTTTGCTGGTACATCATATGAAGTTGTTGGAGAACCAAGGTAATTAAAACAATACGATACCTTCATAAATCGTGGACACTCGATATGCAGGAGCACACAATCAGGAATTGTTTTAAACATGCTGGCTTCGGTGACAATTCATTATGGGACGATGAAGATAACATTTCTTTCGTGCAACTTCTCACATCACTCATTGATTTGCGACACCCTTTCAAGCATTTGGGGCTCTATCTCATCAATAATGACCTGAACACTGGTTTCCAATGTTCAAGGTTTAACAGCATATGTACATGTTCGTATTTTGGCAATTTTTGTTTGAATTATTGAATGCCCATTGAAATCCTCTAAACCTTGTTAACAGAGTAGCGCAGACTTATTGCCCTGAGGACGGTATTATGGCGTTAATAGGTTGGGATGCAATATACTGCATGAATTTCTCTGACAGCATACCGTCTACCCAGAAAGTAAATACTTTAATCCTTTGTGAGCCGTCTGCTGCTAGAATTTTTTCTGCACAGAATTGTCTTTGAAAGTGTCCTTAAGTAGTACTTTTATTTTTGGATGATGTGGCTGTACTGGATCGTGTCTAGCGACTGTCTGCTCCAAAGTGCAGGCAGCCCCAGATGTGATCGACGACTGATGCACTAATAGTGGCCTTTCAGTCAATCCCCTCAAAATTGAGGTTGTGACCGCCTGGTCTGACTCATCTAGTACTTAAAGGCATCACAATACAATTCTCCAAAAAAGCTAATTATTTGGGTGTCATACTGGATAACAAACTTCTCTGGACTAAACATTGTACGTCGAAAGCGTCTAAGGTGCTGTCGGCTTTCTGCCAGTGTAGAGAGCTCTCGGCAAGATATGGGGCCTGTCACCGAGAAGGATCCTTTGGATCTACATGGATATGATAAGGCCAATTAAATTCTATGCGTCGATTGTCTGGTGGAATAAGCTCTCGCAAAAATAATTGATCGCTGCTTTAACCAGACTCCAAAGAACGGTTTATCTCTCGGATGCATGGGGGCTTTCCCCCAGCACTTCTTACTCCGCTTTAGACGTATTGATGAATCTCCTTCTCCTTAATATTCATATCATGGGCTGCACTCTCAAAGCAGCAGTTTAAAAAGAAGTGAATTTTGGTACAACACGCACTGGATTTTTGATGACCTTGCGTGGGGGGGGGAAGCATTTGCATATGTAAAGACCTTGCTAAAACCTCTTACGACTTTCAAGCTGGTTCATGATTGCAAGAGATCACTGAGTTCTCGTTCCTAGTTCACAATGGGATCACGGGAAATGATCCCATCGCCGATGAACTTGCCAGGTATGGGTCAGAGGAGAGTTTTTTTGGACTCAAACCTAGATTGTGTGTACCTGCGTTCTCGATTAAAGCTTCCATTGATAGTTGGGTTAATTATGAACACAATTGTAGATGGCACAGCTTCTGAGGATGAGAGCAGACCAAACGATTGCTTCGCGACATCTCTAGGAAATCAGCGGAAAAGCCTGCAGGTTGCTTACCGGCGTCGTGACAGGGCATTATACTTTTGGTTAACATTTAAATAAGAACCTTTTTTTTACTTTATGTGAATACAGTTCTTGGAATAAGGCTAAGATTGTCTGAGCTGAAAAAGATATCATAACATAAAGTGAAGACCTTACGGAAGTGCATAAACCTGACCAGCCATTTAAGGCACAGCTGATTTTGGACTGTTTCGATTTCTTCAAGACTTTGTCGACATTGTCTAAGATAAGAGCCGGAACAGGGCCAGAAGGCTTTCGTCGTCTTTTAGAACAGCCCTGTTCAGGTTAGTTTTTAGTCTAGAGTTACTCTAAGATATCGTGTTGCTTCTTAGACCGCTTGGATGCTTGAGTTTCATCTCACGATGAAGGATTAATCTGCAGTAAATTATTATTTCTTTGGCGCACTGCTAGAGTCTGGCTTGCACCAAGTTATTTTCTATTGTACTGGGTTAAAGTTAAACACACTTTTTTGGTATAAATGTTTATATTTAATCAATCAGATATTTTCAATCATGGTCTCTTACTTTCTTCCAACGTTCTGGAAGAGACATAATGCCTCTTTTGTAGAAGTCAAGCCATTAGTATGGCTGAAAAGGTTTTCCAGGTACCTTTTGATCTCATCTTCGGAATTTAGTTGCTTTCTGTTCAAATTGTTTTGGAGATAGCGGAAAAGATGACAGCCAGAAGGCGCATGGCCTGGTGAGTATTTTGGGGGCTGCATAACTCCCAGCGAAATGGATTAAGCCTTTGGTTTGTCCTTAAAGCTGTCACAACGCCCTTTCTGTTCGCCAACTCTGACCGTTTTTTTTCCAGTGCCTGCTTCAAAGTATCGAGTTGAGAGCAATTTTTAACAGCATTTATTGTCTGTTTGCGTGGAAACAACTTGAAGTAAAGTACATCTCGCCAAGCCTTTTCAGTCTCTGCGAAACAGTTGTATGGGCGATGTTAAACCACTGAGCGATCTCCCTTTTCGTTAAATGATTGTCAACGGTAACTACAGACTAGATTTGATTGTCGTGTGTGGTGGGTGGACGTTCAGAACGAACAGCATCAGCATGGTCTGTATTTCCTGAAGGAAAGCATGTAAACTAACTCTGACAAGTGTCAGCGCTTATAGCTGAATCTCCATATATATACGATTGAATACATTTTTTTTAAAGAAAAACAACAAAATATGCCGCGAATGCATTTTTATCCTCCATTTAAAAACAAAAAAAAATTTAAAACTTAAAACAAGTCCGATCAAAACAAATTCTCGTTACCATGTACAAGATATATTTCTCTACTGGAATAAACAACAAAAATTTAATATCGGTATCTCCATAGAGATTTTCTGAGACGATAGACACTACCTCCAACGAAAAAACCGAAAAACTTATTGAATAACCCGAATCCAGAATATTAAAGTCGTGACTGCTAGAATGGGCCATACTAATGGAAGAATATGTTGTCTGATCGGGGAAGTGATTAAGCATGGAGCATATCATTTGGTAGCCGCATTGTCATAGTCACCGGAGATATCCAGAAGGGCATATACATGTAGAAAGATTATTTATTTAAAAGGGCTACTTTAGTCGTGTTGAAAAAATGATGCAAGACTATTGCAGTCGATTTTCTTTGTTGCACATATACTATGTAATTTAATTCGTGCGGTTTTTTTTTTTTGAAAATTTGAACGTTTATTTAAGAAAAACATGTACAATAGTATTATTCAAAGTACTGCCCATCTGAAGCTATGACTTTTTCCTATCTTTCTGGCAATTTTTGGATCCCATCCCAAAAGAACTGCGCCGGCTTGGTAGCCAAAAATGAATCAAGCCAATTTTTGATATTCTGCTCTGATGTGAACCGTTTTCAGTGAGGGCGTTCTGCATCGACCGGAACAAATGGTAGTCAGAAGGGGCAAGGTCTGAGCTATAACGCGGGTGGGGTAAGACTTCCCATCCATTGTTTTCCAAATAGTTCTTAACCGGAATAGCAACGTGGGGCCGAGCGTTGTCGTGATGGAAAATTATTGCCTTGTGTCTGGTCGCATATTTCGGGCGTTTTTCGGCTACTGCTTTCTTCAAATGGATTAATTGTGTTCGGTAGCGTTGTCTATTGATGGTTTCACCCGGTTTTAGCTGCTCATAATACAGCACACCCATCTGATCCCACCAAATACAGAGAATTACCTTCGCGCCATGGATATTCGGATGATTTTTTGCGCTTGGGGTTGTCGTAATGGATCCATTTTTCATCACCAGTAACAATCCGATGCAAAAATGACTTCCTTTTGTGACGTTCCAGCCTTTCGACGTCTCTCGGCTTGAGTTCAAGTGGAACCCAATTTCTTTGCTTTCGAATATATCCAGCTGCTTTTAAGCGTTTTGAAATGGCTGCTTGAGTGACACCCAAAGATTCTGCGAGCTCTTCTTGTGTTTGGCAACAATCTTCATAGAGTAATGCTTCCAGTTCTTCATCTTCAAACTTTTTTGGCTGCCCAGAACGTTCATCGTCTTCCAAGCCAAAATCACCATTTTTAAATCGTTCAAATCACTTTTGGCACGTTCGCTCAGCTAGCACAGTTTCACCATAAACTTCCACCAAAATACGATGACTTTCGGCAGCAGTTTTCTTCATATTAAAGTAATGAAGAAGAACTCCCCGCAAAAACGCTTTTTCAGGAACAAAGTTCGACATATTTGAGTGAAAAAAAATTATTGTTGTTTACGTTTCAAATGAATGACATATACTGAAATGACGTAAAATGACAGTAGCTTTCCAATGCATGTTCCAATGGAATAATAACAATGAAATAATACAAGTTACGCCATCCCTTAGCAAACCGAATTAAGTTATAAACCAATACATAACATTAATGGTTAAGAGGCATTCTACAACTATTAAGGTGACATTTCGAAAATGAAGATCAATGATTTTTCCATTACCTTAATATTCAGGTAAGATTGAGTGGCCTGAAGATCTTTGTTTCCGAAGTGGGTTTGCAACATAATGACGACTTTATATTAATTTTTATTGTCGAAATATAGCTGATGAATCTGAAAATCTGAGACTATGATGAAATGTTGTCAATCCCAAATGCACGCATTTTCGATAAAAGAGCTTGATGCCAAACTGCTTCAAATGTCTTAGAAATATCAAGTGCAACTATTTTGCTTTCCCCAGATTGTTAGTTCCACTTTACGGTAAGACATGCCATCAAATCACTCTACTTCCGGTCATTGAGAAGTTTTCATGTGTTGAGATATTTCAAGAGCGGACAGTTTATTAGCGTTTCCATGATCTTGGAAAGAAGGTAATCCTAGGAAGAGAGAGAAGAAAATTCGCCGTTTTTAGGGACGGGCTGGACAAATGCTTTTCCATCTGCTTGGCAAGAATCCTAAAGAGTAGGATTGATGACAAAGCTTGCGCAGTGGTTTTGCAGCGTGAAATAACAGCTCTTTAGAACAAAGGGAGGTATACCATCTGGACCAACGGATTTATGTATGTTACGATGTTTAAGTACTTTTGCCCCTATACCAGTGCGAAAGTGGTTCGTCCCATTGAAGATTCGACGCACTCAAGTGTAGGCGAAAACAAAGCAAAGTATGCAGCAAGCAGATTAACCTTGTCCAAAGAGCTGACAGCTGGAATGGCATTGCAAATGAGCATTGGGATGGAGGACGAGGAAACATTTTTAATATTTTTGACGAACGACCAACAGTTTTTACTATGTACATTTTAAAGGGTCACGAGATAAGAAGGATAGGAAAAAAATTTAAACAAAACCTCAAAGGTGTGAGATATAAAACTGATTCTTTCTGATTTCTTTTGAAGCTACGTTCATGTCATAATGTGTGAAATAGCACATCATTCAAATGGCCGTCTCGGCTTCGCTGGCAGTGCTTTAAGCGCTCAGTCTAGTTTTTGATGACTCGGTCCAATATGTGCGGCATTATTCCGGCAATAGCATGTCGAATGTTGGCCTCGAGCTTGTCCAAAGTGGTTAGCTAGTTAGCGTAGACTAGCGACTGGACACAGTATAAGAGAAAATAATCACGTGGTGTCAAATCGTATGATCATGGCAACGATAACCCTGTCGCCAAATTTCTCCTTCATAACTTAGAGCATTGCGTCGAATATATCAATGTTGTCGAGCTCTGACCGCAGAAAGTCGGTTAACATCGTTTTGTAGCTAGAGCCATTGACGGCACCGGTGTCTCATTTCCGTCCGATAACGCCGCCATGTCATAAACCGCACCAAACAGTACAATCTTTGTGGATGCATTGATACTTGGCCGAACACTTGTAGAATGTATTCATTCAAATAACAAAACTTTTGCTTGTTAACATAGCCGCTGAACCAAAAATGGGCCTCGTCCGAGAAGATGATTTTTTGGCCACGGAATTCACGGCGTTGTCTATGGCTTCAATTCTTGCGTCAGCATAATCTTATATGGATGAAGGCCCAAATTTAATCACTAAATAAGCCGGGTTGACTTTCTGGCGATGCCTAATACAACTGATCGGCGCCGACATTTCTGGGTCTTCTTCAATATTGGCCGCTACTTCGCGTCGGCTATGTTACATATCTTCAATTGAGCCGGAATTCCGATAATATTTTGTAATAATTTCCGCACGCTCGACAAGCGTAAAACGATGCATGATGAAATGGCAAACCTCACTGATAATTTAAATGTCATTGGTAACTTTATCAGCTGCTAAAACATAACAATTGGAAAAACTATCATTGCTATGTGGTAACCCAGTGAAAGGAGATTTTAATATTTTATAGCCACTACCACCAATGTTCTGGGAGAATGCGAACGGTGTTGTTTTTCAGAATTTTGAAATTTTACCAATTTTTTCCCAATGTTAACTACTATCGAACATACGCCCTTGAGTAAGAGTTTCTCATACGTTCGTCCCTGTAAAAACATCTTTTTTTCAGCTTTTTCCTGCATCGACAGCGTGAAGAATTTTGAATTTTGAATTTCTTAAGAGTTTTCCAGTTTGGTTTCGGTAGTACCCTACGGTTTGAGTTAATTTTTAATGTCATTCCCTCTTATTGGATAGACGTCTCGCAATCAAAAGTCCTTCAAGAGCGGAAAAATGTTTGAGTCTCGACTCAATCTAGCGGCAGAAGATTTTTCATTTCTCCGGCAGAGAAAATCTTTTCGCAAGCACAAATTCATGTCAGTTGATTGCATGGGACTTGGAAAAATCAATTTCGCGTGTTCTGTGACTGAACATTGCACTCCTAGATTCGCACATCCAAAGGTACTCAATTATTCGAATTGAAATCTTTCGATGGCTCAATGCGCTCCTTGAAACTGTTGCTCCTATGTATTCGTTTCTTTAGTACAAATTGAATAAATCGATAGTGCCAGCACTTTCTGCAAACATGGGCGAGTTCCAGAATAGAAGTCTTATTAGATTTTCACTTGTTCACTGTTTCATTAATTAGTTAATGAAAACGGATCGATTATTTATGTAGGGGGTAAAGGCAACGAAAACAGGAATAGACATTAGGTGATATCGTACGAGTGAGGATGGTTGCTATCTTTTTGTTTAGATTTCGTTCCAGTAGATGATCAAATTTTCGATGTTTTTCTGTTGAATTGATTGTATCCTTGTTGTTGTAGATACGAAAACAATGCTGTGACTATCTGTATTATACTAAAAGGGAGTTGGATGTGAAATAGAAACTTAAGATAAATTGAGGTAAGCTTTTCCGATGGGGATGATGAAAGAGAATGTGGAATTCGTTTCTGAGATATGGTAACTTGCTGTGGTATTGATGCAGGATGGAGGATTGAGTGTCCTGATTAGAGAGACACGTGTAATAAATGTATGTAATGGATTTTTCCAGTTCATAGAGTTTATTTTTCAAAAGTGTATCTGAATTGGTATTAATTAATTATTTATTTGGTATAGGAACCAGAATCCATTATGCACCTTGCAATGTCATTATTTTAGATAAGTTTCTTAATGATGCATGAAGTTATGTGTACCTACTTCTTGAGCAGTTCGTTGGAATCTTTCTAAAAATTTAATTTGGTAATCAGAGATATAAAAATTTATAACACAAAAATGAGCTTGTAGAAATGATTCACAATTTAACAGTTGGCCCTTAGTTGGCCGAATGGCTTCACTTTGTCTATTTAAATTCATCTGAATGAATATGAATGCGGAGTATCATTTTTGAAAGCAAGAAATGAGCTGGTGGCATTTTTCACATCTTCGAGTATGACATTTTGAAATCCAAATATCGCAAGAGATTTTAGTATTTTCACTATGGTTTAAAAGATTATGAAAGAAAGGTTGCATTCAATTACTCGTTGACAGATTAAAATACATTTGGATCCTGAGAAAAGCTGAAAAAGCAAATCCAATCATCAATAGCCTGGCTTAACTAGACTAGACTCCTACATTTAAACCCAACTGCTCGTTGGGGTAAGCTGAAATGTTGAAGATAACAAGCCGAGTGAAAGAAATCGTACATATCCATTGAAGTGCCTAAGGGCGTCTCTTGTTCTAAAAGACGGTCAGCATGACATTTACATTTGTGCGGACTTATATTGTTTTTTTGAACATCGAGGATGGTGCATACTTCCATTGTGGTTGAAACTCGGTTTCTGGGTCGTACCAATGAACTCAAGACATATCACCAGTGATCACTGGTGAGACTACAGTTATCTTTCTCCAACATGCCTTGAGCTGTCTCCACAAGAAGTTGCTTTTGCTCTATTACCAGAAACTTTGGCTCAAGTTTTGCTGAGACCCTTCGGAGGGCCAAATTTTCAGTTAGAACAGATTAAATAGATCAAACATTAATGCACATCTGATCAGCAAGTTTTCTGACCGTTGTTCGACAATCCTTTATCACCAGGGTCCTTACTTGATCAATAACAGCTTTATTTTTGACCTTAGGGGCTTGCCAGGATATGTTTCTCCTCCTTTATCCTTTACTCCTTTATCTACGTGGTGCCCATTGTTTCACCTTCAGTTATAAGGGCTATGTCTCTTCAATGTTTTAAACGTATACGGGGGTTGGTCTTATGCAAAAGACGTACGAGGTACGTAAGGTGACTTTTGAAATTTTGCGGGCAACGTACAATACCTTTGAATATCGATTTCTTTTTTTGCTGTGTTGGTACACATGTCTTGAACATATGTTTACAGTTTCAAGTATACATGGGCTGAAAAGTCAGTGCCGTTTCTAAGAGAGGGTACCACTTGAATTAAATTCATACCTTTTTCAGTTAGTACCAACTTTCAAAAGATACGAGTATAAATTTGACAGCTGTCGGACGATTAGTTCTCGAGATATAGCGTTGTGAGTGAAGCAACTTTTGTTATTGTGAAAAAAATGGATTCAAAGCAATTTCGTGTGTTGATTTATCATTGCTTTTTGATGGGAAAAAATGCAGCCGATGCAAAGAAATGGCTTGATAAGTGTTACCCGGACTCTGCACCAGCCTAACGAACCATTCGCAAGTGGATTGAAAATTTAAAAGTGGTCATACAAGCACCGAAGATGATGCACGCAGTGGACGTCCAAAAGAGGCTGTTTCAGATGAAAACATCAAAAAAGTCCACAAAATGATTACGAATGACAATAAAGTGAAGTTGATCGAGATAGTTGAGGCTCTAAAGATATCAAAAGAGCGTGTTGGATATATCTTACACGAATATTTGGACATGCGAAAGTTCTGTTCAAAAACGACCAAAAACTCAACAGTCGGGTGGCAAGGTTATGGCATCCGTATTTTGGGATACACATGAAATATTTTTCATCGACTATCTCCAAGAGGGGCAGACTACCAACAGCGACTATTACATTGCGTTGTTGGAGCGTTTGAAGGACGAAATCGCAGAAAAACGGCCGCATTTGAAGAAAAAGAAAGTGCTGTTTCATCAAGACAATGCACCGTGTCACAAGTCGATGAAAACGATTGCAAAATTGAATGAATTCAGCTACGAATTGCTTCCCCACCCATCGTATTCTCCAGATTTGGCCCCCAGCGACTATTTCCTGTTCGCACACTTCAAAAGAATGCTCGCCGGAAAGAGATTTAAGACCGATGAAGAAGTAATCGCCGAAAGAGAGGCCTATTTTGAGGCTAAACCGAAATCGTACTTCAAAACTGGTATCGAAAGATTGAAAAATCGTTTCAATCAGTGTATCGCCCTCGAAGGCAACTATATTGATAAATAAAGTTGAATTTTGCATAAATTTTGTGTTTTACTATAAAACGGCTCTGACTTTTCAGCCAATGTGTTATAAAGCATACCTAGTTTGTTTTTGACAGAAAGAACGGTTAGAAAGGCTCAGCGATTATCAATTATTTGTAAAAAATGTACCAAAGAATTAACATTAAATTTTGTGTAACAAGGAATCAAGCATCGCTCATGATCTGAATGACGTCAATGATGATCCTGACCTCTCTGTTCCTGTACCGGTTTTCAAAACTAAAGAGACCTATGAAAGGATGGAGATTTGCAACGGTTGTGGAAATAAAAATTCTATACCAAAAAGTGCTTATGAGAAGTGCTTCGATTGAAATAAGCGTTGGTACAAATGTATTATATCTGAGGGGAATTACTTTGAAGCGGACAACATTAGCATTGAATAAATAAATAGTTTTTTTTATAATAATATATAGTCACCTTACTTTTTGAACACACCTTGTATATAGCATTTAACCTGCGATAATGTTTGAATGCCAAGCGGCCAGTCGACACAAGCGATCTGTAGGGTTCTCACTGGTAGGTAGCCTGACATAAGGTTAATGGGAGTCAGTAGGTAGCCTGACATAAGGTTAATGGGAGTCAGGAACCGCTGGAATTTTGTTTCCAGTAGAGGTAGGCTCCCTTGTCTGAGTTTCAGATTGTGGCTGTAGTTTAAACTTAAAGGCGTAGATCGCAAATATTGCATATAGTACAGGTTGCCATGAGGCTAAGATTGGGTTTAAGGATGTTTAGGTAGGCATGATTCTCGATTTAGAGGAAGTCTAGTCTACACGATGATTTCGAATTTGTACTGGTCTAATTGGGGTTTAATCAGGATGTTCAAAGGATCGTTATTTACACGTGCTCATTCTTCAACGTCGTGGCGACGAATAAGTAGTGCTGAAAAAAATTAAATATGCTCATTAAGCATGTGTAATATCGGTGACTAAGCTTTGTTTGTTTTGCCAATAAAAAGTATGTTCGGATGCCTTTTGAACAGACTATGGTCTCTTAATCCTAGGTAAAAGGGAAATCCATATAATGAAGATCAAAACATTATCGAACAAGATTGATTTGACTATTACTGACATATGATAAGGACAACCACGTTTGGGTCTGTACATCGATTTTAAGGGACTCTGAACGGATTTGATGCTATCAAATACATGTTGTTTTTGAGTTTTGAGTTTTGAAGCCTATTTCGACATCTATTTAAGAGTTTTCTAATAAGAGGTTTCATATAGACGTTTAAAGTAAACACATTTATAATGAAATAAGAAATAATTGTTGCTTTAATTGATAAATAGATAGTGGGTTACCATTAGAAATGAAAACCAGCAAAACAGTCGCCACGCTCTCTGGTTCAATAGTCCTCTACTTTTCCGGTAAACGTTTTATTTTCGAAGAAACAAGATCCAATGATTTCCCCTTTAAAAAAAAACTGCATAAAACAGTAGCTGATAGAAAGGATAGAAAGGCTTTTCGATAATCAGTTTTGGATTTTTAAGCTCAATGGGGCAATTCTGTTCATTAATCTTTGAAGACGAAAAGGTACCTCATCACTCAGAATGATTTTTCGTTAGAATTCTTGGTCACCTTCATGCATGTCAAAAAACTAATTAACAAAAATACGACGCAGCTGACGGTCGGCAAACTTAAGTTCTTCTGTAAATTAAACTTTATAAGCTTTCATGACCAAAGAATTTATGCAAAATTCGGTAAAGTATTGCTTGTGACATTCTCAATTCGTGACATCGACATTTCTAGCTACAGAAGCAATTGCTGGGTGTGAAAGTGCCTCACGTCGCCCAAGATAATTTTTAACTCTTCGAATTGTTTAAGAAAAGTTAGCAACTAATTGAAAATATATTTAGCTTCCTGTTTACTCACGTTAATTCTAGTGATGTTGTTGTTATTTTGGATGATCTTAACCTACATAGTTGAAACGAATCCAGACAGATCAATCACATTTTAGGCCTAACGAGTCTGCTGAGCAATGTCTGAAGAAGAAGTTCTCTTTTTTCAATAGTGTAGCAGATTCTGGCTTTTCACAATAATACCTCCTATTATCAAGAATTTTAGTAGACATCCTCTGTACCGGCACAGATAATTCCAATCTACATCTTTCGTATTATAGCGGTTTTGTAACTTTTTTTTGTGAACATTATTAAAGCTTTACATTTCGTGGAGCAGACTATGTTTAACTAAACTACCTACTTCGTGATCTCTATATCTACACCCTGCTGACTCGAATTGCAACTTTTTAAAATGCTATAAATTTTTTATTTTTTGATAAATTTTATTGTGCCAAAGAAAATGTTGGAAAATACAACAATTTTCAAATAGAATCAGTAGTTTTCAATATGTCCACCTTTGGCGCGAATAATGGCCTTGAGACGGCCGAAAAAAGCATCGCACGCTGCACGCAAGTGGCTCTGCGGTATTTTGGCCCATCCCCGGCGAAGTGCTTGTTTGAGGTGGTTCAAACTTTGGTATTTTTTAGTGCCAACCTTGGCCATCAAAATACCCCAGACAGAGAAATCCAACGGATTTGCATCCGAAGAATTTGCAATCCATTGTGTCGAAGAAATGAAGTGTGGAACATTGTTTTTTCATCAATCTTGGTTGCCGCGCGCTTTGCGAGACGGTGCCGAGTCTTGTTGAAATGTTCACGGTCTCCGACCGAAATGATTGTTTGCCCAAGGCATCAATACTGCCTCTAGGACAGGTTCATGGTATACGATTGCATTAATTTTGATGCCAATGTCCAATAATACCATCGGTGCTGCCTGCTTTTTGGTGGCCGTCCGAAGGTGTAAATTTTCGAAGGACCTCTCTGGCTAGTAAACTCGGTCATTTTGTTTGTTGACATATTGCTCGATTGCGACTCATCGAAAAGAACCAAATTTGGCAACTCACCACTTTCGTGAAGACTCCTTCGGTCTTTCGGATCTTACTTTTTTCTGTTGCGGTGTAAGATCGTGTGATTTTTGGAACTTCAATGGCTTGAGCCCAATGATATGTTAAGCTCACGAGCCATTTTTTTTCCACTTCGACGCGGATTTCGGATTTCGCTCAGTTCGAGCCTTCACTTTCTGAACCATTTCTGCCCATGTTGCTGTTTTTTTATGACCACCTCCATGGCGTTTTGCAATGCTGCCAGTATCACGGTAACGAGCTATGGTTCGAGACACAAATAATTTATTCACGTTGAGGTGCTGAAGTGCTCTAACGAAAGCTACTTGTGGTTTTCCAGCAAATGTAAGGCAATTACATTATCACGGTTTAATTCCATCGCGGATAAAATTTTTTCGACAAAACTGAGACGCAAATTGTTTAATAAGAAAATAAGAAAATTATCTGTCATGTGTCAAAATTTGAGCTTACTATCATAAACGGTTTGGAAATTATAGCAGTCTGAAGTTGGTTGCAGTTCGAGTCAGACAGGGTGTATAATGACTCTAGCCTCTCTGTAGCCTGTTTTACAATATGATCTATTTTTAGCACAAACAAACTCTTCGTCATCTCCGCTCTAGTACAACAAAGAATAAGAAATTAACTATAGGACGCTTTTCTAAAATCAGCTTCCGATGTAGATTTCTATAACTACCATTTCGTTCACACCCAAATCTCTGAATTTTTTGAATAACTATATTCGAATTATTTTAGCCGAATAAATAATAGCTTTTCCAATTCACTAGCGCTCAAAAAAAGCGAATGACTAATGATCCTCAAACAACAGTGATACTGTTTACCAAATCCTTAGGCACTTGTTCGCTAACCACTTTGAAGACCCTGTTCAGTTATATTTTTTCTCTCTGAGCAGTTAACCTTAAACATAAATGACTTTGGTGAATGTTACTCTAGAAATAGTAGTAGAGAAGATTTTAAAACTTAAAAAGCCCTTATAGTCTGCTTAAAAAATCTGTGAATTAAACTGCTCTAACAGTTCTTTTCTGGCTCGCCATTTTTTAAAGTTTATTTTCTAATTTCTGGAAAAGGCATACATAGTCCTTCTCCAAAGGATTAAATCGATCAAATGCGATCGACAAAATTATAAAAGATTCAGTGCCACGAATTAACTTCTCTGTGGTATCTAGAAGATGGAAAAACGCTGGAAGCACACATAAATGCCATCAATTTTAACAAAGGTTTTTCTCTTCAAGTTAAAGCCTCTTTTGGACTTTCAATAAGATTTTAATATGTAGATTAATTATTACTAAAAATGTCTTCTTCATGTCCACAGTATTTAAACTCACAAAACGCTCCTCTGTGTGACCACAAGGCACCCATTTTGGTCCCCTGTTATTTATCTTAACAATTGACGTTGTTAACTGCGTAATTGTAAGTTTGTTTTCATAAGAAAAGTTATTTTCGCTCTCAGAATTTGTTACTAAATCCCTCTATTTAACTGTTACTCAGTTTCTTCTTGAATAGGCCAGTTAAGTTTGGTAACCCAATTACATCACCCAGGTATTGCGTGTAAAATCCGTACAGCGAATGCTTATTTGTTTCGCATGCTGGACTGACAGCTTCAGTTTACCTTTTATGTTCCTTCGATAAAGTGCCTACAGTACAATTACCTACCGCATCAGCCCCAAATATCTGCATCCTGATGAGAGATGAGGCCGGACACTCATAGAATAATTGCACCATGGCTATCACAGCAAGTGTCAGAGGATGTTGTGTTATTTAAACCTTCCATACATACAAAGAAAAATAGTAGTGCCACGTTATGACGCTAGTAATCAGTTTTTAGTGTTTGCTATTGAGCGACGGAAGAAAAGTCGCTGACTCTTTAGAGGCCTGAAGAGTCACTCAGGTCTTTTTCTCTGAGCCTTCCCTTCCTAGCTCATCAGGTTTCTCATTTTCCGTGATTTTATTGTGACCTGGGTTCAAAACAATATTCAGTTAATTAAGCGTTAAACGCTGCTTGGCTGTCGCTATAGAGGTAGATATTTCTATTGCTTCCTCAAATCTTCACAGTATAGTTTGTTGCCATGCAAGTTTTCCTAACGGGGTGTGAATACTAGCGCCGCACCGAAAATCACTACTTTGGAGTCTGTTAATAGCATTAGTGACGTATTTTTGTGAAAAATTGTTCCTCCAGAATACTCATTGGTAACAGGCACTATGTTTTACCGAATTCTCCCAGCGCCTTGGAGGCTCTCGATGTGACATGTTTGGTTCAAAAAAACTTGCTATTCAGGATAACACCCAAATACTTGTGTACCTTTTTAGGAGAAACTTAGGTGAAGCATTTGTGCATTTTATGAATCAGCTTCCTCCTTCTCGTAAAGAGAATAACCTCAGCTTTGAGACGATTGAAAAGATTGATTGATTGATGAGAGTTATTGAAAAAAATATTTGTAAACGTCGGTTGCTTGGACTTTTAAACGAACAAGGATACTCAAAATCAAAAGAAACTAATCCACGGCCGAAAGTGTTAATATATTTGACACTTCAGAAAAAAACGCCATTTTTTATTCGATTCTTGCTGGGAAGAAGATTGGAAGTCTAAGCCGCCGAACGTGTTGTCAAAAATAATAAGTTTGTCTACTTATGGGAATTGTGTTAAAACAATATTATTTAAGAGAATAAATCCTCCTGTTTTGAAGAAACTTTGGGGATATTGCGTTTTATTGTTGAGTGTTATATTCCAAACGGCAGCACGGGATCCAATCTTACAGCCAGCAACAGGAGTCATAAAGTAGTTCTGCACACAAGAAGATCGCCTATTTTTTCTATGCTCTTCAATATGTAGGAAGACAGACTGTAGTCATCTTTTCTGATTTTCGGTATTTATGTAAATAAGCCAGGGCCAGTGCCAGGTTAGCAGAGAAAATTGTTTTCAGAGATATCAGCAGCTGACTTATGCCTTTTTGCAGCACAACAGAATATGAATACGCAATAGGTAGATGCCAGGTGACTAGAAGTCATCAGAGGAAGCAACAGCGTGTTTGAAGGTCTCAGCCATCTGACAAAGCTGATGGCAAATGCCAGCTACAGCGTGTTGCGTTACTCAATTTGCTTGAGGCTTCAGTGAAAGCAGCTGTTGTGAGCCAGTTCTAATAAGATGATCTGGAATGTGAATCTCATAAATGGCACACGAGCCTTCTGAATTTTTTCAATCTAGTTGATTTGCTTCTATTGAGGACATTGATCAGCCTGTTGATGTTTCGGTCGTTTCGGAAAAATCCTTATAAGAGGTACTTTTTGAAATCCGAATTAGATACTTGTGTTTTCTTTACTTCGATTTGTCAGTATCCACCTTGGAACAGGCGCTCTGCAGGAGTTTTCCCTGGCGTAGCATATCCATTTAAATTTTTTCGAGTTTATGTGATGCATTGCATCGTTTAATTGGTTTATCGTGGATTCCATCACTTAAAAAAACGCCCGCATGTTTCGAACACGTACGATAACATTAAGCTGATCACTTGATGTCTTACACTCATACAAAATGTTGGGTCAGATTTAACAATAGTGATAACTAGGTTAGACGATAAAATGATGCCCCATCTTCCTAGAATCACCCTTAAAATATCCGAACGACCCAATTCGTCTATTCTTATTCTTATGGACATTATGTGGTATCTGTCTTCCTATCATTCTAGGAAATCATCAATCTAAGTAAAAACAAAATTTTCCAATTTACTTAAAAATCGCATACATCGCTCTTATCAATATTTGACTTGTTCCTGCCGCTTCCGACGCAATTGCAATCACGCACACCGTTTTTTGGAAACACCATTCAGTCAATTTCTCTGATTGGATATGCCGCAGGAGTGCAAGGTGCGTACGTGAATAAAACACATACTTTCGACACCTGACAGAATTTATGCAAATGTCAACCTCCAACAGAGCTCGGGCGGTATTCGCCTTCCAAAATACGAGTAATCCTCTCACATAGGTTTCAAAAACAATGTTTCGAACATTCCAATTAACGCGTGTGTCACAGTGGCCACTGTCACTTTATTTAGCATTGATTTGACCAAAATGACGAAATATCACAAATATGTACACAGGCGTTGCCGTTATGGTAAGAAATGACCAAAACACATTGGCACACCTAGACAGAGTTGTCAAAATTATTGTGGAAACGTGCGTCAATATGAGTTTAAAAATAAGGTAAAAACTCCGTTGACGGTCACATTAACACACTGCAAATGTTTTTTTTTTTTTTTTTTTTTTTGTTTTTTGTGGTTATGTCAGAGGGATCTGTATCCAAACCGCAGCTTGTGGATCATAATTTAGACAGCAACTATACACCGGCGAAAATACTCATGTCATATGGGATGGAGTATCGGACCAGGAAGGCATCAACGCTTCAGTGATTTTAATCGAAAACATTTGTGGTTATAAAAATGCAACATACGTGCACATTTTATAGAAAAAAAAAAAAAAATTGTATGAACACAACGGCAGCATTAAGCGTTTTGGTAAATTGAAACGGGAATGCACTGAGGCTGGGTCTTCTATGGAATGATACCTGATAACCAAAAGTGAGATACTTTAGCTCTAGTGTTTATCCTAATGCGAGGTTGACCTCTTTTATGGGATGCAACCGACAGATGGATGGTTTTGTGTACGTTTTACCCGGCTAGTGATAACAATTTGGCGTAAAATAATCTCGTGGGATATTGAACAGGACTTTGCTCAGGATGTAGACAGTAAATTATGGTGCACTCGATCGAACGCAGATTCATGTTTCACCCTAGAGCAAGTGAATTTATTAGTGATACGGGTCCGATGCTTGTACTCATGGTTATTTTCAGTTTTATATTATATTTGTGTTTTTGTTTTGGTTGGTAAATGACTTTGGTGCTTCGTGGAAAATTTCACACTAAAGAGTTTGACGTTGACATATTTTGTGATCTCGTGAGTATCACAGAGAGACTTCTCTTGTGTTTCCATTTATTGTGGTATTCAAACGTTGAGCATTCTATTGAGCACTCGTATACTACTAGCGTAATTTTCACAGCCACGAAATACCACTGCAGCAATAGGATAACCGACATCGTAGGGAGTGATAACAGCGTCATCAATTCACCTTTACAAATAGTAAACTATGATTCGGACCGCTGTCGTTTTGCAACTAAGATACAAATAATAAGAATCTAACCTAATAAAATAGTGATCGATGTCCTTGTTTAAAGTAGAAAACGCTTTTAAACAAAAATAATAACATATATAAGAATATCTGTCGAGTATGGCTATTAATATTGCAATTTAAGTTATACAAGGCCACATTTTTTTTTATAATCCCGCGCGCGCACCAAGGGGATATTAATATCTTTTTTACTGGCTTTTCTTCAGGGCGCGGGCTGGTGGTGTAGTAGTTTTGAAACTCAGGTATATTAGGTTTCGATATTTTTCCCAGAGGTGGTTGTCAAATTGGACGGGACAGCCAGTGCATCTTCAACCAGTGGGTCTTAGTACGTGCTAGTTGTTAGTTTGTTACATTTATCCCAGCCAGCAAACACTCTAACATCAGTGTTATGCCTTCATGTCAGAGTTGACGCCGACGGGATTTTCATATAACTGCATACAAAGTCTATGAAAAGACTTTTTCCGAGAATTGCCTAGCACGGGATTCGAACCTGCGACCCTCTGCTTGAGGAGTCTATGTATATACCACTACACCACGGTCACCCCCGATAGTTCAAGAGAAGGGCTTTTCAGCGTAGCTAGAGATGACGTGCTTAATGTTATATTATACGTTCCATTTAAAGTTGGAAAGTATGAGCCGAACATAGTTTAAGAATAAAATCTCTTTCCTATTTCACGGAAAATTAAAATGAACTGTGTCAACTGTAGAGGTATTAGTCTTTTCATAATAAAATACAATACTCTATCTACCATATTAACAAAGTCCATTGAAAAGTGGTCATACAAGCACCGAAGATGATGCACGCAGTGGACGTCCTAAAGAGGCTGTTTCAGATGAAAATATCAATAAAGTCCACAAAATGATTACGAATGACCGTAAAGTGAAGTTGATCGAGATAGCTGAGGCTCTGAAGATATCAAAAGAGCGTGTTGGATATATCTTAGAAGAATATTTGGACATGCGAAAGATCTGTTCAAAGTGGGTGCCGCGTTTGCTCACAGTCGACCAAAAACAACAACGTGTTTTTGGCAATAAAGCCGAATTTTTGCGTCGGTATGTGAAAATATATGAAATTTGGCTCCACCACTTCACACCAGAGTCAAGTCGGCAGCCATCTGAGTGAATTCGGCTACAAATTGCTTCCCCACCCACCGCATTCTCCAGATTTGGCCCCAGCGACTATTTCCTGTTCGCAGACCTCAAAAGAATGCTTGCCGGAAAGAAATTTAAAACCGATGAAGAAGTAATCGCCGAAACAGAGGCCTATTTTGAGGCTAAACCGAAATCGTACTACAAAACTGGTATCGAAGATTGAAAAATCGTTTCAATCAGTGTATCGCCCTCGAAGGCAACTATATTGATAAATAAAGTTGAATTTTGCAAAAATTTTGTGTTTTTTACGCGCTTAAATCAGCGTTGTGTCTTGCTTACGGTTGCCCGACTATTTCAGATGATCAAGCGTACTGGAGAGGTTTCCAGTCTTACAACACGTTGCACATCTGTTTCAGACAAATGGGGTTGGTCAGTGTGTACTCAGATGGTTTCCGATCGACTGGCAATTGGAATTTCGCAATCACTTCCACTTTTTATGTCACACACGAACTGAATTGTCGCTGTTTGTATTTGATTCAATTCAAATCTGTCAGGGTACACACTCATCCACCGAGAACACACGAAAGTGTGCACAACAAACTCATTTGTTGAAACGACTCGGGCGTCACTTATCGTATGTGTATGTACTAATTCAGAAATCTTCGCGGTTTGGTGCACAATAACTGAACAAACTTTCATCGGAATCGGATGAATGGTAGAGGACCGCATGGATGGACCTGTGCCTTAACCAATAGGTCTCTCCAAATAATGTTGATAAAGTTACATGACAACGTTTATTATCACCTTCCTCAAATCCTTTTTACATTAGAGGGTTTGGACGGATTGTTTCTGACCTCTACGGAACATCACCGTTCTACACAATCTGAGTTTGGCAGACATGTGACTTTGTATACGTCCGGGTGGACGAGACAAGTACCGAGTGGCTACTAGGAAGAGGTAAAATAAATGAAATTGATGTGTAGACATGCTATACGAGTACAAAGCAATGTCCGCTTATGCAGGATAACGATGCACGCTGCTTCATCAAGGTGGTTAAACAACTTACCGAGTCCTTCGATGTCAAAAAGGGATTTAGACAAGGCGATGCGCTGTCATGCGATTTCATTAACATCGTTCTTGAAAGAATAGTGCAGAATTCATGCGCTAACACAAGAAGAACAATCTCTCAAAAGTCCGTTAAATTACTCGCATACGCCGATGTTTCTACGTTATCGAAAGAAAGTAGCGTGATGTCAGAGTTGCTTTCACGAATGTTGAAGCAATAGCGGTGTAGATGGGTTAAACGGTCAACAAGAGCAAAATCAAGTATATGCTATCAACCAGAAAGGGCACCCAACACCGACATCTGGGTTAGAGCGTCACTGTTGACAGATATAATTTTGAGGTAGTTAAGGACTTTGGACACGAGAGCTGAGACCATGCCAAGAATAACTTTTGTCAATCGCTGCTTTTTTGGGCTATGAAAGCAATTGACTTGCAATGCTATCCCTTGAACAGCAAAAGTGACCCTATATTAGACCTTAATAACCCCAGTCCTGCTTTATGGCGAAAAGGCATGGGTTTTAATCAAAAATGGATGAGGATGCTCTTGGCTGCATTGAGAAAAAATTTTTTTGGGGATTTTTGGTCCCGTCTGCATATACAGTAAGTGAAGAAGGAGATACAGTGACGAACAGTACGGGCTGTACAGCGACATCGACCTGGCCAGAAAAGTGAAGTTCCAACGATTGAGATGACTGGGTTGCATAGAGCGGATGGACACTAATGTTCGTGTCCAAAAAGTCTTCGAATTCGCCCTAAGGGACAGCGGAGTAGAGGAAGACCGCTATTCAGGTGGTGCACGCGAGTGGAAGGCGACCCTCGTTGTTTTCTGCAGGGCCGCTCTATATGTACATCCATTTTTTTTCCAGATTTGTCTGCCTGCATTCGTCAAGCTAGAGGTTTTTTTTGTTGGGGCGGATTGAAACTCAGCTCTTTGGATTGAAAGCTCAATACTTTCAGATTGTGGTTTGTGTCCGCCTACATTTGAACCTTAAACGATCAATGATCTCTTGTCTGCCACTTCTAATACAATATATTCATTTGACGACAGTAATCTCTATTTTTCATGTTCGTTCCCGGACTTGCGTCCCTGCTTTTCGACTGTAGAACTCGATTGGCAACATATGTTAAACTCATTAAATTCCAATATATATCGCATAACCAATTAGGACACTATCAACAGAGTGGAATTTAATGCTTCCAAAACACAATGCTGTTTGCTGTCGTTAAAGTAAAATTTAAATATCTAGCCATTCTCTATGAATGCCACTTGTGTATGTATGTGTGTCAAAAACAATTAACGTTGGAATGACCACGTATTTGATGTCGCCAAAAATGGTGCATAATGCCTAGATTTCCTTAAATGATGTAAGAAATACTTTTCCCCCTATGATGTGGCCTCCTATATATATAAGGCATTCATTCCCGCAATATTGGAGTACAATACCCATGTCTGGTCAGGTGCACCTAAAGCATATCTGCACCTGTTAGATACGATGATCACTGGAAAAAGTCATCGTCAGATAAACTATACAATATTTCAAAACAGAGTTATTATCTCCCACATAGAGGGTTTTAGGCCCCTTCGATGGATTTAGATTGTCGTTTTACGTATCTCCAATAGGTTTACTTGTCAAAACTAGATCATTTGCATATCAAATGGTATTTTGCAAAGTCTTTAAATAAAAATGTGGCCAAAGAGTAAACTAGGGTTATAGGCCCTGGCTATCTTACCGCAGTCATTCCTCTACACTCCAGTGAAGCACGTCTTTCAGGACTTTAATTTCATAGTTACGAAAACGAAAATACTTTAGCTAGACCGTTAGTTTTAAGGCAATTACTGGTTTTCTAAATATTTGAAAAAGAATTAGAATTCGAAAAAAGTTTTGTTATTAATGGTCCAGTCGGTAAAGTATGCTTCCATCCTTTGTTAACGTTCCATGTGCAAATTTTGGCCCTGTATTCTAAATACGTTTTTATTAAAGTCCCCATATCTTATTAAAAATGATTGCTTCTTGTAACATGCCTGCCTCACACAGGGATATACGAGTGTGTAATTGATTTCTGCACGCTTATTTAACTTTTCAATCTGAAATAAAATTCAGTCGAATGGTAAAAAGTTGATGCGCGCCATTTCTCAACGACATACCATACTTATAACAATTGTTTCCTTATTCAATTGAGTTTCCAATAAAAATATATATTTTCTCCATCTCTAGAGGAGGAAGAAGCGGTAGTGGATAGACTAGGCCAAACACAAGCAGCAATAGCAATAGCAACAGCAGTGAGAACATCAACATTAGCGGCAGCGGCGTTGTCATTTTTTATTCATGACATTTACGCTGTATTTTTTGTGTGGTGCTACTCGTATCTGTGCGATTTTTGCTCATGAATTTATATTGAAAATAAAATCTTTACTTTCCTATAAGGAGATACACATAGTCTGTCTGACTTTTGGGCTTTATGCGTAGGACGATGACACTATGACTTTTTAATCCTTATGCCGTGAAAGATAGAGAATGCCATGACATCGATGTAAATACTTTTCTTCATAGCACTCTAGGTGGAGTACTTGTTTATTAAATTTTGAAGTAATTCTTGGTAATTTGAAATTAGGTACACGTTGCCTAAATATGGTTGATTAAAGGAAGTATGTAAACTTTTTTTGTTGATTGTTTGTTGTGTTATCCCTTTCTTTGATTATTTTCTATATTGCACATGTCGGATGAAAATGGCAAAGGATACGTTCGGCCTCGTTAAATAGAAAGAAAGGATAAAAAACCATTTTAACGGTGAGTTTGGTGGGTTTCTTATAACTGGTTGGGCTTTTAAAATGAGATGTCCCCAGGTGGTGTAAAGGAGGTGCTCAGCAGCAGTAGGTAATACTAGGAAATATCTGCAACTAAAGTGCCCCTATAAAAGGGTTTCATAAATATTTTAAGCCACTCCAAGCTGTGTAGTTCTACCAATTCCATTACTTCAAAGACAAGTCTGACAGATCACACGAAGTGTCAACTCTTTCTGACTTGAATTCCAATACGTAGACCTGGTACTTTAGGGTATCTTTTTGTTGTTTTTTTTATATATAAAAAACACGAAGGATATTGCTGATGATAAAAAAAGGACAAAGAGGTAAAATAAAATTTGAAATTGAAAGGTGAATAATCCAATTCTACGGTTGTAGGCATCGCCGTCTGATTAATAAGAAAATCAGGGTAATATAATCTATAAAGTTTCGCTTATTCGTTCTTTATGTGCCATCCATTTGCAATGAAAAGACTAAGTACACATGGAAAATTAAAAAAAAAAACATTTTTGCAACGGCCTCTTTCGTTATAAAGAATAGACAATTCTGTACAGAAATGTCTCACAGCGCTTCTTTGAAAATATATCTATTAAAGAAAAACCGGACCATTCCACTCCTTTTATGCATTTTTTACTGGAATTTCTCCGTGTTTTGTAGAAAGATGAGTTACTGCTTCAGTGATTAAGTGCCAACAGAAACAGCACTCACCATATCAGCGTCGATTAACTGCAAATTGAATCAGAGATAGTTCTTGGGCCTCGCAGAATTTTATTACTCAGTAAAATTCCACATTGATTTCACAATAAATGTGTAAAATATAGTTCATTACAGTGCAGCGAAAGCATTATATGGTAAAATAGTGCAGAAAGATATTGTAAAAAGCTATTTTTTTTTTTAAAGTTAATTGTATCGCCAAATAAGTGAATCTGAGAGTAGTGATGAAATAGTTTTATCTACACTGAAGCAAAAAATCTGATGATAATGACTCTGAGAACAGTAATAGTGATCAGGAAAATTAAAATGTTCAGTGGAGTATAAGAAGACAAAATAAAACCTTTTCAATATGGAAAAACTATTGAGATAACGATCTGAACAGATGAATCTATACATTTAACAACTCTAACAAAGCCATCCTAATTTGAAACCGCTATCAAGAATGAAAAAATGGTATCTCACAACGCATAATGAAAAAAGATGTTTTGTTACATTACTTATTTTACAAGACATTGTAAACAAAACTATCTTTGCAGATGTATTTTTCTAAAAGAGAAAGCATTAGAACCCTGATCTGATGGATTAAATATAAAGTTTAATACCAAAAATGAGAGTTTAACTTTAACCCTTAAAAAACCGCAGAACTTAGCGAACAACCCAATAGATATACAAAAGTTTTCACCTGATGTTTTTTGGCTGTAATATTTTTTTTATAAATGAAAAATAAACGTTGGTTCTGCTTTTGAATTATGTTAATTTGATATTTAAAATTTTTTTAAATCGAGAAAATGATATCGGCTAAGTGGCTGCCGCCAGAATTGATGACCATTCGGGCCGGATTTGTGGCATTTTCATTCACTCTTTCCAGAACTTCGGGCAATAGGTAATCGCATACTTGACGAATATTCTCTTTAAGGGCTTCAAGAGGCTTGTTGGCAAAGACTTGTGACTTCAAAAAAACTTTACAAATGGAAGTCTGGAACGGTCTTCTTCACTGGCGATATTGTCAGCCAGTGCAGTATACGCCGCTGCCCCATCCTATTGGAACCGCATGTTCTTCAGTTCGAATTCATCCAATTGAGAAATAAGAAAGCCGTTGAGCATGGCTCTGTAGCACCCGCCGTCCACAGTGGTCGTTTGGACCAGCGTAAATAGCACACCATGTAGCAACTTTGAACGGTTATAATGGCTCTTTGTGGGTTATATGCGGATTTTCGGTGCCCCAGAAGTGATAATTGTGCTTATTCTCATATCCACATAGATGGAAATGTGCTTATTGCGTGAACCTAGTCTTGGCGATACTTCGAAGTCTTCTACGACGTTTTCAATCACAGCTGCGATATTTTCAGCAGAATGGTTGCTCCAGGGCTGGCCAGACTTGGCAGCATCTCGTGTTATCCTATGCTCTTGTAGGCAAGCGGCCAAATATCGTAGTATTTGTTCAGTTGGTGTTGGCGCAGCGGACACAGCGGATGAATTATTCCGCAAAAAATCGTAACAATTGTTCTGCAATACAGCGATTCATGTCTTATTGACGTGTATTTTGTATCTGTTTTGAATTGACATTTGCTGCTATTTGCAAAAATTATAGCATTTTCTGATAGGGTGATGACTTTTGTGCCATCTAGTACATACATATATGGAATTTCTGTACATATATGTCATAAAGGCTGATCCATCGTAATGTTTGATTTATAATGTAAAATAAAATACAAAATTTTAAAGTAAACTTGGTGGTCCATTCGGAAGGTCAAGTTTTGGGCGACTCGTTCGAGCATAGCGACCTTAGACTTTACATATCCCCAGAGAAAATAGTCCAAAGGTGTGTTTCGCACGATCTAGACAGCCAATTTACCGTAGCAAAATGTGAAATTAAGTGCTCACCAAAATGATTTCTCAACAAGTCCATTGTTTCACGCGCTGTATAGCTCGTAGAGCGATAACGGTTATAATTGACGGTAACATTCTGATTTGCCTCATTTTTGAAGAAATATGGACCAATGATTCCACCAGCCCATAAACCACACCATACCGTTGTTTTTAATGGATGTAATGGTAGCTCTTGGTACTCTTCGGGTTGCTTATCAGCCCAAATACGGCAATTTTGAACAAAATTTCACGATAAAACACCGGGTTTTCATTGAGTTTTTCCAGAGCACATTTACTGAAAATATAACGTAAATTCAAGTCGCCTGGCTTCAATTCTTGCACAAGTTGAATTTTGTATGATTTTAAGCCGAGATTCTCACGTAAAATACGTCAAGCCAAGCTGCTGAGAACGACGACGAATCGATTCGTCACGGTCTTCGCGTACACTCTCAGCTAGAGCTGCTACAGTCTCTTCACTACGTGCTGGATGTGGTCTAACCGGTCAAGTATCATCCACTAATGTAAACTGGGACTCAAATTGGCGAATGCTATTGCCAATAGTAGTTTCAGTAGATCGATTATGCGCACCGTAAGTTCCTCGAATCGCACGAAAAACATTTCTCACAGAAAGCTGATTTTCGTAATATAGCTGAACAATTTGGAGACGATGTTGTGGTGTGTGTCTTTCCATGATGAATTGTCAAAGAAGTCACGCGTGATCTGTCAAAAAAAGCTTATTGAAAATCAAACCTCACGATGAATCACTCTTTACATGACATGAAAAGTCCGTGCCGTTTTATAGTAAAATACAAAATTTTTGCAAAATTCTACTTTACTTATCAAAATAGGCCTCTGTTTCGGCGATTACTTCTTCATCGGTCTTAAATCTCTTTCCGGCGAGCATTCTTTTGAGGTCTGCGAACAGGAAATAGTCGCTGGGGGCCAAATCTGGAGAATACTGTGGGTGGGGAAGCAATTCGTAGCCGAATTCATTCAGTTTTGCCATCGTTTTCATCGACCTGTGACAAGGTGCATTGTCTTGATGAAACAGCACTTTCTTTTTCTTCAAATGCTTTCGTCCTTTAAACGCTCCAACAACGCAATGTAATAGTTGCTGTTGATAGTCTGCCCCTTTTGGAGATAGTCGATGAAAATTATTCCATGTGTATCCCAAAATACGGATGCCTTAACCTTGCCAGCCGACTGTTGAGTTTTTGATCGTTTTGGACGAGGTTCGTCGCCTGCTTGACACTCAGCTGACTGCCGACTTGACTCTGGTGTGAATTGATGGAGCTAAGTTTCATCCATTGTCATATACCGACGCAAAAATTCAGATTTTTTGCGGTTGAACAGCTTTAAACACTCCTCTGAATCATCAACACGTTGTTGTTTTTGGTCGACTCTGAGCAAACGCGGCACCCACTTTGAACAGAGCTTTTGCATGTCCAAATATTCGTGTATGATATATCCAACACTTTCTTTTGATATCTTCAGAGCCTCAGCTATCTCGATCAACTTCACTTTACGGTCATTCGTAATCATTTTGTGGGCTTTTTTGATGTTTTCATCTGAAACAGCCTCTTTTGGACGTCCATTGCGTGCATCATCTTCGGTGCTTGTATGGTCACTTTTAAATTTTTCAATTCACTTGCGAATGGTTCGTTCGACTGGTGCAGAGTCCGGGTAATACTTATCAAGCCAGTTCTTGGCATCGGCTGCATTTTTTTCCATCAAAAAGCAATGATAAATCAACACACGAAATTGCTTTGAATCCATGTTTTTCACAATAACAAAAGTTGCTTCACTCACAACGCTATATCTCAAGAACTAATCGTCCGACAGGTGTCAAATTTATACAGATATCTTTTGAAGGTTGGTACTAACTGAAAATGGTGCCCTCTCTTACAAACGGACTTTTCAGCCCATGTATTATGTAGGAAAGAATAGAAAATATGGTCCACATTAACCGAAATACAAAATTTCTGGACGCATTGTTCTTGAATTATCTCATGATCCTTTAGACTCTGGGTTTCGTACATTTCGACAATTGGAACACTAGTTTACCACTTGTAGAAAAACTCTGCACGCAAAAAACAGGTAAAATTGGCTCAATAAGAAAGAACAGGGTTGGCATTCCCGCGCAACTAAATAAGATTACCTACAAAGGCAGGAGAATGTATCGCTAGATTTGAAAATAAAATTATTTAAATGAAATGGCAGAATAGAAGGAAGTTTATATTCTAAGTACAGTTTATGATGACAATATGGTAGACATAGAGAAAAGGAAAATATGAACAAAAAAACTTCAAGTAGTTGTTGACTACAATAAGAAAATGGTTGGAGTGGACATGAGTGATGGCGTAAAGATTGCATATTCATGAGCAAGGAAGAGACTTAAAAAATATTATAAAAAAATGTTTCTTATTTTCTTAGATTAGATTCTTTTATATTATACAGGGTGTTCCCTTATTTGGTAAAGGATAATTTTGAAAATGATTTTTGTGTATATTCTAAGAAAAAAATCGTTCTATCTCTAATGTTGACGCTTTTTTTTTATTGTACCTTGACCCATGTTACCGGAAGTTTCTCCATTAATGTGGTAGAAACTGTGTTTAGAACTTTGTTTTAAGAAGAAATATATACTAGCCTGTGTAACTACGTTTAAATAAAGTTCATATCTTGTTTGAGTCTACAGATATACAATTGTCCATGCTACAATAATTTTTGACTTTGAGGTCACTTTCCTCCAGAAAGTGGATAACAAATATAACGTTTTACTATTTTTTTTCTAATGAACGTAGCAACAATAAAAAAAAAATCATGAACAAATTTGACTACCTGTCAAAAATCTCATTTCTTTATCCTGTTCCTTAAAAGTTCTCAGAAAAAGTTAAGTTTGGAAAGTTTGCCAAACAAAAATGGTATGCTATAAAAAGATAAGAAAAAAAAAAAAAACAAATTAATTCATCGGTTAAATTTTTTATGCCAAAATTGCAGTTGCTAAGAAGCGCTATTAGAAATGTCTGCATTTACATACCAAGAATACGCAGACCTTATTTACGTTTATGTTCTGTTAGTTGACGTTTAACTAGAGCGCGACAAAGATACCATGAACTTGATCCTAACAGACAACTTCCTAGTTATTATGTACGTAAGAGATGAATTTTACATGGGGTTAAGGCTATTTGAATTCCTGTCAATTAATTATCTACCTATGTGTTATAAATATATTTTATCATGTTAACCATTTTATATCCGACTGCTGAAATAAAGTCATTCTTTTCGTGTCAGTTGAAAACCTGGTTTCTTAATTCAAGTGAGGATCTATTATTGGCGTAATGAGGATTAAAAAGTTTGAGGTAAATCTACATAAACTAATGCATTTCAACGCCTACAAGCAATCCCCACTGCACCTTATTAACCATTTGATCAATTAAACGAGAAATAGCTGTTCTCATGAACCTATGTTCTCCGCACTCCAAAAAGTCTCCCCATATTTTGAACTTATAATTAAATGCGGTGATTTTAAACTTGACCTTTTCAAATATGACAGTAGATCACGCCAACTCTTGCTACCCGCTTCGCACCTAACTGCTCTCCAAGTCTTCTGGATCTTTTGTTGGTATCTGATAGGTCAATTGTGTTACTACAGGACCAGTTGTCATTGGAAGGTATAACTGACCACGATCTAATTTTCTGCACCTATAAAATTGACTTATCTCGTACCTCTATACCATCAACTTTTCAATGCAGAGGTTCGCTTCAGTAAACAACTACGCACTGCAAGTGGAGGTGAGTTTAATCCCTTGGTATAGTTGTTATTTTGTCTCAGATATTTGTGATATATTGTTGACCTATTGTAATCGCAAATACTTCACCTATTCAATAACCATGTGCCTTTAAAGTGGAGATGCGCAATAAAATTTGTCAATGGTTTACGTCTGAGGTTCATATTGCCATTAAAGTTCGTAGGAAACTCTATTCGAAGTGGAAGCGAAATTCAACAAATCTGAATTGGGTAAACTTCTGTCGAGCACGTAGTTTCTTAACTTCTATCACGAGACTTTCTAAAAAAAGATACGCTTGACTGGTGTTTGTTAAAACCATGTTGTAGACATCTTATCAGATCTTGATGATCTAAATGATGCTTTTGTATTCATCTTATTAGAAGGTATAACTTCTCTACCCAACTTTCAACATTTTTCTAAAACACCCACAGTTTTTGAATTCGAAGCGGTATCGGAAGTTGATGTCATTAATATCATTCGGTGACTCAAATCAGATGCCGTTGATGAGGATGAAGTTCCTATCCGGCTTGTCAAAATGGTATTACCCACATTCTTCGTGTAATTACAGTTGGAACCTGGATAAAGTAATTCCTATCCCAAAAAAAGCTCAACTATCTTTGGCTGTAGACTTTCGACCCATCAGTATATTACCTTTGCTTTCAAAAGTTTTGGAAAAAGTCCTTGCCAAGAAAATCTTAGGTCATCTAGATCATCAAAACAGTCTGGTTTTCGAGCAAACCATAGTTGTTCTACTTCTCGATGACATAAGGATCAGCTATGACTCGGATTTCCTCACCTTACTTTGCCTCCTTGACTTTTCAAAATCTTTGACTCAGTCAACCACTCAATAATTTCTGAGAAACTAAGAAGGTATTTTGGTTTTAGTGAAATTTCGCCGCGTCTCATAACTCATTACTTAAGTAATCGTTGTCAAAGGGTTGTGGCCGGTGACAAATCCTCCCGTATAAGGAACATAAAAGTAGGAGTACCACAGGGCTCAATACTGGGCCCAATATTTTTTTGCATATTTATTAATGACCTCCTTACTTCTATGCGGGTGATGCGCAAATATACTTATCTAGACCCATTGATCTAGTTGAGAATCTTCTTTCCAGGTTAAATGAGGATTTATCCATAATCTACCAATGGTCGCTACATCATTGTTTGACCCTCAACCCAGTAAAGTCTCAGCTGATCCTTTAAACACTTGGAATGTTACTTGTGCTGTGTGGGGTTTTCTTGGAGTTTTCCTTTCAGTTGATGAAACCTATGTAAGGCACCTTGTTTCGAGGCACTAAACTCAGGCTTACATCCGGTTTTAAATGTTAGCGATACCTCATATCGCTCATTAGCCTATCTTCTTTTGTTGAGATTATGCTTTTCACATGTTTTATCTTCCGCAGTTTCCTTAATGTTGAAAGGCAACTCCTCCAATTCACAGCTGAGTGTTGTTATCGAGAACCTGTAAGAAGCCAAGTTCAGGTTCTTTATTTTGCGAAATTGTCTTATTAAAGAGAAGCCAACCTAACTCTGATTCCTGTGCAATTGGCGATCTTGCATCATCACCACAGATAATGGATCCTAAAATAAATTCAGAGTAAACATCGTCTCTCATGAGAATATCAACAGTCCCAGGTTTATCGAATTGTGGGTCAGCTAACTTTAAATCTTGGATGTTTTTTCCCCAATTTTGAAGTGATAAAGGCTTGAATGGAAAAAGACCAGTCAGGGACTTGAACACAAAGGCTGGGGTATTTGCCTCAAATGGTATTACCAGCTACCCAAAGGTAAGACTTACATACCGTTGACATGAACCACTTCTAACTTTTCCCAATCCAGATACTTTCATGAATGTTCGCCGTTGATGGAGCCCTAGCAATTGTACAGCTAATTCGGAAATAAATGTTGCTTCAGATCCAGAATCGACTAATGCCCTAAGTGGAAATAGTTTCCACTTATAGACCTGACTTGAACCACAGCTTGTTACCAAAAGAACAATTAGCTTATGAGCTTCAGAAGAGAAAACTTTGCGTCCAAAGGTATTTATTTTTGTATGAAATGTTTGTGTACTTGTAGTTGAATCTGTATAATTAATGATAGGTTTGGAGCTGATATTAGTGAAATGCAGTAAAGAATGGTGTTTCGGCTTGCAGTTTGTTTGTTTTGTGACTGTATGTCAAATAGTTCCGACAAACCCTGATTCTGTTCACTACCTTCGATCGTTCGCAGATGTCCTTGACTCTTGATGAGTACTAGGAGAGTGTTGATCTCTACCACATACCTGGCATACATTTCTTTCTTTATTTATTTTTTTTATTATTTAAATATTCTCTTAAATTCAAACCTTTGACATCTGTGTCTTATGCTAATTTGTATTTTAAATAAAAATATTTTTGTTTTTGTGAGCTGATAAAAAAAGAAAAAAAAAAAATACAAATGGACAAGAGCAATTACAAATGATTTTCTTCAAGAAGTTTATTGTTTACAAAATTATTATTATAAATAGTGTAGTAAATTACAGCGGCAGAGAAAAAAACTTTTATTTGGAAACATTATATACAAAAAATCAATTAACGAAGCGCAGCAATACTTGGATTTCAGTGTGGTTAAAATCTGAAAGTCATAATTTTACCTAACTCAAAAATGCATATAGGTTTCTAATAATTCATATTTCCACAGGAAGGCTATAGATATTTTTAGATAGATATTGCTTCAAAATCGAGAGGTGCTTTACCCAATTCATATTTTGGTCAAGATATTTGTAATTATTAGCAATTTCAATTTTGAAACAATCTTTGATACAAGCAATACTTATAAGATAGGTCTCTGACCTCTGCTAAATGCACTCAGTGACAGCTAAATTGTATCTACGACAAACAACTGCATGAAAAGTGATGTCAATAACTGGTGGTTCTTGCATATTCAGGTTAAGAAACATTATTTTAGTTTTACTGCTAATAATAAGACTGATTGGCAAACCATAATAATAAGTGGATGTCATAGCTTATATCAGCTAGCAAATCTAATGGACTAACCAATTGCTAGATCATCTGCAAATGCACTAGTTTTTTCCTAAAATGGCAGCTTACACAAAGAGTTTATATATTCAATAAAATGAACAAAATTGGCCCTAATACGAATCCCTGGGGAACACCTACATTGGAAGCCTACGTGAATTAAAATGATTTTTGTTTTCTGTCTTTCAGGTAAGACACAAACCAATTGAAGATGTTTCCACGAAAGCCCACGGTTTTGAGTTTATTTAACAGTACGTTGTGATTTACCATGTCAAAAGCTTTCGTTATGTCAACAAAGAGTCCAGCACAGAATTTTTTGACATCCAGTCCTTTGCATAGGGCTAAAGAAGCACATTCTGTTGAGTTAGGATACAATTCTTTTCTTTATTGTTTTCTCGAATCGAATATCTTTGAGATCGAAGACAGTAGGGATTTTTTAAACAAAGGAATAACAACAGCACACTTCAAAACCTCGGGGAAAACTCCAGATGTAATTGAGTATACAGAGTATTGAGTTACATAGATGTAATGCAGTTCTCTTAAGCATAATGTTGGAGATTTTATCTGCACCACACGAATGCGAGTTCTTTAAGGTATTTATGACATATAAAAGCTCAAAACCCGTTATAGGCTAAAAAACGCTATTCATGGGAGTTTCAAATCACTCAAAATTGGTGCAAAAGTGACAAGGTTGAAACAAATTCAAAGATGCAGATGAAATTTCTACTGAAATAAAATAATGACTAAATTCATTGGCTATACTCGTAGGATCTGTAACATCTATATTACCATTATATTATTTAGTATTATGGGATCTGCAGATTTGGTTATATTTCTGTTTGCAGTGCTGATGATTACTTTTTGCTGTTCTCATCTTGTTCTCAAAATATTTATCACGAGCCTGACGAATATCTGAATTAAACTAGGATTTAGAAGGTGTTTGTGGCATTTTCTATTAAGTTTGTGTTTTAATCGTATCTTCTTAAGAAGTTCTCGATTAATCCAAGGTTTAAGTTTTGTTTTAGAACGCTTAAGTATAACAGCAAGGCTCGAGAAGCCCACATGATTTTTACAAATATCAAGGAATTTATCATACGCTTGAGGTTCAACTCATTAAATTTAATTTTTGTTAAGCGATGATTTGTAGTTTTCCTTTAATTTTTTTAATTTTTAAATTTTCAAAGAAAATACCAGTCATGCGATGATCTATTATTTGAAGATCTAAGTTGATTCCAGCCACGAAATTTAAAGAAATATCATCGAAGCGACATGGTTCGAAAACGCGTTTGCAGGAATTCTGTAAATTGTGTTAGTGTGGGCAACTTCTTCGAACTACCTAACTTTTCCTCCCACAAACGCTGATATATAATTAATATGTCATCCCAAAAACTAACTGGCAATCCTAAATTTTCCAAGACATGGAAACCTACACATATGCTACTTGCAGTCTCCTTTCTCAAATGCTGCTGGTCAAAAAAAAGTTGAAAGTGAGGAAAGTGGTCGTATCTGACGACAAGCAGTTCTCATGCTTTGTCATAATTTCCAGAATACAACCCTAAATGCTGTAAAAAACGAGCAGCTTTACCTGTAAGAGATGATTGATGAGATAAAGCCCGCCATTTTATGTAAGAGCCCTCGAATTGCGGAATTTGAATTTGGGTTACCGAAAGCTTATTATAAAAATCAAGTGCGGATTCACTTTCTATGGTTTTTTCCTTAGATGCTGACTGGGCATTGTCGATATCAAATATTCTTCTACTTTCTCGAGTAGAAGACTACTCGAATCGCTTGAAAACTAAGCGCATTCTTGAAGTTCCCTTCTAGTATAAGAAGACGACCTGAAGTATAGCTGGTTGTACGATGTGATGATTCCGTCTTTTTAAACGTGGTCTCTAAGAATTTGCTCCAGAACCCCTTTCTGATCTTCACCCAATTGCAATTTAGACATTTTAAAGATTTTATTGTAAATTAAATAACCAATATCAAGTATTTATTTTTTTTATTAAATACAGTTTTCTTTTTTGATATTAATTTAAAATTTTATTACAGCAACTTACGACCTTGGTCAGCTTTGCCCAGCTGGTGACAGTTGAAGTAAGAGTTGACAATGATGGATTTTTAGACTATGGAATTCTCTGCCCACAACAGCAAAACAAATAATTGGAACCATACAATTTAAAAATGCTATTTTGGAGCATATTCTATAAAAATGCAACAGCAGACTATTTCTTGTTCTTTACTATTCCCTTCCTCCACACTATCCCCTTTTTTTTGTCCCTTTTCTAATTTCCGTATCTCTTAACGTTAAATATAAATATTAAAATAATCTTGTATATTATCCATAATTTTAAGTACAAGTACCAAGTCTTGTTTGTACATCCTTAATTGAATAAATTGAATTAATTTGAATTGAATTTCCTAGCTGCATACATAAAACGATTGGAAAATTACTTTGAGCTAAAGAATATCACGGAATCTACTAAAAAGCGGCAAGTATTAATTAATTGTTTCGGTGTCTAATACTACCAGCTTTTGTTAAACTTGATAGCGCCAGAGGACCCCAATACAAAAACCTACAAGGAGTTAATTACAGTTCTAAAGGGCCATCTGAGCTCTAAACCTAATGAGATCACGGAGCAACATAAATTTTTACTACGATTACAACACGAAGGAGAATCAATTTCAAACTATTTAGCCGAATTAAAGAAATTAAGTGTCTGCTGTAATTTTAATTGTGGGGAATAAAAAAAAATCAACACTTAATACACATTTGCTCTCCCAAATTATTCATGGATTAAGGGACTCAGACATCAAAAAAAACTCTTGCGAGGAATTAATATCACTTTAGTTAAACGGTGGGGATAAAGCTCAACATGGAAGCATCAAAACTAAAGAGTCTCACAGGTGCTGAGATGAAAAAAATAATAATGTCACTTAAATCATCAAATTCGTCCTCTTTTGATTCAGTTTCCAGCTCTGCTCTTAAGCAGATTTCATTTTTTGTTTCCGACGTCCTGTGCTAAATTTTTAACCTTAGTGTTAACAATGGTATTTTTTCCAGAAGCACTGAAAACAGCTGTAGTAATACCCCTCCAAAAAAGGTGATATTCAGACCATAGATAATTATCTATGTATATATCTCTATCTCTATTATTTGTATTTTTAAAAATTCTCGAAAAAGGTATGAGATCGAAAGCAAATGGTAAAAATCAAAGAGTCTTTTAGTTCGCTGAAATTTATAAATACAGGTATTCCACAAGGATCGTTTTTGGGTTCTATTTTGTTTTTAATATATATTAACTCTCTGTTTAATCAACTTTTCAAAGGAAAAGGAAAAATTTTTGCGTTTGCTGATGAAACTGCTATTTTCTACTCTCCTGGCAATAACTTTAATATTTTTTATGGATGCAAATCACGATCTTGAATTACTGAGATTATGGTTCAGTCTTCATAAACTTCTAATTAGCATGAACACTAAGTTTATGTTTTTATAATATCAGAAGCATGGACTATCAAGATTTGTCGTTATTTTACCATTGCCCGAATTGTACACGTTTGCCTTTAATCTGTTGTTCGCAGAATTCGATTAGTTTTGATCACAACACTAATTGTTGTGATTCCTCCTTCGATATTGAGTGTGTTCAACAATATAAATACTTGGGTATTACTTTAGACCATAAACTTAGTTGGAAGGATCATACTAATTATTTAACACAGTATATGAATAGAGTAGTAGCACAGTTGTACCACTTAAGTCAGTATTGTAATACAATTATCCCAAAGCTACATTACAATGGTTTACTAAAATCTAAATTCCAGTATGGGTTATCCTTTCGGAGCGGGGGGGGGGGGCGTAGTGAATCGTACAACGCATAGCTTAGAACTTTTTAGGAACCTCGAATTTCTTCCTTTAAGAAACTTATACTGCTTTAAAGTTTTAAAAATATTCTTTGAGAAATCTAGTTATTATCAGGTTAGAACATACGAAAATTATAACTTGCATATTAACACCAGTAGTAACAGTACCTGTAGTTAAAAAATCACTAAGTTTTATTCTGTTGTTGCACCTCGTCTTTTTAACTTGCTTCCTGAAAACATTAGATGCGAAGGAGTAAAAACAGTATTTTTAGTCAATGTTAAAAAATGGCTTATTTTTTTAATTACTCGGATATTAAACAAACTTTTGAACCGTTAACTTAACCTATTTGTTACATCTGTTTGGATTTTTTGCTTTATTTCTTTTCTTTTCTTCTTTAAACATATTCACAGTGTTTTTTTCCCCATCAACATTTTGAATTTAATTGAATTCAATTTTGAGTTTGAGTTTTTTTTTTTTTTTGTTAAGTTGGTACATCTGTGGTTGATATTCCCTCTAAATCTTAGCGTCACAGCTTGACATTTGCAAAAGTTACGTAGCCAAGAGTACATCTACCTATGTGTGTGTTGGTGATTTTTTTTAAAATTTTAGAAATGGATTTCTATTTACAACAATTTTGCTTAAAAAGCAGATTTAATAGTGCACGAACGTTGGATATGTTAAAAAAGAGTTTCGGCAACGATTCTCTAAAGAAAACAGTCGTTTACCAGTGGCACGAGCGGTTCAAAAGTGGTCGTGAGTCAATCGAAGATGATGAACACAGTGGCAGACCATCGAAATCGAAAACCGATGAAAACATTGATGAAGTAAAAGAAAAGTTGGTCAATAACCAAAAATTTATCATCAGAGAGATAGCGGAGGACTTGGACATTGTCTATGGATCCGTCCAAGACATTTTGGTTAATGATTTGAGTTTCCGTCGTGTAGCAGCAAAGTTAGTGCCAAAAGACCTCGACTTCATGCAAAAAAGGGACCGTCTTGACGTCGCAAAAGAGATGATTTGCGAGGCTGAATCCGATCCCACATTCATTAAAATGGTGGGTTTGTGAGTACGACACTCAATCCAGACATCAGGATGGCTTAAATAACATGGATTACAATGGTGTAGTTCATCATGAATTTTTGCAAGAAGGCCAGACAGTAAACAAAGAGTATCATTTGGGTGTTATGAGATGTTTGCGTGAAGCAATTCGCCGAAAGAAACCAGAATTGTGGGTAGAAAACTTGTGGATTTTGCACCGTAATTTTTTGACGAAAAATGCAACAAATACCATCCAACAGCCACCGAATTCACCTGATTTGGCTCCCTATGACTTCTATCTGTTCAATCGAGTTAAAAAATCACTACGGAGAACGTGTTTCAGCAGCCGAGAGGAAGTAATGGAAAAATCGCAGGAAGCACTGATGGATATACCGAAAACCGAATATAAAAAATGTTTCGAGGATTGGATCAGACGCTGGCATAAGTGTGTTGCAGTCGATTGGGATTACTTTGAATGGGATAATACAGATTTAGATGAATAAAACTCCTTTTTGATCAAGGTTGTAATTACAAATTCGTCACTTGTATATTAAACAACAAAATGTACTGCATTATTTCATGCCTAAATTATTTTGTAATTATACAACATTGTTATTTATATTGGGTCTATAACTTTCGTGCGGTTTGCTAAGAGATGGCGTAACTTGTATTATTTCATTGTTATTATTCCATTGGAACATACGTTGGAAAGCTACTGCCATTGTACATCATTTCAGTATATGTCATTCATTTGAAGCGTAAACAACAATAATTTTTTTTTCACTCAAATTTGTCGAACTTTATGCCTGAAAAAGTTTTTTTGCGGGGAGTTCTTCTTCATTACTTTAATATGAAGAAAACTGCTGCCGAAAGTCATCGTATTTTGGTGGAAGTTTATGGTGAACATGTGCTAGCTGAGCGAACGTGCCAAAAGTGGTTTGCAGGATTTAAAAATGGTGATTTTGGCTTGGAAGATGATGAACGTCCTGGGCAGCCAAAAAAGTTAGAAGATGAAGAGCTGGAAGCATTACTCTATGAAGATTGTTACCAAATACAAGAAGAGCTCGCAGAATCTTTGGGTGTCACTCAAGCAGCCATTTTAAAATGTTTAAAAGCAGCTGGATATATTCAAAAGCAAGGAAATTGGGTTCCACATGAACTCAAGCCGAGAGACGTCGAAAGGCGGTTTTGCATGTCCGAAATTCTGCTGGAACGCCACAAAAGGGAGCCCTTTTTGCATCGAATTGTTACTGGTGATGAAAAAAGGATCCATTACGACAACCTCAAGCGCAAAAAATCATATGTGAAACCCGGCCAACCAGCCAAATCAACGGCAAAGCCGAATATCCATGGCGCGAAGGTAATGCTCTGTATTTGGTGGGATCAGATGGGTGTACTGTATTATGAGCTGCTAAAACCGGGTGAAACCATCAATGGAGAACGCTACCGAACACAATTAATCCGTTTGAAGAGAGCAGTAGCCGAAAAACGAACGGAATATGCGACCAGACACGAGGCAAAAACTTTCCATCATGACAACGCTCACCCAACGTTACTATTCCGGTTAAGAACTATTTGGAAAACAGCGGATTTGAAGTCTTACCCCACCAGATCTTGCCCCATCTGACTACCATTTGTTCCGGTCGATGCAGAACGCCCCCACAGAAATACGGTTCATATCAGACCGGAATATCAAAAATTGGCTTAATTCATTCTTGGCCACCAAGCCGGCGCAGTTCTTTTGGGATGGGATCCACAAATTGCCAGAAAGATGGGAAAAAGTCATAGCTTCAGATGGGCAATACTTTGAATAATACTATTGAACATATTTTTCTTAAATAAACGTTCAAATTTTGAAAAAAAAACCGCACGAATTAAATTACATAACCAATAGTATAAGTTTGCAATGAAATAAACAAAAGTAATAATAATAATAATAACCATATTTACCCGGCTGAAATAAAACCGGGGTAACGGAGGAAATCCGTCTTATATGCTAATAAGAAAAAGTTACTAGTGCTTGTTCAAAAAAAGACAACACAATCTGTCTTAGATGTGAAAAAGAAAATCACATGGCAAATAAATGCATAGCAACTAATCTGTATTGCAAAAATTGTAAGAGAACCGGTAATGCTACATCAGCCTGCATTAAATCGAGAGCAGTAAAAACACAAGTAACGTATAGGGATGCTAATACATAAGGAGCTATTAGAAGTGATGATAAAGATGACGACAAGTTCTTCGAATTAATACGAGGTGTGTTCAGGGAGTAAGGTGATTTAATTTTTTTTTTTATAAAAAAAATATTTATTTATTCATCAATATTAATGTTGTCTCCTTCAAAGTAATCCCTCTCAAATATAATACCCTTGTGCCAATGCTTTTTTCAATCCTCGAAGAACTTCTTGAGCCTTGAGCTCTTCCAGCGATGCCATTTATACTTCCATCTCCGTTCTTTCACAAGTCTGTTCAGTTTTGGAAACAGGAAAAAATCGCATGGGGCCAAATTCGGTAAATATGGTAGCTGAGCCATGATTGCTCAAGATGAATGATGAGGTGTATTATCGTGATGCAAAAGCCATGAATTGTTTTTCCACAATTCCGGATTTTTTTTTGTGTTGTTTCTCGCAAAAACTCTAGGAGAAATCAACAATGGGAAGGATGTAATCTTAATGGGTAATATGAATATCAACATTCGACTCCCAATTGAATGATGAAGAAGAATTATGAAGAAGTGTTAGCGGTTCACGGAATAACTCTTATGAATTAATAAAAATACGGATAATCAAATACCATATACTCGGCAGTCGTGGAACGTACCTAGTCCTGCCATAAGTTCTGTTACAAATATAAAACGCCTTAAAAAAAAAACAGTAAATATATTGTATTCAAAATTGTTTCATTTATTAGACCACAATATTGATTATTTAAAAAATTGGATTCATTCGAAATGACTGCCTTTTACTTTAACACAAGCTCTCAAACGATGTGACCATTGAGCTATAGCGACACGTACGGTTTCCATGGAAATCGTGGACGCTGCTTTGTTAAGTACTATTTTAAGGCTTTCAAAAGTTCTGTCTTACAGGTCATGTTCTCTAATTCTGACCACAAACCATAATCCAGTGGATTAAGATCTGGATTCCTCGACGGCCAATCGTCTGCTGCAATAAAGCCAGGAATATCGACTCTGGGCCACTCTTCCTTTTGGAAGATCCATCTGCATCCATTGAAAAGGGTATTGGTCAAACCCTTTACAGTACCTTCTAGCACATCTTCTTGGTTAAACTTTGCACCAGTTTTTATGCATTTTTCACAGAAATGGAGGGATGTGACACTATGGTGAGATACCCCCCACCAAATCATTACGGAAGCGGGATGATGTCCACGTTGAAACCTTGGAGCAACTTTCTTAGATGAAATGGCATAAATTTAGTCAATTGAAAATATCTTCGACGGCAACAATTTTTTCATTCGTAAACAGAATGTTCTCATGGCCATTGTCCGCGTGCCACTGCAAAAGTCGCTTGCATCTTTCCAGCTTAAATTTTTTTTAATTGAAGAGTTAGAGATGATCCGTGGATCGACGATAGGCTTTCATATGCCGATTATCCTAAATCAGCCTAGACATTTATCTGGATGATATATCCAATTCCTTGGATATGATCTTCTGCTTCATAGGGGGAAGCACTTCTTGGCCTGTTCTCTACTCCAGATAATTCGCCAAAGTGAGAAATAGCCCGATAAACGAATATTCTCGAAATTCCGAGTGGTTTTAGCAACTCAAAAATTTGGTCAAAAATCTTTCTGCACTTATGCAACGCTATTACCCCGACTCGATTCTCTTTAACGCCCCATTCCATGTTAATAGTTTGCCAACTGAAATTCAAGTCGTTTGGCTTTAATTCTTGCACAAGTTGAATTTTGTACTCTTTTAGGTCGAGATCCTCACGTAAAATAAACCAAGTTGTCGAGTACGTCAAGGCAAACTGCTGAGAACGAAGACAAATCGATTCGTCACGGTCTTCGCGTACACTCTCATCTACAGACCACATAGTGTGGTCTAACCGGTCGAGTATCATCCACTAATGTAAACTGGGACTCAAATTTGCGAATGGTATTGGCAATAGTGGTTTCAGTAGGTCGATTATGTATTATGTCGATTATAAGGTCTTCGAATCGCACGAAAAACATTTCTCACAGAAAGCTGATTTTCGTAATACAGCTGAACAATTTGAAGACGCTGTTGTGGTGTTAGTCTCTTTAAGATATTTTGCCGGACGATACTGAACAAAAATGATAAAGCAGTTTGATAGGAGTCACGAGTAATCTGTCAAAAAAATCTTATTGAAAATCAAACCTTACGATGAATCACCCCTTATTAGCAGGAAAAAAGTGAATGAACTGGTTCGTGAAACAGATTGGGAGACACTACTAAGTGAAACTGATGTTGACTGTTTGTATGAAAAGTTTGCAACTAAAGTGCATGATATATATAGTAACTCATATGTTTAGAAAAGTCCTCAAATTAAATATAAACATAACCCTAGGATGTCAGCAGAATTACTTAGTGAATGTATAGGGTTTTCCAATAGGGACTTGACAACTTTGAATTTAATTTGTGAACGCACTCTTTCACTTATAATCAAACTGTCACTGTCAATTTATTCAGCAGGCTCAACATTTTCATTATGGTAAAGTACACTAACGAGCAACGTCTGCAAGTTATAAAAATTTTCTACAGATATTCGGAGTCGGTGACTGCAACTTTAAGAGCGTTAACTCTAATTTTCGGTCGTAATTCTCGCCCTAGTAGACAGGCAATAACAAGTTTAGTGTAAAAATTTGAGTCCACATATTCGTTGTGTGATGTTATCGTGTCAGTGAGACAACAGGTTGGTCGAAGTGTTGAAAATATCGCTGCCGTTCAGACGTCCGTAGCAAACGATCCAAATCAGTCAATTCCACGGCGTTCTCAAGGATTGGGCATCGATCAGACCACATTATGGCATATTTTGCGTAAGGATCTTGGTTTACACCCATACAAGATCAAGCAGACTCAAGAATTGAAGCCGATGGACCATTTGAAGCGACGTACGTTCTCCGATTGGGTTCTGGAGAAGATGCGCCAAGACGAAGCTCATTTTTGGCTCAATGGGTTCGTCAATAAGCAAAATATGCTTTATTGGTCGGGTGAAAACCCACATGTGCTTAATGAATCACCACTTTATCTACAAAAAATAACTGTTTGGTGCGGTTTGCATGCCGGCGGCGTTATTGGGCCATATTTTTTCGTCGACGATAACGATCATCACCTGACTGTGAATGGTTAGCTTTATCCCGCCATGATCACCGATTATTTTTGGAACGAATTGGAAGATATGGACTTGGACGACATGTGGTTTCAACAGGATGGTGCCACAAGCCACACAGCACACGCTACAATCGATTTATTGAAGGGTAAGTATGGTGTTATCTCAAGGCATGGGCTATTTTCTGTGGGGCTACGTTAAGTCATTGGTTTATGCCAAAACGCCGACGGCGAAGAGCTCAGAGCCAACATTGAACGCGAAATAGTGGCCGTTTCGGCCGAAATGTGTGGCCGAGTCGTTTGGGTCCAAGGAATCTACCGCTGCAAACGTGCCCGCGGTGGCCATATGAACGAAGTCGAGTTCTATTCATAAATGTTTTGATTGTACTTCAAGCCAATAATAAAGTTTTTGAAATATCTCAAATGGTTTGCCTTTTATTGAAAAAAAATGTTGACAAGTCATTATTAGAAAACCCTATAAAAATCGGAATGAGCTCTACCGAAAGTGGAAGAACAATAAGTCAAGTAAAGCTTATGAAACCGGGTATAAAAGGTTTGCAATACATTAAGTAAAAAAATGACGAATGAAATCTAGCAAAACTAGTGAAAGACACCTTGGAAATCCTTCTGCATCCGCCTTACTCCCCAGACTTGGCACCATCTAACTATCATCTCTTCACATTAATGAGGCACGCACTTGCAGAGCAGCATTTCAGCGATTTCGGGGAAGTTGGAAAATGGCTAGACGAATGATTTGCCGCAAAAGACAAGCAGTTTTTCTGGCGTGCTATTCATAAATTACCTGCAATATGGGCAAAATGAAAAAATCTTATGCCTACACCTGGTATATTGCTCTGACCTTATTTCTCGAATTGCAGGTAATTGTTTGACGACGTTTAATTTAGTGAAGTACCTGTTTTATTTTGGAATGGCTTGATGTGGCACTTAAACCCTCAAGAAATGTCCTCATGTGAATGCCCTCTGCAAGGCTCCTAGTTTATGTCGTCACAAAGCATTGTCTTATCATGTCAACAATACTCAGCTAGAGTATGTTATAAATGTTAATTAGCTGCAGAAGCAGCAAATCAGTAAATATGTGTTTATGATTTATATGTATTTCATTTATTTCCCTGTAATGCAACTCCTGGCACTTTGACCCTCAAATCTTCAATTTCAAAGATCAAAGATTTGGGATCACAAAATTTTATAATCGTCATACATAAATCATTTCAACACAAATTCAGTGTCAATGTGTGGGCAGGTGTACATGCTAATCGGTTCCTTCAAACTACTACTTTGACTGAATTCCACAAACTAGCTATCTGGGCTTTTTGCGAAATGATTTAACATTGGAGGACATTCCACTGATTCAACTAGCTTCATCATCCAGCCCACTATGGTGGTGAGATTAAGAATTGGCTAGATGAAGAGAACGACAATCATTGAATAGGAAGAAGTGGACCAGTTCACTGACCTGCAAGACCAATATGAACTTATGACCTTACAATATTGGATTTTTTTTTTGTATAGGGAAAAATTAAAGAACTTGTTTATTTAACCGAAATAGGAATTTAAAGGGAATTGGAAGAGCGTATTCTTGAAGGGTCATCAAAAGTGAGATAGCAATTAGCATCAATAAACATTCGCAGTGAAATCCAAAAACGGGCTCCAGCATGCATACAAAACCAAGAGCACTTTAAGCATCTGTTGTAACTGTTTTAGTACGCACATAAAATTAATACTATCCGAAACCACATAAAATCGTACATAAAAACCTACTGCAGGTTTTCTCAAGTTTCAGAAAATTTATGAGTTTTTCTGCAAACTTGTTGATAATTTTTTTTTTACTATTATTACGTTAGTAAAACGTTATGTTTATTACGCATTTTCTGGAGAAAAGTAAGTTCAAAGTAAAAAATTAGCCTGGGCAACAAAAATGGGTTAGAAATGGAATATCCGAAGATTCAAGCAAGATATCAACTTTAGTTCAACGCAGTTAGAAAGGCTAGTATTTCTTCTTAAAATAAAGTTAACATGGGTCACGGTACATCAAAGTAAGCCTTTTCATAAATCCTCGATGATGTCAAAAATGGAAAACTTCCTATTGGAATGCATTGAACAGGCAATTATGTATTATCAGGCTTAGAGTGTAACACCTACAGTAAGTCGACGAGCTAAACCTGACTCTACCCGTCAGGAATTTGCATTCTCAATGTCAACATATTGGGTTATTCATCGTGAGGTTTGATTTTAAATAGGCTTTTTCTAATTGGTATCGTTTGACTAAATATCATGAAGAGACTTACACCAAAACAGCGTCTCCAAATTGTTCAGCTGTATTACGAAAATCAGCGTTCTGTGAGAAATGTTTTTCGTGCGATTCGAAGACCTTATAATTGACATAATACATAATCGACCTACTGAAACCAATATTGCCAATACCATTCGCAAATTTGAGTCCCAGTTTACATTAGTGGATGATACTTGATCGGTTAGACCACATCAAGCACGTAGTGAAGAGACTATACAGAGACACTACAGCTGTAGCTGAGAGTGTATACGAAGATCGTGACGAATTGATTTTCGTCGTTCTTAGCAGCTTGGCTTGGCGTATTTTACTTGAAGATCTCAGCCTATAAGCGTACAAAATTCAACTTCTGCAAGAATTGAAGCCAGGCGACTTGAATTTGCGTCATATTTTCAGTGAATGTGCTCTGGAAAAATTTAATGAAAACCCGGTGTTTTATCGTGAAATTTTGTTTACTATAGTGATGAAGGCCATTTCTGGATCAATCGTTACGTTAGTAAAACAAAATTGCCGTATTTGTGCTGATAAGCAACTCGAAGAGTACCAAGATCTACTATTACATCCATTAAAAACAACGGTATGGTGTGGTTTATGGGCTGGTGGAATCATTGATCTATATTTCTGGCAAATCAGAATGTTACCGTCAATGTTAACCATTATCGCGCCATGTTAACGGACTATGTGCTTCCTGAAATTCAAGCACATGATCTCGGTGAGCTCTGGTTTCAACAAGACGGCGCTACAATCTATTCAGCGCGTGAAAAAATGGACTTGTTGAGAAATCCTTTTGGTGAGCACTTAATTTCACGTTTGGCTACAGTAAATTAACCGCCTAGATCGTGCGATATCACACCTTTGGACTATTTTATCTGAGGATATGTAAAATCTCAGGTCTTCAGGAATAAGCCAGCTACGATTGACGCTTTGGGAGCCAACATAACTCGTGTTATCCGCGAAATACCAGTTGTTATGCTCAAACAAGTCGCCCGAAATTGGACCTTCCGAATGGACTACCTGAGACTTAGTTCTGGCCAATATTTACAAAACATAACTTCCATAAAATAAATGCCTTGAATTGTTCTTTTAACTGATGATAAAAATTGTAAGTTTAATTTCAAATTTATGTATTTTATTTTACATTATAAATCAAACCTTACGATGAATCACTCTATAACATATGGAAAGAACCGCGATATTGGTGTTCAACTTGCGAAGTTATAATATGCATTGTGCCATGCTTTGCTCAATAACAGCGACTAAGAGTGAGAAGTTGATTTTTCATGTTTTTTTCTTCATATGAAAAATATTTTTGTTAATTTAGCTAAAACATATATGTGACCATTGAAATAAAAAAATCTAAAAGTCATTTCTATGTACACTACGTACACGAGAGCCGTTTCTGATGTGATTATGTAGTAACCAAAAAGGATACATGCAAATGCAAACAGAATTAAAGATATACTTACAAATTTATTCCGTCAAATCCGGCCCCCAGACCGACATGATCGATGCCAGCTACTTGCTTGATGTGATTTATGTGCGCTGCAACGTACCATATTTTCGAATTTCGTTGTTGTTTGAGTAACATTTGTGGTAGCCACGTTGTTTGTATATTAAGACAAATGTCGTGTTGGTAATTTGGTGAAATTTTCGCGTAGGTTGACCACAATTACGAGTTACGGGCATATACGTACACATACGAAGTTAAGTATGATGTTCCAAGTTAACAGCATTGTTCATGATGAAATCATCCGCGGAAAATTCAAGGCAATTTGGTGAAAATTTTTATGTGAACCAGTAGCATCAGCGCCATTTCGTCGGACAAGGAAAACCGAGAATAAAAACGAAAATGAAAATGAAAATGAAAATAAGCAAGAGCATGTCTAATATTTCAGGGGACATTAATCCTCGGAGGTTGATACATATAATTTGTATGTAGGTGGAGGAAAAGGTACTCACCGACGGCGTCATGCACAGTTGAGTTTTCACTGCATGAGAGAAACTTCGAATAAAAGTTCACCATGACCATGCCGCCGTTTTTTGCCAGCGACTGAAGGATATCATCCTGAACGTTGCGACTGGAATTGCACAGTTCGTATGCTGATGAATGGGAAAATATCACAGGAGCTTCACTGGTTTCGAGTGCGTCACGCATCGTGCCGACCGAGACATGGGAAAGGTCGACCATCATGCCAAGTCGATTCATTTCGCGTATGATTGTCTGAAAAGGAAAATTCAAAAAAGTTACTTTTAGCATAAAAAGCAAAGATACATATATTAGAAGCAAAAAATTAAGTCAATCAATATGTTGGAGGAATTGTATTACTTTGAGATAGTGGCATTTTGCTGACAAAATTAGAAGTAGTCTAGAAAATTATCGCATCCTTGTTATGTTAGATGTCAATCCGAGGTGCGTAGGAAGAGAGAGAGTTGGTATCTATGATATGTCCGCCTTTGTATAATTTAATAGGGACCATTTCATCCTTAAGTAATGTTTAATGTCCAACGTATATTGCCAATCGATTGAGATCTGATCAATCTATACAATCTTATTTGATTTGGGGTGGAAAAGGATTACAAAGGAATTTTCCATTCAATTATTCATGTTAATCCACGGCATACCCTTGCTTCATGATGGTAGCAATTAACTGCTAAGATTTGGATACATTAACAGATATACTATATATGTAGGGCTTGATTAAGTGACACTACGAGTAGCTTGAAAAGGGAATAATGTAATGTTAGCCCTTTGAAAAGACTTTAAACAGTTGCTGCATAAAGTTCCTAATTCTAATTCTATTCCTTAAATGAGTAAAATTTATATTTCAAATGCGTTGAATTGACATATTCAATAGTTTGAAAATGAATCTTTGATACTAGGGACGTTCCAAATACCGATCCACGAGCTGTCATAAATGCGCAAAAGTTTGGATGCCACCTCTAGGCCATGTAAATAAGTTATCATGAGTTCGGAAGAGTCACACTCTAAATGGCCATGGAATGGTAGAAAACTATTTAGGATGACCGAATGAAATTCCATCGATAAGAAGTGCACAAAGTGTTTTGATTTTGTTTAGAGAGGTCGAAAAGTATTGTTTTAGTTTGCTGGCAACTTCTAGAGTGATGCAATCTGCAGTTATTCTCATATGAAACGAAACAACGCAGATTTGGGTTCTGTAAAACTCTCCTTTGAGACTTACTTAGCAAGTTCATCGGTGATTTCATTTCCCGTGATCCTATTGTGAATTAGAACCTAGACAGTGAAATTGGCCTCCCGACTGCATTCAGTGAAATCTTGCATGTTGAAACTAACTTAAAGGTGGTTAAGTTGGTTTATCCAGGCTCTAAGCACAGTTTAGTTGTCGTAACAAATGCATATACTTGCCCCCTCCCCGCCAACAAGTGCACAAGTATTGGGAAATACAATTCTTGAGTCTTTCAGGGCGTCTAAGTTGTCAAGAATGGTGTGCTGGTTCTTTAATAAGACCTTGTCCGGTTTAGTCTGGCGTATTTGGGGCATAGCCGGTAAGAATTTTTGAGACTAAGTCAGGGTCTAGGAAAAGTAATGGTGGCAGATGAGCCCTTAGTGGACCGCAGCGCTTACATACCTGAACGGGCGACTAGCTTCGGTATAACCGACCTCTCGTCCTAATGGTTTCTCCAGGTTGCCACAACCGCCAGGTTAACTACCTGGCCATGGAAAATATCCAGCTATGAAACAATAATATGCCTCGTGTACGGACGGATCTACTATTTAAACTGATCTACTAGAAACGAAATAGGGACAACAAATTTTAGTACCCTAAGTAGGCCACTTGTAGCCGAAAAACTAGCGCAGCACCGCAATGAAATAAAATACGGTGGAATGAGCCGGACAAAAAGAGGATAAAGAATTGCGACATATATTACTGTTTTTGTTATCGACGGCAAAAGCAGTGCTTATTGGAATTCGGATTCGTTGTTTGGGACAGAAATTTTGTGTTTCTGGCATATTGACGAGAGTCTTTTAACAATCCGTATTAAAGCTAAATTTTCCAACATTAGCCTTATATGCGTATACGCCAGGTTATACGAGCTCTTGGACATTACTTACCGGTAGTGCCCTAAATATGACATTAAAAATGTCTTCGGCGGCTTTAATGCAAAGCTAGGAAGAGAGAGCATCTTTGTTAGTACTGTACTAATTAACCCCGCAGTACTTGCGGCGGGACAAGACATTATCGTAGCTAGCACGCGGTTTGGAGATCTCCTGTTGAATCAATCGTCAAGCAGATTGACCACATTGAGATACATTCGGCCACCACAACGAAACCCTTGGTTTGACGACGAGTGCCAGTCGGCACATGCAGATAAGCAAGTATGTTTAACATCATTCTAGAAAAATAGTGCAAAACAACTAATTGCATAGGCCGATAATATTGAAATAATCGGAAGAAAGCAGCGTGATGTCAGTGGCGCTTTCGCGAGTATTGTGGCGGAAATGAGGGCAAAATCAAGTATATGCTGTCAACAAGATAGAATACCAAACTACCACGTCTCGGACTGAACATCACCCTCGACAGGCATTACTAGGTAGATAACGACAAGAGCGCTGAAGTAAAACGACGGATAACTCTTGCCAATCGCTGCTTTTTTGGGCTTTCTCCCGAACAACAAAAGTAACCCTATATATAAGACTTTAATAATCCCAGTTATGTTCTATTGCGCACAGGCATGGACTTTATCAAAAATGGATAAGGATGCTTTTGGCTGCTTTGACAGGAAAATTCTTCGTGAGGAAGAGATGCAACGATGAAGTAATGTGGCTGAGTCATGTAGAGCGGATGAACATCAGTGCTTCAATCTGCTCCGGTATTTGAATCCGCCCACAATGTATAGCGGAGTAGAGGAAGACTACGACTCAGGTGGCGCTCGCAAGTGAAAGGGTACCTTAACCAAATTAGCGTGCGAAACTGTACGTAGCTAACTACAGATCGAGCTGGTTGGAGACGCTATTTGGATGAGGCCCAGGTCTACCGCAGACTGTAGCGCCACCCTAAGTAAGTAAGTAAGATATGTTGATCCATCTATGTACTCAATCTTAAAGAGGGGGCAACCAAGTGTAAAATCAACTCCCATAAGAAGAGTAAATGCCTAAAAATGAGGGTGACTCACCTCTCATCTTGCGTATGGATAAAGTTTGTATAGAGCATCTGTTTTACTCATGTTCTATTATGAATGCATGTCGAATCTTCATGGGTGGCTCAAAAGTTAATCTAGTCTCAACTCTTTGTTAGACAAACATCTTTTGCCTTCTAACTGCTGTCATCATAATCAAGATGGTCATGATGCCAGATGGTAATGGTGTATCTGCAGTAACAGTCATCCATTGTCTTGCACTTGGGAATTCAAAGCTTCTCTGAATATAGTTAGAAAATTAAATTGAAATTGGTCTCAGTCCTAGGTTACAATAGGTTCATGCTAAATGAAAAAAACTATGTTTTTGCTAGCTAAAGCTCAGAGTAGGAATTACCAGTACCTAAACAAGCATTCGAACTGCCTGCGTCTTAGACTAAGCTGCAAGAAACATAGATATGTGAGAAAGTTGTCTAATGTTGTCACATATGTAAGAGTTGCAGCACCTCTGGGTAAAGTGTATCGAGTTGAAAGGGGATTACATTGAAAAATATATTGTCAAACACTAAAAAAGTTGCGCTGTCATTTCTAATCCGGGTATTTATCAAACAGCTCTCGTATATTTATCATACAAACCATTGGACATGCATAACAAATGCATAACGTTTTAAAACTGAAGGCGGACATTTCCAGTGTTATATCATAGATATACCAACGATCTGAAGCTCAAATATTTTATCCGACAATTTAAACCCTGATACTCGTGTTTTCACAAATCCCTTATTCAATTCGCCGATATTTGCGCGTAGTGATACTCCTATACTTAGAAGAACAGAAGGTGTTTTGGTCTATGTGAACTGCTGCTGATGAGTTGTCTGGAATTCAATGCAATTGAAGGAAGTAGTGCCAGTAGATTTACTGAAAAAGAGATAATATTTCTCAAATATTTTGGAACAGTAATGATGGTAATAGTTTCACTTTTGAAGAGAGTTACTCCGACACCGCAGTAAATGATAAAGTGTTTTTGAGAGCTATTTTATGCCCCTGATATGCAGTGACTGGAGGATAGTAGCACATAAAATGCATATGGTCGGACTAAAGCATGCTTAACGACTTCAATCGCAGCGTGTTCTGTCCAACCCGTAAAAAAGGAATTCTAAAAAAGCCTTTAGCTTTTTCGAAAGGGGATATCTATTTTTATTTCATGTTTCTAAACGTGGCCTAGAAGTGGAGCACTGTAATGACCTACGAATATGTCACATGCTAAGGCTTATAGTTCCTTATGGTAGTCTTACTAAGGTTGTTTTCGCATACCTTGACGTATCTCTCATGCTTACGATTTTTAGAGCAGCACAAGGAATATGCAGATGCATACTTTCTAATTGAACTCCGTGTACAGGGAATTGTCTAAGCTACGGAGTAATGGAGGAAAGGTGATTGCTCATATTATTTCTAGTGCGGTGTAGGAAAAATGTTTTCGTGAGTGGTGAACACTTCTGTGCTGTCAAACGATCAAACGCTTTTTGTTGAGCAAATTGACGAATTGAGTTTGAAAAATAAGTGGTTCTTCATAACGGGATGAAAGAGCAGAGTAGTTACTGATGCTGATCTACTGAGCTTAGTCGATCAGGATTTCCAAGAATAGGTCAGGCTCTTGAAAAAAAAGAAAATGATGGAAGGTCAACTACAGCGCTCACATCATCGAAGTGGATTACTGGATTGTGCCATCGCGATTGCTACAAAAAAAAAAAAAAAAATAAAAAAAATAAAAAATAGCTATAGCTAGCTTCCTAATATAAAATCACGACTTGGAACGTCTATGGCCGATAGGTGTATGTTCCCATGGAACGTACATACGTCCATGGTGAGGCTCACAAATTTAAATCTGTCCTTTCGCGTAACAAGTCAGACATTACCCAGATACGATTGAAAGGATCAGATATAAAATAATTGTGACATTTTTGGAATTCTCGGAAAAGCCTGCAATTTCATCAAGCAGATTGATATTAAGCCGGTAAGCTATCCCTTGCCAGTAATCCAGATCAAGGCAACATTCCAAAACCTCAACATAAAATATGCACATGCCTGTACCAATAACGCTAAAGACTTTGCCAATGAGGAGTTCTATGACATCCTGGAGGGAGCGCCTTCAATGCGAAAATCGAGTAGGTAAGAAAAATAACATATTTTCAGCAGGTTAGTTGGAAACCCCAGTTTCAACGGCACGACAACAGATGACTTCTTCCGGTTAATTGATTTTGCAGCTCATAATATGGTGATTAGTAGCATTATGTGTCCAAGACAAGATGGTGCAGCCGCTCACCAAATGATCACGTGATAATAGATGCGAGATACGCATACAAAATTCTGAATGTGCAAACACCGGGTTGACTCTCCTACCATTCAACGATGAAAGCGTTAACACAACTGGAATAGCCAGAGCCTACAGAGAGCAACTGTGCAAGAGAACCCACATCATGCATTCACCATAAACAAACGACAAAAATGTGTGGAACCAGTATCGAGACATCATAATCATCATCATCACCTTTGCCTACCAGCCACCACAGAAAAAGAGTCTTTGATATGTTGATGAGTATGAGTGGCAGAAGAAGGAGAGGAAACAAAATCCTGCATTAAAAAATGAGCCTATTCAAGGTTTTCGAAGAGTCTCGCGATAGGAACAATATTTGGATGTTTTTGAGGACAGCTAAGCAACTAGCAGCTGGCTTCAAATCCGTCACGCATGCTGTTCGAAGCACTAAAGAAAATCTAGTCACCGAAACGCAGGAAATAACATAGTAAATGTATTTAGGCACAGCTTAAAGCAGTTTTTTAATAGGTATCAGGTAGGGGGATTGAAAGGGCAATAAGTAAACCTGCTTTCAGTTAATGAAGTAGTTCTACAAGACGTTAGCTGATTGATGCAGGTCTACCGCCGTACGCTAAAAAGCACGCGGTGAAGTACGCAATTTAGAAATAGTTCCTCCAAACGTGTACCGGATTTCGGCAAGGAGATGCACTGTCATATGATGTCTTCAATCTACTGCTGAAATAGGTACTGCGCAAAGTTAGTGGTAACACGGAGGGTAGTTGAACAAATCTGTCCAGGTATTGAGATACACAGACACAGGTATTATCGGACGCACCAAGCGCGCCGCTATAGTGGTTTTCACAGCGAAATGACTTGGTTTTGAAGTGACCGCGGACAAAATCACATACATGTTGTCAACAAAAAAAAAAAAGCACCTGTCCACCCCTTACTACAATACAAAACGTCATTAATGACCGAAGCAACTCTTTAGTGGTTAAGGAGTTTACCTACCCTGGAGTAAACTTCAACTCCACGAATGATGGTGGAAATTCGGCGAAAACTTAGCTTTACAAAACATCAATTCTGCCTGTTCTAATATATGGAACAGAATAAACAGGAGGGAAGCAGAGCAACAGTTTCGAGAGAAAAATTCTTCGCCGAATATTTGATCCCGTTTGCAAGGAGGTTGAATGCAGGTTAAGATACAACCGCGACATATGTATATGGCCTGTGTCAAGATGTGAATTCATGTCTAGGAAGCCAAAATACTTGGACTACACTGGCTCCACCACATAAAGAGAAAGAACAATAATGCCGTAGCAAAGATGACTTAAAGCTGTCAAAGAAAGCCCAACCTCTATTTTAGGGATCAAACTATCGCTAGAGCCCTTGGTCTGGAGAACTGGAAATAGCGTTGCTTGTGATCAAAAAGAATTAAAGATTGCCGTGTTTCAGGTAGAAACTTTTCGTTGATCGGGAGCCCCTTAAGTTAGTAAGAACAACTGATTCCAGCAAGATGGCACAACTGAATAAACACGATTGGTAATCGACACTTCTCAGCAAGAGTTTCCTGGCCGATTAGTGTGTCTTGTTTCTGAGATTTTTACTGGACACACATTGCTCAATTTGACAGTTCTAAGCCTCACGCAAATATTTAAACAATCGACATAACTTATGATTCCTCAAGAGAAATACTCACCAAAAGATTTGAGTAAAGATATAGAAAATACTGTGCCAAAATATGCACCAAATCTTGCTACAAAGGCGCTGTGTACTTATCTGCTATATGGAAATAGGTGTGATTGTGAAATAAAATTATACCCAAATCTTTTTCTACTCATATGGCCGCACTGAAGATCTAGAGTTCCTTGTACCTATCCTATCGAATCAAAAAGCCAAATTAAAGAAGAGATATTTGTATGTATTTATCGTATATATTTATTTCTCTGTCTGATTTAATTGTGTAAATTCACATATTTTCTGGTTTTCCGGCTTCCCCAAAACAATTGCCGAAAACTCGCACATTTCCATCCTCACCAACAGTCCACTTGGCGGTGTCATAATCGATATTTTCCGCAATAATGAACTCTTTCCCCCATGCCATGTCGTGATGGCTTCAACTGCGATAATCATATCCACACTCAATTGTTTAAAATTATTTATAAATTAAATTTAGCGATAAATGAATTCTGATTGACAAACTATACAAATTGTTGGTTCAATAGACCGGATATCCGTCGTAAACCGAATGTAAATTTAACGGTAAGCTGACTCTCGTAAGCAACAACCGGTGTTGTCGCGCAATTCAATTATTGATTATGAAATATGTAATTCCAAAACCAGATGGTAATTACTTAATAATAATCGTAAAAGTGCCTTCGTAAATTAACTTGAACAATTCGAATTTTCGAATAATGTGCTGCAGGACTGATTTAACCGATAGGAGATATCCGCTCTGTGTGTAATATTTTGTGCCTTTGTTTCAACGTGTCAAGTAGGGCTGATAATTAAAATTAACTAGAGAAAGGCAACTATGGATAGGCTCTCTACAAGTTGACTACGTAATTGACTGCATAATCCAGGTAAGACAACGTGGTTTCTTCCTATTGATAGATTCATTTGCATTGCTTTTGAGAGGATATTCTGTGCAAGAAGTTGAAGGAGCGCTAGAAGAGGCTCAATCTAGGAGGGCTGTTGGATGAGTACCCGAATCGGAAGACAGGTGGCGTTACTGAGCCAAAATGATTGTACCATAATTTAATATAACCTCTTTTATAGAAGTTCGCCTGTCGCCTGGTGACAATCCGACGCTTAGTTTTGTGTTGACACCGATTTTAAAACATCATGTTAGCGTTTTTTACGACCATGGAAATCGTGCTCCGATTCTTGTTTTTGAGTGGCAAAACCTGCGAGGAAATCAATCCCATTCTCGATGGTGTGTATGGGATCCATTCACCTTCCCGTACAACTCTTTACCATTGGTTTGCAGAGTTTCGCGATGGCCGCAAGTTGGTCTTTGATGAACTGCGTTCAGGTGGCCCAAAAGCGGTTACCACCGAGGCAACCATGGACAAAATCCATGATCCCGTATTGGTGAACCGCCGAGTGAAAATTCGCCAGTTGACTGAGATAGGGGGCATCTCAACTTAACGCCATATCATGCAAGGGATTTTGGGTATGAGAAAGTTGTCCGCGCGATGGGTGCCGCTTTTGCTCACACCAGAGAATAAGCGCAACCGTGAGACAACCTCAAAGACCTTCTTGGTGCTGTTTAATCGAAATGCGGAGGAGTTTCTGCTTCATTTCGTGACCATCGATTAGTCATGGATTCTTTGGTACACACCAGACACCAAAAAACAATCGAAACAATGGGTTTTACCCGCCGAACGTGCTTCCAAAGAAGGCGAAGACCGTGCCTTTTTTTTTATAATCACACGCGCGCACCAAGGGGATATGAATACCCTTTTAGTGGTTTTCTCCAGGGCGCGGGCGGGTGATGTAGTAATTTGAAACTCAGGTGTATTTTCAACAGAGGTGGTTGTCAAACTGGACAGGACGAGCAAGTGCATCCTCAACCAATGGGTCTCAGTACGTGCTAGTTGTTAGTTCGTTACATTTAGCCCAGCCAGCAACCACTACAACATCAGTGTTATGCCTTCATGTCAGAGTAGACGCCTACAGGATTCTCATATAACTACATGCAAGTTTTACGAAAAGACTTTTTCAGAGAATTGCCTCGCACGGGATTTGAACCCGCGACACTCTGCTTGAATAGTGAATGCTTATAGCACTACACCACGGCCACCCCTGTGGCCTTCGGCCTGAAAGGTGATCCACGTTTATTATTTGGGAAAGGGAAAAAATAACAAAGGCATTCTACGTCGATTTATTGGCCTGATTCAACGGCGAAGAAAAAAGTGCTCTTCCAGCACGATAACGCACCGGCTCACAGCTCCGCAGTCGCCATCTTCTGTATTCTCCGACCTTAAAAGATCGCTCGTCGAAAAAAAAGCCGGGTCAAACAAGAAAATCATCGCTGCTGCGGAGGAGTATTTTGTAGGCCAACGAAGGGGTTAAAAAAGTTGCAACAGCACTGGGGAAAGTGTATCAAGTTCAAAGGTTATATATTGAAAAATAAATTGTCAAAACCTAAAAAAGTTGCATTGACATTTCTAGTCCGGGTATTTATCAAACAGACCTCATGAATGTAGCGGAAAAATGCACCTTCAAGAAAATCCCGAAACGCCAAAGCAGATAAGACCGGTTACCTACAAGGGTACCGCTATTCAGAGAGATGAACACTGTGTGAGTCAACACTGGGAGTTACTTAAAGCGAATATTGTTTGCATTTAAGCATATGGCTGCGATATTAAAAATGGAACTTTTAGGATTCACCAAATTGTCTTCTGGATTTTTCGGCAACTCAGGGAAACAGGGGATGTGATAATTAGATTCTGACCTCCCCTTCCTCTTCTTAAGCCACTGAAATGTTTATTAGGCTGAGGTTATTTTATAGTTATCAAGGAAGCTTTCTGTTGGCTGAAGTGGAATATAATGTCGGCCAAAGATATCTGCACTACACTACACTAACAGTCAGGCAGCTTTTATGTCGCTGGAATCAGTCACTTTTGTATCAAGACCCGTTGTCAATTACCGCGCATATCTTAGTGAGGTTACGGAGCGGTTAAATATTCAGCTGTTAGGTGCCAGGCCACTATGACGTTCCAGAAAACTGGAGCAGATGAACTTAGTAAGCATGGTACAGCACTGCAAATTTCACAAAATATGAGATCTTTGCACATGGCGCTGGCTGAATCATAATTCCACGGGATACGATTGATAAGACGAACAGCAGGTGGGAGCAGTGAGTCATGTTAGTAGGCTTGGGCAGATTTGACCTAATTTATCAGTAACCTCATAGGTGTCATTACTGGACACTGTCTAATCAGAAGGCTTAGCATCTTCTAGAATGACTTTGTTAGAAGCTATATGGAAGAGGAAGAAGAGAAAACTTCTATACACCGTCCTTTTTGTATTGTGTTCAAAATACCGATTACAACTGGTAGGTATAGAATTCCTTGAATGGAGTCAGACAGCGAATCAAACTCTGTAAGTAAGAAGTTGTGGATAATTTGCCTACAGAGATGGAATTCTATTCACACGATGTCGAAAACGAATTGCATTGTCGTCTTAGTATGTACTCTCCTTATATGTAAACCCATCTTGTGGCAAGAAGTGCTTCTACATTTTCACCCTCCAAGTAAATATAAAAAATTCAACTTCAATAAAATCCAAAGAAATTTTTCAGAAATATGATTGTAGAACAAAAACGGAGCTCACATAAGCTATTGTAATTTAACTTTAATTAAATTTTCCTTGTCCATCACAAACACTCTTAGCAATCCGAAAGCACAATAAACTTTTTTCTCAATTAAATTAAAAGAAAAGACAGTTCTCACCAGTCTACCGGTTCTAAATGAAATTTAAACAAAAAGCGGAACTTAATTGGCCTTAAATGAAAATGTATCCATAGGGCATAATAATGCGTGGAACAGTGGAACTACGATACCACGGCATAAACCTTCCCACACGGACATAGCTAAAACAACGAAACTCACACAAATTTCAACGTAATTTTCCAAAACTGAACATCAAGCACTAGAGCACGCAATTTTCTTCGTTCATTTGAAGAATTTTCCTCACAAAAACGATGCCCTGATGGGTCTACACAAATAGGAATCTATGTTTAGCGGAAGTGGAATGAAACACTCACTTAGGCATGGAGGGCCATTCGAGTGCATAATCTCAAGGGAGCAAAGTTGAAAAATTTGAATTTATCTAGTTCGTTTGCGTTGATTAAATAGTAAAGGCAAAAAAAAAAAAAAAAAAAAACGAGAAGTGGAGATGGCTTCCTTCCCAGCAAACTAAATACAATAACAGTGATTTGAGGGTGCAGTTTGGTTAGATACAGATAGTTTGGGTTTCATTTGGCTGGGATAGGTTTATGATGAATTTACGAAAATAGAATTGTGGATGGGTACATATTTAATCAATTTTGTTTAAAGTTGAATATTAAGTGAGTCCTTATACTGGGAAAGATTGTGCTTTTATACTCATTTTCTATTCATTTACATACTATTGGTGGTTATAAAGCGACTCTAGTTGCAAGTCAGTATATTTTGGAATGAGAATTGAAGTATATTTGCTTAATTTGATGCAGAGGTTCATAGCACTTTTTGAATAGAATTTGCATTACTAACAAATTGCCGTTTATTTACTATCGCGATAGCAACACAGTTTGTATTACATTTTCCTTGGTACCAAGTCATTGAGATGTTCTAGGGAATTTAAAAATGAGAATTTGGCTAGACGAGCTTCTTCTGATGCAAATGTATAAACAAAACCTAGCCGAAACTGAAACACCAATGTAGAAAGAAGCCAAATTTTAGCTACACTCGGATTGGTGAATGCAAAACAGTCAAGTTATGGACACAGGCTTAATTAAATGCAACCTATCGAACTACTAAAACACAAAAGATAAGTCGTTTCTTCTCTGAAAAATTCAATAAATGGGCTCTGCCTGCTGGAGATACGAGGAGAAGACAAACTTGCAGCTTCCAATATAATAGAAACCATCACAAGGATTAGTGTTTCCATACTTTAAAGCATCTACTCGATGCCTCTATCGCTGCTTATTAAATACTTCATTAACCCGTGGTCTCCCATCCCTTCCTAAAGGCAGCGCAGTACATATTTTATACCCACTGAGTATCATTTAAAAACAACCCAACAACTAATTATTGCACACTCTAGTGCTTTCACGCAGTATGAGAGTGTGAGGTAAATGAAGTGACCCAAACAGGTTAAATAGGCTTGAAGTCGACGTCGAACGCCATCATAAGAACGATGCAAAGGTGTCTAGGAAAGGAATAGAATAGAATTTCTAACATTTAGTGCTGATACTAAAAGTTAGCGAACCAACTGAAGGGCCATCATCATGTTACCAAATATGTCTAATTGACACCCTAGGGAAGGTCCTGATTCGCATCTTAAGGGGTTTATAGAGGCGATTGAACTTTGACAGTAACATAGTGGCCATGTTAGAGAAGTTACACCTGCTAATTGGAGGTTATACAAGGTGGGGCAAAAGTAATGTCATAATGTGAATTATCTGTGTGAAACTGATGATATTTAGTTGAAAAAATGATATCGGTCAAATGACCACCCCAAATGAGTTGATGCTGAGTGCTCGTTTTACGGCATTTTGAATTGTTGCTCTGTATCTGGCTCCAAATTGGTGATTTTTTTTTCAATGTTGGTTTTCAAGACTTGCAAAATTAGTGGTTGGTGATCTGGCCGACCAGTTCAAATCACTAAAATAGGAGATCATACAGCCTAGATATTGATGACACAAAATCTCCTTCGTTGTCCGAGGTTTCGTCCTGCTGGAACCAACAATACTTGAGACCCAATTCAGCAACTTGCGGCAAAAAATCTAGTTTAACATTTGTCAGTAGCGCTAACCGGTTAGGGTTACGGTAGTAATAGCCAATATAGCAAATTTTAACTGGTCGTTAAGTTACCTCGTTAACGACGTGTATGACGTTGCTGATATGACCACAGATACTATTCTCTTTAGAATGAGAAGCTTTATCCCTCATTGCATAAACAAAAGGCATGGTCCGACTTGAGCTGTAAAGAGGCTGTCAGGTTTAGAGAAATGTTTTTTCGAAAAAAGTTTCAATGAGCCAGAAATGACTGTAACGTATTTCTTAAGCGTGTGAAATAAATACTACAATGTCCCAAAGGTAGTAAACATTTTTGTTCGTTCTTCAAAAATATTAGAAATTCTGCCTCATCCTCCATCTTAACGCTCATTTCTAATGACATTCCAGCTGTCAGCTCTTTGGACAACGACAATCTGCTTGTTACACATTTAGCGGTCAGTTCAACACTTCCAGATTGTGTTTTGTCTCCGCCTACACTTGAGTGCATCGAACCATTAATGGGACAAATCCACTTTCGCACTCGTGTAGTAGCAAGAGTTCTTAGAGATCTTCACATTCACAAATTGGTTGGTTTAGATGGTACATCTCCTTTTTTTTTATAGAGGTGTTCTTCTTCGATAGAAAAACCACTGCGTAAGCTTTTTCATTAATCCTACTCCGAGCAGACGGAAGACAACATTTTTGCAGCCCGACCAGCTCCATTGCACTTACGTCCTTTCTTTAAAAGGCCCCGCAAATATCTCGAAACACGAAAACATCTCATTGACTCAGTGGCAGAACGGTTTTCGTAGCAATAGGTCCACTGGTGATTTGATGGTATGTCTAACCGAAAAGCGGAACCAAAGCACTTGATATTTTTAAGGGATTTGGCAGAGTAGAGCATCAGGCTCTATTGTCGAGAATGCGTGCTTAGAAATTAGGATTAGAAATTACCTTTCGGAACGTTCAGTTCAAGTTGTCTTGGATACTTTCAAGTCTTATATTTATAAAATACATGCTGATGTAATTCAGGACTCTTTTCTGTCTCCGACAGAACTTCTTCTGTTCCAATATAACAGAGTAAAATTTAATGCTTCCAAAACACAATGATGTATGCTATCGTTGAAGCGAAATTTATATACAAGCCATTGTCCATAAATGGTACTTGCATAGTCTAAACTGAAAATCCTTCCATTTTCGGTATGTGTGTCAATGACAACTTCACATGACACATATCCGATGTCATCAGAAATGCTGCGAAATTTATAAGTTTGCTCAAGCGATGTAAGACATATTTCACCCCCTCTGATCTGGTCTTAATATATTGGGTTGTTTAATAAATTTTGCGTATTTTTTTAAGGTTAAAGTGAAACACATATATTTGGTATCAACGCTTATATTTAATCCATCAGATATTATCCATTATGGTCTATTACTTTCTTCCAACGTTCTGGAAGAGACATAATGTCTCTTAAATATTAATCAGCAGCCTTCTCATCTTCGGAATTGAATTGCCTTCCGTGCAAATTGTTCTGGAGAGAGCGGAACAGATGACAGTCAGAAGGCGCATGGTATGGTGAATATTTTGGGTGCTGCATAACTTCTCAGTAAACGAATTCAACTTTTATTTTGTCAATGAAACTGCGTGTGGTTTGGCGTTATAATGATGGAAAACAACGTCTTTCCTATTTGCCAACTCTAGCTTGTGGTTCCACTGACTGCTTCAAAGTATCGAACTGAGAACAATATTTAATGGCATTTATTGCCGAAGTAAAGGACAAATCTTGATTACTGACCGACTTGGGATGGCAGTGTTTCACCAGAAGCACACCATGACCTCTTACGCCGAATTTTGTTGTAAACGACTAATTTTTGTCTCCCGTAACCACTTTTCAAAAAAGCCTAAAAAAAGGACATAGACTCACAGACCATTATGCCATTCATAATGTTTCTTTCACTGAGGAACCCAAAATATCCACCTTTTTCGAAATCACAAGCGAATCGCTTGTATGGGCTATGTTAAACCGCTGAGCTATCTCTCGTGTCGTCGAATGCCTGTCAACGGTAACTGCAGCCAAGATTTGATTGTAGTCTGTGGTATTTATTTCCTGAACGGAACAGTGTAAACCAGCGTTGACAAATGTCGGCGCTTATATATTAGCTGAATCTCCATACACGCTGCAAATCTCCCGTTGCGCCTCTGTCGCTTTGATAGCTTTTTTAAAGAAAAAAAAGCAAAATATATTGGAAATGCGCTTTCTATCCTCCACTAAAAAAAAGAGCACTTAAAACACGACCAATTAAAACAAATTCTCGTAACAATCTAAAGAATAAGCCTCTCTATTGGAATAAACAATAAAAATTTCATAATGATATATACAGAGATTTTCTGAAACGATAAACACTACTTCCAAGAAAAAAACCGCATAACTTAATGAACAACCCAATATAAGGCATTTATCCATCCGAAATTGTAGAGCAATGCTTACATCTGGTTGGGTGTGCTCAAAACATCTCTGCATGCTAGATGGGTTTCAAAATCGTGCGACAAATCTCATAAGTTATATGTTACTAATATCACTCAGACAATGGACACTCTTAAACATCGATGTAATGCCTCGTGTCTCTCTCTGTTTTTTCGCTGTTTTCATTACCCGTGCTCCATAGAAATCGGCAGTGGCTCTCCGCCCATTCAAACTTTTAACCGCAACACCTGTTTCGCTATGAATGTTTCGGGACTCCTGCTTAGCTCTTTATTTCCAAGTCATTACAACTTTCAAACATTAAAAACCAACGTTCATCGGTACCTCTCGTCCCTGCACTGCAAATGCCACACCAAACAGTCACTTTCAGGGCTTCGTCACTTAAGTCACTTAAGTGGGCTTCGTCGCTAATTATGATTGTGGATACGAAATCATCCTCTTCTTGCACCAGGTTAAACAGTTAGATTAACCTCACTTGACGGTCAGCAGGCAGCAATTGGTGAACGGTTTGCACTTTATAAGGGTCTTTCACCAAAATTCGACGCAATGAACGTCTGTTGTGAATCTGCGCACGAGACGCTCTGCCAAATGCTTCATTTTGCGCGCAAAATGTGTAGGACGAAAAGGAAAATGATTACGAAATGCACGCTGGGTTAACATAACATTATTTCGCATTTTTCAGGTGTGTATCGCTCCATTGCTTGCTGTCAAATACAATAATTTTCTCTGTCTACAACATAAATGTAAAAGCACAATGACACTTGATGCGATTTGGGAAAATTATGCCACATTCGAATTATGTCATTATTTCTGCCCCACCTTGTATAATCAGCATATTTACCTAAATAATTTCTCAAACAAAGTTAAATGGAAGAAAATCATTGTTTTTAGTGAATTGGCAGTCGAAGTAGTAGTACGTTAGTAGCAGTTCGCATGCACTCTTAAAATTTGAATTTTACTTCAGAAAATGCTAGTTCACCTTACCCAAGGGCTAACTAATAGGGTGGCAAACAGGGCGGACAGGGCAGTCAGGACACAGAACATCGCATTCAGTACAAAGCAGCAGCGAAGAATGGAGAATGTAAATGCAATTTCATCGGTCGGAAAATATTGAATTTGAAGCACATACGAGATACTATAATATTATTACCTCCTTCTTTTATTATATATTGTATATTTTTTTAAGCTCATATTCCAGCATTTGGAATGCACCAGGAGTGCATCATGACTAGACTACATCTAGAGTGTACAAAAACAAAAGCAAAGTAATGGTACCGACTTCGTTTAGAGTTTACTTAAAAAGGAAAACAACAAAAAATAATAAAAGTCTACAGCAAGGGATTGGCTTGCAGTTTATTTTTGGTTATAAAATACTTGACTGAACAATTTTAATAAAAAAAAACACATTTTATTCAGTCAATATTTCTGGCATACGAGTACCTATATTCAACAAAATCACTGGGGTGAATCCATTCGATAGTTTCTCTGCATGATAAATTGCAATGCAAATGGGGTACTCTGCATGGGGAGTACTTGAACATATTCGTATTTAGTAGATTGAAAGTTTTCCGTTTCAGGATTTTTCCTATAGTTAAAATGTGAACAACATATTGACGAAGTATTCGAAGTTTTGCAGGTTTCAATAAATTTTCCATAAAGCTGCAACAATAAATAAACAATAAATTGCCGGTATTCGAAAGTAGAAAGCTTTGTTTTTTAAATACCACGCATATGGCAAATGCCCCATGGATATTAAGTATGGGTGTAGTTTTTTTTTTTTAAATCATCTGAATTATCATATTTTTTTTTTTAAGTTTTTAAGAATTTATTCTTTCGAAAAATATTTCTTAACAATTTGTATAAATTTCCACGAAGCTTTAATGGTTTTTCTGCAGAAGGTTGCAATTCAAAAGTTTAATCAAAATTAGGTTGAGTAAGCTTAGTTTTGTGAACGTTATTCAAAGATATACGAGTATATAAACTTTTTAATTAACTGCTTCATTTGAGCTATACCATGGTTGTTGAAGTTGCGGGGCATTTAGTCTTCTGGTGTTGACATTACGTTCGATTGGCCTCTTAAGCCGATTGCCATCATTATATTCCAGTACTAATGTACCATCTCGAAGAAATTTAGCATCTGAACTACCTCAAAACTCCTATCGTTAGCAACATTTGTCTTCACCGCATTATTTTGTAGTTTTTGAAGTTTTTGGATGTAAGTTTTTGAGGCGTTGCCCTAGGCCAGTATTCCATATCTTAACTTGGATTCAATCAGGGCAAAGTATACTGAAGAATATTATTTCACTTCAAATGTATTATATTTAAAAGAGATAAATTCAATATACAAATCAAATATTAATCCATAGAAAAAGTTAAATGAATATGTAATTAGTTCCGACGATCCGTGTTGAAGATGCCGGCTCAAGAACAAAAGTGACAGCTCTCCATGAGGTTAGGTTCGTCGGCATGTCGTTCAGATTGAGACACTGCAATCGATCTTCTAGCTACTTGATTAAACGATGATTGTGTTCAATTTATTCAGAAAATTATATATACAAGTTTATTCATCTAAATCTATGTATATTGTCCCTTTCAAAGTAATCCCCATCGATTGCAAAACACTTATGAAAGCGCCTGATCCAATCCTCTAAACATTTTTTATATTCGATTTTCGGTATGTCCATCAGTGCTTCCTGCTGATTTTTTCATTACTTCTTCTCGGCTGCTGAAACGCGTTCCCCGTAGTGGTTTTTTAGTTCGATTGAACAGAAAGAAGTCACAGGGAGCCAAATCAGGTGAATTCGGTGGCTGTTGGATGGTATTTATTGCATTTTTCGTCATTAAATTAAGAATAATGATGGCACTGTGCGACGGTGCATTATAATGGTGCAAAATTCATGTGTTTTCTGCCCAAAATTCTGGTATCTTTCGGCGAATTGCTTCACACAAACGTCTCATAACGCCCAAATAATACTCTTTGTTAACTGCCTGGCCTCCTGGCAAAAATTCATGATGCACTACCGTTGATATCCATGAAAACCGTGAGCATTGCCTTCTTTTTTGACTGAAAACGACGTGTTTTTTTGGTCTTGGCTAATTTGGTGAACGCCTGCCTGATGTCTGGATTGCATGTCGTACTCATAAACCCACCCTTTTGATGAATGTGGGATCGGATTCAGCCTCGCAAATTATTTCTTTTGCGACGTCAAGACGGTCTCTTTTTTGCATAAAATTGCAAATAGTATCGACTTTGCTACTACACGACGGAAGCCCAAATCATTCACCAAAATGTCTTGGACGGATCCATAGGCAATGTTCAAGTCCTCCGCTATCTCTCTGATGGTTAATTTGCGGTTATTGACCAACATTTCCTTTATTTCACCAATGTTTTCGTCGGTTTTCGATTTCGATGGTCTGCCACTGCGTTCATCATCTTCGATTGACTCACGACCACTTTTGAACCGCTCGTGCCACTGGTAAACGACCGTTTTCTTTAGAGAATCGTTGATGAAACACTTTTCCAACACTTTCAACGTTCGCGCACCATTAAATCCGTTTTTTACGAATGTACTCTTGGCTACGTAACTTTTGCAAATTTTGGCAAATTATGGCATGTCGCCCGACAAACGCTGCAACAAGTGAAGGAGTAAAAATTTAAAATCCTTCAGAACCAATCGTTATCCCCAGACCTTGTTCCTTCAGAATTTTCAATTTCACCTGTTTCGGTCCCTTCAGAACGGTTTGGATCGAAAAAATTTGGCTCCGCCGAAAACTCCCTTTAGATGTTTTTTTTGAAGGAAAACCACGCATTCATATGAAAACAGAATCCCCAAGCTTGTAAAACATTGAAAGACAGTTGTATAAAATAATAATTGATTAGCAAAATGTTTTTCTTAAAAGTGTAGTCCATTTGCGTGGACAGAAAAAAAAACATTGTTTTCTGTTTGTTGATTGCTAAACTTATCTTTTCCACTTCTACTTCAATAGTCGCAAATGTTCCATTGACACATTGTTGTGTTCTTTTCATTATGTCAATAACTGAACAGGCTTTGAAAGATGGATTTGACTTGTGAATTTCACACAATTGTGCATTCTCCGCTGTCATCCTGCATAGTCGAAAAAATTAGACATGGCTCTACATATATAGTGCGTCGGATGCTTCTTTGAAATCGATGACGAAGTGGTCTGTGGTTATCTGGAACTCTTAAAGTAGTTCCAGGATTAGCGATCTAGGTACTTTGTTTTAGGATTGTTGTCTTGATTTCCCTTGGTTGGTTGAATAAAAATCTTGTTTGCCATCTTCCAGGATGAATGGTTCATTCTCTTTAACAATGTTGTTTGTCATCATTGTTCAACAGCCTGCAGAAAATATCTTTTCAGATTTTTAGCAGCAACTGCGGTTGTAGATTAAGGTTTTCTTCTCCATCCTTGCGGATTTCTGGGATGTTCGTCTTATTTTTTGGAAAGATTACTCAACTTCATTCCTCTAGTAGCACCTTCTAAGGCTTCGATCGAGCGCTTCTCGTGTAATTTGTTTTTTTTTTTTTTTTTTTTTTGAGAATTTTGTATTTTCTTCTCCTCGATCGTCGAGGAGCCTGAAGCTCAAAACTTATTCCCTAAGTCTTCCTCTTACGGCTGCCTCTTGCTTCCCTTGTCGCAGTGGTTCTTTGTTGCAGTCTCCTTAGTAGATAATACAATTTCTCATCCTCTTCGTTTCAGACCAACTTTTTCGTTTGTTGTTATTTGTGAACAAGATTCGTCTCTTTTACGGATATGCTGGGTCTTAACGAAATTGTTCAAAAAGCTTTTGCAGTGGTTTTGCCAAAGTGTAAGAACACCTCTTGAGTTAAAGCGTGTTTTACAACCTGGATTAGCGGATTCGTACGAAAGTGAACTCATTCTGTAGTATGTTCTACTTACTTTGGTGTACATGAAGACGTAACAAAATTTGCTAACGTTAAAGTGAATGTGAAATATGCAAACAGCATGCAAGATTCTCTTTTGGGTTAGTATTGTTAGACTGAGGAACCCGTTCCCTTACCTAGATAAATAAAAAAAAAAGTGGGAAGTGGGAAGTGGCTCTCGAGTATGAGATTTCGATTCAGTGCAGGTATATTTTCTGAGTGTTTCCACTTTGACTGATTTTTCTCTTTTGGATACTTTGGACGATTTGTTGGTTTCACAGATTGTTGGACAAAAGCCTTTACAAGAGGCGCTCTTCGAAATCTGAAGAAGCGTTTTGTTTTTTAACTTCCCAAAATTAGTTCTAAGTGACAAGTTTAGAAGTTTTTGAATGTTTTTTCGTAGTCACTGCAAATTTGCACTTCACCAGTGGCGAAGTTTCTCTTTGATGAGCACGTTCAGGTTCTGAATAGTTTTTTCTTCATTTTTTACTGTTTTAAGCTAAGATGCAGATGTACGGAGCTCGAAAGCATGTCTCCTCATCAACAAGATTGAAAACTCCCATCCAGTTCTAAATTCGATGTATCTCCGACCGCACATGCCGGATGAAATTTAGGCGATTATATGAATCCTTACCTTCGTGTTTCATATATAGGTATTGGCAAAGAGTTGACATTGTTGACAGCCAGAGATCATCTTCCTGGTATAATAATATTGCGTGATTTAGGCTACTGCCTAAGGGTAAGCATCAAATCATAGGAGAAATCAGACGACTCAACATGAGTTTGTACCATTCTACGTTGTTCGTTTCGTAGTTTGAATTTGAAGAGTGTATTTGGCACACAAGTTCTCAGTTCGTCTGATTCTTAATCTAGTCGTACGAAGCTCCTTAAGCATACGAAAGGAAAGGTGCATTTTTTCCATACCCATGGTTCGTGTGTACTATTAAATTGCCTGTTATCCCTATCCCATGTTTAGGATGTGGTGGTTTTGTTTTAGAGCAACGTAAATAATCGCTTGGCGTTTTAATTCAACCATAAATTCTTCGAACCGGATTGCTTCCTTTATTCCTGAATTCTAGTCAAATGATCATGACAGATCTTCCGAAATTGAGTTGTAAATTTGGACATTGTACAGAAGGATTTGGTGTTAAAACTTTGGGATGACAGTAAATCAATGAAGAATAATATCTTTGGACTTTCGTACCAAAAAATCTAAAAGTATCAAACTCTCCAAGTAGGGTTTTTAACTTCCCGAAGAGGGTTCGTTTTCTTAATTCCTTTCCTATAAAGCCACTAACATTACAAAGAAAAAAATTATTTCCCCAACTGGACAGATACAATTCATTTTCGTTGCTGTCATAGTTCTGAAAATAAAATCCCGATTTCTACGTTTGTTGAAGTATTTCAGAATTGTTTTAGTCTTATTCGCCCTCATACTCGTATCTGGATGGGGGTATTCATATTTGACAGCAACAACACATTTACGCCGAGCAATAGAGATATCACATTTGCTTTGCAATTATTTCCCTTAACTCGTTTCCTTAGCAATTTGTTCAGGCGTTGTCACTGTTACAGTTGTCTGTGCATAGTATCTATTCGTAGTATCCGTGGTATTTTTATTTTCGTATTTTCTCGAAATAATTGCAAAGGATAAAAATGTAATACAATTGTAATCTGGCGAGCACTTTGCTTATCAAGGATACGTTTTCCATTTTTTCCTTTTCCATTAGTTTTTTTCTCTCGTTTTTCCGCTGCTAGGGAGACAGAAAAACTCTCTGGCAAATTGCTGGATGTCGTTTATCTTTAGAGTGGCTTTTGCTCTACGTACGGATGGACAACCTCTCAAGTTGTCGTCTGTCTACCCTTCAGTCCCTTCTACATCTAAATAAAAATGAATTAAGCAAGTGCGGTAAGCCCATAACAACAGTAACAAATACAACAAAGAAAGTAGGAAACACACTCTGCCAAAAGGAATACAGAACAAAAAGAGAAAAAGATTTTTTTATGCTGGCAACATTGCGAAGAACTAAAATTGGAACTTGGTCTCTGATGCGAAAACTGAGGAAACTGAAGGAACTAGGACTTTGGTGGGGAGAGAAAAATTATCCAACGAGGATGATACTTAAATGATTTTAGTCATTCTGTACACGCCATTTAGATCCTTTGGATGATAATGCAAATTAGAGACGAGAGTAACTGTTGGGTGATGGACACTATTTACTACCCAGCAAAAGGATGGACTATAGGACTTTTGGGCTGGTGGACTAGTGAACAACCACAGGTTTCGCTTTCTATAGAGATCCTGAAATTGTTGTATTTTTTATTTTTATTTTTATTTTTTTGTTTTTTGCGATGAACGTTGTACATTGCAGAAGTACGGTCTGCGGTGTAGACTCCACGCAAGTGATACAAATCCTTCAGCTCAGTGGGGAAAACTCATTAAAACTTTTAAATTAATATTGGAATGTCGTTTTTGGGTTTCAGAGTCTCAGAGAAACGACGAGAAAAAGGAAAAGTGGAGCTCATCACGTCTGACCAAATGCTGACCCAAGGTTGTTCCTTGTCAACGGTCGGTTGACTGCTGCCATGCTAGTATATGTACATATGTATGTATGTACAAACGGATGAGGTGTAGTAGGAGTGCTCGTCTCCTATATGATGACAGAGGTGGGTGTAATTAAAGCCCCGTTATTCATTATTTACGGAAGGCAAACTGCATTTGAATTTGGAAATTCAATTAAATTATCCTCGTTCAAAAGAGATTTTAGTGGACGCATGGACATGACCGACAGGGCTTCCATGGTGTTTTTGAAGTTAGATGCTATGGATGGACTGCGAGTGGAAAACTGATGGGACTTTGTTCATGAAATGTGTAGCATTTGAGAAGAGTTCAGAGCAATTAGACTTAATTGGGAGACTTAATCACTTGCCACTAATTTACCTGGATAAAGGTGGACAAAAAAAAAAAAAGAAGAGATGCGACCATAAAGCATGTCAGATGGTCACTGTAATTAGTCGCTAAAAAGGTGAAATTTAATCAACAGATATACTAAGAAGGTAAGGCATTGTATAGAACGGAACAACAGCAATATTGTTGAGCATCCAATGTTGGGGTTGGGGTTGAGGCAATAGTGCATCAACTGTGCATGCAGGCTAAAATTTTTAACCAAAATAGTATTTCGTTTTCTCTTCTACATTATGTTGGCTGCCTGTTTGTGTTACAAAAATTTAACTGCTAACACAACTAATAAGAAGACTCAGATAGAGACAATTTTAACAATGCCCGGACAACTTTGAATACAGAGAACAAGAAGGACTTCAGAATTCGGCAACATTACGTACCATGGTGATGTAAGATGGAGACATCTCACAACCAGTTCCCATCAACAAAGTTGCAACTGAGTTTAGTAATACAACACGCCGGTCTTGTTGGTCAATCTGTCAATGGCTGACGGGTGAAGTCATCAAATATACTATTGCTTCTTTTGACGACCTTAAGCACCGATTAAATATTATCCAGTTATGCAAAAACAATGTGTAGACCAACTTGCAACACTGAAGAAAATTTTCATTAGCCTGGCACTGGCATAAAGTGCAGGTGGGTGGCCGTGGTGTAGTGGGATATGCATACACTCCTCAAGCAGAGGGTCGCGGGTTCGAATCCCGTGCGAGGCAATTCTCTGAAAATATCTTTTCGTAGAATTTGCATGAAATCATAACACTGATGTTGGAGTCGTTGCTGGCTTGGCTAAATGTAACGAACTAACAACTAGCACGTACTGAGACCCACTGGTTGAGGATGCACTTGCTCGTCCCGTCCAGTTTAACAACCACCTCTGGGAAAAATATTGAAACCTAATACACCTGAGTCTCAAACTATTACACCACCCGCCCGCGCCCTGGAGAAAACCAGTAAAAGGGTATTTGTATCCCCTTGGTGCGCGCGCGGGATTATATAAAAAAAGGTAGCCTTGGTACAATAATGTTTCAAAGAAGAATGGTCTGATGATGTCTCCAGCCCAATATCCAAACAATGACAAGCTGTCTGTACATTTCTTTTTCAACTATCACTCGTCTATTTTTACAACCCCAAATTTGACGATTAACAAAGCCATCAGGATAAAAACGAGCCTCATCGCTAAAGATAAGTTTGTTGGAAACATCAGCATTCACTTATTGTTGTTCCATAATCTCTGTTCCATTGCTTTTTGTATGCATGAAAATGTAAATCTTTTGTGAGAATACGCTGTAGAGAGCTCTCGAAATGTCCAATTTTTGGCCACGGTGCCGAATTGATATTTCTGAACTCTCAGTAGCACTCTCAAACTGCTTCTATGTTTTGTTTTTAAAGACTTGTTGAAGGACGAACAGAGTGTCTAATATCACTAATTGATCCAGTCTCCTCAAATTTTTCATAATCTCCTCACAGTTGATGAAGTCAAATCACTATTCTGACCATATTTTGTACGAAAATTACTAACTATTGCTGCCAAACCTACAAATACAAATCTTGCGTTAATTTTGGGACAGCCTTTCCATAGCCACCTCTTTATTCGATTCTATTAAGCAATTTAAATCAGCTTTGCAGCTAAAAATTGAACTGGATGTATCGGCCAGTGCGTCGGAGATTGGGGGAAGCTAATTTGAATGCCCGGAGGCCAAGAAAAGTTCCACTGCTAGGACCTTGTCATGTGGCAAAAAGATTGTCGTTTGCAAGGAATCGCATCGATTGGCCAGTTCAGAAATGGAGGAAAGTTCTCTGGACTGACAAAAGCAAGATTGTGTAATTTGGTGGTATTGGACCTAGTTGCTATATAAGAAGGCCCCATAAATAAGGAAATCAACTCAGCTTATACCTTAAAAACAGTAAAACACGGTGGTTGCAAGATAATGGTTTGGGTATGTTTTTCCTACCATGGTGTTGGTCCAATATATTGGATCAAGTCTTTGCTTGACCAACACTTTTATGTAAAAATTATAGAGGAAATTATGTAACCATTTCTGAGGAAATGCCGTTAAGGTGGGTCTTCCAGCACGACAATGACCCCAAACATACCAGTAAAACAGCCAAAAGGTGATTCGAAGAAAACCAAGTCAATGTTACGGAATGGCCACCTCAGTCTCCAGACTTAAATCCACTGGAAAATTTATGGGCCGATGTAAAAAAAGGAGTTTCGGAGCAACAACCGAGTAACATTAACGACCTTTGGTCAACAATTCAACGTTTCTGGTATGCCATACCCTTGCAGAGGTGTCAGTCATTGGTCGATTCCATTCCACGACGCTGTAATGCAGTTATTTGCAATAAACTATTGAATATTCAATAACTATATTTACTACTTAATTACAGAGACAAAAAGAAATAAATTTTTACTTTAGAAGTTCTTGGTGTTCTTATTTACCTGGAATATTGTGGGTGGTGCTATTTTTTTGACTGCACACCCACGGCGTTGTTGTTCGAAAATTGCATATAATAAAAATAACCGTTATTATTGTGAACGATTTTAATTAAAATATTACAGACCATACTTCGATTAATAATATTTTATTGTCAAGTTTGGAAAAAAAAACTAAATATAAAATGAAGCTCATGAATACTAATAACACACTCTTGGTGCTATTTTTTTGACCGCAGCTGTATGTCAAGTTTTTTTCTTATCGACTGCCTTGGACTAAGCATCTTACGTTGAAAATATCCAAAGCGCTGTCGGCCTTCTAGCAGTGTAAAGCAGCTTCCAGCAAGACATTGGGCTGGCAAGGTCCTTTGAATTTATACGGCTATGGAAAGAAAGTTACTCATACCTAGTGGAAGAGTCTTTCACGAAGATTTGTCACAGCTGCTTTCAGCAGACTCCAGGCCAGCCCTTTATTGGGTGAATATTGGCTTATCTTAAAAGCACTGATGAAGCTTTCTCCCCTTGACATTTATATCATGGGCTGCACTTTCAAAGGAAGCTTCCATTTAGGTAGAAAGTGTCTTCCTGCCTGGTCTAATGGCACCAATGGCAAAGATACGAAACCGACTTTCTCAGTGCTCAAAAATTGTTTCGGCAAGAATAAAGGGACATGGACGAAATGTAATCCACGTAGTTCACGGCTGTCTTTTAAAACAATTGATGCAGTGCTGGTGTATTTCTGGAAGGCGACGACGATAGATTCCACTCCTCTTTAGGAAAATTTGCGTCTATCTTCATTGCAGTATACGCAATCCCGTTGGCAATGAACTATATTGTGGAAAACCGACGGGGTGAGAGTAGCTAAGGAGCGCATAAAGCCTAACTTAGATTAGAAATGAAATCGGCAATGACATTGATTGGAAAGGTTTAGTGGAGAGTTTTTTTTTAGGACTACCTGTGTCTTCGGTTAAGACTTCCATCGAAAGTTGTATTTTATATGACCATAACAACAGAAGGCATGACACTTCGGGTAGCCACTAAATGAGTAGTGCTTCGTGACTTCTCTAGAGATTCAGTGATATCCCTGCTGTCATTCAGTAGGAAAGATTGCAGAATGTTAACTGGCATCGTGCAGTCTGTATCAGGCGCTGATTTGATGGATGGTGGTACTATAGCCACTTTTTCACTGGAGCGCTTACTATTTATATTTCTCTAAAAAAAAAACTCAACAAATTTCAAGGAAAGGAACATATATGGACATTGGATTAGTTTTTTGTTTGATTACTCTGTTCGACGACTGCAATTAATCCAAACCAGACCATACTAAATACCGAATTGATAATCGGCTATAGGGTGCCATTTTAAAAGCTGAAACAGTTGCTAAAAAATGTTAAGTTTGCAGTTTGTACGTAACTATCACTTCATGGTAGCTATTTTTCGATTACTTTCTTAGTATAAGGATTACGCTACATACCAAGCCTAATAAGGTACAACACCGAGTAACTAAAAGGACATATTCAGTGAAAATTTTCAAATCGAAGAAAACGCTGAGAAAACTACAAAATATTGTCAACGAGAAAATAAAAACTCAAAAAGTTTAATTTTCCTAGAATCAACGGTATTAGGATACAAATTTCATTCGAAGCTAAATATCTATGAATCATCCTGGAATGTAAACTCAGTTGGAAACGTAACATTAAAGAAAGAACCAAACAAGCATTAGGAGTATTTAACACATGCCAAGGAACCTTTGGTAAACTTTGGGGACTAAGTCAATGTATATTACACTGGATGTGCATGGACACAGCTAAAAGTGAATTTTGATATCCACATTAATTCTAAGCAGACATGACTGGTTAACTAGAGATATTAATTGGTAATCTAGAGAGGTCCTGGAGCTGGAGTCTACCATGAAATGCTACAGATCTAGAACCCCTTTCTTTAGGCAGAAATATTTTCCATTCGCAAAGCTCTCCGGATTATATTACTTATGGAACTTGATCCCTCAAAGATCTATTGTATATCAGCCACAGAAGCTTTGGCAAGTAGATCCACTAAATCAATTAAGATACAAAAAATGTTGTCAAACTTTAAGTTTATGGTAGTCAGTGAATCCTACCGAGTGGATATCTGCTGGGTACCGGGACACATAAAAGTAAAAAGCAATGAAAAAGCGGATGAGCTAGCAATTATTGAAAGATTGATATCCGCTGTTTAAAATCAACAGCATTTTCTGGCGTAGATTCTTCGCCGTTGCGTAATTGGTCTCGCTTACGGTAGTGAGATTTCCACATTAATTTAGCCTTGCGGCCGCAAGAATGCGGGTGATGAATCCTTTCGTTACTAACTAACTCCTACATGAAAGTGAGAAACAATAGCAATTAAGCACTAGCCTCTGAACCATATACAATCAAAATGACGGTGAGGCAAAAACGATGCAAATATAGTAATTTTGCTGCACAGAAAAAAATATTGATCCTCAGCGTATAGACATATCCATGTCAATAATTTTCATTACAATTTCCTCAGGTCTATATGTCGATTGATCGGGAAACTGCTGAGCGTCCTATAATTTGGGTTGATCCAGCAGCACAACAATCAAGTTCATAGCGAAGTGCTTGCAATGGCTAAAATGGCAGAAGTATGTCTGGCCAGTAATAATAAACTGGCCTACACCTTAATATGGTTTACAACCATATACGGAAGAGATGAAAATATGTGACGAACCAACTAATGGCCTCGGATAAAAATAGACTCATTGTTGACAACTCTACCAACGTTTAAAGGAAAAGAACCTTCGGATCTGCACGTTGAATTTTCGGACCCTTAATAGGGCAAATGCAGCCGCATATTAAAAATGAATAGCGTTTATTCGAATGCGGATTTGCAATTTGCGAAAGACTTAGACAAGAAGTCCTGAGCTTCCCACACGTGAGCAAGCGTGTTATAACAATCCGCATCAAGGTTAAATTTGCTAACATAAGCCTAATATGCGCATTAACCTACGCAGGTCAAGGACGAAGAAATCAAAGAATGTTTCTACGATATCCTCGACAAGACTTACGAGCAATGTTCGAAGTATAGGAAATGAGAAGTTCTTTCTTGGGACTATTGGTAAGCATAGCCTACACGACAAGAAGTCTGGCAACGGACTTAGGCCTTTTGAATTTGCTGCTGGACGAAATATTACTAAAGCAAGCATACAGTTCCCTCATTTCAATATATACAACGGCACATGGCGGTCTCCGGATCAGCCAACGTTAAATCAAATTGATCATTTTGAGATAGAAATAAAGCATGCCTTCAGTATTTTGGACGTCTGAACGTTTCGGGCATCCAACATTGACTCGAATCACCACCTTGTTGCACCCAAGTTGCGAATTGCGATTTCCTACACGGAAAAACAAAAAAGGACTATTATTGTGTAATCGCAAAAGATCGAACGCGTATCCCGAAATCTCTCAACAACCCCCAACAACTACCGTGCCAACTTTGCCAACGTGTCATTAGATACGCCGCAATTGACGTGCTGGGCTTCACCTAACTATCACCAAGAAATCCCTGATTTTATGAAGGATGCCGGCAAGCACATGCAGCTAAATAAAGCCACTCTGCAACAAAGGACAAGTTCTGCTCGTGAGCTCCACGAACAGAAGAGACGAGGAGAACATCAGATTCTCCAGAGAAAGTAGAAATAGCATGAGAAGGCGCTATCGAAGATGTTGAGTTTCACCAATAAGTAAAAAGAATGTGTCAATACAAGAAGACCCGTACAGCATGTAGATATAAAGAAGGAAACCTTGTAGTGGATTAAGACTTGTAGTGTACTGCAGACTGTATAACAAGAAGCCCAAAATACAATTGTTAGACAGAAAACACAATTCCACTTGAACGATAATAGCCAGAGCTTTCGTTCACCCGACCGAAGGAGATAAGGAAAGCAATATCTAAGCTTAATCAGCTGGACCGGACTGCTCAACAACCAATGTATGCAAAGCTGCTGGAAATGACTTGGTGGAGAAAATGCACGAACTTATTTCTCAGATCCGGTGAAAAGAGTAATGAATGGTATCTCAACAGCGTATGCCCGATGCACAAAAAGGAAATACCCTCAACTGCGCCCACTGTAGATTTATAAGTCTCTTCAACATCGGATACAAGATCTTATCAGCCATATTGTGTGAAGGTCTGAAACCCTTTGCCAACAAACTGATGTGTTCCTATTAGAGCAGTTTCAGGACAGGAAAGTCGACCAAATCTTCACACTCTTAGAAAAGACTCAATAAGTCCAAATCGATACCAACCGTCTTTTTATCGACTTTAAAGCCGCATATGACACCAGTTAAAGAAGCGAGCTATAAAGAGCTAGGTCCAGTTTTGACATCTCCGTAAAACTTGTCCATCTGTGCAGAATGACGATGGAGAACGGTCGCTGCTCCATCAAGGTCGGTTACGACTTAACCGATAACTTTAATGTCAAAAAAGATTATAGACAATATGATGCGCTGTCGTGTGGCTTCTTTAACAATATACTTGAAAAAATTGTGCAGAAATTATAAGTGAACACTGGAGGCACAATCTTTCAAAAGTCTGTGCAACTACTGGCGTATGCCGATGATATCTACATAATTCAGATAATTCAGCGGTCTGTCACTATGCATTGATATTGAAACGAAAGCTAACAAAATGGGTTTAGTGGACACATAACATTGACGAATTGGGCAGAATATCACAATTGCCAGCTATGATTTCGAGGTTATAAAGTACTTTGTTCCTCCTTGCTGCTAAAAATTTTACCAACAACACCTCAGCAGAAATTAAACGAAGAATCAATGTTGCCAATCGAGTAGTAAACCGAAAATTTTAAGGGGACTCTCTATAAGACCTTGATCATTTCTGTTGTACTTTACGGCGTTGAAGCATGGGTTCTATCGAAAGGGGATGAGGATATGCTCTGTTGGTTGGAGGGTCCTGTTGGCGTTGACAGGCTTTGGCGGAGAACATTCAACGACGAAGTGTACGAGCGTACACCGATCTAGTAAAAAAACTGGGCATCTGTCATTTGAGATGGCTACGACATGTAGAACGAATGCACACCAATGCATCGGGTCCAAAGTTCTCGAAACTAATCCGGAGGGAGAGGAAGACCTCATATAAGGTGGCGCTCAAAAGTAGAAGGGGGCACCAACTGACTTGAGGCAGATAGGTGACTAACTGAAGAGACTCATTAGTTGAGGCCCTTGTACATCCCGAAATGTTGCGCCACTTAAGTAAATAAGTAAACTTGATGATAAGAGCCTCGTAATATAGTGGTATGAAATCCCGTAAATAGCCAAAACTACATTTTCGTTAAATATCAGTGACCGATAGAACTTTAATAAAAATTCAAATTTTTTAATAATTAACAAATGTCGTCTTCTTATCTATGTAATTCATCTTCCAATTAGGTAAAATGTCCTCCAAGAAAAGAGTCAAAAGAAAAAGCATAGAAAAGATATAAAAGATGATACAGATCGCAATTACTGTCGGAGTAAGAAGCAGGTAAGTATAATATGAAAGTAACACAGATTTCTGCCATTTTCCCCTGCGTTTGAGTCCGTTTTTTCAAAAGATATGTTCAAACACTCACATGATAGAATATTGTTCTTGTCCCTCTTTTGATATCAACATTTCGTGATGAATCCTTTGTATACTTTATAGCATTTATCGAAGTTTCTATCGAATAGTGGCTATCCCATGGATAATCAACGGAGCTCTCATGGTGGTGGTAAGTTGAAACCTAGCATATCATTAACTGCTCTTCCAGAGGCTTCTTGGAAGTATTACCAATAGTCTTTAGACTTTACCAATAGTTTTCGGGACTTATAGTTACCAGAAATATTACTCGTAGCTTTATGGGAAACACAATAGTCTTCCATGTATAACGTGAATCTGGAAAATACACTCAAGATCCCTTAAGGTATCAGGTGCACAAAAGTTGGGAATAGAAAGTTTTATAGGTCCAACGAAATTGTATTGACATATCTCCACTTCAATTACTCTCGTAAAGATCGATACATTTGGTGAAACTGAAAAGTTTAATGTTTACGGATTATTTTCAGGTTTCGGCCTCGCAGCTGGACTGCCAAATCTATACACTCTCAAATAGCAGTTAATCAGAAATTTATAAGATAGTTTCCCCGTCCTTAAATGGTTTGATTTTTTATTCTGATATCGGAAGAGGATACATTGCCATTACGAGAAGTACAAATTCTCCTGGAAGTGATACACCAGAATCACCAGAAATTTGACAATCAAGTTAGCAGCCGTCCTTTGTTAGATTTCCCAAGAATACCAAGTTGCACTCTCCTCCCACATCCATACGCATTTGTACATTTCGAAAGATCCATTTCCTTGGAGCCAAAGTTGTTGCCAACAGGAAACAACAAATGCCGACCATTGTCGTCGGCCATCTTTTACTTTCTTCTACGTGTTTATACATACTTCCGGGATAAACAAAAACATTTCAACGTTTGTTATTGTCATCTCGTGCGTGTACAAAACGCTTAAAGTCTCTATCGCTCTGCAGCAGCATCATCATACGTACGGGTGTGTATCCTACCAACTTTGTCAAGTGTAGGTAACAAAACTCCGGCATCCTTGAGTGAATGAATCTAACTATGTTAACGTGGCAGTATGAATAGAAGCAACAAAAGGTCAATAATGGAGACCTTTGTCTCCTTCTTGGCATCCTTTAGAGGGATGTGGGTGAGCACTTGGAGCGGGAAAGTGAATGGAATATATCCCTTCTAGATAGGTTATCTGTGAGCCCATTACATGTTAAGTAAATGCGAATAAATCCCCCAGAAGGTAGATACCGGGTGATTCCTGGAATAATGTTCAGGCTTGCCGACATACATACGAATACATCGATGATGACTATACTCCAACAACGACAATGTTAGGACGAAAACTAAAGATCACCTGATGGAATAAATCCCTGCAAGGATTTAAGACAGGGACAAGGGACAAGGGACAAGAAAAAGAATCTACTGCCAGGAGTTTACGTGTCGAAACTTAAATTCATTACAAAGATTGTTCTGCCAGTGGCATGTGTGCATGGGGTTTGTTGTTTTAAAGCTTAAAGTCGACATGAGGTGATACTCACAGATGTAGGACTCACAGAATCAGAAATTAGGATACCTTAAGGTAGGCCACTATCCATACATGTTGAAAAGTTTAATTTTATGTTTAAGACGTATCTAGGGGGTGTGAAAATACCCTAAAATTGTGGATTAACTTAGAGATGGTAACATATCATGTTTGTAGGCACACTACCATCTAGAATACTTAAGCTGATTGCTGATTTGGGTATGTCAGATGACTTGAAACTCTTTGATCAGGTCAGGTGGTACTTTATACCTATAAGTGGGTATATTAGACCCTGTTAAGAAATGAATTTCTTTTGTAAATGTTGACTCTGTTTGGACAATTTCTGACGTAATTTCATCGGTTCCTTGGAAAATTAAAATGAAACTTTTACCTCTGCACAATACGAGTAATCGGGTTTAAATGATAAAATAATCTCTTTAGGGCAGACACGAATACGAGTATCTACGTACAACAACTTCACTTGGAATCTGTTCATTTTAATTTAAAACAAGAACCTAGTACAGAAGTTTTCGTGCAGGAAAGGACATACTCGTAATTGGAAAACCGCAGCTCGAAGGTGCGTTTTAAAGAAAAAATTTTTTTGAATTTCTCTCTTTCTCTCTGATATTTTTCTGACACAAAATTTGTTCTGATAGTTGAATGGTGTTGTTTGACACGAAAAAAAAGGGAGAAGGTGAGAAATTCCTTTTCATTTATTCAGGTGAATATAGGAGTACGAAGCTGAAACAATTTAAGTTGCAAAGACAAGAATAACAAGGGAGAACAAGCTACCTATATGTAAGTTCTCTCTATAGTTTCTGGTTGTTAATTTAGTTATTCTGGATAAGAAAAACCGTATATGAGTAGCTCAGGTAGAACGTAGTTGGATTCTGTACATATCTTGTATCATGTGTTTTTGTTAGGGTGTAACGTTATATGTTGTTATCTGTTGTTATCACTGAAAGGCATGGAAAATGTAGTTTTGAGTTTGAAAAAGAGGGGGGTAAAACAACACAGACAGTAGTGAACTTTGCCATGCCCTAGATTGTTAAAGTTTTTATTTTTTCGATTTAAATGATGGGGTTGTGTATTATTTCATCAGGAGCATTTTATGTAGCAACCGAGAAAGTGGTAGAAGCAGGCGACACAAATGAGGAACTAATGTCTTCTAAAAGTGTATTACCACGAACTGTCGTCAGTATTATTACTTAGTATCGTGAACCTAAGGAGAGCAATCAAAAAGGTGTATCTTTATGTTAGGTTCTAACAAGGGATTACGTCCATTATAACTCCCTTCTAAGCCTTGTCTCGTGAATTTATGCAAGAAATCATCAAATGCAGTCACATTGTCGCCTAGAACCTGACGAACAATCTGTGTATTCAATGCACCGAATTAGTTCTATCTTAGAAGTGGTTTAAGGATAGAGCACCTATTTGTAGCAATATTATCGAGGCGAAAAGGCTTAATAATCTCCAGTGAACCCAAGACCGGAAATAAGATGGAGCTCTGATAAAAGTGATGCGTATGTGCCGTTTGAATGCCACATTTTAAATAAGCTTGTTAGCGGTTTGCGTATATAGTGCTCCGACCCATTCTGTGAAGTATAAGAAATCGTCTAAGAAAAGTTTACCTAAAAGAAGAAGAAGAGAAACAGAGTCTTATTTTTGTTTGCAGAGAGACAGGAAATTTTCTACCTTAGAAACCCATGGTAAATGTTGTTTTAGCGAGTGTTCTATTGATTATTTTGAACGTTTTCTTTGTCAACAGAGTTAACACATCTCCTTCATTCAGAGTTGGACCTTGTGAGAATGTATTCAAAACATTTTGTATATGACGAGTTTCAGGACTAGTACGGGTACTATATATAACAAATTTTGTTGAACTCTTTATGGGAAACTGTTAGGCCCATATCACATCTGGTAACAGACTCATATACATAACGATTTTCGACAATTTCGGCAACTGCTTTTGACGCTTATTTGGCAAACTTGGTGGCTTTGACATTTTTAATAAACTCAGCTGCACATGGTGAGCAAGCTGCTTATCAGGTACGTTTGAACTGGCAGGTCCTCACTACCGTCACGTGATTGGAAACGCTGTTGGTTGTCTGCTGATACAGTCCATTTAATAGCATTGAGTTGAGTGAGACCTCTCTAATTTCGACAGCGGCGTTGAAAACGATGCGTAGTTTTCTCAGCTTACTGAGGTTGACAAGTGCGAAATATGGCAAATACCATGTGCGGCTGCTTACTAGTTCCTTTGAAGTCATCTCTCTAGCGTAACCCTTCTCGATGTTGTTTTTCATCTTACGGAAGTATACCATATTTTTATGAATACTGGATCCTTTCGCGTTTCTGCTTCCACATTGAGATGCCTGTTTATTTCCATGTTAAACCAGTTAGTCGTCGCAATACCAAAGCAAACCCCACCTATTTGGTCGTTTCATTAAGGATTTTCCTGGCTCTTATATACTCGGCTGATTCCAACAAAACATCTGTTTTCTGAACTCCAAAATTATTATGCGTGAATTGACGTTCTCATCGGGTCGGTAGCTTTCGAACCATACGCCAACCAGCTGCGCTTAGTGTACCCTGCCACTGATTCCTTTTATGTTCTCTCAAGAACAATACTTGCAACACCCAAATAATAATTGTCAAGATCCAGAAGAAGAGACGGTTGGCCGTTTTCACAGCTCTCAATCGGAATGTTCTTCAAATGTTCCAAGTAGTTTTTGTAAAATGTCTGTGTGGATAAGCTTAGGTTGCGTACGGTCTTTATATTTTGAAGTTCGTACTCTTGATCTTTCTGATGCTTTCCTCTGATGTAACAGGATATGTTACGAGACGATTCTGTTACCATCTTGTCACCAAACTACTGAATAGTCAACTTCTGCTTCCTCCCTCTGAGTTCAAGTTTGACGGCCACTTCATCTTCCAATATCAACATTTACGACAAAATGTAAAACATGGCGAACACGGCTATCTCTCTCTTTGGGTCTGATAGCACCACTAGTAGCAGGTCCTAGTACAGATGGATTACGAAAGTCTTACAGTCTTTTTGTATACGGTTGGAAGTGCGTGGCAATCGGTGATGGAACTGAAGTTTTTTCGCAGTAGTTTACGCTGAAATTTATGACAGTTGCGGTGCTATGACCGTGCCTTTAACATGAAAAACAAAATTAATAACCCTTTCCGGTTCTCTAGCGCTGTTCTGTTGTAGAGTTTTTTTAACACACTGCAGCCTGCAGTTCGATGAGGGCCGCCACAGCACGTTCATAATGATACTCTTTCTTTTGAACATTGCGGTATTGACTTGGTTGTCGTTATAGCAGGTTGCGGCAGTAGCTGCACAAGTCTAGCCAACTCACCTAACTAATCCGGGAAATGTTTGAGTGTCGAGAGTGACTTCAGTGACAATGTATATTGTGGCTAAACTAACCGTCTGGCCAGACGGTTTGGAGCCATCGAAGGAAGCAACAACATGTTTAATGGCCTCATCCGTCACCACAACCGATGGAGCTGTTTGTGAGTTGGATATAATTAGTTAGACCCAGAGTCTCTGCTTTCAGCTCAGTAAAGGTACCATTAGGAAGGATTTGTAGAATTGCCTACCAACTGGACATGTCATTTCAAAACACTTAGTGAGTATAACGTTCAGGTTCTGATAAGCTCTAGCTTTTGTTTTATCCTGAGCTAAGGTGGAGCACTTTTGGCCTGTTTGAGCTCCTCAATTAATCGTGTCCAGTTTTTTTCGGCGGATCTCTTCTCTTCGACAAGGTCGAAGCCCCGCATTCGATTCTAAATTCGATGCACCTATGATCTGACATGGAGATCTTCGATAGTTCATTCCATCCAGTAATCTGCTTAGCTGTGCTGTCTCATTCTTATAACAAAACTTGGCTGCGAGCCAACCAGGGCAGTTGATAGTATGAAATCCAGGAGACGATTGCCTTTCGCGTTGCTTTTGCTACTGCCCAAAAAGTATTGTGAGCATTAGCATCGCAGCATATGATAAGTCCCATTTTCCTCTCAACGAAGTATTTAATGAGTTCGGTTACCGTATGAGCAGACACAACGACGAATTTGTGCCATTCTCCGTAATCACAAACGCGTTTCCACACCCATGGTTCCTGTATAGATATTATTTTCATTTCTCATTGAAAAGGTAGAATTTATCTTGATGACTTAACGAATTGATAGTCTTCTAATGATAGCTTTACGTGACTAATTGGCTGGCATCCATACTAAACATCAGTTATGAGTTTTATGACGGCGAGTTTGGGGTGAAAATCGATAAAAAATTTTCGAGACAAAGTGCGCTGAACTGAAGAAGGTAAGGAATGAATACAAGAATGCATGAACATCATAATAGAGATCTTTCGGAATGGAGATAGGAATCAGAGCCGGTATCTTCTTCGATCATTTGAATATTATTGTAGAAGTTTGTTTCGCCTTCTAGACCACAGTAGTTTCTTTATTAAGAGTCGTAAACAGTCGATAATGTAAAGAGCCGTCGAACAAACCTTAATGCGGTTTGACCTCAGCAAAATGTCAAGCTCCGGAAAGTAAGTCTACAATGGATCTGCCACTGTCCAAGACATATTTGCCAAAATTAGAGTACTCACAATCCATAATCTGTTAACAGTACATGCGATGAAATTGTGACCTGACGGGAGGGTATCTTCTATTTATTACGAATATGTCATTGCCGTCACCTAAGCAATCCGAAGCGGTAACCCTAGTAAGATATTACTCCCACGACCCTGTAAACCTATCTACTGTTCAATGTATTGTTAGATTCGCATACATAACCGGATGGCCTAAACCCATTTAAGGTAGGATATCGGAACCAAACATCTACTATATCATACCGAGATGGTCATTGAATTCTGCAGACCAACTCGTTCCAATAACTATCGCTTGCAAATCACAATTGATCTATAGATGAAGGTCTCATATCGTGACAGATTATTATTGATCCGCAAACCTAGCCTAACTCAAGGTTAGAGCAAGACCATTAGCAAATTTTAGACGTCACTACAGACGACATTACTTTCCACCTTTCACAAGTTATCCACGATATTTTTTCCAGCATAAGCAAAATCTGATGTTGCTCCACGGTGGAACTCAGTTTAACTAGAGCAAATAAAAACACGGTTCTGTCACAGTGAACCTTCTAGTTTCCATAGTCCAACGATTTTCTGAAAAGTCCTCTAAGAGCAGAAATCTTTTAAGGATAACGTCTTATAATCTAATTAATGTCGATACATTGAACACTTCATATACATTACCAAAAGGAAAAATAGAAACGCTACCATAGAAACTTACGAACTTAAACGGCTGCCGAAATGATCGTCATGCAAGATTCATTATATGTTATATACAAAGCTCTCTGGCATCAATAATCGATTAATTACGTCCACAGCTTTTGCAAAACTCATTGACTTCTGTTTCATTCCTCCTTCTGACATAGGATACATCTTTTAGTGTGTTGAATAACCCCAGTGTGAGCTTTAGATACAGATGTTTTCCTAAACTAAAGTAGCAATGATTCGTTAAGAGCTCCAATATTTAGAGAGAACTTCTTAACTCCTTCAAAGTTACAGCTGATGACAGTGAGATTCTGCTTCAAACGATGTTCAGGTTAGGTTAGGTATTTGTTGAGCTGGATTTAGACTAGTTGCCTGATCTTCCAATGTGATAACACTGGGCAATGTCGAATGTCGATGCACAAGCTCATCCTGGAACTAAAGAGATTTGTAGATAAATCTGTCAAGATCGGTGATTTTCATAGAGCAGGGGTCATATATTGTAGATCGCGGAAGTGGTTACGTACGAAGACAGTGCGGTAGCAAAGAAAGTGTGCAAGATATTACTCATCCACTTCATCTCTGCAGCTCCTGTACTATCTTCAGATGACACAGTGATCGTTTATGAGTCTTCATCAGTGATACTGAGACGTCCTGGTGTCAAGAAACCTAGCAGGATAATGTTGCCCTGCACATTCATCTCATTGAGAGATGCATGGCGGTTTCTAATCACTCAAGAATCTAGAGATCTGAGAGCTGCCTGACTTTCTATGCAATTCCTATATCCAACGCGGGTTTCGTAGTGAGCCAATCTAATGTCTTACAGTCGTCTGTTAAAATGGAAATTGACTTCTAAAGAGAACTGATTTGCTCTTCTAAAAACAAGTGTTTGTAGTCGACGTTGAAGTTACTTCCAGATAATTGAAACTCGTTTGAAAAGAGGAGACCGCAAAGCAGCGTAAGTAGACTGGCATATCCTACTTTTAGTAGAACTGTCAGTTTCCTCTAAGGCAAAATTAATTGATATGGTATGTCAAACAAGGCTTTAGTTAGGAAATATTTCGAAGTTTGACGAACCGCCATTGCTGAGGTTCTTAGCTTTTTATTTATTTATGTAAGTTCGTTTTTCCAGTGTTGACCGCCAGAGGGCTATATCATAAGTGATTATTGGTCTCACGTGTCCCAGAGGAGAGAATATTAAAGAGTGTCTGTAGGTGTTTGCAGGGAACATAAGCATCTTTCGTTCTCTAATTTGGTAAGCAGTATACACCATTAAAGTGCAGCCTAATATGGTTTCGTTCTCGTAGATCCACTCTCAAATGAGAATGAAGTAGATCAAGAGAAACGATAGTAGGGGGTCTAATTGCTGAAACCTCCTTGAGAGAGAGTTCTTCTTCAATTTGTCCTAAGAAGAAGTGTAGTGCAGTCTTTGTTTTTTTTTTCTAAAATTTTCCTTAATTACTTAAAAAAAAATTTCAGGTGAAGTGACTATGAAAATCCTCAGTATTGCCCAACAGCAATTGTCAACCTCTTGCCAGGGTGAGGGTTCACTTTCTCATTGACCGGATCTGGGCTATATTCGCTCCTATCAAACATCTACCTCAGGTCCATTAGATGTATCTATTACAAAATTGCTTGTGAATCAGCTACAAAATTCTGTTTGAGAAGGCGAAGAGCTAACGTTTTGTATTTAAGGTCAGACGCTAGCCGCTAGACTGTCTTAAACAAACTCTTGGTGTTCATTTAATGACGAGACCTGTTGAATTCCTTGAGCTAAGACGTGACATGTTCTCTTTTTTTTACGTAAATTTCTTCTCTTCCTCTATTCTTTACCCAGTATTTTTCTACCACCCGCTAAATAATCAAATTTATATAAGGTTTCCCAACTTTGAATTTAATTTGTGAACGCACTCTTTCACTAATCATTAAACTGTCACTGCCAATTTATTCAGAAAACTCAACATTTTCATCATAATAACGAACAACGTCTGCAAATTATAAAAATTTTCTACAGATATTCGGAGTCGGTGACTGCAACTTTAAGAGCGTTAACTCTAATTTTCGGTCGTAATTTTCGCCCTAGTGGACAGGCAATAACAAGTTTAGTGCAAAAATTTGAGTCTACATATTCGTTGTGTAATGTTGGCGTATTAGTGAGACAACGGGTTGGTAGAAGTGTCGAAAATATCGTTGCCGTTCAGACGTCCGTAGCAAACGATCCAAATCAGTCAATTCCACGGCGTTCTCAGAATTGGGCATCGCTCAGACCACATTATGGCATATTTTGTGTAAAGACCTTGGTTTACACCCATACAAGATCAAGCTGACTCAAGAATTGAAGCCGATGGACCATTTGAAGCAACGTACGTTCTCCGATTGGGTTCTGGAGAAGATGCGCCAAGATGATGAATTTCGTCGCAAAATCATCTTCAGTGAAGCTCATTTTTGGCTCAATGGGTTCGTCAATAAGCAAAATATGCGTTATTGGTCGGGTGAAAACCCACATGTGCCTCATGAATCAACACTTCATCCACAAAAAATAACTGTTTGGTGCGGTTTGCATTTGCGTTACTGTGAATGTTCAGCGTTATTGCGCCATGATCACCGATTAATTTTGGCCCGAATTGGAAGATATGGACTTGGACGACATGTGGTTTCAACAAGTATGGTGAGCGTGTTATCTCAAGACATAGGCCAGTCGATTGGCCGCCTCGTTCGTGCGATTTAACGCCGCTTGACTATTTTCGGTGGGGCTACGTTAAGTCATTGGTTTATGCCAACACGCCGACCTCGTTGGAAGAGCTCAGAGCCAACATTGCACGCGAAATAGCGGCCATTTCGGCCGAAATGTGTGGCTGAGTCGTTGAATATTGGGTCCAACGAATCAACAGCTGCAAACGTGCCTGCGGTGGCCATATGAACGAAGTCGAGTTCCATTCAAAAATGTTTTGATTGTACTTCAAGCCAATAATAAAGTTTTTAAAATATCTAAAATGGTTTGCCTTTTATTAAAAAAAAAAAATTGTCAAGTTGTTATTAGAAAGCCCTATAGAATTTCATCTGATAATCCCACAAAGTCTTTCTTAAAATAGAAATTCTTGGAAAGGCGCTAATTGATTTGCCATAAGTACCCAACATTCTAAAGAAATTAGTTTCCACTCTCTTGTCGAGTGGTTTGAATGAAATTTACATACTTAACCATCGAAAATTACCCACTCCAGTGGAAGCGGCTTTAAACATTCCTCAACACTTCTGAACTCAACGACCAGAAACAATTTCATAAACAAAACACTTTTCTGTTTACCTGAACCTATTCAGTTCATTTCAAAACAGCCAAAGAAAAAAGTTTCTACGCAAACATATCCAGCAAAAAACAAAGCTCATCCTAATAAAAAATCCTTTTCTAAACCAGGGCAGAGTGTCAATAGCCTGGAGGTATATACTAACCAGAACAGGACGAGTTAGGCGATCCAAGCAATCAGACAGCCAGCCACAGCCGGTCATACAGGGATTGTAGTTGCTGGCGGTGGCAGTAGGACGGCCAATAACGAATGCAAAGCAAACATCATTAATCTAAATTTGTGCGAATTTCTTATAAATCATTAATGGAAATTAATTACCTTTAAACTCTGTCATTCTCCCACCGAGGGGTTGGGATAGGTAAGTTGTGTAGATTCTCTTATTTGGTGGGTGATAGATGGATTGCTCTCAATATCTCTAACCAGCAAATCTACTTAATCGTCACTGCGACACACAGATACCGATCAATGATTTTCAAAAGCACACAACAGTAATTCAACAAGCCAAATGATAGAGTAGTATCTAACTATGTATTTGTGCACATACTCGTATGCAGAAGAGCACCCCTGCATGGATCAGTATATCTGAAAATGTGTTACATGAAAGCGTACGAGTATATATATGGTATAATGTCAATCCATTACGACCGACGTATGTTTAATTAATTTTCTCCTTACGTGTGCAAACAATTTCCATAAATTAAAAGCCATCTTTTAGCAACCCCTCACCGATATCCATTTCATTGGGAAAGGAGTAAAGAGGGCTGGGGCAATGCAGGGCTACTTCTCCCCTAAACAAAGTGAAGATAATGTCTGAGGCAGAGCAAGCCCATATGCTGAATGTCGATAAATCACTTGATTTTGCTGAGTTTAAGGTAACAATTTACACACAACTTTCACAAAAAGGACATACAGGCCAGTCTAAATAGTTTGTTTGAATATTTTAGTACACAAGGATGCATTGAACAAGGATATAGAATTACGAATATTCTTGACAGTTTGTATTTGTGATGTTGTTTGGGATGCCGAAATTGTTGTTGGGAAATTATTGTTTGACTTTGGGACAAAACAAGATTGCATCAGAGGCTAGAGGATATGAAATTCCTCCATGTGAACCTTGTTTTTTGGGAAGGGCAAAAGTCATGGGTCTAATTGTCTGTGGGTAAAACAATTTTTATTGTATAAATTTCCAAGAGATCATCGGAACAGGAATGCGAACAGGAGGGGCACTTTGGCAATGGTTGCGTTGTAGCTAAGACTATTTTACTAAGGGGCGCTAAGGGAAGTTCTATATGAACATATAATCTACGTTATTAAGGATAACTACGATTTTTTTTTTTTTTTTTTTTTTTTTTTTTTGAAAGGGACCACAAATTACTAACATCTAAGTGGATATGAATAAATTTGTCGAGAGAACGCAATGTTTTGAATCCACTTTTCAAGTTTGTAAAGGGTTATAGTGAACCTCAAAGCTAGTCCGTAGAGCTAAGGACATTGATGTTTTTGCATTTTTATTCATCAAAAAATTGTTTGCAATATGCGTGGTGTCAAACCAATGTCAGACATCCACAAAGAAAGTAAAATCACTTTTCACTTTGTTTGTGCGTCCGCAATATCAGCTATGCTGAATGGCTAGTTTAGGATGAGAGTCTATTGTAGAAACCTACTGACTTGAAGTTCCATATCCTAGATGTATTTCGAAGTGGTTATATCTCTCCGGAGATGGCATAATTCATCGCATTCGTCCACCTAGATTCCGTTTTTAAGGTAAAACAAGGGACAACTTTTTCTTCTTCTTTCATGAATTGTAGTGAAGGTCGGACTTTCTTAGTCGAAAATTCTAGAATAGTGGAGCCACCTCCAGTCAGATAATAGTGATTTTGAAGCAACACCTAGGTTAGGACAGTGTTATTCTGAAATCTTCAAAATACTTAGAAGTAATCGTGGGGAAAACAGCTAGGTTTTATTTGAGAGTCGATTTCCACATGAGTAAAACTAGTGCTTTGGACTTCCTGTACGTTCTATTTACTGGAATTTCTTGGTCTTTCGTAGAATGATGAGTAAGTGGTTAAGTAGTAAAGTGCTTTTTTATTCTGTTCAGTTCATTTTATGATGCCGGCATAGTTTGAACACTATCAAAGAATAGTGCTCCCCGACATCGTCATCATATTCGCAGCAATCCTCGCAGGATGTGGTGTAATTTATGCAAAGCACACTAAGTTGTTTAGAAAAAGCGTAGTGCCCTGTTTTGATGCCAGTTAGTATTCTAAAGTCCTTCTTACTAAGAAATAGTAAGATCTGTAGTTAAACTCATATGAGATCCAACTTAGGCAATAAGCACCTTGAACGTAAGTGGTTCTATAGCAGGTTTTGGTTTTGAAAAGCTCTCATCTGCGCCTTTTTTAGTAAGTTCATCGGCGATTTTATGAGTAGATTAGAAACTTCTCTGATTGGCCGGACTTTAGTTTAAAAAACGCCAGATAGAATCCATTTTGGAACCCTCTGTGAAGATAGGAAACCTAAAAGTATTCAAAACAAAAATTTGGCTTCTATATAGTTTGTGAAGTCCCAAACTGCTAGGTAAAAAAAAGATATCCGCAGCGTCCTGTGAATTTGGGACTTAGCTTTGTCCTAACGATCCTTGTTCTGCACATAGAGAACATCTATCGTCCTATAAAGTCTTTTGACAGGCGAAAAAAGCAAATCAAACCAAACTATGCTTTAAGAGAGTTTGATATCATAAAAGATATAGTAAGTACTGATAGAATCATGTAGACGATTAATTTTTTAAGCTCTACAAAACAGCAAGTCCTGACGGAATTCTGCCAATCATAGTGCAAAGAACAAAATCGCACATCACAATAACATAGTGGTAGCTGACATTACTCTGAGTGCATAAGAGTTATTTTTTATCCTAAACGCTGGTAAAAGGAAACCATTCAAGGACTCAGTATTACAGACTCATGAGACTCTTTTCGTTCTCTGCAGCAGATGCCTTATGTAAATATATTCGAGCGAACGTCTATGTTTTTAAGGAGGCTTGTCCTCTTATTTAACTTAGAGGCAAGAAAAAGCTGCGCGGGTGGACAGAAGTGACTGACTGGGATTCATACATGGAAAAGAACTGAGGAAGGCAAAACGACAGTTCTGGATGTCATTCTGTGACAAAATAACAGAAACCTCTCAGAGGCTAAGAAAAATCCTATTTCCAAATTCTATGATGACTACTTGTTTGAAAAAACCGATGGCCTTTGGACGATCCCAAGTGAGGAAAAAGGCTCTACACACATTGATTCGACTGAGCGATCTCTGCATTTTCATGGTCGCATTCCTTTACATTGAGGGTGCCTTTCATAACATCGACACATCCGCAATCACAACAGCGCTGTCAATTCTAAAGATACGATTACTCACTTGGAGAGTTGAGTCTTATGTAAAATAGTAGGACATTCAACTCCAAACTGGGTGGGGTTTATGCTAAAAGATGCATCAGCAGAGGTACACCGCAAGAGCCTGTCCTTTCACCTCCTCTATATAATTTAGTGGCTAGTGAACTGTTGATATATCTGGAAGTGGGTGGTAGCAGGGTGATTGCCTATGCGGATGACGTGGCTATTCTCGTCTCAGGTAAGGAACTCCCAACCTTAACAGATTAACCCTTTGGGCGGATCACTGTGATTTGGGAGTAAGCCCCATAAAACTGATCTTGTTCTCTTTTCCAGGAAATATTAAATTCCAATCTTAAACCTTTCCTCAATCAACGGTGCCATTTTAGTCTTCTCTGATTCAGCGAAATTTCTGGGAATTATTTTTGACAGGAAACTAGAAACTTAGTATTTAAGAAAGAGTAAAGAAAGCTGTAGTATTTCCATTCTCTTGCAAGAAAGCCATTGGGAACACTAGTCGAACTTACTCTCCCCACTTAAATTTGTACAATTTTGTAACTAAGATTTAGTAGCTGCATAAATAAGGTACGAAACGAACGGAGAATGGCATAAATTCGGCGTTGGGTTTGTTTATTTCTCTATAATTCGTTACTGCCGCCACTACCGGAATATTGTGTCTCCAGGAAGATGAGACTTATATCTTGCGACAGTTATGAACAGAACATTTTTTGGGGCAGTAGCAAATGCAACGTGAGAGGTCATCATCTCCTGGCTTTTATACTATCATCTTACCTGGTTGTCTATAATGTTAGCTGTCAGCCAAATTTTGTTATGAAAGTAAGACAGCAAGTAATCGACTTAACTTTATCCAACAAGTATGTTAAGGAGATTACTGGGTGGAAAATACCATCGGAGATCTCCATGTCAGACCATAGATAAATCGAATTCAGAATCGGATGCGAGGTCTCGACCTTGTTGAAGATGAGGAATCGGCATAAAACCAATTGGACACGATGTAAGGAAGAGCAAGACAAGTACAGTAGTGCTCCCCCTAAGCTCGTGACAAAAAAAAACCGAGGAAGCTGTTCAGAACCTTATTTTAAGGAGCTTATTTGGATTTCAAGGAGCGTTTCTTATAAAGTTTTTTGTAAAAAAAAAAACGGAACTATCAGTTAAACTAGTAGGGTGGTCTAAGCCCTTAAAAGGGGAAGTTAAACAAGGCTGGAGCCACTCATAAAATCTGACAGTACCTTTACTGAATCGAAAGTAGATACTCTCCGTTTCATGCTCATGAACCAGCTCACAGCTTGTCAAGAGTTTCGGAGCTATAAGTCTGATTTCTTTCATGCATCAAGAGTATGATGTAAAACCGCCTTACGAATGCATCCTCTGCCGGCGATACAACGCTCCTACTAACGTGGAAGGTACTGCGAGAGTGCGCTTCAGATTCTGGTAGGCAGAATTGGGACGATTTCATCGATGTTGCGGGTGCTTTTGACAACGCAAATTTTGACGGCATGTGTAACTCGGTCAAACAACACGACGTAGATGGATCACTAGTTTTGTGGATAAAAGCAATGCTGGTGAACAGGACATTGATTGCGGATGCTAGCTGTGGCCAATATGTAGTGGCAGAGGTAAACAGGGGTTGTCCGCAAGGCGGCGTTCTGTCTCCAGTGCTATGGTGCATGTTGGTCGACTCACTGCTCAACGCGCAAAATAGTTCTAACGTCTATGCACAAGCATACGCGGATGATGTAACTGTGCTGTCTGTTGATACATTTTAAGTGGTGCATACGGAGAGTCCAATTTTGAATCACTTTTTCGAGCACATTGTCTGGTATCTCGCTAATAACATGTTTAATGTTGTCTTGTTTCAGGCCAATTCACCGGTCCAAAACGAAAGATAAATTGCTTATCGAAATCATTTCTTAATTGCTCCATTGTTTCACGTGCTGTGTGGAATGTAGCGCCAACTTGCTGGAACCACATGTCGACCAGGATCAGCTTGTGCATTTTAGATAAAAAAAAGTTCGAAATCATTGAAAGATACCGGGTGCGGGGCAATGATTTTGAAGGTTAATAAACCGCACCAAACCATACATTTTCCGAGTACATTGGCAGCTCTTGTATTGCCTGAAGTTGTTCATCGGACCAAATACGGCAGTTTTGTTTATTAATATTTTGTAACTTTTTTAAAGTCCACGCACCAAAAATTCGACGCTGTGACAGGTCTTTCGGCTTCAGTTCTAGCATAAGCTGTATTTTTTAAGGTTTTTGATCAAGATCCTTCCGTGAAATCTTCCACGTAGTTTAATAACACAATCTCAATTGCTGCGAACTGCGATGAATGGACAAATCACGGCCTTCATTAACACTGGCGGATACAGCAGTAATAATTTTTTCTGTACGAACTCTGGTAGGTGGCTTGATGTTCAATAGCGTGAAATTGGTGCGAAATTTGGTTACAATGGCGGGAATTGCTTGCTCAGTAAGTCGACCATGACGAACGTAAAATGGTTGAAGTGCGCGAAAAACATTTTCCACAGATGTACGAATTTTGATGATAAAATTCAATAGCTTGGAGGCATTGTTCGTCTTTCCATGATGAAATGGCTATACTGAGGATGTTTGATTTTGACGCATGTCACAAATTACGCGTGAGCTGTCAAAAACAGAACACTGCAAAATCAAACAGCAAAAATATCTCCCTTTATGTATATGTATGTGTTTTTGGATGTTTTTTTTTTGTCAGTAATTTTTGCGAACAAGTTTAAAGAGAGAATCACAGTAGACCTTAAAGGACTGCTTTAAAAATAGGAAGCAGGTAAAAAAACGAAATGAAAACTCTTATAATTTGAATAAAACCACAACTGAATTGCCGCAAGGATACACACGACCCTGTATCACTTGATAACAATGGCAATGACATATCTTCAAGTAAAAGTCGTGGGTCTTTGTAAAACCATGACTTGCGGATTCTATCATCATGACCTCTAGTATCCGTCTGAATAGGATTCTCTGTTTACCAGGTTAACTTTGAAACAGAATTTTCATCTATAATCTCTTACGGGGAAACCAACCGTCAATCGAGGTAATCGACATAGCTTTAGGTTTTTCTAGTCCTTGCATAGGAAGTTTGTTGGTAGGAAAGATATTTAGAGCGGAGGTATGTACCTATTGTATATTAAGAAAATTACATGCAACCGACATTCTTTAGAACCTGGTGAATGTAGCAGCAAAGTGTCATGAAATGAGTCTTATCATAGCCGAGTAGATCTAAATGATCCTCAATTGCTGGCTAGTCTTTGATTGGACATTTTAAGTCCAACAAGGTTTGATATCAAGCATTTGTTTCACAAATTAGATTATTCTTCTTTTCCATTACTTATTTCTCCAATGCTATTAGGCAATACATAGCCAGTCCTCTGCAGCAAATCAGCCTCAACATTAAACAGGTATCGGAACGGAAAGGCATTTTAAACATCTCTTCCTCCAGCTCATTTGAATGTTCCAGATATTTCCTAAATTGTTACGCCAGTGTTTACTTTAGTCAACTCGAATTTTTATCTAACTGGTTGCTTAACAAATTGTACTGGCATCTGTCGTGTATGGATTTGAACTTGTGTTCAGTCAAAACATCTGCAATTATCCAAGTTGCCACGATTAAGCGAAGGCTTACAATTTCGTAAATAGTTCCACTCAGATCAGCTTTGTGGTAGGATGGGGACGATGTGGAATAATGCACGAATACTACGTGAAAGTAACAAAATTCTACATGCTTTACTTCTGGGCATGATCCTGCTGATTTTGGAGTCCATGTGCTCAATTTAGTTGGAAATAATGACTTTAGGGCTTACATATGCCTTGCGAACTATTTGTTTAAGCATGTGGTTAGGATAGCAAGGCTTACTACTTAAACCTTATCAAAATGTAAAATCCACCTGGAAGTAAATTGCAACACTCGCATATAAATGTATTATATGTATCTATACAGCGCCTTTAATTCATTCCTAAACAGAATTACCACCAATCCGTCCCTGTATTCGTAAGTGAATTTGTTATGTTTTCAAAATAATTTTCATAACTCAACTCCAACATAACGATTCAACAAACAATCCAATTGTTAAGCTTAAGAAAATATTGAAACCAAATTCAAATCCAAACTCAAGTTCGGGTGTCTAAGAAGGAAGGATATCCTTGCATTTGTTTGTGAATTATCAAATTATTAACAACAAACGGATGCACTTAGCTCGTCTGCTAACCACACTAGTGATCTGTTTCAGAATGTTATTTATGGGCCTGTAAACATTCTTAGGAGCTGCATCTTATCCCTATAGAAAATTTTCCTTCCAGCAAATGGAGCATTTAGGCCAAATGTGTTCGTAAATGCATTGTGAGAAATTTTCTTCCTCCCTTCTGGATGAGAATATTGGCATCCGTTGCATATCCTCTGTATGTTTCCGTATCTACATACCATCTGATGTCGTTGATGTCTTCTGTGGTGTTGGTCAACAGATTGCGTTCCTTCAAATGGAAACGATTATTCTGCCGATTTACTGGCTTCGTATTGTGCAATATGAAAACAATGCCGCTACCAACCAAGAGCCACCTTGTCTACCTCCTCAAAGATACTCTAACCGTTCATAACACCGAACTTCTAAAGAGCTGTGCTTTATCCAAAACGCCATACATAGATTGTGGGATAAATTGCTGGGAAAGCATACTCATATGTGCATATGTATGTATCTATCACGGAATTAATGTAAGGATTAAGGGTTCCATTATGTTTGTCTAGTCGTAATAGTACTCTCGCATTCGGCAAAAGGTTTGCGCATTTAGATTCCATTCCAGGAGATGGCTCTAGGTCACAAAACAATTATTGCAGATCAATGATTGTTTACTGAGGAAAGCAAAGGCATTACAGTATAATGAGTCGATGCAGGAGGACTGATTACATACAAATTGCAGATGCTTGATTGAGACATTAAATACCTCTGTGATTATTTCCTGAATGATGATGTCTCATTATTACTTCACTCATCAAATTGAGAAGAGATGTCCATTTCATTGAAAGTCAAACCACCGTCATCAATATGGGAAGCTACACTGTATATGGTCTAAAAATGCGAAAGTCGAAACATTGGCTTTCCAGCTCTGAGTATACAGCATTCTGCTTTGAGTTCCTTGAAGTAGCCAAGACTTCAATTTAACCAAAAAAAAAAAAAAATAAAAAACAAAAATAAAATGTTGGTGTCAGATATAACATACTTTTATCCCAGGTAAGGTTCATACCAGCAGGTTCCTTCCTACTGGTTAAGCAAACTTAATTAACAAACAAGATGTCCGTATCATTCCAGCCCGGTGTCAACCTATTCATGATGATCTCCTCATTCTGCGAGGTGGAAAACATTCTTGTGAATTTAGTCGACTGAAGTTTCCGCGCATCCTAGATATGGATTATCGAAAATCTTCGAGAATCTGCTCTGCGATTGACCTGTAAACTGCTCATGTCCCATAACATGAACTGCGCCAGCACCGCAGCATTCAAGTTCCTCCCAGTGGTTGTCCCAGGTAAGGACAATATCCTTACTCATGCAAGCTAAAATTGCAAGTTCGTGCTCGGCCAATATTACAATATTAAGGCGTAGGTTAATAGAGTCCCACAACTCTATACAGAAGAGATAAGAAAGTGTGACGAATCAACTAATAGCTACGGGTAAAGGGGTATTCACTGTTGACGACTCTGAAAATCGACTAAAGGACAACGATTTACGGATCTGCATATGGAATATACCTTAATAGACGGCGTGCAGACGAACAACTAGCGAAGATCCTCTAATGCTACAAATCAGATATAATCGCCATCAAAAAGAGGAAAAAAACTGTGATATCTTCTATGTAGATTGCAACAAAGATCGAGAAGTACACCAGTCGGAGCTTGTGTACGGATTCATCATCAGTGTAAGGGTTAGGGAAAAAGTCGTGAGCTTCAGGCATGTAAGCGAGGTCCTGACGACGATTCGCATAAAGTTAATATGTGCCAACAGGGGAGAAGGACGAACTCACCAAGGACTACCTTTTCGAGTTCCTCGAAAAACCTATGAGAAAGGCTCGTCATGATTTTGGTAAATGAAGCAAATATGTTCGAATTGTTTTTACCCGTTTCGTTCACGTCTGTGTCATGCTTGGCACTGGAATATATACCTGAATCCTGGCGAACATTGAGAGTGGATTTTATGCTGAAAATCGGAAAGGAGGAGTACTCGCTAGCCAAGAGTTTCAGACCTATATAGGTCTACATATGTCTGACTTCCTTCATGCTAAAAAGCATCGAGAGAATGGTCGAAATCAATGTTCGTAAAACCGCTTTGCTAATGCATCCTCTTTCGACGATGTAACACGTCTACTAGCGCAGAAGATGCTGCGAGAGTACGACGTTCTGTCTCCACTGCTATGGTGCATGTTGGTTCTAACGTTTATGCACAAGCATACGCAGATGATGTAGGTCTACTGTCTGTTAGATTGCGTCTAGCGACTGTCTATTTTAAAGTGTAGGCAGCCCTAGGTGTCAATCTCTTTAAAACTAAGATTGTTCTCCTTAGGAGAAAAAGAAAGCTGTCCGTTCTGATTCATCTAGTGCTTTGAAGCATAACCATCCAATTCGCCAAACAAGCTAAGTATTAGTGTGTCATTCTGGATAGCAAACTTCTGTGGACTAAACATGTTAGGTCAAAAGCCGCTTTCATCGAGTAGGGTCCTTCTGATCTACATGGTTATTATAAGGCCAATTAAATTCTATGCGGTGATAGAATACGTGATTGCTGCTTTTACCAAGCTCCAAGGAATGGTCTGTCTCGGGTCTTCTTCAACACTTCTGGCCCCAATCTAGACGCATTGATAAATCTCCCTTCCATTGATATTCATATCATGGGCTGCCATCTTCCGTTTAAAGTACAATATTCACTGGAGCTTTGATGACCTTGCGCTTTGGCTGTGTTATGAATCTGAATAAGAAACCAGGATTGGTTTCGACCAGATTCTGAGCCAGGAAAGGAATGCAGTTGGATCTTTACGGCCCGCTATAAAACCAAAATAGGATATGGCCCTGGAAGCTTTCTGGAGGACGACAACGTCAGATTTCACTTCATGTTAGGAAAGCTTGTATCTGTCTTCCAAGCCGAGATTAATGCAATTCTGATGGCAGCGAACTATTTGCATATATAGCGACAGCCAAGCTGCGCTTAGAGCCTTACTGATACCTTTTACGATTTCCAAGCTAGTTCAAGAATGCAAAAGATCACTGGACGCAGTCGGAAGACTAAATGAAATCGCCGAAGAACTTTGACAGGCAAGGTCTTGAGGAAAGTTTTTTATTACCCAAACATACGTTATAGCTCCCCAGGATACAGGCAGACCAAACGAATACTTCCCGACATACCTAGGAAGTCACTTCACTATCTTTGTGAAAATCTGGCTTACATTCGCATCCGGCTGCGGGCACTCGGCGCTGATGTGGTGGGTGCTGGTACTTTAGGTACTTAATCACTGAAGCATTTACTCATCTTTCTTCGTAAGACTGAAAGATTTTATTAAAAGGAACTTAGAAGGAGTATAATGGATAAGTTCTTTGTCTGACTGTTTTGTTCCGAAGGAAAAATGGCTCAACATCATCTCATGTAGAAAACCAATTGCATCACTGCCAAAGAGTAATCAGGAAAGCCAACAATGAATGCAGAACGGCAACATACATCAAGTCATCTCCAAAACCCTGGTCGACGAAAGTATGGCTGTTGAAAGGCACCTGATCATTGTTTGTCCGATCCTTAAGAAGTAAGATCTCCTGAACAGCGTTTACTACAGCGAAATAAGTTTTCCCAAAATCGCATATAATATCCTGTCTGCGGTATTATGCAAACTCCTAAGTTTCTTCGTCAATAGTGTGACAGGGGCGTATCAGCGCCTACCGTCCTCCGTGATTCTCCTTCGCTGGTGCTGTATGCAAACATTTTAATTAATCTCAAATCCCTTGGGCGCGCGCTAATTATAAAAAAAGCGTGATCCTAGGCAAGTAAAGACCATCATTCATTAAATGTTAACATTATGGCATATCTTGAAAAAACCCCAAGAGTTCCAAATCCTTACACACCGCCTCTTCATTGATTTCGAATCCGCATATGATAGTATCCATAGAGATGAACTATCATATATAAAGCAACGTCTAGTTTTGGCTTCCTTGGCAATCTCATTCGATTAAGCAAGATGACGATGAAGAATGCACGCTGCTCCGTTAAAGTCGGTAATGACACAAAACCGAGACCTTCAATGTTTGAAAAATATGGCGGTTCGGGGCGTGTGATTTTTTCAATATTGCTCTTGAAGCAATTGTGTCAAACTTGCAAGCCAACTACAGAGGCACCATAGCTCAAGAATCTGGTCAGTTACTTGCGTACTCAGACGACATTGACATAATTGCAACAACACAGATGGTTTTAGCCGTCAACAAAGAAAAAACAAAGCAAGTGCTGTTAACAAAGAGGAACACACAACATACATAGATGCCTAGGGCAAAAAGTCACGACAGGCAGTTGCAAATCCGACAACGACACCAGCGCAGAAATCATGAGAACAATCATTCTTGCTAATCGTTCCTTCTTTGGGTTTAGAAGTCAATTGAGTTATAAAGACCTCTTTCGAGCATCACAATACTCATACACTGATTATCCCAGCCCTGCTTTATGGCGTAGAAGCGTGTATATTGATAGAAGCGGATAAAAATGCTCTCGGGCACTTCGAGAAAAAAGTTCTTCGGGTAGTTTTTAGTCCCGTTTGTTTCAATGGAGAATGGAGAAGACATTTCAACAGCGAAGTGTACGGACTGTACAGCGATGGTAACCTCGTTAGGAATGTTCGGATAGTAACCTTGAATGTATGGTGCTCCAACCCGGGAAGTTTTTGTCTCCAATGGAAAGAGGTAACGCTGCAGTGAAGTACAAAAATCTCCAGCAACTTTGCGGGTGCAATTGCATGTGGCTGGAAAAAGACCGTGCTAGGCCAAGAGGCATGTTTGGTGAGGCCCTAGTCCGCCTCGGAATGTAGTCTCTTCTAAATGTTAAGTATGATCACTCCTTCCATGGACTAGAAATTGCCATTTTAAACATTTAACTTAAATTTGCTTGGATGTTTTCAAGTCGGATATTTACAAAATAATTTAGTCAATTCGCACACTTCAACGTTGGCATAATGTCCTATATCTTACCTTGTTCTATCGCTATTTCCACCAACATTGCTCCAATAGATTGCCAGTAGCATTCCAACCCTTGAAACCTTCTAGCAGTTCATCAGTTTACCCTTAATTTAAACCTCTGAACGCAAATGATAGATATGATGAAATAATCGTAGTTACAGGTTTGCCGATGTCCATAAAGTTGATATGTAACAATAACTTGGTTCAAGGAGTCAGAAGTATCCAGTAATAGAAGAAATACTCCAAGTCACAGAGGCTAACAGAGAGCTAAGCTGTAGTGTGAGCATTTTTTTTAAATTTTGAATTTCAGAATCAAACCGTCGATCTCTACTTCGTCTTTGTTTTGGACCCTTTACTATTTAAAAAAATTAACAATGGCTCGCCAGTAAAGAACTGGTTGTAGGACATTATTCCGATTCAATGGACAAACTATCTTAAGCCTTCGTTCTTTACGGATAAGATTATGTGGATGATCTAGTTACGCTAAGGGGAGTGTACATATGTTCTCAAAACCGTAGGCAGAGCACATTGTATTGCAGAGTGAAGCGGATGAGCGGATGTGCTCGATACATCTGTACAACCAGGGTATTACCAATGGTTACCTGCAGGGTTGCTCCTCTGAGAAGAGTGAAGATGGAAAACGGTTAATTCGATCTCCACACATGTTTAGTTAATGTGTCGCTGAAGGTGGTTCATCGACTGCATTTTTGGTACTATCTAGCCGTAGCTATGATGCCAAAAATATTGTTGTAACTGACTCTCAAGGAAAATGAGACGCAGTGCTTACTAGGAAATGTGTGAGGCCTGATACATACTTCAAATAATTCCTTTACTAACAATTCCTTGGGTTGATAGCATTAGCAAAATCAAACTTTTACGAATCTCATCAGTAAGATGGTAATGAGTTGATAGTTTACGGATTGGCCAATCTATAAACAAATATCTTGAGCTTTGAGCTTAAGAGCCTAGGCCTCTCAATAGCTCATAAGATATGTAACCGGCTTCGAACAAGTATATAGTTTCAAAGTAATCTAATCTAATACGGCCTGACACTGATATTTAATCGGGTTACTTAAACAATGACAATTTGATCAATTAATTGATTCCTTTAAAATGTATCTATAAACATTTTTAAATCCATTTTCTTGCACATTACCACTTCAACAGTCACAACTTATCCCTACAGCTAAAAACGATGTTTTTTTAACAACTTGCAAACATCTACGACACCGTTATAAAGGACATTATCAACAACTTTAACTCCTTAGTGACACCATTGACACAGCACAAACAGCAGTAACAACCAACAAAAACGACAATACCAAAGACAAATAAAACAAAAACATTTCCAAGTTTTTTTTTTTTTTTTATCACAAAGTGTACGTTCAGAAAAGGAGGAAATAAGAAAAGAAAAAAAGGAATTACATACAAATAGCACAACATTAAAAGAACAAAATCAAGTCATTTCTTATTAACATTTGTTATGATTCTGGTATCCTTGTGAGCATTGTGCGTCCTTTTTTCTGTTCGCCTTTCTTAATTGGAACAGTAGAATATCATCCAACAATCCCGATGCCATAGTCCCTTAATATTCCTCAACTAAACCTATGTAGCTAGGCTCCTTCTATGCCTATTGATACTTTCAGAGATTTTTTGTTGTACTTTTTTATTTTAAGGTACGTGGTTTAGGGCAGATATTGTATCCTTGAGAAATTGTCAAACTATGGTTTTGTCAACTGTGATTGATTTGGTCTAAGTTTCCGCACCCTTATTACTGTCATATACATGAAAGTGTTATAATAAGTATGTCCTATGTGATAAGTATCCTTATAGGTTCAAATAGATCGAATATCATAGTTTGGGAGCAGAAATTATTAAGACCAACTCCTGCAGATAAAAATTGAAGAGCTGCAACTATAGCAAGAAAACTTCAGACCATATGCGTCAAACGGGCTGACGGATTGGAATTTGATCTTTGTATGTAGTTTTGAGCTCTACCCAAACCGGTAAGGATAACAGAACTCTTGCTCATTCTTCTAAACTCTTTTAGTAAAAGATGCCATAAAAGTCCAGTGAGGGCCAAGGTTCAGTCTCAACTTGCTGTGTTTTTCGTTCTGTAGTGCATAGAGAAAGGGACCAGAGGTTGCCAAGAAATTTTCAGTTTCAGGGTCAGGGTCATTGCCTGCCGAAAAGGTGGTGACGGCAGAAATTATTTTTTTCCTGTTTTTCGGAGTTTGGCCTATTAACTGAATCTATCTAACCATATCTAATATTGTTGTCGAAGAAATCGAAGAAAATGGTCTTTAGGTGGTAAATCGCAGTAGCGGGACAAATTGGTCAATTGCACTAGCAAGACCATTTCTGGTGTCAATCGCCTACCGAAATTCAATCTTCAATTTTGGCACCCGTTGTGTATCAAAGGATGCCGTCGTATTAAAACCACATATCATTCGAGCTTTGCGGCTCCTTGCGGAGCGATAGCGATCTCCATTGACTATATCACTAATGGGGATTTACGTAGCAATTAATGGTTAAATTACTGAGTGTTCACAACTTGTGTTGGGCCAGGTGGTAGCATAATACTGGACTATGCCATTATAGAGCTCATAACACTAAACAGAAGAGATTAAAAAGATGTGAAGAACCAACTAATGGCCTCGGGTAAAAACGGACTCACTGTTGATAGCTCAAGGAAACATTTAAAGGATAAGGACCTTAAAATCCGCACGTGGAATGTCCGGACTCTTAAAAGGCCATGTGCAGCTGAACAATTTGCAGAGGCACTTACGCTAATATCATCGTCATCCAGAAAGTGCGATGGGATGAGCCGGTTATAAGGGGGATAAAGACTTTAAGGAGAAAAATGCCATGTCAAAATAGAGAATGCCAAATGCGGGAAACCTAGGCAAGAAGTCTTAAGCTTCCGATACGTGAGCCAGCGTCTAAAGGCAAAATTCACTAATCTAAGCCCTATGGAGACAATAATGACGCCACCAAAGAATTTTTCTACGAGTTCCCCAACAAAACATATGAGCAATGTCCGAAGAATGACGTAAAAATCGTACTAGGCTATTTCAATTCCAGGATAGGAAACAAGGACATCTTTGGTAGGACAGTTGGTAAGCATAGCCTATCAAGCACACAATTTCCTCATCTCAACATACAAAAGCGGATACGCCAGCCTCCGGATTATCAGACGCTGAATCAAATTGATCATCATTCGTATAGAAACCTGAAGAGATGAAGAAGGAAACCTTGTAGTAGAGCCAGAGCCGGTGCTAAGATTATGGAAGCACTTTTTCTACAGATTGTATAACAATTACAGACAATTACAGGCAAAATTTCTGTCTATGTGACGTAGAGAAACCAATGTCTAAGCTTAAATCCAAAAAAATCAGTTGGACCTAACAGCTTACTGGCCGAGGGATTCAAAGCTGCTATGGAGAGTATGCACCAAATCATTTCTCAGATCTGGTCAGAAGAGTGTATGCCTGATGAATGGAATCTCGGCCCGATCCACGAAAATGGTGACCACCTTAAGTGTGCCACCTATAGATGTATACGTCTGCGTTAGTTTAAAACGTTCAAAAACTAGAATAACGATGCTAGCAACCGTCTATTGGTTGATGAGGAAGTTACTCTTAAGCCGCTAGATTGTTATGTACATTATTTTGGCGGCTTAAAGGTGTAGACAAGGGGATAGTCTTCCAGTCTAGTTTAATCTAGTTTCAAGCTTGGAAAGCGATGCACAAGTCACGAGAAATCTTCTAATCTATTTTAGAAGCTTCCGTGTAAGGCCGTAAAAGGTTGTCCTGCTGCATTTTCTGCTCATTCCAAAAACGGGCCTAACAATTTGAACGGAAAATTCTGTATTGCGAAACAACAGAGCAGGAATACACCACTTTCACATGACATAGATTTCTTAGTCCTTGTGGTAGATTGCTTCGGGGAAAGGGAGGAGATGAAGCAGCTGGATAAAGAAATGAAAGAAAGAGGTCTGTATGGTTGGATGAAGCAGCAGTTAGAAACAGCGAGTAAGTTATGAATGCGAATATGAATTCTTGTTGCCTTTTTTTTTTCCGTTCAAATTACAACGTGGAATACTGACGGCCAAGGATCATAGTCATATTAGTTGTTATGAACATAAGTATACGTACACACATGTAGATATGTATGTACGTATGCATGAATTGGACTCTAACGGTAGGATTGTGAATTATACTTTTCATTTCCCTTTCAGAAAATACATGCTAGAAGGTAAGAATGATGTACAGTCGGTCGCAACGGAAGAGGGGTTGTATTCATATGATGCCAACTCGACGACGACAACGACGGCGACAGACTCATAATAGGTGTACATACCTAAAGAATTTTTCGGAATGTCGGTCGGAGAAATCGGGGAGAAAGCACATCAGGCAAGCAAGAAATTGTGCTGAAAGGTCTTTAAGTATTTCATTTGTACAATTCCATTTCCGTGAAATTACCAGAGACCTTTTTATTGTTTAAACGAAAGACTCACCTTCATATTAAGGTCCAGGACTCAGAATTCTGGTCTGTTCGACTCGCGCTACTCATAGGTGTCATATAATAACATTGCTTAGGTGTATCACGTTACTGTTGGAATTGTTTCGAGTTAATTTGGTTCGATGTTTGTAAGTAAGTAAGTAAGTAAGTACATCTCACCTATATGCCGCCACCGGCAGCATACCGGCTTATTCTGTTTTATGCCGTTGAAGTTAATTTTTGGTAAACATAGACGACAGGTTATTCATGCCTTTGAATATTTGAATTTTAATTCAAAAGCGACAAATGACAGTCAGGTGCTGAGGACTCTTCAAGTCTTGATGAACACTGAGTGCGCCGGAAACAAAATGTGAAACTGAGGAATTCGTTCTGCCTTTTATTGCTGCACATTCTATACTTGTTACGGTATTTGAAGGTAAAGTGGTGCCTAATGGGCCTTTGATTGTGCTTGAGTGAAGTAAGTGGATCTTTTTAATTATCTAATTGGCTTCGTAGGAAAAATTGGAAATCAAGAGAAGGCAATCAAAGTATTTCAGGGTATTTTGAAGTTTTGAGAAATTTTTGGCGTGAACAAACACTCCAATATGTTTCGTAATTGATAGCTACTATAATATCAAAGAAATACATTGACCATGCGGCATGAAGAGCATAAAACATCAATCGGTCATCAACATGAACTTGTAAAAGACGCAATTTTTAACATTCTACTCGTAGGGGAGAAGACTAGACGAGTCAAATTAGGTGCATACAAAGGTGAAGACATGACATAAAACTAACGGCCATTTTCAGGGGACGAAGGCCAAATAAATATGGTATTTAACGTTAAATAATAGGCCTAGACCATCTAGCTATAGTTCATGGCACCCGAAGAATTTTAAATATTTGGTTCCCATCTGCGGTGATCCAACAAGCCTTAGGTTAATATTTTTTTAAAAGATAAAAATCCTTGAAGGACATTTCCTATACTTAAGTTAAAGCCACTTCTGGTTTGAATAAGGGCAAGTGTCTACGCGGCTTTCTGAAAATATGTGGCTGAATTGGGACATGAAGCTGTTTAGAAGATTCGGGATCAACCAGAGTGTTTGACGTGCTCGTCGGTCTAGGGAATTAACAAGAACAGTCAAAAATCTATGTTTACAGAGACACAAAGACGAAACATTACAAACAATATTGGCATAAGACCAGTTTTGAGATTAGGTTTATTCTGAAATATAAGTCACTCACTGAATAGAGCGAAGGTTCGCTTCAAATGTAGCAGGATTAATATGGATATTATAGCCAAGGCAGCCGACATAGACAGCCAACGTTAGAAGACAAGGCTTTGGCTGTTGCTGATATAAATGCCAACACACTAACAAATAAAGTTACAGGTCCTTAATAAGTGGAAACGCAATTAAATGATTTCGACCTAATGGAGTTAGATTATTGATAGTCATAATCGATCTAAAATTTTCCCAAGAAAGAAATACAATGGAAGTAAATACATGGTGCAGACCCAGAGTTTTGGGTTGAAATCCTTGCGGCAGGCAGAAAATTCTACCTGTGGTGATGTATACTAGGTGTCAGAAAAAAAAAAAACAGCCTCTGTCAGACACAACCATTAATTCAATATGACATGTAGCGATGCATAAAATATTTGGCAAGAAATGTTGACTTAATCAAAAGACGCAATCGACATACTGCGGACGTTGCACATCCTATATTCAATTCGGGGTAGCAGGACTGGATAGTCATGAGCATTATTCATGTGCAACGAATCTCTGAATTTTGAGTATTGCCTTAAATAACTTCATATTTCTCCCTTTATTTTGTATAGCAAATCCCAACTTATTGTGTAAGATAGCAGCAAAAGTGAAGATAGATTAAAAGTAAAAATTCGTTCTAAGTTCCCTAACAAAAGCATGATATACTCGTAAGTTCATAACAACAAGAGAGTGTTACTGCTTACGTTACGTTACTGATAATTTAAACTTAAATTTAAGAAGATCAGCATCACCACCTAAAAAAGAAGATGAGGTGATTACTCTGAGTCGATCATATTAAGCAAACCAATAGCATCCTCAAATCCAAGGTCTAGGTCCGCGAAAGCATCATTGTATGAAGAGTATCAAACCAAAAGTAAAGACGTTTTACGACTCGAGCTGTAAAGAAGCTGTCAGAGTGAGAAAAATGTTTTTGTTGTTCTAGAAGACTAACCCGACTGAGGAAAACCGTGTGAAATTACAATACGACAACAAATTAAGCAAAAAATACTACAATGTCCCAATGCTCATTTACAATTACATTACAGCTGTCAGCTCTTTGGACAAACCAAACTTCCTCAATAAACACAAAACCGCTGGTCCGGATGGTATACCTCCCCTTCATCTGAAGAGGTGTTCTTTTCCGTTGGTAAAAGCACTGCATAAGCTTTTTCATCAATCGTACTCTGGAATGAAAAACAGCATTTGCCCAGCCCGTCCCTAAAAAAGGCGAATCTTTTTTTATCTTGTACACTTACGTACCTTCTTTCCAAGGTCATGAAACGCGAAAACTTCTCAATGACCGGCAGTACGGTTTTCGTAGCAACAGGTCCACTGGTTATTTAATGGGATGTCTCACCGAAAAGTGGAACCAAAGCGTACACTATATTGCCAAAGGAAGATAGTTGCACTTGATATTTTTAAGGCTTTTGACAGAGTTTGGCATCAGGCTCTTTTGTTGAAAATGCGTACTTTTAGGATCGATATTCCTCTCCCTCAATGGATAAGAAATTACCTTTGGGAACGTTCAATTCAAGTTGTCTTGGATGGTTTCAAGTCTGGTATTCACAAAATAAATGCTGGTATACCCCAGGGCTCTGTTCTGTCTCCAAAACTCTTTTTATTTTTCATTAATGGTCTCTTATCTGCTACTTCCTGGACTCACGTCCCTGCTCATTGGCTGTAGGACAATTGGGGAACTGACAACAGAGTGGTATTGAATGCTTCCAAGATTCAATATTGTCTGCTGTCATTAAAATGAAATTTAAATACCCAGCTATTACCTATGAATGCCACTTACATTATTAAAACTGAAAAACTTTCCATTCTCGATATGTGTGTGACCATATATTCGCTGTCGTCAAAAATGTTGCGAAATGTCTAGATTTTCAAAAGTGATGTAAAAGATATTTCACCCCCTCTGATCTGGCCTCAATATATAAGGCATTCATCTACCCAAAACTGGAATACAATGTCATCATATGGGCAGGTGATATTAAGACCTCTTTACACTTGCTAGATAGGAGCCAAAATCATACGATAAGACTCATAGGTGAGGCCAATATTACACAGTTATGCGACACCCCCGAATACAAACGTCTCCTATCTCCCATTGTTGTATCGCTTTTTCATCATCAGTGCTCCATTGAACTCGTCAGTTTGATCCATCAAACCTTTAAGCCCACCTTCGGACGTACTCTGAAATATCATGATTTTTTCCCATGCCGTACAATTCGCCTGTGAAATGCTTTGCCGAGCTCTTTATTTCCTAACCAGTATAGCTTGCAAACATTTAAAACCAACAGTATCTCTCTTTTTCCCCTCCTTAACATTCTTTCGACCTTACTTTGTGCACACATCTTAAGGGTACATAAAATCCCTTGTGTGCGCGTTAACTATAAAAAAAAAAAAATACGTACCATCCCGTGCTCTAGATTTGTCTGACACTTTTCACTTCCCACATTGTATTTGTCTGATGTGACATCCAGAATCTCCAACATATCTTGAAAAGATCCCCATCTTTTCTTAATGTTAATGGGTGCCTCCTCTTGGTTCACTTTGAATGCCGTAAATTATGATATATAAATTTATGAAGCAATTTGGTCATTAGAGTAAAATCATATAGTAATTGCTTACCAAGAAAGTATTCACTTACTCACTCCATGTTTTCCTTCTCAACGGTAAAGCTTTTTAAAATTAAAAATGGTAAGCCTTCGCTCCTTGTAACCATTTTCGAAATTAATACGTTAAAACGCTGCCAATTGCAACCAATGCTGATTCCTTCAAAATGACACTCATGACTATAAACCCTGTTGATTGCATTTCATATTTAACACAGAAAAGTATTTGCCAGCAAAATTGAAAGAATTCAAGTAAATACTGTAGAAAGTAAGTACTTATTAGCTTTTATGCATAAGATATAAAGTACTTACTGGTGAAATCCGCATCTATCAAGTACTCCTAGTATTTCTAGTAAATGGTTGTTCTCCAGCATCTACATAAGTCTTATGCATATGAGAATCAAGTATTTGCTTAAAAATTTTGTAGTAAAAGCATACGAGCATACTAGTTTTATGCATTGCATACAGCCCAATTGTGCAAATGCAAACAATGAAATGGGTTTTTCTCGTCCCCTTCCACTCCGTTCTTCTTTAATAAATATTATCACTGTTTATTATCAAAATGCTGGTGGAATGAGACTCGAAATCAATGATGTATCATATTTCTTGCTGTTCCTCTGCATGAGTATAATGTTGCCAGTATTGTTATAACAGAGCCATGGTTGAATGATATTCAACTATTCGACGTCGTCTTGACCGAATACCCGAATAGTAATAGCAGTGTGTGCTTATGATTTCAAGAATGAATAGCTAAGCTAGTGGAAAGCAGCTAGATACAATTTTTTTTATAGTTGCATACATACTGAATAACTGAATAGGTACAACATTTTTCAAAAGTTTGTGTTCCATTACTTTCAAATAGTGTGAACGAATTTAATTTTTCATGCTGGTAACTGTTTGTTGTGATATTGGGAAAAGAAAGTAAAAAATTCGTTCATAATCACTTCACAAATTCGGTTCGGCATGGAATTGTACAGTGCCATTGAAAAATGTAACGAAATTTGTGATTCACTGTCTTCGAACTAATGGCCAGATTCGTACATTTTTCGGACTAACCATCCCCATACGTGAGTATGGTGGCCAGTGCAGCAATAAAATATTTTGCTCCCTTATCCAATCTTTAACTATCCGCGCCTGCTGACGAAGCCAATTAATAAATCCAAAAATATCACAAAATTTCGGAAAATTCCTTTCTAAAACTTGTTTATAAGTTGTCATTTTTGCTGTCTCAAATTTTAGTTCAACAGTTCCATAATAGCTTACCGCTCCCTAACACCACCTTCTCGACTACGATTCCAGGCTAAAAGGCATTGGTCCTTCTTCATATCGTTAAAGTTATAATTAAACCCATAAGGTCCATCAAAATTAATGGGGAAAACCACGCAATGCCATTCTTCTGCCTCATAGATTTGGTAACATGAAAATTGCAACCGCATACGCTTTCGCTGAGGGTTATAAGGTGGCTTCTTTTGAAGTTTCAGACGTTTTAGATGATAAGCACTCTTCTAACTGTCGAAATACTAGTATTAACACCTGCTTTTTGTTTATTTTTGCAGCTAAGTCAGAAGAATCGCAAAATTGCTCTTCAATCGGCCGTTATTTAGGCGGTTTTTTTTTTCTATTTTCATTTTTTCCGTACGAATCTTTGTTCTTCTAATTGGAATAGACAACATTAAAACTTCGATCAATCTTTTAGCTATAGCTGTAGTAAGTCAATTTTAACCTGTTCAATATTGTTAGCAATGTTTATCCATTATTTCCACTGAGACCACTCTAACAATTGCTTAAATGTGTCAATCTTCGCAGAATAAGCGTAAGTTGACGCAAAAAAAAAAAAACTGAATTACTATCTTGTTCCCGGAATGTATTCACAAAATTAAAAACACAATTTTAATCATCTAAATCTATGTTGGCTTCCTCTCGGCTGGTGAAACACGTTCCCCGTAGTGGTTTTTTAACTCGATAACAGAAAAAAGTCACAGGGAGCCAAATCAGGTGAATTCGGTGGCAATTGGATGGTATTTGTTGCTTTTTCGGTCAAAAATTACAAATAATGATGGCATTGTGCGACAGTGCGTTATCATGGTACAAAATCCACGAGTTTTCTGCCCACAATTCTGGCCTCTTTCGGCGAATTACTTCACGCAAACGTCTTATAACACTCACGGGGTAGCCGTGGCGTAGTGGTATATGCATAGACTCCTCAAGCAGAGGGTCGCGGGTTCGAATCCCGTGCGAGGCAATTATCTGAAAAAAGAATTATCTTTTCATGGAATTTGTATGTAGTTATATGTAAATCCCGTCGGCGTCAACCCTGACATGAAGGCATAACATTGATGTTAGAGTGGTTGCTGGCTGGGCTAAATGTAACGAACAAACAACTAGCACGTACTAAGACCCACTGGTTGAGAATGCACTGGCTCCAGTTTAACAACCACCCCTGGAAAAATATCGAAACTTAACACCTGAATTTCAAAACTACTACACCACCCGCCCGCGCCCTGGTGAAAAGCCAGTAAAAAGGTATTCATATCCCCTTGGTGCGCGCTCGGAATTATAACAAATAATAATAATAATAATAATACTCTTTGTTTACTGTTTGGCCTTCTGGCAAAAATTCATGATGCACTACACCGTTGTAATCCATAAAAACCGTGAGCATTGCCTTCCTTTTTGACTGAAAACGACGTGGTTTTTTTGGTCACGGCTCACTTGGTGAACGCTATTCTCTTGCCTGATGTCTGGATCGCGTGTCGTACTCATAAACCCATCCTTTTGATCGGGTTCAGCCTCGCAAATCATATCTTTTGCAACGTCAACACGGTATCTTTTTTCCATGAAATTGAGGTCTTTTGGCACCAACTTTGCTGCTACACGACGGAAACATAAATCATTAATCAAAATGTCTTGGACGGATCCATAGGCAATATTCAAGTCCTCCACTATCTCTCTGATGGTTAATTTGCGGTTATTGACCAACTTTTCTTTTACTTCATTAATGTTTTCATCGGTTTTCGATGTCGATGGTCTGCCACTGCGTTCATCATCTTCGATTGACTCACGACCACTTTTGAACCGCTCGTGCCACTGGTAAATGACCATTTTCTTTAGAGAATCGTTGCCGAAACAGTTTTCTAACATTTCCAACGTTCGCGCACCATTAAATCCGTTTTTTACGCAAAATTTAATACAAGTTCGTTGTTATAAATTGAAATCCATTTCTAAAATTGTAAAAAAACCGCCAACACAAACATAGGTAGATGTACTCTTGGCTACGTAACTTTTGCAAATGTAAAGCTATTACGCTAAGATTTAGAGGGAATGTCAACAACAGATGTGCCAACTTAAAAAAAAAGAAACAAAAACAGGACACAAATCAGAACAATAGGAGCCAGGAAACAATCGTCTGTCTACCAAGCGGTGAGAGTGCTAAGGCTAGCACCACGACGAAAAAATGTAAGCCCGCAAGGAAAGAGTAAGAAGAGTTAGTACAAAAGTTTTAGAAAAGACAGCCAAAAATGAAGCGGCTGGAAAGTTCGACGAAGAAGACAAGGCGGACAGGTAATCGTTGATGAGCATAACAATTACCTGAAAAATATTCCTGCCTGTCTTGCAAAGCGAAACAAGTCTCTAAACGAGATCCCCCAACGGCCAGCCCCGAAGTAAACCAAAGTTTTTTTTTTTTCTCAAATTCAAATGTTTATTAAAAAAATATAGTAAACCCTTTTCAGAGTACTAACAATATCGGAAACGGAATAAAATTTAAACAATTAAAAAATTATGAAGTTAAATCTATGATTATAGTTTTAAATACATATTTCAATGAAAACTAAGGAAAATGAAAAATAGTAAAAAGGGGAAAAAAAAAAAACTAAAGATGAAGAAGAAAAGCAAAAATAGAAGTGTCCTGCTGCTGTACTGAGAAATATTTAATAATGTTTGCTTTGAAATCTGAAGCTCTCGAAGTCCTTTTTATGTGTTCTAGTAGTGAGTTCCACAGCCTAATGTTGAAGCAGAGGCGCAATAAATTGACAAATTTGAAGGATTGAGTTGTAATATTAAAAAAAATTGCAATTTTCTGAACAAACAGAACATGCAGCTACGAACACTTAAATATTGTTGCAAGGTATAGCCAAAGATGGTGAAACATGGTCATATTTGCGCAAACACTAAACGTAGCGTACCATATTGTTAAAGGCAACTTCGCGTTATAATATTTCTAGATACTGAATCAAGCTGACAGTATATTGCTTCGGCGTAAGAATTTAGGAGGAGGAGTGGAGGAGTGCTTTCACCAAACGAATTTTTGATTTAATTGGTATGAGATGAGCAAATATCTAAAGCTTCCGAAAACAGGGGTAAATGCGACTGACCGCGCGATAAACTGATCAGAACAAGACGGCCGACTATTTATATTTATACGAAAGGAACCCTTGTATTATTTATTGACCCATAGCGGAAATTTAGAAATCTATATTGCCTGGGACTAAGACGGGCTTAAGACAAGTGCATTCCTAACAATTCATAGATAAACTGCACGTAGGTCTTCATTTACCCTACAAAAAAGGTTTTATATTATGCTAAGGGGCCTTGAGAGGTAGGTTTGTAGGTCATCTGCACAAAGATGGTAGGATATATTTTGACAATAACTAGCAATATCATTAATGTATATGCAGAAACAGAACTAATATTAAACCCTGCGGAACACTTTGAAGTAAAGATTTCAGTTGAAAGCAACCTCCATTGTTGTAGGTCCTTTGACTGCGATCAAACAAATAGCTCGACAAGAGTTTCACCACATTTTGACTAAGCCCAAATACTTTTGAAAATTCAAGAAGTTATAAGACTGTCAACTATCTCCAATCAAGTTCTTGGCCAATATCATATAAAAGCTTTACAATAGCTCTTGCACAACTATTTGGAAGGTTGCCGTAGGTATGGCTACCAAAACTACAACTAAACCAACCAAAAGCGAACCTCTACCGAGGTCGCATTAGTGGACGAGCTTTTCACAAATGAGAAAGCCATAGCTTAGATGTGGGGAATCATTGAGGACAAACTTTCCAATATGGTGATGGATCATCTCATCAACAACCAAAGGGGACCTATTCTTGACTCCGACGAGATGATAAGTGGATATCGGTTGATCAAGTACGAGGACCAATTCTCCAATTACTTCCTTAACGAACACGTTGCTATGGTTATCGACACCTGGAATAGTTGGAAGCTCAAGCTTATCCCAGCTAATGATATTCCAAGGCTCGCATTTGGTTGCGCAATTCGAATGTAGATGGGAGAAGGCTTCTCTAATATCTTAACCTCCACAACCGGGTGGTTTCAATTGATGACTGGACTGTCATTAAGGCGGATGAACCCCAAAAGAACCATTTTCGATCCTCATCTATGACAGCTACCTAAAGAAAGCAAACCACAAACTTAGGTCTGTCCAGATGATGTCCGGTACTGTACCGGATACAGGTCACGTCCAACCGGGCTTAACTTGCTAAACTTATAAATGCGAATATGGTATCCATCAGGAGAAAAAAAGCAACACTATAGTACTTTGTTGGGAATTATAACTTATAGGAACGTCATGTACAACGGATGAATCAACACATTTTACTCTAACAGTGGTGTCAACAGTCAGTATAACAGATTACTTATATGACTAACTCCCAGTTATTTGAATGTGAGATCAATTAGGATTTTTCAAAACTAACTAGGGCGGAGAAATAGATATTTATGAACCTTCAACGACCAACGGTTTTTCTTCCCTGCAGGAAAGTTTTGCAACTCAGGCACAAAGAAGTTGTCTAACATATCCACATAATGCTCACCGTAACTGTGCGTCCCCTTTCATCTTCTAAAAAGTAAGGGCCGATAATTCCTCGCGCCGACATTGCGGCCCATACGGTCACCGCATGTTTCTGATGTTTTTGTTTTGGATTGGTTGCACTCCAGTAGGGGCAATTTTGCTTGTTAACGTGTCCATTAAGATGAAAATGGGCTTCATCTGAAAACAAGATGTTAGTCAACGTCGGAAAACTCTCAATCATCTGGTTTACGAAGTCAAGCCTCTGACCAGCATCCTGTGGCTTTAATTCTTACACCAACTGAATTTTGTAGGGGTGAAGTTTTAAATCTTTACGCAAAATGCGCAATAATGAAGATCTGTGCACGTTTAAGGCCACATCACGCTTCCGAATTGAAAGGTTCGGATCGTCCCGAATAGACTGGGTGACACTGTCTACGTTTTCGACGGTTCTTGAAGATCTCGGACGCCCGGATTTTGGTTTTTCCAGTGTTGAGCCGACCTCGTCAAACTTCTTGACCCATTTTGCAATGATTCGAGTGCTTGGCGCATCATTCAAGTGACGAATATATCGAATGTTGCAGAATTTTCTTCGCGCTACAGTCGCCTAATAACCGTTTTTATAAAACTCATGTACGCACAACGCACGGTCCGCTCCCGAGAAACGCTCCATAGTGACTAAATTCCCAAGAGCCAGGCTACCGATTGACACCCCCCCCCCCCCGCGTCAGTCGAAATAATTACGTTCACGCAATAACTAAAACAAATGTGAACTTTCTTTTGAGACACCTTGTATTAGATCATTGTAGTCGTGCTGAATTTTATTAAGTTGCCTAAGTTGTTCCTTAAGGACTACCATCGAATGGTCATCAATTCGCTTGGTTCCACTTGACCCTCAAAATAGACCCCATCACACATGCAACTTAGCTGATCAACAAGGCTTGCCCGTTGTAGTATTTCGGTGTTGCAGAATTCTTATCAACGGAGAGCGATGATTTAACCATTTTCTTGATCTTGAGTAACACTAATTGTAGTTGAATTGGCATAATACGGTACTTAGTAAAAAACGTCTTGAAAAAATTATTCGGTAAAATTTGCCAAGAGGGCTTCACTCATTGTACTTAAAGTTGTTGTCATGTGATTCCCAATATACCTCTGGGTCAGAAAACTATTATATTGTTGTTGCAGCAATGTAAAACAAACAAAATTTAATTGATCTTGAATATTTTTTTAATCATATTTTTATCTTATTACTGATTGGTAATTTTCTTTCCATTTTCTTAAAGTTAAACTGGGAAGATTGATTTTCTTGATGTTAAATTCTTACCGAAAAAAAGTAAATCTTTAAGTAGAAAGTCCTTCAAAGTCCTACAAAGGTTAGTGTTGTAGGAGCTACTGTTTTGTTGTCTATAAATTGTATACACAGCTCAAATAATTCAACAGTTGTTAAACTGGAGTCTGCGGATCAAACTACATACCTTTCATCAGTATGATATATACGATAGTACATGCCTTATGAGAGATCAGCACAGCCAGAAGAAGTGGAGCAACTTACAGCCACTATAACAAAGAAGAACTACCTATTGATGGGCTGCGATGCCAAAGTGAGGCATACAGTATGGGGAAGCACGGAAGGTAATGAAAGCGGTGAGGCTCTTTTTGATAAACACTAACCTATCTGTCTGCAATAATGAATCTTTGTCTTTCTTAGTACGGAAACTTTCAGGGGGTGGGCAGAGCTTCTAGATATTACATTTAAAACAAATGATGACAACTTTAGGGTCAAAAATTGGAAAGTTCCCAATCTGGAGTCATTTTGAGACCAAAGATGGATCTTGTACGATTTGAATCTTGAGGTCAAGACCACTTAACCATTTAGAAACCCTTATATTGTTCAAAAAACACAAAACCGAAGAAGTGCTTTGGAAAGTTTGATGAACAACGGCTGCCATCGCGAAAACTATTACGAGTACAGCTCTTTCAGACTGAGTCTCTTTAAACCTTTTGAGAAGTCTCACATTGCCGGCATTAAGCACAATGTATTACTGGAGTTATTGCCAGCAAGACCCTGTACGTTTTCTGATTTACTCAGCATCACAATGGAACAGGAAATAGATAGATAAGCTCTCAATGTTTGAAATTTAACTAGAACATGTAAGAAAAGTGCTTAAGGTGCACATCCTAAAATACCCCTGTAGCAATAAGGATGGTAACCCATTATGAGAGTCACTTTTCGTGGTAAAAATCTGAAAAGATTTGTAGTAGACTATTTCGATAACGGTAGTAATGAGTAACATCCCGTAGGCAGGCAGGCAGGTAGTTGTTGGACCAGGCAAATTATTGTCAAGCTTAATGAAGCAGTATAAATTTATTTGATAAGAAGCTTGCACCATCCCATTTGTAAAACGCAGTCGAACTAAATTACCTGAAGTATGGAGTTTTAATACTGATTTGCAAATCTTTCAGAGGTGAAGTAAGACTTGTTTAATAAAGCCATGTAGTGCAGGCTAAAAATTATTACTCGCTTGATGCCTTACAATTGTCCGGTTTTTGGAACCAGCCCCAGTTTATTCACGACTACCACAATGAGAACGTAATTATAAACTTAATATCTCATTCGGAGTATAATGTTATCTAGGGTTGCCATGAGGCATACATACGTAGCAAAGATGAAGGAATACCTTACTAAAAATTACTACTACTCAGTAAGGTCAAAAATGTTTGAATTATGGGTTCAACGTTATTTTTTTCAAAGCGCTTAGACATGATTGAAGCGACAATACCGTCAAATTGCCTAGACGACGTCTTCCCAAAAAATGTTTGTCATCCGTTAAGAAATTGTTTGATAATATATTCTGGAAGAAGCCAATGCTATCTGGTCATTACACGTCAAAGCTTGTAACTTTAGCAATAATTTGTGAGAAAAATTTGCATTTGATTTTATAAAACAAGGTTGGGCACATCATTGACAGAGTAGAGAATTGGTTGGTACAGTTGCCTGGCATCAGCCAGACCTAAGTCTTGCAAAGTGAAAGAACCACCTTCAGTGTCCTCGTGAAACTCTCAAACTGTTTGAACTAAGCCCTATGCATGTTGACTAACAAATGATGCGACTATCATCTTCTACTAAACATCCCTCGTATAGTATGGCTTGGCTTTGACCTCATGGACTGAACCTCTTCTAAAATCTGTATTCACTATAAACAGTCATCCATCCTATTAAAAATGTAAATGTAGGATTAAGTACTTCATTAAATTGTTCAATTAATTTGCAGAACCATTAAGGAAGCAAATCAAACTTCATCTTGATCCCAAGGGTATTGGGCTGTACTCATAAATAACGATGCAGATACTCGTAGGTATTCGTATCTGTGTGTATGACCTACTTGTGTTACATATATTCCTAGTTGAGTAGGTTTTCTGTTACAAAAAAAAAAAAAAAAAAAAAAATAAAATCCCTATCAGCAGCACTTTGTATTGATTAAAAATGTTGATGAAACGACTTCACACAAGCAGAGAGTAGCGCAGATGTTCTTGTTCCCTCAACCATTAACGCCACCATAAGAACGAAAAGAAAACAATCTAATAATTGCATTTGCTATTGAAAACTATTCCAGTACCTCCAGAAGCAGCTCAATTCATATCCATCCACCTGGTTTACTTACTTAGCATTGAATTCCATTAAAATCGAACTGTTTACCCGCTGCGAACAGCAGCTTCATCCAGTTTCCCATGGCCTGACTTCGACTTCAGGTCTGCATACCCACACATTTACACCTTCGATCGATCGCAATGGATGAAAGAGGGATACCATCCCGACACAATCATAGTGAAAATCAATTTCTTTAATCGACTAAAGCTCAAAAACCCCAATCCACCCTTCTTGAAATTCTGACACTTCATCTACACTAGCTGTAAAAAGTTTTACTCCGGAATTCCCAAAGCCCTATCGTCAAATCCACCTGCCATTTCTCAATTTTCAAGACTCGCGTACTGCAGAGATACAAAGATATAGAGATACAGAGATAGAGAGAAAAAGAGATGAAAAATAAGACAGAGTTCATAATAAAATTACATGTCGGTTATTATTTGCATCATCCTGGAGTAACCTGCTCTGAAAGACTTGAGCTTAAGGCTTACTACATCATTTTTTCAGCCAGGCTGACAGGTAGCCTTCTTCTGCTCGTACCTCGTTTTGGAGTAGTAGAGTAGTGTCTAGGGATGGCATTGTCTGTGGGGAGTTTATTGGAAAAAATTATTATTTCCTAGGGCATCACAGGTGTTGCATTTTGTTTTGCCTATGCTGCCTGCAAATACGGACACAGTGAGTCCTGGTTGAATCCCTACTGGCTAGATTCACAGGTCCATAGTGTTGAAAGGTTCAATCTGCAGACGAATATGAAGTTATTCGTGTCCTGGTGAAAAATTCCCACTTCGTTGTATAAAATATAAATTTTCCGTTTTCGAGTACAGAAGGGCGATTGCAAGATGAATGGCAAAAAGGATGAGTCTAAACAGCTTTTCATATCTTCTCCGAGAAGTTATGGTTGGGAATATGTAAATCCTGCAGGTGGGCCAAGGCTTGATGAGAATAATAAAAAATTCATGACTCGTGCTTGTGATGGTAACCAAATGTGAATCAGCATTTGAGATGAGTTTGGAATGTGTTCTGAGGGAGACTAGGAATGAGAGTGTGTATGGAGTGTTAGGAGTGGCGAATGGTTGAATTAAAGTTAGGCGAACTCAATTAAACAATTATGAAGAATAGAACGTGCAAAATCGATTGCTGGACTGAAAAAGTTGTCCGTTGGCCGGGTGAGTTGAATTTTAATTCGAAATGGGGTTAAGCTGAGTTAAGATTGGAGTTTGTGAGGATTTTATTATTAACAAAAGTCGGTGAGTACTCGTAGAAGCAGCCATTGTGGACCTTTTCGTTAAAGTTTTATCGTAAATTGTTTTAAGGACAATTGCTATCTTTATTCGAAACTGGAAGTGGCTGATAGCACTAGAGTATCACATAGCTACATGCACGTAGATACACGTATACACACATACATGTTCGTTCTGCTAGGGGTGTGGTTAATGTTTGATACGCACGAATAACAAAGCGATTTAGTGAAACTCTTGTGTGGTTTATGTATGGTTGCTTTGAGCATCAATTATTCTGCCCTAACGAGCATAAGAGATTGGTTAATGTCCTGGCTTTAATGATATTGCAATCATTAGTTATACGGTTTACCTACTTCAAGACTATGTTCACTTGAACCCATGAAATACCTAGAGGCACTTAAAATTACAACTCTTAAGACATTGTGATATACTGACATTATTATTTGTACTTCAGTAAAAAAAAAAAAATAGGCAGCTTTAATTTAAAGTAAATTCATAAAATTAGATAGAAGCATAGATGTGGACTTTCGATTTGTTAGCTTAGTTAGCAGCCACGATAAGAGAAATCCACATCGACTTGCAATTAATATGAAAAACTCGTAGTAATTGGGTTATAGTTAAGTTCGATGATTCTATGACAGGGGTTTGTATTCAGTTCACAAGCTAGATACTTATAAACACAAAATAATGTATAAGATCTGATCTCATCATTCTGGACCATTTTGCCTAGGAAAAAGTTCATCATTCCTTCGGTCTACAGCCTCTCTATCATATATGTGCATAAAAATTACAAGCAAAAAATAAAATGAATGAAAAGATTAATGCTTAAAGGGAAATATTGCACCAAACTGGCCAAAAACGTATAGTACGGATAGTATCATATTATTTTACTAGCGACCCGCCCCGGATTCGCACGGGTGTAATTTAGAAATAAAAAAGACAGTAAAAATATGAAGTACTGCCTTTTATTATAGCATTTCCTTATAACCAATGCTTGTAGCTGACTTTTCTTTTCGTCACAGGATACAAAAAAATTTTGTTTGAAAGTGACGCGCGAAAAGGCTACATATAGCTGTCCATGGGAAAAGCACTAAAGGCTTTGGTCTAAGCCCGCAACGTTGAATGTCTGACTTTGTGATTCTGATTCTGAATGATGCTTCACCTTATGCAATTTTGTCAGTAGAGCAAGTTGATAAGAAATCAAGAAAATATAACTTTCCTTCGTTTCTGTCAATTGATGTTAATAACACATCGTATACTTTTTTTTGATCGATGTTCATGTTGAGTAACAATTTATAAAAATTTATAAATTGATCGTAGTCACTTGACTAAACGCTACAATAATGGCAAGCAAATATAGGTTTTTCCAATAAGGACTTGACAACTTTGAATTTAATTTGTGAACGCACTCTTTCACTAATCATCAAACTGTCACTGTCAATTTATTCCGTAAGCTCAACATTTTCATCATGTTAAAGTACACTAACGAGCAACATCTGCAAATTATAAAAATTTTCTACAGATATTCATAGGCGCAAAATCATCTTCAGTGACGAAGCTCATTTTTGACTCAATGGGTTCGTCAATAAGCAAAATATGCGTTATTGGTCAGGTGAAAACCCACATGTGCTTCAATAATCACCACTTCATCCACAAAAAATAAGTGTTTGGTGCGGTTTGCATGCCGACGGTGTTATTGGGCCATATTTTTTCGTCGACGATAACGATCGTCACTTTAATGTGAAAGGTCAGCGCTATCGCGCCATGATCACCGATTACTTTTGGCCCGAATTGGAAGATATTAACTTGGACGACATGTGGTTTCAACAGGATGGTGCCACAAGCCACACAGCACACAGAGTAAGTATGGTGAGCGTGTTATCTCAAGACATGGGCCAGTCGATTGGCCGCCTCGTTCGTGCGATTTTTTTTATGCCAACACGCTGACGACGTTGGAAGAGCTCAGAGCCAACATTGAATGCGAAATAGCGGCCGTTTCGGCTGAAATGTGTGGCCGAGTCGCTTAAAATTTAGTTCAACGAATCGACCGCTGCAAGCGGCCATATGAACGAAGTTGAATTCCATTTATAAATCTTTTAATTGTACTTCAAGTCAATAATAAAGTTTTTGAAATATCTCAAATGGTTTGCCTTTTATTTAAAAAAAAGTTGTCAAGTCGTTATTAGAAAACCCTATACCTTGATGACCTCGATGAACCGCAATGTCCCATTGAGAGTTGTCTTCCAAGAGATTTACATGCTGCTTTAAAAGTTTTAAAAGTTACTCCTTGTATATGTATTGTAGTTCTGAGGTGTGAACTCAACGTTGATATGAGCGTCAACAATTTTAAAAAGCAACTAGGAATGATCCACCGGTTGTCAATTTCATGGTTTCGCACAGTAGCAGTTTGTCCACCCTCTCCTGGCGACCGACGACGATATTTAGGATATCCATCGTCACTGGTAGATGTTTGGTTCTTGAATGCTTTCGGAAATGTTTTGGTACATTTACCAGGAAAATGGACTATGTGTTTTTTTTTTTTATAATTTCGTATAGGTTGGATTTTTTTTATAATTAACTCCGCGGGAATAACGCTATCAATTTTGTCGAGCCTAATATTGTTCGCTAATCATACCAGCAGGTGGACATGTGGCAACGCACGTTTCTGTCATTCAACAGTGTATGGTACATGTTGCAGCGTTGTTCTTGTGGCTATTGCTTATGAGATGAATGAGTTTTTGTATTTTTAAATAAAATACTCTATTCACTGCGTTGTATCTATTTTGTGGAGTCGAATTTGAGTAGATATTTTTTTTGATTTCTGTCTAATTTTACATGTAAATATCGAGGCCAACCGAAAAACGATGAAGGCAGTATAACCAATTGTCCAATTTCGTTACTGTGTTCATTCGAGTGTAAAGCATCCTGAAGGTGGAAGTAGTTTTCTGCCCTCAATTTTGTTGGTTGGGTCGGATATAATCTAATCACTCTGATTCAATTTTTGCATACTGATCGACTAAGAACTGATTTGTTAATATTCCATACCTAAGTAGGAGGTTAAAATTGCTTTATCTCGTCATTATGCGATAGCAATAATACATAGTTCATGCAAGAAACTGCTTTACGTAAATGAACTTTACTAACCGGGTAAACTTGAGAAATGTTGATTCTATTTTTGTCTTCTCCCCGACAAAGCGTCAAAGGATATTGTAAGCTGTCATAAGATCGATGCAACTTCGACACTTTTTGTAAGTTATTATCAGGGCTACGCAACATAACGTGCAGCTGTACGTTGTATGGTTGTTGCTTTATTTGTATGGATTACGACTTTGAATTCGGGTGTGCCTGTTGAAACACTATAAGTAGCTTTTTTAAAAACTTTATGTAGTTGTTATGGAAATTTCACATATCTTGTAAGGATCTAACCAAATTACTATCAATTTATTGTGAAATATTATTACACCGTATTGATGCTTGTGTTTTTGGATTAGAAATAAAGTAGATCTGCAAAAATTTATGATCATTGTCGGCCCGATGATAAACTTGCCCTTGAATTTTGAATTTAGGCATAAAACCTTGCTTAACAACCTGTGAACTCTTAAAAGAGGTCATTTGAAAAGCGTTGTTGTATCGGCGTATATTGAGTATGAATAGATTGGGGGTGAACACCCGTAAGAAGACAGTGTAAAGGTTCGGATGGAGCGCTGAATTTCGTCTAACTTTATTTTGCCTTGTGAGCAACACAAGCCTTTAAACTCATGGTTCCATTTTAAAGCAGAGCAATATCTACAGACATTAGAGATTTCACCTATTGAAATGAAACTACAGGCTCGTTATTGTTATCAATAGAAGAATCGTAGCTCATTGCAGAATTCACTTTATTAGACCACAAAGTTACAGCCCTCACAGGTTCAGACGAATCCCGCGCTCTCTGTGATCTATGTCTATCCTTGTCACGACTCACACGAACTCCACTTTCAACGGAGGATTCGTGGGATCTCTGTGAGTTATGCCAAATTCTGTCACGACTAAGGCGAACTTCAAGTTCAACAGACGTTTCCCTTTTTCTATCCAAATTATCAATTTCTCTTGCACTAGACAGCCTGATTTCCCATTCTTCGATTGCATCATTCAAACATAAACTTTTTCTGCTTGTATCTTTGGTATTATGACCTGTATTTGACCAGTTTCTTCGCGCCATAATTGAACGGTAAAATAAAAATAAATAAACAAAACAATGAAAGAGTCTAGTGAATACCTGTAATTCTTGCAATAGAAGAATCTACTATTACTAATCTACTAATCTACTACTACTTATCGACTATTTTTTTTTGAATAAAAAATAAAAATAGATGTTCATAGGCAGCGGTGTATTCACAGAGGGCAGTTAGAGCGTGGCGGTCGAGCGACCCCTGTCCGTGAATTATTTTTCCGATTGCTTTAACCTATGATTTCTTCTAAAGTATTTATCAGAACGATATACTGTAAAAGACAATTATAATCTTCAAAATAACTCGATTGTTCTAAAGTTGCAAATCGATATATCTTTTCGTCAGGATTTGCCTTTTTTTTTTACCTTACCGTAGTTACTACTTCGGGCTCAGTCGTAAAGAGTAAGCAGCGTAGAAAAAAACTCCAATTTTAATTAAAGTTTAAGTGGAAGAAATGGTTACTGTGAGCTATCGTACAATAGAATTTTCTTTAGAATTTTAGAAGAACTAGAACTTTAAGTATCTCCTAAAGTTTTGCCTAAGTAAGCAATGTAAATTTATTTTTCGGCGACATCCGAATTCGGTTTATATAAAATATGTAAACCTTCCTTGAAAAGTTATCTAAATGATGGTGAAAACTGCATTAAAATTCGTTGCATGGTAAAGGAGGATTTAGCGGATAAGCGGACAGACACGGAAAGCGACTTAACTTTATACTACCATATGTAGTAATGACAGAAGGAAACGATCCAGGCGACAAAATCTTGGAGCCGGCCGGTTTCCTTTAATGAAAAAATAGCGCTTATCATTAAATCATTAAATCAAAAGCCTCGTACGTACATTTTATCACTAGATAAATGCTTATTTTCATTTTAACTCCAGTAGATCCTTAGTCCTATGAGTTCAGCTAAAGCTGAAACTGAAGATGAACCTTTAACAGAGACCAACAACAACGAAAATATATCTCATGAATCTGAAATCGAAAAAAAATTCGTTTTGTTGTGATTCCTACCGTCTGCGGTTTCCTTGGTATTTATGATTTAATCACCAGATAGATAGATACACGAAAAGAACACCATGGTAGGTAAGGAGGAGGATGCGATACTGCCATTCCTACATTCACACAACAAAAATCTAATTTTCATTTTCCGATTAAGTACGAAGCAGTTTACTCCAATCGTTTTTGATTGGAATTGGAATATGAACATCCTTGGGGACGAATTAAATAAGAAAATTTAATGACATTACTACTTATTCGGTAAGAAGAGGTTTAGGAAAGTATTCCGTTATCTTTGCTATCTTGTGTAGATGTTGATTTAGTACTTGCGACTCCTTGACTGGTTTTTCGTTCCGGTTTTTTTCTTTCCTGATCGTTTGCTGCTTGCTTTTCTTCATTTTAAATTCAAGGCAATAGCTATTAGAAGACTTAGGATTCTACCCAGAATTACACATATAAAAAAGCAACACGACGTGGAGTGCTGTACAATAAATCACAATGAGATACAAAATAGAAAACCGAAGAATTGGTGGAGAAAAAATAAACGGTGTAGCAGACTGAGCCCGAAGTAGTAACTACGGTGCGGTAAAAAAAAGAAAAAAGACAAATCCTGACGAAAAGGTATATCGATTTGCAACTTTAGAACAAACGAGAAGAGGGTACTCTAAAGTCGAATCTACACGTACAAACGTCTTTCGAATTCTCGTTGAATGGTGAAGGAGTGGGAATTGGAATTAATAGAAAACTCATGGAATTCGTAATTTGTCTGATGCGCCTGTCGTGTCGCGTCGTCCCAGAGTAATGAAATGTCTAATAGATATTGTTCGCAGTCGAAGAGGGCTTTTTTGGTTTGAAGACAGGTAATTGTTTATTCAATTTTGAAACAAAGTTGGAAATGGCATGTTTATGGCCGTGAGTTGTAATAATACGGAATTAAGGACGTTAAGGCATCAGTGCCAATTTTACGATTCTTTTCCTAATTATATATAGGAATGCTGCTAATTCTGGTGAGTAAATGTATTTTTAGAACCGGTCTTAAAAGGTGGTAATGATCAGGTCATTCAGAGAAGATTCCAAGAACAATGAATTTTCCGGCAATGAGTTCGTAAACCATTAACTGATTCAAGGGATATCTGGGCTATGTAACTATGGAGACTGAGAAGGACTTTTGACATCGGCATCGATTCACTTACAATTGTTTAACGAACCTGAGCTTCAACGAATAGCTTATTAAGCTATTCTATAAGAGCTTAGGGTAATTCTATATGAGCTCGCCAGTTAAGGCTTTGGGTTATATAGCCGCGTTGTTTTTATGGGATTGAGTACCAGCTCGAGAACGAATACCAGATATTGAATAACATTTATCTTGAAGGAATCAAGGGATTCTTCACCGGGTTTTGACAAATTTTCATACTTGCATGTCGTACAGTGATACCGAAACTAACATATAACGATCAGTGCCAAATCTAGTGCACATGCAACTTCAGTACATTTATACAAAATGCCAAATTCACCCGTGGTTATTTAGATTCCGCCTTATGAGCCTCTCAAGTTAGCCTTATCTTTGCCTTACTGCCTTCAGTTGTTCACCTTAAGTTAGTTGAAAACAGTTTTCATATGCCCGTGTCATTTTGGGTGAGGTATTTCCCTGTTGGAGTTGGAAACGAGGACCATTTGTGCAGTAAAGTTAATGACCAGAACATGTGGAGCTTCATATAAGGCCGATGTCGCTGTATAGTTGGATATTCAATATTTTGTTTATAAATCCGTTGGTCAAATATTACCGAAATCACTCAAAGATAACGTCTTTAGAGCAGCGGCGTACATACGGTGTACTTTTCTGGGTGCAATGGCATCTGTAAACTTCTTGAGGATTGTATTCGCTTCAAATATAAAAATTCTGCCTATTTACGTAGCCGTTGAACCAGAAATGAGTTTCATCACTCAATCAAATTTTGTGGTAAAAAACTGGACCGACTTCCAGTAGATCTAAAGCCGAATCACTGAAACCCGACGCAATAAATGGTCACATGGTCTTAGCTCTTGCACCAATTGGATCTTATAAGCCTTGGGACCTTTATGCAGAATTTTTCAGATACTGGATGGACAAAGGCCAAGCTGCTGTGAAAGATGACGAATCGATAAGTTGGGGTCCGGTTCAATACAAGATATGTTTTATTTGGACGCGTTGTTCTTGTTTTTATGTGAATTCGGTGCGAAATTTTTCATTACTTCGATAAATAGGACGTTCAGATGGTCGATAATGTTTACTTTTATTTTCACGAAGTGCTCTATGAGATTCGCGAAGAGAGTTACAATTTTGTAAATTAATTTCAGCGATTTGGAACAATTGCTTTGGAGTCAGTCTCTCCATGATGAAATGGTAAACTGGCAGTAAGTCTGGCAGTTCAATATGACAGCTGATTTAACATTGACACTGCAGAAAAAAATAAAAATTATACATACATACGAGGTGTGTTCAAAGACTTTTGGAATCTCGCGGGCCACATACATACATTCGATTATCGATTTTTGTTTTGAGGGGTTGGTACACACGTGCCGAACATATGTTCACAGTTTCAAGTACATAGTACTCTTATTTTGTTTCTGATAGATATAGAGCTCTGCGATTTTCAATTATTATACAAAAATGGAGCAAAGAATTTGGATCAAATTTGCTCTAAAACACTTGAAAAATTGACAGCGGCATACGGTGAGTCTGCTTTAAGTAAAAAATGTTTTTAAATGGTACAAGCTCTTCCAAGATGGTCGAGAGGATGCCAACGATGAACCTCGATCTAGACGCTTCAGAACATCAATAAAAGATGATAACGTCGAAGCTGTGAAGAAATTGTTTTGAAAAATCGTCGAATTACCATGAGAGAAGTTACTGAGGTTGTTGGCATATTAGTCAGCTCGTGTCGCTGCAAAGGCAGCGAAGTTTGTTCCGAAACTTCTTAATTTTGATCAGAAGATCCGTTGCATAAGCATCGTTCAGGAGCTCTTGAATGATGTCAATGATGATTTTGATTTGTTCAAAGGGTCATCACTGGTGATGAATCATGGATATATGATTATAACGTCGAAACCAAGGCCCAATGGAAGCACTAAGAAGATCCAAAACCAAAAAAAGCACGCCAAGTTTGATCGAACGTCAAAGTTGCACCTCCTCATTCATCGTTGCTTGTGAGAGATTTTTTCGCGAAAAACAACACGACAATCATTCATCAGCTACCATACAAGTATTTACTGAATTTGGCACCACGTAACTTTTTCCTGTTCCCAAAACTTAAGAGACCAATGGAAGAATGGAGATTTGCCACGATTGAGGAAATAAAAAATGCATCGCTGGAAGAGCTCAAAGCTATACCAAAAAGTGCTTGTGAGAAGTGCTTCGAGGATTGAAAAAAGCGTTGACTCAAGAGTATAATACCTGAGGGGGATTACTTTGAAGGGGACAACATTAATTTTGATCAATAAATTAATATTTTTTTATAAAAATATTGAGTCATTAAGAGTCTGGGGAGCCAGAGTTATCACTACCTTATGAGTCTAGTTGGCTATTGTGACGGTTTCAGGTATTCGCACAACACAGAAGCCACTATATTTTACAGGAAGTTTAAAAGGCAGTTCGAAATTCAATGAAGTGCTTCAACAGCTACCCTAGCTCATAAGGTTCTAGAGTAACTCTCATCCTTGTCGATACTCGTGATAGATTAAATCTCAAGACATGAGACGTCCAAGTTGCCGTATTGACCATAATGCCACTGGAATAGATGCTGAAATCATTGGATTTTTCAAAAACGACTTCAACACTTCTGCTGCATTGAGGTGATGGTTGTCAATGTTGGTGATCGAATACATAAAATTGGTGAGGCTGGGTCTTGCCTTGATCGTAATGTTATCTTGTTGACGGTGTTTACACTGTCAGGTTGTCAGGTACCTTTGCGAATGTTTTGTGTGGGAAATGTATGATAGTCAAGAAACCACTTCAGCAGCGACAAGGGCGGTTGTTCTGGTTTCTTTTCAGAAATGGTATTCTGCATGTTTCTATTTAAATTGAGATGCCAAGGATGCCTTCTCATTTTCTTGATGTGTGTTAAGATGCCATGGATGAACTTAACGTTGTGTTAAGAAAATTTATTTTAATATTTTTTTTATTATCTCTTTGACAAAGTTGTCTATTCTTCAGTGCGGGCATGGGCTTGAATCAGGACTATGTGCCGAATTTATGGTTTATGCGGATCCTAATGAGGTAATCGCTTGCATGTCTTATGCTGTAAATCATAACTTAATTCTATATTGTGCTTATTCTTGGAAAAAAGTTAAGGGATCATAGAGAGGGAGCCTTATCTCTATATATGAGTATCACTGACTTGACAGACCAAAAGTTAAATCCAAGGAAAATAATTAGTCTTCAGGATGATGAGCATTTTGGAGGTGATGGAGCATTGACTTGTAATTGTTTTATAGTTTCTGAGGTTGGGCCCCAATAGAGGTCCAATTTTTTGGGTGAAGGAGTGGGCCAAAACGTTACAATTCCTTAAATTCAAGGGTGGCAATAGGACATCAAAGCTACACGCCATACTGAGCTACTAATGTACACCCTGCCTGACTCAAACTGCAACCAACTTCAGACTGCTATAATTTCCAAACCGTTCATGACAGTGAGCCTAAATTTACAAGCCTTTAAAACGATTTGTATCTCAGTTGTGTTGAAAAAATTTAATCCGCGATGGAATTCAAACGTGATAGTGTGATTGCTTTGTATTTGGCTGGAAAACCACAAGTAGCTATCGTCAGAGCCCTCCAGCACCTCAACGTGAATAAATCATTTGTGTCTCGTTACCGTGATACTGGCAGCGTTGCAAAACGCCATAGAGGTGGTCATAAAAAAACAGCAACATCAGCAGAAATGGTTCGGAAAGTGAAGGCTCGTATTGAGCGAAATCCGCGTCGAGGTGGAAGAAAAATGGCTCGTGAGCTCAACATATCGTTGGAACGGATGCAACACATGCTGAAAAATGAGCTTGGACTCAAGTTATTGAAGTTCCAAAAAGCTCACGATCTTACACCGCAACAGAAAAAAGTTAGAGTCGAAAGAGCGAAGGAGTTGCTACGATTGCAATAAAGCAGTGAGTTGCAGAATTTTATTTTTTTTCCCATGAGTCGCCATTTGTTATTGAGCAATATGTCAACAAACAAAATGACAGAGTTTACTTGCCAGAGAGGTCCTTCGAAAATGTACACCTTCGCACGGCCACCGGAAACAGGCAGCACCGATGGTGATGGTTTGGGCCGCCATAACCGCCGATGGTCGCTCTTCGCTCGTATTTTTGGACTGTGGCGTCAAAATTAATGCGATCGTATGCCGTCAAACTGTCTTAGAGGAGGTATTGAAGCCTTGGGCAAAAAATCATTTTGGTCAAAGACCGTGGACATTTCAACAAGATTCGGTACCGTCTCACAAAGCGCGCGTCAACCAAGATTGGTTCCACACTTCATTTTTTCGACACAATGGATTGCAAATTCTCCGGATGCAAATCCGTTGGATTTCTCTGTCTGAAGTATTTTGAAGGCGAAGGTTGGCACTAAAAAATACCAAAATTTGGACCACCTCAAACAAGGGCCAAAATACCGCAGAGCCACTTCCGTGCAGCGTGCGATGCTTTCTTCCTCCGTCTCAAGGCCATTATTCGCGCCAAGGGCGGACATATTGAAAACTACTGATACGGTTTAAAAATTGATGTATTTTCTAGCATTTTTTGCCTTGGCACAATTAAATTTATCAAAAATTAAAAGAATATTGCATTTTAGAAAGTTGCAATTCGAGTCAGGTAGGGTGTACATAACACAGGGGCTGAAAAGTCAGTGACGTTTTATAGTAAAACATAAAATTTTTTCAGAATTCAATTTTATTTATCAATATAGTTGCCTTCGAGGGCGATACACTGATTGAAACGATTTTTCAATTTTTCGATACCAGTTTTGTAATACGATTTCGGTTTAGCCTCAAAATAGGCTTCTGTTTCAGCGATTACTTCTTCATCGGTCTTAAATCTCTTTCCGGCGAGCATTCTTTTGAGGTCGGCTAACGGGAAATAGTCGCTGGGGCCAAATCTGGAGAATACGGTGGGTGGGGAAGCAATTTGTAGCCGAATTCATTCAATTTTGCCATCATTTTCCTCGACTTATGACACGGTACACTGTCTTGATGAAACAGCACTTTATTTTCTTCAAATGCGGCCGTTTTTCTGCGATTTCGTCCCTCAAATGCTCCAGCAACGCAATGCTATAGTCGCTGTTGATAGTTTGCTTCTTTTGGAGATAGTCGATGAAAGTTATTCCATGTGTATCCCAAAATACGGATGCCATAACCTTGCCAGCCGACTGTTGAGTTTTTGGTCGTTTTGGGCGAGGTTCGTCGCCTGCTCTCTACTCAGATGATTGCCGACTTGACTTTGGTGTGAAGTGATGGAGCCAAGTTTCATCTGTTGTCTCATATCGATGCAAAAATTCGGCTTTATTGCTATTGAACAACTTTAAACACTCCCTTGAATCATCAACACGTTGTTGTTTTTGGTCGACTGTGAGCAAACGCGGTACCCACTTTGTACAGAGTTTTCGCATGTCCAAATATTCGTGTAAGATATATCCAACACGCTCTTTTGATATCTTTAGAGCCTCAGCTATCTCGATCAACTTCACTTTACGGTCATTCGTAATCATCGTGTGGACTTTTTTGATGTTTTCATCTGAAACAGCCTCTTTTGAACGTCTACTGCGTGCACCATCTTCGGTGCTTGTATAACCACTTTTAAATTTTTCAATCCACTTGCGAATGGTTCGTTCGGCTGGTGCAGGGCCCGGGTAACACTTATCAAGCCATTTTTTTTGCATCGGCTGCATTTTTTCCTATCAAAAAGCAATGATAAATCAACACACGAAATTGCTTTGAATCCATTTTTTTTCACAATAACAAAAGTTGCTTCACTCACAACGCTATATCTCGAGAACTAATCATTCGACAGCTGTCAAATTTATACACGTATCTTTTGAAGGTCGGTACTAACTGAATGCAAGTGGTGCCCTCTCTTAGAAACTGCACGTACTTTTCAGCCCATGTTTTATTTGAATCGCAGGTTAATGAGGTTTCTACGAATTAACACAGGCTTTTTGGTATTGAGATCACCATGTTTAGGGGAAAACATTGTAGAAAACTGGCCAAGTGTGTTATGGACGCATGCTATATATGCGTCTGCTTATATGTCTGTCAACTTTGTTCCACATTTGGAAATTTTGGAAAAAAAATTATTTATTTTTCAACATAATCGATGTTCAAAAAGTTTGATACTCTTTTTATAATAAGAACTGTCTTGTTCCTCAAAATAGGCCTTAACTGCCGACATCACTTCATCGTTTAAAAATCTTTAACCGCTGAGCCATTTTTTCAAGTTTGAGAACAGAAAATAATCCGAGGGGCTAAATCTGGCGAATAGGGTGCATGAGATAGCAATTCAAACTTTAATTTATTAATTTTGGCCATTGCAATAACGGATTTGTGAGCTGGTGCATTGTCTTGATGAAATAACACTCTCTTCTTAGCCAAATGCGGCCGTTTTTGCTTGATTTCTTCGCTCAAACGTTGCAATTTGTTCGCATAGTACTGGCCGTTGATAGTTTTTCCTTTTTCAAGATAGTCAATGAAAATTATCCCACGCGCATCCCAAAAAATCGATGCCATGACCTTGCCTGCAGATGAAACAGTCTTCGCCTTCTTTGGAGCCAGTTCTCCCTCTTGAATCCATTGTTTTGATTGTTATTTTGTCTCGGGTGTAAAGTGATGGACCCATGTTTCATCCATTGTTATGAAACGGACAAAAAATTCTGCTTTGTTGCTGTGAAACTGCGCTAAACACTCAATTGAAACATGTTCACGACACTGCTTTTGCTCGAGTATGAGCAAACGCGGCACCCGTCTTGCACACAGCTTTTTCATGTCCAAATTTTCAAACAATACATGCCTACAATGTCTGTGAATTTTCTTCACCATTCAGGAGTCGTCACCTCACTTAGTCGACCACTGCGATGCTTGTCTTGGCAGCTCATACGGCCTCGTTTTACCTCAGCAACCCATCCAGAGTAGAATCCAGTTCAGCTTTTATATTGGTTGGGGTGAGGCCTTTCAAATAAAAGTATTATATCACATAACGATGCCCAATTTTCTCCATTTCACAAATTCACTGACAACGTCACTATTTATGGCTGCCAAACAAATACTAAACAACGTGGCGCTTTCAAACCTGAAACATATGCTTTATAGACTGCGTACTTTCCAATACAGTAATATTTTCAAACAATTACCGCCATGTCTTTGCCAGGCCGGGTACTACCGGGACCGCCCTCGTATATCTGCTTAATATTTTACAGATAAGGCAAATCATACGTAGACCAAGAAGTTCTACACATGCCAAATATTTTTATCAACTTAAAAGCCGTTTACGTATATCCATCGCCAAGAAAAGGCCAGTTTGAGCATTTCGTCAAGACTAGTCCAGATCAGTCGAATTACGAAATATGAAAACGCAAAGAGATACGATATCATGCGAGTTTTTAAATGTAAGTAGTTACTGAAGTAGTCAGTTCATATGACAGGAATCAACCATCATTGTTCATTCTCACCGATCTCTTCCAGCCCCAGCCATTGAAAAACATTCGTTAGCACAGAGGTGGTCTTATAATAAACGAGAAAGTATCAGCAGATTCATGGCAAAATTTCTATCCACAATGTGCCACTGTTTTGTTTCGTAACTATGTACGATGTACGATGTACAATATAATTTAAAGAGGACACCGCTACATGCAGCACAGTTAGTGGCTTTATTTTCTGATATTAGAACTGTTCTGCAGACTTATATTTTTTAGATCATCTTGTCGGTGGGGACCCGAATTTTACATGATAATATCCTTGCATTTGATTGATCCAATTATTTTTTTCCCGATTCTTGGTTTGAATCTCGACTCGATCTTGAGCTTTTATTGCTTTCTTGACCGGGTCTTCCAACGGGCTTTCTAGAATATTGTTACTATAGACCAGTTGATTTGTTTAGTTTGAAGTTTTATCACCGTACGTTTCTTGATGTGAATATATTCAACAATACGATACTTTTTATTAAATCATATTTTGCCAAACCCCCTGCTTTCGTAATATTTTCCTTTCTATCCCTATCATGCACGTCTCACATCTATGCCAGATTTTTCTGTCTACGAACTTTTCACGCAATTTAAGCCCCTTCATGCAGACTCTGTTTGCAACACTGCAAATTGCGATGATAAACTTAGTGGTTAGTGACCAAACCTAGATGTTTACATTTTTCGCACTTCGCACTCTTTCGCATTCAGTCTTAGTTCGGCTACCACATAGTTGACTAGAATAGCGTTATTATTGGCGAAAAGAAGAGAAGCCGTTTCGTCAGTGCCTGCTACAAAACAGCTTTGACTCCATGGAGTTAAATAATATTGTGCTGTGCACGGACTAGAATCTTTCCATATATATGACATAAGTGTTGTTATATGTTACATGTTACATGTATGTCTTTAGTTCATTATTTTAACAGGATCGGCATCTTCGGCTTTTCCTCTTCGTGCGCTGGAATATGACATAAGTTTTACCGATCGGTAGTTGTTACATTTTTTCGTGTTGTCTTTGCATTTATACAGTCAAACCAGAAGCCTCTGACCCCGACGGTTAAGTTTTCGATCGTCTCTCACAATCATATTGGACAAAATCGACGGCCATTTAAACTCAAAATTTCCGATTGTCGGCCATAATTCGGAAGGTATATGATCCGGCTCGAATGTTTGTCTTTAGTTCATTATTTTAACAGGATCGGCATCTTCGGCTTTTCCTCTTCGTGCGCGACAGTGGAGAGAATGGCATGCGCTGGAATATGACATAAGTTTTACCGATCGGTAATTGTTACATTTTTTCGTGTTGTCTTTGCATTTATACAGTCAAAGCAGAAAGCTCTGACCCCAACGGTTAAGTTTTCGATCGTCTCTCACAATCATATTGGACAAAATCGACGGCCATTTAAACTCAAAATTTCCGATTGTCGGCCATATTTCAAAAGGTATGTGATCCGGCTCGAATGTTTGTCTTTAGTTCATTATTTTAACAGGATCGGCATCTTCGGCTTTTCCTCTTCGTGCGCGACAGTGGAGAGAATGGCATGCGATGGAATATGACATAAGTTTTACCGATCGGTAGTTGTTACATTTTTTCGTTTTGTCTTTGCATTTATACAGTCAAACCAGAAGCCTCTGACCACAACTGATAGGTTTTCGATCGTCTCTCACTACCATATTAGACTAAATCGACAGCCATACTTCGAAAGGTATATGATCCAGCTCGAATGTATGTCTTTAGTTCATTATTTAAACAGGATCTCTACTTCGTGCGCGACAGTAGAGAGAATGTTATTTCGCTGGAATACTTCATTTATTAGCGTACTCCTTCAGTTTCTTGGAATTCATTTTTCCTGGTTAGCAGATGTCCCTACTTATCCTCAATTTATTTAGGCGATTTAGTCCCCATGGTTCCAGAAATGATTTTCTTCGAGTCAGTCTTCGTAGTTCGACGTGTTCGTTTACATCTGCACCGATAAAAAGCATTCTCCCTCTGATAATCGTTTTGAAGTTCAAGCAGCTGGTCTTGTTTCCGGGTTTTCGCTTTTTTTTTATGTAAACGAACATGAAATTAATTTAACGTTGCTGTAATAAATTTTCTTGTTTGAAAACTTTCCCCGTCATTGAGGTTTGCGTTACAAATTTTATTTCTTTAAAGCATTACTTTTCTTGTCCCTGGTAGACGTCGGGGATTGACACGACTATTTCTATTTGCGGGATGGTTTATTTAGCCGTGGTTATGTTATATTCTTATTTCATCCATGTGGCGGTAGTATACATGATGGTATCAATGTAACAGGATACAGACTTCGAGTAGTCCCATCAAATGTTAATGACTCATCTTAAAATGAAACCTCTTATTGAAAAATCTTTTATCTTTGAAGGCATTGAATGGCTCCTTCTGCCTAAGAGTAAGATACATACTATATTCGGTAAAAAGAAGATTTTTATATGTATTCGCGTTTAGATATTTCGAGAACAATAGAAACAGTTTATATGGTCCATTAAAAACCACAAAAATATCTTTCTCTTAAAGGCAAAACGAATATTTAAAAAAAAAGTTGTTGTTTCCTTGCTGATAAGGATAACAATTTTGGTCGGTTTAAGCAAATTTGTCAAGATAAAACTATTTTCCACTGACTACTTTGTTATTTGAAAATTTAAGAGCGTTCTCCCCTCCTTTTTGACTTAACAATTTAATCGAATTAATGTCAATCTATCCGTACAGTGGATATGCCGAAAAAATAAACATCTCCAAGAGAATAAATTGAAATCTGGTTGAACATTTTCATTTTTATAGATTGCATTTAAAAATACAAACAATTTTCAAAAAAAAAAAAACCTCTTCATCGTGCTATACACCAATTCCAGAGGCTGTTTGAAAAATCTCTCCTCCTGGCGATAGAAAGTTTAGAGCTGTAGTCAAAATATTTAATGGCATTGGTCTATGCGGCACTCTGTTAGAATGTCGAAATAAATCAGATAGTTACGGAGTACTTTTGAACAAAATCCAAACTGAAACAAACTGAATCCAACAAATACGAATGCGTAAAAGGGAAGAGTTTTTTTTTTTTTTTTTTTTTTTTTTTTTTTTTTTTATCTGAAGCTTTTATATACAAAAACGATGAAAAATGGGATGCAACATTGGAGAATCAGGATAGGGAAAAAAAAACAGTTCGATTCAGTTTTAAATTAACAAATTAATTAATCTGGACAGAATAAAAGGTACAGTAGAGCAACATATTAACTAAGGGGTAAATAAACAGATGGTGTAGATGTTAGATGTGATGTCATACAATCTATGGTAATTTTATACATGGAGTTGCTTAAAAGGCAACAATGCAGTCTTGTTATTCAATCTTATTACGAAAATGGGCGATCTGTAAAAGTAACATTTCGTAAAATTCGAGAATTTTTCGGTCAACATAATCGCCCTAGTGAGTTCGGAATTCGTGCAATGTTGAAGTGTTTTGAAGAAACTGGTTCGGTATCTGGTAAAACTCCATATTAGCATGTTTGGCCAGTACGTATATGCCAAAATATCACCACTGTGAGCGAAAGTGTTTAAAACCGGAAAGATTTCCCGATTCGTCGCCGAAGTAAACAATTAGGCCTCACTTATGGCAAAATACGGCGAACTTTAAAAGTTGATCTTCTTTTGCACGCCTTAAAAATACAAATTAAACAACAATCGCTTTGTTAACAAATTGTTGGACTAACAGAATAAATTGTCATCGAATTTGATCTTTTCCGATGAAGCCCATTTATGGATGGATGGAATTTGGATTCTGGGGATGGGAAAACCCATACAAGATTCGCGGAAAATCATCATCATTGGCCCCTATTTCTTCGAAAATAAGGCTGGAGAGAGAGAGAGCGGTTTTTTTTTTTTTCTGAAATTTAACTAAATGGTTCTGTACGATCTCTGGTTTCAACAGGATGGTGTTACCGCCCACAGAAGCCATCAATCAATCAATTTATTGCAATTTGACACCTTTTGACTTCTTTCTATTGGGTTGTTTGAAGAGTAGGGTCTATGCCAAAAACCCAACGACAATTCAGGATCTCAAACATAACATCCAACCCCACTTATTCTTTGAAAAGTCATCGATAATTTTGACTTTCGGATATTCGTTTGAAACAGAAGCCGTGGTGGTCACATGAATGATGTTGTGTTCCATTCAAAATTGCCACCGAACTTTATTAATCAAAAAAGTTCTTCATTATTTTCATAATAAATGTGCCTTTAATTTAATGAAAACTTCCACACTAGCTGTTGGCTCACCCTTGAGTATCTTGTCAGGCCAGAGTTTTTTTTATAATGGGCGTCCAGGTAGGGAAGTGAATGTCCATCTGACATTCAAGATATTTGATTCTATTACGGTGCTTCTACTTGTGATTGGGCTTTTGAATTGAATTCAGTTTTATTGGGCTCAAAAATTTACAAGTTACATTACTTTTACTGCAAAGCCAGAGTGGCTTATCTGCAAAAGATTAGCTACTTTTTAGTATTTTTTTAAAGTTCACATAGGTAAACAAAGATAGATTTATTTGTTTTTTTTTTTTTTTCAAAAATATCGTTGAATGTATCTGGAACTGTTACTGCACATTGAAATGGTCGCAGTCATTCCAGAACATCGAGACCATATTTATGTTTTGTTAACATCTTTTTGTATTTACTAACTGTTGAGTTGGTGTCTTGTGTGTGTTGTCGTCTTTTAAAGTTGCGAGTATCTCCAGTTTATAGAGTTGGTTGCTGGAAATATACGTTTTAATATTGTTACCTTGTTGGCGTTCCGATCTCATCATAATTTTCTGAATACTTCTATATATCATGTTTAGTTTGTGGTGCATATCCTCATTCCATGATGCAATACTGAGGTGCGACCCCGCCAAGTTGAAGTAGCACTATCGAAGGACATCTTGTGGACATTTAAAGCTCAGATGAAATAGAGCGTAGGTGGAACGCAGAAGTTTTTTCGTCAGCTGGGTAATATTGTGGCTCCACTTAAAGTTGTAGTCTACTACAACTCTCAATTATCTGTACATTGATCCCTTTTTGAAAACAGTTGAGCATTCGTCATCATCTTAAAATAGCATGTAGTGTTAAATCGTATGTTGGCATTCTAAAATCTTCTTTCCAATTTATGTTTAAGAATATGCGGTGTACGGATGTGCATCACTTTGGTATTTTTACCGGGAATGACCACTAACAGTTTGTCATTCATATAAATAATAAAAATTAGAGGACCCAGTTTAAAAACTTGGGGCACGCCAGAGTTTAAAGATTTTTCTTCGCTTAGGCTGTTTTATATTTTTACTTTAAATCTGTGGTTTTTCAAATAATCCTCAAATGAAGCGTGTAAAAAAAGTAGGAGAAATTGCTTTGAAAAATGAAGAGCGCAGAAGGTAAATAAACCTGCTAATATTAATCGTTTGGGGTAACGTACAGAAATTAAGAAATTATTAGATGACCATGGCATGCTACGGCACACTGAGAATATTAATAATCTTTTTCTCCGAAAAGAAAATAGTTGTTCTTATAAATAGGAAAAAGTTACGGTGTACAATTCGGTCCTTTAAGCCGTACAAATCTTCCGGTCCGGATGGTATTCTACTGATTATTTTACAGAAAGCAGCGGAGGTAGCGATCCAAACAATTATAGAAATTCTTGGAAACAGTCTGAAAATTGGGTACATACCAGTAGCTTGGAGGGAAGTTACGGTGGTTTTTATACCTAAAGTTGGCAAACAGACCAATAAGTCTGTTATCATTTATGTTTAAAACCTTAAAGCGATTATTGGAGATTCATATTAGGAACAGATGCAGTAATGGCTTTTTGATTGAGTCACAGCATGCATGCATATATAAAAGACAAAACTGGAAAATAGCCCTGCATTAGGTGGTGGGGAAAATAGAAAAGAGTTTACACGTCGGTGAGTTTGCCGTACTACTTCTACGGCAGCATTGGATACCTTTTTGCACCTAACACCGCTTGACTTACTACAAATCAAAAAACTTGCTAGCAACAGTGCGATACGTCTCAATAATCTTTGTAACTTCAAGATTAGTAGTTTCGGACATGACACGGTCTTAACGAAGCTACTACCAGGCAATCTGATTCTAATGAATGAAACTCTTTCCCTAGCTCGAAAACAGAGGTAGGAACAGGTTATGGTATCTTTTCAGAAAAGTCAGAACTAAGGGTGTCTATAAGACTACCGGACTACCGGACTACCGGAAGTAATATCTTCCAGTCAGATGTTCTGGGTGTGCTCAGGGCGACTGAGCTAATGCAGATCGACCTAATGGGATCGACCAACATCAAGTCTGATAAAGTCAGGAACTGTCGCACAGTGTTCAAGGCAATATGTAGCCAGAAGTGAATGAGACTGTGCTGGTTTCCGGGACAATCCGGTATTAAGGGAAATGAACAAGCAGATGAGCTTGCAGGAAAAGGGGGTCTACTAGAAAAAAAAACCCTGCCTGACTCGAACTGCAACCAATTTAAGACTGCTATAATTTCCAAACCGTTCATGACAGTGAACCCAAATTTTGACACATGACAGATAATTCTGTTATTTACAAGCCTTTTGAACGATTTGCGTCTCAGTTATCCGCGATGGAATTCAAACGTGATAGTGTGATTGCTTTATATTTGGCTGGAAAACCACAAGTAGCTATCGTTAGAGCCCTCCAGCACCTCAACGTGAATAAATCATTTGCGTCTCGAACCATAGCTCGTTACCGTGATACTTGCAGCGTTGCAAAACGCTATGGAGGTGGTCATAAAAAAACAGCAACATCGGCAGAAATGGTTTGGAGAGTGACGGCTCGAATTGAGCGAAATCCACGTCAAAGTGGAAGAAAAATTACTCGTGTGCTCAACATACCGTTGGAACGAATACAACACATACTGAAAAATGAGCTTGGGCTCAAGCCATTGAAGTTCCAAAAAGCAAACGATCTTACATTGCAACAGAAAAAAGTTAGAGTCGAAAGAGCGAAGGAGTTGCTACGCTTACACGAGAGTGATGAGTTGCCGAATTTGGTTCCTACGATGAGTCGCCATTTGTTATCGAGCAATATGTCAACAAACAAAACGACCAAGTTTACTTGCCAGAGAGGTACTTTGAAAATTTACACCTTCGGACGGCCACCAGAAAGCAGGCAGCACCGATGGTGATGGTTTGGGCTGCCATAACCGCCGATGGTTGCTCTCCGCTCGTATTTTTTGACCGTGGCGTCAAAATTAATGCAATCGTGTACCATGAAACTTTCTTTGAGGCAGTATTGAAGCCTTGGGCAAAAAATCATTTTGGTCGGAGACCGTGGACATTTCAACAAGACTCGGCACCGTCTCACAAATCGCGCGTCAACCAAGATTGGTTAAAAAACAATGTTCCACACTTCATTTCTTCGACACAATGGATTGCAAATTCTCAGGATGCAAATCCGTTGGATTTCTGGGGTATTTAGAAGGCGAACGTTGGCACTAAAAAATGCCAACGTTTTAACCAGCTCAAACAAGCACTTCGCCTGGAATGGGCCAAAATACCGCAGAGCCATTTCCGTGCAGCGTGCGATGCTTTTTTCAGCCGTCTTAAGGCCATTATTCGCGCCAAAGGCAGACGTATTGAAAACTACTAATACAATTTGAAAATTGATGTATTTTCCAACATTTTTTGTTTTGACACAATAAAATTTATCAAAAAATAAAAAAAAATTGTAGCATTTTAAAAATTTGCAGTTCGAGTTAGGCAGGGTGTAGTATGGTTGCTAACATCAAATCACCCCTCTGTATAGTGAGAGCCACTATCGAGAAAAATATCACTAAGACTACCAAGCTAAGGTGGTCAAGTCTTGCAGGACACAGGGTATCCAAGGCTCTCTGGCTGCTTTTTGAGGGCAAACGATCCAGAAAGTTAGTAAAATTAAACATGGAAAGGCTTAGGACAGCAATAGGAATCTTAACAGAACACTGTCTTCTGCGGAAACTCTTAAGTTTTCAGATACGGACATTTGCAGATTTTGCGGTGATCTACAAGCAGTTGAGAACATAACACACATACAGTGTGAAAGCGACGCAATATTGCGTAGTCGAAGGAAATTTTTAGGGAAATAGCGGAAATAGACGGAATCGACTTCAAAAGCCTTCTTGACTTCTGCAAAGAAATTAGGTGTTTTAATTGGGAGATTATTTAAGTTTTTGCCATTTGAAGATAAATTCAACTGGTTCCACAGGGATCACGATATCCATCATACTCCTGTTTAGCCTAATCCTACCTATGGCTCGATGAGGTTGGCATCCTATATCAGTGAAGCCACTACTCAAGCGATGACGGCTTCAGTTCGTCATTTTTTTAAATGTCACTTGGTCGTTTTTTTTTTTAAAACTTTTTCAATGCAAGTCAAGTTTTTGTCAATCGTCGTACTTGCGTAACTTGGATAGAATTTCTATACAAACAATTACATGGTATCAAACCAGCATAGGTATCGGTCAACAGTTGGAATTACCACATAATTTCGGCATTGTAATTGCGTAGGTCAGTGAAGGTATAAATGTGGGGAGCAATATTTACAAAGGTCAAAGCTATTAGAATGACTTGCATTATTACAGTGCTGAATTTGTAAAAGTAGCAGGAGATGCCTCAGGGATTTTATCGAAGATGGTGAAAAGTGGAAGTTTCAGTTGTTTCCATTCCTTCAGTCCCACCATGACATTTTATTTTTTAATTTTAACTAGAAAGGAAATCTAGAAGTTTTCTTTCCTATTTCTAATTTTATTACATTTTCTCCCTTCAATTCGTAGCGAATATAAACCAAAAAGACACTAAATTAGCCTGAAGCAATTCGGAAAAATAATTTAATTTCATTTCCCTTGATACTGTCAAAAGAATTCTAATTAACTTCTATCGAAAACTCATTTCCTTTGCAGTGGCTACATTAGTTACACAACAGACAATCCACAACAACTTCCAATTTCAAATTCACCTACGAGTTGTGAAATACATTTACGATTTTCACTATCCCACTACCACATCTAACCGATCAAATATCTACTCAATCCCCTACTTACAACACTGACAACCGACGTATGTGGGCTTAGAAATCCTTAACCAAATACTGTCTATCACATTTCCCTTAAGAAATTTTTCATTCCAAAATCAAATGGGATTCAGCGAAAAATTTGTTCACTCAACGATAAATCCTACGGGGCTTAGGATACCATCCCTCACTTTCTACTAGCCAGCCATTTAGCTAGGCAGCAAAATTAAATGAGGAGCATCTGTTTCGTCCGCAATGATGCCGGAAGGAAGTTCCACTCAATGAATACCAAAGTCAAAACGAAATTCTATAACAAATTAAAATATCGTGCTATGCATTAGATTGTATCAAAAAAGGGGGTGGTAGGGCTGATTTTCCCACTTACCAACCACCTCCTAGAGGAATATGAGAGTTGAACCATGTGACGGCACTTAACTTACACCACAAAAACCGCACAAGTGGTAGATATAATTGCTCCCTACCTGTGAAAACAAAATTTCCTTGCCCCAAAGAGAACAACTTTCCAGTCGGGGCTGGTTCAATTATGTGCCGCTCACCCGGTCAGATACACCACATCTCACACAAGTCTTCGTGCACGAGTACCAAAAAATTGAGCTGGTAAAGATTCGTGTATCCGAGGATGTAGTACAACGACGTAGTGCTGCTTTGGTCAAGATGCATGCTCATATATAGCATACTAAAATCCTTTCGATATTTCAGGTGATGTAATGAATGCATAAGACGCATATCTCCCACCTACCTGCCTATCAGCTCGACGGAATCCTTCTGTGAAAATTTAACAATATTTCCGGCGTCCTTGCTGGGAGGGGGTAAGTGCAAATTAAAACAGGACTACAATTAATACCAATTAAATTATGAGAACCACAGACAGATAAAAGTTCTAGTACAGCTTGCACCATCTATATAGATCTCTGGAGCTGCCTGATGTACAATAGAAATGAGTATCCCATATCTGGATTCATTCAGCTACAATAATCACAGTCATAGTCATACTCGTACCAAAGGTGAAGCAATTCTTTAGCCTTTGGCCATAGAGTGTTTGCTCGGTCGAGTGTTTTATCTTAATCACACTATCATTGTGAATATCACGTTCTGTAGGGGGAGAGAATCCTTTCGAAGGATTCATTGTCTGTATAAACCTTTCAGATTGAAGCTGTAGTTGAAGTTGAAGTTGAAGTTGAAGTTTGAAGTGGAAGTTTTGGTACTTACCTTGCCGAATATGGTTAACCCTCCGTGCTTAACATTGAATGTTGGTGCATCAGCATAACTTGAATCCGCCCAGGGTGTATGGCAGGTTGAGGTCAGTGTCATATATCTCACTCCAATGGCATATAGGGTACGTAGGACGGCCAATGAACCACCTAAGGAATGACCGCCCTCGACACCGGTAAGTGAGCACAACTGATGATTCTTGTGGGTTTCGATTATATCTGTAAGTATACAAAAGCAATCCATGAGGTATGTACATATATAAATTTTTATGAAAATCTCTTAGATATACGATTGAGTTGAATGCATATGGGTGGATAAATTGTGTAACTTTTGGGTGAAAGGATTAAGGGAGTCCTCAAACAAAATATAAAAGCCAATGGGGTTCAATTCGATAGAACGACAATGATGATGGTCAAGTCAATGATGCTGGAAATTGTGAAACGTGTTGCAATCGAATATCATAAAAGATACAGATACTGCACCATTGTAGTGATATATTGACAAAAGGATTTGCATTTGACATTTCTGGGTTTTGCTACATAAGGATTAGTGAAGATGGATGGCGTCGGACTATGTCTAGATATATGGATGCGTGTGCGGGGGTGCTAACACTTGCTTTTCAAATGGGATACTTTGAATGAAATATGTCATTTGAATTGTTGCGGCTTTTGTGCTCTGTCCGTCAAATGGAGTTTAAAGGCATTTGCTGCTGCAGCAGTTGACATTTCTTTGTGGTTGTGATATATTAATGCATTATGAGTCATATGGATGTGGTGAAGTCATAAAAAGCAATGCTTTGGGTTGATGTCATTGTGGTAAAATGTGATTAACAGCAAGAGGCAAGGACCTTAGGCAGTTTTTACTGCGATCTGTTTTGAGCCAACCTATATTCGTGGAATGAAGTACAAGAGCATAACGCAATGACTATATTGCAAATATTAAGTGAACAGATTAATCGGCGACTGAGATAATCGTAGACCAAGCTGACATCGATCTACTTCCTAGCAGTTAAAGCCGCTCCTAAACATCTAATTTTTTTCGATAGCAACCACTGAGAGAGTCTGTGCAATAATGAATTTTGTAGCGAAAATCTGTCGTCATTACTATGTTTCATTGATATGCACTGCAAAAAGTCATCTACCTGTCAAAATATTTAGTAAGGTTTGCCATTTCATCATACATAGTTTTAAGCTTGCCGAACTTGTAAAAAATTTTAGAAAATATTATGGAAATCCGGATCAATTGGAAATACGCAGCATGAATTTCGTCGTAAAAGTCGAACATCATCATGGCTTCAGTGAACAGGCAATTCGTCGTAACGTGGAAAACCTTGAGGGTGAGTACACTCTTTTGGATCTAAGAACAAAACATAGCCGTCGCAGCGGTCAGCATCGAAGAAGACACAAAAATGTTGATTCTGTGCCGATCAGTGTAATTGGGCATCGCCAGATATAACTTATTTTGCGTTTAAATTTGGGCCTACCTCTATATAAGATTATGCTGACGCAAGAATTAAAGTCGGACGGCCATAGACAACACCGAGAGTTCGCTAATTGGGCGCTAGAAATGTTTGCGGAGATCTGAATTTTAGGCAAAAAATCATCTTTTCGTACGAGGATAATTTTTGGCTGAGCGGCTTTGTCAACAAGCAAAATTGCCATTACTGGAGCGTACACAGTCCACAAGTATTCGACCAAACATGAATGCATGCACAAATATTGACGGTTTATGGCATGGCGGCATCATCGGACCTTATTTCTTTCGAAATTAGAGAGGAGACACCGTTACCGTCGCGGTGGATGGTCTCAGGTATACACCGATGTTAATTTTCTGTAATCAGAGCTCGACAACATCGATAAATCCGATCTGTGGTTCCAACAAGACGACGCTAGATACCATACAAGCGACACAACGGTCGCAGTTGTGAAGGAGAAATTTGGCGACTGGGTTATCTCACGCTGCCGCGATCATACGATTCGACACCACTCGATTATTTTCTCTGAGGCTACGTCAAGTTCTTAGTCTACGTTAACAAGCCAACTATTTTGGATGGGCTCGAGACCAACATTCTGACACGCTATTGTCAGAATAACGCCGCAGATATTGGACCGAGTTAACAAATTGGACCGAGCGCTTGAAGCACTGCCAGCAAAGCTAAGGCCGCTATTAAATTGATGTGCTATTGCACACATAACGACATGAATGTAGCTTCAAAATAAAGTCAGAATCTACTTCATATCTCACACTGTAGTTGCTTTATTTAATTTTTTTTTGCTATCGTTCTTATCTGCTCACCATTTACATACAAACAGAAGGGTGCTAGTCGTTTTATTACCTTCTTGAATTTAATTTTCGTTTAAAAACTCCGCATAACTGGTTGGATTGCACCATACCTAACCTAACGCCATTAATCCTCTTCCAATAGCTTTCTTTCATTGAAAGATAAAAAAAGGTAAAACCCTTCAATGATACAGTGCCTACAGTATCAGCACTCACCACACCTTGCAGCAACAGTTCTGGTGTCATTGCGTCATAAGATCAGAGTGAAAAGAAAGTTAGCGTGTTGCACCAAAAATCACACTTTTTTAAATGAAAAATTGTTTTGAAAGTGTAGCTCATAATATGAATATCCAAGGGAGGGAGATTTATCAGATCGTTCTTTGAAGGATAGTAAGTGTAACAGTGAGGTTTTTTTCGTTAATGCATGTTCCACCAGCTAGAATATAATTATATAGAATATAATTGGTTTTACCAAAGCCGTGTACGTCCAAAGCACTCTCCTCAGTAACAAGACCATGCCTTGTCGAAAGCTCTTACACTATCAGTAAAGCCGACATACGAGTATAGTCGTTTGTTGTTCAATAGCCCACCTGTAGTGCAATAACAGTACAACTAAATATCGTTATATCATTTGCATAAGCCTTAGTGTAGACGTTAGAGCCATTGCGATCATTAAGCAGTGAGTCGACCTTTGTTTAGCACCGCCATTGCATATTCGTCGCAGCCAGGGCTTTGCAAGTAGTTGCGTTGTCAAACGAATTTTAAGTGTCGACGAAAATATGTAGCATGTTCTCCTTTTCGCAGAACCCTTCGTAATGGTAGGTATGTAGCATCTTGTGCAGAGTTAACATTTATACTCACATGCAACTCAACCATGCCCTCCATGATCTGCAACAAGAAATTGGTACTTGGACTTTTTCGATCCATTATCGACTGTTTCAAAGAACTCGGCTGGTAACAACTCCTGTGGATTTACTTTCTTTAATCCAATTTTTGACAATTTTTTATAATTTGCGCACGCAAATGCTTGAAAGAGAGGTGTTTTGGTTTTAAATGTTCGAAGGTTATAATCGTTTTCCTCGATAGTAACAGTATCATTATCGCCATTTGATATCCTTTTCTTTATTCGTTGGTAAACCTTTGAGCATCTTTTCTGCATTGGTACCCCATATTAAGTCAATTAATCGGATCTCATGATTTTTCATTTTGTTTATGAGTAGGTGATGCCATAGCTTTTCTACTCCTAGAACAAATGGGCAGCTATTGTCCTGCTGATTGTCTACATAGCTGCATGTTACTGCTTAAATTCGTCATCAAAACAGGGTTTCTTTATGTTGTTTGGGTAAAATCTAGTACATCACAGCCGGCTTTTCTCATGGTTTGTTGGCAGTGGTCTTCAACACTTTGCTGTCGGCAAACGACTTCTGAAAAGTTTAAGTGTTGCCCAATTGGCAAATTTGTAGATTTTTTTTGACATCCAACATACTTATAATACAAGTTTGGCCGTATGGTGAGCAGGATATCCTCATCTGTACCTTGGTCACAACATTGTAATAATCCGAGTTAATGTTCGTCCTCGGAAATATAAAAGCTTTATAATTCTTCCAGGCTTTTTTTGCTTCGATCACTATGTAGCTTAATATGGCTCATAGTTAAGTGACCAGGATACAGCAAGTGCGATCCCAACGTCAAATATTTTAGATTTAAATGGAGGTGTTGGCAAGCAGGACATGTTACCTTTTCTAAGTAGAAAATGTTTTTAGAGCAATATTTCTTTCCTATGAGTGCGTGAGTGTATATCAGCTTAGTGTTGATGAATTTAGCATTTCTATACCGGAAACTAAAGAGTTTTTGTCTGACTCCTCCAATAACCAATCCGCATCCCAGTAAATTTTGCCTTTACTGCTTCGGTAGATATTCCAATTTCTTCTTTTCCTTTTGCCACCCCAATATCATCGAATGGCAATTATATCTGCTTTGTTTATTGTTCGGATGTACAGGATTCCTTATAGAACTTAATACGTATAGAACTGTTTGCGTATAGCATCAACAGATGATCCACAATTTTCGGAATTTTTCGGCAGCTTCACAATGGTGTGATTTATATACGGTGAAATATATAACACACACAAAACTCCAATCTAAAAAAGCTGGGCTCACTCTGGTATCTGTTGAATGTAAAAAGTCGGATATTTTGGTGTCAGGAATCCATTTTGGGAACGTGACAGCTTTCGTGGACCAATAAGGATTCATCACTCACTAGAGTTTTGTCAATGCCCTTACTCTGGCTGAAAAATTCTTATTGACCTCAGCTTCAAGTTAGGTGGACAAGTTCATATAAAACCTACGTATCTGACTATTGACGTCTGTGATTTAAATTAATTCGCCGTCCATCCTCGTCATTCCTGATAATTCATTTAAGTGTTCATATTTTTCCTCAAAAGCCAAATCGAGTTGAACGAGGCCACCACGGGACGTAAATCAACATTATCTATGGGTGATCTTAGTTGGAGAACTGGGTATTACCAGGCTCACATCCCACTAAAATTGGATCTGGTTTAAGAATGCCCGTTTATTTGCAAAAGGGCTACCATCAACACAGCCTTGATAGAAACATAGCAAACTGTGGCCAAGCACACTTGAGATAGACAGATGTTCTTCAAATTAGACTATTTCTAGTAATCAGAGGAGTTTTTAGTAAAATTAGGAGCTCGGTGAAATTTAAGGTTTTTAAGATATTGGATATTAAAAAAGTTGAATTTAACAGCTGAATACCACACGCCAAATTTGAAGAAAATTGAAGGTAGGAGCTCGAAGCAAAGTAAATTGTTTCATACAACGGATACTCTTTTATGACGGCATCTTTACTCAAAATCGGCAAAGTATCAGCCATACTCATATGTTCATCTATAAACTGATTATAAACTCTAAATAAATATTTGGTCTGCAATAATAAATATCTAACAACTTACATAATATGAATAGTTTTCTACCTACGGTGCTGTAGTAATAGGGTAGGTACTGAGAGCTTTCAACTTGGCAATGCTCAATGTGGGAATTGTTTCTACAAATCAATTGTGCTTATTCTACCACCAAGTGGTAACCGTCGGGTACTGGTCGATGTCTATCCGGACTCGAATTGCAAAATAAATATAGGGTGACTTATCGTGAGGTTTGATTTATAATGTAAAATTAAACACATAAATTTGAAAGTGAACTAAAATTTTTTATTATCGGTTAAAAGAACAATTCATGGAGTAATGTTGGCTTCCAAAGCGTCAATCGTAGCTGGCGTATTACTGAAGACCTGAGACTTTAAATACCCCCAGAGAAAATAGTCCAAAGGTGTGATATCGCACAATCTTAGGCGGCCAATTTACCGTAGAAAAACATGAAATTAAGTGTTCACCAAAATGATTTCTCAACAAGTCCATTGTTTCAGGCGCTGTATGGCTCGTAGCGCCGTCTTGTTGAAACCAGAGCCCACCGAGCACATTGTCCGTTAACATGGCGCAATTATGGATATAATTGACGGTAACATTTGATTTGCCTCATTTTTAAAGAAATATGGACCAATGATTCCACCAGCCCACAAACCTCACCATACTGTTGTTTTTAATGGATGTAATGGTAGCTCTTAGTAAGCCAGAGATGGGCTTCATCACTGAACAAAGTTTCACGATAAAACACCGGATTTTCATAGACTTTTTCCAGAGCCCATTCACTGAAAATATGACGCAAATTCAAGTCGCCTGGCTTCAATTCTTGTACAAGTTGATTTTGTATGCTTTTAGGCCGAGATTCTCACGTAAAATACGCTAATTTGTCGAATACACCAAGACAAGCTGCTAAGAACGACGATGAATCTATTCGTCAGCTGGTATAGTCTCTTCACTACGTGCTGGATATGGTTTAACCGGTCGAGTATCATCCACTAATGTAAACTGGGACTCAAATTTGAGAATGGTATTGGCTATAGTGATTTCAGTAGGTCGATTATGCGCACAGTAAGTTCCTCGAATCGCACAGAACGCTGATTTTCGTAATACAGCTGAACAATTTGGAACGCTGTTGTGGTGTGAGTCTTTCCATGATGACTTGCCGAACGATATTGAACAAAAGTGACAAAGCAGTTTAATAAGAGTCACGCGTGATCTTTAAAAAAAGCCTATTGAAAATTAAACATTCCGACGAATCAATCTATATAGCAGCACATTAAACTGGGAAGTAGATTAACTTCCCAGATGTAATCAACGGTGAAGTAAAATCCCGGAATAACCTTATCCTTATCTGGGCTACTCTAAGATATTTGAAGCTCAGGGCGTTAAGGCTTTCCGAGACTTAGTCCGGCTCTTTAAAAAGAGATGTTGGTGGATAAGTTCTTAATAAGCCAACGGTAGACCTCACATCCCCAAATGGGCTTAACCGACCCCTTGTCCTAGGAATTAATATAATGGAATTGGGCGTCCATGTTGTGAGTTGTACCGTCGGGGTAACTGCCGGGCCATGGCAAAAAAAAAAAAAAATTGAATCAACAACTCTTGCAAACGGTGTACGAGTAAGGTAACGAGCTTTGAATCTGAACGAGGAATTTAAGGCCTCTTAAAAGGTCACGTTCAGCCAAAGAACTAGCCGATGGCCTGGACTTTATAATTTCTCGTGCGCACCAAGGGGATATGAATACCCATTACTGGCTTATTCACCAGTAGGTGGTGTAGTATGTAGTTTGAAACTCAGGTGTATTAGGTTTCGATATTTTTCCAGAGGTGGTTGTCAAACTGGAGCCAGTGCATCCTCAACCAGTTGTACGTGCTAGTTGTTAGTTCGTTACATTAAGCCCAGCCAGCAATCACTTCAACATTAGTGTTATGCCTTCATGTCAGAGTTGACGCCGACGGGATTTACATATAACTACATACAAATTTCAAGAAAAGACTTTTTCAGAGAATTGCCTCGCACGGGATTCGAACCCGGACCCTCTGCTTGAGGAATCTATGCATATACCACTTCACCACGGCCACCCCGGCTGCAAAGCAGATGTCATCGCCATCCAAGAAATATGATGGAATGGGTTGGACAAAACGAAGGTACAAAACTACGACATTTACTACGGTGATTGTTACCGACGCGAAAACAGTGCAAATCAATGCGGATTTGTTGTTAGAGAAGGATTTCGATTTAGAAGTCTTTAGTTTGGATGTTAACAGGCGCCTCGTAACAATAAAGGCTAAATTTGCTAACATTAGCCTTATGCGCACGCATAAGAAGAAGGGTGACGATGCCAAAGATAGCTTCTATAATACTAGCTCTTGGGCAGGACTTACAAGCAATGCCATAGCTATGACATTAAGATTGTCTTCGGCAACTTTGATGCAAAGCTAGGAAGAGATTGCATTTTTGGAAGTAATACTGGAATGTGTAGCTTGTACAACACCACGTCCGATATGGGATTCAGATTAATAAGTTTTTCAGCGGGGCGAAACATTGTCGTAGTTAGTTTTCGGTTCCCACATTTCGATATTCATTAGGGGATATGGGGAACTTCTGATCAATCTACCACGATTCGAAAGGCTAACATCAACTAGCACCATTACCTTGTTGTATCCAAGGTATGGTTGCGGATATGCTGAATATTGCAAAGGCAAGCTAATACTGTGAATCGCAAGAGATTGACAAAGCCTTTTCCGATCGATTCTCCCTTAATCTCTTAAGAGGTCCTATGCCGGCAGCATTAAGTATCGAAGATCAGTGGCAACATTACCAAAAAGGCATCAGAGATGCCGCCTTTATCTGCTGGGTTTCAGTCGGTCACCACAATGAAAACCCTTGTTTGATGACGAGTTCTGGTAAGCCCATGCAGCTAAGCAAAATGCATACAGAGCGGCGCTTCATAGAAGGACTAGAGCTACTCACGAACTCTACGAGCAGAAACGCAGGGACAAACACCGGCTTCTCAGAAGGAAAAAGAAGGAGCATGAAAAGCGCGTGGGTGAGAAAATTAAGAGATGTTACTCCAGGGATGTGTTTCAGAAATCTTAATACGAGGTAAAAAAAACATTCCACGGATACAAACCCCAGAGGGAAGCCTGTAGAGATGAACAAGGTAACATAGTAATAGAGTTGCAGTCGATGCTAAGGATTGGAAAGAGCGTTCCTGTAGGCTGTGTAATGGCGATGAAGAACCAAACACCTTCCAACCTGGACGAAGTACGATAATATTCCGTCTACCCGACACACAGTGAAGTGTAGGTAGCCTTAAGTCCAATAAAGCTGTTAGAGGAGACGTCCTGACTACCGAGCTCCTCATGGCGGCAGTCGATGACTTGGCAAAGAGAATACAATAACTCATCTGCGAAATATGGTCAGACGAAGGTATGCCCGATGAAATAAACTCAGCATTGTTTGTCCGATCCTCAAGAAAGGAGATCCTCTGAACTGTGTCAACTACAGAAGTATCATCCATCTTAACATTGCCAATAAGGTCCTATCTGTGTAATTATGTGAATTTCTGAAGCCGTTCGTCAACAACTTGCTTGGTTTATATCAGTATGGCTTTAGAGCAGGAAAGCCAACCATCGACAAATATTCATTCTACGACATATGTTATCTTTAAAAAAACCCATAACCTCCAAATCAATACACCCCGCCTATTCATCGATTTTAAAGCCACGTATGACAGTATCAGTAGAGACGAGCTTATAGAGCAATATCTAATTTTTGTATCCCTGCCAAACTCATCCGTTTGTCGGTAAAGAACTCACCGAGGCCTTTGTTGTCAAAAAAGAATTTAGACAAGGCGATGCGCTCCCATGCGATTTTTTTATCATTATTCCTGTAAGAATAGTGCAAAACTCACGCGCCAACACAAGAGACACAATCTTTCAAGAGTCGGTCCAATTACTTGGAACAAAGAAAATGAAGGCGGAAGCGCTATAGATGGGTTTAGCGGACAATGAGGGTAAGACCAGGAGGTCCAGGCTTTCGAACAGAACGTCACCTTCGACAGATATAACTTTGAGATAGTTAGGGACTTTGTCTACCTCTGCTTCGCTATAAATTCAGACAATGACACCAGCGCTGAAGTCAAACGAAGTTTTTTTTTTTTTTTTTTTGTGCTAAAAAGGCTATTGACTAGCAATTCCTTTTCTCGAACAACAAAAGTGACCTTAATAATCCCAGGCATGAACATTATTAAACATAGATGGAGGTGCTCTTGGCTGCTTTGAGAGGAAAATTCTTCTGGTGATTTTCGGTCCCATCTGCATAGACAGTGAGTGGAGGAGGAGATACAACGACGGATGTACACAAACATCGAGCTAGCCAGAAGAATGATAGGTTCAACTTCTGAGGTGGCTTGGTCGTGTAGAGTGTATGGACATCATTGCTCTGGTCCTAAAAGTCGTTGAATGGATCACCGGGCGACAGCGCAGTAGAGGAAGACCGGAAGTGCAGCCAACTTGGCGTGCGAAATTGGAGGCAGCTGGTTAAAGATCGAGTTCCTGAAGGTGCTTGTTCGTTGAGGTCCAGGCGTCTGATATGCATTCTTTAAACTTCATCAGCATCGCAAAGTTTTGTCCTTCGACTGTTATGGTATGTGCGTTTCTTACAGAGACTTGAGAAATCCATCTCATCTAAAAAATGGAATTAAATCGTGAACATTTTCGTGTGATGATTTCTTATGATTTTCGAGGTAATTAATTTAACAGCAGTATGCCGAACAATACGTTTTAATTTTTAGTAAAAAAAAAAAACATCCCGGATCATCAACTTACTCGTGATCGACCGTGGTACCTCAAAAGAAGTCTATATGATCGCAACAGGCCACAAATCATGAATCTCTGCCTATGGCCCCGAAAGTAAACAGCAATCGATTGTATGGGTCTTTGAAGACAAAAATTTGTTCACGGACGAAGCACTTCGAAGGAAATGGTCTTCTGTCTCTTGGGAATAACTATTGGATCAATGTAAAATGGTCAATTCGGAATACTACTCCACTATTTCTTTGCCAGAAGCGCTTGGAGAATCTTATTTCTCCAAAAGTTCTTGGAAAATTAATTCAAACCCATAAAAAAGTGTAGAAGAAAGAAATCACTTTTCGATGATAGATATTTGTTTTTAATTACTTTTCCCAACACGTAAACAGCAACTTACATAAACATGACACATTAAAGTTCAACCGAATGGAACTCATTCAAAAAGCAAATCGATAAAATGCCTAAAAGCAAAAACTAATTACGCAGAGCTCCCACGTTTTCAATTTTGAAATACTTTTGGTTTTAAACAAACTAACGCCCGCTTAAAATATTTTCCGGGTACAAATAAATCATATGTCAGGAAATATTATTTTGAGAAAACCGATTTCAATAATACCCACTCGAATAAACAGTAAAGTTAATTAGCAATCATTTAAACAGGAAATAAGTTTGAGGCCATTCCAGGGGAACTATACGTGAGTTCGTATCTGTGGAAAGTTTGACTTTGGTATATATGTCTTCGTATGTCTTGTGGTATTTAAACGTTTTCCATCTTTTCAATATTTGGCAAGGTATAGTAACATATATGTTGAAATGCATGTTTCTGGGGTTCTGTTTAGAGCACACTTATTGCGAGTATGTATCTAATGGGTTCATTTTCAAAAATGAAAATGCGTACCGGTGGGATGTTAGCACAATTTGATGAAGAAAAACCAAATTCTGCCTGATTAAGAGGACACTTCTTACTCTGTTAATCACTCTGGCATTCCGGTCTTCCAAAGACTTTGAGAGATTTAACAAAATTTTATCCCAGGAATGTTCTGTCTAGCGGTATATCGAGATATGTATGAACGAAATCCACTGAAAAATTCCTAGAAGTTCATGTGAATTCTCATTCAAACGTTCGAGTGGTTGTTATCTCAAAAATCGGCGTGCTTGAAACAATTGAATGCCTTACGATACTCAAGGTATTTTTTCGACATGCAAAAAGAATTATATTGTACAAATAAGCATAACCGACAGAACCTGAGAGAAGTCGATGGATGAACAGATCAACACTGGCGCACTCAAGCAGGAGCAAACTAGAATACTGTAGATGGATCTGTTTACGTGAGAATTCAAAAATTCTTGGAGCAGCCTTTGATAAAAAAGGTGAGTTAACTTTAAAGATTATTTTATCAAATTGTGATCGGTAATTTGGCCCCATGTCATACAAAATTCCATGGTCGCGAAGAGGTTACACTCGTGGCAGAGCCTGACTATGGAATAGATAAATTCGGACATGGGCTGGTAGATTAACATTTGGCGACGTTAATTCTTGAGGCATCAAATACCTATCAAGATCGTATGGCGTATTGTGCTAGACAAGTACCTTTTGAAAATTTGGTATCATCAGCGTAGAGCGAGAACACCCTATTAAAATCGTTTATGGTTAGAATGAAAAGAAGAGGACCTAGGTGGTTGCCTTGTGGAACACCATTGCAAGTATAGAAGCCACTGAGGATACGTATCTAAAACGATCACTGCAATAAAAGCTTTTCTGACTAGAAGATATTCATTTAAAAAATATGGGTTCTAAGTCGAAGGTAGCCAATTTGATAAGGATCAGTTGATGCGATGAAATCGAAAGCCTTGGCGAAATCAATTGTAATAACATCAATTTCGTTGCCATTTTCAATGACTGAGAGGGCGAAGGACACGCATACAATTAGGTTTCCAGAAAGTGATCTGAATTTCAGAAAGATATGCTGGCGGAAAGGAAAAGAAAATTTGTACTGAAATCTTATAAATTCATAAAAAAAAACTTTCTAAGAGTTTGATAAAATTTGGTAATGACGCTAGTTAGTTGCCTCATTCATTCATCCTTTTTTGTTCATCGGGTAACCTGAGAGCATTTTGGGTTGTGATAAGAATTCATCATTTAGTTATTGTAACTTTTTATCAATACAAGATTTGGTACAGAAAGTGGCCCAAGAAAATGTTAGGTAGGAAGTATAAGCCCATGCGGCACCATAAAAAGTGGTGGCTTGATCACTTATTAAGTCAAATACCTGTATTTAACATGCCGTAAGAATAGTCCTGGAAAGCTACGTTGACTATAATGCTCATATAATCTGTATCCGACATCTGAACTTTACCTTGAACCTGAAGGGCCAAAGACTTCATCTCATATGCAAAAGAACATGGATTCCTGGGAAAGTGTCGAGCAAGTCTACCTTTTTATGACCACACTTAATTTGTATATTCATATGAAAAAAACATAGCTTTTACGATGCTGCTTAATCATTTCTCTACGAAGACAAAACTGCAACTACAATGCCATAGTTTCTGGAAGCATTCCTTGTCGCACCAAGGAAACTTGACTACCATTTGTGGACATAATTCTTTTTACAAGTGATCGATCAAAGAAATTCTCATTAAGAACATGAATGATAACTTCTCTCTTCGCCTGTTTAATATTTCACAAGAATCCTAAATTACTGTAAGCTCCTTGTATATAGAGTTTGTATACGCCACATTGAAAATTTATATTACCACCATCCTTTATGAGGCTTCGTTATTCACTTAGTGTTCTGAGCTTAAAAACTTTCATTTCAGCAGTTCAAACTCCATAATGACATCATAAGTCAAAGGCAACTCCAAAGCTCCTGCCCTTTAAATTTTACTAAAAATAATAAAATCCGCATGGCCAAAATTATTGCAGAAACTTTGCCTAACCAAGGCGAGTTCTATCAGTGTATCTGCGACATTTTTTTTTTTTTTTTTTTTTTTTTTACAAGCAGAGCTCCCTCCATACCTCATGTAACATAGGAATCTCCTTTATCAAAATAGCTTTTACTTCCTTCAGTCCATTAGTTCCACTGTGAATCCTGAATTTCGCGTTCATTTAAGTGTTGCTCTCAAAATATTTTGGCTTATGATGGCGACGGTGAAACTTGAACTTCCTGTCTCTTGTCCCTAGGCTCCCTGAGATTTTCATGTTTCACTATCGTCTATTTTTGTACGAGCAGGAGGCGAGGATTTTCTTCTATTTTTTTCTATATTTGTCCATAGTCCCATCCCTCAAACAACCCCTTACTCTTACCAAAACACAAGCACACAGACACCAGAGTAAAAGTTTGCAAGAAAAGATGACATTTGCCAAGAAGGTAACCACTTTTCAACAGAAAAAATCTTACATTTCCGACGTTCTATTATGGGACGTACTTGTGGAAACTTATTTTCCCAATGCATAGATTCCTTCCCTTGGTTGGAAATGTAGGAGGAATAAGGATACCACTGTACCAATGTAACACTGTTCCGCGCTCAAGGTGACACTGGTTCATCGCGTAAGTACTTGAATAATGAAAATGCGACAAAAGTTTCAAGCTATTGGCTGAGGACACCACCTATTGGTGGTGAGGTTAATCTGTGCGGAGAACAAAAAGTGGGTTACAGTGTAAGCTTAGCCAGCGCATCGAACATCCAGAGATTCTCCATAGAATGCATCCATCTACTGTATATAGATACTTTTTGATTCTTGTTGTTATTGGACTCGTACTTTTGTTCGTATCTGTACGAGTAGTACATCGTTTAATGGGCCGCATATTGAAGAGGCAAAAAGTTTAAAGTTGCGGACGTGCACCAGGTCGAGGTTAAGTTTTGTGTACACTATCCTCGTAGTCAACGAACAATGATTGCTCATATAAATTTTATTCAACGATAGCCATTCACAGAGTTGGAAGGACGAAGGAGAGTGTGGATAGTCATATTGAAAATGCACTTGCCATGTATGGGCTTGATAGGTACGGATGCGAATATGAGCACGAGTATCTACTTTGTTCTGACTATGAATCGCATATTCACTTAATCGGCCAAAAGTTACGAATCACTCGTTGAAGGTTCTGAGTGCAGAAGACCGCCGACTTAACTGTAATCGTTCCCACGATGAAAGTACAGAATGATGGAACACACATGTATTAACGGATATGATCAGGTATATACAATGTGAAACGATTATCTGTATCTACAATATAATACAATAGGAAGAAGTAGATGCCTCTTAGGAGGTACGTTTATATCAGTAATAGTTTCCTAACTTACACAAGTTTACGATTATGAGGGAGATATTTAAAGATGTGAAAGTTTCGAAACCAATTTCAAAAACAAAAATTTTCAAACTTTGCCCAAGCAATAAGAGTACATGGTTATTGCTAAAGTTGCGGGTCTTGATAAAAGTACCAAGAACTAGAAACTTAACGTAGTTCAAGATAGGTCATATGAGACGCAGAGTTAATGGAACCGGAACGTTGGACAAATTTTAAAGTGATCCAGGGGGCAAGGTAGATCTCCTGTCTAAATGCTGAAAGGTAGAGGGTTATTTTTCTGAAAAAAATTCCACTGAAGTATTAAATATGATACTACGAGGAAACTGCTAGATAGACTTTAGTTTTTGGGAAAGTCGAATTAAACAGTGAGGTCATCAAAAGTAGCTGTTTGATTAGGATTTGAAGAAGGTAAAGACCAGGAAATAATGTTGCTAGGCGATCCTTCAAGACATTTAAGAGGAGGCTTCCTGAAACGGCTCACATAAATGATGGGAAGAATATCTATCAGGTAGTTGATGCTTTAGTTCAGTGTAACGATGTAGGAATGGTATGTAAATGGATTAAAATATTTATCTTGTTGTTCGTCTTCTCAGCACAGAGAGTAAGTTTTTTTTTTTTTTTTTTTTAAATCTAAAATTTTCATTTTCGGAGATTACTGGTATATTTCCTGTGAATCGAACTCAGATCATCTTGCGCAATAGTTGAGAAACTTTAGCAGTGCGCCAAACTAGGTAGATACAGCTGAACAATTAAAGCTTTGCGTGTTTGACTTACCTGCGACACCCTAGTCATCATTGCTAACAAGATCCACGAGAGTTTGGGGGACCAGTTGGTCATGATTTTGTCTGATAAACTATCTCAAAGAAAAAGAGCATCTGGCTACATCCTTATCAATAAATTGTCTACAGAGACGAGAGTCAAGCAGAGATTCTTTTGCTTGGAACCTTTTGACCTTTGGACAAAAGTTAAATCGAAGTATTTATAGCATAACTAAACGGCCAAAATCGTTTGAGCTTTGAGGAAGTCATATAAGGCATGCGGTGTAAATCTGTATTGAAATATATTTCATAACAATATTTAGGACTTGCACCAGAGAACTATTAGCGAAGTCGAGAATGCGAGGAAATTGATCGCAGAAGGCGTTAATGAACCATATTAAAGAACAGAATCAACAAATTCAAGCCATAAACAGAAATAACAAAACCCTATGCACGGACCATTTTCAGTTAGATATTCAGTTGGAAGAAAGTATTCCTTACGTCAAAGAAAACGCTTCTTTTGGTCTGTCTGTAAAATAATAGCAGCAGAGATCCAACAAGGGCTGGAACTACAATGTTTATGGCTAATGTTAATATATAACCGCTGTTTCTCAAAAAAGTCGGGATACACACTCGTATCAAGTTAATCTGGAAAGGAGAATCAGTGCGGAAGGCTCTCCATCGACTAATTTAAATAAAACAATCTAATCCAAATGGTTTGGACAATCTTTGGATACCTCGCGTTATGCTTAAAAACGTTTTAAAAAACAAGGCCCAAATTAAATAACTGGGCATAGGTTGCCCTTACAATTAAAATTACAACTGCCCTACAATATTTTCTTACACCATCTTAAATAGTAATCCATTTGCTCTAAACCTTTATCCAGCGACGAGGTGTTTCCACAGGTGTCATCAGATTACCATTGCCAAACGTGAGGGAATGAACATATTTGCATTAGTGTCGTATAATTCAAATGCTCGTGTCAACCGTCGGATGTGGAATTTGAGGACAGTGTGAAACACTTATTGTTGGATGTTGCATTTTTTGTGTGTTAAGTTATCCCAGCACACATTGATGAGGTCCCCTATTATTTCTCAAAGGGATCAATCGATTTTATTGTATTTATATTACTGAAAGCTGGTTAACCCAGAACTTAGAAAAAAAAAAAAAATGGAGTTCCCATATATTGTAAACCGCAATTTACATATAAAATTATTGAATCGTCAGAAAATTCCGAGGTTGAGTATATTTGTATTCAAATATGAGTAGTGAATAGTGTTATGAGTATCCTTATTGGATGTATCTACATATAAACCCAATAAAAGCTTAAGGGGTAAGGTAACTCTAAGCTTTTCAAAAAATCGATTTTTTTTATAGCTTTCAATGGTCCCTAGGACCTGAAAAATGATATCCCAACAGATTATGGGATAAGGACCTGGACAAGGCCGCCAGGTATTTATTAGGTGTGGAACTTAGTTTTTTGATGAAAATGCAACTTTATTGTGAAAAAATGGTTACAAATGAATAATTCAAAGTGTTGCCCATTGTTAGCTACAACTTTTTCCCGTTCTTCTAGCAGAGCTCGAATACCGTTACAGTAAAAGTGTTTATCTTTTAAGACTGTCAATGAATCAATCCATTTTTTGATGTCTTCATATGAGCGGAATTGCCGATTAGCCAGACCATGTGCCATCGAACGAAACAAGTAATAATCGGACGGCGCAAATCTGGAGAATATAAGGGATGGGGTAGGACTTCCCATTTAAGCGTTTCCAGGTAGGTTTTTACGGGTTGGCAACGTGAGGCCGAGCGCTGTCAAGCTGTAGATCCACTTTTTCGTGCCTCTGCTCGTATTGTGGTCGTTTTTCGCATATTGCTCTGTTCAATCTCATCAATTGAAATCAATACCGCTACACAGTGATGGTTTTGTTGTATTTTAACAGTTTATCATAATAAATAACACCGACCTGCTCTCACCAAATACACAGCATAACCTTTGCAGCGTGAATATTCGCCCGAGCCGACGAAATACAGGGTGAGTTTTTTAACTTGAGACATCCAAATTACTCGAAAAGTACGAAATATCGCGAAAAATGTTTCAGACAAAAATCACAAGGTTCTGAAGGGGACATAAGATAGTGACCACGAGTTTGACTTTGAGGCCCATTTGCAAGCTCAAACGAAGGTCACTTTTGATTTTTCAAATGATAATTCCTGATTTTCATTGCTCAGTCGTATTCCTCAATGGAGCACACGACTTTGTCTCAAAGGCCTTATTCATTCAGTGCTAATTACCACTGCACTGGGACGCCTAAATCATTAATCGGTTTCCAACGTTTTTAGGGTGTTAGAAGGTCGAGATGTGTTTTGAGGAGGTCATTATTGTCTCGAGTGAAGTTAAAACTCAAAAAAGTTTCAGATAGAGACAAATTGTCCTAAACTTATCTGAGAGTGTGTGATGTGCGCTCTGCTCTTTTTTTCTACTTGAACGGAATTGTACTTCATTTAGAAGTTCGATATTTGTTTTGTGGAACTGATTATTATTAGTAACGTTTTCCAGATTAATAATGCAGGCTATTTCAATTCAAGAGAAAATTGAAATGATATTGTTTCATTGAGAAAGTGGAAGGAACATCGATGGTGCTGTTGCTCTTTACGCCCAACGTTTCCCAGACCAGATACGATCGCGCGCTTCCTCTTATCGGGTCATCTAACAATTCACTGGTGAAGGAAGTGTGCAACCGAAGAAAAGGAATCGGTCAGATAGGGTGGCTGTTGAGGACAATGAAATAACAGTGTTAGCTGCCGTTGCACACGATCCTCACATTAACACTAGCCAAATAAGTCGTGAATCAGGGATTTCTCAAACGACTGTCTGTAAGATATTACATCGGCATAAATACCATCCTTATGATGTTTTAATGCATCAAAACTTTCTAGTGAGGATCTTCGCAATCGGGTTTCCTTTTGTCAATGGGCACTTCAGCAAATTGAACGAGACCCCCTTTTCTTCGCCAAAGTGTTATTCTCTGATGAGTCGACTTTCACCAATCACGGTACGGTCAATCGACATAATATGCATTACTGGGCTACCGAAAACCGTTTTAGGTTGCGACATGTTGAACGCCAGCACCCTTGGAATGTTAATGTTTGGGCGGGAATTATTGGGGATAAATTAGTAGGTCCATATTTTATGGAAGGCAACTTGAATGGCAAAAAGTATGCAAACTTCTTGCGGGACCATCTTCCAGTATTACTAGAAGAACTGCCATTAGAGTTGCGACAAACAATGTGGTTTCAACATGATGGTTGTCCAGCCCATTATTCCCAAGTAGCCCGCGGTTCATTTAGAACGTGGATAGACAAGTGTATTGAAGTGAATGGTCACATTTTCGAGCATTTGTTGAAATAGTTTCGGGAAATAAACGTCGAAATAGGAAGAATTCAATGATTCAACAGTGGGAGGAAAGGGGACCCACTCTAATTAATCACTTCAAAGGAAACAAAAATCAAAAGTGAACTTCGTTTGACCTTGAAAATGGGTCTCAATGTAAAACTCGTGGTCACCATCTTATGTTCCCTTTAGAACCTTGTGACTTTTGTCTGAAACATTTTTCGCGATATTTCGTACTTTTCGATTAATTTTGATGTCTTAAGTTGTATGGCACCCTCTGACGGGAAAAGAACGCATTTTTAAAAAGTGTTTCATGTAAAAGAATTGTAATTTTTCACGCAGATTACGAATCTGTCAAAAAATCTGGGGTTCCCATTAAAAAGTCAAAAGTGACCTTCGTTTGACCTTGAAAATGGGGCTCAAGGTTAAACTCGTGGTCACCATCTTATGTCCCCTTCAGAATCTTGTGACTTTTGTCTGAAACATTTTTCGCGATATCGCGTATTTTTCGAGTAATTTGGATGTCTGAAGTTAAAAAACTCACCCTGTTTAAGTACGACTGGGCAGTCTTCATGACTTTCTTCTCTTTAAGTTGCTGTGCTGAATCTATTTTTAATTCCCCATAATGATGCGATGAAATAAACCTTTCCTTTTTTCCTGTTGGAACAGTTGTTCATAAGCAAAACAACGATGCTCAACGTCCCTTCGCTTCCCAACGCATGCTCTTCTTGCGTTTGGCACGGATTCTCATCGAGCAATGCCTCCAAAAAAGAAGATTCCTATATGTCGTGACAACTATCAATTCAGGGCTGTTTGTGGAGATTTGAAAAATGAATGGCGTGTGTTAAACCTACTGTGTTCCGTATACCATAGTTAACTCGGACATTTATGATAAACTTACTATTGCCAATGCTTTTAATTGTTACTTTGTTACAATAATAATGGTTGTTATCTACTACCGAGTCCTGCCCAATCGACCTCATGTACTACAAAACTGGTAACGAAAAATTGAAAAATTGTTTCAATCGGTGTATTGCCCTCGAAAGCAACTATATTGATAAATAAAGTAGAATTTTGCAAAAATTTTGTAAACGTGGTAAGGTGGTAGACGTTTCAAAAAAAGAGAGTTCACCTGGAAACGCTGCGCAGCCACCATTTTTGAATAAATTATTCTAAAAGAATTATGTCTTACCATACCGTCTATCATATGTACAATAAACTTTTATCATTGTAAGCTCGATTTATTTTACATTTTTCCTGGCAAAAAAATTCGAAAAAATGCTTTTTTTACAGACTCTAGGTTGATATGGTATATATCTACTCAGTTTATATGTTCTCAGAAATATTCAGCATACATATTGACATAATAATAATCTGTTGCAAAACTTCAAAAATGAATGTTCAACTCTTATTTCCGTCTCCATTGCATGAAAAGTTTTATTGATTTTGTGTGACGGTCAAACTTGGAGTTAGTCATAGCATACAAACAAATAAATTTTCCAGATATTCCGCCATATCAGGATCTTATTTTTGCAAATTTAGATGTACAGGTTAATGTCCCTAAAATATTTCTTCCGTGATTTAAGCTAGATGAATGACCTTGATCTGCTTCGCGATATCAACAATTGTCCTTAACACCCTTGTTGGGAAGCTTATGCCAAGGTTATTCCAGTGCCTGAAAATACCACGAGGAACCAATCGGTGGATTACAGACCTATTTGCATACTGCCTTGTCTTTCTTATATGTTTGAGGTTCTGTTAAAAGAAACAAACCAATGAACATATAAATTCAAATAAATTGTTATTTCCTTCTAAATCAGCTGTACCACTGCCTTAATTGAAATTCTAGAAGATTTAAGAGAGATTGAGAGATTTTAAGCTTATTGGATGTTTGTTAGGCTTTTAAAAGCATTGATCAATAGCGCATGATTGATAAGTTGAAACGACAATTCCGTTTTAGTAACAATGTTTCAGATTTCATCTTCCAATATTTAAACAATAGATCTCAAACTAGCCCAGGAAGCTAGACTTTCTTACGTGTGCATTCAGGTGAACGGCAAGGATCGATTTTAGGACCGCTGTTGTTCTTATTATTTATTATTCTTATTAATATTAATGACTTGCTTAATGTCTTCTCTTCTTGTTTTTTTGTTGTGCCAAATAATGTGTAATCTTTCATAGATATCGGTAGCCCGGGCTACCAGAATACACAGTTCGCTAGCCCAATTGTTCGATTCGAGGAATACGTTTACGTAACTAAACCACCGACTACACACTTCGACCTTCGTTGGACTGGCGTAATGTATTACTTCGCCGGGCTGGTAAGCAATCTATGCTATACCTATACTCTATAATATGTTTGCTGCATCAGTACATTTTATTCTCGCGATCCTTCGCAACTCGTTTTGCACGTTTGTTACGAATGTGCCAATCTCCAATCGATTTGCTTCTGATCGCAACATTTTGGTAGTTGTTGACTGCTGGTTTCGTATGTAGGTTCTCCATCCCACAGAGGGTAACAAATGGAATATTGCATGCTATGTGTCTTCCTCCTGATTTGAGAAGTATGGGCAAAAAGGTGAGCTATCATGCCCAAAGTGGTGTAGATACCTCCGCCGTAACCAGATATGAACTGCGTAAGATGGTAGTTACAGTTCTGTCCTGGTCTTTGAAGTTGCTCTTTCTTCTTCCTTGATCCTTTGATCAACCAACCTTTGTTGGTTACTGACAACAGGTTTACTTAAGCGATATAGGAAATATTTCACCTCCTCTGAACTGGCATCAGTATATAAGGCGTTTATCCGCCCAAGACTAAATTACAATACCTACATCTAGTCAGGTGCCCCTAAACCTCTTTGCACTCTCTAGATGATAGGATCCAAAAGTTTCCTGTATTCGTCATCAGTGCTCCACCAAAATTAGCAGTAGTGTTCTATATAGACTCCCTGCATCTCGCACGCGTACCTTTTTTACTTTTATGTTACTTTCATCATTTCGCCGAATATGTCCTTGTCGAAGAGTTTATCTTTTCATTTTGGGCTTAGTAGCTCAGGGCGTGGAATGACCTTTTGCCCTTTAATATGATGATTACTCTTCGCTGATCCACCATTCGTGTTGCACAGTAGTGATTGAAGATAATATTGAGCCAAACGTTAAAATTTGGTCATATTTTCCTTGGCCTTATTTCACGTCTTCTATATTTTAAAAAATGTGTCTCTGGTCATGCTAAAATTTTCTCAAAAATGATGTTTAAGAATTCATATGAGAGCGCACCATCTTCTCTTGACCCTTTTTTAAAATCAAAGGTCTCGGTGAGATCATATGCGACCTTTACGGAGTAGCCAGCGTTTTCCATTGTCATCCCGCATAATCTGACGAGTTTGGGAGTGTTGCCACAATTGGACATAGCTTTGTGTGGCTCTATAGATGAAGTCGTATATGTAGAACCTTTAAATTGATAGAGTTGTGTATCGTTCTGCATTCCTTGAATTCTCTAAGATTTGATATAGTTTGTATATTTGATGAATTTTGGACTGATCTGGTACTGGGCTTCCAATAAAATTATTGACGAAATGCTTCGATCGTCAAAACAACATCGCGGATAACATCTTGTACGCAATGTTCAGTAGTTGACGCTGAAATGTTATCTTTCTTGTGAATCAGGCATACCTTCCTCCGATGTATGTAGGTATGTATGTACTCTATATCAAGCCATCTCGCGCTGCTTTGAATAGCTAGATAGATAGATTTTCCGACCGTATTTTAACTTTTGACATTGACTAACTGAAAGTCCTGGATCTTATCGCCTAGGTTGAGTTGTTCTCATTAACAGCTTGATACCTTTGAGATCCTTTGGACTGCTTTCCTCATTTTAAAAGGTTCGACAGCGAGGGAAAGAAAGCAAAATATGGACAAAGAAAGAGACTTCAAAAATGTCTCATGAGAATATTTATAATAAATCCTTTAGAGATAGCCAATCTGCACGAAAAGATTCACAAAAATCAGCGGTAATTTGTTTTCTCCAAACTATGATTTAATATTTCAACATCGATTCAACTTCACATTGTTGGATTTCTTGTTAATACCTAACACAACACAATCCGATGTCCAGCTGCACTATAAATTCTTCTCAGTCAACCGAAAACCCTTGAACACATTACCTGTCCGGAGCAGGTCAAAATAACACCACTATTTGTACACTTTCTGAGACAGTTCCATTAGGTCTAAGCCGTTTTTCAAGTGCAGCTACGTAGTGCACTTCTCTCTTGTTGGGTACTACAAAACTCAATGAACCCCAAGATGTAACCCCAATTCCGAAATTGAATGTTCGTTGTCCGCTACGCTTAAGTGAGATTTTTGTCGTACCAATCCTCGTGGTTATTTTTCCTTTTACCAGATGAGCTGCTTTCGCCTGTAACAGTAATTCCCGGAGTCAACGTTCCCGTTTTACCGGCAACATTGAGGGTTACTTTGGCAATTCCACCAAATACCAATTCTTGCTTCTCGTTTGTTCCTTTACCGTTAAAATAATATTATCTACCCCCTCCCTTTTACATCGCCCTTTTACTATAACATCTGTCTGTCTTTTGTTGGCGAGTATTCGGATACCTTGTGAGCACATCGTCTGCTTCGTTTGCAACGCCATTCAAGTGCAAGTTTGTAGCATTCAGCCGGAGGTAGAGAAACTCATTTCCGTTGCACTGTTGAATGAGGTGCAATAGTCTGTAGCCAGGACGTGGAACAGTAGAAAATCGTTACACGAGTAGCAAGTCTTACACACCAATGGTTGAGGGATTATCTGATGTTTCACTAAAAGCTATCCACAAAGATACATAGTATATCCATCTACAAATGCGCAGATACGAAACTTTAGTGCAATAAATCAACGTTGAAGCAACTCCTGCCATACAAACAACAGAAAATCGCAGAGCAGAACGAAAGATAAAAAAATTGTAAAAAGAGAGAAACCGAACGAATCAACGAATCGGTGTGTAAACTTACCTGCTGCTGATGTGCATGTCGTCAATTGTGGCGAATAGCGTTCAGTCAGTCGTTTAATTACGTCGATTTGCTCGAGCGTCAGCTGAACAGCATCACGATGCTGTGCTTCGCATGGTACGTAAGCTGCCCAGAACTGCAAGATAAAAAGAAAGTGAAAACCACAAAGATAAAAATAGGGATACTAGTACAAAAGTGAGATAAGTACGGGGAATTACAGAAAAAAATTAACAAATTCGAATAGTTTTCATCCGATATTTAATTTATGAATTACTTAGCAGCGACAATGGTTTCTTCTTCGTTTTGATGTTTTAGGTTTTTTTTTTTTTTTTTTTTTTGTATTTTCATCACAAAGTTTTGGTTTTAGATTTCTGTTTTTATCTACATTTGAAATTTATTCTCATTCTTCGCGACGCTTACAATAATTTTGGATTTAAAGTCGTAGGTTACTTTCTTAAAATTCTACTTGCATTTATGGTTTACAAACGACAAGAATTTGACTTCTGAAAATGGACAATAAATGGTTGCCGGTATGTGAAGATCTTTATCGATAAAAGCAAGTAGGGGTCAAAGATACCAAGGTTCCGAAAGGAACTTACGTGAGACGTTAAACTAAGGGCCAAAGATGCTTAGACTGGACGTTAAGTGGTTATACATTTTTGAGTGAATGATACTTCATTGTACTCGTAATAGCTCTAATTAAAACTTAGATTACCTTGACAGCGGTCGTGACATGGATTCTAGAGGGTCTAACCACTAAACTCATTAAACCTTCCCCTAATTTAGACGCTGATCTAGAAGCTGTTAGATTTTCGATTCTAATAACTCCATTGACTCTTTCTACGACATGGTAGGTAAATTGGGCTTGAACGATGGAGAGAGTACTAGAGAGACGACGAGACCGGCTTACGTATAATGATAATGCTTCGAATAGTGAAGCTTAGCAAAAGCCGCACCCTGAACGAAGCTTAGTTCAAATATTATATTGATCAACTGGGGAGCTAGCTAAAGCAGAGAAAGTTTACGTTCCAACAGGGACCTGCGATATGGAAAACGGAGCTCTTAGATAGAAGTGATCCACGCATCAAACTGTTGAATGGCTAAGGAAGGTGTTTTCTAAAGATTTTGGAGTAATTAAAGCTCAATGGAGGATTTGTTGATGCGTCTTCATATTCAGGGAAATCAAAAAGCGGGAAAGTATTTTCGGTTTTTTTTTTCGCTGTGGGCTTAAACTTAGCTTCCGTTGACACCATTATATCAAAGTGTTTTGAATTTGAAGAGTGACTCTTATAAAGACTTTTGCGAAAAGACTTATAACAAAGGGTCAGCTTTCTAACAATGCAAAAAAGTTTTCTGCAAGACTTGAGGTTTGCAACCGAGGAAGGTCATTTTGATCGAAGAGAACCTGGGTTTCAATCAATAACCTACTATAGTTCAAACGATCTCCCGACAGCTGTTTCTAGTATTGAGCTCCAGGATGGCTGAGGTACACTTCCATTTGTGTATGCCGTCCTTTGCTGCGCTGTCCTTTCTCTTTCTCTATTATCCGTCCATTAAATCGAGACAGAAAATCACACGTAGTATCTTTCTTTGGAAGCAGCGAAGGGTTTTTTCATTCGTTTTTAAGGAGGTCCAACATTCTGCGCCATATAACTAAAAGGGGATTAAGTAGGGTCTTGCTTAAAGCCAGTTTGATCTCACAGGAGAAGTCCTTGTTACTCAAATACCTTCTGAGCTCGAAGACATAGTGATTTTCGGGAATAATTCAGCTTCTGATTTCTGCGCTAAAGCTGTTGATGCTTGGAACAGCGGAGCTAAGGTAGGCGAAGTCCTTAATTATCACGAAATTATAACGCCAATGGTGTCATTCTAGCCAATCCATCGGTGGTGTGTTCTTTTCTGATGAAAGAATGTTTTGTCAGATCCATTTTGGCCGCTTTCTCCTCAATATTTATTAAAGCTTTATTGAAAGCGTGCTGTATACATTCACTTACAACGATATTATTCCTGTACGCAATTTATTGTGCGGACTTTAAAAAGGGTGGTGCCTCATATCTAGGCCAGTGAGTTTTGCACGATTTCTAACATTGGCGGTCTCAGTTAATTAATTACTGACCTTGACGAAGCAATGATAATTCTTCATAGACATCCTGTACAATCTGATAAGTTTAGCATAGATGTCAAAATTAGACGTGGAAGTGAATAACTCCCCCCCCCCCCCCCCCTCATGCACTCCCATATGCGGCCTGGAAATCGACAAATAGATGATGAGTGTCGATCTGAAGTTCCCGTGTTATAGTGAATAACGATGGTGGACTTTCCTCACCTGAAAAAATACTGACATTGACCTACCAGATTGATCATGACCTTATAAGTCATGTTCAGGGGACTTATTCCTCTATAGTAAGCGCAGTCTCCTTTCTCATGGATTGAATGATGGTGAGATTTTATGGTTTGGTCATGCTTTCTGCTGCTTGTCGGTGCCAGCAGCTTCATTCGAATTTAGATTCGATATTGGTATCTTATCTTCGTTTATGACAAGGGTGCCGCAATTTTATGTTGTCCTCATCCAGGGAGAATGGTTTATTCTACCTAACAGCGGCGTTTTAAACATATAGCCGCTAAGTCTGCAGAAATAGTTAGTTTTTACATACTCTCAACACCGCCTGCGGCAGGTTTTCATTTCAGCTTTTTTCACTGATAAAACTTCCGAAAATTATTCGTGCAGTAATGCCCATGCATTTGCAAATATCTGTCCATTTCGGCGATCACGTACTTTTCGTGCGTTTTTTTTTGGGGGGAATCTGTGCTCTAACTTTCTTTTCTGTTCTTTGATCTTACGAACAGCTCTTTATATGCTCCGTGTGTGGCCAATTATATAGCAATGCATCGATTGTCTGTGAAACGAGCTTTCATACCATGAGCTGCACTCTCAAAGCCATTTTTCATTTTAAAAAGAAGTGATCTTTGGTACAACGCACCCTTTGAACCGACTGCCTTTTTTATTCTAGTGTTTCAGGCAATGACACGATAACTCCTGTTGCTGCGAAAACAGGGAATCGATTGTCCCTATGCCCAACAATGGCTTTAAAAAGAATTTGAGAAAGGAATGCCCTGTTTTGAAGACGACAATTTCAGATTTCCTCGTTAGGAATACTTGCTTTTGTCTTTCAATTATAGATATGTATCCGCAATCCTGATGACAGCATTCTATGCATATTGTGGTGGAGTCTACGTCAGCGAGTTCTTAAACCTTCCCACTACGTTGAAGATAGTTCAAAAATGCAAGGCTTCTCTGAATATTGTTGGAATGATTAATGCACGGATTATTTTTTGAGTTCCAGGTCCCAATGGCAAATGATGTCACCGATGAACTTTTTAGACAATGTTCAGAGGAGAATTTCTCGGAATATCGTATTCCGTAGCTACATTAGGACCATGTGGGTTCTGCTTAGCACTTCGACTTACAGTTTTGCCAGCAGACAAAATGAATACTTCCCGTCATTTAAGAATTCAGTTGTCCCTTAGTTGGAAAATCTATATACTGCTTTATGAGGTTTAAATATGGCAGTATACCTAAGCTAAGTATATAAGTGTGTTAGGCATAAGTGACATAAAATCCTGCGATGCTAGTTGTGAGAGTTGTGGCGATGACACATACTTATACATACATAAACACCTTAATAAATTTCCTTACTGCTCTCCAGGAAGGCCTGATAAAAAGTAAAGCCTTAAAGCTAGTCAGAATAACCCCACAGTATGCCAAACTCCTGCTCGGCATAATCCTGCAAATATTTTCCTGGATACTCTCAGTATCATAAAGAGTCAACTGCGAAACAAGTGTGTCACTCAAGGTCAAAATTTTGGTTTGTGTAAACTAAGTTATTTTTATTTTTTTTCCATGGGAGGGTGAGAAATCTTCATAGACACTATAGGCCCGGAGCCTATAGTAGGGTGAGATTCTTACTCACTAAAAAACACCTCCCTTATGCAAACCACGACTGAGTTCACACTCAACTAGCAGTTCTTCTATCGCATTTTATTATTATTTTTTTTTTATAAGATATCCTGCAGGCGATTTTCCATTGAAAATTTCTGTGTACTTTAGGAAAATTTTGCGCTGCTAATCACCGCGCTAGATCGAGAGGCTTAGTCCTTTTCGAACGGCGCAATAAACTTGTCTCGTCGAGGATCTGTTGAACAGAAATATTCGTATGACCTTGTAATCGATTATTATGTTTTCGGGCAAACAATTTAATTACGTTCTGAACGTATCAGATATCTCTGTGGATATCATCGTTTCTAATGTACCACGGCGCATTAGCAATACCTTGAAGAACTTTGTTTTGGAATGTCTGTAATACATTAACGTTACTATTTTTAGTACAACCCCAAAGTTGTACACCATATGTCCAGATCGGTTTTAGCACTTGCTTGTATAACAGCAGTTTGTTCTCTAAGCTAAGCTTGGAATACTTTCCAATAAGCCAGTAAATATCTCTATATTTGATTTCAAGCTCTTCACGTTTTTTCTTGACGTGACATTTTAGTTTAGCGTCGAGTGTCATACCGAGATATTTGGCCTAGTTCGCGTAAGGAATTCGTACTGCGTTGATAAACACCGGTGGATTCTCAATTTTCTTGAGAGTGAAGTTCACGTGGACAGACTTGTTTTCATTAAGCGCGATTCGCCAAGTCTTTGTCCAATTGTTAATCCGTGTAAGGGCACCTTGCAACTTGGCAGATGCTTCTTCGACTGTTTTAGCCGTTGCCAAAATGGCAGTGTCATCAGCAAATGTGGCTAGGACAGTGTCGTCCGTTTGCGGTATATCACGGGTAAAAAGCAAATATAGCAGAGTGCCAAGTACACTTCCTTGCGGCACCCCCGCCTTTATTGTCTTAAAATTAGAATATTTTTTTTCCGTGTCTCACACGGAAGAGTCGGTCTTCCAGATATGAACCTAAAATACAAGACAATTGCTGGGGTAGGGCTCGTCGGAGTTTATATTTTAGGCCTTCATGCCATACCTTATCAAAGGCTTGCGAAACGTCAAGGAATGCACTTGAACAGACTAACTTACGCTCGATTGCTCGTTCAATTACATCGGTTATTCGATGCACTTGGTCAACTGTAGAATGTTGGCTTCTAAAGCCAAACTGATGATCAGGCAAGAGGGAATTTGTGTCGGTAATTGGTTTAAGACGATTAAGAAGGATTCGCTCGAAGACCTTCGATGTAATCGGAAGAAGCGATATTGGTCTATATGACTTGACTTCAGTCAGCGGTTTACCGGGTTTCGGAACCATAATAACTTCGGCTACTTTCCACTGGTGCGGTACGTGCTCTAATCTAATGCTGGCATTCATAAGATAGAGCAGCTTTAGCAAACCTTTTTTCGGCAACGCTTTAAGTATCTCTCCCGTTATTAAGTCATATCCCGGGGCTTTATTGGGCTAAAGCGTGTCTATAACTTGTCTAAGTTCCCTAAGTGTAGCCTTTTCTACGGAAAAGTTTATCGTCACGTTTAGCGTATTAACATTCCCTATAAGCACTTCCCCGTCGAATGGTTTAAACGTTTCTGCAAGATGGTCGGCGAAAACGTTAGCTTTTTCCTTACCTTCTTTCGCCCAGTCATTTTGGTTTCTTCTTATTGGCGCCACGTGTATTTAGGGCTTTCGAATACTTTTAACGGCTCTCCATATGGAGTAGTTGGTATCCTTTGTCGCTGTGAGTCTTTCAAGGTAGTTATTAATACCTTGATTATTGAAGTCCTTGATCGATTTTTTCAACAAGTTGCAGAGCCTATTGAAGAACGTTTTATCTTGTGGTGCCCGGGTTTCATGCCACTTTTTCCGCGCTCTTCATTTCTTCCTTATCATTTCTCTTATTTCCGGTGGATATCTTATGCCGACTTGGGGAACTTTGTTCGATTAGCGGGGAGTGTTTTTCCACGTTGTATGACTTCAACGAAACGTTCAACTTCTTTTTCAAGTTGATACGGCGTTCTAAGTGCTACTTTCAACTCAGTATTGTCTACAACGTCTATTCGGAAATCTTCCCAGTGAGCTTTGCTGTTAGTTAATCTGGGTGGTCTTTGTTTCTTAACCAAGGATTCGCACAGTGGGAGGATAACTGGAGAATGATCGGAGAAAAGATCGAAGCCCTCTTCAATTTTGACGTAACTAGCGTTTACTAAGTTATTGTAACTGTTTGAATATTTAACATATATCTCCTGACCCTTATAATATTCATTTCGCCATGTATTTACCTCGTTCTTATTCATGTTTACTCTGAAGGACTTTGATGTCACTAAAAAATTGCAGGTTAATCAGGCTCTGTCAGAAGATAAACTTTGAAAATAATTACCTTATTTAGCGAATGCAGCTTCTGGATTAATACTGAGAATTAAACTCCAACAAACTCCAACCTCAGAACAGGATGAAATCCGTCCTCTTCTGCCCTCTTTATGGTACCATTCCCAACATGTACTCTGCAGATCAGAACGCAGAAAATTATGAAAAAACCACATAACCTACTGCAGTTACCTTAACAATTTCCATACGCGAGGGCTGAGTTAAGATATTCATACAATTACTCGTACTGCAAGTATCCGCATATATGCATGCACAAACTCGTTTACGGAAGCAGCCATATTGAAAGGGAATCGCCGCTCATAAAGGGTTCCCTACCCCTCCTGAATCCCATTTTCAGGACTTAATTGGATTTCTCATTGAATGCAGTTTATCATTCCCTTAGCTTGATGAATAAAATGCATTAACTGGCCTATCAACACCCTTTACACATCTACTTTGAACACACATAAGGTTATGTAAGAATTTTGACTTGCCTCCCTCTCCACTAGAAATCAGGCAATTTGCAAAGAAAAACCATTGCGTCATCAAATTGAATTTGCCGATAAATCACATGAATTCGCCGTACAGCTAATTAATGCGTCAAATTGTTTTCAGAATTTATTTACTTCAGGCAATCTACCGTGCCAGGCACACAAATATCTGTACCATATATCCATGCACATAAGACCGATTATAATGACAAGCATTGTTCTGAGGAAGGTACAACCGCAGGACTCATCGATAAAGTACTTTCAAGCATCAGCTAGCAGCTTGCTCGGATACGCTTTAATGTTCTGGTCCTTATCCGCTTACGATAAATTCAATTTGTTGCTCGTTAATATGTGGGCGACGATGATGACGACGATGACGACACCATCACTAACGCCAACGCTTACGTGAATATGGTCAGTAATGATGGGAAACGGATATCGAATTCTCTTTGTTAAAAAAAAAGAAAAAAAAATTGCGGTTTTTAAACATCCTTCCATAATGAGTAGTATCACATTCTTAAGAGAGTGATTGTGCAAAATTTATTGCCGCCTGAGTCAATATAACATACAAACAAGAGTACTCCACTCGTGCTTGTCATCGTCCTTTTTCTCACTTTTGTATCTTTGTTTAATGCAAATCCTTAGTATGTGCATAATGAGAAATGTCCAACGATAAGAATACTTCAATTATATGGTATAACGGTAATTTGCGTAAGTCTAACAACACTATATACCATACATCAAATACGACTATATGTTATGTATATGTGGGGCCGAGTTAAGAATAATGATAGATGAGTGGTGTTCCGTTTCAAATGGAGCGATTCAGGATGTCTATCTAAAGCCAAGATCATCTAATGAGAGTTGTTTGCTTCTTCTTGGAAAAACTTTCCATTGTGCAGTGAGGTTTGATTTATTAAGTTATATAACATGAAGCCAGGATAACAAGCACAGATAGAGATAGGGGGTGCTTTCAAATTGAAATCGTTCTCATAGGAATGAACTGCATGGACGTAAACATACTTAACTTTTGATTGCAAATTTAATTGATGAGTTTAAAATGAAAAGAAGATTTTGGACAGGTATGTGGGCAACTAGGATATCCTTTATAATTTTCATTCAAAGCGAAAGGTCTCAAACCAAAGATGGCCTTTTCTCTAGGAGATGGTGCTAATGCTTTTGTTTTAAATAGAACCCCTCTATCACTAGCTATTTGGCTTTAGTTTCTCACGCCAGCTTAGCTGGAGTTCTCTTCTAAATGCATTGTATCGCTAGGATGGAATCGAGCTCTACGAGTAGAAACACTGAAGTCCATTTCCGGAATATACTACGATTATATAAGTAACGTATTGATGTAGAGGAATGGACCATTCCTTCATTTAATTTCCAAAATTCCGTGTTATACTGTCTACAATCACGGGATTGAAACAGAGTAGCCCTACAAAGCCTTTGACACATACCAGGCGTACCGGTATGAAGCGTTTTTGGTTGTAAATAAAACACTAATTTCAGGCAATTTATGGATTCCACGCCAATAAAACTGTTCGTCTTTTGAAGCAAACCAAAAAGTCACCCAATTGTGCCAGTGTGAATATGTGAAATTGGCTCACAGCCAAGTGCTTTAGTTGTATCCTGAACCAGTTTTGTTTTGTGTGCAGGTGCCTTGTCATATAGCAAAATTACCTTGCCATGTCTTCTGGCTCATTCAGGTCGTTTTTCGATCAATGCATGGTTCAAATTGATCATTTGTTGTCGGTAGCGATCTGTTTTAACGGTTTAACTAAGTTTTAGGGGCTCGTGGTACACCACACCTTTCCGGTCCGACCAGACCCACAGCATTGTCCTCTTGCCGAATCGATCTGGTTTTGCAGTCGAAGTTGATTGTTGTCCCGGATTAACCCATACGTTTTTCCGTTTAGGATTCTGAAAATAAATCCATTTTTCATCGCCAGTAACAATTCGATGCAAAACTGATTTTTTATTGCGTCTTTGAAGCAAAATTTCGCAGGTAGTCTTACGGTTTTCCATCTGTCTTTCATTTAATTTATGTGGCACCCATTTTTCAGACTTTGGGATCACCCATAGCTTTTAAACGGTCAGAAAATTTTTGTTGTGCAACATTTAACATTTCTGCCATTTGTTTCTGATTCAAAGTGTCATTTTCATCCAATATTGTGTGCAATTCGGGGTCTTCAAACTTGTTTGGTGGTCTTCCACGTTCTTCATTTCTCACATAAAAATCGTTATCTCTGAACCGTTTTAACCATATGCCTTGACAAGCATTCGATGCGACTCTGCAGCACTTTTCTTCAAATGAAAACAAAAAAATTAATGCTTTCCGCAAGTCATCATTTTCTGGTACAAAATTCGACATTTTTAACCCGATGAAAAAATATGATGTTGTATCACAAGTCCGTGCCGTTTCTAACAGAGGGCACCACTTGAATTAAATCCATACCATTTTCAGTTAGTACCAACCTTCAAAAGATACGTGTATAAATTTGACAGCTGTCGGACGATTAGTTCTCGAGATATAGTGTTGTGAGTGAAGCAACTTTTGTTATTGTGAAAAAATGCTGCCGATGCAAAGAAATGGCTTGATAAGTGTTACCCGGACTCTGCACCAGCCGAACGAAACATTCGCAAGTGGATTGAAAATTTAAAAGTGGTCATACAAGCACCGAAGATGATGCACGCAGTGGACGTCCAAAAGGGGCTGTTTCAGATGAAAACATCAAAAAAGCCCACAAAATGATTACGAATGACCGTAAAGTGAAGTTGATCGAGAAAGCTCTGTTTAAAGTGGGTGCCGCGTTTGCTCACAGTCGACCAAAAGCAATAACGTGTTGATGATTCAGAGGAGTGTTTAAACCTGTTCAACCTCAATAAAGCCGAATTTTTGCGCCAGTATGTGACAATGGATGAAACTTGGCTCCATCACTTCACACCAGATTCAAGTCGGCAGTCAGCTGAGTGGCGAGCAGGCGACGAACTTCGGCAAGTTTATGGCATCCGTATTTTGGGATACACATTGAATAATTTTCATCGACTATCTCCAAAAGGGGCAGACTATCAACAGCGACTATTACATTGCGTTGTTGGATCGTTTGAAGAACGAAATCGCAGAAAAACGGCCGCATTTGAAGAAAAATGCACCGTGTCACAAGTCGATGAAAACGATGGCAAAATTGAATGTGGCTAAACCGAAATCGTACTACAAAACTGGTATCGAAAGTTTGAAAAATCGTTTCAATCAGTGTATCGCCCTCGAAAGCAACTATATTGATAAACAAAGTTGAATTTTGCAAAAATTTTGTGGTTTAGAGCATGCATATATGTATGATATGTAGGTTCTCCATGGGAATTCGTACAAGCCTTCTTGGCGCGGCTAATTTGGTCCTCGTACGGATTGTTACAAATCGGGAGCTGGGATACAAATTCCCATCAAAATATGCGATACGTGTGATTGCAATTGCCGGCTTCTCATCTGATCCATTCAGTTTAACTAACCTTACAGGTTCCAGTGATTTCACTAGGTGTTCAGGTGGATCTGGTATGTTCAAAATATTCACATCCATGTATATATGATACGAGTACTTATGTAGGTTAGTTTCCTTACCACGAAATTTACGAGGATTTAAAGGCACATTTTAGACGACTGGGGTCTGAAATCGCCTGTATATGGCTACTGACTTTGTGTCTGTGACCTCTGGCGAATCTAGTTTAATTTTGAGAAATCGGCTGCTCCACGCCTATCGTGATTTTAAAAAGCAAAATACGTAGTTAGATATAGTAGAACCTTTGTTGAATTTGTATGAAGCCGCTTTTATATTTCAACAATTGTTTTAAGCACAATAAATATCGAGAATATGGTATTCCATAAGTTTTGTCTACTGCAATGGCTTGGATCTAACCGCTTTATTAATTTAAAATCTACGATGGCAATTGGTATAACTAAACTCTGCTCAGTTCCGTTAGGATCATTTTCATTAAAAACTTTGTCACAGGCAAACAATCTGTTCCATATTTTGTGATCTCTTTATGGGAAAATATTTTCCCGGACACTTGCTGCTAATAGCCTTTGCCAACTCCTAATTCGTATGACTGCGTTGTTCTTCAGCGTATCACCCTATTTTTCCACGTGTCTCATTGAGGTTTTTAGATCAATGTACTCCATCTTGACAATGGTAGCCTTTGTAAACGGATACCGTACGGTTCAAACCACTTAAAGCAGAAAATGGGGTTGCAATCCATTTGATTGCCACTTGTGGCGGAAATCCTCTTAAAAAATCTTCTTCTCCCGGTCACACAGTGCAAAAAGGGACACAATTAGCCTGACAACAAAAAAAGGCAATAAAAATGAGAGACTATAAATAAATTAACATGTCAAACCGAAAGGGTTTAACAAGGGTCTGTCGCCTAAGTCCAACTGCTTTGACGACCACCAGCGACGAACGCTACAAGAGGTCATTTTTTTTTCGGCTGCATACTTCGTAATTTCTTATGCTATCAAGGGGTGAAAGTAATAATTAACTTTGCTGAAAGATTGTCAAAGTGAAAGAGCCCCCAGCATACTCATCGGGAGGGGTGAAGTGTGGATTCTTTCTCGGAATAATTTAAATTACAAAAGTTTGAGCAGGCAGGTGTGTTAGGTAGAGTTTACATTGAAGAAATAACTGTCGGACGGAAGAGTTGGTCCATCGTTAAGCACGTGTACGATGCGCACCGGAAGCGAACGGGTAAAGAAACTTTCAAAATTGATGATTATATTGAAATGGAGAGTGATCAATTCTAGTATAATGGCACTGAGGAAGGTGGGGAATTTTTATGACCTTTCTCTTCGGAAGGAATCCTCAGGTCGAATGAAGTGTAATTAAAAGGGAGCTATGTTGGGTGGCGGCATACAATAGTGTGCGGTGGACAAGTGAAGGAAATCCCAGGACAATTTGGATCATAATAAAGTTTTGAAATATTAATTTCTGATAGGCTTAAGATGTTGCTGCTTTAATTGACGTTCTGAAGAGGGTTTCCGCTCAAACTAATTACCCTGCCGTTGTATGCGTGTTAATATGCACGTAAGGCATTTATGAGATTGCCCTGTAAATATTATCGTATGGCAATTAGGAGCATCGTTGGCATGTTTTTTGCCTTTCGAGCTTCTGGTAGTAAAAACCTTCAGAGTCATTAAATGAAATACATATAGCGAAATGACAAAGTGGCTTATGACGGCAATATAATCGTTATGTACACGAGTGTTGGTTGACGATTTTATGACATTCTATTTGGAATAATTACGTTTTGATGGCGTAACTTTGGGTATTCCGGACAAAAGGATGTCTGTAGAGAGTCTGTTCAAAAGCTGTTGCTTAGATATACTATATATACATTTATTGTACGGAGAAATGTATCAAAAAATCGTAGGTTAGGGTAACAATTTTTGCTAAAAGATGTCTTTTGTTGCTCTATGTAAGGGTATTGGTAAGTACAAATGGCATAGATAAATTCTTACATATTACAGGATACAGGTGGATACTCACAAGTTATGGGTTTCATAAAATAGAATGGGAATTAGTATTTGTTTAATTGTAACAAACGTGAATTGGTCTGGCTGTGGAATATATTGTAGTAATTCCCGACAAAATATCTCTGGCTTATTGAGGACTGGGACATCAAAACTCTTCGCCTTCTTATCGAATAGCAATTCAAAATTGGTTCATTTTTTAAAATACAAGAATTGCTTAGGGAAACGCTATCTAGATGAGGATTGTGAATTCCACAACGTTAGTTCCTTTCCTTAGATTGAAGTACAATTGGTATAAGCTGATTTATTTTGAGACCTATGTACGACATTTTCGCTTTCGTTTTTGGATTCCCATAGACTTCTTGTCCGAAATCGCATGAAGTTGATCAATCGCTGTACGGTTCAGCCAAAAGATCCTTAAGAATTGGTGGTGATATTTGTTATCATCTTCCACATAGTAGCATGGATTTCACGTCAGGATTTATGCCTCTATCTTCTGAGACTATACTTCCAACATAAGGATTGGGGTTGGGTTGGTTGCCTTCTCCACTTGCTGTCCGGAATGCCTAACATAGTAATGGTCCTCCTAGAAGCAGCATTGGCAAAGCACTGGCTTACTAAATGACAAGATGATATCTTCGCCGATGAAGACCTCAGCATTACTAGTTAGTTTGACTTTAAGCGGCAGCGGAGAGTGGCAAGTCTCCTGCGCAAATTTAACAGCCGAAACCGTAAAACACAAAAAAACTCGGAAATATTCACAAGCATCTTGGATACGAATGGATACTTTGTTAATGGCCATTTGCTATCGACGTAGACAAAAGATTGAGTTCTGAGACGTTAAGAGCCCCAAGATTCCAGATTTCTCCAGTTTGTGTGAGAGTTCATGCGATACAAATTGGAATTTTTCAGGGTTAGCGGGATAAAGTGGTGAGACCACAATAGCTAACCCTTCGAAGCTGGAAACAGCTTCCTCCTCTACTCAGACAAACCGCAGAAAATCACACGCGAAAACGGATTATGTTATCTTACTCCAAAATTATGTGGAAGCATAATGCCCTTATTGTTACTAAGTGAAAGGACCACATCACCATCATCTACTAAATCAAGGTAAACGATGATATCTACATCAACTTAGGGTAGTCACCAATTCAATTCAAAGCCTAACGGAGGCATCCTGATCGTGATTTGCGATTTCAGTGCGAGGGTAGGAAACGTCAAAACAGGGCTTAAAATAATGATAGGCTCAGGAAACAATAGAAATGACAGCGGCAAAAAGTTTCTAGACTTTTGCAATGTCAACATCCTGGTAATTGGAGCTACACTCTTAAGGCACATTTACTGCTACAAGATTAGTTGGATCATTACTGATAGATAGCAAACATTGAACTATGTAGATCGATCATATAGCTTTCAGTCGGTGCTTAAGAAATAGCGTCAAAGACGTCAGAAAAAGACGTGGAACATGATATACATCGGTATGGAGAGGAACTATTTATCTAATTAAAGCCCCATCATTGGTTCAATTTGGTCAAAACACACAGGTATAATACGAAGAGGCTATCGGATTCACATCACCAACATCGGTGGAAGGCAAAAATGCTAGGATATATGGCTTTCAGCAAAAACCTGGACAAGGATCGAAGAGCGTACTCTTCCAAAGCGCGGAGTGTATGCGTTTTAGCACGAGGGCGACGAAAATAAGAACTTCAATATCAATATCAGCGTAATTATATCACCGCACAGAAGGACCGTCTGCAATATTGCAAAAAACAGGTGTGGTCAATGTTTAAAGTCTCATCTGGTAGACGACTTAAATGACAACCTATTGAATTGCGATAAGGAACTGCAAGAATTTGGCAAGAATCGAATCGGTACCAGATCCCGATGAGCGTTTCACTGAAATAAATTCGAATATAATTATATCGCATATCATGACTAGGTAGTTGGCATCGATGGTATTCCAGGGAACGCTTGCAAGCCGCTACTTATTACGAAAACATAAGGAACCTTTCCCGAAGATAGGAAGAGAAGAATGACTGTCAATCTGCCTAAGAGAGTAACTTCACAGAATGTGAAAACCAGAGCAAAATACGCGTGCCTCCAACAGTTAGAAATTTAAAACTCTGCTTTTCCGCCAGATTCTTCTTCATCGACCACATCAACACATTGCGGATCACTTGTTCGACTTGTTGTTCATCGACTTCGAGAGAGCCTTCGATAGCTTGAATTGAGATGCTATGTAGCGTGATTTGCACAGGGGAGGTATACTAGAAAAACCATCTTCTGTGCAATACAGTATTATATGGGTGGAAAGAGTCTTCTATGGAGTCTTGTTAATGTCTTTTGAAATGATAATGATAAATAATATTATGATGACCTGCTCGATTCCCCTACGTTGTCTGTCACAACTTGTTGATAGCATGTAACAAACCTTGTTCTGCTAATGATGATGACATTTGGAAAATTGTGACTCAGGTGTTGGCTTTCGAGTTTCGCATAATTTTCTCAAGAGCGATATTAAAAAAGTTCCCAGACACTTGTCGTTCATTATTTTTAAACCCCTTTTGGAATTCGGGTTTTCTGTGAAATCCTCTCAGACATTTACGGAGCAATGATCGTCCATCGTTACCCATTATAATTTGACAAGTTTGGCAGGGATGGCATATTTTAGGTGGTGTGTAGGAGATTTATTCTTCTATATTTGGTGCAGTCAAAAGAGTCTCTTTTCTTGTAAAGTGCGATTCATCGTAAGGTTTGATTTGTAATGTAAAATAAAACATGACATTTTCATGACATTTACTTTTTGAAAATGATATCATATAAATGTTGGCCATGACGACATCTGAGGTATACTATTAGGAAGGTCAAATTTTGGGCGACTCGTTCGAGCATAGCATCTGGTCTCTCGCGGATAACATGAGTAATGTTGGCTTCCAAAGCGTCAATCGTAGTTGGTTTATTCCTGAAGACCTCAGACTGTGATATCGCACGATCTAGTAGGCCAATTTACGGTAACAAAATTGAAATTCAGTGCTCACCAAAATTAATTCTCAACAAGTCCTTTATTTCACCCGCTATATTCCTCGTAACGCCGTCTAGTTGAAACCAGAGCTCACCGAGATAATGTGCTTGAATTTCAGGAAGCACATAGTCCGTTAACATGGCGCGATTACGGTTACCATTGACGGTAACATTCTGATTTTACTCATTTTTGGAGAAATATGGACCAATGATCCCACCAGCCCATAAACCACACCATACCGTTGTTTTTAATGGATGTAATGGTAGCTCTTGGTACTCTTTGTGTTGCTCATCAGCCCACATACGGCAATTTTGTTTATTAACGTATACATTGAGATTCAGTTAACAAAATTTCACGATAAAACACCGAATTTTCATTGAATTTTTCCAGAGCCCATTCACTGAAAATATTACACAAATTCAACTCGCTTGGCTTCAATTCTTGCACAAGTTGAATTTTGTACGCTTCTACGCCGAGATTCTCACGTAAAATATGCTAATTTGTCGAATACGACAAGCCAAGCTGCTGAGTACGACGACGAATCGATTCGTCACGGTCTTCGCGTACACTCTCAGCTACAGCTGCTATAATAGTTTCTTCACTACATGCTGGATGTGGTCTAACCGGTCGAGTTTCATCCACTAATGTAAACAGGGACTCAAATTTGGGAAGGCTTTTCTTAACCGTAAGTTCCTCGAATCGCCACGATAAACATTTCTTACAGAATGCTGATTTTCGTAATACCGCTGAACAATTTGGAGACGCTGTTGTGATGTGAGTCTTTGCATGATGATTTGTCAAACGACACTGATAAAACATAACAAAACAGTTTGACAGCGTGATCTGTCAAAAAAAGCCTATTAAAAATCAAACTTCACGATGAATCACCCTATACAAGTAAGTGTTAATAAGCAGTAAGTGGAACAGCATGTCTATGCATAAGTGGAGCCTTACGTTCCGCTCCCTCCGCGACCTTAGGTATTCTGTTTAACATGATAGCAGTGGGCAAATAATTTATTTGGCCACGCTTATATTCTTAATATATTAGGAATCCTCACAGAGGACATTGATTATACCATACCTAAACTTCAGTTTGACAAAGACTTTCATGTGAGTTTCCCCTCCAAGTCCTTCTGGGAAGAAGATGCTTTCATGGAGGACAAGTCTATCTACTTCTACACAGATGGATCTAAAACCGATAGCGGGATAGGTGGCGGTGTTTTCTCACATAAGCTAAATCTAAGCCTTTTCGTCTGTCTCCAAAATCACTGTAGAGTGTTCCATGTGGAAATTATGGCGATTAAGGAAGCTCTGTTCTGGTTGAAGAAAAACTTGATGATTGCAAAAGATATTTGCATCTTTTCGGATAGTCAGGCTGCTATCAAGTCCCTGGACTCGGTCTTATTAAATTCTTACAGAGATGACAGAGCAGTTCAACCTTCACCTTTGTTGGGTGCAGGTCCACATAGACCTAAGAACTCACCAAAATTGGAACCACTCTACCCTTTTCCCGTAGAATAGGTATAATGATCGCTACGTGCAAATTATTATTAAAGCTAGTTGCTAATAAAAGAACAGACCTTAGATAGACCGGTGGGCCAACATGTCTTGCGGCTAAACAAAGCTTGATCTGAATCACTCTTAGAGTCCGATTCTTCTGAATAGGAAACATCTCAGCGCCATCATAGTTGTCATCACTCGACACTGTCTTATAGGCAAGCATGCAAGAAGGCCTCGCGCCTTTACAAACTACTTCTGTAAAAGCTGCATGGACGAGCTTAACCTAATTACACCTATATCATCTAAGCGATCCAACTTTCGATGGATTACGTTCGTTTGTAAAGCCATAGATTTGTGGAACTTAATAGAAAGTTATTTTTGGAAGTACCAACATCTGGAAAGTTAGTAGAAGTAACAGTAGCAGCATCAAAAAATTGTTGATAGAAAGGAATAGCTATGATGTTTCATAAGGAAAGGATGATAACAACGAGTCGGAATTAAAAGACGGTTACTTATTCAAAAGTCAAAAAGTATTTGCAATCAATCCACTGTTTAGAATTAGCCATCAGTCAAGCATAACTAAGACTTTACACAAATCGAAATTCTTCGCTACTACAGGGAAGTATATTGCTATACTGCGCATAAGAAAACTCTAACCGACATAAGCCTGTAAGCTTTGGATATGGATAGTTGATACACGAATGATTTCGAATCTTATCTCTTAATGCTTTGCGCAATACCTTACATATATATAGACCCAATTCTTTCAAATATCTCGTAGTGGAACAGAATATTGCACAGAAGTGGCCTCTCAACGGAAGCTGTCATCTTTTAAGATTCGCAGGTCTATCGACAGCATTTTTCCAGAGAATTAACTTACGGCAAGCCTACGGCGTCCTCAGCAAAGATTCTCCACAGTTTCACCATTTTTGATTTGACGATTAAAAAGATGCACTGGATGCACCGTTTTAAATAAATCTTTTCTCAGGTCAACAAACCATCTAGCCAAGTTTTTCTTATTATTGTACATCGGCATTTCAACATTGACCTCAGTTTTATTATTCATCTACCTCCTGGCTGACTGCACAAAATGCCAATAGAATGCCATCATGGATACACTGCCGTATGTGGCTTAATACAGTTTAAGAAAATGTTTTCCAAACTTGCTCTACTTATAATTTTTGCTATTTCTTCTTCAAAAAAAGAAAGGAATCTTCTCAGCCGTTAAAGTTGAAACAAACGCTGAGAGAGTTTAGTCAAAATGTGATGAAGGAAACTTTGTCCTTCCAAAAACAGAATGGTACACCGATTCTATACCTCTCGTTGCTATTGAACATTGCCAATAGGTTTCACCAGAGGAATACGAGTATTTTCCTCTTACCCGTCAGGAAGACCAAGTTACCTACCCAATAATGCACTAAGGGATTTGAAATTGCCCCGGGTAACTGATGTTTCCAAATGCATTTACACTTTTAGTTTAAAAGGGGATACAAAAAAAAAAAAACAAAAAAAAAAAAAAAAAAAAAAAAAATGAGAAGAAAAGAATAAAAAACGACGTTACTAGCGGTATAGTGAGATGGTTCCTCTGCAGTGGCAACATAGGTTAACTTATCCGTCCATGCATACGAGTACTACAGGTGTACACTGGGAACGAGTAGTTCGTTAACTTTCGTAATTTTTCGTTTCTTTTTTTTTTTTTTCTGGAATAAGTTTGCGCCACAATCTGGTTCTGCTATTGGTTGTGGTGCTGGATATTCCCCAGACGCAGTCTTACCCCAATGCGGTAGGTTTGCTTAATACTCGAGACCCCTTCAAGTTGTGTAGTAGCACCACAGTAACTTTGCCTATCTGCAGGATGTCAAACTAAGTTATCCTTTATATGATTACAGACATAAGGGAATTGCATTAATTTTCGTTTTGTGTTTTTTTTTGGAAAATAGTGAATACGAACTCAGTAGTCGTAGGGTTTTTAGGGGAAATATCTCAGGACCTTGGAGGAAAAAATTTTGTGATTGGTGATGTGGTGATGTGGTGATGTGGTGAAGTTTACTCGTCATCTGTCCAAAGGTGCTGAATTGTGAAGGGTGAAAGAAATTTGTTGTTTTTCTTTCTTTCGCGTTTTGTATGGGGAGAATTACTGTTCAAAAAGGATGAAACAAAAAAGGATTTCTAGTGAATAAGTCTCGATGGGGTATTTTATAGCTCGTGCACGGATTTTGAATATTCATGGTGCAAGTTGGAATGGAATTCGAATGCAATAACCGAAATTCATTTAAGGGAAGAAAAATGTGTTTTAACTTAGTACTTGGATTGATTTAATTTAAGTGATTCTGTTGAGGGTTCACTTATTTGGAATATGAGAGTTGTCGATGGGAACTAGTACTATAGGATTGCACAAAATCGACTATACATTCCATTGTTGCAACTGGTTACAACTTTTTGCACCAAGACACTGTCTATTGGAGTAATGTTGGCAAACTTGTGTAGTATGTAAAAGTGTAGTTTACCTTTCTCTAATTAATGCAATCACAAACAACTTGCATTGTAAGGTAAGTGAGGATTCTTGGGCTCATATAGGAGTTCTCAGCGATAATTGCTACAGAGAGAGGATTAATGCCCGGTTGAATGCCAAATTTGGAATCTGAGGATGTGAAAGGTTTAGTAACCAGTGAATGTTTCCATCCAATGATTTTGAAAGTTTGTTTCTCAATTTTTGAATCCATTTCAAAAATCGTGGAGAAGAAAAACATAAGTCTGTATCTTACACAAATGTTATGCTATGATGCTAAAATAGGGTGGAATTATTAAGGGCAGTTGTACCAACATAACAAAATTAAATCGGAGAAAGCGAGTGTGCCACAGGTTGGTTATTCCTTGGAGTTTTTTTTTATTAAGTGGTATACCTGTCTGTGGTTCTACTTTTATGTCACCAATTCTTCGACGATCACATTGCCAAGATACGGATGCAGATAACAGCCCAAAGTCACCATATCATTGTAAAAAATTTCAAACGCAGGAGACCGCCAGGGTCTTTTCCGATCGAGTTTCCCTAACAAGAAGAAAATCGGTGACATTACTGCCAAATAGCATTCAGAGAGGGCGTCCGTGGAAAATCAACGGATATACAGTGCGGCTCTGCAGAACAAAATGTGTTCTGCTGCTAAAAATAAAATGAGCATAACATAAATGGGAGGCCCACCGTCGGTGCTGAGATTATTACTACATGTTAAATAGTGTTAACGAACAATATCTCACCGCCAGGTAGAATGAACCATCCAATCTGGACGAAGACAGACAGGATAGCTATTCCCAAAGCTACTGGACCCGAAGGCTTTACTGCCGAGCAGTTTAAAGCAGCAGGTGATGATTGGATACGGAGCATACATCAACTCTTTTCTTCTCCTTTCTGGGTCAACGAAAGTATGCCGGATTAACAGAACCTTAGCATTGCTTTCCCAATCCTAAATAATGGAGATTTTATGAGCTGCACTATCTTTCGCCTGTAGATAAATAGCCTCTTCGAAATCGCTTATAGAATTTCTGTCTGCCGCATTATGTGAATGCCTAAGACCATTTATAAACAGTTCGACCGGCCGTAATCAGTGTTCATCATACAATGTCATCTATTGGCAATTGCATAGAAAGATCCTTCGCTGATGTGAGTATATTTGTGTCATCGGAACAAAAATTGCTCAGAACTCAACATTTGAAAGACACCAAAGAGAACAAAAAGCTTTTTTACAACATTGTGACTGGTGATGAAACGTGTCGATACCAATATAATCAAGAAACCGATTGCCAAAATGGCGAGTGGAAGGCGCTAAAGAAACCAAAACCCGAAAAAAATCAGTTTGAAGGAGTCAAAAGTGAAGATAATGTTGATTTGCTTATACGATTCCAAGAGCATTCTCCACAAAGAGCTTATTCCACTGAGCCAAAAATTTATTGTATAATTTTATCTTGGGGTTTGAAGATTTTGGGGCATCTTATTCGTTGTATTCGGCCAGAATATTGCGCAGAAGGAAGTTGGCGTTTGTTGGACGATAATTCGCCATCTAATCGATCGACACTTGTGATCGATTTTTTGGCTAAAATTTGAATTTTAACTAACGACTACTCCCCATATTCACCTGATTCGGCATCGTGTGACTTACCTTTTCGGAAAAATGCATTTTTCAATGAAAGGAAATCGTTTTGTGGGCGTAGAAGCCATGCAAATTGGTTGTGCCGACATCCTGAAGAACATCCCAGCCGACGATCTAAAACACTAATTTGACATGCTTTAAGACCAAGCATGAGTCGGAAGGGTTCTATCTTCAATAAAATAAACCGGTTTTGCTAAAAAAAATTTTGTTGCTCTTTTTTTCAAAAGTCCTCTTTACTTTAGAATGTACCTTGTACAAGGTGACGCAAAAGTTATCATCTAATGCAATTTTTTTATGAAAGAAAAAATTTGGTTCTGCTTTTGGATTATATGTATTTGATGTCTTAAATTTCTTTCCATTAAGTTGGAAAAATGATATCGGCTAAATGGCAACCGCCAGAATTGATAACCATTTGGGCCCGATTTGTGGCATTTTCATCACTCTTGCCAGAACTTCCGGCGATATTTCTTCACATTCTTAATGGATATTCTCTTTGAGGGCTTCAAGAGTCTGAGGATTGTTTACATAGACTCGTAACTTCAAATAATCCCCACAAATAGAAGTCTGGAACGGTTAAATCAGTCAATTTTGCCAACCAGGCAATCTCGCCAAAATGAAAGATTAGGCGACTTGGAAATGCAGATTTTCGGTTGTGGCTCGTGCAGTATGCGCCGTTGCTCCTTTCTGTTGGAACCACATGTTTTCCAGGCTCAATTGATTCAACTGAACATGCATTTTTAGCGCTCGCTCCAGATTAAACGACTACTGCCCGGCTCGAAGACGCTTCCAGCGTAAAAAGACATTATGCAGTATTTTTGAGTGGGTGTAATGGCTCTTCGTGGATTATAAGGGAATTTTCGGTGCCACAGAAGCGATAATTTTGCTTATTCAAATATCCAGATTCAGGATGGCTTGAGCGTAGGTTATGGTACACGCGCTTGGCGGTCAACAGCAAACAGCTGATGTACTATCTGCTTGTTAGATCAAAATAAGGTTTCATCTCTGATAGCTTTTTTACAGCGCTACCATCCGGCTTCTGTATTTGATATTGGAGATTTATGACCACTTGAGAAATTTGGGGACAACCGAACAGCGAGAACTCCATCTATTTTTCGGGCAATGTTTTGCCTCGCCGCAGTCTGAATTTATTATAACTTCCATTAGGGAAATTTTAGCATCCTGTCGTCGGCATTCTTTGTAAGTTTAACCATTAACTTGTAGAAGCTGTCATTGGTGTCATTTTTCTCTTTTGAATGTACATTAAGCACATTATACTGGTGTTGAAAGACTTAACCCTTCTATGAGTTATTATGAAGCGCTTAAGATTGGCTTCAAAAACAAATCTACAATCAGGTTACCTCTGTTTTTGTTGTCTGTGTTCGGCCCCTCTCATAGAATATCTTGAATGGAAGTGTTATCTGTTTTGCGCAAGTTAATTTTCGGACTGCTGAAAGAGCTAACATTACATTTGCAGATCTAGTGTTCATATCGCTCTAAATTGTATGAAATATCTTGAAATTTGTTTATGGCGCGAGCTGCTGCCAAATTGTCTGAGTATATATCATGGCCAGTTTACGGTAGGTGCTAAGATCTAACAAAGTTTTGCTGATATCACTTTGGCAGCATGCCGACAACTAGTTTTGATAACCTGCATTCTTTAGAATCTCTGTGGCCTAAGCGGACACACGAATTTTGATTAAGGTCTGCTCAAGGATACAGACTTAATTTTCTGTTAAAAAAATTTATCTAGGTGAAGGATTATTGTTTCTCTTCCACCTATTAATGTCAGATTGAAATCCATCAAAATTCGCTGAATGGTTGAGGACTTTTATTGTTTCCGTTTCCAACAGAAAGCATCGACTCATTTTCATTTTCGTAATGGGGAAAGTCCTCCTTACCTAAATTGCATATGGATATATGTGTGTTTGTGCACACAAACGAAGGCACTTCAATTAATTTTACAAGTAGGAGAAAAGGCTTGAAATTGGTTATTGTGTGCTTCCGTTGCTTTTCCTCAACAACAGCCCACTTTGAAGTTCATGCCAAAAGCAATTAAAATCCGAAACCATCTTAACTATTTTTCCTGCCGCAACCGCGCTCTGCTCTGCGGATGCGGATGGAAGTGTAAATTTACACCGGGGTTCACACATACTCACATCCAAATACATACACATTGCAAACAGCTCTCGTTGAGTATTTGGCGTTTTAAATTGATTTTTAATGAAACAAGGACGAGCTACATTCTACCTATTCACCACTTATTCCTGTGTTCGCACTCGATGATGACAAACGGAAAAAAAATGATAAAAGAACAGAATCATCCTGAACCGATTCTTTCCCCTATGCCTATAGTAAACAGCAAAGAATGCGCAAGCGAATTGTAATTATTTGAATCCTATCTTCCCATTTCAACTCCCATCCCTATCATCACGGGAGTTGTTTTATTACATTTTTCGGTGTGAAATGTGGGACTTTGTCCCGACATAGAGAAGGGCTGAAGGAGGACTTTTCGAAAACTGTCAATACGGATTTCAAAATTTTTTATTTACAAGAGGATAAAGAGCGGACTTTGGAGCGATTCTTTTCGATTTATGCACTGGGAGAATGTATTAAACAATTAATCTACCCCACTCTACTATGTCTAAATGGGGTTAAGTTTTATTTGGATGAGCTTGAGTTGGATGATTGCAATGGTGATAACCGAAAACCAGAAACGTGCTTCCAGCTCTTGTTTGAATAAATGTTTTCCTTTCAAAAGGAATGGATTATGGGTTTTTTTTTCTCAATGATAATTTTCCAATATCATCGTTGGTCGAGCAAACAGCATGAAAATATTTCCAGTTGCCATGGATCAGATATTCTGATGATTACTTCCGCAGGAAAAAATGTGCGCCTTCTTTTTTTTTCTTTTTTTTTTAAATGAACTTACTACTTAAGTGGGTATGATTGCACTTAAATTGTCTGAGCATTTTAAGGACTATAGGATAGGGAAAGAAAGGAAGATGTTTGGGATCAGTGGTTATTTCGCTCCATGGGTGGCATCCAACATTTAATGGGAAGACTAAATAATTAGTGTAATTGGGCTTTTTGTATTCTAGGTAACCACGCGATTGTAGTTACCTGTAAAAAATAATGTCTTTCCGGGGTGGTTGTGATTGAACGCCCAACCGTCGGATTTGGAAACCAATACACTATTGATTGAGCCACAGCCACTTTCCGATGCAATATAGCGAACAGAATACTGCAGGTGAAATATTTTTAAATGGCTAAGCGAATTTGTAATCTGCACCTTGGAAGGGTTAATTTATCTGAATTTACTTTCACCATCTAAACTTCGACAATTCTTCAATTAGTATAGACATAAGCTACAAAGCGAATAGAGAATGGCACTAACGTCAAAGGTAAAAACCGAACTGTGATTCTAGGAAAATGGCACTTGTCATAGGCGAAATACTTTTGGATTTTGTAGTATCCCCTTACAAAATTGTCAGCAATTTTGGCTCTTTGCCAATATTTGTTACGAAAACATGACAGCAAGTACTTGGCTCAACACTATCCAACTGGTACAATAATGACATTACCGACCGAATAGTATCGCAGGCTTCCACGTCACACTATGGAATCTGTGAAATACTAACTGAACACGCCTTAACGAAGAGCTCGGCAAGTCCAATAATGATCACCCTTAACTCAGAATGAAACAAAAAATAGAGAAAGTGTGTGAGTAACATAGTTCCCTCACCAAAAGTCTTATAAAGAAAGAAAAGACAAAACAGTTGGTGAAACTAGCCTCCAAAACGTTGAATTCAGTCAGACTGGAATCACTCAGAAAATCTTATGGCACACCTACACTAAGTTGAAGGCAGAGATTAACTTCCCAAGTAACCTAATCAGAATCAACTCACAATCAGCTCATTGCGTTAACACGCTTTTGGTTGCTTTGATTGCTTTGGTTTATGGTCGCTCGGCTATGCTGCAAAAATGTTTAGACCAGCTGCTGGTAAATCTGAAAAGTAAACTAGCCTGGCACTGGCATACATATCAAAATCTTGGTGAACAGTGGGGGTAGTGTTTATACAGAAAATTGGAAATGATAACTAAACATTCGTCGAGAGCTTCGAACCTATTTGTCTGACTTTCTTCATGTTGAAGAGAATTGTAAAATTCCATATGAACAAAATTGCTTTGGGAATGCATCCTCTATCTAAAATGGAATATCCAACACAACGGAAAGGAAGATCCTGCGAGAGTGCACTTTAAAATCTGGTTGACAGAATCGTAGGCGCATTCGTTAAAAAGCTATTTTCATCAAAATTAAGAGTACTTTCGATAGCGCATAATTGACGGCATTTGTAATTCGGCCAGAGAACATGCCGTAGATTCGTCTATGTCTTGTGGGCAATGCTGGTGAACAGAACAGAACAGTCAATCAGAGGTTGCCCGGATGATGGCATTCTGTCTCTATTGCTATAGTGCATATTCGTCGACGCACTGCTTAACACATTTTATAGTTATAACGTCTTCGATCAGGCCCTATGCTGTCGGCTGGATCAGGGCTAGCGTATGTTTCCCTTAAAGCACAGGTAGCCTTGGTGCATTAGCTAGGTTTTTCAAAACTTTCCTCTTTATGAGAAGGGGAAATCTGACTGACGAAGCTTAGTATTTGAGTGTCATCCAGGATAACAAATTTTCTTTGGACTAAATATGACTCTTCGAAAACCATCAAAGCGTTGTTGGTCATATGGCGGAGTAAGGGATCTTTCGATAAGTAATGGGGATTGTCACTGAGGAGGGTCATCTTATTCTACACGGCCATGTTAATACAAATTATACCCTATGCGTTAGTTTTTTGGTCGAAAAAGCTTTTAAGAAAATACGTCATTTAGCAGACTCCGAAAAATAATTCTGGTTGTGCTTTAGACATACCCTCCCCTTGTAATTCATATTCAAACTCGTACATGAGCTACACTCTTAAAGCAGTCTTCTGTTTAAAGAGCTGTGGTCTTTGGTATACACGTGCTGAAGTTTTGATGACTTTGCCCACTAACTGTCTTTTGACTTTGTTCATATGGTCATACTAGGTGATTTAATGACATCAGAGCTGCTCTTATTGCGTAAATATGAACGCGACTTTTAGTGTGCGCAGGAATGGTTTCGACCACTTTCTGACTTAGGCAGATATGTAGTCGAATTTACACGGAAGGTTCCAATAATCGACGTAGTCTTCCTAGAGGACGCCAATGCCATTTAAAAAAACTTGCGTCTGTCTTTCAAGTAGAGATATACGCAAACCTCATGACAATGTACTATATTGTGAGGGGCGAAGCATTTATATCTGTATCTAGAGCCAAACTTGTTGATTCCTCTCACGACCTTCAAGTTAGTTCAAGAATGCAGGGCTTCACTTTTAAAGCAGTCGGGATGTAGAATTCACTGAATCATGTCTCGGCCCGATGTCATAACGGGATCACGGAAAATAAAATCGCCGATGAATTTGGTATGAAAGGCTTAAAAGACAGTTTTTCAGGACTCAAAACTACATGAGGTCGGCATGATTCTTCAGGTTTGCCGGAACACAAAAATAAAAAACTCAACATCTTGAGATAGCTACTGTGAGAGTGGGGAGTATTACTTCTTTGAGTGTCCAGCGTACGGTTGAATCAGGCTGCAAGAACTTGGCGGTGATATTATGTATGCTGGTACTATATCCTCTGTGTCATTGAAGCGTTTACTCATCTTTCTACGAAAGTCTGAGAAATTTAAGTTAATGAAAGGAATACAATGTGTTCTACTCCGACAGAAAAATATATCAGTAGCTGTTTTCTATCCTTAAACAAAGAATTCGAGTGAATCAGAGCCAAGTTTAATTTTTGTGACCCGTAACTCTGAAAAGAGAACAACAAGAGAAAAGCGTGTACTCTATGAGTAACACAACGTCCGGATTTAATCTTATACTTGACATCCTCGAGAATAAGGCACCTTTACCCCATTTATTCCTTAATTTTAAATTATTCAAGGGGCTAACAATTTGATCAGTAGCAGCCAGAGAAAGACATGTATTCAACAAGCAACTCAATGTCCCCATTTAATCTTATACCTGCCATCGTAGACAACATAAGTCAAAGTGTGCACATGCTGTAATGAAATCTGAGAACGTTATTATCCAAAGTGCCAAGAGATACAATGGGACTATACTCTCTGACTAGTAATACGAATAGTATTCTAATTAACTAACAGATACCTCAGATAAATGTCAGTTGCATAATATACATCTTATCATCGACCGCAACGAATCTTTTTAATCTTTTCACATCGACACTTCTGAAAGATGTAAATATTTCAGTTGTAGAGGGAAACTCGAAGTGCTACTTATGAAGAGTACAGGTAAAAATGTTAAATTAATCACGAACCCAAAAATGGTAGTCCCATAGGATCTTTCAGTCTTCTGGTCATATCTTAAGACAACATTTATCTGCTTGTTGCGATAGGTCTTTCCATAGTTTTAGTTCCACCTGCTTGCTTCTCTGAATAAATGTTTATTCTCCTGAGATTGATTTTCTCCAACTGCGCTGAACAACTATTAACTTCAATTACCCGTTCCTCTTTTCATTTATCCGTAACACGCACTCTAAAAAATTAAAAAAAAAGATTCCCGTACAAAAAACAAAAAAAAAAAAACATTGTGACCAGGAGACAGCACACACACAATTTAAATGGGGATCTCCACAGTGAGTAATTTTGAGGCTAGCTTCACAAAAGATGCAGACAGCCATTCTCGTAAAGCCCTCCAAGTAACATTAAGAATTTATTATCCATTCAATGAGTGCCAATTGGGACTCGACTTCGTATCCTTTTCATGAATTTTATATTTCACCAATCCCATCCAACCCATTGGGTTGTGCTATTTAGCTTGTTTTAGCCTCGAGTACCTTCTTTATACCCTCTGCACAATCGGAACCCTCTGAACCCTCGCCCTCAATGGTATAATTTTTAATTAGAAACATCGGAGAGCAATTTAAATTCATCTGTGTCGCTTCCAATTGGCGAGTCCTTACTCTGGTTTATACTGGTACTGGTACTGGTACTGGTACTCGTATTTGTACATTCATTAGAGTCAAAAGCTAGAGCTGGCCTGTATCTGTTGAAGTTTGTTGAGGGCGACATCTTCAATTTGTTATAAGTGCGTGCGAATTTAAATAAATTCGTAAGATTTGACGTAAGATGGATCAGTGAGGACCATTGAAATGTCTATGAAGTTTGTGTACACATAGCGCTAACATTGAGCTCTGACACACAAAAGAATCATGTGTCAAGTGTGACCTTGCTGACGGATTGGCATTGTCGGATATGCCTGTGTGTGTGCGAAAACGAAGCAAGTCCTTTATTTATTTCAAAAGGATTCCATTTCATTCATTCCGAAAATCTACCTCGATATCATCATCCTCAAGAAGATTCACATCCTTTCAGGAAAGTTTTGGTGCAAGGTTTTCTTTTTGGAAGCCCTGAAGCTGAAATTATGTACGAGTATCTGCCATCATAAGCTGAACCTGATCTACTTACGGATAAGCTGCTTGTATTGTTGTCGCCAAACAGACCTCGAAACTAGAAACAATCTTCGTGATCCGGTGTTGTCAGTGGGTTGTCTTTGTGAATTTCACTTTCTTGAACGACCTTGACTTGGGAATGGTTTTTGTGAGCAAGAAGTCTCTTTAGAACCGGGCAGCATGCACAGATTCCACTTGCAAGATATTTGGGTTAAATTAATGGGTGGTGGTGGCAACAGGGTAGGAGGGATGCATTTTAATTGTTATTGTCACTGCACTTCAGCATGACGACATTGTTTTGTAGAAATTAGATTGTAGTGCGCTTCTCCAGAAAACAACGTTGGCTTGATATGGCTCCGTGTCGGGGGAACAAGGTTGAAAACTTTAAACAATGACACAATGACGTGATGCTGATAATGACATTAATGTGGATACTTAATGTTGTGACATTGGTTTTTGGGTGAAGGTGCTGTTTTGGAAATATAGATTAAATCAAATTTACGAGAAAGGATAAACAGCTTACGTGGAAATTGTGCACAAAATTTGGGGCAATTAGGTCTGGCATTTGTGGAATTGAAGTGTGTTTGGGAGCATTTGTGTGCTAAAGAGAGCTTTTATTGCCAGATTAGTGAATATGAGCGTTTTCTAGTGGGGATATAAATTATAAGATAACATCGCAGCTAATTGTTGATCTTAAGAGGAATGCTATTAGTTTGTATGGTTTACAAATTACCTAGAGATACATTTTAGAGCTTCATGTTGACCATTTTGCAATAAGTGCAACTTTAAATATGCAGTTTGCATAAATTGCTAAAGAGACAATAACTTCGGTGTTTTATAGATGAGCATCTGATGCTAATTGTTTACTTGCACAATGCATGTACTCTAATCTTCAATGTTTAACCTACTGGTAGGCTTTGGTTTTAATGATTTAATTTTCGGCCATAAAGCCATAGATATGCTTCATATTTCAGTGCCCGAACGTCTTTGATTAGTCTTTACTTCTGCTCTCTTAGACGATAGCCTTGATGTTAACGACTTTACAAAGAAGTATTCCTTTAGCATAAATTGCCAATTGATAAGTACCAGGTGTACCGGCATGAAGTGAGCGTCCAGATACAAATGTTTTGATAGGGAACATTTATTGTGAACGGGCCTTAATTTTTTTTTCTATTTGGTTGCTATGACACCTGTCAAACATATTTAGTATACATTAAGCCATTGAGCAAACAACATTATATTTTTTCATCGAGTTAAAAATGTCCAATTTTTTACCAGAAAATGCGGAAAGCATTCATTTTTTGTTTTCATTTGAAGAAAAGTTCTTTGCAGAGTCGGATCGAATGCTTGTCGAGACATATGGTGATTATGCTCTATCAGAAATAACATGCAAAAGATAGTTTCGATGGTTCAGAGATAACGATTTTGATGTGAGAAATGAAGAACGTGGAAGACCACCAAAAAAGTTTGAAGACGCCGAATTGTAAATAATATTGAATGAAGATAACAATTTGAATCAGCAGCAAGTGGCAGAATGTTAAATGTTGCACAAAAAACAATTTCTGACCATTTAAAAAGAAAGATTCAAAAGTCTGAAAAATGGGTGCCACATAAATTAAATGAAAGACAGATGGAAAACCGTAAGACTACTTGCGAAATTTTGCTTCGAAGACACGATAAAAAATCAGTTCTGCATTGAAATGTTACTGGCAATGAAAAATGGTTTTATTTTCAGAATCCTAAATGAAAAAAATCATGGGTTAATCCGGGATAACCATCAACTTCGACTGCAAAATCAGATCGATTCGGCAAGAAGACAACGCTGTATGTCTAGTGGGACCGGAAGGGTGTGGTGTTCCACGAGCCCCTAAAATTTAGTGAAACCGTTAATACAGATCGCTACCGACAACAAATAATCAATTTGAACAATGCATTGATCGAAAAACGACCAGAATGAGTCAGAAGACACGTAAAGGTAATTTTGCTCCATGACAATGCACCTGCACACAGAGTAAAACTGGTTTAGGATACAACCAAAGCACTTGGTTGGGAGCTGTTACCCCACCCGCCGTATTCACCAGACTTGGCTCCTTCCGACTACCATATGTTTTCATCGATGGGACATGCATTAGCTGAGCAGCACATCGAATCCTACGAGAAAGTCAAAAATTTGGATGACTTTTTGGTTTGCATCAAAAGACGAACTGTTTTATTGGAGTGGAATCCATAAATTGCTTGAAAGATGGGAAAAATGTGTAGCTAGCAATGGCTAATACTCTGAATAAAATGTTTTTTTCTTTCCCATTAAAAATTAGTGTTTTATTTTCACAAAATACCGGTACACCTGGTAAACCTTATATTTTCTATTAAGTAGTGTGCCGCTTTCTTTCGCCTTCACTTGGTGAAAATTTAATAAAAAAACGTGAAAGGTGGAATCAGTATTAACATTTCCAGTCATGACGAAGTATTACTTAACTTCATACTAAAGCTAATTTATCACAGGATGCATTTAGAATTTCGAAAAACTGACTTAACGCATAGAAATATAAAGAGCGATGTTAGCCAAAGGCCTTGGTTGCTCCGGCTACACATTATTCATAATTTTTGATTATAAGTTAAACTCTAAATAATAATAATAAAGAACGACGATCCAGCGTTGTAGATACTGAGTAGTTAGGATGGTAAAGACTAGTGGTAGACCTTATCAAAATAGTATCTTTCGACTGGTGTTGGTGTGCCAAATAACGTCTCTGCTTTTTAACACTTCGCACGTATCCTAGTCTCAACTTTCACGCATCTTTCGTTGGAATATCTGAAAACTTCTATGAAAGTTATGAAAAAGAAGAAATTGTATAAGTGTGGGTAGATTGCAACTCAGTTTAGAGTAGAGACGGATCATTTGTGGGTGCTATATATCAATGATTAGAGAGAGAATTTCATGCGGAACAGGATCCTGTTAAGCGAAATATGATAGTCGGATCATGGAAACATTTTTATTTTCGGAAAAGGGCTAGCGATATCATCAAAAGGATGAAAAAGGCACATGTAATAACCGGATATTGTAAATGTGCAGAAAAAAGTAAGAAGGCACCGCCTGAACTCAAGACTAAAGATGAGAAGGAAAACTTCTGCGGTCAAATAGAGCAGGACACAAGGATGTCATCGAATTGGCAAGTTCAAATGCTAAGGTAGAATACGACAACATTGCGTTCGAAAACCTAATGATTGTTTACATTAGATTTTTCACACAATCAGCTGCATCTATTTTGAAAATCTGTGGGGAACGAATCAGATAGGGTCCGTGATATAGAGTTTGCCTTTTTGACATGCAAAATGGGCGGATAGCTGATATGAAAATAGATCATATGATACGGTACGAAAAGAAAGGAAGTACGAGGGTTGTCTGGAAAGTTTCCGACCGCAACGTAAAGATAGCAGCACTCGTCAATAAAATGTACATCTTTTGACAGTTACTTACCGAAGTTTCAGTCATTTTGGACGACAGTCAAAACAGTGGACTGCAAAGGGCGAGCCGGCTCCAAAAAAAGCAAGAACTGTTTTTTCGGCTGGGAAAGTGATGGCGTCTGTTTTTTGGGATAGGAGATATTTTAATCGATTATCTTCAAAAAGAAAAAAAAAAACCATTACAGAAGCATACTACGCATCATTACTTGCCAAGCTGAAGGCTAAAATTGCGGAAAAACAGCCACATCTGCAGAAAAACAAAACACCTCAGCGGTTGTCATGGCGAAAATCCATGAATTACGGATTGAACTGCTTGACCATCCGCTTTATTCACCAGATCTAGCCCCAAGCTAGCCCTCATCTAGAAACTGCGCTCGGAGGACAGATACTGTCGTCAAATGAGAAGGCAATCACCTTCGTGAACAATTATTTTGCAGAGAAAAACGCCAAGTACTATTTGGACGGGTTAAAGAGATGGGAGCATTGCTGGGAGAATTGTGTAGAGTTACAGGGAGACTATGTAGAAAAAATAAAAACAAAATTTGAGAAAAAATATCTTGTATCATTGTTTGATCGGAAACTTTTCGTATCAAATGCAAATCAGTGCTATGATAGTATCATTGTACGTTGAAACACATAATTTTCTCCCGTGAAAGGTCCAAATATTGGGTTGTTCAAAAAGTCATCAAACGCTACTATGATGGAAGGGTCTGGTTTCGTTTAAACGAACCTTGAGAAGTCATCCTATAAGTTGAAATGAACGATGTTGATTGAATCGAACACATCGGATACACGAATGGAAAATGAGTTTGCTTAGAATTAAGATCCAGTATTTTTGACGTATATAAGACTGGAGGCTGCGGTGAAGGGTTTCAATGTGCAAGTCAGCAACAATAAGCCTCGAAAGATTGCAATTATTTGACATTTTGCTTGTTTATTTATTTCCGCAAATCTTAATCAGTGAACGGGTTCAAGCTTAAGATTATACTTTTATTGGATACTTGAAAATTCTCTTTCATCTCAGATGCAAAGTGGCTGACCTGAAATAAAAGTATGGGTTTAGAGAATCAAAAAGAAATTTCTTCAGGTTTTATTGTACCTGCAAACTTAGATTGCCTTCGAAGAGACTAGTAAAATCGAAATATGTGACAGTTAACATGGTGCAATCTGGTTTATAGTAGAGAGTTTCGAAAACAGATCAAATTCGAGGATTGAAGGGAGGCAGTTTATCATAGGCTTTTGTTCTTATTTGGTATGGAAGTACATTCGTTGCTGGTTTGGTCACCAAGATTTTGAAAGCGTAATCCATAGAGGACCATACTATCACAAGGGGTGAGATTGTAATTGTGGAAGTACATCTCGAGAGACGCAACTAGCTGGATTATTTTCTGATCGGATATGTTAGAATTAGTGTTCTGCTGTATCTCACTTCTTAAGAGTAAGGAACGTCACAAAGTTCTTGCACCTCATTACCAAATGAAGAATTAATTCCCAGCCATCTCGGTATTTTTATAGCTTGTAGAGCAGGAAGTGTACGATAATTTTCCTACTCAGCTTAAAAAGATACAGGTACGGGGTAGCACCATCTATGTAAAATAGATTTTAGGTAGAATTATGGTTGTAGTTAGCCAGCCACGGGGATCAAAGAATTTTGAAACATTTGATAGAAATGATCGTTTTTAATGTGATTCATGTATTGAATTATTCATTCATTAATTTATTCAAGAAGAAGTAATCGAAATGAGGACTCCAAAACAAGCCAAATGCCTTCACTAAAGTATTTTTTTCACAGTCTTTAGATGGCACAGTTAGAGCACCATTTTCTTAGTTTAAATCCTCCAGATAGTAGGAGTGCGTTAATTTCCGTTTGGAGAATTTTTGCTGACTAAACACCGTCTGTACCAGAAAGGCTGGTGTCAACATAGGTGTCTCAGGCATACTCATTGGGCCGGGACAACTCAATCAAGTTGGGCGATACATGTTCTTGATTATGTCATCAAAAGTTTTTGTCATGATATGCGTCTGGTCCAACAAGAAGATCGATTTATCCGGCCTGTGGGATGCAGAAGCCGGATGAATATGTTTAGGGAGGTTGCTTATAGATTTCATTACCAAAGTAGTTAGTAATGTTTAAAAACTTGTGTTTGTGGTAGACCTTAGTTTAACCCTTACGAAACTCTTTCTGGGTTTTAGATTGCTGCCTATGTCACATGAAACACAATGGATGCAATTCTTTTTGAGTTCCACTCTCTGTATGCACGCTCGGTTATAAAACAGGATGTCTAAGATACTTGATCCACATGTGTCCTTAGGATTTTATCTCCAATAGAACTGGATTATTTACCTCTTTCTGCTACAAGAAGGGATTTTGAAAAAGCTAAGCAATATAGCTGATTGCTTTGTAGTGCACCAGTGCTCTAATGAAATTGCCATTAGCATTGCGTCCCTTCAAGCCTTTAACCGTAGCAACTGTCTTGCTATAAAGTTCATCAGTTTACCACCAAGCCCACTTGCGGACGTACTCTGAATTTAGGTGATTCTTTCCTAAGTCACACAACTCGCTTATGGAATGCCCAGCCTATCTCTTGATTTCCCAGTCATTATAACCTGCAAGCATTTAAAATGAACGTACATCGGTACCCATTTTTGCTTCCTCCCTAATTTTCCCAATTCTTTGTAGATTAAATATCGAATTTTTGCGAACAGATGAAGGTAACTAGAGTATCCCATGAATCAGGGTTAAAGGTAGATTCCTTCCTGTTCACTCGAACTGTGATCAGTTAAGGCAGACGATTAGAAAGGTAGGGTAGTGCTAGGATTTTTAATCTCACTTAACTTCTCTAACATATTTGACTTCAAGTTCAGATAAATAGTTTGAAACTGTTCACTAGACTATTCAGTGAAATGTGACTCATATAAATACTTTTTAGAAATTTTCACAAGTAAGTCCTCGTCGAACAAACAAATCTCACCTAAATGGTCTGATCCTATGCTCGAAGTTGGTTTCGATAAAGCGAACAATGTCGGTGATAAACTAACTGCAATATGTGTGTGATATTGAATACCACATCGCAATAATAAACCATAATCCATAGCACAATAAACTACCAGCAGCCTTATCTGAATATCCACTATAATATAGCATTCATAGCTGAATTAATGCTGATTCATGCTCGCCTTCATATATAAATCATTCGCTTACGGTCCTACCTACTATTTCCTGCAAAGCTTCTTCCAATTTGACAACAGAGAACACATCTATGTGAACTCCTCTAGCCGCCGTCCCGCGGAAGCTTTGGGGCTTAAAACCTACTATGGTGCATTGGCTATAAATACGACGCACTGTTGTGGTGGAAAGCCACAAACAAGAAAACGGTTTACGGAAAACTAGCGGCGGGTTCTATAGCCATTAAAGGTGTTTTCCTGTGATCACAGATCAAAAAACAGTGCGATATGTCTCACTGATTTGGATCAGTTCAAGAGCAGTTGTTTCGGATACGGTACGGTCCTAGCGGAGCTACTGCCAGACAATCCGATTCTAACGGATTAAATTCCTTCTTTGGTCGACGTTCCCTATAATATAATATATCCGAAGAAGGAAGATTGGTAAAAAAAATGCAATAATCAGGTCAAATGAAATTGCAATTTTCACAAATTGTTTGAAAACAGGAGAAGGAACAAGTTCTGGTATATTCTCAGAAGACTTAGAACTAAGAGTGTCTATAAGACTGTCGGACACAAGCAGTGCCTTCCAATCAGAAGTTCTGGTTGCCCTCAGGGTTTCTGAGCTAATGCAGATGAGATTGGTGTCCGGAGGAGGTATCGCTATCTACACCCTGCCTAACACCCTGCCTGCAACTTTTTAAATGCTAAAATTTTTTTATTTTTTGATAAATTTTATTGTGCCAAACCAAAAAATGTTGGAAAATACATCAATTTTCAAATTGTATTAGTTGTTTTCAATATGTCTACCTTTGGCGTGAAAGCACAACACATTGCACGCAAGTGGCTCTGCGCTATTTTGGCCCTTTCCCGGCGAAGTTCTTGTTTGAGGTGGTCCAAACTTTGATATTTCTTAGTGCCAACCTTCGCCTTCAAAATCCCCAAACAGAGAAATCCAACGGATTTTCATCCATTGTGTCTCACCGTCTCACGCGCGCTTTGTGAGACGGTGCCGAATCTTGTTGAAATGTCCACGGTCTCCGACCGAAATAATTGTTTGCCCAAGGCATTAATTTTGAAGCCACGGTACAAAAATACGAGCAGACAGCGATCATCGGCGGTTTTAGCGACCCAAACCATCACCATCGGTGCTGCCTGCTTTCTGGTGGCCGTCCAAAGGTGTAAATTTTCGAAGGACCTCTCTGGCAAGTAAACTAGTATATTTTGTTTGTTGACATATTGCCCGATAACAAATGGCGATTCATCGGAAAAAACTCACCACTTTCGCGCAAGCGCAGCAACTCCTTCGCTCTTTCGACTCTAACTTTTTTCTGTTGCGGTGTAAGATCGTGTGCTTTTTGGAACATCAATGGCTTGAGCTCAAGCTCATTTTTTAGTATGTGTTGCATCCGTTTTAACGATATGTTGAGCTCACGAGCCATTTTTCTTCCACTTGGACGCAGAATTCTCTCAAATCGAGCCTTCACTTTCCGAACCATTTCTGCCGATGTTGCTGTTTTTTTATGACCACCTCCATGGTGTTTTGCAACGCTGCCAGTATCACGGTTACGAGCTATGATTCGAGACACAAAACATTTATTCACTTTCAGGTGCTGGAGGACTCTGACGATAGCTACTTGTGGTTTTCCAGCCAAATACAAAGCAATCACACTATCACGTTTGAATTCCATGGCGAATAAAAATTTTTCAACACAACTGAGATGCAAATCGTTTAAAAGGCTTGTAAATAACAGAATTATCTGTCATGTGTCAAAATTTGGGCTCACTGTCATGAACGGTTTGGAAATTATAGCAGTCTGAAGTTGGTTGCAGTTCGAGTCAGGCAGGGTATACATCGATAACCAGGCCGCACTCAAGGCGATGAAATCGACCAACATCAATTTGAATACAGTCAGGGGCTGTCGCACAGTGCTCAAGATACTACGTAGTCAGAAAGGGGTAGGACTGTGCTGGATGCCAGGACACTGCGGTAAAATAGGAAATGAAAAACGGATGAACTTGCAAGAAAACGAGGTCTACTCGATAATAGTGAGGTTGCTAACATGACACCACTCCTTTGCATAGTACGGGGCACTATCGAGGAAAATATCATAAAGGCTGCCAATTTAAGGTGGTTAAGTCTTGAAACACAAGGGGTATCCAAAGACGGTAATGGCTCTAAGGAGTTAAAAAAATTAAACAGAGATACGCTAAGGACAATTATAGCAATTCTGACAGGACACTGTCTCTTGCGGAATTATATATGCAAAGAGACTCATATTGTTAGATACGGATATTTGCAGATTCTGCGGGGATCTAAAAATTAAGTTACCAACTATTGCCTCATTGTTAAACTCTTTTATGTATTGGGTATGTAATTTAATTCGTGCAGTTTTTTTTTTTCAAAATTTGAACGTTTTTTTAAGAAAAAAAAATGTAAAATAGTATTATTCAAAGTATTGCCCATCTGAAGCTATTTTTCCCATTTTTCTGGCAATTTGTGGAATCCATCCCAAAAGAACTGCGCCGGCTTGGCAGCCAAGAATGACTTAAGCCAATTTTTGTTATTCTGCTCTGATGTGAACCGTATTTTAGTGAGGGCGTTCTGCATCGACCGGAACAAATGGTAGTCAGAAGAGGCAAGGTCTGGGCTATAATGCGGGTGGGGTAAGACTTCCCATCCACTGTTTTCCAAATAGTTCTTAACCGGAATAACAACGTGGGGTCGAGCGTTGTCATGATGGAAAATTATTGCCTTGTGCTTGGTCGCATATTCCGGGCGTTTTTCGGCTACTGCTCTCTTCAAATGGATTAATTGTGTTCGGTAGCGTTGTCTATTGATGGTTTCACCCAGTTTTAGCAGCTCATAATACAGCACACCCATCTGATCCCACCAAATACAGAGCATTACTTTAGCGCCATGGATATTCGGCTTTGCCGTTGATTTAGCTGGTTGGCCGGGTTTCACATATGATTTTTTGCGCTTGGGGTTGTCGTAATGGATCCATTTTTCATCACCAGTAACAATCCGATGCAAAAATGACTTCCTTTTGTGGCGTTCCAGCAGCATATCGGACATGCAAAACCGCCTTTCGACGTCTCCAATTTCCTTGCCTTTGAATATATCCAGCTGCTTCTAAACGTTTTAATATGGCTGTTTGAGTGACACCCAAAATTTTTGGCTGCCCAGGACGTTCATCGTCTTCTAAGCCAAAATCACCACTTTTAAATCGTGCAAACCACTTTTGCCACGTTCGCTCAGCTAACGCATGTTCACCATAAGTCTTCACCAAAATACGATGACTTTCGGCAGCAGTTTTCTTCATATTAAAGAAATTTTCGACATATTTGAGTGAAAAAAAATTATTGTTGTGTACGCTTCAAATGAATGACATATACTGAAATGACGTACAATGACAGTAGCTTTCCAGCACATGTTCCAAGGGAATAATAACAATGGAATAATACAAGTTAAGCCATCTCTTAGCAAACCGCTCACTTTTTGATTGCATTTATGAAGTTTTAAGCTTTAAATCCATGTCTTTTATTTCGCCCAGATAACATGGTTTTCTAAAAGACATATAGATTACCACAAACATTGCTTAATTCGTTTCTTTTGCTCTCGCAGCCTTAGAAGATGGCAAATAAATCGATGTTATCGCAACCGATTTCACTAAAGTGTTTGATAAGCTATCTCATAAATTGTTATTCTTCAAAATATCTGGATGGATTTTTTCATACCTGGTAAACCCAATCCGTACGTATCCAGATTTCTCTAAGTTGTCTTGGTCCTCCTTTCACCGAGTTCATGTTTCCGGAATTGAGAATATCAATGTCGATTCCTTCTATTTGCCTTCCGTGATCGGCCCTGGAATGACCTTTTAAGCTCAGGACCGCCTTAAACTTATCAATATGAATTTGAAACAAGAACGTAGGAATATTGCTGACATTCTTTTCATTCGTCGACAGCTCTCAGGTTCTAACGACTGCGCATCCACTTTCAGCCATCTTGGCTTTTATCTACCGGTTCATCGAACCTCATATGGCTCCAAGGAACCAATCTCCCAATGGTCAATCTAAATGGTCAACGCAAACCTGTCCGTTTTTGATTTCAACCTGAGTACCCCTAGTCTTAAACAAGATTTCATCCACCATTCCTTTATTTTTTAGCTTTTAAGTTTTTCTGTTAGTTTTCAGTTCTAATTTCTAAATTTCTTGGTATTTTCTTGTTTGATTAATAGCTTTTCAATTAAATTCACTTCAAATTATACAAATGACAAGTATAACGCTGACGGCAATCTTAATCAGAAAAAAAATAATCTTGACACGTGCACGTTTAATATTTTAATTACTAACAATTGCTTGAAGTAGTGTTTTATCAAATTTAACAGCTGAGTGCTTAAAGACTGCAGATAATAATATGGGTGTGGGTTTCTAACTCTCCAATGAGAGCGAGGTTTGCCATGTCATTGTGCATAGTTTTACGCTTGTTGAACTTGTTGAAATTATTAAAAAATATTTTCGAAATTCCAGCTCAGTTGAAATTCAACGTGGATTTCGTCGTGAGGTCGGTCGTCATCATTGCTTCAGTGTGCAGGCAATTTGTCGCACTGTGGAAAACTTTGAGGATGAGTGCACTCTTTTAGATCTTCAGCCACCAACTAGACTGAAATTGGTGCGAAATGAAGAAAACATAACTGCCGTAACGGCCAGTATCGAAGAAGACCTAGAAATGTCGATATAAGATTACGTTGACGCAAGAGTTGAAGCCGGACGATCACATAAGTAGACAATATCGTGAGTTTGCTATTGGGCGGATTTTGGCCAAAAATCATCTTCTCGGACAAGGCCCATTTTTGGCTTAGCGGCTAGGCCAACAAAGAAAATTGCCGTTATTGGAGTAAACAGAATCCACAAGTGTTCGGCCAAGCATCAATGCATCCACAAAGATTAACTCTTTGGAGCGGTCTATGGCATGGCGGCATCATCGTGCCTTAATTCTTTTGAAATTAGGAAGGAGACACCGTTACTGTCAATTGTCTCAGGTATAGAGCGATGTTAATTGACCTTCTGTGGTCAGAGCTTAACAATATCGATATAACAGAGCTGTGGTTCCAACAAGATGACGGTACATGTCATACAAGCGACGCAACACTCGAAGTTGTGAAGGAGAAATTTGGCGAGCTAGTCATCTCACGGCGAGCGTTTATTTTTTCTAGAGCTACGTTAAGTCCTTAGTCTACTCTAACAAGCCAACCACTTTGGACGAGCTCGTGACCAACATTCGATACGCTATTGCCGGAGTAACACCGCTTGAAGTAATGCCAGCGACGCCGGGCAGCCATTTAAATGATGTGCTGCTCCACACATAATTGCATGAACGTATCTTCAAAATGAATGCAGAAACAATTTCATATCTCACACCGTTGTTGATCTATTAAATTTTTTTTCTTATCGTTCTAATCTGGTCACCCTTTAGTTTATAACTTATTAAATGCTATATAAGAAAAGGAAAAATATTATCCATTTCGAAGGACCAAAAATGTTCCATAGCTTCATAAATAATAACGGGCTTTCCAATAGGGACTTGGCAACTTTGAATTTAATATGTGAACGCACTCTTTTACTAATCATTAAATTGTCATCAAAGTTGTCAAGTCGTTATAAGAAAACCCTATATAAGGAAATGAAATTCAACTTTCAAGCCAAAAAAAAAATTTTTAATTCTTAAATTTACGTCTTGTCTCTGTGCGGTGTGATGATAAAAACAAAAAGGAGTTGGAGCTTTAACAGATGTAAAGCGGAGCAATGGCATAGAATATACCATATTCTAGGAATTCAGGGACGTGGTGTTGCTAAAATAATGACTTTTGGTATACTGAATTGTAGCGTTGCTATTTACAAAAATGAGAGCATGCAAAAGATAAACAAATACATGAACTCGCATAAAATACCTATTTATCAGCCTGCGTTAAGAGCATGATTAGCCTACTGGTCAACTTTGCGTTGGTAGCGTTAGACGCAAGTGAAAGAAAGCAAGCGGTTAATTCATTGAAAAATCTGTAAATATTGCCGCTTTCTCAGCCAAGTTTCTTGGTATCTATTTTAAGTTTTAAATGTGCTTTCGGATTATTTGTTATAACTTCGGCAGATCCATGATCATTCTGGTTAAAAGAATGGTTATGAATCGTTGGTGTATTGAGTTTTTCCTATGTTGCCATCATTGATCAAAAAAAAAAAACTAAAAAGGTTCAACCTGACACCAATGTTATGAGCCATATTACGAATTAATGCAATAGGATGGCATGTTGTTTTTACATAGAGCAGACTATATAAATATACCCTATACCCTATACCCTAGACCATATACCCAAAATTTGAAAGACAATCTTCAAAATACTTTCCCATTCTCACTTCAGTTTAAAAGAATAAATGAATGTAGTTTCGTAATGTCCGAAGTGTCAAATCAACTTGAATAGAGATAGCAAAATTCAATCTTTACCATTATGGGAGGAGAAAAAAAAGGTTTCAATCTTAAAAAAACCAAAATACTATTCGATTTGGATATGCAGAAATCAAACTTTCCATGTCCTTTAAGAAATGCGCATATACTCTTAAAACTCAAAAACTTAACACTGTTTCAACCAGCTCTACTTGTGCCGTAAAAGCAAAGAACTGCTGAAAATCCAAATTTTATTGCTCAGAAATAGAAAAGCCACTTAAATCAGAAAAACTCCATAAACTGAAACAAGTTTCTACGTCAAAAAAAAAAAGAAAAAAACATAAAAGGAAAAAGAACTCCAATCTTATAGTTTGTCGAAAGTTGGGTTCTCTTTCCTTCATCATTCTACAGCCGACTGCTGCCCTTTGTCAAAATCAATAAACACCATTTGCAAGCAACACAAAACTACAGGGACGACTTTCAAGAAAAAGAAAACTATTCCCACAGTTTCTCATAAAAATCTCTACGACTTTCGGAAAATTCATCCCACACACAAACCCACTTACTCCGGCAAAATAAATCTCAGCTGCATATCCTGGAATAAAAATAAAAAAAATTCGCGAACAACGAAACCGCCACAAGCTAGTTTTCCAAAAGTTTCTGTACTACCGGAGGTTGGAGGTACAACATGGAAGCATAGAAAGCTGAAGGTGGGCGATCCGATCCCACTTCCGGTAGCCCTGCACTCGAATCCATTTAAAATACTGCCGAACATTGCAGAAGAACTCGAAAAAAAAAACATCATTCCACCTCAAGTTCTTTCGAAATGGTTGCTAATGTTATTCCTTCCATAACACGTCCTTGTACCATATTTGTATTTTCTACTTTTTTTTTTTTTTTTTTTTTTTTCGACAACTTTCCCTAGCATTCTTCCTGCTTACTCAAATCCTTTTCATTTTCGGCGTTGGCTGTACCGTTCAATTGTCATCTCGTAACATAGCGTTTACGAGCATATCTAAGGATTTCCAAATAAATAACGTAACACAATGTACCCAGCGGAGGAGAAACTCAAAAGAAGGCAAAATCTATGCACGAATATGTAAGTAAAAAAGAAAAAAAAAAAAAAAAAAGGAATCGGAAGCGGTGCCCTGTTTCCGTTCCTTCGTCTTGTTTTTTTCAGTCCTGAGCTCGTTTTTTATATTTTTGTTTTGCCAACTCGTATTTTTCCGACTTGGGGGGATTTAGATCCTGAGGAGGTACTAGCTGTATACGCGGCATTCAGGCAGAATTTCTCAAACAATAACAGAACATTGTACGTGATTGGTAAAAGTCTAAGTTCATTTGTTATGCTGTCATCACAAATACAAGCCAAAAATGGATCGGGACCCGGAGCTGGAGTTAGATCTACTCCTAGAACTTCAGATAAAAAGGCAAGCTTGAACTGGAGTATGAACGGGAGAAATAAGAATAGTAACTCAATTAAAGTGAATCAGGATCATGCAGGAAGCGAACTCGAAAACAAATGGTTAAAATTTCAAAATCAAGAATACGAACATAAAGATAAATAAGACTGTGCACACATCCGTCCATGAAAAGGATTGTACTAATACTTTGGAAATGGAGTGATTTCTTTGGGAAATGTACTTTTTTGTTGTGCCTTAAGTGGATGTGGAAATGGAAATGGAAATGGAAGTGAATCCTTGGACAGATGCAGTCAATAGCGATAACATTTATGAAGACGTCTGGATTTAATGGTTTATCCTTGTTATACTACACATCCGTACTCTGTTAGAGAAGATGTAAATTTCGCGACATTTGTCAGTCGGCAGCGCCTTCATATAACAGCTGTTATTGCAACGATAATTTTCGTTGTCAGTCATGTAAGGAATATGCCACCTCAGAAATAGTAGGGGCCAGCCTTCGGAGAGAGTAGTTTAACCACAGATTTTACACAGAAAGATTATTAATTATTCTAACAACTCTGCCCAGGGGCATCCTGATGTTGTTTGACTGTTTCTATTTAAAAATATCTGGTTTAAAGGCGACGTAGAACTTTAATGGTAGTGAGAATTTTATTAAATGCTTTAGGAAAGTGGCTTTCGGTCCCACCCTTCGAACCAAAGAAGGCACACAATCAAATGAGTTTAATTTTGAGATAAAGGTAACCACACACCTTTGGTTTAGACTTAAGTCGAATATATGTGTAACAGGAAAAAAACAAAAGATGGAGGCTAAGTAACCATAAATTCTCAGTTAATAAGAAGTCATCACTCACAAAATTACCATTAACCAATTGTCAACAGTTAGCGAAATTTAGTTGCATTTTTGAAACATTTCAACGCCTAGAGAACAAAAATCTATATCTAACATGTTGCCTATCGTCCTCTTTATCCGAAGGCAAATGGCTTGGCCGCAGCGTCAAATACAAGAACAGGCTACGCGTCTATGTGGCCGTCAGGGAGGTGGTCGTGGTGTAGTGGTATATGAATAGACTCCTCAAGCAGAGGGTCGCGGGTTCGAATCCCGGGCGAGGCAAATTTCTAAAAAAGTCTTTTCATAGAATTTGTATGAAATTATATGAAAATCTCGTCAGTCAACTCTAACATGAAGGCATAACACTGATGTTGGAGTGGTTGCTGGCTGGGTTAAATGTAACGAACTAACAACTACACGTACCTTTAAGACCCACTGGTTGAGGATGCACTGGCTCCAGTTTGACAAGCACCTCTGGAAAAATATCGAAACCTAATACCTGAGTTTCAAAACTACTACACCACCCGCCCGCGCCCTGGTGAAAAGCCAGTAAAAGGGTATTCATATTCCCTTGGTGCGCGCGCGGAATTATAAAAAAAAAATGTAGACCATCTAAAGTAAATTCATCAATAAAAATCGAACGAAGGGCCACATTGCTTAATGTGCTCAAAGACCGAGAAACTGATGTGCATTTATTTAGCAAAACTAAACAAACATAAATTGAGTTCTCTACTTATCAATTAAAATATCTAAATCTTATATATGCTATGTACGTGAGGTATAGCAGCGGAGGAGTTGATTTTGCCTTCTTAACAAATCATTTTTGCATCTCAAAAATCTGTAACTTTTTTGTCTCTTGAAATATTGGGTCTATAACTTAATTCGTGCGGTTTGCTAAGAGATGGCGTAACTTGTATTATTCCATTGGAACATGCATTGGAAAGCTACTATCATTCTACGTCATTTCAGTATATGTCATTCATTTGAAGTGTAAACAACAATAATTTTTTTTTTTCACTCAAATATGTCGAACTTTGTGCCTGAAAAAATGTTTTTGCGGGGAGTTCTTCTTCATTACTCTAATATGAAGAAAACTGCTGCCGAAAGTCATCGTTTTTTGGTGGAAGTTAATGTTGAAGATGCGCTAGCTGAGAGAACGTGCCAAAAGTGGTTTGCACGATTTAAAATTGGTGATTTTGGCTTGGAAGACGATGAACGTCCTGGGCAGCCAAAAAAGTTTGTAGATGAAGAACTGGAAGCAGTACTCTATGAAGATTGTTGCCAAATACAAGAAGGGCTCGAAGAATCTTTGGGTGTCACTCGAGCAGCCATTTCAAAACGTTTAAAAGCAGCTGGATATATTTAAAAGCAAGGAAATTGGGTTCCACATGAACTTAAGCCGAGAGACGTCGAAAGGCGGTTTTGCATGTCCGAAATGCTGCTGGAAAGCCACAAAAGAAAGTCATTTTTGCATCGGATTATTACTGGTGATGAAAAATGGATCCATTACTACAACCCCAATCGCAAAAAATCATCCGAATATCAATGGCGCGAAGGTAATGCTCTGTATTTGGTGGGATCAGATGGGTGTGCTGTATTATGAGCTGCTAAAACCGGGTGAAACCATCAATGGACAACGCTAGCGAACACAATTAATCCGTTTAAAGAGAGCAGTAGCCGAAAAACGCCCGGAATATGTGACCAGACACGAGGCAATAATTTTCCATCATGACAACGCTCGGCTCCACGTTGCTATTCCGGTTAAGAACTATTTGGAAAACAGTGGATGGGAAGTTTTACCCCACCCGCCTTATAGCCCAGACCTTGCCCCTTCTGATTACCATTTGTTCCGGTCGATGCAGAACGCCCTCACTGAAATACGGTTCACATCAGAGAAGAATATCAAAAATTGGCTTGATTCATTCTTGGCTGCCAAGCCGGCGCAGTTCTTTTGGGATGGGATTCACAAATTGCCAGAAAGATGGCCAATACTTTGAATAATACTATTGTACATGTTTTTCACAATATTTTTTAAGCTATTTTAAGATTGTGGATCTGATATAAATAACAAGCGATGAAATATAGGATCCGGCAAAATGATCTCCACCTTTTAATCTTTAATAAAAACGCCATTGTAAATGCTATTTAGATTATATTTTTACTAACTTTTTCAGGTAGCACCAAAGAAAAAAGTCACATGAGGCAAGATCGCGTAAACGTGCAGGCCACCCAACGTCTCCACGTAACGAAATTACGCGTCTTGAAAACATTTCCCTTAAAACGTCCATTGTTCTTTTTGCCGTATGAGCCGTAGTTCCATCCCGTTGAAACCACACATCCGTATGTTCAATTCTGTTTGTTCACATAGCCAGACAGATTGAAATGGACTTCGTCATTCGTTATTAAGAGAGTATTTCGTGGGATATTTTGAAGAATATCGTTGGAACATGCTCTGCAATTTTCCCAGTTCCGTTCATTATGTTCTTGCACGATCATCATTTTGTATGGGTGAAACTTCAAATCGGCGTGTAAAATTCTTCTCACAGAACAACTGAACGGCTAGGAGATCTTGCAACTGCGTCTCCTACAGCTGCAACATTTTCAGGTGCCCGAACACTTAGGGGTCTATCAGTTGATTTTTTTTTTAAGGCTGAACTTGGAACTCTAAAATTTCAAACCCACAACAGTATTGTTTTGCGATCTGGAACTGAAGCACGTCTAGCAGGTGCGAAGTGAGTACGAAAAGTTCTTTGCGTCGTAATCCCAGATTCGTTACTTTTCATAAATGTTTCGATAATAAAGGCACGATGCCTCTCCGTCCAATTCATGACGACTACTGAAATGACAAGGTGCAAGCTAACAAACGACAACGCTAAGCTCTTCCTCTCTTCAATGGTTCGGGCACAGTGGCGGTGCAAAATTTTCGAGATTATTTTGCCGGGCTCAGTACATCCTAAACGCTTTCAAGAATGTGTCAATCTAATTTTTTTGTAATTATTACGCGCCTCCTGGGCATCGTCTGATAATTTACCCAAAGGTAATACAATGAAGTGTTGAATAATGGCTTCACGGTGTGTAGGTGTTTTATGCACCGAAAATGGCATGTCATACCATTTATATTTGTTAACATAAAGCTGGGCCGTGTTTAAGCCATATTTTCTAAATTGCTGGGCATTGACAGACATCTCCCGATGAAAGCGGTTGCAGAATAACGTGAAATTTTTTTAAAAATTCTTTGTTCACCTTTGTTAGATCTGCAGAACATATACAATTCTGAAACAAATCCACGTACAGTGTTGTCATCATTATTGTTACCATTGCCTTGTTAAGGTGTATCCACATGTAAGCCTAGTTCAGCTCGAAAACGGTTTCGAACAGACTTTTTTTTATCTTCTTTGTTTTCTTTTTTTTTTTGTTATTGTTGTCCGAGGTTTTCGCAGACCATTCAAAAGAAAGATTATAGGATATAGGCAGAATTAATTCCATACATCTAATCCAAGCGTGTAGTGTAAGAAGACTACGTTCTATACTACGTTCAATAGCGTACAGAAAAACAAGTTTTATTTTGCCATACGACCATGTAAGTATCCTCGTCGATAAGTTTTATCGGAACAAGTGACGCTATAAATAAGTTCGTGTCAGACGTAAAAAAGTAATTTTGAGTAAGGACGGATTCACTGCTGACGACCCTGCAAAACGGACAAAGGACAATGGCTTTCAGACCAATGGACCTTGAAAAGCCGAACAATTAGCGGAGACCCTATATTGTTGAACGGTTTCAATAGCAAGAAGCCGTCAGAACCTTTGCCGAATGCCATCAGAAATGCCGCAACTGATGTGCTGGGTTTTACCCTCCTACCACCACGAAACCCCTGGTTTGACAAGGAGTGCCGGCAAGCACATGCAGCAAAACAACATGCCTACAAAGCGACGCTACACAAAAGATCGAGAGCCAAGATGAGGGAAGAGCATCGGCTTTTTCGGAGAAAAAATAGAGAGATTTACCAAAAGGTAAAAAGAACATTTTAGGGTTATAAAACCGGAACAGAAACCTGTAAAGATAAACAAGGAAACCTTTTAGTAGAGGCATAATCGGTGCTGAGGATATAGAAAAACAATTTCTGCAGATTGCTAAACGGGAAAGACGATACAAATTCAATATTGACGATGCAAGTCAAGACTTCCGTCCACCTGACCAAAATTAAGTGAAGATAGCCGTATTTAAACTGAAGTCGAACAAGGCTGCAGGGTCGGACGTCCTACCCGCCGATATATTTAAGTCAGCAAGAGATGACTTAGTAGAGAGCATACACAAACTTATTTCCAAAATTTTGTTGAATGAATATATGCCTGAAGAATAGAATCTCAGTATCGTTTTCTGATCCAAAAGTAAGGAAACCCTCTAAACTGTGCCAACTATAGAGGTATCACTTTCCTAAGCGTCGCATATAAGATTTTGTGTGACGTTTTTTGCGAGCGCTTGAAACCATTTGTCAACGATTTGATTGGACCCTATCAGTGAGTTTTTAGGCCCAGTAATTCACACTACGGCAGATCATGGAGAAAACCCAATAAGTTTAAGATTGATACTCACCATCTTTTTATCGATTCTAAAGCCGTATATGACAGTATTTACAGAGACAACTATACAGAGCTATGTCTAGTTTTGGCATTCCTGTCAAATTCGTCCGCTGCGCAGGATGGCTGGGGCATTTAGAGCGAATAAACACCAATGCTCCAGTTCCCAAAATCTTTGATTCTATTCCGGAGGGACAGCGCAGTAAAGGAAGGTTTTACATTAGGTGGCGCACGCAAATGGAAGGGGACCTCAACGAACTTGGAGTGCGCACCTGGAGACAGTTAACCAAAGAACGCTCTAACCGGAGAGGCTTGTTGGTTGAGGTCCAGGTTTACCCTGGACTGTAGGGACAAACAAGATAAACCAGACTTTAAATACTTATACTGATATTTCGATAAATCTGAATCGATGAAGACACTCATAGCTCCGTGAGTAGAATATGATGTATTAGCTGCTGTCTCATGTGAACATACCTTCAAGAATTTTCGATTTTCGTTCTTACTTGAACGTACCCATTGAGTCAGAAATGGGCTTCATCACTGAACAAAATTTCACGATAAAACACCACATTTTCGTTGAGTTTTTCCAAAGACCATTCACTGAAAATATGACGCAAATTCAAGTCGCCTGGCTTCAGGCCGAGATCCTCACGTAAAATACGCCAAGTTGTCGAATACGCCAAGCCAAGCTGCTGAGAACGACGACGAATCGATTCGTCACGGTCTTCGCGTACACACTCAGCTACAGCTGCTACTGTCCCTTCACTACGAGCTGGATGTGGTCTAACCGGTCCAGTATCATCCACTAATGTACACTGGGACTCAAATATGCTTATAGTATTGGCAATAGTGGTTGCAGTAGGTCGATTATGCGCACCGCAAGTTCTTCGAATCGCACGAAAAACATGTACCACAGAAAGCCGATATTCGTAATAAAGTCTTTCCATGATGACTTGCCAAACGATACTGAACAAAAATGACAAAGCAGTTTGATAGAAGTCATGCGTGTTCTGTCAAAAAAAGCCTATTGAAAAGCAAGCCTCACGATGTATCACCCTATATAAAGTGGTAGGCATGAGATTTGGGTGAATATAGAAACCTTGCAGAGAAACATTCAGATGACCAGATGAACTCCCAATCTAAATATTCATTCATAGAAAGCAGATATAGTGTTAAACTGAATACCGCCAGGACATCAAAAGATGCCATGTGGGTATTGTCAATGCAACCATTATTAACTCCATTAGTATTAGTGCCGAAAAAGTAATTTCAACGATATGTATAAATTAATCCTCGAACAATATCAACTGCTTTATCACTCCGATTTGGTATATTTTGAATACTTCCCATATAAAGTAAAATTCAGAATGTGTGACAGCTGTTGTTGATGTAATATCTTGATCAAGGACCAACGAAAACACTGGGAACATTGTGCATAATGTTGAGTAGCCTACCACAAGAAAACCTTTATAAAGAGTTACTGAGCTCAAATTAGCTCAGCAGAAAATGTCGCTTGTAAAGTGATTATAAAGAAGAAACGATGAATAAAAAATTGAGATAGTGCAGCTGATCGTTTACAAGATCTTTTATCATGCACAAGTAAAAACTTGGAGATATGTGGAAATTGTGGTTTAATTAATTCAGAGATACCCTTGTGTTGCTGTATAAGTGACAGATCATGTGTCTTTTAAGTTTGACTACATCGGCAGCAAATTACATCTGGGCAAGCAGTGGTTAATTTCATAAACTCAGGGCGGTGGTATAATAGACAGACTTCTAAACTCTCACTAGAAACAAAAAGTGCACAACCTTGCCTTCTGCGAAACTGATTTAGATTCAAATCTGTGTGAGTTTTTATACTCTCTAGAACTTGAAGGTTCTGGCGTTGACTGCTTTTTATTCTTGCCACCCTTTGGGACGTCGCATATTACTTCTTGAAAACACCATCGTTTTTGGGGGAGCACTTTCATTCCCTTGTAATATAAACGGCGCTACATTTCCCTAACTTGAACATACTAAACAAAATATCTGTAACCGATAGTTGTCATTCGTTATCTTTCGTTGGAATGCGTTAATCACTATCGGTTGCTCAATCTTCTTTACATCCCACTACAACTACTTGCCACTTCAAGAAAAACTTGCACTGAGGATCGATTCTAAATGTCCATCGAGTAAGTATGGTCTGTAAATTCATATCCTTGTTGTAGACCTAGCCGTGGTTGGTCAAACTTACTGACTCAGAAATCAGATAATACATACGAAAGTACATGACCCCTCACTGCAGACAATACAACACTACCTTTACGCCTATCTTTTAGTAATGTTTACCACCCCTAAATTTGGTGGTAGTTAAACAATTTCAAGCAACTTTTTTACTCCACACGAAAATGATTCTTTTTGGTAATTTTTTACAAAGTTAAATAATTCCAAGTCACCAGAGATAGCACTAGAATTGGCCATGTGCCCACAACCATTTCTAAAATCCTTCTATGTCCTAATTAAACAAAGATGCATTTAGAAAAAAAAAAGGTTACTTCATTATAAGAATTTACGATGTCTCGTTTTAATGTACTCGTAAAAGATACAAAACAAAAAAAGAGCGAAAAGAAAGAGATACAAATTTAATCAAATAAAATGACTCAAAAATGTCCATCATCCTCATTCACAGTTGGGCTCCCACAAAACCCATTTGTTAGACAGACGGCCTCAATCCCGAACCCCTTGCCCAGTCTCTTCACAATTAGGGACGAACCAATTTCGCATTCAAATCTGTTGATTCCGTTGAAGTGAAAGAGCAAACGTTGTCATCTACGAATTGATGCCTGTCAAAGACGTTTGTCCTTCTTTTCCCCTTTTTACTTCAAATAATTCTCCTTCAACGTTTTTTGTCCATTTATTTCCATATCGTTGAAATTAATTTCAAATAATGCAAGCAAAAAAAAGTTCAAAAACGAAGAAAAGAAAAAATAATCAAGAGGAAGAAAAGGACTCTTACCTGAGCGGAAATTCGCCCCTTCTTCAGCCTCTGTAGGTCCGTGTGACTCCAGTGACTTCTCGCCCAAGGCATGACATTTCTAAGATCCTCGTCGAAGCTGCAAGAAGAAGAAAGAGAAAGAGAGAAATAAAAGAAAGAACAAAATGAAGGAAATACAAAGAAAATGTAAAACAAGCAACGTAGTTTTGAAATCAAATGACACAAAGCAAATGAAAGTAACTCGCCGACAAATGAAAAAAAACGAATTTCTAACAAAAGCTTATTGAAGAGTGCCTTCCAATGTCGGAGGAGGGTGAGGGCGAGTGTTGGTAGCTCTGGGTCCTAGCAAAAAGTAAATGTAAAACTGAAAAACGAAAAACGAAAAAGGAAAAAGGAAAAAAAAAGGTCCTTTACTCACTTGAAATCGTTCAGTTTGTTGTGCAGGAACTTTCGAATATTCCACGGCAGGTCGTTATGCCCATCGATTAAAGGCACTTGATCCAGAAGTTGAATAGCCACTCGTAAACGCTCTTCGAATGGAGCACCTGTCGTCATGCACGCAAGAGTATAAAAAATATTAAGAAAAAGAGGATACAAAAAGGACAAATTACAACAATTAAATGTAATCACCGAGGTGCTGGGGTGCACTTGGCGAAATATGCTATACTCACTTGCAGCTACACGTAAGGCTAACGGCACAGCAACACTTGCAGCACCAATTATTAAAAGTATCGAGCTAACAGCCAGCCAATGTTTTGCAGCATCAAATCCTGCAACAAAAATTGGTAGATTTAAAAGTAGAATTTAGTTTGTCGTTACGTAAGGACATTGAGAGTAGGCTTGGTATTCTTGGTTTCTAGGTTAAGGTAGGTTGACTGTCCTTAAAATAATTTTCTGAGCGGTGTAGTATGTCCTAGATGATTTATGGTCGATTCTATAGAGACTGATATTACGAATAAACCATCACATTTTTGTCAAATATCGAAAGAATATAATTATCATGCGCTACGGATTGCCCTCCGATACGATTTCATAAAATCTTAAGACATCCTCGTAATGTTATGGGTAGGGTAGGGTGCCGCAACAACTAGGCAAATCATTTTCGGCTGTGCACATGACGTTATTGTATCACATGCAGCCTAATAATAAGCTAGAATACGTGAAGTTTAGCGGGATAGGTCGGCCAAAGATAGATTAGAAACCAGGAACATTTTCTACTACTGTAAATCCAAAAAAAAAAAAAGAGCTAGAAATACCTAAATACTTGGATGCGAATTTGTAGTTAGAGCAAAATTCGAGGCTTATCAGGTTTTTGGCTGAATTTGCCAACATGAACCTGATAGGGTCTTATGCCCCCACGGAGAGGGAGTGTGAATTTGTCAAAAAATGCTTTTGCAAAGTGAACAATTAAATTTGAGAGCATTATCCTTAGTTAATGCATTGCCTGCATCACATCGCAATGAATCGAAGAATCACATTCTGTTTGATGCGGGATATAGTTATTGTATGCTCGGTATATGATCTTGCATGTGATATATGAATCTGGAAAACGAATACTCCAGATGGGAGAAACCGAAAAAAATGCTTAAAGATACTCACACTGTATAAAACTTTCCTTATCAAATATCCTTCAAACTTGCAGGCTCTATCCTGCCAACAGCAAAGGAAACCAGTGGCGCAATTGTCAGTAACCATAACCCGACCAAGGAACTCCAGTCTCTGAAATCGGGATCACAGAGGAGGAAAAAAAAAAATTGAGAAGTGTTCGACGTAGGTAAAGAAAACGTACCAAGAACATAAATAGCAAACACAGACATGCCGGGATAATGATGGGATGGAAATGACGTACAGTCAGTGCCACAGTCAGTGGTAAAAATCTGAAAGGAATATTTCTCTTGACTGTTGTCTAGCTGAATGAACCACTTAAAGGTACGAGTACGAGCATATGACAGTATTTATGGTGGCGAACTGTGCATCTCTGCCAAAACTGTTCGCCTTTGGAAATTGATGCGATATTTCGCATAAAACTAGTACCACACCATGACTAACGTTAGAAAAATTAACACACCACTTGAACTACGGCCTGATGGGCACCAAGTGGAGTGCTTGGGCCTTTGACAACTTGAAGTTTTTTTTTATCTAAAGACATCATTTGAATCTTAAAATTACTAGAGAAGAAGGGTTTCGTTTGACAGTTTTCTTCTGACATTCTATGCAGCAATTTGTCAGTTTTAGCTTTTTTTTTCCGCTTAAAATGTAAAAATTAATAAAGAAAAAGTATAACTTACGAAATGAATTTGTTCCGGATGATGATGACCCCCGACTAGGGCATTGACGATGCTTCCATGGCATAATACTCGTTGTAGAGCTAGACGAATGGAGTTGCTTTTGTAATTGCTTATGCTGCAAGTGCTGCTCCAGCTGTTCGTGCTGTAGTTTCTCTTTAAGGCCACTACTCGAGCCGCTGGCCAGGGTTGTGAACGAACTATTTATGATATTCGAACCACCGAAGCTGCAGCTGCTGAATGCATTAACTGGTGTCTGAAACTGTGTATACGGATGTCGGCCCAGTGTTGATGGCATTGTTGTCAAATCCATAAGGCCACCACCACCACCAGGGCTGCCAGAGCGGTCCTTATTAAAACAACTGGGATGCCAATGCATTGTATATCCGTCATGATGAAAAGCATCACCAATATGATGATGTTGTTGCTGTTTCTGTTGATATGGATGCGAATGCAGTTGATGATGAGATTGCTGTTGTTGATGGTGCTGTTGCGGCTCAGTGGTACCGCAGGTGGAAAAATTCGATAAAGATTGCGAAAGGCAACGCAAGCGTTCCAGATTACGTTGCTGATTGCGTTTGAGGCTTCCCGTGGTCAAGGAATGATGTTGTTCATGCTGCTGTTGCAATAAATGCTGCTGTTTCTGCTGCTGGTAATGTGCAAATGTGGCATAGGTGGCTAATTGCTTTGCATAGTTGCTGCTTGGTCCAATTGTATTGTATTTACCTAAACTGAGGCTGCTGCGGTTATTGAACTTTTCCAGCTGTTCATGTTGCTGATGCTGTAGTTGTAGGTGATTATAGGCATGAAACGCACACATAGCTTCGTCTTCGGTGGACCTTTTCATTTTGCTAATGATGGAACTGCTGCCGAGGGAAAGGTCATCTCTTATGCATGGGCAAATGGTCGTATTGCCGATGCTTGTCGAGCTGCCAACTCGAGTCTTATGCTCACGATCCTCAGACGTGTTGACATGACAAACATCCGGTTTCACCGACTGTCCTATGGTGTATGCCAGGCTGGAGCCTACATTGGCACACTTCATGATTGTCGACGTACAATCATCTAAAATGGAGGTTCCTTCGTAGTTGATATTCGAGCTGCCACCACCACCACCGCTACTGCCACCTCCACCGCAATCAGGTAACAAATCAGTATGGAAGAGACTTGTGAGTGGTTTTCGGTTTGCTAACGCTGGAGGTGGTGGTGGTGGTATCACGTCCACATCCGATTGTGAATCACTCTATAAAGAAACAAACAAACAAAAATCTATTAAGTTTTAAAAATACAGATACGTGCGTTTGTAGTCACATCTTTTGCAATAAGAACAATGCATTGGGTTATGAAATCTACAGCTAAATAGCAATTCAAATGGAATCTAGTCAAGTGGATGGAATTTCTCGTTATACGGTGGAAGAATCCTTCTTTTGATTTGGTTAACGGACTATTGAATTCATGGAATATAACGACTTTATAACGTCCTTGAATCGATGGTAAAAAGTGGTTTTCGTAGTGTCAGCGAGAATGGCACATTTTCTTGGAAATTTATAAAAACTGTTTATGCTCCTTCACTTTCATCACGTGAGTACACAAGTTAACCAAGCATGTATTCGCATATCCTCACACTCGTTTCTATATGTTGCGCCTACATATACTCTCAGCGTATCTCCATATTCGCATGACTGGCTTTTGCGTGTGTGTGTGTGTGAACGGATATTAAATATCACGAAAAAATTTTCAAAAAGGTATTTCCAAATTTTTTTTCTCTTTTTTTTTTTTAATTTTTTTTTCTAAATCGTATCTACAAAAGAAGTCATGTGAGTGAACGATAATAAGAATGGAAAAGGTAAGCACGTGTTAGCGTCGTGTTAGCGTCGGAGACTGAAACTATGTAGATAGCTTGAATATTAACGTGACGTTCTTGTCTGGGAAGTATGCCTGAAGAGATTCGGAAAAAAGATTGATATTCATGGAAAGAATATTGTTTTAAATTTTTTATAAAAGTCTTCGCAAATGCTTTTTCAAATAAGAAAAGACTGGTAGTTCTGGGACTGTGCTTTGAATTTTTATTGAACGTAGCCAACAAAAAAAGTAAGGGATACGTTTAAAGGCTTGGCTGCCTTTTTAGAAGCACATTGTATCTTTGAATACCCGGACATGGCTATTTTTTATTTTTTATTTTTTCAATGTCTGAAAAGAATACCCAGATAAAGAACGAGTCCATTGTACTCCTCGTAAAGTTCCTTTAAAAGAAATCTTTCAGTCTTGCGAAGAAAGATGAGTAAGCTCTTCAGTGATAAGTTGCCTACAGTACCAGCACCCACCACGTTAATCAAGTAAGCATCACATTCACAAAAATAGTGCTATCCGGTGTCGTTAACATTTTCACAGCAAGCATCGCAGGATGTTGCATTACTTATACACAGCACATTTAAGTGCTTTTCAAAGTATAATGTCCTGTTACGACGCCAGTACGTAAACTGCAGTCATTCCTTCTGAGAGACAGCAGAAAACGCGCTGACTTCCTAGAGACGTCGGGAAATATTCGTTTGGTCTGCCTACATCCTGCGGAGTTGTGCCATCTGTAGTTGTGCTCGTATAAGACCCAACTGTCAATAGAAGCCTTAACCGAGAATGCAGGCAGATCCAACGTAGGTTAGCAAGTTCGTCGGCGATTTTATTTCCCGCGATCCCATTGTGACCTGGGACCTAAACAAGGACAAGCTTGATTGTCGCTGAAGATGCAAATGCTTCGTTTCATTACGTAGCCACTGCAGGAAAACAACAAATACCACTTACATTTTTGTACTTTATAGCACTTCATGTTTTCTGGGCATGATATTCTTCCCTTTTTCAAATCGTATAAAAGTCTTTCAATCTCCCAAATATTTTCCACATGACAGATCTATTCTGTTGCTGCCAAAAGTCCGAGGGAATGCCTAAAAGTCCTACTGTCTTCAGAGCTATGAATGAGATATGGATCTCACTTACTCGGATTGTTACTGATTTGGTCAGGGTAGCAAGTTACTTTGTATGATATCCGGACTAAAATCCAAAGCCTTTAGTCGTTGTCGTTTGTCGATCCTTCGTTAAGCAACTTTCCATTGACTCGGAAAGTATCCTTATCAAAGTGTCGCATTTATAATATATTTTCTATATTGACTTGGTTAATGCTTTTCTAGGCAACTTTTTTAAGGGCTTCTCTGGTTATAAGGTCGTAGCGCATAAAGGTTTCTTTTAGATGGGCATTGAAGATAGATGTTTGCTCACTTGTTATTATTTTTGTAGATTGGCGGCGCAGAGGCTGAAGGTCTTTTAGTGTCACTTACTATTTTTCAAAGCGAATAATTGGATTGTTTTCCTACTGCTAAGCTTTCAAGGTTTGTTCAGTTTTTGAAGTTTCAAATGATCTGCCTTAGGAAGTTACCATACACAGAAGAGAGCTCAATCAACTTTTACAAAAGATCGGCCATTTTCGTGGTAGTAGTCTGCAGTAAGCCGATTTGACAGTGGAATGGAAATCACAGTTGTTTTCCATAGCATCTTGATATAGCATATGAAATGCTCCTGGAGCCTGATCACGTGTATTTTGCATTGAAGTCACCTAAAATTATGAAAATCGGTTAAAGGGAATTGAATATATTATCGAAGATACTTTTTTCAAGCGCACGCCATGGTGGTCAGTAAATAAATGAAATGGTAAAGAAATTATGTTTGTTTCTTATAAGTACCGGACACACCTAAGGTAGACTGTAAGTTAAACATGTCTTGCGATCAAAATTAGGTCCTAATCGTTCTAAGAGATTGATCTCTTCAAATAAAAAGCATCCCGATGCTATCGTAGGTGTCATCACTGGACACTCACTGTCTTATAGGCAAACACGTAAAAAGTACTGGCGTTTTAACGAACCATTTAACCATTTCTCCTACAATGACTTAAATTATTTAAACAATATGGGTGTAAAATTTTTCCCACGCTTCCATCAAAAGCTCGAATTGGTTCCAAGAGAAGGAGCATCACAGATCCAAAGGGCGTCATATTGAACAAATAGGCCTAAGTTACACACAGCCACTTTTATCTTACTTAACTGAACCTAACCTACACGTACCTTAATTATTTTCATAGTTTCGAGCTCAGTTTTTAAGTCTTCAGAATGTTTGACATATTTTTTAATACGAGTATACAGATACAAGTATACATGGATCAACCACCTCTCGCTTTTTGCAATGGATGACAAGAGCGATAATCAATAAATCCTCTTATTTTGGGATACGTTCCATTCTTGACGTAAGGTGAGTTTCGGAGGTCAAGCAAACACCAATATCCTTTTTCTATTTGCTTGCACAAAGAGCGGGCGAATGCAACTCAGGTAGGAAAGAAAGAGAGGTACCTATGAACATTGGTTTTAAATGTTCGAAAGTCATAATGACGAGGAAATAAAGAGTTCGGCAGGGCATTCAATAAACGAGTTGTAAGCCTTAGGAACGAATCACGATATTTCAGATTACGTCTGAAATCGGGCTCAGGAGTAAACAAATTATTACTGGCAATTTCATCAAAGCACTGGTGGTAAATATAGCGATTGAATAAGCTTAAGCAAGAGGCATCACATCTGTGTTCAAGGATGTCAATTGACTGTATAATATTAGCATCACCTATGCTTACATATATTTTTCCACACGGTTTTGAATTTTATCTAGCAGGTGTAAAGAGGTTCTTAAGAACACCTGACCAGATATTGGAATTATACTCCAATCATTAAAAAAAGTATGGGTGACAGAATAGAGCCCTGTGGCACACCAGCATTTCAAGTGAACGTTCCGATGTGATTTATAATCTTTTGAAATCCCAAATGCACGCATATTCGACAAGAAAAAAAATCATTAAGAACGTGTTACGAGTATGTCCGCTCAAATTGGCTTTCTCGTATTGACATACGGTTCTTTTATGAATCTTTTCTCTAATACACATTTCTGTATTCTTGTATACACAGTATACAAGAAATGGTATGACACAGTGGTCCGATAAGCCAAGAGGGGAAAAAGCTTCGACCTTATACTTATCAAGGTGAGAAGTCAAAAACAAGTCCAGGGTGTCAGCAGTATGACATTCAACGCCTGGCATTCTCGTGCGGTCATTTACAAGCTGGTTGAAGTTGTATTCCGTCCTTCGAGTGTTGTCTGTCCAGAATGTCGAAACCACCTAGAATTGTGTATATAGAAATCGCCTACAATAACGAATAAAGGGTCACAATTCTTTGTATGGAGTAGGAAAGCGCATCGAATGCGTTAAAGGTCGAATTGCTATCCAGCTATATACAAAAATAAAGCAATAGTGGATAATTTGCTTACGGAGATGGAATTTTAACCACATGAAATTGAATTGAATTGATTGGAGTGCGGATACATTTTGATGAAGTTTTGGTTATGTTGTGCAATCCATGAGGACTGCAGAATTTTTTTCGTGCAAAAGTTGCGGTACTCTGCAGTAGATTAGTGAACAGTGAGTTCAACAAAAAGTTGAATAATTATTAGTAAGGTTTGTCATTAAACTTTGTACAAAATAGCAAACCGAAAAATGCTCTAAACAATAAATTCATGAAAATTTAGGGAGACAGATACGAAGTTTAATTCTTTTATGTATACTTTGATTAAAGTAGTAAACCAGCAATATTAAAATGTTGCATAGAACCGTATATGAAGAAATACATTTTGAGATCCGTGTCCGACTTATCATTTTAAGAAAGTCCATTGTCCGATAAGTATTACGAAAAGGAAAGTTCAACCGGCTTCTTCTCAACCCTATTTTTCGGTAAGATTAAGAAATAAAAAATTCAATAATTCCCCTGAAAATGGCAAGAAACTCTTTTAAGCTTAACTGGGATATAGAAATCTCGCTTCTGCAACGTTTTATTCGCCCTAACACCACACTCATATCAATACTAAATAATATTGTCGAAGTTTCGGCTCAGTTGTAAAAACGCAACGTGAATTTCGTCTGTCGTCATCATGACTTTGTTTGCACATGAGTACACTTTTTTGGAACTTAGGCCACCAACCAGACAAAAACTGGTACGAAATAAAGAAAACATAGCCGCCATAGCGGCCATTATCGAAGAAGAACCAGAAATCTTAAATTGGCGCCGATCAGCTGAATTTGACATCGCCAGAGAGTCAGTCCGGCTTATTTTGTGGTTGAGTTTGTGCCTACATCCATATAAGATTATACTGACACAAGAATTAAATTCGGAATACCATAGACAACGCCGTAAATTTACTCACTAGAAATGCTGACCGGAGATCTGGGTTTTGGCAAAAAAATCATCTTCTCGGACAAGGCCCATTTTTGGCCCAGCCAAAGACAAGCACAATTGCCATTGTTGGAGCAAGGACAATCCACAAGTGTTCGGCCAAGCATCAATGCCTCCACAAAGATTGACATGACGGTATCATCGGATCTTAATTATTTTGAAATGAGGAAGAAAACATCGTTACCATCAATGGTCTCAGGTAAAGAGAGATGTTGACTGACCTGTGGTTCCAACAAGACGGCGGTACATCCCATACAAGCCACTTAACGCTCAAAGTTGTGAAGCAGAAATTTGATGACTGGGAAATCTTACGGTGAGCTTTCATTAATTGCCGCCCGAACTTATGCGATTTGATACCACTCGATTATTTTCTTTGGGGCTACGTCAAGTCCTGAGTTTACGCTAACAAGCCAACTACTTTGGATACGCTCGAGGCCAACATTTAACACACTGTTGCCGGAATAACGCCGCACATATTGGACCGAACCATCAAAAATTTGATCGACCGCTTGAAGCACTGCCAGCGAAGCCGTGGTGGCCATTTGGATGATATGCTATTCCACGAATAATGGTAGCTTCAAATTAGAGTCAGTTGTTTTAGTTTAATTTTTTTTTTCCTATCGTTGTTTGGCCACCCCATGTATGTTGATGAAATAAAACAATTAGAGAGTAGTAGTCCTGACGTTTTTAAAAGTAAATAAAAGTTTGGTATCTTAAAAAATCAAGTGTTGAGTTCGATGTTGATCAAAGTGCAATGATTATTATTAGTTGGTTCCCAAAGTAGCACAGGTAAATTCAGTATTCCTATGGCATTGCACATTTATTGATCTAGGTACGATTCCGGTCACCGAACTCTACCACAGGTACCATAAAAATTCCAAATCTTAGCATTCTTTTGCCTTAAAATTCTCTCGAATATTTTAGTAGATCAAGAGTGGAATAAAAATCTTTATTCCAATAGCCAAGAACATATGAAATACTTTCTTCCAAATATGGAGCTGCCCTTACTACGAATCTTTATCGAACCCAACAAAAGATATGAGTATATGAGTTCTACGCAGTTCCATTCCCTTTAAACTTTTTTTTAATCGAAGAGAAAATGAAACGAAAGGATAAAAGAAGTATCCCCATCAAGGGTGAATCCGTTTTCTCATTTCCCAGTTTTACATTCAGCAAAGTTAAAAGGCATTCTTGTCCTTTTCCAAATTTAAAACTCCTACTCGCTTCCCGAATTGTGTGCCTCTGGTATTTTTATTTGTTCTGCCAAGCGAGAATAAGGAACTCCCAACATAAACCGAAGGATAACAATCGTTTGACCTTCATCAGGCTTTTGGGGTTTGTTCTCGTAGATAATATCCCCCGAAGGAGTTGTGCCGCTTCAATGACATTCAGAGAATTAAATGTGTGGGTCGGATGGTCATGGTCAGGAAGTTTCTCCCTTCACTCAACTTTGTCCTAAATTGAATATAAAATTGAAATTCATTTATTTGCTGTGCTTAGTGGAAGTAATTTGTTTTTGTTTTTGTTTTTTTTTTTTGTTTTTTTTTTTCTTCAATTCTTATACGAGTACCTTTTCTTCATCATTTTAAGACCTTCATCTAGCACCTTCCCCCTGTGCTCTACTTTGTACCTCATTTTAAATTAGGAAAATTGAATAGGTTTACGTACACCACCTCATCTTGCAAATAAGGTTTTTGAAAATAGATCTTATGACAAAAGTCTATCATCCTGAGTGTTTATGGTATCCTGATGCAGAACTTGTCTTTTGAATTGTAGAAAATGAACTAGGTATAGTGACACACTTTACCTTTCAAAGGGTTTGCATTTTCTTTTTGTTTCAGTAGGAATATACCAAAGGCCATAGAGAAAGAAAGGTTTTTGTCTTTTTTCTTCCAGGAACTTCTACATTTTTATTGATATCTTTGAGGGGTTGCCTGCAGGTCTAAGGTAATACATCACTCGTTTAAGGACTTTATAAATTACTTTGCATCAGAAAAAAAGGGTTAATTCCTAGTCGAATATTCTTTAGAAGAAAAAAGGGCCTTTGTGTAAAGTATCCTGTTACACGTGGGATAGAAACGAAATAATCTGATTCTCTACTTTGATGATGTAAACGGTTTTCGCGTGTCAAGTTATTTATGACATAATGAAATTTGAAAAGATTGCGTTGGTGAGAGGTTAGAAGTGATCCCTTACAGAAACTCAGATACTCTCACGTCGGACTTTGGGAGAATGATTTGGAATAAATTTTATAACGTCGTTATTAAAAAATTTATTCGAAGGTTACGGGAAGTTTACTCTGATGAATAAGGTTGCCGCTTTTTTATACAGGTAATTGGTAAAAGTATCTTTCTTAGCTGTCAAGGATTTAAAAGGATTACCCAGATGTAGTAGTCAAACTGGAAATTTCCTAAGATAACTGATCATGATAGCATGCAAAATGTCTGAAAAAAATTAAAGTTCCAACATAAAATTAGTTTTAACTTCATTACACTAGACAGAAAATATTTAATATTGAATTGGCCATTTTAGTTGAAGCAGACATCTTAGGGTGTCGCTTAATTGAGAAAAGAACCCACGTATGACCCATTCTACAGCTTTAAGACCTGAAGTGAATAAGTCTTTAAACGATTGAGTAAAGAGACATGGTAGCAGATGACCACCCAATGCAGCATTAGTAGCTATCGCATCTTGATTCACTTAGCTATTGACACCAAGGAGCCCGACTCCTTATCGAGTAATGATAATATCTGATCCAATTTGGTCTAAAAAGCTTAAAAGACCTCAGACAGCAATATGAGGGGTATGTAGTAAGATCTTTCAGCCATTCAGGTACGATAATTCGCCTGCCATTTGCAAAAATTGCTACTGTTCATGTCGAGCAGTGTTTTTCAATACAATTTGTTGTTTATTGTAGCAGTTAATGACATAAAGGTGTCTCTGTAGCTCTAAAACATTTGTACTAAATTGAAACCATTTGTTAATTTTTAGTTTCAATAGAGAGGTATCGTATTTTTTACTTGAACAATTCTTAAAGCCTCCAGCGGAGATAATTTCATCGCAACAGCTACAAAGGCCTGGAAGGATTATTTTGATAACAGCACACTTTAAGGAGTATTTTTAAATACATCATCAACCTATAGAGTTCATCTTTTTGGATCAGAGAAATGTAAGAAAAAATGCTTTAAAGGGTCAAGAAAACATAATTGCTCATAAATTGTAGTGAATTCAGGTTGTTAAACCAAGCGCCGCAGAATTTTGTACCACTTCTACTCGTACCTTATACACATAGGGCTGCTGTTATTTTGGTGAAGCACGCTATATTCTGTTCCGGGCACATGAAACCTGACTGTCAATCTAATCGATTCACCTTCCCGACTGCGTTTAGAGAAACCTTGCATTTCCCAAACTAGTTTGAGAGTGCTGAGAAAATTCAGCGAACCTTTAGCGCATCTTCGCTATCGCTTAAGATACCGGAGGCAGTCCATTATATGAATATCAAAGGGAAGGAAATTTATCAGTGCGATTACAGCGAAGCCAGAAGTTTTTAAAAAAGACCACATGGAGCCGAAGTACAATGTTTTTGAATGGCTTTTTCTATACGATAACAGATGGATACGATACAATTGGTCCCATCACAGTCGTGCCGATCAAGCCCTCAACGGTGGTTTGAGGGCTTTTGACCCGATATTTTTCGTCCAAAGAAGTTTGCTATCCAGGATGACACCCAAATACTTAGCTTCATTGGAGTAATAGATGGTGACACGTTTAAACACTACATGAGTCAGACTAGTCAACTTCTTCTTTCACATAAAGGGATTGACCTCCGCTTTGAAAACAATCATCTATCACGTCTAGGGCTGCCAATGGTTTTGAGCAGATAGTCGCTAGGCATCATCTAGCATAGAGAAGGTCTTTTGTGTATTAAATGAACTGATCGTTGTGTAAGACTTAATTTTATTTGAACCAAAGTGGAACCCGTGTTACAACCAAAAGTTTCACTCTTGGTAAAGGTCGAGGCCATTCGACCTTTTTTAAGGTCACGGCATCCAGTACTTATTGCAACTCTGCATCGGATCAACTCCAACCCTTCCTACGACTTCAACCACAATGACCTCTTTCATTTCAGGCCTGAAATGAAGTCACGAGGGGCCCTGGCTCCAATGGAACCAAGTTTTGATATGGTTATTTTACTTTTTTGTTTATTTATTTATTTAAAGGTTAAGGTAGATAAGTGGAATTTTAATTCTCTTTTGAATCTAATATTCGCTCTTACGTAGCGAAGCAGGGAGTTCCAGAGCCTGATGGCAAATACGAAAAATTTACGTCCCGAAATCGAATAAAAGAAACGTGGGAGCAAAATTTGTCTAAACCTTGTAGATGCACAAAGTCCGTTGAAGAGGCTATGGGGTTGGCGAGTGTGTATGATGTTGTACAGCATTAAGATAGAACGATATTGGGTATACATTTGAATTCGTGCGGTTTTTTTTTTTTTCAAAATTTGAACGTTTATTTAAGAAAAACATGTACAATAGTATTATTCAAAATATTGCCCATCTGAAGCTATGACCTTTTCCCATCTTTCTGGCAATTTGTAGATCCCATCCCAAAAGAACTGCGCCGGCTTGGCAGCCAAGAATGAATCAAGCCAATTTTTGATATTCTGCTCTGATGTGAACCGTATTTCAGTGAGGGCGTTCTGCATCGATCGGAACAAATGGTAGTCAGAAGGGGCAAGGTCTGGGCTATAAGGCGGGTGGGGTAAGACTTCCCATTCACTGTTTCCGAATAGTTCTTAACCGGAATAGCAACGTGGGGCCGAGCGTTGTCATGATGGAAAATTATTGCCTCGTGTCTGGTCGCATATTCCGTTCGTTTTTCGGCTACTGCTCTCTTCAAACGGATTAATTGTGTTCGGTAGCGTTGTCCATTGATGGTTTCACCCGGTTTTAGCAGCTCATAATACAGCACACCCATCTGATCCCACCAAATACAGAGCATTACCTTCGCGCCATGGTTATTCGGCTTTGCCGTTGATTTGGATGGTTGGCCGGGTTTCACATATGATTTTTTGCGCCTGCGGTTGTCGTAATGGATCCATTTTTCATCACCAGTAACAATCCGATGCAAAAATGACTTCCTTTTGTGGCGTTCCAGCAGCATTTCGGACATGCAAAACCGCCTTTCGACGTCTCTCGGTTTGAGTTCATGTGGAACCCAATTTCCTTGCTTTTGAATATATCCAGTTGCTTTTAAACGTTTTAAAATAGCTGCTTGCTCTTCTTGTGTTTGGCAACAATCTTCATAGAGTAATGCTTCCAGTTCTTCATCTTCCATCTTTTTTGGCTGCCCAGGATGTTCATCGTCTTCCAAGCCATAGTCACCACTTTTAAATCGTGCGAACCACTTTTGGCACGTTCGCTCAGCTAGCGCATGTTCACCATAAACTTCCACCAAAATACGATGACTTTCGGCAGCAGTTTTCTTCATATTAAAGTAATGAAGAAGAACTCCTCGCAAAAACACTTTTTCAGGCATAAAGTTCGACATATTTGAGTGAAAAAAAAATAATTGTTGCTTCAAATGAATGACATATACGGAAATGACGTACAATGACAGTAGCTTTCCAAAGCATGTTTCATTGGAATAAAAACAATGGAATAATACAAGTTACGCCATCTCTTAGCAAACCGCACGAATAGACCCAATATATTGATGTGATCAGTGATCACTCCAAGTTAGCGTTGCATTGAATGTCACACCCAAGGTGTCCACATAACATTATTTACCGGACTGCCGTTAAGGCGAACCTTGGAAGAGTGTGAGGTGTCTACAGCTTTTCTGAATATGGCAATGTACTTTGACTTTTTGGAGTTGATCAAGAGCAAATTAATGCAACTAAAGCCGTGATAAGTCGAATCAGTTAAACAACTGTAATGTAACTAGGTATCATCGGCATACATTTCAACAGTGGAATGAGCGACAATAGAAGGCAACTCGTTCACATACGTTCAGAAATACGTTCAATGATACAAAACATTGATTAAGTTCATTAACACCAGCATTAGCGAGATGTCTACACTTATGATTACCTACACTAATCTCCTTTAGGTTATTCCACATCTGTTTGCCAGCCAGTGACGTATTTAAACGCTCAGAGTAAATTCGCATTTTAGCCAAGCGTATTTTCTGAATCATGGGTTTATTCCGTGTCTTACAGTTTTGGTTCTGATGGCTACGTGGCTATTAAGTAGCTGATTTACCTTTGCTTGTAAGAACTCGACTTGTTGATTAGGTGAAGGTCAATAATATATTTGTTCCCAGTTCATACTACGTACATCACTTTCAGTGCCATGTGGTCGATGGCCCTAAAGTCTCTAAGCTGAAAAATATTAGATGAAGCTTGAAAGCTAAAATCGAATGTTAAGTGTATAAGATCATGTTTGGAAACCCTGGGACCAACAGTTGGTCGTAGAAAAGTGTCTTACTGGTATCACTAACGAAAAAAGACATCAAGTAATGTAATAGAGGTGTCTATAAAGTGAGTAAGTGTAATAGTGTTTACTGCAAAGAGATTAAGTGAGCACATACTTTCAGTTAGCCTAAGTTCAGTTAAAATATCACTATTTAGGTCCCCACATAGAATTATCATTGAAATGACTTCTGGTAAAAGAGTAAGATGGGTAAGGTTGATTGCCTTGTTTGGTCTGCAAACCGCACCAAGGAGAACTTCATTATCTTCGCCTATTAGCTCCAGGAATATGTAGTTCATTTCGCTGTCAGCTTGGGATTCAATTTTAATGTTACGAAAGATATTATCTCTAATACAAATATCAACTCCGCCACCGACACGCCTATTTCTATTCGCACGAAACATGTGATTGCCTTCCAAGCCTTCCTGACATTTGGCGTACTATCGTTAATGTCATCTTGACTATATGGATCTGTATGGATTCATGTCATGGAAATACAAACAATAGCGATCCCAGAACCTACGAACATATAACGAAACTCATCTATTTTTGGCCTTAGACTTTGTGTCTGTTAATGGCAAACGTGAAGTTGTTTACAATGGACTGTGATCAATTTCAAAACAAAGTTTTTATCATATGCGCAATTAAATTTAATCATGATCCTTGGATGTTTTGTGTTATTATTAGGTGGCTTGGTATGATAGATGTTTTTAAGGATAGATGCTTCGCAAAGGTGCTCAAAAAGTGGCGTAAGGTTCTCGTCTTGCGCGGATAGAACACCATAAAGAAGGGCGTCGGTTGCAATTGCTTTGTTTTCTTGCACCTCTTGTTCTCTTGTTTTAGAGCACTGACCTCAGTTGAAGAGTTTCGGAAACAGTTTGACAAGTTTCGAGATGAGATACTCTTTTATTGATATCGGCAATACTGCGTTCAATAGCGTCCACATCTTCTTCAAATTTACTGAGGATCCTCTGCTCTGACTCTGCTAACTTTGATGAGAGAAAATTCACAATTAACGCACTCTGTTTAAGCAGCTTCACATCCAAATCATACATGAGGACTGTGAAAGATTCAGTTGAATGTAAAGTTTGTTGTTTAGTTGCGACAACACGGGGTAAGGCAATAGGTGATTGCATCTTTCACTGGCTGGATTTTCGTTGTTGTTCTAAAGGAGTGAGAACAGTAGGCGATTACACTTTGCACTGGCGAGCTTTTGGTGAACATATCATTTTATAATTAAATAAATTTAGCGAGTTTGTTAACTTTGATACAGTAAGGATTAGAAGTAGATAAAGTGTATAAATGTGACAGGGGCAAAAAGAAAAAAAAGATGAAATCCATTGTTTGACTACTAAATTATGACTTTAAATATCGCGAAATTTGAAAGTTGAAACGACGAAAATCAACGGAGTCGGAGAAAACACTTCTACTCGGCCGTTTATAGCTGGTCAAATCGTTGCAACCTTCAGTGGCGTTAAGTTCAGAGAACCGTTACGATATAATTGGTGTTTATTGTACCCTCGATTTTTATTAGAAAATTTCATAAATGGAAGGAAGAAGCCTTGATAATTGAGCTATCCATCATTGCTGTGAAAATAGAACGCCGCCTTGCAGACAATCTCTGTTAATCTTCGAGAAAGTATCCGCCGTTAGCATGTACCAAAAGGGTGTTATGTCATTGGTAGGGATTCATCTACGACCGGATCCCTCCTCTTCAAAAAAAAAATGCCGAAACCTCGCATTGATTTTGAATCTGATGTACCTATGATCTGAAATGGAAAATCCCAGCTTGTTGTCTCCCTTGGATGACATTAAGTCGATAACTTGAGGTCTTACTTTCATAAAAAAATTTTGAGGTTTTTTAACTAAAGAAAATATTGTAGACAAGAAAGTGTAGAAGACTAATTTGTGGAAAGAAAGAGAAGATAATGAGGCTGAAACAGCAACTATGGGAGCTGCAACTGGATTAGACAGAACCGATTTCTCGATTTCGATTTCTCTGCAATTTTAGAGATGTGGACGATTCGGTGTCATTTTTTAGTGGAGACGACAATTTCAACGTGAAGTTCTGGATCAAACAGATCATTTATGCCAAGAGGCTTCTAAAGGGCACAGCCAAATTATTTTTCGAACGGTAATGTCCGAAGTTAGACACAGCTTAAAAGTGCATTACAAAGTGAGTTCCCGAAAGTGGTGACAAGGTACGACGTGTACAAAGAGCTTGGTGCAAGAAGGAAACATCGCGAAGTATCAATGGAACAATATGTTCTGCACATGCAGGAGATTGCACAAGAATATTGAACAGGAGGATCCTATATACATATACAATTTATAGAATAATAAAAGGTATTCCTGATTCAGAAGTGAACAAAAGCTTTTTGTATAGTTTAGAAACTATTGAAGAATTGAAATCAACCCTTCGGAAATGCACCAAATTGAAGAACAACCACCGCGATAGCACAGAACGAGTAACAAGGTCGTGGCCAACATTTACATAATATCATTTTTAAAAAATAAATGCCATAAATTGTTCTTTTAACTTATAATAAAAATGTTAAGCTCACTTTCAAATTATGTGTTTCATTTTATATTATAAATCAAACCTTACGATGAATCACCCTATAATCGTATTTAAGAAGTATAAGCGGCAGTTTTAATTGTGGGTTTGTTGCTCCACGACGTCTTTGACGCAAATTTCCATATAACAAAGTTCAAACACTCGTTGTTATTCTGGCAAAACGCGCCTAAACATCGTTCGTATAAGTTTTCGAATTGTCGTCCCCGATATAATTGACGTATTTCGTTCCATGGAATTCCCCCGCTTTTTGAAATATCTCAAGCATGACGTCAGTTTCCAGTTTGCCTGCAAAACCGACGTGATTAGCTTTACAGGATTCAGCATGTTGTTCTAGTCAATTTTGATATTCCTCTGAATCAATTGTCGAATTACCATAAGAGAAGTTGCTGAGACGTGTGTCAGCAAAGTTTGTTCCGAAACGTCTTAATTTTGATCAGAAGAGCCATCGCATGAGCATCGTTTAATAGCTCTTGAATGACTTCAATAATGATCCTTGCTCAAAAGACGGAGATTTTCAACGATTGAGCAAATATATAGTGTTTTCCAATTGGGACTTAACAACTTTGAATTTAATTTGTGAACGCACTCTTTCACTAATCATCAAACTGTCATTGTCAATTTATTCAGTAAAGTCAACATTTTCATCATGGTAGAGTACACTAACGAGCAACGTCTGCAAATTATAAAAATTTTCTACAGATATTTGGAGTCGCAAAATCATCTTCAGTGACGAAGCTCATTTTTGACTCAATGGGTTCGTCAATAAGCAAAATATGCGTTATTGGTCGGGTGAAAACCCACATGTGCTTCATGAATCACCACTTCATCCACAAAAAGTAACTGTTTGGTGCGGTTTGCATGCCGGCGGCGTTATTGGGTCATATTTTTTCGTCGACGATAACAATCGTCACGTTACTGTGAATGGTCAGCGTTATCGCGCCATGATCACCTATTATTTTTGGCTCGAATTGGAAGATATGGACTTGGATGACATGTGGTTTCAACAGGATGGTGCCACAAGCCACACAGCACACGCTACAATCGATTTATTGAAGAATAAGTATGGTGAGCGACATGGGCCAGTCGATTGGCCGCCTCGTTCATGCGCTTTAACGCCGCTTGACTATTTTCTATGGGGCTACGTAAAGTCAGTTTTGGCCGAAATGTGTGGCCGAAATGTGTGGCCGAGTCGTTAAAAATTGGGTCCAATGAATCTAGCGCTGCAAACGTGCTTGCGGTGGCCATATGAACGGAGTCGAGTTCCATTCATAAATGTTTTGATTGTACTTCAAGCCAATAATAAAGTTTTTGAAATATCTCAAATGGTTTGCCTTTTATTTAAAAAAAAATTATCAAGTCGTTATTAGAAAACCCTATAGTAAAAACGGCATCGCTGGAAGAGCTCAATTCTATACCAAAAAGTGCTTATGAGAAGGATTTTCCTAAAATTGTCTATCTCCTCAACATACACAAAAGACCTTAATAGACTTGGAGTGTGCAACTGGAGGCAGTTAGTTAAAGACCGGACTTATTGGAGAGACTTGCTATTTGAGGCACAGGTTTCACCGAACTGTAAATCCACCTTAGTAAGATAGTTAGTAAGCTCCATTGATGACAATTAGGATTCTTTGTGCGTTGGATAGCGCTAGATAAAGTTACATAAAATTTAGAGATGACAAGTGGAGATAAGGATCATACTTAAAAAATGAGCCGGGAAGTTGGAATGTTTGCAAATTAATAGCTGACAGACAAAAAAACACATTGTTAAAGCATAGATAAATAGTTTTCATCTACGCCTAATGGCTTAATTTTTACCATTCTATTTTACTATCGCTGAATTTTTTTTTATAAAAATGCAACTTTATTTTGAAAAACGGTTACAAATTATCTAAAGTATTGCACATCGCTAGCTAAAACTTTTTCCCATCTTTATGGTAGAGCTCGAATACCGTTTCGATAAAAGTGTTTATCTTTTGAGGCTATCCACGAATTAAGCCATTTTTTGATGTCTTCATATGTTGGTCAGTCAGACCATGTGCCATCGAACGAAACAAGTAATAATCGGACGGCGAAATATATGAAGAATATGGCAGGTGTGGTAGGACTTCACATTTGAGCATTTCCAGGTAGGCTTTATCGGGTTTGGCAACGTGAGGCCGAGCGTTATCATGCTGTAGATTCACTTTTAAGTGACTCTGTTCGTGGCCTTTGTGGCCGTTTTTCGCACAGTGCTCGGCTCAACCGCATCAATTGAAGTCGATACTATTCTCTAGTGATAGTTTCATTGGATTTCAACAGTTCATAATAATTAATACCGACCTGGTCCCACTAAAAACACAGCATAACCTTCGCAGCGTAAATATTCCGTCGAGCCGAAGACGTACAAGCGTAATCGGGCAGTCCAATTAAATTTCTTTTCTTTGAGTTGTTGTAATGAATCTATTTTTCATCACCTGTCACGATGCTATGAAAAAAATCCTTCCTTTTTTGCCGCTGGAGCAGTCGTTCACAGGCGAAAAAACGACGCTGAACGCTCTTTGGCTTCAAATTAACACATGCAATCGTTTTGAAATGGCAAGCAATGTCTCCAATTGAGTGTCTTCGAAGGATTTTGGCCTTCCTTCAAGCGGACGGTCGTCAACGTTGAAATCACCGTCTTTAAAACTTATCGCAGTATCTCCGTAAGTTCTTGTAACTCTCGATGCGATTCAGCGGCCGTTTTCTTCGGATGAAAGAAGGAAATCAAAACTCCCCACAAATGAAAATTATTTGGCACAAGATCAGACATTTTCACAACAACCAAAAGTATTTGATGCCAAAACAAAATCACTAATGTGTTAAAACGGTTTGTTTACCATATGTTTAGCACCTACTGCTGGAGCCATCTATTGACATATCATAGAGAACTTAGTTGCGCACCTAATAATAGGACAATGGTTATCTTATATCTGAGGAAGTAATTCTCCAGCGAATGGCTGAATCTCTCCTCATCCCTTTCCTAAAAACTGAGAATTCTATGATCTGCTAAAAACGTTATAATACACCAGATATATTTTTATATCTTTACATCTTTACGCCCTAAAATTGAAACTGAAAAAAAAAACAATTTCTTCTTTTATTTTAAAATGTTCATAACATGGACTTGATCCCCACGAGTGGTGTGGTCTGGGAACACCTCATACTTCTTTAACAATTTTATCTGGTGTGTGGAGAGAATTAAAATCTTGGCAGGCAACGTCATTTTCAGGACACTTAGCCAAAGGAAATTTTCCACTCGACCTCTTGGTATATTCCAGTCTTGTGCGTGGATATAATTGTGTTTCTTGTTCCATTTTTTTCTCGCGGTTTTCCTTTTATTTTATATTCTTTTGGCGCTTTGTTCACTTTAATCAAGGGAGCTTGGATGAAGGGTGTTGATGGAGCATGTAGTGGAAAACAAAGTAAAAGATCAGCAGGATGTGATACAATGGTAATTGGTTTTTACAGCAGGCTTTCATTTTTCAGAGCTGTTTTTAGCTTTTATTTAGGAGAGTCACGGATTAGAAATTTTCTGAATGATGGAGTAGATGTCTCATGGGATATAAATAATTTTAACAGAAATACTTGCAATTCTCTTCCTTTTTGTGTAGTAAATTCTAACTGATCCGGTTTTTGATTAAGGAACTCTTTCCAATTTACCTTCTAGTCATGTTAAGAAATCGTGAAAGTGCTTATCATGGTGCTTACAATAAAAAAAAAAAAATAGCATCACTCTTAACGCACTAAAGGTAACTGAAAATCGTTTCATTAGAAGCAATGCCTTTGAAGGACATTTTAATGGATACGGTGCCCATAGGCTTCTTCATCAACTCGACCATATGGTAGGGCATACAGAAAGCTCTAACAAGGGCAAGTTCAGAGCGTTTATCTACATTTAGGAACATATTGTAAAGTGTTGGCAGAGTCCCTTAAAAGCCACAGAAATGTGTCATCAGCTCTACTTCTCAGGTTGACTAATACCCTACTAAATGCGCTTCTAGGTGTTGTATGTCACTAACATAACAACTCGGTGAGTTTTCCATTAATGATGTGACTTCTGGTGTCTTGAGGGAGGGTTTGCTTAGGTGGTAGCCAAAGAAGTCGTCAATTGGTAATATTTGGTAATTCGAGACAAATAATTTCTGATAGCGGTTCCGCTTCTACAAAAAATACTGCAATGACCAGAAGAAAGAACATGTCACTATACCAACTAAAGTACCAGGCGTAATAACCAAATTTAGAGGGTAAACCGGACTATCACACTAATAATTGTCAATTTACTTCCACCTTAGAGTCCTGTAAGAATGGGAGGTGAGATTCAAAGAAGACCTACAGCTTAAATAATTTTTCGAAGCGCTCCATCGCCAACGCAGTAAATTGAGTGGTAGTCAAAAAGATACGGGAAAAAAATCAGCGTATTTTCAACTAGAAGTGTGAGCCTGCTAGGCAGTATCGTGTAGGTGGTTTGCTCGTCATCAAGAGGACCTAGTTCGTTCCCGAACTGGAGCAGAAGTTCCTAAAGTGTTACGTCCATGCTAAGCATGTTAAGTTATCCCGTTGAAAAAATGTGTGAACATGAAGAAACAAGTCAGAGGAGTTGTTTTGCTGATAATATGAAGCAATCACGTTTACCAGCAATCATTCTTGGGATCAATGGGAATCAGCTGATAGCGAGGACTTTGAGGATGACGAAGTCAGAAAGATTGAGAAGTTGTGGAAACAAAAAAAAAATTTAGTCCTTGACAAGGCGCCAAGAAGTGATTTCTTGGGGATCTTCGAGATTATTGATCGGGAACTGATGACTGTCCTGTAACCTAGATTAGGTCAACAGCGCAACAATCAAATTCGTTGTGTAAGCCTCCTTCTGGTGGTCGCCGGTAATAGCTTAAGTACTTCCAACTTGCAGTGCTCTACCCATGGCTTATAATATCAATGAAAAAATGACGGATTCATTATTGACGATACTAGCAAACGATTAGAAGACAACGATTTTCAGCACCGAACAACTAGTGAAGCAGACATACCAACCATCCAAAAAGTGCTATGGGAAGGACTAGTTAAAAAGAGGATAAAAAAATGAAATGCTAGACAACCGGCGCGAAATTGACAAAGACAGCACTCGCAGTGTTTATTCGGACGCTGAGGTAATGAGGCAATGCCCTTAGTATGACGTCGCAACTGTCTTTGCCAATTTTAAAGCCAAGCTAGGCAAAGAGCGTATCTTTGGGAATACAGTTGGGAAGTATAGCCTCCACGACAGTAAAGTAGCTATAGTTAGGACACGACTTTCATGTCTTGATATCCTTAAAAGGACCTGATGCCATTGACAAACGAGTATCCGAGTATATAACATTGACTCCCAATTCGCGCTGTAGCCAAGATACAAATGCAAATATCAGTAATAGCCCAAGGCTAGCAAACCATTGGCCAGAAATGTTAATGTCGATAGACTGCTAGGGTCTTTTTGGATTGAGTTTGCCGCCAGCATCGAACATAAAAGACCAGTGGCATTAATGCGAAAGAGAGACAAGCAGAAAAGAAAGGAAGAACATGGGTTTGTCGGAAGAAAATAGAAAAAGTACGAGAGGCACTCGATCGAGGCTTTATAGAAGTGCTACCGAAAGAAGGAAGTTCGAAAGTTTAATCAAAAAATTTAAGGAACATGCCAAAGCTGTAAAGCCCGAATATAAATCGGCACGGATAGAGAATGAAACCTCATTGAAGAACCACAGTCTGTGCTGAAAATTGGGAAACAATATTTCTGCAGACTTGTAAAGGCTTATCACGAACAACATCCCATCGTCAGGCATAACCAACTATCCAAACTGGACGAAGACAGACAACATTTTCGTCCGTCAGACTGAGATGAAGTCAGGACAGTAATTTCAAACCTCAAATCTAACAAAGTTGGTAGACCCAATTATTTAATTGCTGAGCCATTTATAACAGCAGGTGATGATATATTAAGAAATTAAGCACACATAAACTCATCTCTAAAATCAGTGTTGACGAAAGTATGCCCGACGAATTCAATCTAAGCATTGTTTGTTCCATCCTAAACAAAGAAGATTTCCTCCGCTGCGCAAGTTGGAAGGAAATGAGTCTCCTTAACATCACATGTAAAATCCTGTTTGCTGAATCATGCGAACGTCCAGGACCATTTTTCAACAATTTGACTACCACACCACCTCTTTAACGATTTCGAAGCCGCATATAATAGCATCTATAGAGGAACTATACAGAGCCATATCTTAGTCTCTAGTGTCTTAGTCTAGAGAGGGCACCACTTGAATTAAATCCATACCATTTTCAGTTAGTACCAACCTTCAAAAGATACGTGTATAAATTTGACAGCTGTCGGACGATTAGTTCTCGAGATATAGCGTTGTGAGTGAAGCAACTTTTGTTATTGTGAGAAAAATGGAATCAAAGCAATTTCGTGTGTTGATTTATCATTGCTTTTTGATGGGAAGAAAATGCAGCCGATGCAATGAAATGGCTTGATTAGTGTTACCCGGACTCTGCAACAGCCGAACGAACCATTCGCAAGTGGATTGAAAAATTTAAAAGTGGTCCAAAAGACGTTGTTTCAGATGCAAACATCAAAAAAGTCCACAAAATGATTACGAATGACCTCTGAGGCTCTGAAGATATAAAAAAAGCGTTATCGATATATCATACACGAATATTTGGACATGCGAAAGATCTGTTTCAGTGGGTGCCGCGTTTGCTCACAGTTGACCAAAAACAACAACGTGTTGATAATTCAGAGTAGTGTTTAAAGCTGTTCAACCGCAATAAAGCCGAATTTTTGCTTCGGTATGTGACAATGGATGAAACTTGGCTCCATCACTTCACACCAGAGTCAAGTCGGCAGTCAGCTGAGTGGCAAGCAGGCGACGAACCTCGTCCAAAACGATCAAAAACTCAACAGTCGGCTGGCAAGGTTAAGGCATTTTGGGATACACATGGAATAATTTTCATCGACTATCTCCAAAAGGGGCAGACTATCAACAGCGACTATTACATTGCGTTGTTGGAGCGTTTGAAGGACGAAATCGCAGAAAAACGGCCGCATTTGAAGAAAAAGAAAGTGCTGTTTCATCGTGTCACAAGTCGATGAAAACGATGGCAAAATTGAAAGAATTCGGCTACGTATTGCTTCCCCACCCACCGTATTCTACAGGTTTGGCAACCAACTACTATTTCCTGTTTGCAGACCTCAAAAGAATGCTCGCCGGATTTAAGACCGATGAAGAAGTAATCGCCGAAACAGAGGCTAAACCGAAATCGTACTACAAAACTGGTATCGAAAGATTGAAAAATAGTTTCAATCAGTGTATCGCCCTCGAAGGCAACCATATTGATAAATAAAGTTGAATTTTGAAACTTTTTGAGGACTTTTTAGCCCATGTGTTATTTTGGCATCCCTGCCAAGTTCGTTCAACTATGCAGGATGGAGAATGCACGCTGATTTCTTAAGTTCGATAACTTAAACAATGTGATGCGTTATCATGTGATTTTTTCAACATCGAGCTGTCAAAAAAGCTTTTGCGACTATTGAAACGGAAGCGGCAAAGATGGGTTTAGCATTGATGGGCTTAGCATTCAATGAAGGAAAAACAAAGTATATGCTGCCAACACAGAGGAACACACAACATCGATGCCTAGAACAAAACGTCACGTTAGCCAATTTCAACTCTGGGGTAATAAGGAAGTTTATCTACGTCGGCATTAACCCCGGCAATGACAACAATGCGCAAATCATGCGAAGAATCACTCTTGCTAATCGCTACTTCTTTATGCCTAGAAAGCAATTAAGTAGGAAAATCCCCTCTCGAGCAACGAAAAAGACATTATAGATACAAGACACTGATCATTTCAGTCCGGCTTTAGGGCGCAGAAGCTTCGACAAAGTATACAACAAAAGATTTTATGTTTTTGTTTTTTTTTGGAAGCCTTAAGGGACTTTTGTTTAGACTGGCACATGAAGCATGAAAAGAATTTCCCCAAAGACCACTAAGAACCAATACGTCAGCAGTTATTTTACTCACAGTTTCACAATCGGGGTAACCGGAATTTAACGTGGAATATTAAGAATCTACTTATTGACGGAGAAATTACTTAACCTTTTATAACAAGGTCACTTAAGGGTGAATTATCTACAGTTGCCACTCCCTTTGCATCGTTAGAATCAAGCAAGAACAAAATTCGAAATTTCTCAACTTGAAGATAAGGTCCTCTGTGATGTAGAGAGATGTAGTGTTAATTTGTAAATCTGTTAACACTATTCAAAAGCTTGAATAACTGTAACAAGGGATAATCTTCCCCTGAAACTGCCATGTCGCAACTAAAAGTTTCTATCAAATATCAAAACCAACAACTTCCAAAGTAACATCAATAAATTTTTTTACGATTTCTTAGAAAAGACAGTTTTCTTGTTCGTCTTCTTCCCACTGTCGTAATGTAAGGTTAAGTGTTGCAAATTTTCTAAACGGTCTAGTCGACGCCATCAGAGCGTTATTAATTGTACGACCCCAAAGTCACAAATTTTAATTGATTGTCAACAGTTTTAGTGAAATTGAAAGAGCTACTGGTCTTTACACCCGTCACATACCAAGGGCTGTTGAGTCATAGTCTAAAAAGCTTGAATAAACGTTAACCCGAATACACATAAACCCCTTCCGTTCAATATCGCTCAAATGGAAACCCGTAATGAAGATAAATTGCGACTAATCCTAAGCAATTTGTCGGAACTCGCCTCCCTAACTCGAAGGACATCATGGAGACTGAGGGACTCCACAAGGATTCAGATTCGATCGATTCAAACGAGACTTGATACGAAAATGACTATACTATGCAGTTATACTGTACTTACCTGTGTATCTAGAGCTACTGTGGAACTACTTTTACTCCCACTGCCCGATATCATTGCAGATATATTCTTCTTCGATTCCTTTGTCGATAATTTCCGATTACGTTCACGTTCGATTCGCATAAGTATTTGTGCGTTTTGCTCGCACGTATATGTGTGTCCCTTGTTTCGACGATCCAAGCTATATTGGTACAAAGGTCGGATTGGATCCGGATTGATTTCCGTGTCTGCACCGGCATCACAACTACATAACGACTGGTTGCTACGTCCCTTGCTGCGACGTAATGATCCACGATTCGAATGAAACGGTCGCTCGTCGGTGCAATTGGAGAAGGTCACGTTATTGGTTGTACGTGCCGTTGTTGCTCCGGTCACTGTGGCTGCTGGAAGTAGAGTGTGAATGCTGCTGCTGCTACTACTGGCAGCTGTAATGAGATTATTATTGCCAATAACACCACCGACACCGCTACAGCTGCCCGAACGCAACAGCTGCATAGCTGAATCTGAATAATGGCTGGAATTTTCGAAATTGTCCATGGCCATTGTATCAGGACGTATCGTTCCGTATGTGGGGCATGTTGATGAAGGATATACCATTCCACCACCACTGTCTATAGTCGGCGAACGCATCTCGTCAAGACGCTTTTTCTGTACAGCAGCGGTGACTATGCTCAGGGGATTCCAATTCATCGAGGAACGTCGCCCTGCAGTGTGATGGGGAAGACTCTCTATTCGATTCTCACCTCGGCTGGATTTCCGCTTCACCGGTGATACATGGTACATTTCTCGTTCTTCGAAGATTTCACGTCCCGTCAGGCTACTGCTGCCCGTACTGGCGCTATTCGAATGTCCATTCAGTGATTGCAGAGGTGGGTGACGGTAATTGCCATTCATTGGAGGCGGCGCATACACCTCAGGTGTGGAATTGCAGCTAGAACGGTAAGCATCATGTGTAATTGAATGTATTCGTGCGTCAGCAGCGTTTCGAGTGATTTCCGTCATCGTTTCGATTGCACAAAAAAAAAAAAAAAAAAACACTTAAAAACGAGAAAAAAAAACGAAACGCGATTTCGAGGTAGGTATGTATGAGTAGTTGTGTTCTATCTTAGACGAATCTTTTATTGATTGTTAAAGTGAAAGTGAAAAAAACCCTCCAGCTCATGAATTATTCATGACGGTGACGTTTTGCGTTCTACGCTTCAGTGTACACCTTTTGCATCCGTTTAAGCGTTTAAACCCAAATTCTGTTGGATGGTTGGTATCCGCTCGTGTTGGCTCTTTGTATTCAGTTAATACTGCCGCTTCACACCCTCCAATTTCAATCGACAAAAAGCGGATAACAACCCGACGGATTCAGCTTACTTTGCATTTGATCTTATTTCTTCAGAGTCGGCACTTGTTCAGCTGTGTATGTGTCGGAAGGTCGGCTGAATGAGTGTTTCCAACTTACGTACGAACGTACCACTTAACGCGTTCTTGGCATTTGAATCTGCAACACCACGCGAGCCCTTTGATTCTACCCCTCGAAATATTTCACTTTTGTAGCGTCGATTCAATGATTCTGATACTAATCCGGATTATGCTTCACCATTCATATCGCTCGACCCGCTTTTAGGGTGGTAGTCAGGATAATGCCTGTGTCAGAAAAATTTCAGCCCAATTACGGATATGTATGTCGCATTGCCATCCTTGGGGTAGAGAATTTTATGTGCGGGACGATTTTACGATATTCGGTGGGAATCTCCTTATGACCAATATCTCATCGTATCGCTCCAATAGGAACTTAACCAAAGGGATTGAATAGACGTAAGTGGAAGTGCTGCTGTTTTTGTTATGGCTGATGGTAGTGGAGGTAGTACTTATGTAGATGCGAAGGCAATTTTCTGCTTTTGAACTCATCACCATTGAACGTCACTTGCAGGAGTTGTTATGGATTTTTTGATAGATTGTATTATTTTGCCAGTAGAGCCAGGTGATTGTGATATATTCAGTGCGGTGGGTTAAGAAGGTACAAATACCCCGGAACAGCCGGGCACTGACACCCAGTCAATCGGTCTTCTTTTGTTCTTGACTATAAGTTGGCGGGTGCGGTATTGTAGTTCCGTTCCGGGTGGTGGTAAGTATCTGTTGATTGAAAAGAGAAAATATGTTTCATGATGAATAGTGACGCGTTAGATAGAAGGGTGGCATTAAGTGATATAGCACTATGCTGATGGGGGGATGAAAACACTTACGGTATGCTTCAATGATGTGGAATTAGGGATGATCAATATTCCTGGCAGATAAACTCAGTTGTCCTGTGACGGTTGTTGAAGCTGTAAAAAAGAAAAACAGAAAACAAAGAGTGGTAGGTCAATATTTGTTGGCTTTGGCTTGGGTAATGATTTTTGAATTTTTTTTCTTAAGAAATTCTTGCAAGTGCAAGTAATGAAAATTGTAACTGAACATAGGAATGAAGGACATTGAGACAAGGAAACTGATTTAAGGTTTTTGGTTATTTGGAAAATTAAGAGAGATATTAACACATAAAAGCGTTACAAAATTAGTTAATTCGTTTGGGAATTTGTTGATCAAGTTATGTTAAGAAGTGTAAAACGGGACGGTTTTATTTCAATATTCTTCAAGGATGCCTCCCGCCAATAAATATACTGCTTTCAGATTTAATCAGATGGACTAAGAATTTTGGAGATATTGACAATGTTATATCAATTTCCTTCGGCAAAAAATCGGAATTTACTTATCCCTAGATGAATTTTCAAACCGAATTGCTTGAATTCCTCTCAAGTTAATCCTTTTGCGACGATCGCAAATACACGATAATCTGTATCCTAGACTTTTAAATTAAATGCAGCGAATACTAGGCTTTAAAAGCTGTTAAAAACTCTTTTTCTTTTAAAGAACAGCGGCTACAATATGCTAAAAATCACCAGTTATACTGCAGAATTTACTTAGGTAGGAATGTACCGTAGAGGCAAAAGCATATACGCTATGAAAACTGGAATGTATTCAAAAGATTTTTACTTAAGATCAACGTTTTCCAAGTTGAAAAATCCAAGCCGATTAAAAAATCGCAATGTCTGTAAATTCTACTATTTAGAATTTTTTATATTTTTTATTCAATCACCACACGTGCACTTCAATTATTTTGCCTAGAGGCCATTCCGATGGGCTCCAAATTCTTTTCTGACTACTTCCACTTATACCGCGGTTGCATTTTGTTTATGTAGTCCTCGTACCAACGCTTGCAAATATCTTGTTTCAGCTTTTGAATTAACTTCTACGTTTTTAGACTACTCTTTGGATCCAGAATGACATCATGTTGTAGTGCTATCAGTGGTGACCCAATAATGAAGTGACCTGGTATAAATGCATCTAGATCTTCAATGTTGTCTGTTTATGGACAGAGTGGCCTCGAGTTCAAACATCCTTTTGTTTGCACCATGTCAATTTCTGCTCTCCTATGATGCGATTCAAATGGTATTTTTCTGACTTAAATCCTCCGGCTTCCCAGAGTCCACCAAAGTGTGGAGTTCTAGCTGGGATGAAATGCCACTGGATTGCGTTTTCGGCTAGCACCAACAACTTTTTGCGCCAGCCATCTCTATCACTGTAGAGATGGTGCATTGATCCTCTGCCATGAATTCAGCCGGTGTTAAATCAGAAGTCAGTTCAATGTGCACTGCTTCATATAATCTCACACCCCACAATGTGTAAATGGTTGTGAAAAATTTATTCGAGCCTCCGGAAGTTGTCCCATAAGTTGATTTGATTCCCTGGCCTTAAATCGGAAATACCTGATGCATTTATTTATTATGGCCTTGACAGTGTTGGTTTCCCGGATGATCCAAAATCTTTTTCGATTCAAAGTTAGTTTCACTCTATTGTGAAGTGAATCGATATTGCACTTATTTACGGTTAATTTTGTCTGTGGATGCGATGATGACAGACTCAGGATGCTTCTGATCAATTGCTAAGTGAGCATGTTTCAACCGACCTCCTACTCGAAATTTTCTTTTAGCGTCGATATCTTGCTGTTTCAGTGCTTTATTTGCATTAAAACTCTTTATGTCTTCAGAAAAACTTTGTGAAAGTGATGAACAATTGAGATAAATGTCGTCTTTGTGTAAAGGATTGCTGGAATGCATTGCCAGGCGAGAGTGAGGTTTTCGAATCTAAGGCATATCTTGCATTTCCATTATAGATTTGTCAGCTGGTCAATATTGTTTATCCCGGTTGTAAGTCATTTGTCGTTTCTGGTGACCGGAAAACTCACACAAGTTTTGTTCGGATCATGGGTTGGCGGCATATCATTGGGCCGTGCTTTTTCAAAATTGAGGCTGGAGAGACATTATAGTGAATGGAGAAAATTACCGCAACATGTTGACCGGCTATTGTTTTCCATAATTGAATGAATTGGGTTCCGACGATCTCTGGTTTCAACAGGATGGTGCTACGGCCCAAACAAGCCATCCATCAATCTATTCATTGCATACGAAATTAAAAGATAAATATTAAATTTGTTCGACATCACTTAAGGATCCGTTCTGGTGAACTAATCGATCAAATATAGGGTTTTCCAATAGGGACTTGACAACTTTGTGAACGCACTCGTTCACTAATCATCAAACTGTCACTGTCAATTTATTTAGTAAAGTCAACATTTTCATCATGGTAAAGTACAGTAACGAGCAACGTCTGCAAATTATAAAAATTTTCTACAGATATTCGGAGTCGGTGACTGCAACTTTAAGAGCGTTAACTCCAATTTTCGGTCATAATTCTCGCCTTAGTAGATAGGCAATAACAAGTTTAGTGCAAAAATATGAGTCTTCATATTCGTTGTGTGATGTTGCCGTGTCAGTGAGACAACGGGTTGGTTGAAGTGTATAATATATCGCTGCCGTTCAGATGTCCGTAGCAAACGATCCAAATCAATCAATTCCACGGCGTTTTCAAAAACTGGACATCGCTCAGACCACATTTTGGTTTACACCCATACGAGATCAAGCTGACTCAAGAATTGAAGCCGATGTACCATTTGTAGCGACGTACGTTCTCCGATTGGGTTCTAGAGAAGATGCGCCAAGATGATGAATTTCATCGCAAAATCATCTTTAGTGACGAAGCTCATTTTTGGCTCAATGGGTTCGTCAATAAGCAAAATATGCGTTATTGGTCGGATGAAAACCCACATGTGCTTCATGAATCACCACTTCATCCACAAAAAGTAACTGTTTGGTGCAGTTTACATGCCGGCGGCGTTATTGGGCCATATTTTTTCGTTCGACAATAACGATCGTCACGTTACTGTAAATGGTCAGCGTTATCGTGCCATGATCACCGATTATTTTTGGCCCGAATTGGAAGATATGGACTTAGACGAGATGTGGTTTCAACAGGATGGTGCCACAAGCCACACAGCACACGCTACAATCGATTTATTGAAGAGTAAGTATGGTGAGCGTGCTATCTCAAGACATGGGCCAGTGGGGCTACGTTAAGTCATTGGTTTATTCCAACACGCCGGCGATATTGGAGGAGCTCAGAGCCAACATTGAACGCGAAATAGTGGCCGTTTCGGCCGAAATGTGTGGCCGAGTCGTTTGGGTCCAAGGAATCGACCGCTGCAAGCGTGCCCGCGGTGACCATATGAACGAAGTCGAGTTCTATTCATAAATGTTTTGATTGTACTTCAAGCCAATAATAAAGTTTTTGAAATATCTCAAATGGTTTGCCTTTTATTTCAAAAAAAAGTTGTCAAGTCGTTATTAGAAAGCCCTATAGTTTCTAAAATGATGTCATCAGTTTTGGCCAGTACGAGTATTCCCTAATCTGATCAAATTTGGATGTTAGGCAAACAGTATTCTGAGTTAACTCTTGGTTCTCAATTATTCGTATAAAGTTGTTCTTAATCAGATTCAACTTCTTATATCTGGCTGGGTACTTTTTGATTTTGGTTGACTATTTAGTTCTTTCTGGATCGGATGAGTTCCTCGTTGAATGTTGACTTACTTGGACTTGGACTTCGACTTACAGGAGATAACCGTGAAGTTTAAATGCCTGCATAGCTTGGTAATTGCATTGGCGATAGTTGCATGTTTTTCTTGATTAGCTCGAAATTTGTGTTGAAAGTACCCTTAATGTCGAGATAAATCGTTTCAAATTGGATAAAATAATTCCTCACAAAACAGTCATCCTGGATCTGTCTTCTGTAGATCTTCCCGTTATTTATTTGGTAACTGGTCCAGTGCTGTTCTAACTGATCGAGTCTCCTTGTTAAGTACTCTACAGAGTTTCGAGATTCTCCTTCTTTCTTGAAATTAATCCAAAATCCATGCAGTTCTTCCGTGATTCTCCTCTGGTTCAATGCAATGCCTTCGATTTCATTCGATTTTATTTCACTGTGTAATGGCGTGCATGATCACGATCTTAAATTTTTTATTGTATATTGGCCTCGTACCAATATTCTCCAATCACTTTTCTCTATGTCGGTTAATCCGGCTCGAAGGACCATGTGAATTCTTCTACTTAGAATATTTTATATATTTTACTCAATCGCCTAATGCAGCCTCACATTAGGCTGTAAAAAAGCTTGTTTCGATTGAATAACATGACTGAACATAAGTTAGTTTATTTCAACTTAATTTACATAAAAATTCTGCTAGCCTTCCACGACAAATTGGAAGTTTAAAGAACAACAAAAAAATGTTGACCAAAATATGAAAATACCAGTATTGTTAGCCTAAGCAGTAAAAGCGAATAATAAAAGAAAATAAATATTTGTTGTTGATGTCATCAACAGTGTTTGTGATGTCATGAGAGGATATCAACAGTCCAGCGCTATCCCGAGGAGTTGACGTTTTTTGACATTCAGTTTCACGTAAGGTATGCTAGGTACCGGACTGAAAAGCTATCTTAAACAGCAAATACCCTAATAACATACCGCATGCTCAAACTTAATTGGGAATTATCTGATGGAAAAGTGGAAAACTAAATGTATCAATTGCTGCGTAGTCGTCTTTTAAAATAGACCAACAGCATAATTTTCTGCCGTAAAAAAAAAAAAAAAACGAAAACAATAAGAACCTTTGACCCTATTCATTCAAGAACATTGAATTGCTCTGTAAAATGCTTTCATTACTAGAGTCTATGGGATTATGAAAACATGATAATCAATGCATAAGATTATAAAATATTACTGCGGGCGTACTGTATCTTCGCCTTATCAACTCAGAAAATTGTGGAAAATGTTCTAAACGGCGGATAGGGAGTTATGATTGACAAAAAAGAATATCTTTAAACCTCATGCTGCACTAACCTGGGATTGCAGGCAAAACAAGCCCCCGATTCTGTATCAATTAAAGAAGAGATAAATGCAGAATATGGTATGTAGATGTAATAAAAGTAACTTCAGCAACTTAGATGTATAAAATCAGCAAATAAGTGAGTACTGCTCAAGAGAATGTCCAGTGAAAGCATTATAGGTCTTTTTAGATGAGAACCAACTGAAAAAATGCCTTCCACTGTGTACTCGCCAGCAATTGGTATCCGAATCTTAGATTTGGTTCATCTTAGTATATAAGGATTCCATTTGCCACTGTCCCAAGGAAGCTATAAAACTTTTCCAATCAAACATATCAGGGGTTCTCTATCTCAGATTTATTGTATATCCAACGCAAATATCCTTAGGAGATTGAGTCAGGATTCTATAGACGTCCCAATTGGAAATGTTTGACATGTAATGGAAACCATTTGCATTGGGCTTAACCAGACATTTGAAATGTTCCATGCATTGTAGTAAGGTTACGTTGTGTTTTCAGGTGCACCCTTCCTCGGGCAGAACCAAACAATTTCTCAGTCCTGGCGGTCACTGCTTGTAGAAAATATGAAAGGTGAAAGAATTTGATGCCCTTAGCACAGCCGAGTGGCTTACTGATTGTTGTTTTAATCAATTTTTCAAGATTTTCAGGGAAAACTTTATTAAAGTAAGTATTTCTTCAGGTAAAGTGAGCAAGACAGTGAATGATGTCAAGAGTAAACTGTAATTCGAGGATGCACAGACGAACATGGGTGGCGATCCGTCCTCTCAGTGTTTTCAGAAGATATAATGACAAACTAATTGCCGTTGGGATAAATGTGAGAGCCTTCTGTCTGCTTTAGGTTCGGATATCAGTTGAATATTGTAGTCGTGTAGTATGTGTATCTATGTTGGATGGTTTTTATTTGTTTGATTGGAAGGTTGATATCTAGTCTATCAGAAATCTGTTAAAGCCCTATTATGATAGATTATTCTACTTCAAAGCGATGTTTACTTCTGGAAATTGCCACAAAGTTAGATTCTATTTAAACGGCAATGGCTTAACGCAAAGTCGAGACCTTAGAGCCTACAACATTTATTTTGTTCAATTTCGAATTTTTGAATGGTTCTCAAGTCTTCTCTGGTGTCTTAAACTTTTGTGACAACTAATCTAACTTCTCTTCTTAGATTTTGAATTGTGATATCTCCCGAAAGAAGTGTTCGACAGTCCTTTCCTACCTACTTAGATGGGACTGCAGTCCGGGGTGGACCAGGTGTTTTCCATTTGTATGCGTAACCTAAGATGTATTGTCCTTTTGGTTTGGAGTCGAACATTTTTTAGGCCGGGGCGTTGGTGTTCATGCGTTCATTCTAGCTATCTAAGTGAGGTTACCTGAACTTTTCTGACGAGTTTGAAGTCGCTGTACATCCCGTATAGTTCGTTAATGAATTGTCTCCTTCTTTTCCGTTAATGCAAACGGGACCAAAAAATATCCGAATAACGTTTGTCTCGTAGTCCCCGAGAGCATTGTCATCTGTTCCAGATTCTGCGCCATGAAGCAGGACTGGATTAAACAGTCTTGTCTTTTTGTTTGCAGAGGGTTTACTACCTACTAAATTTCATTTAGTGATTTGGAAAAGCGATTTTTCGCATGATTTCCGCGCAGCAGTCACTATCGCAGTTGATAGCCGAGTAGAGGTAGATAAATTCTCTTACTACCTCAAAGTTGTAGCTGCCTATAGCGACTTTTCATTTTGTGATGGTTTGATAGTGAAATGAGGAAGGCTTACAATACAGGAGATAAAAACGTAAGCTCTTTGAGCTGAACTAAGGACTCCAAAACATTAAGAGATGCCGATTACGTTCTGGACCACATCAAACTATACTTCAATGAGGAATATCTTTGAATTATTTTCCTAAAAACACGATGATTTCGGATACACGAATCAAACTTTATCGACAGGCAGGCTTGGTCTAGACAACTAAAAACAGTGTGGTTTTCCTGCCTTATGTATACCTTGTGACTAAAATAATGCGCCATTAATCCGTGTTCATGGAAAGACAAAGTTTTGGGTGTTTTAAGCTATTAATTTGAGTATGCTAAAGTTATTGTAGAGCTTAATAACATGAATGTGGTAAGTGGTTAATTCCTTCGGTAGCGTAAGAGATATTAAAACTGAAATTTTCCTTGATTAATTGATGATGGCACAATCACGACCAACCGTTCGGAAACCCTGAATACTTTGATTCAGATTCACTTAGCAGGGTCTTTTGGATATTCTACGTAGGTTTAAATTCCAAGAACCTCAGCAGAATCATAGTTTATCCGGAAAATACTTCAGTTCGGATAAGGTAAAGTGGGCTCTTAACTCATTTAAACCATACAGGCACCAGGCATAGACGAAATTTCTCTGCTACAAAAAGCGTTGTACCTATCTTGTACCTACCCTAATAGGTTCAGCTTAAACTTGGCTACATACCACGCATTTAGAGAGAGGTCAATGTGGTTTTTATTACCAAACTAGATAATAAGCCCAGAGAAATACCTGAATCATATCGCCCTGTAAGATTGATATCGTTTTATCTGAAAACAATGAATAGAATTATTGACATCCATATCAGAGAAAACTTAGAGAATAGTTTGCCTCTGCACCACCGTCAGGACACCTATCAGAAAGGCAAATCGACTTAAGGTCCTCTAATGAAACTGACAGCTGAAATCAAAAGCTCCTTCCGCTGTAAAGAAATTGCACTTTGCGCATTTCTTGACATAGAGAGTGCTTTCGACAATACTGGATATGACTCCATATAAAATGTTTTGCTCCATAGAAACACCGATAAACCTTCCATTAACTGGATCAAAAGCGATGCTTACAAGCCCGATGATTACTATTTCATCAAGGCTGACTTCGCTATCAGTATCAACCGTAAGGGAACTCCATTTAAACAGCAAAACAACTAAAGCTGGACCTGCTATCTCATGTATAGCAGCGCATTGGTTGATCTCTCCAAAGATCACTTACTGGATTTATACAGTGATGGTCGAGCTCATATATAGTATGGTGGACTGAAGTCACGCAAAAACCGACATTTTAAAGTTCAATAGAATACAGCGTCTTGACACTCTAATCATTTCCGAACCCTTCGGACCTGCCGCACAGCTGCAATGGAAGCTAACATTCCTACATTGATGTATTGTATAAAAAAGTAACATTACGCAGCACAGCAAGTCTGCTACAAATTAAAGAGCTAAATCTTAGGAACTTGATATGATCTGCGCGGTAACATACTGCCTTCAAAAAACATTATGCTTCAATAAGGGCTAAGTCTCAGTGTATTTTAGGCAAAACTCCACTTCATTCAAGTACGAGTATGTGCCAACCATATTTACCATGCAACTCTGGTATCAAAGGCGGATACATCCATATACTCACGGAGAAACAAGCACCCGTAGTTCGCACACTATTGACTCGAAATCAGTCATGTAGTGCTTTAAAGCCTTCCAATAAATTAGCTCAATGAACAAAACCAAACTTTGTTGACAGCGTGTGCTTTGCTTTTCCTTCGTTGACCGCTAAGCCCATCTTTGCCGCTTCTTTTTCAATAGTCAAAAATGCTCCAATGACAGCTTGTTATGTTTGTCCATATCTCACCGAACAACTAAACTGTTCTGGACTTGGACCTGTGAGTTTCGTGCATTTCTTTCAACAACGATGTTGAATAAATCACATGATAATGCATCGCCTTGTTTAAGTCCTTTTGTGACACTGAAAGTTGATAGAGCAGCGCTATTCTCTCTCAGCATCCTCCATAGACGAAAAAGTTTAGCAAGGGTGCCAAAACTATACAAAGCTCTGTGTAATTCATCCCTCTAGATGCTATTACATGTCGATGTAGAGGTGGTGTGAATCGATTTGTAACTCCGAGGTTGTATTCCAAGATCGGCTGTTAAATGAACATTTAATTTATGGTGGGTTTTACTAGTCTAAAACCACATTGATGGGGGCCGGTCAGACTGTTGGCGGAGGGTTAAAAGCACACAGGATTTAATGTGCGATATTGAGGAGACTTATTACGCTTGTAATTTGCCGGATGAAGAGATTTCCTTCATTAGGATATGTGTTGATAGATAGAAATGTTATCAGTCTTTGTCCATGTTGAGTGGCTCATTTTGTCTGACAGTGGGATGTTGTTCGTCATCAGCGTTTAACAGTCTTTAGAAGCACCAGCTGTGGTTATACTGTGAGGTTTCCTTCTCCATCTTTGCAGATTTACGCTCGGGATTTACATTTTTAGCATGTTTTGTTTTATTTTTTGTCAAATGCTCTGGTATTCCCGATAGCACTGTCGTTCGAGCACATAGTTCGAGAAATTCGGTTGTCCTCTGTTTGTGTCAGTGTATCTATTGTCAGTTTACAAGTACAAGGTGTATATATGTACGTACATATAATTTAGGTAAAAAAGAAAGGGGCTATGGTTCGAGGAAGGGTTGTTTCATTATTGTACAAACTAATTTGTTTAACAAACTCCATTAGTACCCTGTAATACAATAGAAAACATTAAGATACCCGGAAGATACAACCAAATCTGTGATCAAAATTAGCTCTCTGTGACAATCACATAGATTGCATTTTTCCAACACAAATCTGACATCTATGGAATCTGTTTACGTTTTCGAACTATGTTACCCTCATGTTGGTAAATTCACCTTGTTCCTTTAAAATTAATGCGTAAGCGATAATCTTACCGCAAATTGATTCATCCCCTTAACAATGTCCTCATCATCATTATCTGTCTTTTGTTATTGTCCTGTGCAGTCACATTCAGTATAACAGAAGAGCATTCCTGGGCATTATTAGCACCTTACACTAACACCATCGTCGTTGAATCATATCTTCTGTATTCGCACATCCTCGCATCGAAGTGACAATTTAATTAAGCAATTGTCGACCCTGGATAATCCTTCTTTACGCGCCAATGTCACCAGTCACCTTTGTTATTGTTGGTGTGTTTATACCTATATTAAAGTTACCTGCCGAAATCCAACTTTGGATACCACGGTGATGAGAGCTTATTCATATCAGTGGGACGAGAACGACAACTATGGTTGGCTCATTGTTCTTCGAGGATTATGTATTTGTCCTGCATAAATTTCTTCGAATTGAATTGAAAGTTTCATCCTTCCTAACACCTTTCTATTCGTACTAAGACTAACTCCTGTAACCTCGAAGATTTCGGGTTCAATTATGCCAAGTCATGTGAATTTGGGTGGATGGGGAGCAGTATGACAAGAAGATGCTTTTGTTTGTTTAATTTTATGAGAAGAGGAGGCCGGTGAAACAAAGAAGATTATGCTAAAATACTTGTCCTGTCAAAGAGGACATGAAGCAAATGGATAGAAAATGGAATTCGTTTTCCGCTATGTTATGTTGTTTTTATCGTATCCTGTTGGAAAAATGCTGAATAAGAAGAATAAAGTTGATGAAGAAACAAACAACGGAAAGAAAAGATCCATAAATTAGACGTTTGCTGTCACATAGAAGCACATTGGTAAGACGTATCCTCTCTGACTATATGTCTCTAGGAGAAGACACTTTGGCCTCTATCTAAATGAGAATGTGAATAAAAGAATTAAAATCCTTGCCAAAACGATAAGAGGGAATTCTTAATGAAATTCCACGATGTCAGAGATTATGCCGACGGAAAATTAATTTCAAGATTATAAATAGGTGCATTACCGTTAATGATCAAAAAATTGTCACGGTACAGACATCCTACTATTCGTGGCATTCATGAGCATGCTGCGGAAATAATGACCTCTCTTCCGGTATACCATGTGCTTTTCTCACCGAACTGTACCGCACCTTATATTGTCTCAAAATACCAAAAAGATAGTCCTGACTGGGTTGGTTGGGTTGATGTTTTTGTTTTTGTTGTCGTTATGAGATGTCGGTGATAATGGTTTCCTACTTCAAATTATACCAATCTCCAAAAAAAAAAAAAAAAAAGAACGAAACGAATGCTGCTCGTATCGCTTTGTTAATTTAACTCAAAAGTAAATGGAGTATGAATGACGCAGAGCATCTGCAGCTGAAGCTGAAATTTCTACTTTGCTACTAATATTGGTACTAGTATTGGTACTCAAGCTGGAGCCGCAGCATTAGGGAGAGGGACAGAGAAGAGAAGACAAAACGGTTGTGTAAAAATGGAATTGGGTTTTTTGTTTGTTGTTTTGTTTTGTTTGTTTGTTTTCGGGCGCTTTTGGTGCCTGTGGGCTTTCCTCCGCTGGAAGCTTACAAAATTTACAATTCATTGAGGTCCTTATGGCGTGGAGAGTAATTGTTATCCATGCCGTATAGCGGTTCATCAAATTCACTGACCTAGATTCATTGTTATGTGCCACATGAATTCATTTGTTATTATGATCATTTTTATTTTTGCCTGCTTCGTCCTTCTTCTTTCGGTCGAATTTGAGGCTATTAAGGTTAAAATCGTTGCGTTTATGGGTTGTGGTTTATGACGCAACAATCCGTCCTAGCCTCTCTAATTGCTGTATTGTGAGTGTTTCATAATCTAACTCTTTTAAGTTTTTCATTGACTGATTCATCACATTTTCTCAGTGTAAGCCGCCGTTAAATCTTATATCCCTGACTTGGTAATCCATGAAGCTGACTATTAAGTTATGCCGGCATGCACGATAATGTAGAATGTTTTTTCATGGCTTAATGTCCGCACTGTCGTCTGATGGATCCAAGAGGTGATCACACAGAGGAAACCTAAATATCGAGCACATGGGAAAATTATATAAACCACAATGTTGGTACCGCTTGGTTTTTGATAATATTTTGAACACATTGTTTGATCGTTTTCTGAAATTTTAGTGGTAGAAGATTTTGATGATTGGTCTTTCTTCGCGGGTACTACCTATAATAACTTTCTAATTCTACGCTTTGTTGATGTAATTTATGGGATCGTTTTGCCTCTGTATTGGGCAAGGGAGACTGAGAATCTACTCGGTGGGCATGCTTCCCTTCGATCACAATTTTCCTAATAGTGTGTAACTGCCCAAGATGCTTGCCTCTACTCTCAAAAAGAATTGCCGGAGGGTTATTCTCTAGCAGAGCAACATCTTTCAAGACTTTTACGTCATAGTCATCATCCATGCCATTATCAGCCATAAGATTAACTTCCTGTCCAGAATACTTAGGTGCTTAGCAAAAGCGTATTGCTCCGCCACGATATGAGTAATTAGTTTTTAGTCTCTCCTACTAAAGGACGGCAGGAGAGCCGCTTATCTCTTCGTGATGTCAAAAACCTGAAATACCGTCCTTTAAGCCTTGCCGACCAAGTTCAGAGGCGATATTACTTCCCGTGATCCTATTGTAACCGCATCAACAATTCTTCACAAAATAGTTCAATGCCATCAAAATTACCTATATCTCTTTTTGGACAGGCAGATGTAAGTTTCCCTAACGTATGCAGAAAGACACCCACGCAGCATTCTTAATCCGATTTGGAGGCGTATATAATGGCTCACTCCTGGGCACAGACAAAGTCGATTCCGGATTTTTTTTAGCCCCAGGAGTTCTGGTGTCATCACTTATCACACTCACCAAACCTCCAGTATGTATTGTACTGATGACCACTTTTTTTCTAAACGGCTGCTGTCTTGGGGAGTGAAGCCAATGATATTAGAATCAAGGCGAGGTAAATTCATTTCTGTATTAACAGTATCTGTGAAAAGCCCCATGCAGCCGATACATCGCGAACTTTGGAGTCTGGTTAAACTACAGTGACGTCTTTTCGTGAAAGCCTGATTCATTATACAACCGATGCACAAGGTAAATTTGGTCTTTTCATAGGGCGGCCGTGGTGTAGTGGTATATGCATACACTCCTCAAGCAGAGGGTCGCGGGTTCGAATCCCGTGCGAGGCAATTCTCTGAAAAAGTCTTTTCGTAGAATTTGTATGTAGTTATATGAGAGCCCCGTTGGCGTCAACTGATGTCAACTAACAACTAGCACGTACTGAGACCCACTGGTTGAGAATGCACTTGCTCGTCCCCTCCAGTTTGACAACCACCTCTGGGAAAAATATCGAAACCTAATATACACCTGAGTTTCAAACTACTACACCACCCGCCCGCGCCCTGAAGAAAAGCCAGTAAAAGGGTATTCATATCTCCTTGGTGCGCGCGCGGGCTTATAAAAAAAAAGCCAATCAAATTCAAAGGATCTTCTTCGGTGACAAGTTAATATTGCCTTGGTGGCTTTTGACGTGATATGTTAAGTCCAAAAATATTGGTATTCAGGATAACGTAGTTGATGAGTCAGACCAGTCAGGTTCCCCCACAGTTTTCAAACGATTCACTGAAAACACATTTCAAGTGTACCAGTCATCAATTACATATATGGCCGCTTGCGTTTTAGAACAGACGTTCGCTAGGCATGATCTAACAGGTAATACAGCTATATCACTTGCATATACCTTAGTGTGGACTTTAAAACTGTTGATAACGTTAAGCAGTGAGTTAACCAACAAGTACCATAGTAGTGCCTTGTAGGTGACCACTTTTTACCCCTGTCATCACATGTTGTTCACAGTCAGCAACCACGAGTAAGGATTCTATTCACCAAAAACTAGTAATTCGACCTGAGGCCATCAAAGGAAGCGAAAGTGTATTTGGTGGCGTCATTCGTCACCACAACCGGTGACAATTATCACGTAGGGCGTGTTATCCAATGTTACTCAGCTGACTTGCAGATTCGGTGATAGGAGCAGCTTGTGAGTTGGTTCTGATCAGACTAGTTGGGAAGTGGGTTTCAAGCGTGAGACGAAGAGTCCTTACTTTCGACTCAATGTAATTGCAATCAAATTTTCTCAGTATTTGTCACTTTGGAAGATTTTGACCAGAATGCTAGTTTCATCGGACGTTATGTCTTTTTAAGATGCACTATTCTAAGCGATTCAAGTTTTCCCAAAATTCTCCTTTAGTGACTTGTTTACTGGGTTTTGGGTTTCTTTACGTAGTTGCTTTGAATAAGTATTCTGCCATGAATAGGGCGATCTGCAGGAGTTTTTACTTGCTCAAAACATTTGGTGATCGCAGCGTTTTGTTCACTTCAAACTTACCAAGCTCTTTTTCAAGCTTATTGAGCTTACGTGGATTCGCCTTTTTCAACGAGACTGAGACAATGCATCCAGTGTTGAATTCAATGAGCCTGTGATCTGAAATCTAATCCACTGATTGTACTTTCTGGTCATAAATCTTTCTAGCGCACCCGCTGCATAGCGCTGAGTTGATTACTTTAGGTCTTACTTTCGTAACAAATGTTAGGTACCTGAAATGAAACTCTTACTTCGTCTATAGAAGCAGAGTCTATTTTCCTTTTACTACCCGGAAAGTGTGTAATAGGAATAAATGAAATGCGACTCGCTTAAAGCAAAACCAAATTGGCCTTTTAAAACCAACCAATGAGTGCAAACTAAACAATAATATTAGTAAAGTTGGCTTAGGCCAACAACTGAAAAGACTCCTTAAAGACAATACGTACATTCTGCGTACAGTCTTGCATGTAAGGATTTTTGCTTTTGATTGTCTATAAATGTGTTGCAAAAAGATTTGCAATAAATATCTCTTGGGATATTGTATACTATTGTACGATATGTACACAATCCTCAGCTAAGACGTATACTAAAATATTACACTAAACCGTTTTTTTTTTTTTTTTCTTAATTCGCTTATATCTAATTTCAGTAAATCTTTCATCTTATTACGGTAATCTCCTTAAGTTAAACAAACCTTGTGCCTCAACCTATCGCCCTGAGGCAAATAAAGTTCCAATGGCTAAATTTGTCCCCAACCTTTCAAGAAAGAAGAAAAATATTCAACAAATAAGGAAAACTGAAAAAGGTTCGCTCGCAATTAGACATGCGATATTTTAAATGTCCTTTTTGGGTTTTGCTTCTTTAGACTTTCGTTTGCTTCTTGATTTTTTTTTTTTTTTATATTGCTGCCAGTTCTAAAGAAATCTCCGACAGCCAAATGTATCAGTTTAAGGAGTAACTTTTCATAAAGTAATTACGGAGAAGGCACCCAAGACACAGAATACTGAATCTTAAAAGCAAAACGCACACATAACAGGACCCTGCTATAAGCATCTGCAAATTTTACAAACTTTTCATCCAAAACTTCTCTACTCCTCATCCTTCTGACAAAAAAAAGAGCAACAAAAAGAGATATATCCGTAGAACGCTAGAAAACAAAAACAAAAACAAAAAAAAAAAAAAAATAAAAAAAATAAAAAATTTCCTTCAAGGCATAGAAATAATTATTCCATTACGCCAACAACAATATCCAGAAGGTTGTATATTACCTTAAGCTCTTCTAAGTATTCAGCGCAGCAAATGTTGGCTTTTGATTCCTTATCTAATACAACCCACCTGAAATGGGAATCCTGTAAGTCTTCAGAGTCCTGCTTTTCCTACGGCGTTCTACCAAGGCCCTATTTCTAAAGAAATTTTTCACTTTTTTCAAATTCATTTTCTAGAAATATGAAAGAGGACGAGCATAACACCTACCATAACCATTGAAGACCGATAGGATACAGATAAAGACCAATGAAGAGCAATGCAACAACAGAAAAAGTTCTTAATTGCTCCGGGGGAGTCGATGACGAGCAACGATTGACGACAAAGGAACTCTGAGTGAGGTGAATACGTAAATATGTATAATGGTTGAAAGAGAAACGAGCAAAAATAAAAAATTGCCACAAAAGAAGAACAAAATGCAAACAGGCGAAGGTAGTGTGTCATAGCACATGTGATACGAACAACAATACCTTTTGGCACATTAAAACCTGCCACACAAAGTGTAAATCGAAGTCACAAAAGTGAAACAGGATTCACTTGTCCGCTTTCTATTCAGTAGGTCATGTCCAGCATTTTTATGATGCAAGGATACCGAAATTTATCCGAAGGAAGTGTTCAGTAAAAACCAGAAAATAGTAGAGAGGGAAAGGAATGAAAAAACGAGAGAAAATTATTTGCGTTGGTCATAAATTTCATTTCCATAGAGAGAAATGAATTTAAGGATTCCATGGGCAGGGTCCAAGGACTAGGAAAAAAAAATTCCGCTCGGTCTTTGTCAGTGTTTTGGAATTTTGCCCGACCGACGACGTCTTTGTTTTGTGCGACAAGCTAACCGTAACGCTGGCTACTGTCGGCGCCCGTGGTCGTCGCCTGCAGTTTAAATTATGTTATGAAGAAATTGAATGCAGCGGTAAGAGGAGAACTTGAAGGCGTAGTGTAAGGGGAGTGGGCGGTAATACTAATACTCGGGTGTAAGGAAAAATTAACGAGCAAGGATGGTTTATTTATTTTTCTTTTATAACACAACCAAAAAGGATATCACTTTAGTTTTGTTGATTCACTTAAGGCCTTCTTACTTCGTTTCGCTTACCCAGAATCCGGGGCCCTTACCACCATTTTTTTGTTTTTTTTTTGTTTTTGATTTGCAGTCCTCGTTCAGTGGAAGAAGAAGGATCCCTTTTCAATTTAGAGCGCATTCTTCTTGATTTTTTATTTTTTTTTTTTAAGAGGAATACTCGTTGAAAATGATAAGCGGGTCTTCGCTGTTTTTTAGATTCTTGGATACCGGCAAACTGGATGTTAGATGCTGGATGTGGGATGAATGTTACGTGGATTCAAAGCGGTGCAAAGTAAAATTTTATGATGGTGCTGCTAAGGGGGGCAATTTTTCTCTTTTACTTTTTTGTTTATTAAAAAAAAAAGTCCTTTATTGGATGTTGAAAGGGATTGAGGGACTTGCATGCCAATGGCCGTAAAAACGGTCGTTAAAGAGTTACTACTTAGATTTGTTTTTATGGATGCTGATGAAGATGACGATGGGCCAACACGGTTAAGTTGTTTGTTAATGGAAGAATTTTTCACTGTTGATTGAGGTGATGGCAATATACTTGGTCTTTGGCGAGAGATGTAATTTTTGTTTACTTGAGACATGACGGATGTTTAATGCTAATCCTGATGTTAACACTCTAATACTGTGTGAAAGTGTTTGAAAATACCAGATGATGAATGTGAATGACATCGTAAAAGAAAGGTGTTAAGTAGTATCGAATTAGAGGGTGGAAATTTGGTGATGATCGTTATATGCGTCTGTAATGAGTTCGGGATACTGTAGAAATGTTCGTTGTGCTACTGTTTCATACATAAAAAAAACAAGTGAGGGAGTAACATTAGATTTTTAAAAGCACGCTGAATAAAAAACTGATGCATCTCAAAGACTTTTCTTCAGGTTTCTTAAGGAGAACATTGACGATAGAATTTGAGAAACTCTTAAATGTATTCCTTAAGGTATGTGACTTTGAAATCCCCGTTTTGTCTAGACTTTAATATGTTGGTTATTCTAGTCAGAAAGTGAGTTGTAAAATTCTACACCTGATTCCTGCGCTGATGTCGTCGCAACTTGTCGCCTAGTATTAAACATTTTTTGACATCGAAGATTAATTTATTAACTACCTTGATGGAGTAACAAGAATTCTACATAGTCATCGTGCCCCACAGAATCGGGCAGAGATATGAAAAATAGACATGCCATTTTATTGCTCGTGCATGTATGCTATCATGAGTGGCTTTAAAGCCGATAAATGGATGGTGACTATCGATTTGAAACTTTCGGGTCTTTTTCAAGATCAGCAGCAGTGTGAATATTTGATCGATGGTGCACTTTCCCAGCCTTAAACCGCAGTAGTATGGCCCAATCAGATTGTTCATTAATGGTCCTAGACCCTCACATAATATGGCAGAAAAATCTTTACGGCAATATTTAGGAGATTATTCCTCTTAAGTTGGCACAGTCGAAAGGGTCTTCTTCCTTGTGGATCGGACAAACGATTGCTTCGAACATGTTTTTCTCTAACAGAACATATTAGTTCATAAGTTAAGGCAGCACTTTTAGCTAACCCTAATAATGCTCCGCGAGAGGACCGTGTTGACAGTCTTTTTCAGCTTTAGGAAAAGTAAAACATTCTCCCTTCGTAAAAGAGGCCATAACCTTTCTGAAAATCTTCACCGGAGTCTTGTTAGACCGACTGATTGCTTGGATAGGACGAAACGGACTGGTCAGTGAATTTCAGGCTGGATTCAGAAAGAATTATTTCACAGATTATGTTATTACATTGGCAAGCATTGCAAGGAACTATTACAGGGGAAAAAAACTGTACGCATTATCTGTAATTTTTAAAGCGGCCTTTCACGGAACTGATAGAAACTTGCTTTTCTATAAGCTTAGAAGCCTGGGTATCCCTACAACAATGCTTAGGTAAGAGTAGGTTACAGGTGTGGTGGATATGGCACCACACATATACTAGGTACTAAAACGGCACGGAAGTTCGTGACATCTATTTCCTTTAGGTTTTCGAAAAAGTAATTCCATAAAAATTTCCTTCGACTATGCGATATTGTCTCGCTTTCACACAGTATGTGTGTTATGTCCCCAACAGTTTGAAGATCATCATTTGAGTCTCTTTGCGTTTTTTCTCAGAAAACAGTACTCTGTCAGGATTCCTATTATTGTCTTAAGCTTATTCCTGTTTAATGTTATTAACTCCTTAGATCCTTTACCGTCAAAGCCAACGAGCCTTGGATACTCTGTGTCCTTCAAGACTTAATCACACTTGGTTGGTAGTCTTTACGATTTTTCCTCGCAACCTTTTAGCAACCTCACTGTTATTGAGTAGCTTGTTCAATTCCCTTTATAACGCAGTGAACACCGTGCGTCAGCCCCTAACTGTATCAGAGTTGATGTGGGTTGATTCAATTAGCTTGAGTATGGCCTTGTTATCCATGAAGATAGCTTAATTTCTTTTGGATACCGATCTCATCTGCATTAGCTCACCCGCCCAAAGGACAGCCAGAACCTTTGATTGGAAGACACTGCTTGCGTCCGGTAGTCCTCTGAGAAAATACCAGAACCCATTCCTTTCTCTGTTTTCGAGTCGTCTGAGAAAATTCCAATTTCATTTGATCTGATTATTGCATATATCATAGGGAACTCGACGTTCCCTAGTCGACCAAAGAAGGAATTTCATTTGTCTGTTGGGTTGGGTTGTCTGGTAGTAGCTCCGCTAGTCTGAAATTACTCCTCTTGAAGGAACCCAAATTAGTGAATCGTACCGCACTGTTGTTAGTAAGTTTCTTGATCTAAAAATAAAGCGGTGTTAGGCGCGGAAAAATGCTGCCGCTAATTTTCTGTGAGCCTTTATCTTGTTTGTTGCTTTCCATCATACTAGTGCGCTATATGCCTTTTTGATTGTTTCCGTCACCTTAAGACTCTAATTCAGTTTTTTGTCCAGAATTACACCTAGATTTTCCCCAGAGGGATAATTCTGAATTTCACTCCATTGAATTTTGGGAGTCTGAATTGCGTTATCTTGTACTTTCTGGTAAAAAGAACCAGTTCCGTTTTGGAAGGGTTGGCATTGAGACCACAGCTTTTTGCCCAAGTGCTGATCGTCTTCACGGCAATCTCCATAATGTCGCTTAAAATATTCAAGTATTTTCCTTGCACTATTATGACCACGTCATCTGCGTATTCCGTGACTCTTATGCCCATTGTATTAGGATTTTTAAGGATGTCATTTAAACCCAGCACTCATAGGAGTGGCGATAACACTCCCTCTTGAGGTATTTCTCTGGGTAAGGGCATTCTAACCGAGCTTAGCCCAACGGAGCAGTTTATTTCTCTACTTACAAACATGTTGCAAACCCATCGGGCAAGCTCACTGAAATGTTGACTCTCCTCTATTTTCCTCACCACCTCACCACGAATGCTGTGACTCAATCAAAAGGTGATTACTGCATCTGTTCCTTATATGTGTCTTCAATAATCGCTTTAGGGTTTAAAGCGAGGCAGGAATAGGGCAGAAAGATTTGTACAGCGTAAAGAATTGAATTGCCCACCGTAATGTTTTACTGTTAATAAGAACACCTATTTCCTCTTCGGAAAGAGAGAGATTAATGTGTCTGCCGTAGCATGCCAGAGTCATTTCATTCAAGAAAATGTATTCCCAACAAAGCTACCAGAAACCCTTGGCTGCTTACAGCCCAGGTTCCTTCATTTTTTCTGAGGTAGCTACGAGTGATCGCATCCTTTGAAAGCATTTTGCGTAACATCAAGTCCTCGCCTGTTACCGCGATAGTTTCGCAGTACTTCTGCCATGAAGCCCTTTCTAACTAGGAACTTGAATTGTTTTTTACATTCGTAGTACTCATTCCCTATTGTAGAGTTTCCTAACCCTTTTCCTTTTAAACCTATTTTCCTATTGCAACATTTTGGTTGAGACCTTTTAGGTATTCCGTAAGCCGGACAAGCTTTCTTGAAAGTCAATATTAGTATCTTACTAATATTTTCCAACGACCTATCTTAGATAGCAATATTATCGCAGAGGATTGAGGTAAATATTTACCACTTTTGTATACTTGACCCAATCAGTCTTCAAAGAAAAGTTCCGAAAGTTCACCTTGAAGTGAACCATCGGTAATCCAATATCGACGCTAACTAACTCTAACTCTTCTGTACTCAAATACAAGGGTGATATCTAATACCATCTGTCTACTTTTCACCAAAAAAGTGGATGAATTCCCTTTATTGCAGATATTGAGGTTGGAACATTTAACGAAATCATACAAACATTCACCTCTTGTGTTAATATCACTGCTTTTTGAACGTTTACGTCAAAGTCCAGCACCAGCGTCCAATCTTTCTGCCTTACCAAGTCGTTTATTTCGTACAGAAATGCTTAACATTATTTAAAATTTCTACTATGAGAATAAAACTGCAGTATGGGATGGACAAAATATCTCAAACTGCTTTTTTTCAGAGCTAGGTGTGAAACAAGACTGTCTTTTCTTTTTAATGGAAAGATCTAGAAAAGGAAGCAGACCGCGGTTATCGTATAAAAAAAAAAAAAACCAGGAAAGCTCAAAGAGGCAATGAAGGTAATTAACTGCAGCCGGAAGAAAATTTTTTAAGCTACTTCATTGAAAAAACTCGATAAATGCAATACATTCTAGATCACGAGTATTAAAAAAAAACTTTTCTTTGATAAAAGAAATCATTTTCCATTATTAAGGAATTTTCGGGGAGTATTTCTCACTTGTTTATAACCTCAAAAACGTCGGCGCACTAAATAAATTCGATAAATAACAAATGCTGCACAACTTATGACATGCGCTAAGGATACCTCACAATGTACTGGTACAAAACCAATAATGTGCTCGGGTCTACAGTACATACACGAATTGGAGCGTTGACATACATATTTACATATAAATTTTGTCCAGCCCTTACAAATAAAATGCAACTTATTTGAATAATGGCATGAAGTAAAGCAAGGTCTTTCACATCACTGAATTGTTAACTGTAATTGTTAATTGTAAGCAATGTCGCAATATGTCGCTGGAGCAATGCAATTGTTGGACTGTTCCATGCCAAGCCAAGCCAAATTTGGTTGTTAAATTGAAGTTTTCCGATACGTGTTTTTGATGCTTTTCGTGTTATTACCAAGTAATGCCAAGGTATGTGAACGTCTCCGCTCATGGCACATTCCGACTTTATCTTTTAATTTCTTGCACTAAGTCAATCACCTCTTTGTTCCTCTTTACTGTCTGATCCTGCCAGAGCTACCTCACGCTCTCGTTTCCTGTCGCTTTTTCGTTTCATCGGATTTTTAGCATTCACAGCGATATGAGTGTTAAAGAGAGATTGTAGTGGAAGAGATTTATTGGCTACATAGAAACACTTCTAGTAGAAATAGCTATACAAGATCATGAGACAAGGAACACTTCATCCTTGTGGGATAGTATAAGTTTAATTTACAAGTACCATCACATGGTATTGACGGATACCTAGTGGGTGAAAACGGGTCTAAAGGTTCATTTTTCATTTAATCGAAGTTCGGAATTACTGCTAAACGAGCCATAAGAAGTTTCACTTCAAAAGCCTTTAGCCTGCGGATAAATATGTAAAACTATATGATACACCTGGAAACAAATGTATCGCCACTGTATATCTGCACACTAATACTAGCACTTCCAAGACAGTACCGTTCTCACATCGTTGCAAATCATTTCATCTGCCACAACCTCCAATTTTTCTGAGAACTGTTTTTGATGATATGCATCGAACATGGTATACAGCTAACAGAACATAACGCAGTTTAATCGGAAGTAACCCTGCAGAATTTGTATGGAAAGATGTATATATCTTACCGAGCCGCGTATAGAGCCAAAAACCAATAACGCCTCACAAGAACCTCGTACAGAATGTTGCAGAACGATCTCGTAGAGATAAACTATTTTAATGACCAAAACTCCATTGATAATATTTTATTGCTACTAAGAACCAGACGACAGTTCTGGCAGCTAAGCTACAGGCCGCATATAACTAGCCGAAACAATGAAGCAGAATGTAAATACATTGGGTAATCTACGAGCAACTGAGGATGTACATCATTTTATCGGGATATGGACAATATTTAAAGCGATAGGAGGATCACTTCAGGGAAAGGTAACTCTTTCAGTTCAGGAAGTAATTTCAATCCTAAACGGTTATTATTATTATTTTTTAGTTTTTTTTATTTTTCAACTAACTATATATGGTGGGATGAAAAGTAACCTCCTTGGGAGGTTAATCTCGTCTGAAAAGCAATTTTCCGGGAGGTCTGCAGAATACTCCCCGTGGCGTAGATGATTTCCTCGAGTGAGCTGAATTTTTTATTGATGAGACATCTTTTAAGGTTTGGGAAGAGATAATAGTCCGATGTAGCCAAATCGAGATAATTCGGTGGATGCGACAGCAATCCGTAAGTCATTGATTTTAGCCATGGTTGCGATGCTCTTGTACGCTGGTGCATAGTCTTGCAAAAACAAAATTTTTTTTCGGACTTCAATCGCTCCAATAATAATAATACAGTAATACTCGCCGTTTATGGTTTTTCCTTTTTCGAGCTAGTCTACGGAGAGGATGCCATGACAATCCCAGAAAAATGACGCCATAACCTTTCCGACCCATCAAGCGTCCCTCGGTCACTTCGGAGCACTCGTGCCGGCTAATAGTCCGAGGGAGCCAAATCGAGATAATACGGTGTATGCGACAGCAATTAGAGCCGTAAGTTATTGATTTTAGCCATGTTTGCGATGCTCTTGTGCGCAGGTGCATTGTCTTGCAAAAACAAAATTTTTTCGCTTCATATGAGGCCGTTTTGCAGCGATTTTGACCTTCAATACAGCAATACTCGCAGTTGATAGTTTTTCCTTTACGAGGTAGTCTATGGAGAGTATGCCATGACAATCCCAGAAAACTGACGACATAACCTTTCCGACCCATCGAGCCTCCCTCGGCCGCTTCGGAGCACTCGTTCCGGCTTCAGTCCATTGCCGGACACTCATTCTGTTCTCTGGTATTCAACAGTTACCACTCGACGCCTAAAATCCGCCCTATTCCGCATCAGCAAGTCTAAACACTCTTTCGAAGTGCTCTCGCGTTCGTGTTTTTGGTCAGGAGTGAGTATGCGCGGCACCCAGCGGCAGGATAACATTTTCATATGCAGGATATTGCCCAAAATATGGCGTGTGCACTCAGTACTAATCTTTGTGGTATCTACAAGCCCACGCACCTTCACTTTCCGGTTAGCCAACACCATTTCATGTATTTTTTTGACATTGTCCTCTGTAACCGCATCGGAGGGCCTGCCGCTGCGGACTTGATCGGTAGTGGAGCTGCGGCTACCACGAAACTCTCGAAACCAATATTTAAAGGTGTAATCTGACGGAGCATTAGCCCCATAATATTTATTCAACTTTTCTTTTGTTTCCTTCGCCGTTTTGCCTTTCAAAAAGTAATGTTTTATGAGAGAACGAAAATCGTTTTTGTCCGTACTCAACATGAAACCAAACACGTCCACAACAATCAGCTGTCAAAACAAAACTAAAGACAGTATCACACTGAAATTTGGCATGTCTGCCTAAATATGAGTAACCATTTTTTGCAGTAGCAGCGCATTCTGGCGGTCAAGGAGGTTACTTTTCACTCCATCAGTATAAGGCCTTTCATACTGAGGTTCAAATTACTGGAGCTACACTAATGCGATTCACTAGTGATTTGCATACTGTTGCTTTGATCAACAGGTGGTAAGTTATCTCTTAATGTCCATATGGTAGATAAGGATAATGTTGCCATCATATAGTACGTTGGTAGTATGAAGAGGTAAAAAAAAAAACCAAATCCAGCTAGGGGTAAGGAATTAATAATTAAAAACTAATAAAAATAGAAAACAAAAATTATTTAGGTAAACATGGGTTTCTGAACATAATTTTTTAAGATATTTATTTACCATGAAATTGGTAAATTCTTCTTTTGATTGTTACATAATTAAACTTTACACTTTTCGCAAAAAATGTTATCGCTGTTTTTTCTTTTTTTTTTGATGAAAATGCAACTTTACTATACAAATGAAACATTAAAAATATTGCCCATCACTAACTACAACTTTTTCTCATCTTTCTGGCAGGGCTCGAATACCGTTATGGTAAAAGTGTTTATCTTTTGAGGCTATCCATGAATCAAGCAATTTTTTGATGTCTTCATTTGAGCGGAACTGCTGATCAGCCAGACCATGTGCCATCGAACGAAGCAACTAATAAGCGGACGGTACAATATCTGGGCAATATGACGGTTTTAACGGGCTTAGCAACGTGAGGCCAAGCGTTGTCATTCTGTAGAATCACTTTTCGTGCCGCTGGCTCCTCGTATTGTGACCGTTTTTCGCACAGTGCTCAGCTCAATCGCATCAATTGAAGTCGATACCGTTCCCTAGTGATTGTTTTGTTTCAATAGTTCATAATAAATAATACCGACCAGGTCCCACCAAATACACACCATAACCTTCGCAGCGCAAATATTCGGCCGAGCCGACAATGTGATGAAGAAAACCCTTTCCTTTTTGCTGCTAGAGGAGTTGTTCACAGGCGAAAAAACGACGCTTAACGTCCCTTACCTTCAAATCATAAGGAACCCAAGAGCCCTGTTTTTAATCATTCCCAACGCATGCAATCGCTTGGAACTGGCTAGGCGGATAAGTCCTAATGCTGAAGCAGGCTCTTCTTGCGTTTAGCATATATCCTCATTTCGCAATTTTTTGGCCTTCCTTCACGCGGACAGTCGAAAACATCGAAATCACTGTCTTTGAAGCGACGGTATCAATCACTGCACGTTGTCTCTCCGTAAACTTTTTCATGCTCTCGATGTGCTTCAGTCGCCGCTCCGTTTTCTTCGGATGAAGAAAGAAAGTCAACACTTTCCACAAATGATGATTATTTGGCAGAAAATCAGACATTTTCACACAGCCAAAAGTATATGACGTCAAAACAAAACCACTTATGTGTCAAAACAATTTGTTTACTATACTAAATGTCTTAGCTTACAGCATTTACAGCCGGAGCCCTAGTTAACCTTGGGAGAACTTAGTTGCTCACTTGACTAAGTTACGAAATTGACAATTGTTTTGGCAAATCTGATGTTTTGGCCAGGATGGCGGCTGGCTGAAAAAAGAAGAGGTCTTGATGTCTTTGACAACTTTTTGTACGACTTTCTTGTTGGACTGGCGACTGATGTTGGCATCCTTGGAGCTAATCCGATGCAAGGCCGGGCGCGTTTTTTTTTTTTTTGTAAGTGATTTGTTTGTTTTCCGCAAATACTCAGAAGGAGCTAGTTTAAAATCATATAATGACATTTAGACGTAATTCTGAACGTCAAAGAACTCGTGTATTTACTGAGCATAAATCGATTATGTGAAAAATATTTTTTCGTACGACTTTTTTGACCGCAAAAGTAACTCCTTTTGATGATGTTTGTTTATTTTCAACTTAATTGACATATAACTGGTTGACATGTGATTTGTCACTATATTTCCGCGGAATCCTAAAACTGGTACAATTTCGGAGAAGATGTTACCCCGCTCTCCAGTAAAAACTGAATCCGGAAACCGCACTTAAAACTCGGTTTTTGTAACTCCATTTGTGAGGATGGTCTGGGTTATACTATTTCTTCGCGATAGCTCTTTTGTGGGGGACAGATTGCTAGCATAGTGAACACTGCAATCACTGACAGACACCACATCGTTGTCTTCGAATCCATTTTACAAAAAAAGTGCTATGCATTTTTTTTACTGCGACTGCTAGCTTTGAATTGTCAAAGAATTTACGAAGAATCGCCAACAGCGAGAAAGTGGCGTTGCAATCAGTAAAAATGTTGTATACCACCGAAAAATAGCGAATCTCAATACCAGTATGGTATACTAGCTTTTAACGTGGTATTTTGGTGACAGTGACATGTGGTATAGAACATAGTATTGCTATATCATGGCATAAGTAACAGCAGTTTGTCCATAACGTGGACACTTAATTTTTTCGAAAATGGTCTTATTTAAAAAAGGTCGTCATATCCGTCTGTCCCAAATACCTTAAAAATCTGTGTTATCCCCGAGTTTGTGTTGCTTCCCACCTTTAGCATGTCATTGTTTCAAAAATATTTTGTTGTCCAAAAGATTTGCTCCAATCGTGTCGCAAAGATGGAAGTTGAACACAAGACATTTAAATCACTATGACAACGAACTGCTCTATTTCGAGTGTTGTTATGTTTGCTGGCTTAGATATGCTGTATTGAAGAGATTTTAAATTTAAGTGATCGATGACAAACTGTTTTTTTTTTTTTCCAACTCAATCACCGATTTTGACAGTAGCATCCGTAAGCCTAAAATTCTTCTCTTCAAGCTTGCATTTTTTTTTTTAATTTTGAAGTCGATCAACTAGTTCAATTTTAGGCTCAGATCAGGTATTATCATCTTCATCACTTTGAAATCCATCTCTAGGGATTCAGTTGACCTTTGAGATTCGCACATAAAAGCGTAAAGCATTTACACTCCTATGGCTCTATGAATAAAATCACTCGTAACTTTAAATTAATGCAATTTTTGAACTCAAAATTTATTTCGAATATTTTGAACAATGTTTGTCTTCTCAAAATAATTTTTTTTTTAACTATACTTGTCAATTACTGATAGTAATTAGCAACTAAAATCGCATCTTATTTTTAACTTTCGGTTTTTCAATACGCACTCGTACTGTACTGCTTTTTGTGCGGAAGGATACACATTAATGGACAAAAACAATTCTAGGTCACTGCGAAAAGGTTTTATTGGAAAAATATGCATTATTATGTTCTTAAAACTGTGCACACTGTGCCCAAGATAAGATACAGTAACGAACACGCGTCGGTATGACAACAAAATTACGAACTGGAGGACATATCACAAAAAAGCGTTCAAAGATGTATTTTTGTCGTCTGCGCCGCTTACAACAGTGGACGTAGATGAGACCCAATTCCAGCTAAACGACATCATTCTATCATATTTTGAAAGCAGCTGTGAGGTAAAGCGAACTGTGCTACAATGTGCTTTTAATTTACTACTGGGTGAACAGATAAGAACAAAAGGAAAAAAAAAATTAAATAAAATAACAACGGTGTGAGATATAAAATTGATTTTGGCTTTATTTTGAAGCTACGTTCATGGACTAGCACATCATTCATATGAAATAGCACAACATTCAAATGGCCGCCTCGGCTTCGCTGGCAGTGCTTCAAGCCGTCGTTCTAATTTTTGATAACTCGGTCCAATATATGCGGCGTTGTTATGGCAATAGCGTGTTGAATGTTAGTCTCGAGTTTGTCCAAAAATGGCTGGCTGGACTTGACTTAACCACAGACAAAATAATCAAGTGATGTCAAACCACGTGATCCCGGCGGCCAATTGATGAACGCTCGCCGTGAGATGACCCAGTCGCCCAATTTTTCCTACACATCTTCGAGCATTGCCTCGCTTTATGGCATGTAGCGCCGTCTTGTTAAAACCACAGCTTGGAAATATCGTTTTGGCTGAGCTCTGATTGCAGAAAGTCGGTAGCACTCTTCTCATTTCGAAAGAAATAATGCCCGATGATGCCGCCATGACGTAAATAACACAAAATAGTCAATCTTTGTGGATACATTGATGCTTGACCAAAACACTTGTGGATTGTGTTCGCTCTAATAATGGCAATTTTGTTTGTGGACCTAGTCACTGAGCCAAAAATAGGCCTCGTCCGAAAAGATGATTTTTCGGACATTTTCCAGCGCTCAATTAGCCCAAATCTAACTTCAAAATAAGCCAGGTTGAATCTCTGGCGAAGCCCAATTCAGCTGATGGGCGCCGTATCAACATTTCTGGTTCTTATTCGGTAGTGACGCCTATGTTTTCTTCATTTCGTACCAATCTCTGACTGGTTTGTTGTTTAAGATCCAAAAGAATGTACCCACGCTCTAACTTTTAAACGTTGTAACGAATTGACTGCACACTGAAGCCATGATGACGACCGACCTTACCACGAAATTCACGTTGCGTATTTACAACTGAGCCGGAATTTTGATAATATTTGTTAATAATTTCCGTACGGAATTTTTCGACCATTGCCAGAGATAGGTCTGGGCTTTCTTGTACCTACCTTAATACCGTTATTAAGGTTCAGCTTCAACTTAGGCTAGATACTACATACTTGAGGGTGGTTAACCTGGTGTTTATCTCCAAACTAGGTAACAAGCACAGTGAACTATCTAAATCATACCGTCCGATAAGCTTGACATCGTTTTATCTGAAAACAATGGAAAGAATAATTTATAACCATTTCAGAGAAAGCTTAGAAAATAGCTTGCCACTGCACCCGTGTCAATACGCCTATCAGGAAGGCAAATCGACGGAAGGTGTCCTTATGGAGTTGAAGTTAAAAGTTCCTCCCGTTGTAAATTAATTGCCCTTTGCGCATGTCTTGATATACCATAAAGGGTACATCAAGATCTCTCCATAAGCCCAAATAAGGCCGTCATAATTCGTTTCACTAAAAGAATAAACATAAACTAAGGTATAGTTTCACTTAACAACATAATCGTTGAGAACTCCAAATATCTGGGGGTAATTCTAGACAAAAGACTAAACTTGATCTCATATTTAAGCAACAAAATAACTAAAGCAACCAACGATTTGCGGGCTTGCCGTCACATGTATGGCAGTATATAGGTGATCTCTCCCAAGATCACTCACTGGTTTTGTAAAATAGTGGTCAGGCTCATCATAACATATGCTTCTATAGTATGGTGCACTAAAGTCAAACAAAAGATCGGAATTTAAAAGCTCAAAATGTTCATATGTCTGGGCATTTCCGGAGTCTTTCAGACCTGCCTAACAGCTGCGATAGAAGCGTTAATATGACTAACGAGCCTACACTTATATAGGGTTTTCCAATAGGGACTTGACAACTTTGAATTTAATTTTTCAGTATTTATTCAGTAAACTCAACATTTTCATCATGGTAAAACATTAACAAGCAACTTCTGCAAATTATAAAAATTTTCTACAGATGTTCGGAGTCGGTGACTGCAACTTTAAGAGCGTTAACTGCAATTTTCGGTCGTAATTCTCGCCTTAGTAGATAGGCAATAATAAGTTTAGTGCAAAAATTTGAGTCTACATATTCGTTGTGTGATGTTGCCGTGTCAGTGAGACAACGGGTTGGTCGAAGTGTCGAAAATATCACTGCCGTTCAGACGTCCGTAGCAAACGATCCAAATATGTCAATTCCACGGCGTTCTCAAGAATTGGGCATAGCTCAGACCACATTATGGCGTATTTTGCGTAAGGATCTTGGTTTACAACCATACAAGATCAAGCTGACTCAAGAATTGTAGCCGATGGACCATTTGAAGCGACGTACGTATTCCGATTGGGTTCTGGAGAAGATGCGTCAAGATGATAAATTTCATCGCAAAATCGTCTTTAGTGACGAAGCTCATTTTTGACCCATTGAGCCAATAAGCAAAATATGCGTTATTGGACGGGTGAAAACTAACTGTTTGGTGCGGTTTACATGCCGGCAGCGTTATTGGGCCATATTTTTTCGTCGACGATAGCGATCGTCACGTAACTATGAATGGTCAGCGTTATCGCGCCATGATCACCGATTATTATTGGCCCGAGTTGGAAGATATGGGCTTGGAAGACATGTGGTTTCAATAGGATGGTGCCACAAGTAACAGCACACGCTACAATCGATTTATTGAAGAGTAAGTATGGTGAGCGTGTTATCTCAAGACATGGGCCAGTCAATTGGCCGCCTCGTTCGTGCGATTTAACGCCGCTTAACTATTTTCTGTGGAGCTACGTTAAGTCATTGGTTTATGCCAACACGCCGACGACGTTGGAGGAGCCAAGGAATCGACCGCTGAAAACGTTCTCGCGGTGGCCATATGAACGAAGTCGAGTTCCATTCATAAATGTTTTGATTGTACTTCAAGCCAATAATAAAGTTTTTGAAATATCTCAAATGGTTTGCCTTTAATTGAAAAACGAAGTTGTCAAGTCGTTATTAGAAAACCCTATATATAAACAAAGTGGCATTACGCCAGCAAGTTTGGTACAAATTAAAAAGTTAAGTCTTAGCGATCATCCGGACCTTTGGACCTGATCTCCGAAATACCGGAATTTAATATGATCTGCGCCGTAACACATAGCCTTAAAAAACAAGGCTTCAATAAAGGATTCTTTACAGAGATTTCCAGCAAAGAAGCATGGGTTAGCAATAGCCCACCAAACCGATAAAATGGCATAAAGTGTTAAATCAATAGGTCTGAGATGGAATCGGGTGTGGGAGCTGGAATACACGCACCTAACCTGAATATTACCATAGCAACCGATAAAAGGTCCAAAGTATTTCAGGTAAAACTCTACGCCATTCAAGTATGTGCCTACCATATTTACAACTATGATATCAAATGTGCAAATATCCATATATTCACGGACTGAAACCAGCTATAAATGCCCTAAGCTCGTACAGCATTGACTCCAAATCGGTCAAGTACTGCTTCAAAAAAACTAAGCTCTAGGAACAAAATCAACCTACGGTGGGATCCTGGGTGTAATGGGAATGAAAAAGCCGACGAACAGACCAGAAAGGGCCCGGAAGTTTCCTTTAATTGACCTGAACTCTTCTGCTGCGTTGCTAAATCAGCAGTCAATTTAGCTATTAATAGCTGAGAGCAGTCGAGATATATCTCGACAGGCCTAACAAAAATACCAACAGATGTCTTAATATAATTTCGATACGAGATTAGAAACTACGTAGGTTACCTTACAGGACTTGACGGTTTAAGATATCACCTCAACAAAATGAATCTAGTCGACTCTCCGGAGTTCTTACTTTGTCTTGAAAAAGACGAAACAGCTGAACACATTTTATGTAAATGTCCAGCTCTCAACGGAAGTACACGGAAGATTTGAGCTCCAACGACCTAATCAACTTCATTCAGAGGTAAAAACCTAATAGCATAACGACAGTTCTGACTTAATGGTACAAAAGGTCTTTTAGGTCAAAGCAGTTTACTTCGCAATTGGCGAGTCAGAAAATTAAAAACAAAAAAAGTGCAAAATCACATTTCGTTCCGTATGCGATAGAGCGCTAAAATACGAGTACATGTTGTTGTTGTTTTTTTTTTTTAAATCTAAGGGCAAAATTATTATGAGAGGTACATCAGCGTATAGTAACTCTAGTAGTCTAGTTGGTAGAAATAAAAATATTGGTAGGTGTATCTTGGAAAGGTTTGTTGACATAGCTTGTATAGGCCAATCTGGCTAAATCTGCTAAATCTGGCCAACCGTTTTAAGAACCATCAAAAATCTTCTCATGGTCTTGGCCTATACCTATGCAAACATAAGTATTTTTCTCGATATATGATGCCAATGGCAAAACCCCTTGATAACCACGGTGAAAGAAGTTGTTACGTCACTACAGTACTGATATTATGTGAGAGGTTTTTAATGAAACAAAAGGTTAGCAATTCATTAAAACTAAAGACGAAATATGAGAACATTGCACCTCAACGGTATCGAATCTTTTTCCTTACTATTATCGTTGTTAACGGATGCTATACCCTTCTTTTTTTTTTAATATCAGAGCTTAAATTTTGACTCTTAGTTGCGTCTTAATATTCAATTCTGATCTCCGAGTTAACCAATGTTTTTTATTCAACTTCTAAAAATGATTCTACACCCACTTCCTGTGGCATAGTTTGAGTAGAAATTTATTTATTTTTATTGTAATCATTTGCCCAAAACTTCAGTGTTACTTTGAAAACTTAAACTTGTTGCTTAAACTTGTTGTTGTCCATACACACAGAAACGACATGAGTTGTTTTCTTACCAATTCACAGTGCTCGATCATAGACGCATGAATATTACATATATTCATTCAATCTAAAGGATATTCAAATACTCTCACGGGTATCATGTTCTATAAATTCCCTTCACTCTACAAAAAAAAAAAATTTTTTTTTACTCATCTCGGGACAATAATGACGAATATAATACAAGCCCAGCCTCGTTCCTTTTTACAGAGCAATCCCTTTCCATGAAGTTTTACCACACAAACTCGATGTCATGTCTCAAAAAGCTTATGCTATCCATTTCGCCATTCTATCCTGAGGCAGTTTCTGTTGTGACTTAAAAATTCCATCAACCTCGATATATTGACTGATTGCGAGTACAAGCAAAGCAGCCACCATACGAGATATTGTATGTATCCATGAATATATACATACGGGTACAGTGTATAGTGCAGAACTTCCAGGCTATCATTTGTAACATAAAATCGTAAACAAATGATATTCCCTTCAGGACATTCCCGTCGATGGAATTGAGGATGGCGAGGAACATACCATTTCCCTATGAACATGGGCAAACAACAGTAAAGGAATACGAAGAATAACAACAAGAAGAAGAATCCAATGTCATTATAATGGGAAGCATTTAATGTGCAACATAGCTCAAAGCACAGCAACAAGCATCGTTTATCAGAGTCATTTTGTGAGCTTACGTAGTTTTCACAACTAACACACGCATATGAGGGAAGTTACTCGTACAATGCCAAACAGTGTTGCCAAATAGGCTTGTGTTTTTGCAGCATGAAAGTCCATGCATCTTTCTTCAAACTTATAAAATTAAACTCAAACTTTGACTATTGAGTTGATAAAAAGAGTCGCATCTATTCAATGCCATTTGCTTAATCTTATTAGAGCTTTTGCTGAGCGAGTCTTCCTGGAGAGTCTTGGACGATTACACTTCGAGTGACCAAAAGTTCATGACCTTCGTGGTAGGGAACGAGCGCAGTACGGGATTAAGGGAAGCACTCCGTTCACGGGGCATCGGATGAAACGGCTTAACCAAGAATTACTTTGTAAAGCTCTGGCTGATGCGCTATCTCCGGCTAACTTTATTATAATATCAAGTGCGTTGGAAGCCGAATAGCTGGCGGAGCGGAAAATGCGCCGTACTAAGGAATATTGAAACTTTTGTATGCCCTGTAGACCACCTGGGTTAAAGCGAGAACCAAGCTACTGGGTGGACCCAGTAATTTAATACCCTGCGCAAAGAATGTCAATGCCTTGGACGATTCTCTCAAAATCATCGAAGTTGCGGTGATGCGGTATCGAAGAAAAACTTGGTGAGGATGACCAGAACGAGCAAAAGACGCTGTTGCCAAGAGTTTATTGCCGAGGTAAATATGGACAAGTGGGGTCAGGGTTGTTGAATGGCGCTCCCGAAGTTCCTTCATGGAGGAAGTAGTCTCCACCCTGTTCCCAGATCACCCTGAAGAGAGAAGAGCAGACATCATGTAGCGAATGAGCTCCCCACTTTTCACACCCGAGGAGGGTAACAAAGAACTGGTCTAAACACTTCGAATACATTTGAAGGATTGTGCTGACGCAATACGCCCATAAACAATTCCATGAGTTTGGTAATTGGGAGCTTAAAATGCTGGCCGGAGATTCAGATTTGTTCAAAAAATCTTTTCCGTCGAGGCCCATTTTCGGCTGAGCGTCTATGTCAACAAGCAAAATTGCCGTTATTGGAGCGAACACAATCCACAAGTGTTCCGCCAAGCATCAATGCATCCACAAAGAAGGAGACACCGTTACCGTCAATAGTTTCAGGTATAGGGCTATGTAAGCCGACTTTCTGTAGTCAGAGCTGAGCTGTGGTTTTAACAAGATGGCGCTATATGTCAGACAAGTGACGCAACGCTCAAAGTTGTGAACGGAAAATTTGGCGACTGGGTCATCTCACGGCGAAATTATGCGATTTGACAACACTCGATTATTTTTTGTGGGGCTACCGCAAGTCCTAATCTACTCTAACAAGCCAACAACTTTGAATGAGCTCGAGGCCAGCATTCGACACGCTATTGCCGGAATAACGTCGCAAATATTGGACCGAGTCATCAAAAATTGGACCGAAAGATTGAAGCACTGCCAGCGAAGCTAAAGTAGCCATTTGAATGATGTACTATTCCACATATAAATGCAAGAACGTAGCTTCAAAATCAAGACAGAATCAGTTTTATATATCATACCTTTGTTGTGTTATTTAAATTTTTTTCCTATTGTTCTTATCTGGTCAACCTATATAGTGTTTTCTAAGAGCGACTTGACAACTTTTTTTTTTAAATAAAAGGCAAACCATTTGAGATATTTCAAAAACTTTATAATTGGCTTGAAGTACAATCAAAACATTTATGAATGGAACTCGACTTCGTTCATATGGCCACCGCGGGCACGTTTGCATTGGACCCAATTTTCAACAACTCGGCCACATATTTCGGCCGAAAGGGCCACTATTTCGCGTTCAATGTTGACTCTGAGCTCTTCCAACGTCATCGGCGTGTTGGCATAAGCCAATGACTTAACGTAGCCCCACACAAAATAGTCAAGCGGCGTTAAATCGCACGAACGAGGCGGCTAATCGACTGGCCCATGTCTTGAGATAACACGCTCACCATACTTACTCTTCAATAAATCGATTGTAGCATGTGATGTGGCTTGTGGCACCATTCTGTTGAAGCCACATCTCGTCCAAGTCCATATCTACCGATTCGGGCCAAAAATAATCGTCGACAAAAAAATGTGGCCCAATAACGCTGACCATTCACAGTAACGTGACGATCATTATCCTCGACGTAAAAAGATGGCCCAATAACGCCGCCGGCATGCAAACCGCACCAAACAGATATTTTTTGTGGATGAAGTGGTGATTCATGAAGCACATGTGGGTTTTCACCCGACCAATAACGCATATTTTGCTTATTGACGAACCCATTGAGCCAAAAATGAGATTCGTCACTGAAGATGATTTTGCGACTCCGAATATCTGTAGAAAATTTTTATAATTTGCAGACGTTGCTCGTTAGTGTACTTTACCATGATGAAAATGTTGAGTTTACTGAATAAATTGACAGTGACAGTTTGATGATTAGTGAAAGAGTGCGTTCACAAATTAAATTCAAAAGTGTCAAGTCCCTATTGGAAAACCCTATATACATGTATTATGGTAAAGAAAGATAAACTTGAGTGTAATCGTAATATTCGAGTTGCTGTTAAAGCTAAACATAAAAGGGATCAAGAGATAAGTGATTACTGGCCTTCAATATAAAAGTAAGCTGAATTATTCTCGGACTAGTTCGGTTATCAACAATATTGTCTACTAAGCTCAGTAAACCAAAGAGATGATTACTTGTGTTATCAATTTTCATGCGAATATAGGGAATAATGTACGAGTACTTGCGCATTTCTTTTCAAAATTGGGACTTTTACTGCAAGATAGTACCCATATTTGTAAAATTATGTATAAGTTATGAACAAAGTTAAACAAAAATACAGATGCGTCATGTAAACGTATGAGTACTACAAAAACAATAAAAAAAAAAACTCTGCATCACCACTTTAAGCTGAAGTCACCAACAAAAGACACATATAGAGGGTGATTCATCGTGAGGTTTGATTCATAATGTGAAATAAAATACATAAATTTAAAAATGAACTTTCAATTTACAATATCGGTAAAAAGAACAGTTCATGACATTTACTTTTTGAAAATGATATGTAAATGTTGACCAGGCTACGTCTGAATTTGTTCATTCTGAAAGTCCAATTTTGGGCGACTCGTTCGAGTATAGCGACTGGTATCTCGGGGATAACACGAGTAATGTTGGCTTTAAGAGCATCAATCGTAGCTGGCTTATTCCTGAAGACCTGAAACTTTACAGATCCCGAGAGAAAATAGTCCAAATAGTCCATTGTTTCACGCGCTGTATGGCTCGTAGCGGAGTTTTTTTGAAACCAGTGCTCAACGAGACCATATGTTTGAATTTCAGGAAGCAAATAGTCCGTTAACTTGGGGCGATAACGGTTACCATTAACGGTAATATTCTGATTTGCCTTATTTTTGCAGAAATATGGACCAATGATTTCACCAGCCCATAAGTTATACACCATACCGCTATTTTTAATGGGTGTAATGGTAGCTTTTGGTACTCTTCGGGTTGGTCATCAGCCCAAATACGGCAATTTTGTTTATTAACGTATCCATTGAGCCAAAAATGACGAATCGATTCGTCATGGTCTTCGATTAAACTCTTAGATGGATGTGGTCTAACAGTTCGAGTATTATCCACTAATGTAAAATGGGACTCAAATTTGCGAATGGTATTGGCAATAGTGGTTTCAGTAGGTCGATTTCTCACAGAACACTGATTTTCGTAATAGAGCTGAACAATTTGGAGACGCTGTTGTGGTGTGAGTCTTTCCATGATGATTTGCCAAACGATATTGAACAAAAATGACAAAGCAGTTTGATCTGTCAAAAAAAGCCTATTGAAAATCAAACCTCATGATGAGTCACCCCTTACTGGCTTCTGTTTCTCTTTGCCTATGGCTGGCACTAGATTGCCGGAGCGAGCCAATTTGAACTTTTACGATCTTATTGCGACTTATTATTATTTTTATTATTGTATTGGGTCTATAACTTATAATTCGTGCGGTTTGCTTAGAGATGGCGTAACTTGTATTATTCTATTGTTATTATCCCATTGGAACATGCGTTGGAAAGCTACTGTCATTGTACGTCATTTCCGTATATGTCATTCATTTGAAGCGTAAACAACAATAATTTTTTTTCACTCAAATATGTCGAACTTTGTGCCTGAAAAAGTGTTTTTGCGGGGAGTTCTTCTTCATTACGTTAAAATGAAGAAAACTGCTGCCGAAAGTCATCGTGTTTTGGTAGAAGTTTATGGTGAACATGCGCTAGCTGAGCGAACGTGCCAAAAGTGGTTTGCACGATTTAAAAGTGGTGATTTTGGTTTGGAAGACGAAGAACGTCCTGGGCAGCCAAAAAAGTTTGAAGATGAAGAACTGGAAGCATTACTCTATGAGGATTGTTGCCAAACACAAGAAGAGCAAAATCTTTGGGTGTCACTCAAGCAGCCATTTCAAAATGCTTAAAAGCAGCTGGATATATTCAAAAGCAAGGAAATAAGGTTCCGCATGAACTCAAGCCGAGAGACGTCGAAAAGCGGTTTTGCATGTCTGAAATGCTGCTGGCACGCCACAAAAGGAAGTCATTTTTGCATCGGATTGTTACTGTTGATGAAAAGTGGATCCATTACGACAACCCCAAGCGCAAAAAATCATATGTGAAACCCGGCCAACCAGCCAAATCAACGGAAAAGCTGAATATTCATGGAATGCTCTGTATTTGGTGGGATCAGATGGGTGTGCTGTGTTATGAGCTGCTAAAACCGATTGAAACCATCAATGGACAACGCTACCGAGCACAATTAATCCGTTTGAAGAGAGCAGTAGCCGAAAAACGCCCGGAATATGCGACCAGACACGAGGCAATAATTTTCCATCATGGCAACGCTCGGCCACACGTTGTTATTCCGGTTAAGAACTATTTGGGAAATAGTGGATGGGAAGTCTTACCCCACCCGCCTTATAGCTCAGACCTTGCCTCTTCTGACTGCCATTTGTTCCGGTCGAACAAACGCCTTACTGAAATACGGTTCACGTCAGAACAGAATATCAAAAATTGGCTTGATTCATTCTTGGCTGCCAAGCCGGCGCAGTTCTTTTGGAATGGGATCCACAAATTGCCAGAAGGATGGGAAAAGGTCATAGCTTCAGATGGGCATTACTTTGAATAATACTATTGTACATGTTTTTCTTAAATAAACGTTCAAATTTTGAAAAAAAAACCGCATGAAAAAAATTATATACCCAATAGTTTTTTGCGTCTAAGCTAAAGGTAATAAAAAATCTGTGCAAAATATATTTGTTTTAAAAAGGCAATATACATATTTGATAGTCTCTAGATTAGACTTTACGTATGCCGTTAAAAATCATATCTATATTACCTAATAGAAAAGGAAATGTTGACTTTACGGCTAGGTAGAATGCCGATTTTGGAGTTCTATGACAAGTTCATTGCTGTGCTTAGTATCGTCGATGTGTGTGTTTTTTGTGTTTGGCTTTTTTATAATGATTCGGGAACGTCCAAGTTTGTAAATACAGACCATCTGTTTTGGAACTTCGTGAAACATAGGTAGATCCTCGTCCACACATGTTAGACCACTTTGATCTGACTCTACCTGGCCACGAACTAGTGCCATCATTCTTCTCTCACCACGGTCTTGCCATTTACGTGCGAGGTGATGTAGCTTATCAAACTTCACTACAATGTAGTCCCTATTTCAATCTAGAATTGCATTTTATGCGGTTAAAATTCCATTTCCGAAAGCAAATTATCCACTATGGCTTTATTTACAGAAGCCCCAAACGAAGCAACGAGAAAGCCAATTGGAGCGGTCTTAATACTTTCTTTAGAAATTTTAACTGGTCGTTATGTTTGCTCGATAACGACGCTGCTGGTATGATTACAGATACTATTCTCCTTGAAATGAGAACCTTTATCTCTCATCGGATGACCAAAGCAAACGAAAAGGCATGGTACGACTCGAGCTGTAAAGAGGCTTCAAGGGTTAGAGACATTTTTTTCGGTCGAAAAAGGAACCGATCCTCCGACAGAGGAAAACCAAAAAAAGTTTGAACGAGCCAGGAATATCCTTTAAATCCTGTTTTAAACGTGTGAAATTTTAATACGACCAAAATATTGACGCAAAAAATATTACAATGTTCATAAGGTAGTAAAAATGTTTGGTTGTTGCGCCCAGTGCAACACTTCCAGATTATGCTTTGTCTATACCTACGTGGAATCTTCAATGGGAGAAGATTCGTGTGTAGACTCGCACACAAAACCGCTGTTCCAGATGGTAAATCTTTCCTTCTCCTGTTGTTCTTCCTCGCTGGTAAAACCACTGCGTAAGCTTTTCCCTCAATCCTACTCCTTAGGACCGTTTCCGAGCAGGTGGAAAACACCCCTAAAAGATCTTCTTCTTTCTCATTCTACAGACCCGTTGTACTTAAGTCCCTTCTTCCAATAGTTAAGGAATCGCTGACAAAGCGTTAACTTATGAAATATCTCGAAGTACGAAAAATTCACAATTACCGGCAGTACGGTTTTCGTATAAATAGTTGTACTGTTGATCTGATGGTATGTCTCACCGTAAAGTGCAATCAAAGCGTGAAAGCAAGATAGTTTCACTTGATATTTCTAAGGTATTTGACAGAGTTTGGCTGACTGTTATGTTAAGCTTATTAAATCCTGATATTACCAGTATAATTTGATGCTTCCATAACACAATGCTGTCTGCTGTTATTAAAGCGAAATTAAAACACCCAGACGTTGTCAATGAATGGCACTTGCATCGTCGGAACCAAAAAAACTTTTCATTCCGGTATGTGTTTCATGACAACTTAGGTTGGTGTTGTCAAAAATGCTGCGAAATGTCTAGAATTTCTCAAGCGACGTAAGAAATACTTTACGCCCTCTGATCTGGACTCAATATATAACGTATTTTTCCGCTCGAATTTGGAGTACAATGCACACATCTGGTCCAGTGAACTCAAAACATCTCTGCACTTGATAGATAGGATTCAAAACCGTGCGAGAGAAAACTCATAGGTGATAATAATATCACACAGACAATGGACATGTTTTATCGCTATTTGTACCACCAGTGGTCCGTAGAAATCGCCAGTAGCATTCCGCTTTTTTTAAACTTTTAGCCGTAACACCCGACTCGCTACGAATGCTCATCAGTATACACTCAAATCCAAACGTGATTCATTGCTTAGCCGCCCTGACATTATAACCTTTATCAAACCTTCATCAAACCTCCCTGATTTTTCTTCGCCAGCGCTGTGTACAAGCATTGAGTGCACGCCAATTATAATAAAAAAAAGAGGCAGATAAGGAATTGACTCTACTTATTAACAAGATGTTAATGCAGTATGATGGCAATACATATTTAACTTAATCTCTGAGTCAAAAGTATCGACAAGATGCACTGAGACTTTTTGTATTAGATCTACAAGAAACTTTGGGAGATATTTTGTTTTCATCATAGCCTTTCTTCTGCTTTAGCTTTTGCACAAGAACTTGAGACAAATTAAGCAACATGTACTTATGCTTATTCATGTAGAAATAATGTTTATTAATTTTTATATATTAGTGTACAATAATTCGTATGAATCTAAGTGGTATGTAGTTCTTAAAATCTTTGGAGTCCTTATGATCGCCGCCAGCCAACCGTTCGCGCTCGGAAGTTTAAAGAAGACTGCCTCTCTATGGTCAACCTATCCAATTCCATACTTAGTACTTTGTACCATGCCCATAATTTGACGGCCACCGTCAGCAAAAATGCGCCTCCAAATACAGCAACCACAATCAATAATGCTCTTGTTAACGACATTGCAACATTCCTGTCATTTGTTGATCGTTATTTGCTTTTACCTTCTTCTTAATGTAGGTCAGTGTAAACATTGTGGAGTCAGTCGTCCGCATATAAACAGATGGATCATTTTGTGGCTATTACTCATGACGATAAGTGGCTGACGCAGAACAATGATCTGGAAATGGAGAACTCGGTATCATACAGTCGGCGGACGACGATCTAAAAGGTTTTCTAATTATGCTTATTAGCTGATGATAGAAATACTTAGCTTAAATCTAATGTGTGGTAATCCCACATTCATTTTGTAATTAAAGTGATAATCTTAACCATTTTGTACAAAAAAAAATTATAAATTATATTACAGACATGAATTCGCTTCCACTTAATTCCTTCCATTACAAGAAGATTCCATCTCAAATAAGAGGTAATTGAGATTCCATACAAGTCAATTCAACAGTTTCTAGTACAGAAATCAATCTCACCAGAACGTTCTATTGTTTTTCCCCAATCTAAGCAGAACCCTAACGAAAACCCCATTAGCGGAAATTATTCTCAAAGACCTTTTTTTAATAATCCAAATCAGCAAAACAAATTATTCAAGCGGCAGAGTGAATCTGACAGGGAAACTATTCCGAAGAGCCAAAGAATCACTCATCTTATGTAGATAACCAGCACTATTTGGTTGATTACTTGTGGTAAATACAAACTGTGAGTGTCATTTACATATCTATTGTATGATTCCAACGAAAATCATTTCTTTGAGGACCAACTTCATAAGGTAAAATATGAAGATAGCACAATGAATTCCTAAAAATTTCCGATGAGATTAAGGTTTTAAGGGAAGACCTCTCCTGCCATACATCAGCCGAATACTAGCAGGAAAAGAAATAAAGCCCTTAGTAGTTGTTAAAAAGATAAACCTTGAAAAAAAAACTTTTAGTTGATTTTTTTAAACAAAGTAGTTTTTACCACATGCAGAAAGCAATCGTGAGGCAGCCAAACAGGAAGAGAGGTTCCAAAAAGAAGAAGAATTGACACTTTTTTGATTGATTGTTGACAGCTAACAAGGTAGAACTGTTAGATTGGTGTGTTCTTTTCGTTCCATTAAGTTCTTAACATACCGTACAACATACACCTCGACGTATTTTAGACGTTGATTTGATGTCTCCTGATTTATGATGGGAACTGGTAAAGAGCAAAGCTTGATAATCGGCCGCTTGAGAGTGGAAAACTGCGTTCTGACTGTCACCACCCTTGTATGTCCATCGGCGCCGGGATATATGATATATATTAACTCTACCCAGAAGCCACTTAGTTGGTGGGTATCTTTCGTCAGCATTCAAGACCAGAGCTCCTTCCTTGATGGATTGTTCAATTTTTTGCCACATGACAATTTTTTTGAAGTCGTTGAAGATATTCGACCGACAATCTCCGCCAAAACTGTTCAAGCATTTTGCGAAGAAGTTGATACCGAGATAATTTAGAGTCTGAAAGATGAACAAGAGACGGTTCTGGAAAATGGGGTGTGCATTGAGAACAGCTTCTATTTGCAAGAGCAGTGTGGTAAATTCTTCTCTTGATGTAAAATTTAGCAGACTAAACCGCTGCCTCCCATTTGCCCCGAAGTGCGACGCTGCCGTTGTGACCTACAGTCACTTGTGAGTATAGCACAGATACAACGGCGACTGGTGAACTGCTGCAGAAATCTCTCTGTCAAATAGTCTGTTGCTAATTTTAAGTGCGTTGCGGATGAGAAAAAGCAAACGAATACGACAAGCTACGATTTGTTAGTTTTTTTTGTTCGTCCTCTCCATGCCTTTAAAGTGAACGGTCCAGCGTAATCCACATCCGAATGTAAAATGGGTCTTGACGAATCCCATCAACTGATTAGCTGTCACAGCACGATGTCGAGCGCAGATGATACAAGGATGAAGAAGCACCCAAAAGCTTCTTCTTATTATAACCAGCATCAATTGTTCCCCACCATGAAAAGTCAAACGATTAGTGTGATCCAATACGAGTCTCGTAAATAAAGAATACTTTGGAAGGATAGTCGAGTATTTCATGTTCGCATCAATTTGGGCATTGCGAAGCCGCCCGCTAATCCACAGGATTACCTGTGAATCTATAAACGGAATTAGATGATAAAGAGAACTATTTTTTGAAATTGGCTCAATTTTAGACAGTTGTTTATGTTCAGCTTTAAAAAAGTTGTTTTGAGTGTTCTTAATCCAAAATATTTTAGCTGCATTTAACTCAGATGGCGGGAGTGGCGAAGTTTGATTTAAAGAAGTTGACTTTCGTGAAACTTGTCGAAAAAGAACTACCACTCGCATGCACCGTGCAGTTATTCAAAGCAGTCTGGTTAGAGATGAATAACGTTGAATGAGATCCCAAGAGGTAAGGATGTCTTTCTTCACAGAAGCTACGAAAAAGCGATGACGTTCTTCTTGATCTATATTTTCATTTGATGTTGGGCATGGTTTAGGACAATGATACTCGTTGAGTTTCAAACACGATGGTCCTAGCCAACACAGGCTGCTTTTGGCTTGTTTGTCGCAGCGATGAATCTCTAGACGCCATATCCACCGGATTATCTTCACCAGATATGTGATGTCAGTTTGCTATAGGAAAAATGGTTTGAATTAGACTCACCCGGTTTCGAACAAAGTCCTTCCATCTGGTTGAGTCGCATAAAAATCCAAAACGAGGTGGTACTGGAATCCATCCAGAGATGAATTAGAGAATTTTCCAGAATTAGTACACTGAGTAGATGTTGGACAAGTCTAAGACAAGGACACCAGAGTAGTGATGCTATAATCTTGGAGTGGTTATCCACACCATCCGTGACCTTTTGGATGTTTGCTTCGTTTTTGTCATAGTTGTCAGCTTGTGCTATTTGGGTTCCGCTGCTATTGATGACTTGTAAATAAACAACTGCTCCAACAGCTGCTTTCGAAGCATCTGCAAAGCCATACAACTCAACTACTTTCGATGAAGGAGATAACCCAAGCCAACGAGGGACGGAAATCATCGACAAGTTCTGAAGTTAATTTAGGTAGTTTTTCCAATGCATTGGTTGATCCCAGTTGAGGTAGTCTCGCCACAATTCTTGAATGAATATTTTTACTTTAACGACTACTGGAGACAACCAGCCAGACAGAATCCGAGCAGCGTGAGACAAAACCTGTCGCTTTGTGTACACAGCTGGATATTCATGTTAAGATGAGGTGAAAACGAAGCGATCTAAGTTGCCAATTTAGACCCAATGCCCGATATATGTGATTCAATACATAGTGACAACAAAGCTGTGGCTTAATTTTTTTTAAAGTATTTCCGTCAGAAGCTCCTCATCATGAGAAGCCCATTTTTGCAGTTCAAACTGACCTGCTTTAAAGAGATTTATTGACGTCAAAAAAACGATGCTTCACATCCTCAGCAAGCTAATGCAATACCCTTATGACGAGCAATGGAGCGGATTTTGTTCCATAAGTTACAGTTGTTAGAACAAACTCCTTCAAGTTACTATTTACGGCCCAAAGGATTCGTTGAAAATTCCAGTCATCAGGATAGACTTGAATTTGTCGAAACATTTTAACAACATCAGCCGAGTAAGCGAAACGATGAATTCTCCAGTCTCAGAAAGTTCGCTTTGTAGTTTTTGACCCTCATAAAAGAAGTCGTTTAAAGATATCCCTTCTCAGTTTTCAAATATCGCCATGGTGAGGAAGATAGAAAAGCTGATCTGCATGTCCATTAAATAACGTAGGTGCTCGTTGCATGTGTCCTAATTTTTCGTATTTTAGTATTTAAAAACTCCGAGTAAAATATATTATTGGATCTCTGCTGAATCGTTTTTGCATTTGATGTATCAGCTTAAGTGCTGATGTGCGAGCAATTTGAAGGGCATTCGGACAATATACCTTCCTTCCTTGTCTCGAGAGTGAGTTGTGATGAAAATCTCTTCGTATTTTTTCTCTTTCGGAGTAAGTTGACCATTTGGCATGCATCCAAAACTGTTGCACCAACTCATTTACATTTAAGTCTAGACGACAATGAAAGAACTGCGCTTCAGGTTTACCAGTTTCTAATTCAGATAATGATGATCCAGAAATTATCCACCCATAAAAAGGGTCTGCTGTGCAATTGGTGCGTATTTCGGCCCTTTACGCAACCCGTTTTGCAGAATTTGGCCATAAACTTCGACTCAAAGTATTAAGTCGATACAAGCTGGTTGATCCAGCTTGAGATCGTCTAACTCAATGTCTTTTAAATGCTGCCAATGTGTGCTATTGCTGACATCTGAAGGTAAGTTGTTGGTTAATTTGGGAAGTATGTAAACTATATAGGCATCGAGTGCACAAGTGAAGTGATTAACACAGGATTAAAAGGTTAAATTCACTAATCCTTTCGACGGCTGGGATGCTAATGAATCACCTCCTATTCCAACAATTGATAAAGATGTATGTGATCGAAGAAGATGAAGAAACTGGAGCAGATACTGTGGAAGATTGACTTCCGATCCTTGGTTGAGGAATGCTCGAACGATATAGAGTTCCCTAGAACGGGAGATAATTTTCACCAGGGCAATTGCATGTATAGTTGTTTGCTTTGGAATTTGATCGGCACATACTCAGTGTTATGAAGCGCTAGATTGATAGATATTATTTGTTGTTGATTGATATGGATTCCTGTCTTAGATTGAAATCCGGTACACTTTTGACAACGCTTTTTTGAGTGACATGCGCTTACTAGATGAGGACCAAGGCAATTGTAGCAGAGTTGAAGATCTTTCAGCAGCTCAACACGTTGAGCAAGACTCTTTGATTGAAGAAATATAGTGTTCTTCTTTGCAACTACTATAGAGCATACCTGTTTTGCTTGTTGGTAGGAAGTGTGGCTTCTTTATATTTTCAGTTAAAGTTGCACGCTCATACGCTTATAACGAGCGGATACGAATTATTATGAATGCCCTTAACTCGGTACATGATGGAGGTTTTGCTGATGATCCCAAGGAATTTTCCCATCCCTTCACTGAAGCGGCGTCAGGTTTACGAGAAACTAGATGTATTAGAATATCATCCGACTGAGTGACGTTACGGCCAATACCTTCTAAAAAACTAAGAGCTTGATTGATGTAGTTGAACAAATTTTCGAGTTCGCCAAAAGAAGAGAATAAAGTTTGCATAGCGGAATCAACAAGCACTCTTTTGTTATCATAATAAACAACCAAATTGTCCCTCGCAACTTGAAAATTTGACGCGGTGGTGAAAGTATTTTGTAGGCGCTGTTGTGCCTTTCCAACAAGACATCCCTGGAGGTAGTGAAGTTTGGTAACACATTTAAGCGCCGGATTTGAAGCTATAACTGCCATGAATGTAAGTCATTTCGAGTACTCTCCATTGAATGTTGGTAACTGGAGCTGGGGAAGACGAACGTTTGGTGCGACGGATGGTACAGCAGATATGTCCGTTAGGTGTTTGCCATTGGCGGTGGATTCTGCATTAAGCTCGTCCAGCCGCGTGCACGTATACTCCTCGTTCTCGAGTTCTCCTCGCACTCACGATACATTTTGACACGGAAATACTTTTGCTCTTCGAACTCCTGGCTTGCTTCAACTTTTAAAGCTGTTTTGATAGATATTATTGATTTGTGATGGGCTTTAAAAGAAGTCCAATTTTCACTGAGTGCACATTTTCGATATTGAATTATCTGCTTGGTAATTGATCCAGTTTACTAGCTTCTTGACGGAACCACTTATTAGCTCAAAAAGTTCAAGTTGCTGCTCCAGTATCGCTGAAAGTTGATAACTTTCCTCGAAAAAAAAAACGCTTAATTGCTAATCCGGCTTTTAAGTACGAGAAATGTTAAAAAGATAAATGTTAAGGCGACAGTACGCGTTTTATGAGTTGAAGAGGAAGGGAATTAATCACTAATTTATTAATCATTTGTAATGGCTCGCCCACGTTGGAACATATGTCGCCGTTCTTGACACGCGATCACGGAACGTCAGAGGAGATTAATCTGTACTGATCAAGAACAGATGATAATGAACGTGAACATCAGAGCTTCTCAAAGGGGAGCAGAAAAATCGGCAGATCAGTGGAAAGAAAGACTTGAAGTCCTACGAGTTAAATCGAGAACAAGAAGAACAGCGCATACGTCTCAGCAACGCCAATAACAAAGATCTTGTTAAATGGAATTACTGATGATTCAAAACATTTCCTCAAAAACATCAGAAATTGCAATTCTTGTTTTCAGGTGACTTTATTTGTCGCTATCGTTGGAAAGGACCATTTTATGCTGACATATAAAATTTAGGGACAAATTTACCACAGAGCTGGCTCTTTGTTTCTTTTCCTAGCAGTAACCATAAATATCTCTAAATCTACTTCAACGGAGATGAAAATGCCCAATTGCATGTACTCTACCAAATCTTTACTGGATTAAGGGGGCATATTGTAGAATCGTTGTAAGACAAGTTACATGGCAACAATAATTTGATTTGGATGTCTAAAAATTGTTATAGAAGTGTTATTCGCGCCAACAATTGGCGGGGTTAGAATTGCCATGGTTGGAGAAGAATTTCTTTCTCGCGATATCGTTTTGCAGCACAGAAATCAGCAAATACATAGAATTGCTGACACTCATAGATGCTATGATCCATTGTTGTTATGTCAATATCAAAATGATAAACACAATTATAGGTGAAAGAAAGTTAGTTCAATAAATTGTTATTCCTATCGTGTTATGATACGTGAAAATGAAGATAACTTTATCCTTGAATGCTGTCAGCTCTTCCATCAGTGCATCATCGATATGAATGCAAAAATAAAGTCGTAACGATAATGTGGTCCAAAAGTTGTCATCCGATTTTCCTTGGCTGTAATTTTTTTTTATGAATGAAAAACTGTTTATTTGATGTGGTGAATTTTTTTTTCATTAAATCAACTTTGTAAAAAAATAAACGAACAGATTATCTGTCATCATGTAATCTGTCACTTATCATGAGTTTAAAGCAGATGTCAGATCATATAAAATATATTTCCTTTTGACTGAGACACCTCTGGTTTGTGGAGACATTAGTGAATTAAAAACGCCCGTTTAAGACCACAAGTTTTTTAGTTTGTTTTATTATATGCATATATATACAAGTATACAATAGTCAAGAAAATGATATTGTTGAAGTGACCGCTATCAGAATTGGTGACCATTCGGGCCCGATATGTAGAATTTTCCATCATTCTTGCCAGAACTTCCGGCGATATGTCCTCGCATTTTTGATTGCTATTTTTTTCTTTTGACTCTCAAGAGTTTAAGACTGGTTGACATAGACTCGTGACTTCAAAATGTCTGAAACGTTTAAATCAGGCCAATGCAAATGCAGTCCTCAGAATTTCGGTTGTGGTTCGTGCAATATGCGCTGTTGCTCTATCTTGTTGGAACCATATATTCTCCAGTCAAAATTCATCCAATTGAAGTGGAAGAAAATACTTGAGAATTGCTCTGTAGCGCTTGCCCGCCACAGTAGTCGTTTGGACCGTCGCGTTCTTAAGAGAAAAAGCCCGATGACGTCTCATTTGAAAGCAGCACGTCATGCAGTAACCTTGAGTAGGTGTGCTGGTTCTTTGTGGGTTATACGCAGATTTTCGGTGCCCCAGAAGCGATAATTTTGCTTATCCACAGAGATGGAAATGAGCTTAGTCGCTCATACTAGGTGAGGTGAAAAGTAACCTTCTTGACTGCCAGAATGCGCTGCTACTGCAAAAAAGGTTATGATGCCTTGAAGTCCGTTCATTTTTAGGCAGGCTGATTTTTGTTGACGTGTTTGGCATCATGTTGAGTATGGACAAAAACGATTTTCGTTCTCTCATAAAACATTATTTTTTGAAAGTCAAAACGGCGAAGGAAACAAAAGAAAAGTTGAATAAATATTATGGGGCTAATGCTCCGTCAGATAACACCGTCAAATATTGGTCTCGATTAGGCCCTCCGATGCGGTTACAGAGGACAATGTCAAAAAAATACATGAAATGGTGTTGGCTGATCGGAAAGTGAAGGTGCGCGAACTAGCACATACCACAAAGATTAGTACTGAGCGCACATGCCATATTTTGGGCAATATTCTGCATATGAAAATGTTATTTTGCCGCCGGGTGCCGCGCATACTCACTCCTGACCAAAAACACGAACGCGAGAGCACTTCGAAAGAGTGTTTGGACTTGCTGATGCGGAATCGGGCGGACTTTTAGCGTCGATTGGTAACTGTTGATGAAACTTGGATCCACTATTACACATCAGAGAACAGAATGAGTGCCCGGCAATGGACTGAAGCCGGCACGTGTGCTCCGTAGCGGCCGAAGGAGGCTCGATGTGTCGGAAAGGTTATGGCTCGGTTTTCTGGGATTGTCATGACGTACTCTTCGTGGACTACCTTGAAAAAGGAAAAATTTTTGGAGCGATTAAAGGCCAAAATTGCTACAAAACAGCCTCACGTGAAGCGAAAAAAAATTTTGCAAGACAAGAGCATCGCAACCACGACAAAAATCAATGACTTACGGCTCCAATTGCTGTCGCATCCACCGATTCGCCCGATTTGGCTCTTTCGGACTATTATCTCTTCCCAAACCTCAAAAGATGGCTCATCAATAAAAAATTCAGCTCACGCGAGGAAATCATCGACGCCACGGAGGAGTATTTAGCAGACGTTCCGGAAAATTACTTTTCGGACGGGATCAAGAAGTTGGAAAATCGCTGGAATAAGTGTTTCAAACTAAAAGGGGACTTTATTGAATAAAATAAAAACACATTTCTTTTTACTGTTTATAGTTCAACATCTATTATTTATTTACAAACAGTGGATGGAATAGTTAATAATACGTATCGAAGCGCGTGCGAGGCGCTTCATTTGCTGAAAAATGATGATCACTGAGACAAGTCAATTGAAGTTTCATCCGCCACTATTAATCCAGTTCAAACACCAACGCTGTTTGCAATTATTTAATCTTTGTTACATGTTCCCCATCACAGCCAGTACAATTGTGGCATAAAAGTTCCAAAGACTACATGACCGAAGATATTCTGCACAGTATACGTGAAGAAACACAAAATCATGGATTGAATTACAGAGAAGAAATATACCATACACTGAATCGCTAATGTTTATTGATGATCTTTGTCTTGCAATGTGCGACAATTTGTGGGCACAATTGTGAATTGCAGCACTAAATCGATCCATGAATGCACTATTCGATAGAAAACTGCTCAGAGAGCAACCATACAATAGAAATGAGTTATAGCAGTTCGTCCAAGAAAATACACCGAGACTCCTTCCAGAACACAAGATAGCACTGGATGCCATTATTATCTCTTCGTAAATTCGGCTCAACTTCTGTTTACAAGCCAACTCTGTACTAAATTTTTTAAATCAGTGGTTGAAAGAATTCAACAACTCATACGTGACCAAGTTCCTCTATTTTACTTTTATTCGCCCTCTCCTAAAGTACGCCAGTCAAGTGTGGTCCCCATATAATCGTGTTCATATCTCGAGAAACGAAAGCATCCAGCCCCGTTTTCTTCGATTTGCTCTTCAAGATACACCTTACGATGGTCCTTTTATTCCATGGTTGGTTGGATGGTTCCCTATAAAAACCGTATCAATCTTATTAGCTTAAGCATCCTTGAGAAATGCAAAGATAGAGCCAACTTTCTTTTCATTCATCTATTCCTTTCAGATCACGTTGAATGCGCGTCTCTTCACAACTTTATTTTCATCGACACTTACCCTTGGAATCTACGTACCCCTTGTCTCTTCTTTCTACCAACCAACCACACCACCTCCTATTACGTTAACGAAGCAATCTCCCGCACTCTACGAAAGATTAATTCACCGTCATTTGACTTTAACCGCACCACTCCCTGCCACAAATTCGATTTCCTTCCGATATTAAGGTGAATAAATGGGAGCCTTCGTCCCCACCAAAACAAAACAACACCCACATCTTCATTGGAAAGATGAAGTGATGCAAGATCTATCAGAACTTGGAATTAACAATTGACATTTGGTTTCTGAAGCCTCGAATCGATGGCCTTAAATTCTTCGAGGATTTTTTGATATATACGATGGCGAAGTACCCGACCCCAAAAAAGTAAACACAAAAATCTGGCGAATAGGGTACATGAGGTAGCAGTTCAAACTTTAATTCGTTAAATTTGGTCATTGCATTAACGACACTGTTTTTGTTCGAGTGTATGCAAACGCGGCACCCATATTGCACACAGCTTTCTCATGTCTTAATTTTCAAATAATATGCAATGCACCGCACTTTTTGAAATGCCTACAATGTCTGCCTGATCGCGTACTTTCAGTCGACGATCATCCAGTACCGCTTTGTGGATTTTCTTCACCATTTCTGGAGTCGTCACCTCATTTGGTTGACCACTGCGGTGCTCGTCTTGGCAGCTCATACGGCCTCGTTTTACCTCAGCAATCCAAAATTTTACTGTTGTAAACGAAGGAGCAGACTCATCCAGAGTAGAATCCAGTCAGCTTTTATATTGGTTGGGCTGAGGCCTTTCAAATAAAAGTATTGTATCACATAACGATGACCAACTTTCTATATTTTCACAAATTCACTGACAACGTTCACTATTGATGGCTGCTAAACGAATTCTAAACAATGTGGCGCTTTCAAACTTGACATATTCAAAAAATATGCTTTATAGACTGCGTACTTTTCAAACAACTACCACCATGTCTTGATCAGGCCGGGTACTTCTGGGACCGCCCTCGTACCAAGTGTACTGGTATGAAGTGAGCGTCAAAATGCAAATGTCTCGATAGGGAACATTTATTGTGATCGGACCTTAATTTTTTTTTTTTTTTTTTTTTTTTTTTGTTGCCAAACATATTAAGTATACATCAAGTCATTGAGCAAACAACATCATAATTTTTCATCGAGTTAAAAATGTCGAATTTTGTACCAAAAAACGATGACTTGCGGAAAGCATTAATTTTTTGTTTTCATTTGAAGAAAACATGCAAAAGATGGTTTCAACGGTTCAGAGATAACGATTTTGATGTGAGAAGTGAAGAACGTCGAAGACCACCAAAAAAGATTGAAGACGCCGAATTGCACACAATATTGGATGAAGATGACAATTTGAGTCAGCAACAAATGGCAGAAATGTTAAATGTTGTACAACAAACAATTTCTGACCGTTTAAGAGCTATGGGAACGATCCAAAAGTCTGGAAAATGAGTGCCACCTGAATTGAATGAAAGACAGATGGAAAACCGAAAAACCACTTGTGAATTTTTGTTTCAAAGACACGATAAAAAATCAGTTTTGCATCGCAGTGTTATTGACGATAAAAAATGGATTTATGATCAGAATCCTAAACGGAAAAAATCATGGGTTAATCCGGGACAACCATCAACTTCGACTGCAAAACCAGATCGATTCGGCAATGCTGTGTGTTGTACCATGATTCCTAAAACCTAGTGAAACCGTTAATACAGATCGCTACCGACAAAAAATGATCAGTTTGAACCATTCATTGATCGAAAAACGACCGGAATGGACCAGAAGACACGGCAAAGTAATTTTGCTCCATGGAAATGCACCTGCACACAATGCAAAACTGGTTCAGGATACAACCGAAGCACTTGGTTGGGAGCTGCTACCCCACCCGCCGTATTCACCAGACTTGGCTCCGTCTGACTACCATTTGTTTTCATCGATGGGAAACGCAGCAGGTGAGCAGCACTTCGAATATTACGAGAAAGTTGAAAATTGGGTAACTTTTTGGTTTTCTTTAAAAGATGAACAGTTTTATTGGCGTAGAATCCATAAATTGCCTGAAAGATGGGAAAAATGTGTAGCTAGCAATGACCAATCTTCTTCTTCTTAGGCGGCTTTATAGTTTGGGGTGAACCGAGGCCTCAGCTAACAGGCCTCTCCAGTTAGCCCGGTTCTTTAGATAGCAGCCTCCAGTTGCTCACTCCTAATCGGTTGAGGTCCCCTTTGATTTGCGCGCGCCACTTAAGGTGAGGTCTTCCTCTACTGCGTTGTCCCTCCAGGTTAGACTTGAAGACTCTAAGGGCCGGATCATTTGTTCCCATCCGCTCTACATGTCCTAGCCATCTTAAACGACTGACTCGCAGTTTTCTAACCAGGTCGATGTCGCTGTACAGCTGTATAGTTTGTCGTTGAATCACCTTCTTCAAGGCCCGTCAACGCAGTAGGGAATAAAAATTTTACGAAAAATCTTTCTCTCGAAGCGACCGATGATATCTTCATCCGCTTTCGATAGAGTCCAAGCTACAGCGCTATAAAGCAGGTCTGGAATGATCAAGGTCTTATACACAATCTCTTTAGTTGTTCGGGAAACAGCGGTTGGCAGGAGTTATTCTTCGTTTAATTTCTGAGATGTTGATATCAGAATTTATAGCAAAGCCGAAGATAACAAAGTCCCTCACTCCCTCAAAGTTATAGCTGTCGATCGTGACGTTTTGTCCGATTCTATAGGGTTTTCCAATAGGGACTTGACAACTTTGAATTTAATTTCTGAACGCACTCTTTCACTAATCATCAAACTGTCACTGTCAATTTATTCAGTAAACTCAACATTTTCATCATGGTAAAGTATACTAACGAGCAACGTCTGCAAATTATAAAAATTTTCTACAGATATTCGGAGCCGCAAAATCATCTTCAGTGACGAAGCTCATTTTTGGCTCAATGGGTTCGTCAATAAGCAAAATATGCGTTATTGGTCGGGTGAAAACCCACATGTGCTTCATGAATCACCACTTTATCCACAAAAAAATAACTTTTTAGTGCGGTTTGCATGCTGGCAGCGTTATTGGGCCATATTTTTTCGTCAACGATAACGATCGTCACGTTACTGTGAATGGTCAGCGTTATCGCCCCGTGATCACCGATTATTTTTGGCCTGAATTGGAAGGTATGGACTTGGACGACATGTGGTTTCAACAGGATGGTGCCACAAGCCACACAGCACACGCTAGAATCGATTTATTGAAGAATAAGGTGAGCGTGTTATCTCAAGACATGGTCCAGTCGATTGGCCGCCTCGTTCGTGAGATTTAAAGCCGCTTGACTATTTTCTGTGGGACTACGTTAAGTCATTGGCTTGTGCAAATACGCCGACGACTTTGTAAGAGCTCAGAGCCAACATTGAACGCAAAATAGCGGCCGTTTCGGCCGAAATGTGTGGCGAGTAGTTGAAAATTGGGTCCAACGAATAGACCGCTGCAAACGTGCCCGCGGTGGCCATATGAACGAAGTCGAGTTCCATTCATAAATGTTTTGATTGTACTTCAATAATAAAGTTTTTGAAATATCGAAATGGTTTGCCTTTTATTTAAAAAAAAATTGTCAAGTCGTTATTAGAAAACCCTATACAATGTTCGGTGTCCATGTGTTGACAGCATATATGGTTTTGCCCTCGTTGACCGCTAGACCCATTTTAGCCGTTTCCGTTTCTATACTAGCAAACGTACCAGTGACAGCTCGCTGTATTCTACCAATTATGTCAATATCATCGGCGTATGTAGGTAATTGGACGGACTTTTGAAAGATCGTGCCTTGTGTGTTGGCTTGTGAGTTTCGGACAATTCTTTCAAGTATGATGTTGAAAAAGTCGCATGACAGCGCGTCACCTTGTCCAAATTCTCTTTTGACATCGAAGGTTTCGGTAAGGTCGTTACCGACCTTGATGCAGCAGCGAGCTTTCTCCATCGCCATCCTACACAATCGAACGTGTTTCGCAGGCATGCCAAAGCTAGACATGGCTCTGTATAGCGCGTTTCTATATATGCTGTTGTACGCGGCCTTGAAATCGATGAAAAGATGGTGGATATCAATTTGGACCTCTTAAGTTTTTTCCAGGATCTGCCTTATTAAAGTGGATTGACGGTGGACTTTCCTGGCCTAAAACCGCACTGATAGGGGCCAATTAGGTTATTTACGAAAGGTTTAAGGCGTTTACACAATATGGCAGACAGGATCTTGTATGCGGATCTTTTATCTTGGCGCAGTTAAAGAAATCTCCTTTCTTGTGGACCGAGCGAACTATTCTGAGATTCCATTCATTAGGCATGTATTCATCTGACCAAATTTTGGAAATGAGTTGGTGCATGCTCCCTACCAAATCATCTGCAGCTGCTCTAAAAAGCTCGGCAGGTCATCAGGCCCCGCAGTTTTGTTGTTCCTTAACTTGGATATTGCTATCCGTACTTCGCTTTGGTCAGGTGGGCGGTAGTTTTGACTATCGTCGTTTATGTTGATACGTTCTGTCCAACAGCGGGATTCTGGTCTTCGTCGCCAGTATAGAGTCTGAAGAAGTAATTTTTCCACATTCTCAGCACCGACTGTGATTCAACCATAAGGTTTCCTTCATTATCTCTACAGGTTTCTGTACGGGATTTTTTGCCCTGGCACGTTCTTTTTACCTTTTGGTAAAGTAGTTCCTGAAGTAGCATCTCTCTATTTCTCCGACATTACGTTTCTCGTGCTTTTTCTTTTTTTTGTTCTAAGGATCCGATGTTCCTCTCGTTTTTTTTGCTCATAAAGTTCGTGAGCAGCTCTAGTCCTCTTTCGCAACGCCGCTTTATACGCTTCTAGTTTTGCTGCGTTTGTAAGTCGGCAATGGCAAATACTTTGAATAAAATGTTTTTTACTTTCCCATTAAAAATTAGTATTTTATTTTCACCAAAAAACTCTTACTTGATACCGGTGCACTGGTATATAAGCGTGTTTTCAACTTCCAGAGCAAATTGCGATTCGGCGTACACTGGCATGAAGTACTTTGAATGTCTTAATTTCAACATAAGATCCATAACTGATTCAATAACTTAGGCAGTTTTTCACCGAATGTCTGAAATTGTATCTGCCTCATGTCTTTCTTTCGTTTATTTGATAGCTGCTTCGGAATTTTCGTGGACTCCCTTTTGGATTTTACATGTTGTACACAGAGTGTGGTTACATTGCTTATTGACTTGATGTCACGTAAATGCTCATTGTTTGTGGATACAGCGGAGCTTAAAATTTAAAAAAAAAATTTACTGGCATTAAACATAATCATAACATCGTTTTAGCTTTATCAAATTTGAAAACATTTTGTGCATCGTTCAAATTACTTTCGGTTGCTATAACTTCCACCGAGTTCTGACTAGAATGATAGACTTAAGTCAGATTATGGTTTACAGTGTCACGGAAATAGATACAAATTCCTTTTATAAAGTTTCCGGTTGGAAGTTAGTTGAGATGAATCACTTTAGTCTTCCTGTTTTCCTTATTGGTTTGATTGTGATTGATTGATATTGATGCGATTTTGAATTTTCATAAAGGAGCACAGTTAAGCATCAATCCTTTAGGAATAACTTGTAGTATATAAGTTTTTGGCCAATTTTGTGGCAGTTTTCGATCTATTTTTTTAGAGTTCAACTAAATCTCGCATAGGCTGGCAACGCTGCTTCCGTGAATATCCTTGCGTAGTCTTTTTTGTACGTATATACGTAGAATGTGGAACATGTTCGTATGAATCTGATTCTTGTGTAATCGGAATCTTTTCTTTTCTTCTTCCTTGTTAAACGCTCGTACTTGAACATACGAGTACATGCAATGCGACATAACTAACATCCTAATATTCTAACATCCTTTCTCATTGAGGCGAAATCAGGTTACAAATATCTACATGACGACACAATAGAAGAGCAAGTATACGCCCCCCTATATTCCAGTAAGGCAGTCTGTTGGCTGTGTACACAAGTTTGATATCTGTGCCCCTACACCCCCATAATGATAAACTCAATTCACATATAATGAACGAATTCAGAAAGAAGGGCGATGGGGCGTAGAATGAATGGTAGACCAAAAGACTGATGGCATACACAAGAAAGTCTTGTGGTTTACTTCATGGAAAGCTCAAAAAGATGTCCTCCCTTATTGTGCCATATAGACGAGAAGGTACTTGGTTTTTTTTTTTGTAACACTGGCGACAGTGGTGATACCGAGTAACTTAACTTAAAGTCTCCCGCAGATTCGAGATTGAAAATCGACATTCTACCCTATGTCCTTTATTAAATGATATTATAAAGTCGCTTTTACTCCGTTTTACACCAGTCATAGGGAGGGATTTTAAGGGAGGTTTAGTGATGAAGTCACCATTGAAGGCAGTCTAAATCATTGTCATCTTCTTTGCTGTTATCATCAAGTAAGACCATGAGGTAGAAAGAGCAGGGAACGCCAGTTTGCAATTTTATTTTTCTCTTTTAATACAACTCACCACTGTAACATGTTATTACTTACCTTTCAAAGTGACTATGAAGGAGGCTGGAGTTTCACTGGCATTTTTTGGAAGATGTTGTCTTTGCCAGTATAGGAGTACACCCCTAATAGTTAGATAAAATGACAAGCTAACAAAGGCCGTATTTTAATGAAAGAATAACGGCGAACTGAAGTCTTTTCATTTGCGTACTTTGGCCTTTAAACAGTCAGCCAAGAGCGACAAGTACCAATAATTAGATAAAAGTGTCATTTGCAAGTGGTTGTGTTGATGGTGGTAGTGACAAATTCTGTTCCAGGCAGGATCGGGGGTTCTATGATTGTCATTCTAAGTAAATTATAGCGAATTCTTTAAAGCGACAACTAGAGCACGAGGGTTGAAGGATATGTTTTTTTTTTTTTTTTTCTAGCAGGTCATTGCGTTTCGAGTCATTGTTATTCATTGGCTTAATTAGACCTGGTGTTTACTGTAAAGGGCATAGGAATTTATGTTTGGCTGATTACCTGGGTAATTCATGGAATTTCCAGGAGAGACGTGAGATGCTGATATCTTGGAAATAATGATAAGAACTGATTTTTACGTGCCATAGGGTCGATTTTTATTTTAAACGTTTAGAAGTATGGAAAGTATGTCATAACATAGTAGGAAGATAGGAAATTTCAAGATATGAAGAGGGAATTTTCGCTTAATTTACGAATAAGTTAAACTAGGCTATTTGTGGGCATTTATGTATCGTGGCAAGTATATTTGAGAGATTTTTTTACCCCTCAGTAAACATAACTTCTTTCTTCAATGAATATGTATGTATAGGGTGATTCACGGTAAGGTTTGATTTATAATGTAAAATAAAATACATAAATTTGAAAGTGAACTTAACATTTTTATTATCGGTTAAAAGAAAAATTCGTGGCATTTACTTTTTAAGAATTATATCATTGAAATATTGTCCACGATTACTTCTGAGGTGGTCCATTCGGTAAATCCAATTTTGGGCGACTCGTTCGAGCATAGCGACTGGTATCTCGCGTATAACACGAGTACTGTTCGCTTCCAAAGTATCAATCGTAGCTGGCTTATTTCTGAAGACCAGAGACTTTACATATCCCCAGAGCAAATAGTCCAAAGGTGTGATATTGCACTATCTAGGCGGCCGATTTACCGTAGCAAAACGTGAAATTAAGTGCTCAGCAAAATGATTTCTCAACAAGTCCATTGTTTCACACGCTGTATGGCTCATAGCGAAGTCTTGTTGAAACCAGAGCTCACCGAGACCATGTGCTAGAATTTTGGCGCGATAACGGTTACCATTGATGGTAACATTTTTGAAGGAACATGGACCAATAAACCACACCATATCGTTCTTTTTAATGGATGTAATGGTAGCTCTTGGTACTCTTCGCATTGCTCATCAGCCAAAATACGACAATTTTGCTTATTAACGTATCCATTGAGCCAGAAATGAGCTTCAACACTGAACAAAATTTCACGATAAAACACACGATTTTCATTGAGTTTTTCCAGAGCCCATTCACTGAAAATATGACACAAATTCTAGTCAATTGGCTTCAATTCTTGCACAAGTTGAATTTTGTACACTTTTAGGCCGAGGTCCTCACGTAAAATACGCCAAGCCAAGCTGCTGAGAATGACAACGAATCAATTCGTTTCTCGAATCGCACGAAAAACATTTCTCACAGAACGCTGATTTTCCTAATACAGCTGAACAATTTGGAGACGCTGTTGTGGTGTGAGTCTTTCCATGATGACTTGCTAAACGTACTGAACAAAAATGACAAAGCAGTTTGATAGGAGTCACGAGTAATCTGTCAAAAAAAAGCCTGCTGTAAATCAAACCTACAGATGAATCACCCTATATATGTAGGCTTGCTTCCATAACACAAGATTGATGATCGCACCTGAAAGCAATCCGAAGAAACAATGAAAACTACAAGATTGTGACGGTAAAACCTGGTCTCAAAAAAATGTTGTTCCTCCGCCAACTCATTCCCATGTTCTACTCTACAATTCCATCAGCAATTTTCGCTAGGATTGGTATGACCGATCGTTTTTGGGTTGCTTTAGTTAATCGAATATACTACCATCGCCTGGATGGCAAAGCAATACCATGGAGTCGAGGAAGAAGATAGAAACCGAAGAAACAGAGTTCACGGACAAGTGACGCGGGATGAATTAAAAGCTATAATATTGGGACAGAAGTTTGTGATTTAATCAGTTATTCTAAATGCTTACTTGGAATATATACAGTTTGTTAACCTCGGGTATTTTTTGTTTTTTGACTAAAGGTCCCTTATTGAAATCATATCGAACTTATAGCTAGTACGGACAAAACAGGCTACAACAAAATATCCCGATTTAATTAAGTGACACGAATATCCTGACAGAACTGATTATATTATTTTCAGTGAACTTTTCAGGAAACATTTTTAGGTTTTATAATTTCTGTAAACAAAATGAGTTTCTTATCGTTATCAATTTTAAATTTAATTTAAAATTTAATTAAATTTAAACGTTGCGAAATTGATCCAGATGTTCTTGTGTTGTGTGCTGTAAATATAAATTTATTAAATATAGCAGCAGTTTTGGAATTTTGGAAGACACATACTTGTCTTCCCAATTAAATTTTGCCTTTTTCTGTCCTGCTGTCTAGATTTATTTGAAAAACAACTAACCAAAACTTGCCTTTTCTTAAAAAAACGCGTTGTGTCTTTTCTGAAAAGCTGACATCTATACGTTATTTAATGTATTAAAAATACGGGCTTAATCACAGGGTTTTGCAATAGAAGGTTTCATTTTGAAAAGTTTGGCTTTTTATCATCTGTTATAAAATAAGCTGTCGTGTTAAGACATTTGACAATCAGGACGTTACTCTTCAATTCTCAGTGTCACTGGGAGAAAGTAGAAAGCTAATGAGTGACATTATACAAATTTTTTTTCTAACTACATAAACTATGCCTCATCTGTCAAATTTATTTAATTGTTTCGCTCGTTATTAAATTTTTTTTGCGTGGGTGTTATATGTGCAATACGAATTCGAGTATATGCAAACCGTAAGCATTGTCTTTTTTACAATTGGATGTGGTAAATGAAAAAAACAATTGTGTTTAACTATTAAAATAATATTGGGTTTTCCAAATAGTTATTAACCGGAATAGCAACGTGGGGCCGAGCGTTGTCATGATGGAAAATTATTGCCTCGTGTCTGGTCGCATATTCCGGGCGTTTTTCGACTACTGCTCTCTTCAAACGGATTTATTGTGTTCGGTAGCGTTGTCCATTGATAGTTTCACCCGGTTTTAGTAGCTTATAATACAGCAAACCCATCTGATCCCACCAAATACAGAGGATTACCTTCGCGCCATGGATACTCGGCTTTGCGTTGATTTGTCTGGTTGGCCGGGTTTCACATATGATTTTTTGCGCTTGGGGTTGTCGCAATGGATCCATTTTTCATCACCAGCAACAATCCGATGCAAAAATGATTTCCTTTTGTGGCGTTCCAGCAGCATTTCGGACATGCAAAACAGCCTTTCGACGTCTCTCGGCTTGAGTTCATGTGGAACCCAATTTTCTTGCTTTTGAATATATCCAGCTGCTTTTAAACGTTTTGAAATGGCTGGTTGAGTGACACCCAAAGATTCTGCAAGCTCTTCTTATATTTGGCAACAATCTTCATAGAGTAATGCTTCCAGTTCTTCATCTTCAAACTTTTTTGGCTGCCCAGGACGTTCATCGTTTTCCAAACCAAAATCATGCAAACCACTTTTGGCACTTTCTCTCAGCTAGCGCATGTTCACCATAAACTTCCACTAAAATACAATGACTTTCGGAAGCAGTTTTCTTCATATTAAAGTAATGAAGAAGAACTCCCCGCAAAAACACTTTTTCAGGCACAAAGGTCGACTTATTTGAGTGAAAAAAAATTATTGTTGTTTACGCTTCAAATGAATGACATACACTGAAATGACGTACAATGACAGTAGCTTTCCAATGCATGTTCCAATGGAATAATACAAGTTACGCCATCTCTTAGCAAACCGCAATTAAGTTATAGACCCAATACTTGAGGGGGATGCAACAGCGTTCAAAATATAAAGTTTCACCTGTAGGTGACACTGGACTGCATTATGACAAAGCTGTTGTTTAGCGTTTGTCTTACAAATATTTTACAAGTTGAACTTAGATGAGATCATGAGATCAGAAGGCCGGAAATAACCCTGGCGACACTTTTTTGTTTCCTCCTGTCGAAGGAGTGGTTATTGACGATGAAGCTAATTTGCTCCATCTTCCCAGTCGTGTGCTTCGCTCTTGAGTAAAGGTAAAAGGTTTAGAAGAATTTTATAAAGATGACCCGGAGGAATAAGAAGAAGCCAATGTGTCAATTGTTTTATTTATTAAACCACAATATTAATTATTTAATGACCGAACCGTGTGTGTCGCTATTGCGACAGCTTCGGTTTCCATGGAGACTGTGGGGAGTCTTGCAGACCAGGCTCTCAGATTCTTACCACAAACTATAATCCAGTGGACTTAGATTTGGACTCCCCGACAACAAATCTTCTGCTGCTATAAAGCCAGGAATATTGACTCTGAGCTACTTCTGCGTGGTTTTGGCTTTGTGTGCTGGAGCAGAATCCTGTTGGAAGATCCATCTGTATCCATTGAAAGTGGTATTGGTTAAACCCTTCACAACACCCTCTAGCACATCATCTCACCATGGTGAGAGACCTACCACCAAACCATTACGGAAGCGGAACGAGATCCACATTGAATCTTTGGAACAACTTTTTTCGCTTCCTTAGATGAAGTGACATAAATTTTGTCATTTTGTTTGTTGAAAACTTTTTCCACGGTAACAATGTCGTCATCCGTAAACAGAATGTTTTCATTCCCTTTGTCGGCGTGCCATTCCAAATGTCGCTTGCATCTTTCCGGCCAATTTTTATTTTTTTTTTTTTTTTTTTTTTTTTTGAGGAGTTAGAAGATGACCCGTGGACTGGCGATAGGCTTTTATATGCAGATCATTCTGAATCAGCCTAGACAGAGATCTGGTTGATATATCCAATTGCTTAGATATGATCCTTTTCTTCCTAAGGGAATTTTTTCGAATCGGGCAAAAGCCCGTTAATCGAATATTCTCTATATTTCGAGTGGTTTTAGCAACTCGAAAATTTGGCCAGCACTCTTTCCGCATATATGAAACGTTATTACCGCGACTCGATTCTCTTTATAGTTAAAACCAAACTGTCTAGTATTCTTCACTGATCAGTGCATGTGTTTTGAAAAAAAAGTTAACAGTTCTATTCTCGCAAGAAGTTTTGAACAATAAGCACTAGAAATTGTGTAACAGAATTTATGGCAGGACTAGGTATGGTTCAATAACAATTCTTTCACTGTTAAGGGAAAATGTGATGAAGAAGTTATAATTCATCTGAATGTTTTGAGTTGTTGTACAGTATAGATGTAGTTCAATTTATAGTAGATACGAGTAAATTGTATGCATTGCAGAAAAACTACACTATATGTTACAACTGATGAAATCAGAGTGTACATTGCAATATTGTTGATCTCTATAGATTTTTTGGGATTCAGCAGTATCTACATCTTTGTGGAAGTATATTTTTACCGTCTAACGAAAAATTTGCTGCGTTTCGCCTGTATTTCACAAAACTCAATAAAAATTTTACATTCAATTTACAAAAAAAAAAAAAAACCGGTTGTAGCACATTTCCATAGGCAAGTCTACAGTTCCGTACTTTAGGAGGCACGGTAACAAAGAACATATCCATGGAGAATCCATAAGATTTGGTTACAAGCTTTGGTCAGCAGCTACTCGCGATGGATATTTGGTAAGCTGTGAAATGTATCAAGGTGCTTTGATAACCTTTTTACTGGCTTACACTACTTAAATATTTGCGGGAAATGGAGGAAATGGAACTATCCGGAAAAACACTCTTAAAAATTGGTAACTGCCGAGTTCCAAAAACATAAAAAAGAAGCCTAGGAGTGAATTAAAAATAAATTCAAGTCATTTGTCCAGCTGTTATCAGGATGGGTAACAAATATTTAGGTGGAGTTGCCTATTTTGACGAAAATTTTCACTTCATGAGGATAATTCTTTGCGGTAAGACGCTGCTTGTTAAAATGTTTGCCTTATAAAAAAGTAATCAGCTATTAATTGAACTTACTGTGATTTTCGGAGAAATGTAGTTAGATAACTCCTATCTTCAAAAATATGGAAAGCCCCCAACCCATGACGTGTCCTGTGGAATCCCACTCCAGATGAGAGTTTCAAGATAGGTGAAATCTGCTAGTAGCACCGATGATCACGTGGAAACAAATTGTTCTAAACGTCAGTGTGGATATATGATCCCTTTTATCTTATCATGATAAATAAATTTTCTTTAAATAAAAGAAAACATTTTCTGAAAAAAAACGGATGTTTCACTTATACATGGTAGAAACCAAGGAGTGATCTGATACGAAAAATACAAATAATGCCCAGTGTGAAGCTTTTTTTTTGAATTTTATAAAACTTTTTTTTTATCATCTCTAAGTATAGGTATACCATTTAGAAAATGAAAAAACAATATTTTCTACTAACCTAGTTATGGGAATTGAAGGGTTAACAACGAAAATGAACTGAAACATTTCCAGAGTTCAAAGTTCAGGCGGTCGACGTAAAGCACTTTCTCGTAACGAACTAGTGATCCAAAGAACTAAAAACGTGCTCGTTGTGGAAGAAACATCGATAATATTGCTTCTACAGCTTGAATTGTTTCCGAAAGTCAATCGAATTTTGCATAACGACTTGAATCATAAGGTTCAACCAACGCAAGAACGTGTTTTTTTTTTTTTTATAATCCCGTGCGCGCACCAAGGGGATATGAATATTCTTTTACTGGTTTTCTCCAGAGCGCGGGCGGGTGGTGTAGTAGTTTGAAACTCAGGTGTATTAGGTTTCGATGTTTTTCCCAGAGGTGTCTCAGTACGTGCGAGTTGTTACATTTAGCCCAGCCAGCAACCACTCCAAGATCAGTGTTATGCCTTCATGTCAGAGTTGACGCCGACGGGATTCTCATATAACTACATGCAAATTCTACGAAAAGACTTTTTCGGAGAATTGCCTCGCACGGGATTCGAACCCGCGACCCTCTGCTTGAGGAGTGTATGCATATACCACTACACCACGGCCACCCCACGTGTGACGGAAATGCATGAAATGGATCACGAATTTAACTGATAAATCAGACGGATAATCTGTCTATCCATAGCGCCTTTCTCTTTATTGAGGTCTTGGACAGGAGTTTCACACAACCTTATTTCTTTGAAAACAATGTGGGTGTGGATTATACTCACATTTGGTGATATTTATTTTAAACAATATGGAGCTACATAAATGGCGAAGCAAAAACTGAAATTGGCGCGCTAAAATCATGCTTTTAGCAACATGTGACTCCTTTCCTTGAGACTATGAGAAAGAAAAGTCTTTTGAAGTCAATTGAAGAACTCAAAGTCAACATACGTGCTGTCATTAATGCATAGAGTCAAAAATGTGATGAACAATTTTATCAAGATAGTCTGGATATGCAACAGAGGTAGTTGAGGTAATTTGGTTGATGTTGTTTTTAGTATGCAGAGCAACCCTTCTTTTTAGGATTGCTGGATCAAAATGAAATCTCTCGTCTGTTAACGTAACCAGCACGAGAAGCCATTAAATTTACATCGACTTAACTCATTTCTGATTAACGTTGCGAAAACTCAACGTCTTAAATATTAACATGTAGGTCTTATCCGATGAAGAATTTTAATAAACCAATTATTGACACTGAAAGTTTTTTAAATTTTCTAATCGACCTGTTTTTATGTTTAACATTTTTTTTTTTTTAATTTTTTGGCTATAAGCCAAGTGAAAATTTGAGATTTTTAATATTTGTAATATTTCGAAAAAACAGCACAAAAATTTCAATGTTTGTTAAAAAAAAGGTTTACATTTTTTTTTTTTTGAAAATAGATGTAACGTCATTTTTGGGTCATATAAAAAGTCTCCGCGGTTTTTGTCACTAGATGGTGTTGGTGTCTATTTATATGGAAACACTTACCTGATTGTTTCAAATGAACACGTGTGTAATTCGTTGCTGATGCTAAAAGTTATACTGATTTGAAAATGAGTGAAATATCTGAAGAAATACGTTATGTGATGTGTTTTTACTTTTTGATTCATTCTTGGCTGCCGAACCAGCGCAGTTCTTTTGGGATGGGATCCACAAATTACCAGAAAGATGGGAAAAAGTCATAGCTTCAGATACTATTAAATAATACTATTGTACATGTTTTTCTTAAATAAACGTTCAATTTTTGAAAAAAAAACCGCACGAATTAATATATATACCCAATATAAAAAGGGGAAAAACGCTGCAAAGACATGCCGAAAAACTTGTGCAGTTTACGGTGAGAATGCTGTGAGTGAACGCCGGAACTAGGAGAGGTTTGTTAGATTCCGTTCTGGAAATTTCGATGTAAAAGATACACCTCGTATTGGAGGGCCTATCACTGAAAAAGTCGATGAATAGAATTTTGCAACTGATTTAGCAAGACCGGCACGGAAGCAGTCTAGAAATGGCGGAGGGCACTAAAAATTAACTGTATGACAGTTTGGAATCATCTAAAACGAGCACGGTACTTAAAGAAGCTCGATGTTTGAGTGCCGTATAAATTAACGCAAAGAAATTTAATTGACCGAATTACCATCAGTGAAACGCTGCTGAAACGTAACGAAATGGAACAATTTTTAAAGCAATTCATTACGGGCGATGAAAAATGGATTAAACACGAGAACACCCAACGAAAGCGATCATGATCAAAGGCCGGTGACCGACCACAAACGACTTCAAGGTCTGGATTGACGGCAAACAAGGTTGTGTTGAGTGCTTGGTGGGATTGGAAGGAAATTGTCTATTATGAGCTATTAGAACGTGGCGAAACGGTTAATTCGATCCTCTACTGTGCACAACTCGACCGTTTGATTGAAACTTTCAAAAATGTTCGACCAGAATTGGACTACAAAAAGGGAGTGTTCTTCCATCATGATAAAGTTAGGCCACACACATCTTTAATGACCCGGAACAAATTGACGGATCTTGGTTGGGAAGTTTTGATGTATCCACCGTTGAACCCTTTAATTACCATTAATATTAGTCAAACAAGAAACAAGTCTTTGTAAAATTCTCTTGATGTTAAAAAATTTGGCGACCAAAGAGCCGCTGAAAATCACTTGGCCAAGTGATTCGCCGATAAGCCACAGAAGTTCTACCCCGATGGATTTATGAATCTACCCGGGATAAGGCAAAAGGTCATACATAATAATGGCCAATATGTACTTGATTGAAATTGATTTTGAGTAAAGAATTATTTTTTTTCAAAAATGTACCAAAAAATCGCGAGACTTTTTATTTGACCCGTATATGATAGTGAGCATTAAGTACGGCGTGGCGTTTCCGCTGCGCTCACCTGTGGTAGTAATATTTGATTTTTATTTTTTTAAATCTACCATAGAGTGCGTTGTGTCTTACTTTAGTTTCACCGATCTTTTTTCACAGAGTGTAGTCTGCTTACATTTATTTGTGCAAGCTATTGCTGGCTTTGTTATAGATAATTTTATCAGAACTAAAAATTACGTATCGTCAGAAGTTTTTATCAATTCAAAAACTAAGAGATCCTATAAAAAAACAAATTCTGATGAGGAAAAGGAGTTTAACGTAGATGTTAAATCGGCAGATCAAAAAAATATTAAAATTTTTCCACCAACAAATGCTGATTCTCTAAGTGATAGCTTAAACTAAGATCTAAAAGAAGAGGAAATGAAACGATGGGAAGAGGAAGGGATTAGGCTGTTCAAATATGTACTACCTTGATCAAAATGTTCCCGGTGGCATCACCATGTGGCGCTCGCATTGTTACAATTTTTTTTGTTAAGTTGGTTCATCTGTAGTTGATATTGCCTTTAAATCTTAGCGTCATAGCTTGACATTTGCAAAAATTACGTAGCCAAGAGTATATATATCCCTGTGTGTTTTGGCGAATATTTACAATTTAGAAATAGATTTAAATTTGCAACAACGAACTTGTATTAAATTTTGCGTAAAAAACGGATTTAACGGTGCGCGAACGTTGGAATTGTTAGAAAAGTGTTTCGGCAACGATTATCTAAAGAAAACGGTCATTTATCAGTGGCACCAGCGGTTCAAAAGTGGTCGTGAGTCAATCGAAGATGATGAACGCAGTGGCAGACCATCGACATCGAAAACCGACAAACACATTGATGAAGTAAAGGAAATGTAGGTCAATAACCGCAAATTAACCATCAGAGAGATAGCGGAGGACTTGAACATTGCCTATGGATCCGTTCAAGACATTTTGATTAATGATTTGGGTTTCCGTCGTGTAGCAGCAAAATTGGTGCCAAAAGACCTCAAGTTCATACAAAAAAGAGACCGTTTTGACGTCGCAAAAGAAAAGGATCGTTACTGGAGATGAGACGTTGAAGACCAAAAAAACCACATCGATTTCAGTCAAAAAAGAAGGCAATGCACACGGTTTTCATGGATTACAACGATGTAGTGCATCTTACCAGAAGGCCAGACAGTAAGCAAAGAGTATTATTTGGGCGTTATGAGACGTTTGCGTCAAGCTATTCGCCTAAAGAGAACAGAATTGTGGCCAGAAAACTCGTGGATTTTGCACCATGTCGCACAGTGCCATCATTATTCGTAATTTCTTGACGAAAAATGCAACAAATACAAATAACAGCCACCGAATTCATCTGATTTGGCTCCATGTGACTTCTTTTTGTTCAATCGAGTTAAAAAACCACTACGGGGAAAGCGTTTCAGCAGCCGAGACGAAGTAATGGAAAAATCGCAGGAAGCACTGATGGACATACTGAAAACCGAATATAAAAAATGTTTCGAGGATTGGATTAGCCACTGGTATAAATGTGTTGCAGTCGATGGGGATTACTTTGAAGGGGAAATTATAGATTTAGTTGAATAATCTTGTATTTTTAATTTTCTGAATGAATTCCGGGAACTTGATCAAGGTGGTATGTATGAAAATTAGCTATAGAAATAAAATATTTCTTTCTTGAATAGCTTTACTCCAGTCAATTGCTTTACCTCCCTGGGAAGAGATTTATATATTCTAGCGACATGTGTTCATGTAAATTGATGTTGGAGTAATGAGATTGTAAGTCTGGGAAGATTGTGCGAATTGAAATTTGTCATATAAGTATAATGGCAGATGTGTGTTGATAATTTAGTTCATGAAAAGACAACACCTGGCACTTAAGAAATCCCTTAGATTATACCCTTTGGGTTCTGTTACCCAAGTAAGTTCACAAGTTCACAAAAGCCAAAAAGTAACCTGAGTTTCCGACATAAAATATTGTGGTCAAGTTTGTCGAAAGCTTTAGTCAAATCTAATGAACACAGAATGGTCACATTATTTTTGTAAAACTGAATCCTTATGTCGTCGAGCACATTAACCATTTTAAACGAGGGAAACGTATTCCCAAATGGTTTAGGTGGCAAAGTTGAACTTGAGTGAAATTTTCATGATTTGGGTACCCTCAAAATGCGTGCACACAGAACTGGGACAGGACTGAATGAAGTTAATAATTTATTTATTTATTAGATAACATGGTATGTACATAAAGACATAGGTCTCTTATAGTACTTAGGCTTGATAGTTAAAATAAGAACTTAATTTTAAAAGTAAACACAATTCATGCGATGCCTGAAATAAGCAAGGTTAACATTTTTTTAAAAATATAATTTGTATAAATGATTAGACAAAAAAAGAAAAAAAAAAGAACGGAAAGTCAACGAAGATAAAAAGTAAGAAGTAAGAGAAAGGGGAGTTAAATATACATTAAACTTTATTTTTGCTGAATAGAAAAATGAATGTTTTAAAGCTTGCGACATTGCTAATGCACTTGATGTTCAAGGGCACAGAATTTAAATTTTAGTAAGTTTATATTAAGTGTTCAGCGAGAAGAAAAAAATTCAATCTTGCAAAACAGATAAATTGTCGTTTTTGTTAATATAAGTTTGTGTAAGAATATACAATTTCTTGCATACATGCATCGTACCAAAGTGCAACCCAATAAACCTTTCACATAGACCGATATCCGATCGAATCTGCGTAGTGCATGAATGTATCTAGCTGCATCATTGAAAGCTGCCTGTTACTTATTACGGGACAACGAATCCATGCTACTAAAAACAACATCGGCATATGTTATTATGGGAAGTGTAAGGGCTTGGACGAGCTTCCGTCGAGTTTCAAAGGGTGTGAAGTTTGTAGTCAACCACATTCTACGCAAACAACCATAAATGCAACCAATGGCGAAGTTTATGTGGTTGTTGCAGGACATATTGCGGTTTATTATGAACTCAAAGTTAGTAGCCAGCTCCACTATCGCCAATTTCGATTCCAATATGCATATATTTGGCATCAGACTCAGTTCAAAATTGCTTTTTGTTATGGGTAGAACCTGACACTTAGAAGGATTTAGCAGCCCGTTTTTGTCTGCCCAGTCATTAATCGCTGATAAATCCCTGTTTCAATAAATAACTAATTCTTCAAGCCGATTCATAGGCTTAGACATGTACAATTGAACGTCATCTGCGTACATATGCATACGAGAGTGCACAACATACCAATGGAGAATAAAATCGGTCCAAGGATGGAACCTTGAGGAACACCTTGTAATAAGGGCAAAACAGAGGAAACCCTACCACCAACAACGACTCTTTGAAATCGGTTGGACAAGTAGTTTTGCAAAAGTTTAACAGCTCTTTCGTCAAACCCGAAAAGGTATTTAAGCTTCCATAAAAGAATTTTGTGATTCACTTTGTCAAAAGCTTTCGAATAATCAAGAAAGCAAAGTAATGTCAAGAGCCCTTTGTCATAGTATTGCCTTACATCATCCAAAATCTTCACCATTGCCGACTTACAACTGTGCCCTTCTCGAAAGCCTGGCTGAGAAGAAGTCAATAGTGAGTTGAAGGATAAGTGGCATTTGATCTGGCGGGATAAAACTCTCTTAAATACTTTTGATAGGCATGGAAGAATGCTTATTGGCCTAAAATCGTTAGCAGAACTTGCGTACGATTTTTTGGCAATCGGAATAACCCGTGCATGTTTCCAAGCCTGGGGAAAGGTAGATATCATAATACAGGAATTAATTATGTAGGTTATATGGCTTACAATACTGGGTAAAATTATTTTTAGAAATTTGACTGGTATACCATCTTCACTGATTGCATTTGACTTACTATAATGGAGGCAATGATTGATATTACATCAGTCTCAGTTGTTACATCAAAATCGGCTTGCCTTTGCACTGATGTAAGGATGTTCAGATGGAAATCAAACATACCACCAGTTATCATTCCCTCCATTGCTAACACCAATTTGCCGAAGAAATTGGTTCTTCCACAGTTAGGGAAGGAAAAGAGAGAGATACCGATGGTCATAAATGTTTCCAAGCTATAAGAAGTAGGAACTAAAGAACTTGGCAGGGCATTCCATAAGCGAGTTGTACGACTTAGAACGAATCAGGATATTTCAGAGTACGTTCGAAAGTGAGCTTGAGGGTAAACGGATGTGCATTCATAGTGAGACGGATGCAACTGTTGAAGGTTTGAAGGAGCAGAATACTGCTAGCAATTTCGGTGGAATGGTGGTGGTGAAAGTGGCGATAGAAAAAGGTGAGACAGGGGAAATTACTTTCTTGTTTGAGGGTGTTATTTGACCGTATATTGTTGGCTTCACCTATGGGTTTTATCACAATGGTTGTAGATCCAATCTAGCTCGGTCATAGGGGCACCAGAACTAATGTGGGCTCCAATTTGGGGCAGATGAATATCTTTTTTATTGACGCCACATCAGAGGGGGCTATATACAATATTTCTTTAAACAGTTTTATGAAACGAAAAAATTTCGCAGCATTTTTGACGACATCGTATATGTGGTCATTCCAACGTAAGTTGTCATTGACACACAATCCGAAAATGGGAAATTGTTCGTTTTCGACGATACAGATGCCATTCATGAATAGTGGCTGGATGTTTAAATTTCGCTTTAACGACATCAGACAGCATTGTATTTTGGAAGTATTAAATTCCACTCTGTTGGTGATTCCCCATTTAGTAATGCTGCTTAAATCGGAATTTAATGAGCTTATTATATGTTGCCGTTCCCGTTCTCTATCCAAAGAACAGGGACGTGAATCAGGAAACGATTATGAAAAGCAGATAGTACTGTCGTCAGTGAAGGAATATATTGGAAGTCGATGAAGTATTGGCAGATTCGTATACATCCGATTACGAATTGCCAAAATAGTCAAAAAGCCATCGAGTTAAAATTTTCAAAAATTCCAACAAATGTATCACATATTTATGTATGTCTGTGAAAACAGCGCAATTGATCCGGATAAAAAATTTGCTAAAATTGTACCGCTAAATAAAATGTTAAATGAAAGATTTATGAAATGAGCAAATGTTACCTTGACATGGGTGTCATTTATATTCGCATGATGGTTACCATTAATTAATATTATGCGGTGGTTCTAGCACTGAAAATTCCGCTGAATACAGTTTGATAAAGAACGTCATCCTGAGACTACTTCCAAATTTCAATACCGCAAGCCAACTTACGGTGACATTAGTTAATTTTTTTATGCATTGCAAGATAATGTATCACCTTGTAAAGTCGAATTATTTTGCAACAGGTAAATTATGTCGGTTCGAAGAGTTTATATAATTTTATCGCACGCAGCTGACCAGATGCGGGCATTGTACTCCAATTTTGGGCGGACGAATGCCCTATTTACTGATGGCGGGTCAGATGGGGTGAAATATTTCTTTCTTTTCGCTAAGGAAAATTAAAAGGAGAATCTGAGACAGGATCGATCCCTTGGGCATACCAGAATCTATTTTGTGAATATGAGACAAGAAACCATCCAAGACAACTAGAATTAAACATTCCAAAATGTAATTTTTAGTCCATTGAAGAAGAGAGTCATCGATTCCAAAAGCATGCATTTTCGCCAAAAGAGCCTGATGCCAAACTTCGCCAAAGTCCTTAGAAATATCAAGTGCAACTATCTTGCTTTCGGCAGATTGATGTATGCTTTGGTTCCACTTGTCGGTGATATATGCCATCAAATCATCAGTGGATCTGTTGCTACGAAAACCATACTACCGATCATTGAGGAGTTATCGTGTTCCGAGATATTTCATGAACTGACGGTGTAGAAGGGACGTAGATATGTGCAATGGGTCTGTAGGACGAGAAAGAAGAAGATTCGTCATTTTAGGGACGGGTTGTTTAAATGCTGTTTTCAATCTGCCGGAAGGAGTCCAAAAGAGTAGGATTGATGGAAAACTTAACCCAGTTGTTTTGTCAGAGAGAAGGAACACCTCTTTAGAAGAATACCATCTGGATCAACGGATTTGTAAATGTTAAGATCTTTAAGAACTCTTGCTACTATCTGGGAATGTGCAAAGTGTGCAGCGAGCAGATTGGCCTTGTAAGCGAGCATTGGGATTGAGGATGAGGCAGATTTTCTAATATTTTGGACGAACCACCAAAAATGTTTACTACTTTGCTTTAGCTTCTGGTCATACACACTTACTTAAGTAGGACGATGTAGTCATACCTGACTCGTTTAAACTGGCCCTTCATTTGGTTTGATACTCTTCAGTATCAAAATTCCTAAAGAAGCTGTTAAGGCCGCTCCAATTGGCTTTTGTCATACGTTTCTTCTAGGAATCTGTTCTTTAAGTGTGTATTGGTGTACGAGAAATTAGCTGATATGAAATAATAGTCCGACGAGCCTAAAGGCGAGAGCACATCAACGGTATACTTATCAGGGTGAGAAGTTAAAAACAAGTTCATAGTGTTGGCGGTATGACTATCAACATCCTGTATTCGGTCAAGGTATTTTCAGCAGCGAAGATCTCAAAACAACGCCCTTTGGGTGTTGTCTGTCCAGAATGTCAAAGCTATCCAGATTTGTGTATACTGTAATCGCTTTTAATAACGATTTCAGTATGAGGATACAGGGGTACAATTCTTTGAATGAAGTCAGACAGCGCATTAAACATTGAACATTGAACTGTAAGTAGAGCAATAGTTTATAACGTAAATACAGATTGGAACAGCGACACCGACTATACCAAGAACAGCTGTGAAATAAAAATTCAGAGTTGGTTTACCGAATTGTTGTAGGTGTTATGCTTTTATAATAATAGGAAACAGCATACTAACAAAATTCATTCCCACAACCCGCTTTCCATCAGTTGTTACATACATTCAGTCACTGAATTACTTCAATCGCCAAGGTTATAACAAATTGATTTTGTACAGTGCTTTAAGTCTTCCTTGAAGAAGGATTTTTCCTTAACATATCAATGCATGCTACATGATCAGTCCTGAATAGTAAAGTAAACCCAAAATCCCCACTTATAGTTGCCACTACATGATAATAGGTTTAAAAAGCATCTCTACTACTCTCATTTCCTAAAGTATTTTCGTGTGTTATTCGTTAGCAATGACCGACGATGAGTAAATTACATGAAAAATCTGCTCCCAATCGAATACAAATTAACACAAGCAGCAAGAAACACTCGTGCGAATACATATCTACACGCAACACATGCCGCTCATATTGCGTTCTGGCAACGTAACCATGTTGCTCTGTTCTTTACCCCAGCCATCCGTCACTAGGAGCAACTAAAAACGAGAGATAAGAGCAACCCTTAATATCTGATTAACCTCATTTGCCGGATCCCACGCACTTCTTCACAGTAATGTCCTTGTCTTCGATAACTAGCGTCGGTAACCTAAGTATCTGCAATGTAAAGGGCACGACATATGCGAACTCTGTTGGGCAGCAAATTACAATGTCGTCATCGACGTTAGGAGTTCGTTGGGCATAGGCATCCCCAGCTAGTTCAGACTAATATCCGAAAAATTTCAATATGTCGAGAGATAGCACCCTCCTGATCGCCCACTTGATTGGTAATGACATCTTGATTATGTAGGTCGCTCGTCGAAATTAACTACTGAACTCGTGTACGAAAGTATTCACGTGCATGAATGATTGTGTACATGCAAGTGTGGTTGGGGCAATGCGAGTAGTTGCTGTTCAATTACTCACACTTGTGCCTTCTGTTACAGCATGCGATAGATGTGTGTTCTCAAGGGCACGAGAATCGCGACGAGAGGGATTTTTTTTTTTTTTTTTTTTTGCTACCTGATAAGCGTCAGCCGATGTTGTCAAGTACTAAAGTGTTCATTTACTCGGTCTTTGGCTTTTGGTTTTTGGTCCTTTGAGTGATATATTTGTAACCTGTCGCTATAGTGATGGACTGCCACTAAGTAGTGTTGTTGCCACGACATATTCAAGAGCCTCGCTAATCATAGAGAAGGTATAACATTATACACGCTGCAGAGAAGGGGATAGTTACGGGTTTCCGAAACAAATTATTATTCATAAACAACGCCAACGTAGTAAGGGGTGTGCGATTGTCACACTATGATGTGAGAGGCTACAGGCCTCGAAAACAAATGTCGTAAACATGATCCTGGGTACGTACATACTCGCATGTACATCCTACAATAGAGCTAGGGCTTGTAGGTGAATTTCAATTAGAAGGTTGTGATGACAGTAAACATTTGCATAGTATCTGCGGTTTTTGTTTTTCTTTTCAATTTTGGTGGAGGGTAGAATTACTCTTAAGGGCTTCCAGCCCTCCTTGTACAAAATTTAATTGAATTTATTGTTCTGTTGAATCCTCCTGGGGAATAGAAAATCCAGCTGGAATCCAGGAATCGTTATGTAGCCACCTTCGATTTAAACGAAGCTCAATTAAGTTAGTGATGATGCTGATGCTTGTTAGTAAACGCACAGTAATTCCAAGGTTACTACACATTTAAATGAAGGAAACATTCAACAAGCCTCTTCATGAGCTCAGAATTTGTAATCTCATGTTATGCAACAGATTACGGACCTGGTGTCCATTGATAAATAAATTAATTTTGCTCCTCTCTCGAAATTTGATAATGTCACTCGTGAGCTCCGTAAGGACTTTGTTCTTTCGGTTGTATAATTGTATTTTCGTACAGGGAACGTATTGATTTTTACTTAAAAAGTTTGTAGTTATTTTGAGAGAAAAGTACAGTGTCCTTGAGTGGTTTCTTTCCTTTGAACCTTTTTTTTGTCCCTCAATTTCATTAAATGTTTTTTGACTTAATTAACTTTCAAATGACCAGTGATTGAAAAGATGAAAGAATGTGTAATAGGAATTCAGTGTTAGATTGTGTTCGGCATAAAAGCGTTAAAAAAGTGCAAAGTTGTTTGAGGGCATTTTAATGGAACATTTCTTAAATTGTCGATAATTAGTAATTTTTGACCTATCATGTTCGTTTCGGAAGATTGAAGAAGAGGGAGAAATCATATTTCTAGAACTTGACAACACAAAGCTGGTTGCTAATGAATCCCTTATAGTGGGAGACGTAGAAGTTTGGATCTACAAATGAATTGAGATATTGAAAAGAAGTGTGTAAAGTCCATTAGGAACATATTGCCCTTGTCAACGTTTCAGTCAATCACACAGATTGTGAACATTTTTTTATTAGAGGCTCCCTCTATCGTTGTCAACGAATGGTTTCTTGAGCGGTACCTTCTAAAGTGTGTTTACTTTTTGATTGTTTTTATTATTTTTCCTTTCGGAACTCAACTCTCAGAAAGTGCGTTGTATTCCTTGCATATTTTTTATCCCTTTTTTTTATATCTTTTGTAGATGATAAGTTTACGCTTTAGTGATTAAGCCTGACACATTAAGGGTCTTAGAAACCCGGTAGTGTCAGTCGAAAAATTGTTGATCTCTAAGAGACGTGGGGAAGCATTCGTTTGGTCTGTCGGTATCCAAGACAGTCATATCATTTGCACTTTTGCTCACGTAAATTCCAGCTGTCAGTAGAACCAAACAACCGGGAACGCAAGCAGTCCTAACAATCCCAGTTTATCGGCGATCTTATTTTCCGAGTTTCCATTGTAATCAGCCTTCAGACTGCTTTTATCGAATTGTTTAGTTTTAGCTGACCGAGAATGCAGATAGTTCTAACACAAATATCTCATCTTGACAATCAAATTTATAGGCGATTTAAATTCCCGTGAATGTGACTTGGCACCCGAACAAGACTCACTTAATTCAGCCTTTCGACTAAGTTCAGACAATGCATTTCCGAACTAGATTGGAAATGCTTAAAGGGTTGAACAGGATCTTAAGGTTGGCTGTCGCAATAGACGCAAATACATACTTCTCGCTCTTGACCAATTTCTCACAATAACGAGGATTGAAATTGAATATGGTTGTGCTCCAAAAAGACACCACTGCCGCATCTAAGATCAGAGTCAGAGCCATCTCTGAAGATCCGACTACACTCCTAACCTAACTCAGATTCTGGAAGAAATCAGATTCGCACCAACAAGAGTTCTAGTGACACTGTATCAGACGACAAATATCTCAAAACTCAAGTACGAGTACGTGTTGTACCAAGGATCACTTCCCCCAAACGGAAAGTGACTTTGAAAGTGTAGCCATTATCGAGGGGAGACAGACTCATCAGTGCATCTATGCAAATAGGTTTCCGATATAGATCGTTATATGGAGTCGTATTTTAATGAAAGTTTGTTTCACTAGATAACTACGCTCAGAATATATGTTAATTGGTCTTGGAAAAGTCATTCAGATCCATAATTTCCAATTGAAGACAAGTTCCATGTCTATCAGGAAGCTATTCGCACTACTAGAAAGCCGACAAGAGCTTTGAGGTTTTACTTAGCTTCATTGAACGAACAGAAGGTGATACCTTTAAGCACTAGATGAGTCAAACAAGGCAGCTTGCTCTTTTCCATGCAGAGAAACAACTTAATTTTGTGAAGATTGACTGAAATTAATGGCATCAATCGTGAGTCAAGTCTAGGACTGTCGACGGTATTTCCGCACTGAAAGCATCGGTTCGGATCAACGTAATTAAGCAGTTTTGGGCAAGATACCTCCAGGAAACTCTCGTGCCAATCCTGCGTGCTGTTGGAATTCGAAATTCATGACATTCATTCAGACAGTCGATAGGTATGACCCAACAAGCAGTACAAATTAATTTCCTGATAGAAGCATTGAGAGCGTCAATCACTTAAGCAGAGATTCGACCCACACGCCCATAGATTGCAGTCAGGATCGCTGTCAACACTGCTTTAATCCACAAAATTGAAGATTCGCCTACTTCGTGTTATCCGATTAGTTAAACAAACTGTCAATGATGCGTTGCCGATATGTCGATAAAAATGCTAAGCCTTCTTGTCGAGCTCGTTCGTTCGAAACCAGTAGTCTCTGACCTATATCCACATAACTTAGGAATAAGGACAAACGATTAGAATTGAAAGTAAAAGGAAATAGAAGGCGAACCAACAGAAGGATAAGTTAAAGAAGAAGTTGAATTTGCCATATATGGAATAAAAATTGGAAAAACCCCCGGACCAGTTGAAATAACCCCGGAAATTATTAAATATGGGGTTTCAGAGAAAACAGAAAACGTTTAATGACCTGTTTCAAAAGACATGGGGAACAAATCTGATAATACCAATTTACAAGAAGTGTAGAAGCCACGATTGTAATAACAACAGGTTCATGAAATTATCAGCTACAATGTATAAGTTGTGAGCACTCGTATACACCAAAGTACTGGAAAAGCATCTTAGGAGAGTAGTGGAAGAAGATCTAGAGGAGGAGGATCACATCTTCACACTAAGAGCCATCATAGAAAAATGGTTTGCTAAGGGGAAAGACCTATTCCTGGCGATCGTAGATTTAAAATCAGCATTTGATTGTGGGTTAAGATAACATGTATGGGAGGCACTAAAAATGCCTTGGAGGGATTGACAAACGCTATTAAAAGTATTTATGGCAACCTGTTGGGGAAAGTAAGACTAGAATGGGAGAGGTCAGAGGTCAGAAGAAGCAAGGAGACATGTCTAAGCCCTCTACTATTACTACTGTTCATTCAAGAAAGAACAACGTTGGAAACCGGAGACTTCACCCCATCTACCTGCATTGCCTACTATAATCGTATGTAGTAGATATCGTTATCAGAGCAAACAATCTAGACAGACTAGGATTGGGTTGGGGGGTTGGTGGTAAATATAACTAAAAGCAAACTAATGTGAGTCTCTTAAGATGATAGGTCTACAGAGAATCTGCATACTCGTATAATATGCGACGGCTGATAATTAGAAAGCGTTTGGTCCTATAAATACTATGGAACCATTGTAATCTGTAAAGGGAAAATAGACCAAGAAGTAAAAAGCCGATTCAGGAAAACAGAGTGTTTACCGTTATTACATATACATCTGAGTAAATTCCAGTCAACAGAAATGAAGTACGTATGAAGGGTCACGGGGAAAACTAGAAAAGACAGGGTCAGTCGAATGGATGTACGAGTCAAGAGAAGCCAAACCAATTTATATCGGATGAATAAAAAGAAATTCGTCAATTTTTTGGCGTATACAAGTAGAAAAGAGTTGTAAATTTATAAGTTTCAGCTGATCAGTGTACGGTTGTAAGATTTGGCTATCATCCCAAGGAAGACCACCAAGACCTGAACAGCTTCCATCCGGAGGATGTGAGTTCTGTAGTGGAGTAACCAAACTTGGCTTGCATATTCAAGAAGAGGCCTAACAAAAGTTATGTAAAGGGATTTGGTTACATAGGGATTGGAAAACTCCTTCGATGAAGCCAACGGTAGAGTTAGCTTTTTTTTTTATTATATAGGGTTTTCCAATAGGGACTTGACAACTTTGAATTTAATTTGTGAACGCACTCTTTCACTAATCATCAAACTGTCACTGTCAATTTATTCAGTAAACTCAACATTTTCATCATGGTAAAGTACACTAACTGGCTACGTTCTCCGATTGGGTTCTGGAGAAAACGCGCCAAGATGATGAATTTCATCGCAAAATCATCTTTAGTGACGAAGATCATTTATGGCTCAATGGGTTCGTCAATAAGCAAAATATGCGTTATTGGTCGGGTGAAAACCCACATGTGCTTCATGAATCACCACTTCATCCACAAAAAATATCTGTTTGGTGCGGTTTGCATGCCGGCGGCGTTATTGGGCCATATTTTTTCGTCGACGATAATGATCGTCACGTTACTGTGAATGGTCAGCGTTATTGGGTCATATTTTTTTGTCGACGATTATTTTTGGCCCGAATCGGTAGATATGGACTTGGACGACATGTGGCCTCAACAGGATGGTGCCACAAGCCACACAGCACACGCTACAATCGATTTATTGAAGACTAAGTATGGTGAGAGTGTTATCTCAAGACATGAGCCAGTCGATTGGCCGCCTCGTTCGTGCGATTTAACGCCGCTTGACTATTTTCTGTCGGGCTACGTTAAGTCATTGATTTATATTAACACGAAGACGACGTTTGAAGAGCTCAGAGTAGACATTGTACGCGAAATAGCGGCTGTTTCGGCCGAGTCGTTGAAAATTGGGGCCAACGAATCGATCGCTGCAAATGTGTCCGCGGTGGCCATATGAACGAAGTCGAGTTCCATTCATAAATATTTTGATTGTACTTCAAGCCAATAATAAAGTTTTTCAAATATCTCAAATGGTTTGCCTTTTATTTAAAAAAAAAAGTTGTCAAGTCGTTATTAGAAAACCCTATATTATCCATGTGAGAACGGAAATTGAGATGATAAGGATAAGGAATCACAGATAACACCTGAATCACGCACCTCATACACTAAATGAACAGAAAGATTGAAAAGCATTAGATAGCAGGAAGGTAAAATAGGAGGGCGCTTATAGGTATAAATTATAGTCTGACATTTATTGACGTTAAGCTCAAGGAAATCCTTCTGACAACAAGTATAAAATCCGTCTAGAACTTCCAGCAGTAGTAGGCTGTCTGAGGAAGATGATATATCGTACGTACATATATCTAAAGATTTTCATATCATCTGCGTAAACAGATATGTATGAATTTTTAATGATACAATTACCATCATTAATGGTCAAGATAAATAATAAGAGACCAAGGTGGATGCCTTGAGGGACACTAGAGAATGCCTTTATTAGTGGAGTGAAGAAGATCGAGGAAAGAGTTCTGCGATTAAAAATACAGCACACGGTAGATTGGTTCGTCAGAGCCATAGGTGGTGCGGTGGATTGATAGATAAAGGAGATGGGGGCAACGTAGATTTCGAGGGTTAGTGTTAAAGAGAATGGAGTTGTGAAGAGACGTACAATCAGCGGAGCCTGAGAGGAGTCGGTAAATGAAAAGAATGATTGCTGCGTCGCTTTGTTTCTCAAGGGTATTCAGATTAATGAATTTGAGGCGGTCTCGATGGAGAGGTGAAATGAGAGGATCGTTCCGTGGTAGACCCAGAAGAACAAGTCGAAAAAACAACGCTGGGTGCTCTAAATTCGGGATATATGAACTCGTTGAAAGGGACACCACGCTTGCCTAGCGCACTCGAGAAAGGGGCGAACGTAAGTGATGTATAGCGATCTGGTCACGTACGGGTTACAGAATTCCTTGGACCATCTTTTAACGAAGCCAAGTGATTAGTTTGCTTTAGTAATTATCTCATCAATATGCGAGTGGATATTAAGATCTCTATGGCATAATATTTCAAGGATAAACTGAACATGGCACTTAGATTGACCATGGAGAAGGTAAATTCAGGGAGGAGACTAGTTGCACTTACGTGAGAAGATAACCGATTGTCATTGGGTGACATTGAGTTCTAAGCAGTTCTTGATGCGCCAAAGAAGGAGGCTGAAGTCATGTTGTAAGGAAATGGGTTTACAAGTTTTGGTATCGTCAGTATAAAGAGATAGTGCTGAGTACTGAATGACCCTTTCAAGATTGTTAATAGTAAGAAGTGAACCTAGGTGACTACCTTGAGGAGCACCTGACATGGCCAAAAATGGGTCCGATAGGATAGACCTGAAACGAACATTATAAAAACGATTATCTAGGTAAGAAAAATATCCATTTTAGCAAAATGGGTTCAAAGCCCAGGACAAACAACTTGAACGAGATTAGTTTATGAAACATCTTATCAAAAGCCTTACTGAAATAAGTTGTGATAACGTCAACTTCTTTCTAAGACTGAGAAAACAAAGGACATGAATTTGACGAAATTTGTGATAGTTGATCTACCTTTCAGATTAGGCTAAATAAATGATTTGAACTGGAAGCTAATTTGTGTATCGGTGTTCTGAAAGAAAACCTTTATATCTGTGAAAATTCACCTTGAGAGAGCGATAACCGGAAGAGATTTGAAAGACCACCGCCTTTTGAGGAACAATTTTTTGAGAAATATGGATGGAAGGCCATCTGGGCCGGGTAAATATTTATTAATACGTTGCCGTTACTTATTTTCTATTACTGTATGATCAAAACTTTGAGAAACAGAGAGGCCAATGAAGAAGTTAAGTGGGTATTTGAAAAAAGAGGGATCCGGTACGAAGGAATTATCGGCAAAGGATTGCTAAGAAGAAATAGCAAAAAAAGTTAGCTATGGCATGCGGATCAGTTAATGATATGTTTTCGTATGAGAATGATGGATGAAAACCGTCAGATTTTTTTTTTTTTAGTTAAAGAATTAGTAGAAAGACTTAGGATCATTTGTAAGCTTTTGATTTCGCACTATCAAGGTATCGTTGGTATAGAAACTCATAGTGCTGGGCGAATTGAAGATGTGGCCCCAGATAGTTGGAGTAGTCAGCACAAGAATTGGATCGAAGGAAAACTGCCCATCATTTGTTCTTTGTTGGGTAAAGAGCGAAGTCTACGATTATACCACGGGGGCTTGTAGAAGGGGTTTTATTGCCCGAAAAGGGGGCATCAAGAAAAACAGAATTCTATAATTCTCTGTAAAAAATAGATAAGATTAAACCCATGTTAAAAAGCTTATTTGGAAACCAAGAGCCTTTAGTTTTAGAAGAATTATAACTTGAACAATTTCTATCAAAGGCTTTGCTGAAATCGGTGGCAGTTATGTCACCCTTATTACCAGATTCTAGTGCACATAAAGTGCTTGATACGAATTCCTTTAGGTTGCTGGTTATAGATCTACCTTTAAGAAATCCTAAAATGATTTTAGGAGACAATAGATTTACAATGAAAAAGCATTTCGCCAAAAATAATGCTCTCAAAAAGTTTAGGTATGCAGGTCAGCTTAGCAATTGGTCGACAGTTGGAAATATCATCTTTTTGACCTTTTTAGGAAGGGGAATAATAAAAGACCTTTTTCAGGTTGAGGAAAATAATCCTTGGGTGATAGAGTGCTTGTGAGGGGTTGGGTAAGATGCATTTCACATTTCCTTAGAAATATAAGGGGAAGATCATCAGGTCCAGCGGAATAAACTTCTTTGGGGTTTATTATCTTATCTTTAACTTGCTCTAAGATTATAGACGCAGATTTCAACGATGTTTGTGTGTAACTACTTAAGTAGAAAAGGTCAGAGTGGGCTGGTTCTTGGGTACGGATACCCAACGCTTGGTTAAAAAAAAATTGCAAGAGATTTGCAATAATTTTGGTATCACCCGAGGACTTATTAAGAAAATTCAGAGAAGATGGATATTTATCGGATTTACTTTTAGTCTTGATAAACTGAAAGGATCGTTTGAGTGTGTTGTCCATTTGGTTTAAATAGTTATCATAGAGAGTTTGAAAAAGTACAGAGACATTAATTTAGGGACATTAGTAGTAGAATAGTAAAAGAAATCGGTGTTGGAACGCGATTTTCTCTTGTTACGAAAAAATCATAGCTCTTTACTGTACCAGGGTTGTGAAGATAAGGGATTCTTTTTGGGTAAAAAAGCTACAGATACAGAGAAAGACATTTGAAAATTTCAGAATTAAAGAATGTGAGTGGATTTTTAATCGTAAAGTGAGGATTATCGTAAAGAAAGTTAAAATTGGCCATACTGAGGAGGTTGTTATTTAGTTTGGCGTAGTTTGCTCTATGAAAATTAAAACTGTAAGATTACTCATAGGAAACGGCATCTAAATCTTTGTGGTAACTATCCAACTTGGAGAGAAGATGTCTAAATTCTAAAACGACGCACTTATTTCTATCAGTGGCGAAGACTAGGTCGAGTTGTCTGCCAATGTTATTGGTGACACCACTTTATTAATACAGACCAGAGTCAGTAAGGCAATCAATGAAAAAATTTTCTTTATAAGAGGTAAAATTTATTGCAGTAAAGGATGACTGGTCAGTCTGGGGTCATAGAAAGTAGGTAGGTTAAGATCACCAAAAAAATAACAACGTCGTTGAGGTCAGCAGAATTATAAATACAATCTATTGTATTAACAGTTAGCTGGTAACTCTGAATTGGTTAAGAATTGGAATATACCAGCAAATTGTTTAGAAGAGAATTATATATCTCAATCTCCGGTTGTTGTCTGGGCTGTAATGTGCCTATTTTGCCTTTGTCCTTAAGGAACACAGCATGCATTTTATAAATTTAAATTGTATGTGTAGGCTGAAACTCACACCCTCACTGTCTACCTCTGTGAGTAGGTCATCATCATAGCTGACGTCAGAAAGTAACGAGGGTTCTTTAAAATTTCCTTGACATTGCTCTTGACAATTTGCCTTGACAAAGGAAATGAGTACAAATATCAAAGGAGGTGCTGACCTTCGATTGAATTTTCTTAACAAATGTCAACGTTGCTAAGGGGTAAAAATTGTGGGTGGGTACTTCTTTTATCTGATATTTTGTACTATTTGTACTATGACTGACCTTGCTATTCTTTGCCTCAGAAGCTTCATAACAACATAACTAAGCTGCTATCTGCACTGTGTACGTATTATATTCTTCGCAAGTAATGACCTTTCATATAGCAACCCCCTTCTATAAAATTCAATAATGGCATTTGGAAGTCCGGTTTGATCTAAGTCTTCGGGAAATCTCTTTCTATTCGCTTTAATTGACAGACGCAGTATTTATTACAACGCAATCCATTAAACATTATAATGTAAATGGAAGCTATGAGATACTCGTAACATTCCCAGATACCCGTACGGCGTACAACATAAATAATATTCTCTTGATCTGGCCGTCACAAATCAAACAAATTGGTCCTGAAAGTGGACAGAATAAAATTACCCCATACCAATCCCTATGCTCAGCCGCAAAGCTATTATTCTGCGCTTTACTTCCCCTGAAATTATGAAATTTCATCCCAACACCATCCTGGATGACCTCAAAACTTATTCGTAAATGTATTTCAATAAATTTTATGAAATACCACGGAGCTAAGGCACGGCTATCTATAGATATTCACACGACATACCATAAGTGAATTGGGCCCTGCGCTGAGCCGTACGTGGAGTATTCTCTGTCAATATGCTCAGTTGTAGGGCAATAAAGGCAAATGTATTGCCAGGGTCGAATTCAGGCAGGTGAGAGTGTGAAAATGAGTTTTAGGTTAAGGGGGCGCCATTCAATCGGAAGGACGGAAGGAAGGATAACTTTGTTGGTTCTTCACTTTGTTGGTATTTACTTGTTTTTTCTCATTCATCCATTTACCGTTACCTTCGATGCCATTGTTATTATTCTTGACGGCAATAAATTGTCGTTTGTGAATGTTTTTTTTTTTTTTTTCATTTTCTTTCCCCTGTTCCCCAGTTGGTCCTTGTTTGGCTGCCTCTGACTCTTACTTATCATTTTCACCTAGAGCCTGTGTTTCGACAGGAATTTGACCCAAGAGACATATAACTGTTGGACAACGAGAATTGTTTGTCTTTTTTACCTTGACAATAAATTGCATTAATTTGGAAATTCAGAGTAAAACTTACTCTATTATAAGAAAAAAGTTGTGCGCTACTTTCTGGAGATTTGTTTTTCGTGTTTTTTATTATGTATTATTATTTCACTTTTTTTTTTCGTTTTGAAAACGAAAAGACGACAAAGTATACCGGAAGGAGGATGGTAAACTCATTTTCATCTTTTTTTGTTGGGCAGTAAAGTATGCGAAGGATTATTCCTCTGTTAAGGATGGAGTTACTCGTATAGTTCTGGGTGATGAGCAGGAGTTGGAAGAGTTGGCAGAGGTTCTTGAGTGTGGTGAGGTATTTACGTTCCAGTGTGAGGCATAGACTTTCGCTTTGGCATTCATGGCAGACACTTAAGGCACATAAGCAGTTGCTATAATCTGGGTTTTATTGCAATTTTTTTCGGTTTTCTTCGTGTGCTTTTTTCGGTTTTTTAGTGTTTTTTTGTTTATGTTATTTATGTTCTTGCATATGGGGGAATTGTTTTCGTGTAAAGTAAGTGGATAATAGATTACGACGGTTAACCATATCTCTTATGCAAGTGTAGTTAGTTCTTGTGTTTTTTTTTTTTTTTTATATATTTTAATTTAATTGCTTGGATTTGTGGGTTTTATTGCTTAAAGTTTGAAATTAGAGATTGTAAGATAAGACTTAAGTTTTTGGAAGACGTTTTCATTTTAATGACACTCGTCGCCGGATAATCTTTTTTATGTTTACTAGACTAGAAGTAATTTTATCAAAATAAAAAAAAACATTCTTATTGTGAAGTGTGTAAAATGGGAAAGTGTGCAAATTCGAATCAGTTAGTCCTTTCTTTAAGAAAATCATCCCGCGAAATATAGAGGATGTACCGTTGCGAAAAGATTCCAAGAAATCAAAAGTGCTCTCGACATTGTAGTAAACGCGCCTTATTTTTTTTTTATGCCTATGCACGCGTGGCCTACTATGGTGGACCATTTAAAAATGGCAATAATTTTTTAGTTTGTAAATATTATATTCATTTATTGTCTTAAACATTTAATAACTTTAATTCATAAATATTAGTTAGGAGCTTCAAATTTATTTAAAAAAATTTTTTCAATACAAAAAAATAACCAAAATGGCTTTTCAGAGATCAATGTTTCATATTATTTTTATTAAATCAGGATGACTGGGCGAAAGAAGATAAGGAAAAAGCTAATGTTTTCGCCTACCATCTTGCAGAAACGTTTAAACCATTCGATGGGGGGGTGCTTCCTGAGAAGCTAAAGCTAGAAAAGGCTACACTTAGGGAACTTAGACAAGTTATAGACACGCTTAAGCCCAATAAAGCCCCGGGATATGACTTAATAACGGGAGAGATACTTAAAGCGTTGCCGAAAAAAGGTTTGCTAAAGCTGCTCTATCTTATAAATGCCAGCATTAGATTAGAGCCGAAGTTATTATGGTTCCGAAGCCCGGTAAGCCGCTGACTGAAGTCAAGTGATATAGACCAATATCGCTTCTTCCGATTACATCGGAGCGTCTTCGAGCGAATCCTTCTTAATCGTCTTAAACCAATTACCGACACAAATTCCCTCTTGCCTGATCATCAATTTGGCTTTAGAAGCCAACATTCTACAGTTGACCAAGTGCATCGAATAACCGATGTAATTGAACGAGCAATCGAGTGTAAGTTAGTCTGTTCAAGCGCATTTCTTGACATTTCGCAAGCCTTTGTTAAGGTATGGCATGAAGGCCTAAAATATAAACTCCGACAAGCCCTATCCCAGCAATTGTCTTGTATTTTAGGTTCATATCTGAAAGACCGACTCTTCTGTGTGAGACACGGAAACGAATATTCTAGTTTTAAGACAATAAAGGCGGGGGTGCCGCAAGGAAGTGTACTTGGCCCTCTGCTATATTTGCTTTTTACCCGTGATATACCGCAAATGGACGACACTGTCCTAGCCACATTTGCTGATGACACTGCAATTTTGGCAACGGGTAAAACAATCGAAGAAGCATCTGCCAAGTTGCAACGTGACCTTACACGGATTAACAATTGGACAAAGACTTGGCGAATCGCGCTTAATGAAAACAAGTCTGTCCACGTGAACTTCACTCTCAAGAAAATTGAGAATCCACCGGTGTTTATCAACGCAGTACGAATTCCTTACGTGAACTAGGTCAAATATCTCGGTATGACACTCGACGCTAAACTAAAAGAGCTTGAAATCAAATATAGAGATATTTACTGGCTTATTGGAAAGTATTCCAAGCTTAGCTTAGAGAACAAACTGCTGTTATACAAGCAAGTGCTAAAACCGATCTGGATATATGGTGTACAAATTTGGGGTTGTACTAAAAATAGTAACATTAATGCGCCGTGGTACATTAGAAACGATGATATCCACAGAGACTTAGGAGTCGAAAACGTCCAAAACGTAATTAAATTGTTTGCGCGAAAACATAATAATCGATTACAAGGTCATACGAATATTTCTGTTCAACAGATCCTCGACGAGACAAATTTATTGCGCCGTCTGAAAAGGACTAAGCCTCTCGATCTAGCGCGGTGATTAGCAGCGCAAAATTTTCCTAAGTACACAGGAATTTTCAATGGAAAATCGCCTGCAGGATATCTTATAAAAATAAAATAAAATGCGATAGAAGAACTGCTTGTTGAGTGTGAACTCAGTCGTGGTTTGCATAAGGGAGGTGTTTTTTAGTGAGTAAGAATCTCACACTACTATAGGCTCCGGGCCTATAGTGTCTATGAAGATTTCTCATCTTCCAAAAAAAAAAAAAAAAAAAAAAAAAATCAATTTTCGTAGCATTGAAGACACTCTAGTCTGGTGATCGGGACAAATCCACTTGTTGCAAGTCCTGCACCATTTTTTATTTTTTATTTTTTGATTTATTTCGGGTCCTGGTACAATAAGCGCATCTGCCAACTCGTCCCATTTTTGGTGTCAGATTGCGCTGTGTCTCTTCTTATGTACCCAAGAGCACCCCAATTCTAATTTTAACCTGCCTTGGAATTGTTTCGAGCGACATCCGGCGATTTCGTAATGGTTTTATTAGATTGAAGGACAAGTCCTGCGAAAAGTTGGGCCTCACAATTTTTTTAAACCTGATGTTTGTTTGGTTGATAATCAGATCGTTTATTGCAGCAATGTTCATGATATCAAAAAATATTGTAAGTGGCCATCGACGACAGTTCCTGAGAACAATATATTGCTTGCACATTTTATCAATGACGTCAACACCACACTTCGTACGATTACAAAATGTTATTATTTTCGGGTTGAATTCTTCATGTGTATCGGGACTAATCGTTACATCGTAATGCATGGTTCAAAGTAATGTGACCGACTTGTTCCTACCCCACGGGGGTGGTCGTGGTGTAGTGGTATATGCATACACTCCTCAAATTCCGTGCGAGGCAATTCTCTGAAAAAGTCTTTTCGCAGAATTTGCATGCAGTTATATGAGAATCCCGTCGGCGTCAACTCTGACATGAAGGCATAACATTGATGTTGGAGTGGTTGCTGGCTGGGCTAAATGTAACGAACTAACAACTAGCACGTACTGAGACCCACTGGTTGAGGATTCACTTGCTCGTCCCGTCCAGTTTGACAACCACCTCTGGGAAAAATATCGGAACCTAATACACCTGAGTTTCAAACTTCTACACCTCCCGCCCGCGCCAAGGAGAAAACCAGTAAAAGGGTATACATATCCCCTTGGTGCGCGACCGGGATTAAGTAAAGTCTTTCTGTAAACCGAAAATTGAACTCTTGATTGTTCTAGACTTAAAGGCTTTAAATTCTTTAGGTATTTCCGGTCTATTGGAATTCATTGTGATTTTTTTCTGCAATAGTTCTCGAATTTTTGAAACGTACCTTCAGGCTGTGTTCCGACATAGATTTCAAAATTTTTTAAATACGGAAACTTTGTATCCACTACCATGAAAATTTTAATTCCGAATTTATCTAGTTTATTCGGAATATAACAATGATAAATCTGCAACGGCCTCGAAAACCAACAAGTTGTTCATCTAAAGTCAAATAGTAAAAATAGTAAAAATTTCTACAACTTTTCTTATTGGGGCCAATTTATCAAATTCTCGGCGTTGAGCTCTGTCAGTGACGTCATCAAATCTTATAGTTCTTATAAAAAAATTTTTTTTATTGAAATCGCTGTGAACACAATTTTTAACCCAGTGCTCTCGGAGTTATCACAAAAATCTTTTAAATTTCGACGTCCATTACGAGATACACCCATAGCATGCAACAACCCCAGAAAAGCTCTCATTTCAATAGCGTCAGTGAGCTTAGCGTCAGGGTCTCTTTGAAATTTGTCTTTTATCTTATGTCCATAATGTCTGGTGTGAAAAAGCTTCTTCTCCTTTTCGGCCCGGTAGTCTTACCCGAATGCTATCGGCTCTGGTTCGAGGTACCTTTTTTGACCAAATTGTACCATTTTGACATTTGTAAGTTCTTGGCATCCTATCAGACAATTATGTGAGAGGAACATTATCCGATTCCGAGAAGTGGTCTGAGTCATTCAATCCAGATTCATGCGTTTCGATTTCCAGAGTTTCCACCTCACGGACTAGGCCTTCAAAATCTGGTAACGGTGCATCTTCATCTTCATCACTCTCAATTGAATCATCGAACACATTGTCAGTCTCCATCTTCAAAAACCATCTCTCCAGGTCTGAATCCCTCATTATAAAAAACGTTTTTATCTTAAAAAAAATATCAACAAATTAGCCAATTTACCGTACCAAACCGTAAAATTAAGTGCCCACCGAAATGATTTCTGAACAAGTCCATTGTTCCACGCGCTGTATGGCTCGTAGCGCCGTCTTGTTGAAACCAGTGCTCACCGAGGCCATATGCTTTAACATAGTCCCTTAACATGGCGCAATAACGGTTACCATTGACGGTAACATTCTGATTTGCCTCATTTTTTAAGAAATATGGGCCAATGATCCCACTAGCCCACAAACCACATCATACCGTTGTTTTTAATGGATGTACTTGGTGCTCGTTGGGTTGCTCATCAGCCCAAATACGTCAATTTTGAGCCAGAAATTGGCTTCATCACTGAACAAAATTTCACGATAAAACGCCGGATTTGCTTTGAGTTTTTCCAGAGCTTTTTCAAGTCGTCTGGCTTCAATTCTTGCACAAGTTTATTTTGCACGCTCTTAGGCCGAGATCCTCACGTAAAATACGCCAAGTTTTCGAATACACCAAGCTAAGTTGCTGAGAACGACGACGAATCGATTCGTTACGGCCTTGGCATACACTCTCAGCTACAGCTGCTATAGTCTCTTTACTACGTACTGGATGTGGTCTAATCGGTCGAGTATCATCCACTTATGTAAACTGAGACTCAAATTTGCGAATGGCATTAACAATAGTGGTTTCAGTAGGTCGATTATGCGCACCGTAAGTTTCTCGAATCGCACGAAAAACATTTTCCACAGAACACTGATTTTCGTAATAGAGCTGAACAATTTGGAGACGCTGTTGTAGTTTGAGTCTTTCAATGATGACTTGCCAAACGATACTGAACAAAAATGACAAAGCAGTTTGATAGGAGTCACTCGTGATCTGTCAAAAACGCCTAAAATCTAACCTCTCGATGAATCACACTATACAAAGCGGAAGTCATGGCTTTTAGAATGTATGCTGACGACGTCTATCAGGGCTTGTGCTTAAAATAAATCTAGTACCTAGGTGGTTTGATACGGTTTTTAAATGATAGGACTACGCAGACTTTACATTTTAGCCTACTGACTACTGGAAATTTTCAAGTGCACATGATCAATTGACTGTTGACCAAAGATTGCATACGATGTTAGTCACTCGTCCACTATTTTGGGTATTCAAAAAATTGACTCGGATAATTATCTTGATGCTGTCAAAGCCTGCATACGAATATTACCAACAGTGTTCAATCATTCAAATGTAATAAGAAGAAATTATCAGCATATGCTGCGGATTAATTGGTATTTAGTCATTAAACAAACCAAAAAGTCCAGTGCTAACATTTCCAGTAAGCTGTTAGAAATTCTGATTTTAATGTATTGACCGACGAATTCTGGTTGGACAAAAAGTACCACGCTAGTATACACAGAATTAAAATCAAAATATAAGGGATGAAGCTGAGCTTTTTAGATAGAAAATAAAGGAGTAGGAGAAGCACTAGATAGAAGAAATTAAAAAATGTTGTTGTTAAAAAAATATTGGTTTTCTTGAAAAGTAAACAAAACCCAGATCCCAGGATAACAAAACACATACCGAACAAGAGGGTAATATAATTGAATCATTCTTAGGGTTGCCCAATAGAGAAGAATACATATTTTGTAGATTATTAACGCCAAAATGGCCTCTATTTTGCTGTCAGACAGAATGAATTCAGGAAGTAAAAACAACCATTTGTTTATTTTATTGCGAATAGCTTTGGTTCGTATATACTTAATTACAATCTTCTAAGTTAGATAGAACTGTAGTGGTATCGATTTTTTCATTTTTATTTTCTACTTTAAGAACGAAAAGCAATATAGAACCAAGCAAAGGAACAAAGGTAAATGGGATGAGTTTGTAAAAAACTATGACGAGATGAAATAATATTCAATGGATGGAATCTATTTAAGGAAGAATAATGAAATTAACTGTGCTAATTGGATGTGTGACTATCAGTTTTCTATTGCCTTAAGCAAAACCTTTAATAAACTTTTAGAAAGTGTGTAAGTGCGATACATATTTTAATATTTTTATGTTATTGTATAAGAGCCATATAACTTCGTTTTTTTTTCTCGGTGATGGCAGGGATATCCATGGGATATGGAATCACAAGCGCGTCCTCATAGTAGTGTGAGATTCTTACTCACTAAAAACAACTCCCTACGATATTACTCTTGAATTTACCGCAGCTAAGTTTCAACTAATCAAATTTTTTTATCATAAAATCGACTCGTTAAGCAGATGACCGTCCAATGAAAGGTTATGCAAGTTTCGCTTTTGAAGGCGGTTTCATTTTATCGCTCTGGGTCCAAAGGTTTGGTCCCTTGGAGACCCCGCTGCTGGTTTCTCTCGCAAAAATTTTAGAATTGTATTGCTTATATGTCCTTTCATCCGAATTTTGGGTTTTCTCGCGAAGCTTTTTGTTTCGTTTTCGACAGTAGAGATTCCGAGGTCTCGATGTACGTAAGTCATTATTTCCTATGTACCAAGGTGCATGGATGATTTCTCTTTATACTTCATATTATATTGACACTCGTTTAAAAATTTTTGTGCCATAAGTCTATACCATCATTAGCACTTGCTTGTTTAAGGACAATTTGTTTTCGATACTTAGCTTGGAATGTTTAACATGTAACCAATACAATTCTCTGTATTTGTTTTCCAGTTAACGAGCGAGTGTCATTCCAAAGTACTTACCCTCGTTAGCAAATGGAATACAGACAGAGTTTATTAGTATATACAGGCGACTAATTTTTCGGTACAAGAAATTTACATGAGCACATCTGGTCTCATTGAGGTCAGTTTCACCTTTGTTTCCTCAATCGTTACACCTACTTACATCGGGGCTGAAATCTCTTTCAGTTGTGGTACTTCATTTCCGAGTCTGACATGGAAAATTTTCGAGATACTTTGTCAGTACGAGGTGTGTTCAAAAAGTTAAGTTACTTTATATTTTTATAAAAAAAAATTTTATTTATTCATCAATATTAATGTTGTTCCCTTCAAAGTAATCCCCCTCAGATATAATACACTCTTGCCAATGCTTTTTCTTACCTTGAAGCACTTCTCATAAGCCCTTTTTGGTATAGCCTTGAGCTCTTTCAGCGATGCCGTTCTTATTTCCTCAATCGTTGCAAATATTCGTCATTTAATAGGTCTCTTCAGTTTTGGGAACACGAAGTAGTTGCATGGGGCCAAATCCGGTAAATATAGCGTCTGAGGCATTATTGTCGTGTTATTTTTGGCCAAAAATCTCTCACAAGCAACGATGAATGAGCAGGTGTATTATTGTGATGCAAAAGCCATGAATTTGTTTTTCCACAATTCCGGCGGAAAAAAAACTGATGTACTACGCCACGGTAATCGAAAAAAAACAAGGATCAAAATTTTGACAATTAATCGAAATTGGCGTGCTTTTTTCGGTCTTGGCTCTTCTGGGTGCTTCCATTGGGACGGTTTGGTTTTCGTTTCGACGTCAAAACTATACCATATACCCATGATTTGTTACCAGTGTTGACCTTTTTGAACAAGTCATAATCATCATTGCCGTCATTCAAGAGCTCCTGAGCGATACTCAAGCGACGGTTCTTCCGATCAAAATTAAGAAGTTGGATATGCCATAATCCCCAGCAACTTTTCTTATGGTAATTCAACAAATTTCCAAAACAATTTTCTTTACAGGTTCGACGGTATAACCTTTTGTTGATGTGCTGAGGCGTCCAGAGCGAAATTTGTCATTGGGAACTTCTCGGCCATCTTGAAAGAGCTTATACTACTTGTAAATATTGTTTTTTACTTAGAGCAAACTTACCGTATGACACTGTTAACATTTCAAGTGTTTTAGAGTACTTGATTCCATTTTATACCCAAAATTTGCTAGGATATATCGATGTTGTCGAGCTCTGACCACAGAAATGTGGTTAACATCGCTTTGCGCTTAAGCCCATTGACGGTAACGGTGTCTCCTTCATCATTTCGATTGAAATAAGCTCCATTGATGCCGCTATGGCATAAGCCGCACCAAACAGTCAATCGTTTTGGATGAATTAACGCGTGGCCGAACAAACTTGTATTTGGGTATGCGTTCGCTCCAATAACGCTAATGTGCTTCGTCAGAGAATATGATTTTTTGGCCAAAATCCGGAACTTCGGCCAACATTTCCAGCGCCCAATTAGCGAACTAAGGGTGTTGTCTATGGCCGTCCGACTTCAATTCTTGCGTCAACACAATCTAATTTAGAGGTAGGCCCAGATCCAAACGCAAAATTAGCTGGATTGACTCTCTGGCGACACCCAACTCGGCTTTTTTTTTCTTTTTTTATTTTTGGATATGAATACCGTTTTACTGGCTTTTTCACCAGGGCGCGGACGGGTGGTTTAGTAGTTTTTTTGAAACTCAGATGTTAGGTTTCGATAATTTTCCAGAGGTGGTTATCAAACTGGAGCCAGTGCATCATCAACCAGTGGGCCTTAGTACGTGCTAGTTGTTAGTTTGTGACATTAAGCCTAACTAGCAACCAGTCCAACATCAGTGTTATGCCTTCATGTCAGAGTTGACGCCGAAGGGATTTACATACAACTACAAATTCCATGAAAAGACTTTTTCAGAGAATTGCCTCGCATGGGGTTCGAACCCGCGACCCTCTGCTTGAAGAGTCTATGCATATACGACTACACACGGCCACTGCCACGGCACCGAATCGACATTTCTGTGTCTTCTTCGATACTGACCGCTACGGCGACTACGTTTTCTTGATTTCGCACCAAACTAAAGATCCAAAAGGGTGTACTCACCCTCAAAGTTTTCCACGTTGCGATGAATTGCCTGTTCACTGAAGCCATGATGATGACCGACCTCACGATGAAATTCACGCTGCATATTTACAAATGAGCCGGAATTTCGATATTATTTTTTAATAATTTCTGCACGTTCGGCAAGCGTAAAACTATGTATGATGAAATGGCAAACCTTACTTAATATTTTGACAGCTGGATGTCGTTGGTATGTAACTTTGACAGCTGCTGAAACATAACAATTGGAAAAACTATCATGTCTATCTGGTCAATTAAAAGTTTCGCGAAAACGACTATCAAGAAAGTTTTAATGATATCAAAACGCTCTTCTGCAATAAGACTAATTATAGTGATATCCAAATGATAATGAAGATACATGTCAAAGAACTTTCAAAAACTAGTTCAAAGTTTGAAATGTATCCCCTAGGGATACATGACAACAAAGTCATTTAGATTTTCTCCTGAAAATAGCAAACTATCTGTAAAGTCATCAGTCAATAAGTTCAGAGTTCATATTTCACCAATTCCTTCAAACAGTTAAGCACTTCTACAAATTTATGCTTAAATTTTTCGTCAGAAATTTTTCTTTTCTTTTGCTAAACTGATTGTATTATTATGTGCAATGACTGTGACTCGAAGCAAGCTTGTTCTTTAATATCCTAGAATTTAATATTGCTCTACATCTATGTTATATCTAATCTGCATTTTAAAATTTTATCTCCAACAATATCCCAGCGAACAACGATGTTGCGTATCTAAATCCACTCTAATAAATATGAGAACCCGCTTGGAAAAAAGTTTATACATTTTTGAACGCCGCGGACAACAGAAAAGGAATAAAAAATGAAAAAAAAAAAATATAACAATAAGTTCTTAAGCTACATTCGAGTTTTATATCCAGAAAAAGAGAAATAATTTCCCCCAGATAAATTCTTTAGCTGAATTTCATCATAGATACATCGTTAATAGATACATTTTGTATTCCTCCAGGGGGATTAGAATAGCGAAAGCATTTTTTGTTAGCCATTTTACTCCTCATAAAAATTTGAGCCTTTTAATATTTTATAGCGTTATCCACCCGTGCCCCAATATCCTTGAATGAGTTAGGGAAAATCGTTATTTATTTATTTTTTTTTTTTTCTGAATAAAATTATTCCGAGAATTTTGTCTTATAGAATACTATATTTGTATTCTTTTATTCAACACTGAAGGATTATTTTCATTTCGATTTATTACGAAACGGTAATACGATACTGACATGTCAAACAAGTAAATAAAGTTTCTGTTCTCTAAGATTTCAAGGAAAGCAAAATAGTTACCTAACATCTGGATTTACTACAATATAGCGCAAAAGTTGTCACCCGATATTTTTTGAATGAAAAACGTTGGTTCTGCTTTTGGATTATGCTTGTTTGATGTCTTTCTTTTTTTCTTTTTTTTTCTTTAAGCCGAGAAAATGATATCGGTTAAGTGGCCGCTGCTAGAACTGATGACCATTCGGGATTAGTTTTTGTCATTTTTCATCACTTTTTGTAGAACTTCCGGCGATAGGTCCTCGCATTGTTGACGGATACTCTCTTTAAGGGCTTCCAGAGTCTTAGGCTTGTTAAAATATACTCGTGACTTCAAAACATTTTACAAAAAGAAGTCTGGAAAGGTTAAATCAGGCGATATTGCCGCCCAATGCAAATGCGAACCAGAAATGCAGCCGCCAGAATTTCGGTTATATAGGGTTTTCCAATAGGGACTTGACAACTTTAAATTTAATTTGTGACGCACTCGTGGTAAAGTACACTAACGAGCTACGTTCTCCGATTGGGTTCTGGAGAAGATGCGCCAAGATGATAAATTTCATCGCAAAATCATCTTCAGTGACGAAGCTCATTTTTGGCTCAATGGGTTCGTCAATAAGCAAAATATGCGTTTTTGGTCGAGTGAAAACCCACATGTGCTTCATGAATCACCACTTCATCCACAAAAAATAACTGTTTGGTGCGGTTTGCATGCCGGCAGCGTTATTGGGCCATATTTTTTCGTCGACGATAACGATCGTCACGTTACTGTGAATGGTCAGCGTTATCATGCCATGATCACCGATTATTTTTGGCCCGAATTGGAAGATATGGACTTGGACGACATTTGATTTCAACAGGATGGTGCCACAAACCACACAGCACACGCAACAATGGATTTATTGAAGAGTAAGTATGGTGAGCGTGTTATCTCAAGACATGGGCCAGTCGATTGGCCGCCTCGTTCGTGCGATTTAACGCCGTTTGACTATTTTCTGTGGGGCTACGTTAAGTCATTGATTTATGCCAACACGCCGACGACGTTGAAAGAGCTCAGAGCCGACATTGAACGCGAAATAGCGGCTGGTTCGGCCGAGTCGTTGAAAATTGGGTCCAACCAATTGACCGCTGCAAAGGTGCCCGCGGTGGCCATATGAACGAAATCGAGTTCCATTCATAAATGTCTTTATTGTACTTCAAGCCAATAATAAAGTTTTTGAAATATCTCAAATGGTTTGCCTTTTATTTAAGAAAGGCTCCATCCTGTTGGAACCACATATTCTTCAATCCCAATTCATCTAATTGAAGAAGAAAAAAGTTGTAGGGCATGGCTTTGTAGTGCTCACCGTTCAGCGTAAGCAGCACACTATGCAGTAACTTTGAGCAGATGAAATGGCTTTTCGTGTGTTATACGCGGATTTTCAATGCCCCAGAAGTGATAATTTTACTTATTCACATATCAACAGAGATGGAAATGTGCCTGGTCGTTCATGATGATTCTCGTTGAAAAGTTATCTCGCTCGTGGTCGAGATTCACGATAGCTTGAGTTTATAGTCTTTTACCAAAATTCTCTGTAAAGATCGTAGATTAATGATCAACTGCGTGGCAAGTCTTCAACCACTCTTTCTCCGGGTCCGGCCAGACCTTGCAGAGTCTCTTTTTTAAGCGAGCGACCAAACGTCGTAGTGTTTGCACAGTTAGTTGAAATTCACGCTGCGCCAACACCAGCGCCAACGAATTATTCTGCGTTTTTTTAGCAGTATCTGCCTATGAAAAAGCTTCTCAGGAGAGCCGTTCGGAACCGGCAATCAACAGTAGGCCCTGCTCAGAACTGTAAAAATTCATACAGTGAGAAACACAAATGAGTGCGAGAAGCTAGGTCTTGACCCACACCGGTCTGGCGCGCCACTTATTCAATTCATGTCTTGTTGACGTGTTTTTTGCTTCTCTTTACTTCACAAATGTCGAAACTTCATTGTTTGCGAGTTAACTTTCGTAACGAATGTGAGTAAATCTTTACTCATGGCGGCTGAGATTAAAAATATGTGACGAACTGGCTAACATCTCCGGTCTAAAGACAGATTCAGTGTTGACGACCCTGGATTAGACTTGGATTAGACCAGTAGTGCAATAATCAAATTTGTGGTGTAATACTTGCCTTACATCTCAGTGGTGATCCCCGGAAACAGCATGAGCAAATCCTTACTTGTGTAGACTAAAATGAAAGGGGGATGCTCAACCAACAGAATACAAGCATATATGGAGAAGATTACTATATGTGATGAACCAGGTATTACCTACGGAATCACTGTTGAGTATCCTGGCAAACAATTAAAACACAACGTTCTTCGGATTTGCATGTAGAATCTCCGAGTCCTTAACAGACCGCGTGTAGCAGAATAACGAAAGGAGATCCTCGACTACTACAAATCAGACATAACAGTCATCCAAAAAGTGCGATGGGATGAACCGGGTGAAAATAGGATGAAAAGCGGTGATACATACAACGTAGAATGTTACAGAAAACTGGCGTAAGAAGGACAGAAGTCGCAGCAGTCGTATATTGGGAATGCCTGACGGCAACTTTATCATCCCATAAAAAAACAAAAACTGCTTATACGAGCTCATAGAAAAAACTTTCGAGCAATTCAACCAAATTGTTTTGGATGTCCGAACGTTCCGAGCAGCTAACATGAACTTGGACTACAACCGTGTTGTACCCACGGTACTGATGCGGATATAGGTAACACCCCAAAACCACCGGACCATTGTGAGGACGTTAAACGTTGAAGGGCTAAAATCTTGCGTTTGCTAAAAAGGAAGCCTGGAAAAACCCAGCCGAACAAAATGATAGGTTTTGTTCAGATTGAAACTCAATGTGAATGCGATATTCTGCCTTTTCAGGATAAAAAAGCTTCAATCAGCATCTGAATGGATGGGGAGCAAGGCAAAAAGTTGAGCAGCCTTTTTAACGGCCTTAATTGTGCTTTTTAAACGGATGTTTTTTGACATACATAACTTTTGTAGAAAGCACTTTTGTGGGAAAGTTCTGATTTTATACTACGGAAGACTACTTGCCTCTTCTTGCCGTATTGTAGGCTTAAGAAAAAATCAAAATATTTTAGAGTTTGGTGGGCTTTCTGATAAATAAATGAGAATTCACAGCAAGACGGGTGCCAAGACTAAAAGGTTGAAGGTGCGGAATAATACTAACAATTTCGTTGAAGGACTAATGGTTAAAACAGTGATGGAATAAGATAAGGCAAGTAAAATTGTTTTGGTGATGTGGGGTGTCAACTGACTGGACAAAATAGGCGTCAGCTATCATTTTTTTTTTTTTTATTATTTTGCAAGGATATCTTAGAAGCATCTGACCGACTGTCAACATTGTAATTATATTCCAATTTTCGTTGTAGAAATGGTTTTAATATTGAACTCAGTTGTAAATACGCAACGTGGATTTCATCGTGTTGTCGGTCGTCATCATGGTTTCAGTGTGCAAATAATGCGTAACACCGTGGAAGTGTTTAAGCGCGAGTACACTCCTTTGGATCTTAGACCACCAACCAGATAGAGATTGGTGCAAAATGAAGAAAACATAGCCGCCATAGGGGTCAGTATCGAAGAAGACCTAGAAATGTCGATCCGGCATATAAGATGAATTGGTGTATCGTCGGACCTTATTCCTTTCGACAAATGGCCTCAGATATAGAGCGATGTTAACCAACGTTCTGTAGTCAGAACTGGACAATATTGAGCTGTGGTTCTAACAAGACGGCTCTACATGCCATACAAGCGAAGTAACGCTCGAAGTTGTGAAGGGAAAATTTAGCTACTGGGTCATCTGACGGCGAGCGTTCATTAATTGGCCGCCGATTATTTTCTCTTGGGCTACGTCAAGTCCTTAGTCTACGTTAACAAGCCATTCATTTTGGATGAGCTCGAGGCCAATATTCTAAACGCTATTACCGGAATAACGCCGCAAATATTGGATCGAGTCATCAAAAATTGGACCGACCGCTTGAAGCACTGCCGGGGTAGCCGAGGCAGCCATTTGAATGATGAGCTATTCCATACATAATGGCACGAACGTAACTTCAAAATAAAGTCAGAAGAAATTTTATATCTAACACAGTTGTTGTTTTATTTCATTTGTTTTCCTATCCATCTTATCTAGTAACCCTTTACAAGCGGATAAAAATATTCCTTATATCGCCAGAGGAAACCTACACATTTCGCAGCATGGCTACATCGAATACGGGATCAATCCAACACAGGTTATCGTAGAAAGATTCAGAATGGAAAGCTTGTGGTTTAGACATTGCAAGTGTGATTCATTATAATGGCTGGATGTTAAATTTCAGTTTAAGGACAGCGAAACTAATACCAATTCAACGAGCCAAGGAATATATTAGATAAGATGTGGTAAACTAGACAACATGAAGGCACATTAAAAAGTGTGTCAGAGACAAAATGGAGCCCTGCGGTTCAAGAGCACTTATTTTTTAATACCTGGGCTGCTACGGTTTAACGACAAAGCATCTGCTAAGTAAAAAAGCTAAGACTTGTCTTCACTAGAATTTCAGTGGTGTACGAGTTTTGTCCTAGCATGTAAATGACTTTCAAAAGCTTACACTGTTTTATTCGTCCTGAGACAAATAGGATCATCTTAGTAGTCATGGTATATTTTACCCAGTCCATGCCTTCTAGACAAGAGGATAGATCATTACGTCTTCGTCGAGCTAGCTCATAGCACCGTGATGAAAATTGAGGTAAATAGCAACCTGCGATGTCGTTATATACCACATCAAGGCGACGATTGCTTAGCCATAAGATAACGACTGAAGAATCTTACCTTTTCGAACAAAGAGAACAACAGATAATCATAACAGTTCCTAATGATGGACCCATATTAGGGAATAATGAAACTTAATCCACTGATACACACAATATGATGTTAACACTACCGGACATTCATACCAGACAAAAAACTTAACGAATTCCTCTTCACCATCAAAAAATAAATAACAACCTTAAGATTGATGTTCTATTTACAAGTAATAAATAAAAACTACACACTCAATCAGATGTATTGTACGTATTTCCCCTCGGATACGAATCAAAAGCTTTATAGTTTTCCTTTTCCTGTTTTTTTCCTGCCGCTTAAAAAATTTCGTACCAATTTCAGTCTGTCAATAGCAATCCCAAAGCAGACATTCCATAAATAAGCGAATAACCGAGAACTTTCACGAAGTAATAAATCAAAGAATGTATCTAACTTGAATCTAACTGATGAAACGATTCTCATTCAATAAAAGATAAACTTTTAGGAAGTCAATATGTTGGATTTGTTTTCCAAACTAAAGAATTGATTTCATTCGAACTTGTTTCACGAGGGTTGAGATGAAGGCAAGAAAATGCCATCAATGAAATTGACAAATCCATCAAAACGGAACTCATTCAACACCTATCGGATATTAACAAATCATAAAACAGTCCTTGTTTACGGCTTTCCCACAAACAAATTTCCAATTTCCTGCATCTCAAACGCTATTGACATATAAAAATTGGAGCTCACAGCTCGCAAGGGCGGATCAAATATTTTATTACACCGTAACGATGATTATCATTAATCTGATGGAAAAATGGAAATCAAAGCCTGCACCATATGTAGCTGAAATTCCAATCTAGGACCATGAATGTCAGTACATACAATACAAACGTAGGTTACCGATTGAACCAATAAAAAAAAAGACGAAGACAAAACGGAAGTAAAAATTTCGTCCCGCAATTATCATAAACCAAAGCGCTACTTTTAGATGTGATTATCTTGATGGCATGCATTATTTGAAGCGTAAACAAGTGATAAAAATTTACGGAATACGAGTTGTACTAACGCACACCCTTATATCAAATATTAAATTATCCGGTCGCATGGACATATAGTATATGTTGATACCACGTATCTACCTTCTTTTTTGAATTACGAAAACCACCAAAATTAAGGCTATCCAATAAGGAAAGTATCTACGAGTTTTTACGAATGTATCATACATATACACAATCGGAATGAACATTTATAAACATAGAAATACTGAAAAATATGGTAAGACACGCATGTAAAGGGTAATTGACTCGTAAAAATTTGGGTTAGATTTTAAGCGAATGATTAAGGATATTCCGAATCGATGTTTCCCTTTAAACCAAATCAAATCTCCACCAACAAGCTCGTAATATCTACCTACTCTCTCGCATCTTTGATTTGGTTTTAGGGCAAACACATTCCACAAGTTGTAAAAGTCCCATTAATTCGAATTTTCGTCCGTTGAAAGGAAATACCGAAGCAGGAGCAAAAGAAAGTAGGTCCATATCCTTCCTAAAATTGAATATCTATGTCATAGACCAAAAGACGTTAACTTCCTTCTCTTACTCTAATACTCTTCATCCTTATCCCGGACCAGCTTTGCTGAGGGTATTAATTTGTAAGGCCTTACACAATAAGAACTAAAGGACGGATAACCTGGTCTCCCTCTCTAACGCCTGAGAAGGATAATTGCGTGCACATTACATAAACCGCACTAAAAGTCTACTAAAAACCTGCGCTGGGCCCTCTTGTATGCTCTAATCCGTTCCATTCAAACCATTTCAATAAAATTTTACGATTTTTAGATATGGTATTCCCAAACCGAATTAGCAGTGTGTAGGTACCCAAGGCAAACAATCTGATGAGGGTTAAGGAAACTCCCTCGAGGGATGTATAAAAAAAGGGGCAGCCAGGCTGACTGGATACCTTTCGCAGAAGTGGACACCACAATTGTAGTATTGGTACTTTTCTTCCTGGGATTTTCTTCCTCAGATCGATAATCGAAACCCACTTCGGTTTACTTGTACGTTGTATAATAGATATTCGTCTGCAAATACTTTGTTCAAGTATTGTCTACGAAAGTAATAAAAACATGAGTGGAGAACCGAACCGATTTCAGTTTGATTGTATTCGTAGTCAGGAAGATAGTCTTGATCTTTATGGACTACAGTCTCATTCGTATACTCAAACACTAAATGATTTTATTGGAAAACTTTTGGTAGGATTTACTGTCCTTCCTTTTCGCCAAAACTATTGGTCTTCTGACACCGGATGCATAATTATGGTTTTTTGTTCTTTGTTTTTTGAGAGTGCGTTCGAGTTATAGGGGCTGGACAAACTATCTATTGGGCTTAATTTTGTTCCAATTTTTGGTATTCGTAACCACCTCCCCTCTCCAATCGGATACCAAAATGAATAATTTAATTTTAATTTATAATATTCCAGTTAAGAGTTTCGAATTCCAACGTACCATTCCTGACTGACTTTACATATGTTTGTCATAAAGTTGGACGACCGCATTCGGAGTCCCTTTTTTGTCAGATGGTAGAGGGGGCTAAGGGTGTATCGGCCTACTTCATGGACCGCACAGCAGTAAATTTTGAAATTGAGTTCCCTGCAGCCGGAAATTTAATTATGGACATCAAGAAAACATATTTACTTTGTCCATTTATGTGTGCTGAAATTGCGGCAGTTTATTGAAAAATTCAATAGGAAGGAGCAGCGTTGCAAGAGAGATATCCGTATTCAAATTCAAATTTTAAACAATATGTTCATAGATATATTTTCGAAAGTACAGAGTGAATTGGTTTGCAGATACTTTTAACTCTTTTGTGACCGATAATTGGATGATTGAAGTTACAAATACTTGAGGGAGTTTGTAAGGGTTGCTTTTGTCTTTACCTTTCTCTGACTTAGTTTCCAGGAATGCGTAAATATGTGTACATCTCTGTCCCCTTTATTTGGTATACAAAAGAAGAAAGAAAACTTTGATGACTTTTGAGTTCGCATGTTCCATAACTTTTATATTAGATTTTGGTTAAAATTTATGAGTAATAGGAGAATAGTTACGAGTACTTCTTCCAATTGTAGTGTCGAATGGACTTATGGAGAACTCTCTGTTTTTCAATTCATTTTCATTGTCCTACGTGTCACTAAAATCTTCTTATGTTCTTCATTAATTGTTCATTTGTTCATCTCACAGGACATAAGGAAGTAAAGTGCTACAAAGCCTTTTTCATCCCCCTTGATCTGGTGTTACGAAGTCCAAATAATATGTGTTAATACGGTCGGATTATATCTGACGGAAAAAATGCAGCTATATTTCAACCAGGCAGATAAACTGCCCCAATAGTATTACTAATTATCTTGGTGGTGGTCGGGTGAAACGCAGCACATAAGTTGCGGTATATCTGATTGGCAGCATTGCCACTGGTCTTCGATACTTGATGTTGGTTGCATAGGAGTTGTTGAGCGATTTATGGATACGTGTTCGGCAATTATTCTGGCGGTCTGTTGAGATCGCAGCTTTTTTACGATGTATCTTCTCACAGTTGTACTTCATTGTTGTAGCGTGAGAGTCCAAAAACAAGATAACCATCACTGATGAGTGCGACAGACAGATGTTAAACGAGTTTTTTTTGCCGCACGTTGCTGAATTGGGTCTCGAGCAATGGTGGAAATTCTGAATCATGAATTTCCAGGCCGTGTGATCTTGCGCTAATATCTGACGGCGCCAGACTTCTTCCTCAGGGGCTGCTGCAATACTTCAAGCCGAAATTGATGAAGAAATCAGTAATTTGGAGCCAGATGTTTTGTGAGTTCAAAATGCCGTAAAATGACCACAAATGTGCACCAACTCAGGATGTGGTGAATTGACAGATATCACTTTTTAAACTTAATGTCATCAATTTTATAGCTTCATATAAACTTTTTGTGGAAACAGAGCCAATTTTTTTCCATTCCCAACAAAATGATAGCCAATTCACGTTATGACATTACTTTTACCCCACCTTGTTCATACGAGTGTCTTGTCGAAAAGCTCTTTGAAATATTCTTTGCTGATTGTTATAAGATGTTCCCTGACGTCATGGAAGTTTAAGACTTCTTTCCTTTGTCTGTCGTGTATTGCAAACCCCTCAGCCTGATAGTCACTGTCTGTTCTTTGTAGCAATTGCCGTGTTATATGTATGTCACAGTTTTTCATCACCCATTTTGCTCCTCCTTGCGTAATAGTAGTCAAGAGCTCTGTTAATTGTGCTGCTGAAAGTGGCCAAAGGTCCAAATATTCCACGAGAAGATCGAAAGGTCGTTTTCCTTCACATATACTTATCTCTTCCGTATAGAGTTGTGAGCCCTATGACGGCGTAGGCCAGTATTATGCTACTGCTCGATCATGTACTTGCTATTTTAACCTGCATGAGTAGTGCATGCATCACGCTAAGAACTTGATTGTTATACTGCTGGACCAATCCAAAATTAGAACAGTCAGCAGATTCCAGGTCAATTGCCGAGCTGATCCCCATCTGAAGGCACCTTCACTGAGTAAAAGGCAGAGGTATCTACGCACAGTCTTCTCTAAAGTGAAGGCAGTCGTAGACGTATTCGGCGATTGGTAGACTAGAAATGGATTTACAATAAAAGCTGACCTAATGGTAAGGCGGTTTGATTTGATTTGTCTTTTCAATCTACATGGCTCTGCTAAGACCAATTACATATAAGCGGGATAGTTTTTGCATTTACCAGATTTGAACAAGCTACCTATGTCGACTGCAAAAGGGCTTCCCATATCACGACTGGCTCTTTTCTGGGTGCATTTCGAATCTCACTCCGGTTGATATTCATATCTAAGTTCCACTGTCAAAGACGTCTTTCATTAAACAGAAAGTGGTATTTGGAGTAATACGAGCCAAATATTTTTTAACTGTGATCTCGTTTCGATGAAATGCCACAAAAGCCATATATCGTGAAGAAACGATAGAAGGGGAAAAGTGTCTGTGTCTGTAGCAGCGCTGAACGCTAAAGTAAAATTGAACCTTCTCACTACATCTAAGCTCGTTTCACAAGTCGGAAAGCTGCATTCAATGAGTTTTATTTAGGTCCCTGATCACAATGGGATCACGAGAAATAAGATTGTAGACTTATTTACTCAGGGAGAGTTTCTCAGCAACCGAATTTGAGTCCTCGATAAGGGCTTCAAGATGGCAAGACTTTCGTAATATTGACGGCTAGAACAAATGGTTCCCGATATCTCTTAGAGGTCAGTGACTTTCATCTGTAACTTGTTGTCACAAGTTCGAAGGACCTTATGCGACTCACTGACGTCCTAACAGAGTGATAAGCTGTGATCTAGGCATAAAATTCTGCGACGCTTACTTAAAGGTCGACGACGACACTTCCTTTGTGAAGTTCCAGCCTACCGTCGCATCGGTTTGCAATTATTCCGCACTGATGTAGTGAGCGCTGATACGGTATACACCTTATAACTAAGCCATTTACTCCCTTTCTACTAAACACTGAGAGAAATTCTAGTAAAATGAACATACAAATAGTGCAATAGACTTTGTCTGAGAACTGTACCCCGCCAGAAAAAAAACCCATACTTGCCCAGTGCACTCAAGGTATCTCGAAGTATGCGACTAAAAAATGTCATTGGTAATTTTGACAGCTGCTGAAATATAACAATTAGAATAGAACTAGAACGTTTAACAATTATTTAAATTTGATGCCAAAATTAGAAGTCGGTGGGCTCAACGTTAAGAGCGCTATCGACGAATTTTGGGTCGTGCAAAAATTTGAGTCTATATTCTTGCTGCTTAATGTTCGGGTGCCAGAGAAAGAAATGCAAGTTGTGCTGAAAATATTGAGACCGTAAGTGCATCTGTTGACAACTACACAAATTAATCCATTCCAAGCCGTTCGCATGGACTGGGCATCGCTCAAACAACATTGTGGCGGTCTTTGCGAAAGTACCTCGGTCCACATCTGTATAAGATAAAATTAACTCAACAACTAAATACTCAAATGACCATTTGAAGCGTCAAATTCTCTTAAATTGTCTCTATAAATGGTTACAACCGATTCGGATTTTGATCACAAAATCATCTTCAGCAATGAAATTTTCAACAAAAATTGCCTGTTTGGCGTGGTTTTCATGCAACGCACGTTTTCGTTGGTAATGATAGCACTACGTAATAATTAATAGAAATCGTTATCGAGACATGTTGGAATGTTATTTTTGGCCGCAATTGTGCGCACTTAACTTGCTTTAAGTGGTTTCACTTGAAACAAAGCGGACCAAGCAATTGAACTATTGAAGTTAAAGTTATCTTAAGAAATGGACCAGTCAATTGGCTGCCTCGCTAGTGCGATTAGACACCCTTTGGGGCTACGCCAAGTCACTGGTCTATGCCAACAAACTAGAGAAATTAAAAAATTTCTGTCGTCAAATACGCATATCATGGTATCCTTCTGATATCAAGAGCGAAGCGGTTGTACATTCTATTGTCACCGGAGTGAAAGGCAAATGTAACTATCTTATCTATAGTGCAGATTTTTATTGAACAGTGTATAATTATTCATCTGGTGGTAGGAAGTTGAGAATTTACAACTTTCATTTTAAGAACATCAAAGTCTGACAGTAACTTACTGTTCTTCTTTTTAATGTACTCAATCATTACTTTACTCGTATGCCTCTTTACAACGACATCATTTAAATAGAAAGTTGCTTAATGAGCTAAGTACGTAAGCCTATAACACAGCTAGAGATAATATTTCAACTTTAAATTTGCAACTTCCAGGATTACCTCTAATGCCAACGAATAACGTTTTTATAACATTCAAAATCTTCTGTTTAATCGTGATTGTGATTTAATACTATAGAGACCTGATTTCTTCTTTTAATGCCTAAGTTGTCTTTAGTTGAACTTCTAAGCAACCAACATTTATACTTTGAGAACTTTTGCAAAGCGAAAACTGATCCGAGTAAAGTAAATCTTCTCGATCCGTAAACTTTAAACAGAAAGGAAGCAAAATAACTTTAGCCCTTACGATGCCTACATTCTGAATACGATCTACTGTCCACAGTGCTACAGTGCTGATTTCTGAGTACATTTATTCGACTTCAGAACGATGTATTTAATACCAATTTGCTTGCCACAATTCTCTTGGGATATACGTTTCCCTTCTCCAGGGCGATGTCTTTTTCAAGTAATTTGTCAAATGCTCGTCTATTCCAAGTATAACTCGAAAACTCTAATCACAGCGGTAATTTTGTTATTTTTTAGGTAAAAGTGCAATTGGTTTTTAGATTGTTTTTAGATGTGTGTACATGACCTTGATGGAATGATCCTGAACGTTTAAAAACAATCTGCCTTACTAGATCAACATTTTGTGGCGTGGCCGTGTGTTTTCGTCCACCTCTCAGTGTGTGTAAATGTTTAACATTAATCTTTACGCTCTGAATGTCTGACCTACACAAGAAATAACTTTTTCTCCTTGTTGCAGATGCTCCAAATTCAGTTGTTATTTGCCATTCTACAGGATTGTCAAATATCAGGCGTCAGAAATGGCAGCCAACCAAAAGCGTCCTGAAACACTAAATGTGTCCTATATTTAGATCTCTTCCATTATTTTGTCTTAAGTCGTGTAACTACTTTTAAAGTTCCATAGATCAGCAACTTTGAAATGCCAGAGATGATAAATGGAAACCGAAAATATGGTATACCTCATGATAAAAGGATTTGATCGATTTAGGACTTGTGAAAACTGCTAGGATCGTGATGATGGCAATTTAATAGAATTTATTTTTTTTTTTCAACATAATCGCCTTCCAGCTCTATACACTTTTCCCAGCGATGTTCAAAAAGTTCGATACCCTTTTTATAATAAGAACTGTCTTGCTCCTCAAAATAGCCATTAACTGCCGACATCACTTCTTCATCGTTGGAAAATCTTTGACCACTGAGCCATTTTTTTAAGTTTGGGAACAGAAAATAATCCAAGGGGGCTATATATGGCGAATATGGTGCATGAGGTAGCAATTTAAACTTTAATTCATTAATTTTGGCCATTGCAAAAACGGATTTGTGAGCTGGTGCATTGTCTTGATGAAACAACACTTTCTTCTTAGCCAAATGCGCCCGTTTTTGCTTGATTTCTTTTATCAAACGTTTCAATAAGTTCGCATAATACTGGCCGTTGATAGTTTTTCCTTTTTCAAGATAGTCAATGAAAATTATTCCACGCGCATTCCAAAAAATCGACGCAGTGACCTTGCCTGCAGATGAAACGGTCTTCGCCTTCTTTGGAGCCGGTTCTCCCTTTTGAATCCATTGTTTTGATTGTTCTTTTGTTTCGGATGTAAAGTTATGTTTCATCCATCGTTATAAAGCGGAGCAACAATTCTGCTTTGTTGCTGTGAAACATCTTCACGACACTGTGAGCAAACGCGGCACCCATCTTACACACAGCTTTCTCATGTTCAAATTTTCAAATAATATGCGATGTACCGCACTTTTTGAAATGCCTCAATGTCTGCTAACTCACGCACTTTCGGTCGACGATCATCCAGTACCGCTTTGTGGATTTTCTTCATCATTTCTGGATTCGTCACATCATTTGGTCGGCCACTGCGAAGCTCGTCCTGGCACCTCGTACGGCCTTGTTTAAGCTCAGCAACCCAAAATTTTACTGTTGTAAACGAAGGAGCAACCAGAGTAGAATCCAGTTCAGCTTTTTTATTGGTTGGGCTGAGGCCTTTCAAATAAAAGTATTGTATCACGTTGACCACTTTTCTTTATTTTCACAAATTGACTGACAACGTTCACCATTGATGGCTACCAAACAAATACTAACCAACGTGGCGTTTTGTTGTTTTTGATATGTTTAAACAACTACCGTCATTTCTTGGTCAGGCCGGGTACTTCTGTGACCGCCATCGTATGCCATCCCGGAATTTATTCAGAAAAATAAAAATACAAGTTTTTTCATCTAAATCTATATTGTCTCCTTTAAAGTAATCCCTATCGACTGAAAGATACTTATGCCAGTGCTTGATCCAATCCTCGAAACATTTTTTATATTCGGTTTTCGGTATGTCCATCAGTGCTTCCTGTGATTTTTCCATTATTTCGTTTTGGCTGCTGAAACGCGTTCCCCCTAGTGGTTTTTAACTCGATTGAACAGAAAGAAGTCACAGGGAGCCAAATCAGGTAAGTTCGGTGGCTGCTGGATGGTATTTGTTGCATTTTTCGTCAAAAAATTACGAATAATGATGGCACTGTGCGACGGTGCGCTATCATGGTGCAAAATCCACGAATTTTTTTGTACACATTTCTGGTCTCTTTCGGTGAATTGTTTCACTCAAACGTCTTATAACGTCCAAATAATACTCTTTGCTTACTGTCTAGCCTTTTTTTTAGTCTCGGCTCATTTGCTGAACGCCATCCACTTGATGTCTGGATTTCATGTCGTACTCATAAACCCACGTCTCATCTCCAGTAATGATCCTTTTGATGAATGTGGGATCAGATTCAGCCTCGCAAATCATCTATTTTGAGACGTCAACACGGTCTCCTTTTTGCATGAAATTGAGGTCTTTTGGCACCAACTTTTCTGCTACACGACGGAAACCCAAATCATTAGCTAAAATGTCTTAGACGGATCCATAGGCAATGTTCAAGTCCTCCGCTATTTCTCTGATGGTAAATTTCGATGTCGATGGTCTGCCACTGCGTTCATCATCTTCGATTGACTCACGACCACTTTTGAACCGCTGGTGCCACTGATAAATGACCGTTTTCTTTAGATAATCGTTGCCGAAACACTTTTCCAACATTTCCAACGTTTGCGCACCATTAAATCCGTTTTTTACGCAAAATTTAATACAAGTTCGTTGTTGCAAATTTAAATCCATTTCTAAGATTGTACAAAATCGCCAACACACACAGAGATAGATGTACTCTTGGCTACGTAACTTTGGCAAATGTCAAGCTACTAGGTGGGGCCAAAACGGCCAGACCGCCAGAATGCGCTGCTACCGCAAAGACGGTTATGGTGCTTTGAAGTTCGTTAATATTTAGACAGACATGCTAAATTTCAGTGCGATACTGTCTTAAGTTTTGTTTTGACAGCTGATTGTTGTTGACGTGTTTGGCATCATGTTGAGTATGGACAAAAACGATTTTCGTTCTCTCATAAAACATTATTTTTTGAGGGGCAAAAAGGTGAAGGAAACAAAAGAAAATTTGGATAAACATTATGGGGCTAATGCTTCGTCAGATAACGCCGTCAAATATTGGTTTCGAGAGTTTCGTGGTGGCCGCAACTCCACTACTGATCATGTCCGCAGCGCCAGGCCCTCCGATGAGGACAATGTCAAAAAAATACATGAAATGGTGTTGGCTGACCGGAAAGTGAAGATGCTCGAGCTAGCAGATTAGTACTGAGCGCACACGCCATATTTTGGGCGATATTCCGCGTATGAAAAAGTTATCCTGCCGCTGGGTGCCGCTCATATTCAATCCTGACCAAAAACACGAACGCGAATAGCACTTCGAAAGAGAATTTGGAGTTGCTGATGCGGAATCAAGCGGATTTTTGGCGTCGATTGGTAATTGTTGATGAAACTTGGATCCACTATTGCACACCAGAGAACAGAATGAGTGCCCGGCAATGGCACGAGTGCTCCGAAGCGGCCAGTGGTCGAAAAGGTTATGGCGTCGGTTTTCTGTTTTTTTTTTTTTCATTTCCAAGGAGGTTACTTTTCACCCTACCAGTATGACGCTAAGATTTAGAGGAAATGTCAACAACAGATGTACCAACTTAACAAAAAAAATAGAACTCAAATCAGAACACCGTGGTTATTCTAGTTTTTTTTATCAAGGTGGTATTATCTTAATTAAAAATAAGAAAATTATTGTTCAGAGCACCTGAACTGTGCTCGTTTTCTAAGAAATAAAGGTAATCATAGTTTTTGCGTTTAGGTTAACATTTGACTAGGTCATATTTGTAAAGCATAATGCGTATTTGTTTTCTTATCACTTTTTCCCTTATGTACATACTTCATATATCCTGCCAAGCAAATATAAACAACACAATTCCATCGTAGAGAACCTCTCCTGAAATAGAAACGACTTCATCCCATGGAAGCATATGTGTACGAAGTGCTATGAATTAGTTCTTTTCCTGAGTGCTCTGTTCTAAAAGAAAAAAATGGAATAGCTGCAAAGTTCGTCTAGCCTTATAAAAAAAAAATTATAATAATGGGGATAAGTTCGTATGACAAATCCAAAGATATGAATGCTATTCGAACAATTGCATCCAGGGTATACGTGTTAAAGCTGAATGAACGATTGCCGTATATGGTAAAACAAACCTTTTAGTTCAAGTGGCATTTTTCTTTCAGAAATGCGGCATGTAAGCTAACCCACATTGACTCTATGTGCCACATGTTCATCCCAATTTCCGCGATGGTTAACTACAGAAGCTAAGTATTGTATTTAAAAGGGGATTCTAGTCGAGAGGCATGAATTCCAGGCGGTTTTCGAAGCTCTGTACAAACGAAACTAAAAATACTTTTAATATCAATTTTTTTTATTATTTGCTTGTGGATATTTTACGATTACATAAAAAATTAGCCGAAAAAAAAAACTCAAAATTCACAAAGTTATGAGCAAAGTGGAGGGTATCCTAGCATGGTCGTGCATGATTTAAACTCTTCTGGTCATCTGAAACAAAACGTCCGAACGGATTCTTTATAACAATAGTATAGATGCCGCTATAACCTGAACCTTGCAAAAGTCAAAAAAAATTTCACAAAACGGGGGCCGTTTGAAAATATTATATTCCGAATTTTTTAAAAATAGTAAAATTCAAAATTTTGATTTGAACGTGCTTGTTCAAAGAACATTCACACCATTTTAAATAAATCGGTTCAGTAGAACTTGGGATATCATGCACCCCAACTCGAAAAAAAGTAGTTTCGAGAAAAACGCGTTTAAAGTTTTGAGCCTGCTCAGATCGAAGCAAACATCGCGTCATAAAAATGGCTGTAACTCATAAAATAATTGAAATTTTAAAAAATCATTTTAAAGACTTATTCTTGAATGTCTAAACTTTGGAAATATGACTATTGTAGGCTTGAGACTCACTATTGGAGTTATCCTAATATTCAGAGTTGCGTGACTCATCATTGCTTATAAAAGGGCTATCACCGGCGAAAAAAAGAGAAGTCGTTACGGATTCATTTCCAAATTTTGTAGAACGCTTTTTTCGAATTGATGAAGACAATATACATATATTTCTTTCCAAGTGTCTTTCATCGTTTTATTGAACAAAATCAAAATTTCTAATTGTCGACCATACTTCGAAGGATAAAATATCCGGCCCATTGTGTGCTCTTAGTTCATCCTTTTTACTGCTTCGCTTACTCTGGCTTCTGTCAAATGTGCAAGAAGTTTTCACTATTGAAAATTTGTTTACTTCCATTTATTGCAAAATTCATGGTCCCTCGCCCATAACATATTTCGATGATCAGAAAATACTGGCTCGGTTGCCTGTGCATCGACTTTGCATTTCTTCTACCGCTTGCTGCTAGGTTATGTTATTTCCAATAAATTGTTGTATTCGTATATAACGAGAAGCTGCTATTAGTGCTAACATGCAACACATCTCTTTATGGTCTCAGGGGAAACCTCAGTCACAAGTTGCCTGTTGGGACTGAAAAACCCATTGCGTTCTACTTACGAACACACTCCAAATACGAAAGAAACTACACTCAAATTGATAAAAAAGCAGTAAGAGCAGAAAAGACGGCTCTGGTTGCCGGAGTCAAACAATTCCATTACAATCTATGGCTATTCATCTACATTTTTCACAGATCATTGCCCACTACAAGGAATTCAGTATTCAACGTAATATCCAATCAAATGCTACGCCGTGCAATCTTTCTTAATGCTTGCCACTTTAATCCCGTACATAACGCTGGACTAAGGATAAGAAACGCAGATTTCCTGAGCCACTGTCCAATACAGCCCAAGGGTGAGATAATAACGAACGAAGAAGTCCTCCTGATCGAATTGCCAGCAACACCAGTTGTGATCTCTTAGCTGCTAGCGAGATAAACTTTTGAGAATATACAACTTTCGATTGTTCATTGAAATTAACTGGCTCCCAATGGGGGAATCCTTGTTTGAGAAAATGTAGCTATTATTCCTTCTCCTGCTCAAGAAGCAATATTAAACGCAGTTCACACGAAACACCCTAGAATCGTTAAAATGAAGAGATGCACATCATGCCAACAGAACTAGAGTAGACAACCAAAAATTGCGGCACAGCAATGTGAATCATCTCGACAAATATGGTCCCACCTACGTGTCCCGTTCGCCTGGCCATTCCAAGGCAAAGCGTTCTACTTGGTTGTTGCAACTACGAATTGCTTTCCCGCAGAGCTGCTGCTCAAGAGCGAGCTGGGTTATAGAGTCAATTTCCGCATACAAATCCCCTGAATTGAACAAAATTTCACCAATCGTGCTTCAAAAAAAATCAGGCTGTAGTGCCATTCCTAAAAAGACTATTCAGCAGCTGCATCAGTATGGATATGTACCACAATGCTGGTAGTTTTCATTCCTAGGGCATCTAAGCCCAGCCACAACCATCCAAAAGACCTCAGACACATAAGCTTAACATCATACATTTCAGAAACTTTAGAAAAACTGCTCGAAACTCATATTCAAAGTAATGCCAAGGGGTACCTCTCAAAGGGGGAGTAGTATCACCTCTTCTGTAGATCCTAGTGGTTATTGAAAATCTTCTAAATCTGCAAAGGGAAGGAATAAAAGCAAATGCATAATCATACATTGATAAAATGGTTCTTGCTTCTTCTTCTTCTAACCTATACCCTTAGAATCCTTTGATGTTGGGCCGGGAATCAACCCGCAAAAACCAGAGCTGGTTTCTATTCACACGATAAAGGATAATGCTTCCATTTGACCTTCCTTCCGTAGATTGGATAACCCTTCGACCATCAAAGTGCGCTAAATACTAGGTATCGTATTACAATAGATAGTAAACTGAGTTGAAAACTCAATCTCGAAGAACAAGTAAATAAAGCAAAGATTGCCTTCTACGCTTGCAGCCGTATATTTGGAAGAAAATAGAGACCTAATCCTAGGGCTATTGTATGGATGTACAAGGCTATCGTCCTAACCTATGGCATCTAAGTATGGGGTCAATCCACAAATAAATCCAGCAACCTTAGACTAATGACAACAGTACAGAGAATGGCATGTATTGTCACAACTCATGATATGAGAATGACGCAATGACGGGACTGTGCAATATACTTGGTCTCCTGCACCTAGGTCTATACATACATGCAATAATCTGTACCGAAAAACGCTTTAAGATTGAGTCAGTTTATTGGGTGGAAACCAAACCCGAAAGTTTCAATACTTATGAGCGAGCTGTATGCAAGCTCCAATACGGACTACATAATACCCCATCTCGACTTCGTAACACCATTCACCTGCATTTTTCCAAGCAGAGATCAATAGGACATTAACCAAATAGTATAAGACTCGATATCCCTTTTCACGGAAGGATCAAAGATGCAGACAGGAATCGGCGCTGCACCGATTGGCCAGGCCAAGCTGCCATCAAGGCCATTGCGGCAGTTGAAATCAAATCGAGGCTTGTGAAGCATTGTCGCGAAGAGCTTCACCCTGTTTGCTGTAATAGGTTTACAGAAGAGCTCGCTCAAAAATGATCACACCTGCACTCTGAGAATGCAAGCGGAGCGATACAATGAAAGATGGAAAAACCTTCAAAGCTCCCGAAATTATGTCGCAATTATGTCAGAATTATGGCCGGAACTTAACAAATCTCGAACACGTAAGATTTTCTTGAAGAGCAGAGCTGAACTATCAACGCTTATTAGATTACTCACAGGACATAATATTCTGGGAACGTACGCAATAAAGCTAAGTTTTACCGACGGCGACCTCTGCACAGACTGTGGGGACATGGAGGAATGATATCCTCCACTTTTTGTGCCACTGTTCCAGCCTCAGGAATTTGAAACAAAAAACTTCGACTACCACTTTTCAGATACGCGGATGAAACAAGATAGCTTAGACCCGCTCGGGAACAAAACGACAATTAAGGCGAGACGAAAAGCGGAAACCAGATCTAGGAGTCACAGTCAAATCTCCATATCCTTCCAATTCCCCATTCAGGCATCACAGCACGGGCAACATATAAGACGCTTAACAGACAGCCCATACAATTCTATAACGCGTCTGGGTGTTAACAGTCGTTGTGATTGTAAATGTGCAGCCATTCAGACGGCTCATTAACATCAACTAGGACGTATGTCTCTGCCAAAACAACTCTATAGGGTGATTCATAGTGAGGTTTGATTTATAATGTAAAATAAAATACATAAATTTGAAAGTGAACTTAAAATTTGTATTATTGGTTAAAAGAACAATGCATGGCGTTTACTTTTTGAAAATGATAACATGTAAATGTTGACCACGACTGCATCTGAGGTAATCCATTCGGAAAGTAAAATTTTGGGCGACTCGTTCGAGCATGTTGGCTTTCAAAGGGTCAATCGTAGCTGGCTTACTCCTGAAGGCCTGACACTTTTCACATCTCCAGAGAAAACAGTCGAAAGGTGTGATAACGCACGATCTAGGCAGCCAATTTGCTGTAGTAAAACGTGAAATTAAGTGCTCACCAAAATGATTTCACAACAAGTCCATGGTTTCACGCGCTGTATGGCTTGTAGCACCGTATTGATGAAACTAGGGCTCATCGAGACCATGTGCTTGAATTTCAGGAAGCACATAGCCCGTTAACATGGCGCGATAATGGTTACCATCGACGATAACATTCTGATTTGCTTCATTTTTGAAGAAATATGGACCAATGATTCCGCCAGCCCATTCACCACACCATGCCGATATTTTTAATGGATGGAATGGTATGAATGTAATACAACTCCTCGGGTTGCTCATTAGCCCAAATACGGAAATTTTGTTTATCCATTGAGCCAGAAATGGGCTTCATCACTGAACAAAATTTCACGATAAAACACCGAATTTTCATTGAGTTTTTCCAGAGCCCATTCACTGAAAATATGATATAAATTCAAGTCGCCCGGCTTCAACTTTTGCACAAGTTGAATTTTGTACGATTTAAGGCCAAAATCCTTAATACGCCAAGTTGTCAAATACGTCAAGCCAACCTGCTGAGAACGACGACGAATCGATTCGTCACGGTCTTAGCTACGGCTGCTATAGTCTCTTCACTACGTGCTGGATGTGGTCTAACCGGTCGAGTATCATCCACTTATGTAAACTGGGACTCAAATTTGAGAATGGTGTTGGCAATAGTGGTTTCAGTAGTTCGATTATGCGCGCCGGAAGTTCCTCGAATCGCACGAAACACATTTCTCATACTGATTTTCGTAATACAGCTGAACAATTTGGAGACGTTGTTGTGGTGTGAGTTTTTCCGTGATGACTTGCCAAACGATACTGAACAAAAATTACAAAGCAGTTTGATAGGAGTCACGCGTGATCTGTCGAAAAAAGCCTATTGAATATCAAACCTAATTGAAACTGTTCCTTTTGCGGTCAGATCTTCTTTTTCGTTATAACATAATGGAGCCATTCTGGCAAATTCAGCATAAAGAGTTGGCAATTTTTCTTATTTAAACTGCCCAGGTTGTTTTTTTTTTTTTCACGAAAAATTCTGTCCGCAAAAGTCGGTGCTGACTTTCTAGTCGCTCAAGAAACTTTCGATTCTTTTACTTACCTTTTCGCAATGTTCGTTGTCCGCCACTGCATTATATATTTAACTGTCAATTTTGGAGAACAAATACCACATTTAATATACTAAGACCGTTTTATGCGTATATCATCTGCCACCAAGTTCAAAAACCGTTTTCTTTATGCTAGTTTTCACACTTAAATCTTCAAATTTGCACCGATGAAAACCACTTTCTCCCTTGATATTCCATTTGAAAGCTCACCAAAATCGGATCAAAATATTTATTTTGCTAATTACTCACCGTTAGCAACATTCCAAGTTTGAAAGTTCAAGGGGCTCTGATTCAAACATGTTGCGTGTTGGTGCCTTGAACGTATATTTTACGCCGTCGTAATTCGTTTTTTTACGCGAATCGTTTTTTTTTGAAACGGGGATCAAATTTGTCAGTCGAGACCACGCAACTTAACACTGTGCGACTCCTTTTTTTTGGGCTATTTGAAGGAAAAGGTTTATGTCAATGTTTTAAAGTCAATTGAGGCACTCGTGATGTAACCGATAAAATATAGCCGCAAACGTGCGACAAAATCCTAGGCCAGTCTGTCTGCCTTCAAATAAAGTTAACTGGTCAGTGTTTCAAATTGATATATAAACTTAAAGTTATCAAGCTTGTCCTCCTAACATCCATGGATGCAAGTCAATCCTTTTTGTTTTCATAAACAAATTGGGATAGAATATTTTTTTAGGAAAATCAACTTATTTTCAGTGTTGTACGTTTACAAATCACATTTGAAAGAAAGAGCTGATGCTATTAATCAATTGTTTTTAGCTTAGAAAGGCAACTAAAATAAATGATGAGAAAACTAGTACTAACCTTTTTAAACTGCGAAATATGTTATATGACACAAACATGAACCTGGAACAAAAAAAAGATAATTTCTATAAAATAAATATATTCAAATATTTTGATTTAATATTTAGGCTTCGATTAAGAGCATTACAATATATTATAAATATAATACAATTCCGTAAAATACAGTTAATGTTAATTTAAATTAGTTGCAGTAAAACACATTTTGTAAAACATACTTAAAAAAATGATTAACCTTCTTACCCATCATTTCCAGGTTCTGTTATGAATTCACAAATCTTTTGTAAAATAGTGGTTTACATTTTAAGGTTAGAAAGACAAGTGGTATTTGGAGCCTTTTAAAAAAAGTTTATAAATGCTGATCTCGTAAAGATATTCTCCCAAAATTTTACTCTAACGTCTATGGAAGGTTGAAAGGATTAAGCTTTTCCGGTTAACTAAGTGATGTTTTGCATTCTCGAGCTAAGTTGAATGACGTTGCGCAGGATCTTTAGCGCATCTTATTTAGCTTTTATTGTAGGCGCAATGTTAATTTCACTTAGAAAATGAAATGAAAAGTTTAAGGATGCCGTTTTGTACAGATAGGCTATTGTGACATCTCTGACTGGTTTCGGAACCGTCTATGAGAATTAGACAATATTTCTTCTTTTCGTAGAATCTGGTCAAAAATAAAAAAAAAATTTTAACTGAGTAATTTTAAGTGAGTCTATCTGGGGCAACTAGGGTTGGTTGCGTTCAACTCCTCCAATAGATATACAGAGTAGTGTTCTGAACGCGCTCAACTAGGAGAGATGCCAGATACGATCTCTGTCATTATACAGTTCAAGTTGACACACAGTATCCACGTGGCACCCCTGGATAGTTATCTCAGCAGCCGCTGAATAGTGAATTAGTGTATGCAGCTATGTTCTAGGAAAGAGAACACGTTATTCTACCCTGACCGGATTTGAATGTACACTGGATGCAATCAGGAATAATGAAAATAAAGGAATGCGATATACGAGGTGTGTTCAAAAAGTAAGGTCACTTATAATTATCGATTATTTTTGCTGTGTTGGTACACATGTCCAGAACACAGTTCACCGTTTCAAGTATATAGCATACTTAGTTTGTTTAGACGTGTTTTAGTGTGCTCAGCGATTTTTAATTATTATAAAAAATGAAGCAAAGAAAGTGTATAAAATAAAATGATGTGCTATAAAATACTTGAAATGTTGACAGAGGCATAAGATAAGCTTGCTCTAAGTACAAAAAATTGTTGCAAGTGGTAGAAACTTTTCCAAGATGACCGAGAAGATGATAATGATGAATCCCGCTTTGGACGCCCCAGCACAGCAACAAAAGATGATAACGTCGAAGCTGTAAAGAAAAGTGTCTTGAAAAATCATCAAGTTACCATAAGAGAAGTTGCTGAGGATGTAAGCATATCGGTCGGCCCGTGTCATACAATTTTTTCGGGTATTTTGGGAATGAGACCTGTGTTAGCAAAGTTCTGAAACTTCTTAATTTCGATCAGAAGAACCCTAGCATGAGCACCGATCAGGATGTCAATGATAATTCTGACTTGCTCAAAAGGGTCATAACAAGTAACGAATCATGCGCATATGGTTATGGCGGCGATACCAAAGCCCAATCATCCCAATGGAAGCACTCAGGAGAGCCAAAACCGAAACAAGCACGTTGAGTTCGATCAAATGTCAAAGTTTTGATCACTGTTTTTCTCGATTACCGTGTCGTAGTGTATCATGAGTTGTTACCTCGTCGTACGTAAGTAAGGAGTATTGTCATAAAGTTATCCTTCGTTTGCGAGAAGCAATACGAAAAACACTTCCAAAATTGTGGAAAAACAAATTAATGCCTTTTGAATCACAAAAACGCAGCTGCTCATTAATCGTTGTTTGTAAGAGATTTTTTGGCCAAAACCAACACGACAATCATTCCTCAGCCACCATATTTACCGAATTTGATCTTATGCGACTTTTTCCTGTTCCCAAAGCTGAAAAGACCTATGAAAGGACTGAGATTTGCAAGGATTGAGGAAATAAAAACGGCTTTGCTGGAAGAGTTCAAGGCTATACCAAAAAGTGCTTATGCAATGCTTCGAGGATTGCAAAATGCGTTTGCCCAAAAGTATTATATCTGAAGGTGATTACTTTGAAAGGGACAACATTAATATTAATGAATAAATAAATACTTTTTTTTTTATAAAATTAGTCACTTTTTATACTTTATGAACACACAGTGTAAATTAAGGTTGCACATAATTAGATGTGAATTCGTTGTAGGAAAGCGGCTTAGATCGAAAGTCCTTGATTTCAAACCAATTGGCGGTCGCCAGATTGTGATCTATGTGCATCCAAGGGATGCCTACAACAACACAATTGGTCCATCGATTCGCGTGCTGTGTGGCATATTCCGCCATCTTGCTGCATGCATGTCAACCTGCATGCTGCTGCATTTTGGTAATAAAAAGTTCGAACTGAACGATAGCGGGCGCCTTTAACATACCAATTCAACCAAAACTCAGCTTTATCGCTAAGGACAATTTTCAATAAAAAAAAGGATCTTCCTAGAACTTTTCTAAGGTCCAATCACCGAAAATTAATCAAGATCTTTGCATAAAATCTTCCAGTTTAACACAATCTCAATTCCTGCAAACGGTGACGAATGGACAAATCACAATCTTCATTAAAACTGGCGGATATAGCAACAATATTTTTCTCTATACCTACTCTACGCATACGAGTAGGTGGATTGATGTCCAATAGCGTGAAATTGGTGCAAAATTTGGTCATTATGCACAGTGGTTCAGCCGTAGGTCATAAGGCCGAAATACCGATGTTGCAAATGTGAAGTTATTTTACCGGTATAGGAAACATAAAAAACCCTTCTATTCACAGGTATAAAAAACATTGCAATTACAAACACGGCACAGTTAATTTTGTGCACTGGAAGTGGTAATATCTGATTAGTGCTCATTAGTTTACTTATCACATAAATTGGTGTTGTTTTTAAAGTGTGGTTTTTCCGATAAATTTATTGTTTGTGATATAATTGTGCAATGGATATTCAAATTGAAGGTATGTACGACATTTTTAAGGAAATTATGTTTTCCTTAACAGTGCGATTATTCATAACTAGCTCCGTCAAAACACACCTTCCACTTTTTTTGTTTTTAACCATTTTCCATATTCAACTAAGCTTTTACTTATCAAGGCACGAATCGCCATAAATGAGTCATATATCAATATAATCTCTTATTTTCCTAGTTTTAATAGCCTCAATGTCTAGGTGCTTCTAGGTGTTCTGAGGGTTGTTACAGGTCATTGAGGAGACTAGGTCCTGTAGTAGAAAAAATTTTCGGGAAATGTTTGGATCCCTTGCGAATTCTTTACCGGATGCTGAAAATATCCAGACTGATTGCTTGAGAAATCTCCTTTTGAATCTCTGTAAACGTTAGATTTTTACTTTTCGATTGTGGTAGCAAGTACTTCTTGTTCGGTTTTATCAGTTGCTCCACAAATCCAAAATTGAATCCAATTCAATATGATTTCATTGTAAATCTGCCCAAAAAACCCTATAACCGCCCTTCTTTGGAACCTGAACCACTGTGCTATGGCTTGAAATGCTTGCTTAGTAGGTCGATTATGACGACCGTTAAATGGTGAAAGTGCTCGAAAAGCTTTTCCATATATCATGAATTTTGATAATAAAATTCAATAATTTGTAAGCGTTGTTCGAGTGTAAGACTATTCATGATGAAATGGCAATGCTAACTGAATATTTTTTCACTTTGACACATATCACGATTCGCGCGTGAGCGAACAAAATTATAATCCTGAAAAATCACCCTTTATAAAGGTACAATGAGAAATATGTTTGGTAAGAGTGTTAATAAATACATCATATGGGCTTGACACAACTTTTTCAATGGGCTTCCCAAGCTCAAAACGGAAACTACAGGGTGACTGACTCGAACTGCAACTTTTTAAAATGCTATAATTTTTTTATTTTTTGATAAATTTTATTGTGCCAAAGCAAAAAATGTTGGAAAATACATCAATTTTCAAATTGTATCTGTAGTTTTCAATATGTCTAACTTTGGCGCGAATAATGGCTTTGAGACGGCCGAAGAAAGCATCGCACGGTGCACGCAAGTGGCTCTGCGGTATTTTGGCCCATTCCCGGCGAAGTTCATGTTTGAGGTGAGGTACTTTGGTATTCCTTAGAGAGAAATCCAACGTATTTGCATCCGGAGAATTTGCAATCCATTGTGTGGAAGAAATGAAGTGTGGAACATTATTTTTTAACCAATCTTGGTTGACGTGCGATTTGTGAGACGGTGCCGAGCCTTGTTGAAATGTCCACGGTCTCCGACCGAAATGATTGTTTGCCCAAGGCTTCAATACTGTCTCTAAGACAGTTTCACGGTATACGATCGCATTAATTTTGACGCCACGGTCCAAAAATACGAGCGGAGAGCGACCATCGGCGGTTATGGCGGCCCAAACCATCATCATCGGTGCTGCCTGCTTTCTGATGGCCGTCCGAAGGTGTAAATTTTCAAAGAACCTCTCTGGCAAGTAAACTCGGTCATTTTGTTTGTTGACATATTGCTCGATAACAAATGAAGACTCATCGGAAAAAACCAAATTCGGCAACTCAACACTTTGGTGCAATCGTAGCTACTCCTTCGCTCTTTCAACTCTAACTTTTTTCAGTTGCGGTGTAAGATCGTGTGCTTTTTGTAACTTCAATGGCTTGAGCCCAAGCTCATTTTTTGTGTGTTACATCCGTTCCAACGATATGCTGAGCTCACGAGCCATTTTTCTTCAACTTCGATGAGGATTTCGCTCAATTCGCTCAACCATTTCTGCCGATGTTGCTGATTTTTTATGACCACCTCAGTGGCGTTTTGCAACGCTGCCAGTATCACGGTAACGAGCTATGGTTCGAGACACAAATGCTTTATTCACGTTGAGGTGCTGGAGGGCTCTAACCATATAGTAGCTACTTGTGGTTTTCCAGCCAAATATAAAGCAATCACACTATCACGTTTGAATTCCACCGCAAATCGTTTAAAAGGCTTGTAAATAATAAAATTATCTGTCATGTGTCAAAATTTGAGCTCACTGTCATGAACGGTTTGGAAATTATAGCAGTCTGAAGTTGGTTGCTGTTCGAATCAGACAGGGTGTAGAATTCAAGATGATGTAATCTGTCTTATTTACCTTTTGAAAAGACTTAGGACTTTGACTTTTATTATTTTTGATGGTATTAACCAAAAGTCCAGTCATGAAATTTATGAAACGTCCGCAAATGTGGTCCAATCATTTCTCAGATGCAGTTCATTTATTAATGAACCAACTAACTATGAAGATTCCAAAATTCTTTATTAAATACCAAAATATTGTATAAATGCAGTCTGTAGACACAAATTAAGACAAAAGCTTCTGTATTGACTACGAAGGAAATTTTTAAAATATCAGCACTAGGGAAACTTATATTCAATACAGCAAAATCTTAATTATTAAAACTGTCTTTAACAAAGTACCCAACACCTCCTGCTAGTCTCTTCGTTTCAATGTGGTTTCGCCTCTTGCTATTATGCCAGACCCTTTTTGAAATATCATAACTTTCGATTTTTCGACGTTAGCCTCCAAACCCCACAGTGTGCAGTACTCGAAAAGTTTGTTTATCATCATTTGAAGAGAACAAGTTGATTCTGTAAGTATGACTATGTCATCTGCATACATGAAAACTTTAATTTTCATACTGCCAATTTCTACACCACATATAAGCCATTCCACGAAATAATTCAGAAACAGAGCGAAAAGTAGGGGACTCAGGTTACAGCCTTGTTTGACTCCACGGTTTATCACAAACTTTTCAGATTATTCATTGCCATTATATATTTTTGCCATAGTTTGTTACTACAACTTTTCTAATGCTTGAATGAACTTTGGAGATACTCCTATGTTGTACAGTTTATTGTATAAAACAACGAATTTCAATTTATCGTATTGAAATCTGGTCTAAAACCAACAAAAAAGGTGTAAAGCTTATTACTTTGGTCTAGCTTATTTAAATTTTTTGAAATGTTTTTTTATTTTATTCAATATAGTCCCCTTTTAGTTTGATACACTTATTCAAGCGCTTTTCCAACTTCTTGATCCCGTCCGAAAAGTATTTTTTCGGAAGGTCTGCAAAATACTCCTCCCTGGCGTCGATGATTTCCTCGCGTGAGCTAAATTTTTTATTGATGAGCCATCTTTTGAAGTTTGGGAGTGATAATAGTCCGAGGAAACCAAATCGGGCGAATACAGTGGATGCGACAGCAATTGGAGCTGCCATTGATTTTAGCCGTGGTTGCGTTGCTCTTGTGCGCAGGTGCATTGTCTTGCAAAAACAAAATTTTTTTTCGCTTCATGTGAGGCAGGTTTGCGATTTCGGCCTTCAATCGCTCCAATAATGCACAGTAATACTCGCTCTTGATGGTTTTTCCTTTTTCGAAGTAGTCCACGAAGAGTATGCCATGACAATCCCAGAGAAACGACGCCATGACCTTTCCGACCCATCGAGCCCCAGTCGGCCGCTTCGGAGCACTCGTGTCGGCGTCAGAGCATTGCCCATCCGGGCACTCATTCTGTTCTCTGGTGTTCAACAGTTACCAATCGACACAAAAAGTCCGCCCGATTCCGCATAAGCAAGTCCAAACACTTTTTCGAATTGCTCTTTCTGGCACCCAGTGGCAGAATAACTTTTTCATATGCAGAATATTGCCCAAAATATGGTGTGCGCGCCTAGTACTAATCTTTGTGGTATCTGCTAGCTCGCGCACCTTCACTTTCCGGTCAGCCAACACTATTTCATGTATTTTTTTGACATTGTCCTCTTTAACCGCATCGGAGGGCTTGCCCCTGCGGACTTGATCGGTAGTGGAGTTGCGGCCATCACGAAACTCTCGAAATCTGACGGAGCATTAGCCCCATAATATTTTCTTTTGTTTTCTGCGCCGTTTTGCCTCTCGAAAAATAATGTTTTATGAGAGAAAAGAAAATCGTTTTTGTCCATACTCAACATGATGCCAAACATGTCAACAACAATCAGCAACAAAACTAAAGGCACTGAAATTTGGCATGTCTGCTTTAATATGAACGGACTTCAAGGCACCATAACCTTTTTGCAGTAGTAGCGCATTCTGACGGTAAGGAAAGTTACTTTTCACCCCACCTAGTAGATTTTAGTACGAAGTTATTGTCTCATATAGAGTAACCATTTCGAAAACCAGCCTGAAATTCGCTGAATTTTTTATCAGCATTCACTCATGTGTTTAATCTTTTATATATACGTATATATGGTATACGCCGAGTATAATGCTGAGTTTAAAAAAGATATTCCTCTATAGTTTGCTGGATCACATGGATCAGCTTTTTTATAAATTGGCCAAATTAGCTTTTCTCAAAAGTTTTCAGGAAGAGTGACAAAATTAAAAATGATGTTAAGAGCCTTAGTTCAATTTTCTTTAAATTATTCTGTGCCGGTATTCTATGAGACTGCTGCTTTACCGTCTTTCAAGGATTGGATCACTATTTCGACTTTATCAAATATTGTTTGTGCACCCAAAATGTCGTCCTTTAGATGAGGTTGTGCGTTATTATTTTCATAATTTACCTTACTATAGTGAAAAAAGGAAAAAAAGCACTACAATATCGCAATATCATCGAACGCCTTCTCAAAAGTATTTGGTTTCCTTTGTACCATAAATATTTGTACCCGTTTTTATTGTTGGCCCCTTTCGCCTGTATAAACAGAGCCCGTGTATATTAAGTGAGGCAGCCTTTGCTGTTGCTGCTATTGCTACAATTTACGCGGGAGTTTAGATTATTCCTCTTTTTTGTCTTCCCTTTCATTGTTTGTTATGCTGACTATTGATTTGCTGGAAGAGGAACTATCAGTTATTCTTTCCCCTTTGTTATGCGTTTTCATAATATGTATAGCGATTTTGTATTTTGTCGTCAGGAACTTCACCGGACAAAGCATTTTGGAAGACATTCTGCGCTTTACACTTAGCGTTGTTGTAGTTGACACAAGATACTCCAACCACATAAATGAACTTTCTTAAACGATACTGTTGTTGCTGGTTTAGTTTGTTCTCCATGATTACCATTTTAGCTTTCAATTGAGCATTTTCTGTACGAAGCTCATTGGCTGTTTTCAGAAATTCCTTATTTATTTTTACCAAATTCGTGAGTTTCTTGTAAATCACAAAAGTTAACTTGTCTTCTGTATAAGTTACTGTACCGCCGTCTGTAACGAATGGCTTATTGCCATTTGTTTTATTTTTTTTTTTTCATTTGAAACTTGTGCGTTATTATTTGCTTCAGGCTGTGTGTTTTGTTGTAGAAATGACGCATAGAAATGATTTTCCATTTGCTTCAATAAATTCAGAATCTTATTCTCAGATGTTTACACATAAAATATGAAAACATGACATGCAATCACCGCACGATATTTTCTTTATGGAATTTCTATTGATTTGTCGGAGCACATCGAACACCTCATATTGGAATGAATGTAAGAAATTAATGATTAGTTTCACTAATATGGTATACTCGCATGCTCCCCACGAAATTCAGCCTCAACTAAAAATCCCCTCCAGATATCCTGATCCATAGCTAGTTACCACCAGTTGTACTCTCCAAGTCGGTTGAAGTCCCCTTTTACTTGTGAGTCTCTTTAGTTGTTCGGAATAGGGCCTTACTTCCTGAACTGAGCCTTAGTACTAAACTTCCTTCTTAGTACTATGTTATTGGCAGAGTTTATAGGAGACCCGAGATAGACAAAACCCCTTAATTCCTCGAAATTATAGCTGTTGGCTGTGACGTTCTGTCCAACTCCTTTGACAGCCCGCTGAGTTCTCCCAATTATGTCGATATCACTTTTGAATGATTGTGCCTCCAGTGTCCGCTGGTGAGTTCGGCACATTGCAAGTACGATGTTAAAGAAAAAAAAAACTTTTTTTGACATAGAAAGGACGCGTTCTCAAGCGTCATTCTGCACAAGCAGATCACCTTGACAGAGATATGTTAGCAAAGCTATGCTGTCATATGCGACCTTAAAATAATTGCAAAGATGATTGGTATCGGTTTTGACTTCCAGTTTTTTCCAGTTTTTGCCGGAGTGTGAAGATTTGGTCGAATGCGCACTTTTTTGGTCTAAAATCGCACTGGTTGCAATCAGATTACTGATGAAGGGTTTCAGATGTTCGTAGTATGGCCGATAAGATCCTGTATCCGATGTTGACGAGACTTATACTTCTATAGTTTGTGCAGTAGAGGGGGTCTCCTTTTTTGTGGATCGGGCTGAGATTTCATTCTTTAAGCATACTCGTACACTCTTCTGACCAGATCTGAGAAATAAGTTGGTGTATGCTCTGCACAAAGTCATTTCTAGCAGCTTCGAATAACTTGGCCAACAGGTCCCCCTCTTTTATTAGATTTTGGCTCAGATATTGCTATAAGTACCTGGTTTTAGTTTGGACGAAAGTTTTGACTCTCATAGCCTAAGTTGAATGGGCGGTTCAGTCTGACGGTGGAATGTTGGGCCTCGTCACCGTAACACAGTCTGCAAGTTTTCCATATTCTCAAAACCGACTGTGAATCTACTAAAAGGTGACCACAAAACACATCATCCAAATGGTGGTAGGTCCAGTTTGTGCGACGTTGTTCTGGAAAAAGCGTGTTGAATATTGGCCTTGAGCTCGTTCAAAGTGGTTGGCTTGTAAGCGTAGACTAAGGACTTGGCTTAGCACTAGAGAAAATAATCGAGTGATGTAAAATTGCATGATCGCGTTGGCCAATTGATAAACGCTAGCCGTGAGATGACTCAGTTGCCAAATTTTTCTTTCACAACTTTGAGCGTTGCGTCGCTTATACGTCACGTAGCGCCGCCTAATTGGAACCACAGCTCTGACCGTAGAAAATCGGTTAACATCGTTCTATACCTGATTCCACTGATGGTAACGATGTATCCTTCCTCATTTCCAACGAAATAAGGTTCGATAATGCAGCCATGCCATAAACCGCACCAAATAGTCAATGTTTGTGGATGCATTGATACTTGGACAAATACTTGCCTCAGCATAATCTTATATGGATGTATGCCTAAATTCAACCACGAGATAAGCCGGGTTTACTCTATGGTGATGCCCAATTCAGCTGCTCGGCGCCGAGTCGACATTTTTGGGTATTCTTAGGTACTGGCCGGTACGGCGGCTATGTTTTATTCATTTCGCTCCAATCTCTGTCTGGTTGATGGCTTAAGATCCAAAAGAGTGTATGGTACTCACTTCCGCTCACTGATGCCATGATGACGACCGACCTCACGACGAAATTCACATTGCGTATTTACAACTGAGCAATAATTTCGATATTCGAAGCGTAAAATAATGCTTTATGAAGTGGCAAACCTTACTTTGGCAGCTGTGGAAACATAACAATTGGAAAAACTAAGATTGATATCTGGTCATACGTTAGAAGGGTCGGTTCTTCATATCTACAGGTTCCTGTGAGAGTCTTCTTTCCTTGATACGTTCTTTTCAGTACAAGTTCCGTATTTTATTTCTGGAGTACAAATTCTCAGTATATTCGATGCACTCTTTGTGCTGTTTTTTCTTCTTATGGAGAAGCCGATATCGCAAAGCTCACGAGCTCCTTTTTTGAACTACCGCTTTATTTGCTTCTTGTGATGCTGCATGTGCCTGCCAGAATTGTTCATCATGCCAGGGATTTCTTGGTAGTAGTTGGGTGAAATCTAGCACATCAGTTGCGGCATCTCAGATGGCACCTTGGTAGCGGTGCCACTGGTCTGCGGTACTTAATGTTAGCTGCATAGGAATCGCTGAGAGAAGTGTGTTCGACGAAAATTCGGGCGATCTTTCGATTGCAGCTTTTCTACCTTATATGTTCTCACAGTAGTTCTTCTTTGTTATAGAGCTTGGGAAACACGTATTCGTACGTTGGATGATATAAGGTGGTAAGCTGGGTCAATGTTGGCTCTCCTACGTTGATCGCAAAGTACCGTCGACCACCGACGAGTGCACACGTCACTGAACTCGTAATTTCTCTTGTGCTGCACAAAAAAAAAAAAAAAAAACCCACCGCTCGTGCGTGCAAAAAAAAATTAAACTGTGCAGTGCAATTAAAAAAATAAAACTGGTCTTAGTACTGTTGCTTGCACTCGGTCACTGCAGTTACTGTTTTTATCATACGGTACGGGCAGTGACTGAGTGTTTCTAACGACCGATGAATAGCGGGTTGTGTGTAAAAATTTTGTTGGTGCACTGATTCATATTGTTGTAAGAGCACAACACCTACAGCAATTTGATTCGGTAAGCCATCGCCAGAATTTTCACTTCGCAGCCTTGCTTAGTATTGTCGATGTTTGTTTTTGCTGTGTTTGTTTGTAATTATGACTAGGGAATTCAGGGTGGACGTAGCCAATATACGCGGACTGAAACTAAAACTAAAAACAGCTGTTTTGGCCCATAGTGAAACACAGGTAGAACCCCCTCACACCTCTCAGATTACTATGATCTGAAGCTACCTGATTACGAACTAGTGCCACCATTCTTCCCCCATCGCCGTCTCGCCATTTAAGTGCGTAGTGATGTAGCTTACCAAATTCCACCACAAAGTAACATAGTCCCTGTTCCAATCCGGAATTCAATTTCATGTGGTTAAAATTCCATCTCCGTAAGCAAATTATCCACTACTGATTTATTTACAGAAGCCCCAACAGCAACTCGACCTGACTCCGTTGTATCCCTGGATCCTCATACTGAAATCCTGATTACAGGCGATTTCAATATACAATACACAATTCTGGTTGGCTTCGACATTCTGGACAGACAACACCCGAAGAACGGTGTGTTGAGATCTTCGATGCGGAAAATAATTTAACCCAGCTTGTGAATTTTAACTGGTCGTTATGTTTCCTCGATAAGAACGTGGATGCCGCTGCTGGTATGATCACAGAAACTATTCTCTTTGGAATGAGATGCTTTATCCCTCATCGGTTGAAGAGTATCAAACCAGAAGAAAACGCATGGTATGACTCGAGCTGTAAAGAGTCTGTCAGAGTTAAAGAATTGTTTTTTTGGTCATACAAGACCAACCCGACAGAGGAAAACCAAAAAAAGTTTAAACGAGCCAAAAATGACTGCAATGTTTTTCTTAAGCGTGTAAAATTCCAATACGATTAAGAACTGAAGCAAAAAATATTGCACAATTGAAAATTCGTCAAAAAAATTAGAAATTCTGCCTCATCCTCCATCCCAACGCTCATTAACAATGATATTTCAGCTGTCAGCTCTTTTGACAAGGCCAATCCGCTTGATGCACATTTTGCGGCTAGCTCAACATTCCCAGATTGTGTTTTGTCCCAGCCTACACTTGAGTGCGTCGAATCTACAATGAGACGAATCCACTTTCGCACTCGCGTAGTAGCAAGAGCACTCGAAGATCTTAACATGTATAAATCCGCTAGTCCAGACCCATTGCACTTACGTCCCTTCTTTCCAAGGTTATGGAAACGCTGATAAACCGTGTCAGCTCATGAAAGATCTCGAAACAAGAAAACCTCAATGACCGGCAATATAGTTTTCGTAGCAACAGGTCCACTGGTAATTTGATGGCATGTCTCACCGAAAAGTGGAACCAAAGCGTACATCAATCTGGCGAAAGCAAAATAGTTGCACTTGCTATTTCTAAGGCATTTGACAGAGTTTGGCATCAGGCTCTTTTATCGAAAATGCGCGCTCTTGGGATCGATGACTCTCTTCTTCAATGGGTTAGAGATTACTTTTCGGAATGTTTAATTCAAGTTGTCATGGACGGTTTCAAGTCTGATGTTTAAAAAATAAATGCTGGTGTGCCCCAGGGCTCCGTTCTGACACCGACACTCTTTTTAATTTTCATAAATGATCTCTTGTCTGTTTCTTCTAATCCAATATATTCCTTTGCTGATGACAGTTCTCTCTGCTTTTCATATTCGTTCCCGGACTCACGCCTTAGCTCATCGGTTGTAGAACGGGAACGGCAGCGTATGTTGAGCTTATTAAATACCGATATTAACAGCATAAAAAATTGGGTAACTATCAACCGAGTGGAACTTAATGCTTCCAAAACTCAATTCTGCCTGCTGTCATTAAAGGGAAATTCAAATACCCAGCCATTATCCAAGAATGGCACTTGCATCGTCGAAACCGATAAACTTTCCATTCTCGGTATGTGTATAAGTGACAACTTACGTTAGAATGACCACATATTCGATGTCGCCGAAAATGCTGCAAAATGTCTAGGTTTCCTCAAGCGATGTAAGAAATATTTTACCCCCTCTGATCTGGTCACAATATATAAGGCATTCATCCGTCCAAAATTGGAGTACAATGCCCACATCTGGTCAGGTGCTACTAAAACATCTCTACACCTGCTAGATAGGATTCAAGGTGATACTAATATCAGTCATTCCATTGACACCCTCGAACACCTATCTTACTTTGTTTTATCACTATTTCCACCACCAGTGCTCCATTGAAATCGCCAGTAACATTCCGCCCATTCAAACTTTCAACCGTAACACCCGTCTTGCTATGAATGCTCATCAGTATACCCTCAAGCCCATTTTCGGACGTACTGTAAAATATCTTGATTTTTTCCTAAGCCGTACAACTCGCTAATGGAATGCCCTGACAACGTCCGTGTTTCCTGGTTGTTTTAATTTACAAACATTTAAAAACAATGTACATCGGTACCTATGTGATCGAACGTGATCAATTCGGTTTAAGGTTTCATGATCTAAAGATTGCATGTCCCCTTGTGTATATTGAGCTGTGGGGACCTTGTGCTTGTTAGAGTGATATTTCGTTTTGCTGTAAACTCAATAAGTCTAAGTTTAGATGTGCTATCGTGTAGGCTTTGCTTACTTTGCTGAAATGTCTTGTTGAAAAGCTCGCTGAAACATTCTTTAATTTCTTTGTCCTTTTCTTCCTGCATGTGGACATATTAGGCTAATGTTACCGAATTTGAATCATGAAACTCTTGCATACGTATCGGAAGATCAATATTTCTTACACCTACCTAATCTGCCGCATATAGCAAATCCTCATCCAAATAAGAACTGTTTCTTTTCCCTACAGCAGTCACAATAACATACATATGTATTTCACAGTTTGTCATCGTCCTTTTATCCGAGCCACCCCATGGCATTTATGGATAGCTGTGATCTCTGCGAAACAGCACTCAGGGGCCCTCGCTAATTGTTCAGCTGAACTGGCCTGTTAAAGATGCGGATATGAATCCGATGGTCGTTGGCCTGTAAGCATTTGCAAACATCGTCAACAGTAAATACGTTTTTATTCGAGGCTATTAGGTGGTTCATCACATTTACTATATTATGCTACTGCCCGAGCATGTCCTTGTCATTTTCGCCATGTAAAACCCTTACTCATGCTGTTACCGGCGACCACTACTAGGGGGTAAGGTAACATAAGCACTGCGCTACAACCTCAATTGTGGTGCTGCTAGCTCATTAACGTCGTCTCATTAACGAGCTGATCAAAACAGAAATCTGTAGAATAGTTCTGGAATACGCAATTTGTGTACTGGAAAAAATATGTAACATTCGATATACAATAATGAAGCGCATCATAATAAGAAGAGGAAATAAGAACCTGTCTGTAACTTGCTAACCCCTTGGAACTTAGCTTAGTTCACAAAACTAATTCAACTGCTTGGTAAAACACTATACAAAACTATTGTATTTTATATATTTTAAAATTATATGGATGGTGGATTTTATCTCTTCTAATATGCATAATTTACCCTACTTAACTTCTCTACTCCGTCTTCATGTTTAACCATGCTCGTAGATCTCTTTTAAGCAAATTTTGCTCCTTCCTTAAAAAGAAAAGTATTGAGAAATTGTCGCAACTCATGTCGGAGACATGTTCAGTTTCAAAATAAAGTCCAGAAAGGGACATCAAAACTTTGTTTTGGGGGTGTCCTTGCAATTTTCCACATTCACTAGAACTTTTGTTCTAAAAACTTTTCACAACTTTTGGCTCGTGTCAATTCCAAGAAAAGAATGTCACTCAACTTATAACCTACACAAGGTTCAATGTATCTAACGAAGAAGATTATATATGGCGAAACTTCCACAAAACACCATGCACATGGCATTGATGGCTGAGGCGTGTTTTTTTTTTTTTTTTTTTTTTCGTCCTAAGGGGTATCTTCCAAGTTTCTAATTAGTTTCAACCCATTTTCTCACGTTGCAGTGTGTCCTCCTAGAGAGTTTAATTGTAGCTATTTTAATCCCAGTAGAAAAGTCGATGTTTCCAGAGTTGGTTACGCCACAAGTGGAATACATGGTTACGAGTACCTTGTCGTTTCCAGAGAGTGATTTCTTCCTCTACGTACGATGGAGACTATTGCAAAGCAAACCCAAATGTCAAACCTATAAAAGATTGTATGCTTGATTGATTTGGTTAAAACCAAGGATGTCATCGGACTTTCGCAAGGACCCCGCAATTAACAACTCTACTGAAAATTTACATCCATCTCATCCTGACCCCCTTGTCTTTGAAGACCAATCGACGATAGAACGACGACAGCAGCCATCAGCATCCATACAACATTAAATAAGCTTTACTTGACCTTCGGCACACCACGGCCACTATACCACTGAATCACTGAACCACCCTGTATAACTGATGTAAAGTTGATTTAGTTAATTGCAAGCAAATTTATTTTTAACACAAAAGCAATTTATTTGCTCCCAAAGTTTCTATTTGTGTTGCATGGGTTTTGCAGGAGACTTCAGACGGTCGCTAAGAGTGCTAGGGCTATTGGATCTGTTAGGGATGCTGAAGCTGAATATGCTCCCTGGTGTTGGTTTTGAGTGTTTAGTTGACGACAGGCATTTCGACAAACGTACATTAGGTATCCGTACTTGTTCTTTTGTTCGCTGGCAATTGTTGTTCGGAGATTATTTTGGTTTAAGTTTTTATTTTTCCCTTTATGTGGGTTTTGACGGGGTGATGTTTTTTTTTTTTTTTTGTTTCTTTCGTCGGTTTTCCCTTTTGTTTTGTTCTTCTTGTCAAGGAAAATGCTTACGGATAAGTTTCTTTTATATTTCTTTCATTCTCTTTTCATTCTTTTAGTTGTGTGTGATTGTTTTGGTTTCTCGTCCTTTCATCATTAGAATGGTTTTTCTTCAAATCAAAAAGTTTTTCATTTCTTGTTTTTAGGTTTTTCTTTTCCAGTTGTTTCGTCATGTTCTTATTTTTTATTTTATTTTTTTTTCTGTGAGTCCTGGAAAATGGAACTTTTCTAATTAAGTACCCAAATGGAGTTACTTTAGGTGAACTTTGGAAAAAATTAAAGCAAATTGGCTAGATGTACCAAGTGTAGCAAGAGTTTTTTAGAAAATTGACTTGAGCGGGTACTTAATGGGATTGCGTGGGAAGCCATTTAGTTCGGTTCAGTTTATTTATAATTTAAAATTTTCCTTTGACTGTATTTTGAGCTTAATAAAGACAATTTGCTATCTTCGAAAAAACCTAATTCGGTAGGGAATTTGCACAATTTTTATTTCGCTGTGTAATGACGAAGGATGTAAAAACGGTTACAAAAATCCAGGCTCTTATCTCTTAAAATAAATGATGGACAGAACATATTTTTGAATCTTTAGAAACATCAGGTAATAACCTCAACGCTTTTTCTGACATTAGATACTCCAACAATCTAAGCAATTAATTCACCGATATAGCGGAATGAATGCCATATTGCACCTTTTCGACACTGGCTTAGGTAGACTAAATAAGAAGCAGCTCCTTTATGAAAATACTGACTAAAATTTCGCCAAAATTCGTAGTGTGCTACACCTGCTAGCAACTCTTAAATGTCCTAGGTATGGGAACTTTGTTACACAACATGTGTTCCAATAGATAAATGTTCTAAATTTCCATTTGCTTGTCATGTTGATGATGGTATTTACATTGCTGTCGAATCTAGAACTTAATTGGATTTATACGTACATGCTAGAATTGTTGCCATAGCCTGAAAATCATTTCCTTTCTCTTGCCCTATCTAAAGGGTGATTTTTAAGGGAGCCCGAACATCCAATAGATTTACCCCGAAAGAAGTGTTCAGATGCACACACTTACGATGATGGATTAATTATAATTTTAAAGATAGGTGGATACTTTTATTAAAGCGAAGCTATACACAATTTTAGATTAGGCTACTTTTGATTTGGCAGCCACTTGCTAACCAATATCAATCCATTATTCGAGCTTAAATTTTGGGTGAAAAAATGTGCGAAAAAAATTAAAATCGAAGCAAAATGCAGTCTATAGGGACTCCTAAACATTGTATTGTTTCAACGAATTTATAAATAATACTTGCTGTGTGAGAAGGCGTTGGCGTATCGCACGGAACGGCAATTAATATTTTACATGGTGCCGCGATTGGTCATTTTCGAAGCAATCTTTGGAGCTCTTTATGTTAAGTGAAATCTGCAGCAGTTTTTGCGTAGATTTCTCACCGTTGATGAAACTTGGATGCAATAGTACATGTCATAAACCAAGAAACAATCGAAGTAATGGATTTTTCCTGGAGACGCTGCTCTATAAAAGGCAAAAACGGTCCTATCGGCTGAAAAGGTAATGAAAGTAATCCCAAGTACGATCGTAGGACAGGACCACAGTTAATTATTTGACCGATTTGACAACAAGTTGATAGAGATTCGGATCTAATTGGCAACAAGAAAACTCACTCATCCAAGATCGCCGTGATGAAATGACATGAATTACAGAACGAGTTGCTTTGCCCTTTCTTTCGTTCCCCATCATGAAAACGCGTCTCACAAGAAAACAATTCAGCTCGAACAGGGAGTTCATCGGCGACACACAAGCCTATTTTGAAGAGTTTGACAAATAATATTTATAAGATGGCTTCCAAAAATTATATGCATTTTAAGATAAGTAGCGTTGAAAAGGAAGACTACGTTGTAAACAAAAAGAAAAACAATTCGTGGAAAATTTTCGTTTGCTTTCCTAACACGGGAATTCATTAATCCACCCTCGTATGAAGTCCTTTGCCAATTTCATAGAACGAATAATCATCTATCGCACTAATTTAACTCTATATGACACCACTACATCTACATCTACGCTACATCTACACATTAATTGTGCTTATTTTAATTCCAAGTGGTAACCATTGGGTACTGGTCCATTCGAACTGACTAGCTTCCAAAAATAGCAGCACTATAAACCAGACAGCGGATGAATTCTCAGATGGAATAAACGATGAACTAAAATCCCAGAAAAAAGCAAATAAGACCTTATCCGGACTACTCCGATTTACTCGTATTTAGAGTTCAGGCTGGTGAGCTTTTTAGAGACTAATTCAGGTGCTTGGAAAAGAGATGGTGGTGGATGAGCCCTTAATAGATCACCGGTAGCGCTAACATACCCGAATGGGTTGCTGGCTTCGGTCTAACCGACCCCTCGTCCTAGGGGTGTTTATAATGGAACTCGCCCTCTAGGTTCAGGTAAGTGCCCAGTCATGGAAACAAAATATACGGTTAAGAAGCAACAGCAGACCTAAGATCCAGACGGATCTACTATTGACAGTCATTGCAAACGAAATAAGGATAACGAATTTTGGGTCCGTACGTGGAATGTTAGGTCTTTTAATAGGCCAGATTTAGCCGAAGAACTATCCAAGGGCCTAGACTGCTGCAAAGCAGATGTTGCAGGAAATGCGATGGGATGAACCGGACAAAAACAGGATGAAAAACTACGACAGCTACAATACTACGGCTATGGGTATCGTCAGCAAAAGCAGCACCTATTGAAATGAGCATTTTTTGTTAGAGGTGGACTTAGGTAAGAATTCTTGAGTTTTTGACATGTGAACAAGCGGCTAGTAGCATTGAACCAATGTTCGCTAAATTTGCCAACATTAGTGTGAACATACACCCCACAGAGGAAAAAAGCAATGACAACAAAGATGATTTCTACGAGCACTTCGACGAGACTTACGAACAATGCCATTAAAATTGTCCTCCGCGAATTTAACGCAAAGTTAGGAAGATAGGGCATTTTTCGTAGTATTGTTGGAAAACATAACCCGCACGGCATCATCTTGGATAACGCATTCTGGCTAACGTAGCTAGCTCGCGGTTCCCGCATTTCGATGACCACATTGTGATCGACGCAAGGTAATCCTCCAGTATTGTGGATACCCGAACGTTTTGTGAGGCCAACATCGACTCGAATCGCTAACTTTTTGTATCCAAGGTGCGATTGCGGATATACCGCCAAATCCTTTTTCGATCCAGTCACCCTTGGTTCCTTAAAGGGTTCTATGTCGCCACCATCAAGTATTGAAATCCAGTGGCAACGAGTCGCCGTCTTGGAAGTGTCGTATTTCACTCGGCCACCACAACAAAACCCATGATTCCACGACGAGTGCCGGCAATCACATGCAGCTGGGCAAAAGGCATACAAAGCGGGGCGCACAAAAGTACGCCCGATGTATGGAGCCTCACTATTGTGTGTCCGCTCCTCAAGAAATGATCCTTTCTGAACTGCACCAACTACAAAGGCATTAGTGTACTTAACATCGCTTACAAGATCCTATCTACCACATGTATGTACATAAGGGACCGAAACAAGTAGTACAACTTAAGCTTTCTATTATTTAAACTTTTCCAGAAATTATACCATCATCATGACAAAAGAAACTGGTTCGGCTATATCAAATGTTAAAGGAGTGGTATGTAGCTGTGAAGGCGAAGCCAGTCAATCCAGCCACATGAATGGAATCACTTTCCATATCTAATGGGAATGTTCGCTCTTTCTGACAAGTAACATACTGAAAAGAATAGATTTTTCGGGACGAACGTAACCTCGATTGCGACGTCGGTCGCAGAAGAAAAACGTTTTTTGGAACAGTTCCTGACAAGATAACCGCGCATTTTTTTTTATTAAGGTATCTATCGAGTTGTCATCTTCAGATCTGTCAGAAATAAGGGATGATTCATCGTGAGATTTGATTTTCAATAGACCTTTTTGGACAGATCACGCGTGATTCCTATCAAATTGCTTTGTTATTTTTGTTTAGTATCATTCGGCAAGTCATTATAAAATACTCACACCACAACAGCGTCTCCAAATTGTTCAACTGTATTACAAAACTCAGCATTCTGTGAGAAATGTTTTTCGTCCGATTCGAAGAACTTACGATGCACACAATCGACCTACTGAAACCACTATTGCCAATACCATTCTCAAATTTGAGTCCCAGTTTACATAAGTGGATGATACTCGACCGGTTAGACCACATCCAGCACGTAGTGAAGAAACTGTAGCAGCAGTAGCTGAGAGTGTACGCGAAGACCGTGACGAATCGATTCGTCGTCGTTCTTAGCAGCTTGGCTTGGCGTATTCGACATTGGCCTAAAAGCGTACAAAATTCAACTTGTGCAAGATTTGAAGCCAGGAAACTTGAATTTGCGACATATTTTCAGTGAATGGGCTCTGGAAAAACTCAATGAAAATCGTGTGTTTTATCGTGAAATTTTGTTCAGAGATGAAGCCCATTTCTGGCTCAATGTATACGTTAATAAACAAAACTGACGTATTTGGGCTGATGAGCAAAAGAGCACCAAGAGCTACCACTACATCCATTAAAAACATAGGTATGGTGTGGGTTATGGGCTGGTGAATCATTGGTCCATATTTCTTCAAAAATGAGTCAAATCAGAATGTTACCGTCAATGGTAACCGTTATCGCGCCATGTTAACAGACTATGTGTTTCCTGAAAATCAAGCACTTGGTCTTGGTGAGCTCTGGTTTCAACAAAACGGCGCTACGAGCCATACAGCGCGTGAAACAATGAACTTGTTGAGAAATCATTTTGGTGAGCACTTGATTTCACATTTTGCTATTTAGACGTAGTCATGGCCAATATTTACACAATATCAATCTTGAAAAATAAATGCCATGAATTGTTCTTTTAATCGATAATAAAAATTTTAAGTTCACTTTCAAACTTTTGTGTTTTATTTTACATTGTAAATCAAACCTTACGATGACTCACCCTTTACATGAATTCTCCATATAACCCAATTGTAACAGGTGTCTTGCTTTGATTGAAATAAGAAAACAATACAAAACAATGATCCAGTTTGGTGCTGATATAATATCTGATCATCAGCAGGTCCGCAGATTATTACTGCTATAAGCTATAAGCATTCACTGTCTATATTCGTGGCACAGATACACTTAGTTTGAAGAAGTGCACTCTCTGGCTTGTAAGTCAAACCATGTCGGAAATGTTTCCTCCAATTTTTAATGAGGCAAGACTAAATACTATACATGAGTATCTTGAGTATCTTGTTTTCTAATTGCAATTGCCTGCATGCCAACTAAGTAGTAAGTTTTTATTCTCAAAAGTTGAAAGACGAACAACAAAGCATACATCTCCAACTTTCAGCGATTAATTGCCAGTACGGACTACGAAATTAGAGTAAACAAATGTACAAGTCAGGGCAAACAAAGAAAATGCCACGTGGAAGTAAACTTTTAAATTTTGGTATTTCCTTTTCTAAAAGCGAACTTGACCCCGGCATCAATTGTGTATTCTCATAACAAAAACAGAAAATAAACATTTCAAGAACGCTACTCAAAAATAAATAATTTGGAACAATATTGAAAGAAATGTTATTTACCCTTGCAGGACCTCTTAATTCAAAGGGGAAACCCTCTCTTTTCCATGGCCATTTTCGTTTTTCTTTTTTCTTCTAATTTATCTAAAAGTTAAGTACTAGACCACCCAATGGAACCGACCTCCTGCCGTTGTCCTGGATTCAAGTGTAGAAAAAAAAATTACAAACACAACGATTATTACCACTACTGCTCGTATTTTTACTAGACAAACAATTGGGGTCGAGATGGTTTGCAAATCAATTGACTGACAATCTACGATTCCTCTTTGCTAGGGGAGGAATTTTACAGGATGTCCTTCGCCACAGTTTCAAAAAAAAAAAAAAAACAACAACAATGACAACATCAAACAAGGAACCGCGTCGAATCAGTTCCCATTTTTTTTTTTCTTCCTTTGAATAGATGACAAAAACAAAGCCATAACAATTTAGTCAGTGTAGCGGTAGGACTTCTCAATTTTTATATATTTTTTTCTGTTCAGTCGGTTCCAGGATGGAACCAGGACCATCGCATTCCATGCTATTTTTTCGTGTCTAATGCCATTGGAAAAAGTTAGCATAACACCCTGACCATTAGACAAACAGAGGCTACATTGTCCAATGACCGCCAAACAAACTGACAAACTGACTAATAGACAGAACAAATAGACAAACGTACAGGCTCACCAACAACGAAGTTGCCATCAGAGGCGGTTTGAAGCCAGATTTTGATTTTTTTTTCCGTCTGCCTCGCCATTCATTGTGCGTCGGTATGACGAGAGCCGATCAGTCTGTTTTGTGACGCGCCTTGGGTTTTGTTTTTTTTTTTTGTTTTTTTTTGCCTTTTTTTTTTTTAAATGTGGGTGAGTTGTCGACTTTTTTGGGACAGTAATTACTTCCACAAATAAACTGTGAGACTTGAATGGAAGGATTTTAAAATCGCAGATATATAGATGAAGCTCATTGTTGGTGCGGTAATTTATAGACGTTTAGATATAAAACAATGAGAAGTGATTTAGAGACTCAGGGTTTGATGTTGGTGAGCTTTCCCAATCCCATTCCACCCTTCATATCAGTCCAGTTGGATACAATTTACAGACTGAGTTCTGTATGAGGATATAATAGTATCCGTAATAGGAATTTGTTTTTTTACTCGGTTGTAATTGTTAATGGGTAATCTATTTTGTTGTGAATGATTGTATTGTTCTGTTAATTTTGCAAACGAATGAGCATTAGTCTAGGGGATTGCTACTCGTATAGTCTCTAAGCATTTATTAAGATCGTTAAATGTTATAAACGGCCATGGGCGATGAAGAATGGGAGGTTCTTAAGGGAATTAAGGCGTCAAATATTCATGTTTACCAAGAGATTTGATGTTAGATGATGTTTTCCTTTGGGAAGGCTCAATTTTGTGGTTAACATTTATAGTCTGGTTTAGCTCTGTAAGCGTAGAAGTGTTTTATATGGAGGCTGGGAATTATTCAAATTACGGGTGTGCTAAAATTTACTTCAAAGTTTATGGTTTTTTTTTTCTTTTTTTTATATAATCCAACGAATTTTTATATTCATCATCAAGTTTATAAGCTGGATTTGCTCAATCTTTCTATCGGAATTAATGTGAAAAGAGACAAGAAGCAGTAAGAATTTATGTATCACTGCACTAAAATATGTACAATGGGAAAAATTCATGATATTCAAGAAGCGCTGTTTGAATCCTAATTAGTGCCACACGGCTCCAAAATTCCTTAGAGCTCATCAACAAGAAACAAAGTCAAGCTCTGGTGGAAGCCAGGGCACAACAGTATTAAACGAAATGGTTTAGCTGATCAATTCAATAGCCCAGGGCTCTTCTGTTGCACCCGATTTTCAGTAATAAATTTCACGATCAAAAAATGGTAGAACAAAGTGTATCTATCTATGCTACTGAGAAAATATACCGGGTCTTCGACAGATATATGCAATCCTTTCAACCAGAATCCAAAATATCTCCTAATAATAAAGGGTTAACCCTTTTAGTAAAGTAGTTGCTTAAAACCAACTTCTGACTTTGCGACAATCGTTTCCTAATTTTAGAGGTGTGACAGGAAACGTTACGCCGTTGTTCGAGGGTGTCCAAAGACTGTGTAATATTGGCATCACCTATGAGTTTTATCGCACGATGTTGGATCCTATCCAGCAAGTGCAAAGAGGTCTTAGATCACCCTGACCAGATGTGGGCATTGTACTCCAGTTTGGGCAGATAAACGCGTTATATGTTGCGGCCTGGTCAGAGAGAGAGTGAGAGAGGGGGGGGGGGTGCAATATTTCTTATATCGCTTGGAGAAACCGAGATATTTCACAGCATTTTTGTTGACATCGAATATGTGGTTTTTTCAAATGTCTACGATGCAAGAGCTTTTCGTGGATAATAGTTGGATATTTAAATTGCGCTTTAATAACAGCAGACAGCATTGAATTTCCGAAACATTAAATCCCACCCTGTTGATAGATCCCAACTTAGTTAATACCGGAATTTAATGTGCGAAACATACGATGTCATTCTAATTATACAGCCGAAGAACAGGGACGTGAGTCCGGGAACGAATTTGAAAAGCAAAGAATACTGTCGTCGACAAAGGAATAGGAATAGACCCAGGGACCCTGAGTCACATAACATTTCTGAATAGTGGACTTGAAACCATCTAAAACTACTTAAAATAATTTTCCGAAAGGTTCCAAATGTATGCATTTTCGACAAAAGAGCTTGATGCAAAACTCTGTCAAATGCCTAAGAAATATCAAATGCAACTATCTTGCTTTCGCCAATTTGATGTATGCTTTAGTCGTACTTTTAACTTTTTTTTACTTTTAAATTCATTTTTATTGTTTCTTTCATTATTACCTTAAATTCTAGACAAAAATAATAAAATATATTGCGTATATATCTTAATTTGTGAGGTCAATTTCAACGTCAATTTAAGAAAAACATGTACAATAGTATTATTCAAAGTATTGCCCATCTGAAGCCATGACTTTTTCCCATATTTCTGGCAATTTGTGGATCCCATCCCAAAAGAACTGCGCCGGCTTGGCAGTCAAGAATGAATCAAGCCAATTTTTGATATTCTGCTCTGATGTGAACCGTATTTTAGTGAAGGCGTTCTGCATCGACCGGAACAAATTGTAGTCAGAAGGGGCAAGGTCTGGGCTATAAGGCGGGTGGGGTAAGACTTCCCATCCACTGTTTTCCAAATAGTTCTTAACCGGAATAGCAACGTGGGGCCGAGCGTTGTCATGATGGACAATTATTGCCTCGTGTCTGGTCGCATATTCCGGGCGTTTTTCGGCTACTGCTCTCTTCAAACGGATTAATTGTGTTGGGTAGCGTTGTCCATTGATGGTTTCACCCGTGTTTTAGCAGCTCATAATACAGCACACCCATCTGATCATACCAAATACAGAGCATTACCTTCGCGCCATGGATATTCGGCTTTGCCGTCGATTTGACTGGTTGGCCGGGTTTCACATATGATTTTTTGCTCTTGGGGTTGTCGTAATGGATCCATTTTTCATCACCAGTAGCAATCCGATGCAAAAATGACTTCCTTTTGTGGCGTTCTAGCAGCATTTTGAACATGCAAAATCGCCTTTCGACGTCTCTCGGCTTGAGGTCATGTGGAACCAAATTTCCTTTCTTTTAAATATATCCAGCTGCTTTTAAACGTTTTGAAATGGCTGCTTGAGTGATACCCAAAGATTCTGTGAGCTCTTCTTGTGTTTGGCAACAATCAAATAGCAAACCGCACGAGTTAAAGACGAAATTATAGACCCAATATAATATTGACAATAATAATTACTTATTCCCTTAAGTAATCCAATCCTATTTATCCTATTAATCGTCGGTCACTTCTCAGAAAAGCCGCCTCATGTTGACGAACGCGGACATTCCACGAGATCACCCTAACTATCCTTCTTCTAATTTACAAATAGAAGGAGTATAGTACTTTAGTAACGTACGAACCTAGAAGAGCGAATCAACCCTTTCCCTTTTTGAGGCCACCAGAATCCGGTGTACTATTTCTTGGCATTGATGTGATCTCTGTCCTAACTCAGGAACTAAGCCCGAGGAACTCCTGAGCATTGGCAACACACCCATCGTAGATTATGCGCTTGTCTCTCGCACCGCCGTGGCGGTGGTATATTACCGGGATACCGTACCTGCTTTCCACTAAGCCCTTAACATCAATATGGAGAAATGCCTCCGACGGGATAAAGCCTGAAAGAAGTAAGCTCTCATGGTATATTTCATTGGGATAATAAGCCCCAAAAGACCAGGTTATTATCGTTTGTCTTTACTCTTGTAATATGTCTTCGAATCACCTTAATTAAATAATTGTCAATCCTATTCAGACTAGCCCCATCGTAAAAGGCTTTATTGGGATAGTATTTCTTGTACTCTGATTCTGGTGTTCTGTGCAAGCCGAGACAAGTCCTAAAATACTGCCTTTCAAGCACCTGAATCATTTCCATCTAATACGGCGCTATATTGAACCACACGGGACAACCATACGCAATGACTGGCTTGATTAGAGCCACGTAGCATATGATCTTCACCCTGGAGACAAGTTGATTGCTGAGGAACTGCCTTCTTATCATCTTCTTTATCTTCTTGGCCCCAGCAAGGCAAACAACTACTATTTGTCAAAAAACAGATATTTATCGAGGTGGATAATAAGGTATCTAGCTACGCCTCTCAGCGCTAATGGCACTCCGTGCTATCCAATGATGGCCAAGTTTCACAAGTTATAGTATACTTGGTATCTCTAGAAGCCTATCTCAATGATGTTCTAAACAAATTTGTGTCAGACTTTTGAAAATTGATTTTCAATTTACAATCGCCGCAATACACCTTAATATGATCAAAATCACGCTTCAAAAGACTATTGATGATTTCGATTTTCGGACCTAATCTGTGCGCCGCTAAATCGTCTGCTTTGGCTTGATTGAAAGAACCTACTAGATCACTTGTATAAATGTTAAAACGGTATCGGAGAAAACACAACCCCCTGTTGTAAGCCGTTTTTAATGTCAATTTAATTGAATTTAAAATGAAGATCTTGCTCGAAATGAAGTTTTTACATTAAACAACGAACTTCTTTTTATAAGCATGTCGTAAATCATATATAGCAGAGGTTTCGGTACGCCTATTCTCGTCAATTTAAAGAAAAACCCCTTTAACTATACGGTGTCGAAGGCCTTCTCAAAGTCATCGAGTCAGGCATCCATACACTGGTTCTAGCATTTATGATATTCTATTGTTTGTCGAAGACCGGCTTTGACGCAGCATGAATAGTGGCATGCCACGCCCTAAGACCAAACTAAATTTCCGGAAATATATTATTTTCTTCAACCCATCTTAACACCGCTCTTTTAACCAACTTCTCTCGAATAGCTTTCTAATATTCGGAAGTAAACTAGTTGACCGAAGTTTAGCAGGGTAGGTTCTAAATTTATCCTTTTTCGGGATTGGATGTACCATTGCTGTTTTCAGTGCATTCGTTTTCCAGCAAATCCACTTTCTCCTGTTGATATTCGACCACAAAAAGACCGTCCTCTAAGTCGACACTATCTGGACTTATGCCATCGGCCACTAGTGTCTGTCTGTTTTCTGTCGTTTGTGGAATTCGGAAACACCGAATGTCATTGTAATCTTTGCACGGTTTGGTTCCACTTTTCTGTAAAATATTTCATGAAATCACTGGTGGACCTGTTGCTGCGTACCGCTGGTCATTGAGTAGCTTTCGTGTTGCGAGATATTTCTTGAGCTGACGATTTATCAGCGTTCCTATGACCTTAGAAAGAAGGGACGTAACTCAATGGGTTTGTAGGAGAAGAGAGAAGAAAATTCGTCTTTTTAGAAACGGGCTGAACAAATGCTGTATTCTATCTACTCCAAAAGTATCCCAGAAAGTAAGATTAGTGGAAAAACTAACTCAGTAATTTTCCTAGCAAGGAGGAACATCGCTTCAGAAGACGGAGAGATATATTTGTGTATTTTAAGAGCTTTAAGTACTCTTGCTACTAATTATATGAATGCGTAAGCAGAATCCATAAGGATTCGACGCTCTCAAGAGTACGCGAATATATGACACAATATAGAAGTGTTGAGCTAGCTCCAAACAGCCTCTTTACAACTTGAGTCACAGTGATTGTATCAGTAGTACCATCCAAATCATTATCGAGGACTTGAGAATCAGTTGAAATTCCTGAAAAAACTGTTACATAAGTCAGCTTCAAGTGGCCATACAGTTATTTGAAGGGCGTGTGGTCACTGTACGAGAAATCAGCTGATATGACACAATGCTCCGACAAGCTTAGAGGAGAAAATTCATCCTGTCCATTCATGTTATTACTTCCTAAACTTCGAATTCAATCAGGCCTTCTAAAATCATTCATTTCCGAGTATATAACAGTCCCCATGGCATCTAAATAAAGTACTTGAAGGTATCCAAGATAACTAAAGAACACATAATAGTGGGCCGATGGTAATCCACTCGCAACAAAAAACAAATGTACACGGTAAACATAGGATTATGAAGCCTTGTTGTAGAAATGTAAAAAATAGAATGGATAACTCCTAAAGGGTATTCTGATGAAATGTGAAAACTTTTTCTTAGATGTCTTGCAGTTATCTGCGAATATAAAGAAAACAGAGCGTATAGTGGAGTATGCGAGTACAAATAACTTTGTATCATATACTGCTCGACTTTTAGTAGGCCTTCGGATGTACATATATGTTATGCTTTTTAGATGGTCTTTCTGACGACATATAGAGAAGCTTTTGTAATGGGTAAAAATGAATTAGTGTTCCTAGAATATGTCCTGCCCCATACAGCGAAGTGGAAGACTTTGTCGTCTAAAATCGTCTGATTTGTTGGTGCATACCTTCATCACTGTTGCATGTCATTTTAACATATTCTGGGCTAATAACGTCATTAGAACGACTATGGCATCTCCCCGTCAGAACGATGGCTGTAAACTTGAATTTTGCCGAACAGTGTTTCGAGAACGAAGAAAAATCTCTAAATCTAGCAAGCGTTGCCTTGACAATCGTATGAGTAACCAAATTAAAAAGGCAATATATACAGCATCTGAGCTAAGCTATTACTTTTTTGCGCCAGCCTCAAATCAAGACGTATTGTACTATATGTACATAGCTCCTGAAAGGTTACAATTGATGTCACTTCCTTAACGAAGAGCTTAGACATCATTTGTAAAATGTTGTCCACAAACGAACATGGTTGAAGAACGTATAATCCAGTTGACATTTTCATATAAACATATGTATCTATCCATCGTTGCGACATGAAATCTATTCATTCAGATAGAAGAACGAGCGACAGTCGTAAAGTAACCGAATCCTGGGTAAAAGTATAGGCACAGCTATATTGAGTGCACCCAGCAGCTTCTGTTCTATTAATACTTGAACTACACATGTTTAAAATAAGGTGCATCCTTGAGTTAGTTGGGTATTAAAAAGAAAAAAAAAAAATAATAATAATAAAAAAATAAAAATAAACTGAAGAACCAAAGAATTGTTCTCAAATTTCCATCTGCTAAATGTAACTCCATTTCGAACAATTAGGCTTATCATTATAAATCAGATGTCACTTCTCACAACTCAAACTGACTCAGTTCGTTTTCAATTAGTATATACTACTTCTTCCTTTCTCCTCCAATCACTGGAAAACCATCATTAGCTACAGCTGAATCTCATAAAGAATTCCGAAATATCTTTCCTGCCACTCATTGTTGTGAAAATAAGCAGCAACAACACATTCAATCCACCAAATACCGTATACTCCCATCCATCCATATCTGTACAAGTGAAGATAATTTCCATGAATCCAAGGTAAATAAGGACGGATTCGAGCATGCATTCGTTTTGACTTTCACAAGCAAGTTTAGTCAGTGCGAATCTTTGGCTGTCACATTAATGCAAACAAGAAACTCGTTCGCAAAATTATTTATGTTTTTGCAATTAAAATTCCCCCAAAAATATTTTGCCCCCCCAGCACACCATTTTACCAGATGGAATCTCTACAATCAATGAACTTCATCAAGAAAACTTCTGTGTGTAAACTTTTGTCCGATTTGCATATCAAAATATCGCAAGAACAAGAAACTGCTCCAGTGTGGCATGGAGCTCTCCTCCTGGTAGGAAGCGTCTTATTTCATTCACACATTTATCCAAGTACTCGTACACCTTAATGAATTCACATAATCAGTATATAAGTTTTCAACATCGTCAGAATGGTGTAGGGATGGATACAAAGCACCGAGGCAGCCGACGACGACGATGGAAGCAGTATGGAAGCAATGTATCTTAGATTTGCCGAAACAAACATCCGTAAAACAACAGCAATGAATAAAGTTGCCTTGGGAAGAGAGGAGAAAAAAATTATCAAACAATTTGGGGTTCTGGAAAAAGGACTGAAAAAAAGCATACATTTTCAGCATCAAAGGATCTCCCAACTTTACCTATAGGGCAGGGAAATAAGTAAGAAAAAAAGTTTAAGTCATCAATCATTTTGACGTAGATTCAGTTTCATCTCGAGATCTGGCACTGCGTACTCGTCTCGTATCTGTATTCGTATGTTGCAGTGGGGTCTTGTTTGGTTTTTTTGTTTTTTCTCCTTGCTGTGGTTGAGGGTGAAAACAAAGTTTTGCTTCGCAAAGTTCATTCGTCCTGAGTCTGTTGAACTATAAATCACCTGTGGTAATTACTCATCAATTACGATAACATCGCATGCCTCTACGCTGCCACCGCTCATATCAACTCTAGTTTTCCTATATCACGACATGGATGTCATGTAGGAGGTTGTGCTGACGAGATGTGCCAATTATCCTTCAGTCAAGTGCAGAGGTATGGTTCTTCGACTAGAAAATGTGTGAAAGAACTATTTATTTGATGACATTGTATCTGTATCTATTGTGGCATGTGTCATTGATAAATGCACAAGGTTGAAGTTTCTTGTCGTTTTTTTTTTTCTTCAGATTTTTGCGAAAAAGGATGTATCATTACACAAGACGGTTTAAGATGGGTTTATGAAGAGACAATTGAGTTGAGTTAATTTATGAAGAGACATTGAATTGAACGGATTGAAGGTATCGACTGTGCCAAAACTCATCAAAAAGTTTCCAGACAGAAAATTTCGAAACTTAAAAAAGTTTTCCCTGCACAACACAACATTAAATCTCTGAAGTGCATTGTTTCTTTGAATTGATTGATAGAAACTTTGGGGGGTAATCCTGGTAACTCAATACAAGGAAAATGAGTACAAGTTGAGTATTGATTATGCAGTTGGAATAAAGACCGGGGTTCCGATACGAATATGTTTATTTTAAGCTGGTCAAATTAATGAAGGATCATTAATTTGGATTTGTAAATGTGTTTCGTTCATGGATCTATTGATTTATGCAAAAGAAATGATTTTGTTTTTGGTTGGGAATTAAAGTTTCACTTTACCTATTATTCTTGCTTTGCGATTTAGGGAACGATTGTGCATGGTTTTCCTTACTCAAGGATTTATCTATTGAATAGTGAAGGATCTTATGAAATTACTTTCGTCTGGACAGTATTCAATTTAAAAATTTAATAATCATTTCAGTCTTTAAAATTTAGGAGAATTAAAGTAGGTCTTTGTTTAAATAAAAGATTGTCGAATGCGCTCACAATGGTCGTATTAAGTGAGAGTTCTTGGATTAAATTCTCTTCAAAATCTTCACAAGATACTGTCAGTTTCCTCAGTACAGAACTCAGGTTTAGAGGCGGAGTTGATTTTCTTAAGCATGTATCTCGGCGCTATCTGCACAGTGATTCTTTGAAGGCAATGCTATTACTAGAATAAAGATGGCTTTACTTTTAGTTTTTATATGCGGGAAGTAGGGAACACAGCCCCCGCAAGTGCTTCTTTAAAAGGAGAAACAAAGAAATTAATAGACAAGCTAATGTCTAGCACTGTTTTGTCGGGATTGATATTAAGATAACCAACAAAGAAAGGAAAATAAAACCGAAACACTCACCGAAACCAGCAGGTAAGAGAAAATCTAGCCACCTGATACCTATAGTGAGTTTTAAGCTTAGACTCTGTATCTTGTTTAAGACTCACTTTCCATTTAACTTAATTAGAACCAGCTCACTTCCAGCTCCTACCAAGTAGTTTCATGTAAGCTGACTAATAAAATATGGTAAAACTGGTATCCATCATCCGTTGTAGTGACGAAAGAGGCCATCGAACGTGGTTTTCTTTCTTCTACTTCTGCTAGTTTCTAGCCGGATGGTATCGATAGCATCCTGGAGAACTATTAATGGTAGCTTGGCATTTGCATGTATATCGAAACCCTGGCGAACAGTAAGAATAGAAATATATGGAATGGTAAACATGGAATACTGAAAATCGGTAAGGATGACTAACTTCAAATCTTTTACACTGACTTCCTTTTCGTTGAACAGTAACGGAAGGATGGTCGGGCTTCATGCTTTATAAATGCATCCTCTTTTTAAGTACTCTGGCTCCTTTTGATACTAACTATTTTCGAAGCCATTCTGAGTTTAAAATGAAGTGGTATTTGGTACAACATGAACCAACGTGTGGGGGACTGTTAGGAATCTTTTGACTCTGGTCTATAAGGCATGTCCATAACATGCAATGAATTAGAGCTCCTGTTACTGAAAAACTGCGAAATCGACTTTTACTGTGCCCAGGAGTGATTTCAGCCAGAATATAAGCCAGGAGAGAAATATTCTCAACTTTAGGACTTAGAATGCAGGGCTGGTACTTTTGTGGAGGATGACAAAGTTAGATTTCACTCCTCGTTGAAATCCTGATGCCAATGAATTTTATTGTAAAGGAGCAGGCGGAGCATCTAGAAATCTAGCCTAGTCTGCACTAGACATAAGAGACACAACATTCTGCGACGCTTGCTGTGAAATTTTTCAGACATCGTGGAAAGTCTGTGAAATTGCAGTTTATGGAAACACAATAAACTACGTATTGAATTATTTCTCTGAAATAACTAGAAAAGGACCCTTTGCTAGCTCCATTCGTATCGCGAGAGACTTTAGACGCAATTGTATCAAAGTCCGTTCGGTTTGAGGTCTGGTTGGGGAAAGTGGTTTGTTAATAAAACTACGCTAGGTACTCCAACGGTATTATAGATTTTTAAAAATTACGTGCAGCTAGTATAAATTTGAGCCACTTAGATAGTGCCACTATATGTTAGATAATGTAGAAATATAGTGCGGGTTTTCAGGCTGATCATGTCTCGCTAACGTCCTTACAACCTAGATTAAAAGCCGAAGATCAGTGGCATGGATGCTAACAAGCCGTCAGAAAGTCTGCAACTAATAAGCTGCAATTCAGCCAGCTTCCCATGAAACCCGTATTTTGATTATAAGCTAGTCATACGTAGCAAAACGCTACGCCAATGAAACTCAATGAAGGACGAGAATAGCACATGCGTTTTTCAAGCAAAAGAGTTGAGAAGAACATCGGTTTTCCCGAAGGAAAAAGAAATATCATAGCAAAAAATTGGAGAGTAGCTTCGGGTTGAAAACTCAAACAGAGGCAGTAGAGTAAAGTACTAGTAAAGTTATTGTCGTAATAAAGTTCCCGGAAATTAAAGGTAAAGGTTTATCCATCTAAATCTATATTGGCGCCTTTAAAGTAATCCCCATCGACTCCAACACACTTATGCCAGCGCTTGATCCAATCCTGGAAACATTTTTTATATTCGGTTTTCGGTGTGTCCATCAGTGCTTCCTGCGATTTTTCCATTACTTCCTCTCGGCTGCTGAAACGTGTTCCCCTGTTCGATTGAACAGAAAGAAGTCACAGGAAGCCAAATCAGGCTTCGTCAAGCAATTACGAATAATATGGCACTTTGCGACGTAACTTTTGCAAATATCAAGCTATGACGCTAAGATTTAGAGGGAATGTCAACAACAGATGCACCAACTTAATAAAAAAAATCAGAAAAATGGGAGCGCCACACGGTGACGCCAACGGGAACTTTTTGTTCAAGGTGGTATACGAAAAAATACGTTTGTAGACGGTCAAATGATGTGAACGACAGCAAAATCAGACCTCTCAACCAAAATGTAGTTTGGACAGCAATATCTAAGCTAAAGTTAAGCTGGGAATAAATGGTAGAAGGCATACACAAACTCATTTTTAAAGTTGGTTGAAAGAAACTAATCCTGGCGAATGAAACCTCAGCATGTCTTGTACAATCAAGAAGTAAGTAGACCCTTTAAACTGCGTCAACTGATGAAATGTATTATTCTCATGAACATCAAGTGCAAAATCTTGTCTCATGTATGATCGGTACGACTTAAAGCACTTTTCAATGAGTCTTCAGACGTGGTTTGTCCACAATTGACTTAAGAAGTCTAGATCGATTGTCTACAGCATCATGAAAACTCGAAAAATATGTATCAATCTCCTCAGATGGGTAAGACATCTAACCGAATTCATATTTAGGTTAACTGTCTTTAAGTGTACAGCTGCAAGCAGTTGCCTACAGATTGCTCGCACTGGAAAGCTTTTTTGTTTGTTGAGGCCTTGGATCACCCCATACTGTGACGTCATCTAAACGAGACAATAGTATCATTTTTGCTATTTCCTGATATGGTACCAATTTCTTACAAATCTCCTACCAACAGGTGATAATTTGCTGTTTTAGTGGCCTAGAAAGTCACAACGCAACCGTTCACAGAAGAATAATATATGCAGGCTGAGACAGATAAAGTGATTGCAAGTTCTTCTATTCTGAAAATACTGATTGGCGCAACTCACGGAAACCAAATATGAACACGCCCGAGTCCGAGATGATAACGTGAGCAGAAGGCACCAGCCTCACAATTTCTTTTATTTGTCCAAATCAAAGGATGGACTTAAGAGTTCGGTTGCACATGCGCTGTATCCCTAATGAATGACAATGACAAATGGGTTTCATCTTCCGCAGGATGACCTCTTTTAAGAAGAACTGTGTCTCATTTGAGAAAGAGGAACTCGAATGAATTTTTTAGAATTAGAACTTACTGAGCTAGCCGTTAACATTACAATTTCGGAGGTTTCAACACATTAAAATTATAGAATTATGTGCAGTGAATTGTTAAATAAATAGCTTTTCTCATTCTCTGTCCACTTAATTTGGGGATTTGTAATCATAATCAAAAGATGACGATGTCTATTATTGAAAAGAATTGAATAAAGTTGAATGGTTTTCAATGAAAAGATTATATCGACGGAAAATATTTGTTTTCAATATTCCTGTGCATCACTTCGAACTGGCAAATTCGGGTCTTTACAAAGGGGGTATTCTAGTCTACAAAATCAAAAATCAAACATTTTTTTCCATATTTCCAAAGTTTAGACATTCAAGAATATGCTCTTAAAAGGATTTTTCAAAATTATATTATGAGTTACATGTATTTTTGTGACGCGACGTCTGCTCCGGTCGGACCGGAACAAATAAACAGTAAATGCGTTTTTCTCGAAACTAATTTTTTCGAGTTGGCGTGCACGAACTTTAGATTCTAATGAACTGATTTATTTAAAATCAAATCACGCACACTAGGACACCCTTTTGTTTTACCCCCCATTTCGACACCTCATAACTTTGTAAATTTTGAGTTTTTTTTTCAGTTAAATATCAGTAAACAAATGATTAAAAAAAATGAATGTTAAAAACATTTTTAGTTTCGTTTGTACAGAGCTTCAAAAACTGCCCGAAATTCATGCCTATAAACTAGAAGACCCCCTTTAGACTGTTTGGTCTTAACAGCGGAATTAAAGTATATTAGATAAGATTTGATTTTGTTGCTAACTTAATATTTATAATCTTCACATAAAGCAAAAATCGACAAAGGTATGACAATAAACCGCCTGCTAATTGGCAGTTTTTTTTTTTTTTTTTTTTCTGTTTTAAACATGCGCTAATCTTTTTGTTCTAATATAAGTTGCATTTTCATAAAATAAGGGTCTTCCAATAGGGACTTGACAACTTTGAATTTAATTTGTGAACGCACTCTTTCACTAATCATCAAACTGTCACTGTCAATTTATTCAGTAAACTTAACATTTTCATCATGGTAAAGTACACTAACGAGCAACGTCTAAAAATTATAAAAATTTTCTACAGATATTCGGAGTCAGTGACTGCAATTTTAAGAGCGTTAACTTCAATTTTTGGTCGTAATTCTCGCCCTAGTAGACAGGTAATAACAAGTTTAGTGCAAAAACTACATATTCTACATACTCGTTGTGTGATGTTGCCGTGTCAGTGAGACAACGGGTTGGTCGAAGTGTCGAAAATATTGCTGCCGTTCAGACGATCCAAATCAGACAATTCCACGGCGTTCTCAAGAACTGGGCATCGCTCAGACCAAATTATGGCCTATTTTGCGTAAGGATCAAGCTGACTCAATAATTAAGGCCGATGGACCATTTGAAGCGACATACGTTCTCCGATTGGGTTCTGGAAAAGATGCGCCAAGATGATGAATTTTGTTGCAAAATCATCTTCAGTGACGAAGATCATTTTTGGCTCAATGAGTTCGTCAATAAGCAAAATATGTGTTATTGGTCGGGTGAAAACCCACATGTGCTTCATGAATCAGCACTTCATTCACAAAAAAATAACTGTTTGGTGCAGTTTGCATGCCGGCGGCGTTATTTGGGCCATATTTTTTCGTTGACGATAACGATCATCACGTTACTGTGAATGGTCAGCGTTATCGCGCCATGATCACCGATTATTTTTGGCCCGAATTGGAAGATATGGACTTGGACGACATGTGGTTTCAACAGGTTGGTGCCACAACCACACAGCACACGCTACAATCGATTTATTGAAGAGTAAGTATGGTGAGCGTGTTATCTCAAGACATGGGCCAGTCGATTGGCCGCCTATTTCGTGCGATTTAACGCCGCTTGACTATTTTTTGTGGGGCTACGTTAAGTCATTGGTTTATGCCAACACGCAGACGACGTTGGAAGAGGTCAGAGCCAACATTGAACGGAAAATAGCGGCCGTTTCGGCCGAAATATGTGGCCGAGTCGTTGAAAATTGGGTCCAACGAATCGACCGCTGCAAACGTGCTCGCGATGGCCATATGAACGAAGTCGAGTTGCATTCATAAAAGTTTTGATTGTACTTCAAGCCAGTAATAAAGTTTTTGAAATATCTCAAATGGTTTGCTTTTTATTTAAAAAAAAATGTTGTCAAACCCTATATGTAGTTTTTTGCATCACAATTAAATACTTTACGTTATGATTCTTTGTCGAACGGAATAGTTACGTTTAGTTCGTTGAGTTTGCGTATGATTTCTTCATCGTGGATATAATCTACCCCAAAAAATTGCCGTCTTCTTTCCCGGAGCATGGGTAATGTTCCCACGAAATTAAATATATCCTCCCTCTTCGCCATGTTCAATACGATATGTATGCGTTTGATAATTTGGTGGGAGTAGTTCCGCTCGCAATTTTGTCGTAAAAGGTATTTCCTCGCCGTCATTATTGTAGATGTAGTGTAGTGACTCCGATGTTTTCTTTCAAATTGCTGTTTGTTGAAAATTCCTGCTGCAATTTACTGATAAAGCTTTGATCTTCATGCTTCGACGTTTGTTTCGTCCAAATACTATTATAATACATACTCGTGCGCTCAGTTTCCATTTACGGTACCAACTTGTTTTGCATCGTAGTGTTTCGTCTATCAGTTTTTCGGTAATCTTTTCGAGGGTGTATTGGTTATATTCATTATATGTATAGTCTACCTGTAAATCTAGTTTTTGTGGCCAATGGTTAGGGGTCATGGGTGCTAACGAAATATCCTTTTAATGTAAAACCACAATAGTTTTCCTACTTTCTGAAAAATATTTATGCAATGTATTTGTTAGCAAAATACTTCCTTCACGTTTATATCTCATGCGTTGGTCCATGCTAACATTTTGTGTGTTAGTTGTAATCCTATTACTTGTTCGATCTGTTCTTCATTCAGAAACTACATATTTCTCTTTGCTATGAATCCTTCCACCACCTTTTTTTAAAGATGAACATATAGAATTTTTCTAGCTTTTCTATAAGGTTCCAGATTTTATAGGACTCCTACAAGCGGTTTATCATACATTGGAATTGTATTTTAATGAGCTAGCAAGCTCAACACCTCCCGAAATTGTTTGGAGTTCCGGGTAGCATCATAATTCCATCAATGTAGAACTTCTGTGGTTTATCAACGAAAAACTTGGACAAGTGATTTTAGCGGCTCTTCGGTCGGCCAATTTTTTACCATCAAGAGAGTTTTGCAAAGACCGAAACAAATGGTAATCAGAGGGTTCAAGGTCCGGGCTATACGGTAGATGCATCAAAACTTCCCAGCTAAGCTCGTTAATTTGTTCCGGGCCATCAAAAATAACATTGTCATGATGGAAGACAACTCCCTTTCTGTTGGCCAATTCTGGTTGCTCTTTCTTGAAAGCTTCATTCAAATGGTCGTTGTGGTAGGTGGTTGTGCACCGTAGAGAATTGAATTGACAGTTTCGCCACGTTCTAGTAGCTCATAATAGACAATTCCCTTTTTAACACAACCTTGATTGTCGTCAATCCAGGCTTTTAAGTCGTTTGTGGTCGGTCACCGGCCTTTGACCATGATCGCTTGCGTTGGATATTTTCGTATTTAATCCATTTTTCATCGTCCGTAATGAATCACTTCAAAAATGGTTCCATTTCGTTACGTTTCAGCAGCGTGTCACTGACGGTTAATCGGTCAACTAAATTTTTTTGCGTTATGTGGCACCCAAACATCGAACTTCTCTGAGTAACCTGTTCATTTAAGATGATTCTAAACTGTTATACGGTTGATGTTAATTGCATTTGCTATCTCCAGACAGATTCCGTGCTGGTCTTGCTCCATCAGTTGCAAAATTTCATCGACTTTTTCAGTGCGAGGTGTATCTTTTATTTCGAAATTTCCGGAACGGAATCGAACAAACGGACGTTCACTCACAGCATTCTCACTTTAAACTGCGCAAATTTTTTGGCATGTTTTTGTAGCGTTTTTTCCTTTTTTATAGTAAAAAAAGCATCACATAGCGTATTTTTTCAGATATTTCACTCATATTCAAATCAGTTTAATTTTTAACACGAGCAACAAATTCACAAAAAAATGTAGCCTGACATGTCACCTTTCAAACACGTGTTCGATTGACACAATCAGATTAGTGTTTCTAGATAAATAGACACCAACACCATCTAGTGACAAAAAACCGCGCAGAATTTTTATATTATATGATATATGATCTCTAAGGAGTATGACGACTGTACCTCAAAGTTTCCCGAAGCTGCACAAACAACAAGACTCAACATTTTTTTATGGATTTTATAAGTGGAGTGTTACTAGACTGTAGCAAATCCAAACATAACGCCTTGGCTTTATCCAAAGCGTCAGCTCAATTTTCCATAGGAATATGTGCAACTATTGTAAAGGGTGACCGGATAAGAACGATAGGAAAAAAAAATTCAATAAAACAACAACTTTGTAAGATATAAAATTGATTCTGGCTTTATTTTGAAGCTACGTTCATGCTATTATGTGCGGAAAAGCACATCATTCAAATGGAGGACTTGGCTTTGCTGACAATGTTTCAACTGGTCGATTCAGTATTTGATACCTCGGCCAATTGAAAAACGTACTCCGTGAGATGGATCAGTCGCCAAATTTCTACTTCACAAGCTTGAGCGTTGCGTCACTTGTCTTGTTGGAACCACAGCTCGGATGTATCGATTATGTCGAGCTCTGATCACAGAAGGTCGGTAGGTCTCTATACCTGAGACCATTGACGGTAACGGTGTCTCCTTCCTCATTCCGAAAGAAATAAGGTCCGATAACGACGCTATGCCATAAATCCCACCAAACAGTCAATCTTTGTTGATGCATTGATGCTTGGCCGAACACTTGTGGATTGTGTTGTAATTGCAATTTGGCTTATTGACATAGCAACTGAGCCAAACATAGGCTTTGTCCGAGAATATGATTATTCGGCCGGATCTCCGGCCAATATTTCCAGAACCCAATTAGCGAAATCACGTTGTTGTCTATGGTCGGTCGGATTCAATTCCTGGCTAAGTGCAATACAATATGGACGTAAACCCAAATCCAACCGCAAAATAAGCCGGGTTGACTCTAGAGAATGCCCAATTCAGTTGATCGGCGTCGAATCGAGATTTCTGGGTCTTCTTCGGTATTAGTAACTACGGCGGCTACGTTTTCTTCATTTCGCACCAGTCTCTATCTGGTTGGTTGCTTAAAATGCAGAAAAGTGTCCCTGGTGCTTCCATTGGGACGATTGGATTTTGGTTTCGACGTCATAACTGTATACCCATGATTCGTCTCTAGTTATGTCCCTTTTGAGCAAATCATAATCATCATCGACGTCATTCAAGAGCTCCAGAGCGATGCCTATGAGATGGTTCTTTTGATCAAAATTAAGAAGTTTCGGAACAATTTTCGCTGACACACGTCTCATGAGCAAAACATCTGAAAAAATTGCATAACATCAGCCAACTGATATGGCAACATCCTCATCAACTTTTCTTATGGTAATTCGAAGATTTTCTAAACTAATTTTCTTCACAGCTTCGAATTTATCATTTTTTGTTGAAGTGCTTGAACGTCCCGAGCGAGGTTTGTCATGGGCATCTTCTCGGCCGTCTTGGAAGAGCTTGTACCACTTGTAAACATTTTTCTTTAACTAGAGCAGACTCACTGTCAACATTTCAAGTGTTTTAGAGCAATTGATTCCATTTCTTACACAAAATTTTATGCAATTTTTTTTGAATTTTGTCGAGCACACCAAAAATACGTCTAACCTTTCTGTCTGGCAAAAATAAACTAAGTACGTTATGTACTTGAAACTGTAAATATATGTTCAGGACATGTGTACCAACACAGCAAAAAAAAAAAATCGATAATCGAATGTACGTTGCCGGTGAAATTTCAAAAGTCACCTTACGTTTTGAACAATCATCATAGCATTCATTTGATTTCCTCTCAAGAAACTCTATTTTTCTACATTTTTCTGAAATTTCGAATGAAAATTTTTTTTAAATATATTTTTTTTAATTTGATACACTTATTCCAGTGATTTTCCAACTTCTTGATCCCGTCCGAAAAGTAATTTTCCGGAAGGTCTGAATTCCTTGCGTCAACTGAATTTCTTACTGATGAACCATCTTTTGAGGTTTGGGAAGAGATAATAGTACGAGGGAGCCAAATTGGGCGAATACGGTGGATGCGACAGCAATTGGAGCCGTAAGTCATTGATTGATTTTTGCTGTGGTTGCGATGCTCTTGTGCGTCGATGCATTATCTTGCAAAAACAAATTTTTTTTTCGCTTCATGTGAGGCCATTTTACAGTGATTTCGGCCTTCAATCGCCCCAATAATGCACCGTAATACTCGCTGTTGCTGGTTTTTCCTTTTCGAGGTAGTCCACGAAGAGTATGCCATGACAATCCCCGAAACCGACGCCATAGCCTTTCCGACCCATCGAACCTGTCTCGGCCGCTTCGGAGCACTCGTGCTGGCTTCAGTCCATTACCAGGCACTCATTCTGTTCTCTGGTGTGTAATAGTGGATCCAAGTTTCATCAACAGTTACCAATCGACGCCAAAAGTCCACCCGATTCTGCATCAGCAAATCCAAACTCTCTTTCGAAGTGCTGTCGCGTTCGTGTTTTTGGTCAGGAGTGAGTTTGCGCGGCACCTAGCGGCAGGATAACTTTTTCATATGCAGAATATTGCCCAAAATATTGCTTGTGCGCTCACTACTAATCTGCTAGCTTGCGCACCTTCACTTTCCGGTCAGCAAACACCATTTCATGTATTTTTTTCACATTGTCCTCTGTAACCGCATCGGAGGGCCTGCCGCTGCGGACTTGATCGGTAGTGGAGTTAAGGTCACCACGAAAGTCTCGAAATCAATATTTGATGGTATAAACTGACGGAGCATTTGCCCTATAATACAGGGTTTTCTAATAACAACTTGACAACTTTTTTTTTTAATTAAAAGGCAAACCATTTGAGATATTTCAAAAACTTTATTATTGGCTTGAAGTACAATCAAAACATTTATGAATGGAACGATCGATTCGTTGGACCCAATTTTCAACGACTCGGCCACACATTTCTGCCGAAACGGCCGCTATTTCGCGTTCAATGTTGGCTCTGCGCTCTTCCAAGATCATCGGCGTGTTGGCATAAACCAATGACTTAACGTAGCCCTACAGAAAATAGTCAAGCGGCGTTAAATCGCTCGAATGAGGCGGCCAATCGGCTGGCCCATGTTTTGAGATAACACGCTCACCATACTTACTCTTCAATAAATCGATTGTAGCGTGTGCTGTGTGGTTGTGGCACCATCCTGTTGAAACCACATGTCGTCCAAGTCCATATCTTCCAATTCGGGCCAAAAATAATCGGTGATCATGGCGCGATAATGCTGACCATTCACAATAACGTGACGATCGCTATCGTTGACGAAAAAATATGGCCCAATAACGCCGCCGGCATGCAAACCGCACCAAATAGTATTTTTTGTGGATGAAGTGGTGCTTCATGAAGCACATGTGGGTTTTCACCCGACCAATAACACATATTTTGCTTATTGACGAACCCATTGAGGCAAAAATGAGCTTCGTCACTGAAGATGATTTTGCGATGAAATTCATCATCTTGGAGCATCTTTTCCAGAACCCAATCGGAGAACCTAGCTCGTTAGTGTACTTTACCATGATGAAAATGTTGAGCTCACTGAATAAATTGACAGTAACAGTTTGATGATTACTGAAAGAGTGCGTTCACAAATTAAATTCAAAGTTGTCAAGTCCCTATTGGAAAACCCAATATTTATCCAACTTTTTTTGTTTCCTTCGCCGTATTGCTTCTCAAAAAATAATGTTTTATGAGAGAACGAAAATCTCCTCCACATGATGCCAAACACGTCAACAACAATCAGCTTTTAAAACAAAACTTAACACAGTATCGCACTGAAATTTGGCATGTCTGCCTAAATATGAACGGACTTCAAGGCACCATAACCTTGTTTGCAATAGCAGCGCATTCTGGCAGTCAAGGAGGTTACTTTTCACCCCACCTAGTATGTCTGTAACAATTCATTGGTCACTCTCAAATTGTATTACGAACTTCATTGCTGATGGCTGATGGTGAGAGATGGTGTTTTGGATCAGTTTTATTAAATCTTGGGTCTTACAATTGGGACCAAACCAAATACTATATATAGATTGTAAGAACAGTTTGAAAGAGCTCCTATCCACGAATCACAATGGTGTGCTACCTAAAGCAACATATTTCTGAAAGTCATCAGATCACTTAAGCAAGACTATCCAAATACTTTGCATCGATGACAATTCTGTTAAGTAAAGTCTCATTCACTAACTTATGCAAGGCATAAGTTATGCGTTCTCTTCTTCTGAAGAGTATCGCAAAGATACGCAAGCTTATGGGTCAGATCCAATGACATAGACCATATAAATAGTAATTATGTTGTAGGATAAGGGACTTATCAGAGGTGTAAACTACATTTATGATAAACCCAGAGAGGTTGACTGTATTTGAGTAGACATGTGGTATGAAAACTTGACTTAAACTAACAATGACTTCCGTGTAGCACTGAATTCTTCACCATATCCTTTTGACACAACTAGTGAAATCTACCACCTAAGCTTTTAGCAGGGAATTTCCAAATACTTAGTTCTCAAGGGAAGAATCTCAAAAAAGTTTTACATGATATAACTAAATACAAGTACCAAGAACATCTAAGGAAACGGCTTTATCTGCGTACCAAACAATTTTCCAGTCTAGTAAGCGAATATGACATGTACCATATTCCTTATTTAATTACTCGCCAACTTGTTTAAGTTAAGTTGACTACGAAACTCTGAAACTCTTCATTCAACAAGTAAGTCTCTCCTGACATCAGACACGGAAATAAAATACCTTTGAATTGCCAGCAAAATATGTCAACACTGATCAGATTAAAGCTCCACAAAATCTACAAAATCCACAACATATACAACATTCCAACGTCTATAGTATCTGTAGCATGTAGTACAATTCGACTTCTTTACTAAAACATTCCCTTATACGGGTCGTATGCAGAGAACACATCAGTGCTTGCGTCAAATGCAATTACCTCCAATGCACGTAATCTATTTAACTCTAGCACCAAATTCCGTTCAACTAAATGGAAAGTCCTACCTAACTACCATCCTGGAGCTCATTAGAAATGCAACACTTTCCCTGTAACCACATAATACCACCTTTGAGCATCAACCAAACTAATCCACAGACACACTAACTTTCAGCACCCGTCCACCCCACTGTACAAAAAAAAAAAAAAAAAAAAAAAAGAAGAAGAAATAGTTGGAGCAAAACTGTAAAGCCCCTTAGCTTGAGGGTTGAGTGGTTTGCAGAATTCATAGCACGTCAATATGGTTAACTACTTTACAGCAGTTAACTTCTTTTGTCATGACAGCCGTACCCCTATTTCCATCGACGCCTTGTCGTCGTCACCACCACTACTTCCCCCATCTTCAATAAGCTTCCAAAGGATCGAACGTGCCATTTTGCTAATTCGTCCTTGTTGTTTTCAGCCAGTTGGTGTGCACTATGCGGCCCTTACACAGCAATATCAGCTTTAACCAACCAATTTAGAAAGTTCACAAGAAGGAAACTGATTCCTTTAGGTTAGAGTTTAGGACACCCCCTCTGAATGCTTAGTTAACTATTAACCCTGTACAAGTACTCTTGCTGCTGCATCATCGAAAAATCATTTCGGGAACTTCAGAGCCAAATCAAAAATAAGTTACAACTCCCTACTTCGTGAGGGATTCTGAAAGACATTCTCGCCTCAGTTAGAATTTGCAACAGATGCTAATGGCCTTAAAGGATACCGTTTTCGTGGATGAGATGCACAATTTTTGGACTATTTAACATTCGGACTCGAATTCAAATAAGGAAACTCAAACGTCAGTGCACCGAAGTGTAATTTCTCCAAAGTTAAGCTAAACAAAAGGAGCTCTCTGCCCTACAGCCTAAGCCATGGTAGACCTCATCCTTAAACTTTGCAATAATTAGAAGTAACATAGTTTTAAAGATTCTAAGTCTGGGATGCGGGTCGGCTCTGATACTCTGACAATTCGTCCAGAACAGGATATCAAAAGTTTTAGCTCAGCTGGTCAACGAACTTTTTCGAAAACTTCTGACATTCACTTCCTGATTCCATTCGGAGCAAGGATATGCAAATACCTAGATTTCTCGATATTTGAATGGAACTTACATGGGTGCATTGTAAAGCCCTCCTCCTTTACGAGAAACCATGGCTATTGGAAGGAAAGTTGATTTCCACCATCATATCCCAAATTATAGAGGAGTAGTTGGTTGGCGTTTTATATTGGGACAGTATCCATGCCAACGTCTAACGGCAAACGAAATGTAAAAACGTTTATAACTCAAATCAGTGGTAAAAAAAACTTTCATTTTATGTCTCTGTCGTTTCGTGTGGTTGAGGTCGGGATTTTGGTGCGCCAGGATTCGGGTCGTCCTTTCCAAAGTCGAGGAATGTACTAAATAATTGATGAGAAAACTTTTCGAACTTTTGCAGTTTTTTTTTTTTTAACTTTTTTTCTTTTTTTATTGAACATACTCGTACACACGCACAATGACACACCGAATCCTAGTTCATATACACCACTGACATCGAGGGATGGGATTTGCAATAAAAAAAGTTTAGGACATTAGACCTTAGTTGAATGAAGTTTTGTGTTTTAGTTCCTCTGGTGGTGCGGAAACTCAGGTTGAGTTACTTTCTTCTCTGATACTCCTCCTTTTAATCGTATTAACAGGGATCAAAGTTTCTGAGAAGTTTGTTTTCATTTTTTATACTCGCATTGCCTAAGGTTAATTATATGCATAAGCGTATTTTGCCTTTTATATTATACTCTGTAGACTTATAAGCTATTAGATGGTAAGGAATATGCTCAATTAAGATGACACTGTTCACAGTGGAGGCGCATATAGGAACGTCGGTTACATTTGGTGGGTTCTAAGCTCTTTATGCAAGCTTAAGCAGTGTGTAAATATTATTTTGATTGGACGACAGGGGCTATTTCTTATAAGTTATTACATAAACGATTTGGCATTGCCTACTTAAAGATAAGTAGTTAGTTGAAAAATTAGAGATTTTTTTTTTTTTTTTTTTTTGTTTTCCGGAGTACTGCATGGTACTCTTGAACTTGTGAAGATGAACAAGCAAGCTAACTATAAAGTCACATTTAGTGAAGATGACTCAGACATCGTGGAACCACCCATTCAAACAATATCTAAACTTTAGTATAGCAAGGCAACAAGGATGAATTCCCTAAAGAGCAATGTAAGACGACATTGTGAAGAGCATACCAACTTATTTCTGAGATTTGGTGTGTATAACTGAAAATTGAAACAACAGCAAAGTTTGCTCGATCAAAAAGAAAGGAGATCATCCTGTTTCTTGAATTAAATATAGAGGCATAGGGCTTCTTAACATCAAAACCTACATACAAAACCTTGTTTGCCGCATTGTATGAACGCCTGCATCCATTTGTCAATCATTTGATAGGTCCCTATTAGGCATAGTAAGTCCACAACTGGCCAATATTCGAATTACGGCAGATTAAAAAAAACTCAAGGATCGAATCGATCCTCATGTAAAGGGTTTCCCAAAATTCACGTAAGATTTGAATTTTGCGCCATTTATGCGATAAAGGTGACCGCGTAGTAGTGCTAAACGATATAATAACGCGTTTTCATTGTTAAGGGATATTCTGGAAATAATAAAGGTTTGACAGCTACAATTCGCAGTTTTTGTACAGAATATGGTTGGAATAGTGATTTAACTTTATCAATTATGAAGAGGTTAATTCAATGCTTCAACATGTCATTCAATACAAAAAATCGAAGCAGTTCGTGGAAATGCTGCTGATAGTCCATTAACTTCAATTTGGCACCGTACCCAAAAAATTTTTGTATCGTCATGCATACAAAGTGCAATTGATTCAAGCCCTGAAGCTTACTAACCACGAACAGCGAAGAGATTTCGTTGAATGGATTATGGAACAACAACAAGTGGATGTAGATTTTCATCTTGATGGCTTTGTTAATTTTCAAAATTGTCCAATTTGGGGTTCAGAAAATCTACAAGTGATTGTTGAAATAAATGCATCCACAAAGTGTCACTGTTTGATGTAGATTTTGAGCTAGAGGCACCATCCGACTATTCTTCTTTGAAAACGTGGGTGGTTAGGCAACAATATAGGGTGATTCATCGTGAAGTTTGACTTACAATGTAAAATAAGTACATAAAGTTAAAAGTGAACTTAAAATCAGTTAAAAAACAATTCATGGCATTTACTTTTTAAAAATTATATTTTGTAAATGTTGGCGACAAGTACGTCCGTGGTGGTCTATTCCGAAGGTTCAATTTTGGGCGACTAGTTCGAACATAGCGACTGGTATCTCGCGGATAACATGAGTAATGTTGGCTTCCAAACCCTCAATCATAGCTGGCTTATTCCTGAAAACCTGAGACTTTACATATCTCCAGAGAGAATAGTCCAAAGGTTTGATATCGCACGATCTAAGCGGCCAATTTACCGTAGCAAAACGTGAAATTAAGTGCTCACCAAAATTATTTCTCAACAAGTCCATTGTTTCACGCGCTGTATGGCTCATAGCGCCCAGAGCTCACCAAGACCAAGTGCTTGAATTTCAGGAAACACATAGTCCGTTAGCATGGCGCGATAACGGTTACCATTGACGGTAACATTCTGATTTGACTCATTTTTGAAGAAATATGGACCAATGATTTTACCAGCCCATAAACCACACCATACCGTTGTTTTAAATAGATGTACTGGTAGCTTGTGGTACTCTTTGGGTTATTCATCAGCCCAAATATGTCAATTTTGTTTATTAACGTATCCATTGAGCCAGAAATGGGCATCATCACTGAACAAAATTTCACGAAAAAAGACCGGATTTTCATTGAGTTTTTCCAGAGCCCATTCACTGAAAATATGACGCAAATTCAAATCGCCTGGCTTTAATTCTTCCACAAGTTGAATTTTGTACGCTCTTAGGCCGAGATCCTCACGCAAAATACGCCAAGCCAAGCTGCTGAGAACGACGACGAACCGATTCGTCACGGTCTTCGCGTACACTCTCAGTTACAGCTGCTATAGTCTCTTCACTACGTGCTGAATGTGGTTTCACCGTTCTTATATCTTTCACTAATGTAAACTAGAACACAGAACACTGACTTTCGTAATAGAGCTGAACAATTTGGAGACGCTGTTGTGGTGTGAGTCTTTTTATGATGATCTGCCAAAAGATACTGAACAAAAATGACAAAGCAGTTGAAAATCAAACCTTAAGATGGATCATCCTATAGTTAATGGTGCTCGCCATCGCGACATCATAATTCAGTCTTGTGTACCTAAATTGCCTGATATAGTTTTCAATCCCGTCATTCTTATCGCATGAGTTTTGCTAATACATGTAATTCCCTGTACTGTTTTACTTAAATTGTGAATTTTACTTGAAGATTGCCGCCATACTACGCTATCGTAGGTTAAAATAGATCTGACCATAGCCGTGTACATCCATAGGATAGTCTTTTGGCTAGGTTCTCACCGTCTCCCAATGTTAAACTGCAGGTGTCGAAAGTGATTATTGCTTTTGTTCCACGTTCTTTAACTGAGCTTTTAGTTTAGATTACCAACTAGTAAAATAGTTGGAGGGCTTTCCCATCCATGGAGGGAAGGTCATTCCAATTATTATTCCTTTGCATGTGAAAAGGACAGGCTCTATTTTTTGCGGTATCAGAATGGTTGGAGGAATAGCCCACAGAGCTTAGCCCATTTCAAAAAAAAATTTCACTTATTTTAAGAAGTAAATTGTCGGCAATACATCTGCGTACGCAGTGGCCTTTACTCCCTCACGTCTTAGGTTCGATATGACTTCTCCTTGAGGGATACCTCTTGAGGTAGTCACCCTCAGGTGCTTCCTGGCACATACAGGTTACCAGGTTTACTATTGCCAACTCAAGGGGAACGTTTGCATTGTTAAATGCTCCTTCAATGTCAAGGAATACAGCCTTGATGAATGAGAATTGGAACATATCTCTATTTACTATAATGCTAAATCTAAAAAATCTCTTGAGGAACGGTATCAAGGTCTGCCTCGTTTTTTGAACCATGATTGGTATGGTTCCATTCAATCCATAGGAGGAATGAACCTATAGCCCAGCTGATTTGTTTTATTCTTTTATACTATCTATTACTGAGTCGGAGTGCATCCGGTGAAGTGGGTTGAAGTGGTGTAGATCGCGTTCTTGTGTTTTCTCCGACTGGCTTTGTACTCGTGTTTTTCAAAAGTCTGAACCACTTTACGAACGTCTAGTCATCTTTTTTGATTTTCTGTATAAAGGCTACCCTACCTATTCACCAGGGGTTCTGAATGTATGCCAGAACCAGGTTAGCAGCGAAGATTCCTTTCAATTGCCACCATTTGGTATATGGGTTATTCAACGATAAATCTCCGAAGCTGTTGTATATGGTGAGCTCTGAACGACCTCCCTCCGATTTGGCTGAAAAGTGATAGAAGTACTCATTGGAGTGGTCCGAATCATAAGGTAAAAAAAGTTTTGCAGAATTCGATATAGTTTGCGTCAAACAGAACTTCAAAAATTGGCAGAAAATCAAAATTTGTTCTTTCTTTTTTATTAAAAAAAAAAATCATAACTTTGGCTCTGCGCATCAGAATTTGATAAAATATATTGTACCTTGTTGAATTCAGGAAAAGGTGAACTTTCAAAGATTTGGAATTATTTTTATTTTCAAGGACGAAGGATATTCCAGAATATCCTTTTTACATATATCCTTGAATAATTCAAAAAATGGTATTTTGTTATTTTTTTATTTTTTTATATATTATAGAGAGATTCGTCCACTATTTCCATTTCAAATTTTAAGTTGGGATCTTTGCGGGTTCGGCCAAAATAATGTTTTATAGGCGGTTAAATATTCTGTAATACATATTTTCATTTAAAAAAAAAAGTCACAATGGGGCCTTTGTATCCCAAGGACTTAAAAACAAAAAAAAGCGTTATTTATTATCTTTTAAAAGTATATACATATTCTTCAGATGAAATGCAAAATTTTTTTCCTTTAATTACTCCTTGTGAAACAGATGAAATATGATGAAGTTTCCTTGTTTCCGGCACAATTTTTAAATTAGAAAATTTCGATTCCATCAATAATCTTTCGTCGTTACTATATACTCCTGCGTGGTCACGTAGGAGAAATCCATATTATTTATATTTCCAGTTACCCAGTTATATAACTGTAAGGGAGTTGTCATGTCTTTCCTATACGGTCTTTGTAGGCTAGCTCTGGAAGGCAGTCTTTTTATTGTACCACCAAGTCCATCGCATGCGCTCTTATCATGAGAGGTAGTAAAGAAGTTCCATTCAGCATTCACTCCAAAATCCTGTCCATGCAATGTTAAATTAAAAAAAATCTTTTTGTTTTTGTACCGAGTCCATCGGAAAAATAAATAATTTTCTTAAAATGTTGGCATTTCTTGTGCAGGAACTCTAAGAGACGGCGCTGAAATAAGTGCACTGTCATAGTCATAGTGTCATGCTTTAAGCAGTCACTGATTACAACAAAACTTTCATTTTTAATACCATCCATCCGTTGTCGGTATTTTTGTACCTGTTTTGTTGATCAGTTATAAAAACATGACGAATGAAAACACCAAGCCGTTTCAAAGAGCTCTGAATGAAATCCTCAGAGTTTTCAATTCTCACTTCCAATTTTGATCGGTCTGTGTGGATCCACTGATAGTATGTTACGTCTTCTATGAAGTGATTACTAAAAGCAGTGTCAATTAAGGCACTTGCCCAAGTAACAATTTATATCGGGAGGGTTACAAATTTCCAAAGCTAAGCAGGCTCTGCAGTCATTGAGGTACTTATCTTCTTTTTCTATCAGCCTTGATATATTGCTACCCTCAAACATGAGTTTGATATTTTGATGGATGTTGCAAACACAAACGAAATAAGTTCCTGATGCCCAAGCCAAAATGCAGTTCTTTGGTCTTAACGACGCAAATTTGGAAAGTTATAAACTTATTTGAACTTATCATATATCTCTCTAAGGTAAGCCAGAACCAGGCGTTTTTGAATACGCTTTTTTTCCTGGCATTAAACGGCCAGTAAAAACTTTCTACCAATTGCTTGATATCAGCATCTAAGCTTTTCCCATAAGTTGATGGAACGCTTTGATCTTCCTAAAGTTTTTTAGATTTCTTGGTCATATAGCTTGTCGATCTTGGAAACTCTTCTATAATTCTGTCGACGCTCCATTCTCTTGAAAGTAAAGACAACAAAACAAGTTTGGTGTCTTTGCTTGTAGTTTTATGGAAATTTTCTTTTATTCTTCTCTCTGGAATTATCTTCATCATTATATATAGTAACAGAGAAAACTTTCTATACTTCATGGATTCTGTATAAGAAATTATACACGCGGGCAATTATTTAAAAGAGGACACATAGCAAATCACAAAAAAAGGAGCTCAAAGAGCTTGCTCGCCAAGACGATAAGAACACAACTGAACAAACAAAAAAAGGCTTCAGTGCCTGTCAAAAAAGGAACACAAAGGTGTTCCTTGGTGATGCCAAATATTGAAAAACCGTGTTTACAAAAATTTGAAAATCGAATTGATGTACAATAATCCTGTACATTAACTCCCCGGCTGGGCCGGTAGGCTCAGGAGAAGTGCCAAATAGTATGCACACCTTTTGTGCTGGTCGTGTTGTCTGCTTAAGTTTCCCGCCAGTGTCTTCATTCTCCAAGAAGTATTTCACAGTGACGTTCCGCAAAAGACCGTCACCAAGCCGCCATTTGGTCGGCGGCAGATTCTCGTGCCGAAGTACGACGATGTCACCCACTTGGAGATTCTCAGCCGATCGCCGCCATCTTGTTGCAACGTTGTTGCAGCGAAGCCAAATATTCGTCGTGCCAACGATGCCATAACGATTGATGCATCTGTCGTAGGAATTGCCAGTGCTTAAGTCGATTTGTAGGTACATCCGGGATAGCAGGTTCGGGTAATGCCACGAGTGAACGGCCGACCAAAAAATCGGCTGGAGAGAGCGCCAAACGGTCATCCAGGCCATCGTGCACCGCAACCAATGGGCGCGAGTTTAAGCAAGCCTTGATTCGCACTAGCAGGGTATGAAGTTGCTCGTAGTATAGCGTCCGTCCTCTAACTACGCGCAGCAAATGCTTCTTCGCCGATTTCACTGCGGCTTCCCATAAGCCACCTTGATGTGGAGCCGCTGCTGAGATGAACTGCCATCGAGTCTTCTGGTTCGCCAACTGCTGTTGAGTGTGTTCACTGTGCCATTCTGCCAAATCTTCCTGTAGAAGTTTGTTCGCCTTCTTGAACTGAGTGCCATTATCGCTGCAGAGTTGAGTGCATGGGCCACGACGACCAGTAAATCGCAAGAAGACGTTGATAAATGCCTTGGCCGACAAACCCTTCGCCAGCTCGATGTGTACAGCCTTGGTTATCATGCATACGAAAATGACTACATATGTTTTATTCGTTGTGTGTGTGCGCTGTGCCCCAATCCGAATGTTAAAAGGTCCGCAAAAGTCGACGGGTGGAGATGCTACGAGCGCACAGCCACTGATGATCCAGTATTGTTGTCGAATTGTTTGTAGAATGAGTGTCATACGAATTGGTGAGATGAATGTCCCGAACGATGAGTCGTGACTGCGTACTTTCCTTTGCCATGATATTGGGATGCGGCTGCTCGGGAGTTAACTCAGCATGCCTAAGTCGACCACCGACTCGCAATATGCCATCTGATGCCAATACTGTCGTCAAGTTGGATTGCAACGAAGTACATCCGCAGTAGTTCGTAACAGCCTGCCAATGTTAGAGAAGCGCTCGAACAAGTCCAGGGTGATGACTTCTTTGCCACAGTTGTATCGGGTTTGTATGACTCTGAGTGGAGCAATACGCCCAATATGCGCCTTGAGTGGATTAGTTTCCACCTCCATCGCCTGTAGATCTGTCTTGGAAAGTTCTGGAATATCAGTCAGTTCACCATTATGTATGACTGACTAATGATGCAGCAGAAATTCCGCCACTCGCACAATCTGCTGGGCTTAGATGAGTGCGGACATGTCGCCAATCCTCCACTTTGGTGTGTTGTTGTATGTAGCTAATTCTGAGTAGCAGCTGATTTGCGCAGCCAGCAAAGAACGATGGTAGAATCTCTCCATAGAGTACATGGTGCATGTGCCAAGTCCAATGCGTGTTTTACACTGCTAACAGTCTGTGTCAATAGTCGAGCTGCACACAATTCCAGCCTTGGTATCGTTGTGGTCGGATTGCTTTGAGTTGGCAAACTGGTGCCACACGAGTTTTTGCAGTAACAAGTGCTGATGTGAGTCGCTATTGGGGCTATTCGTACAAACGTACACGACGGCTGCATATGCCTTAATGCTTTCACTGCAAAATCCATGGAGATGTGTTGTGACCGATGCCTGCATCTGCAAACACCGTGGAATTCGAAGCTCGTGTAGTTGAAGCAAATTGTGGCGGTTGTCCATCCATTCCTGAATCAAGTCCACCGGTAGTGGTGAGTCCCATTCCAAGCCAGTCCGCCACAGAGATTGTAGGAATATTTTCGCCACGATTATGACGGGTGCCAGCATGTTCGTAGGATCGTACAGTTGAGCAATATCACTTAACACCTGGCGTTTGGTGTTAGATGTTGTTTCGCCAATGTGGATTCGATAAAAGAGTTCGTCCGTTGTCGGATTCCAATGCAGCCCAAGCACAGTCACCTCCGGCGATTTGAACTCGATGTCAAACGTTGGACAAGGATCGGTTGTTATTTGAGCCAAAGCCATCGTCTCGTTAGACTGCCATTTGCGCAAATGAAAGTGACCTTGCTGCAATACCTTGTCGACGTCATTTGCCAACTGAATCGCCTGTTCAGTAGTTTCGACACTCGCCAGATAATCGTCGACGTAGAAGTCCCGCAAAATGCTCGTAAGAGCAGCCGCTGCTCGGGACCATCAGCCAATATGTTGCAATTATCGCGGGCACACTGCTGCATTGCCCGAATAGCATTGTATGGACCAGAAGCCATGCCATAAGTGACAGTGGTCAATTGGTATGTACGAATTGGTTGATTAGCTGTTTCACGCCCTAGGATCTGCTGCCATCGCTTGTGACGTTCGTCGATTTGAACCTGCCTGAACATCTTTTCCACATCGGCCACTGCAAACCGTCGAAATATGAAGATGATTGTGACTAATTGTTCTTGTATGAGCGGTCCACTCAATTGTGCGTTGAAGACGATCCGAAATTTTGACAGCACAGCATGATGTTGAATGTGATGTGAATGTGATGGTTCATGCAGCAAATCGGAGACATCCTTCATATGGCCCAGAGCGATGTATTCCTGGATGAAAGCCAGGTATTTTGCCTTCAGCTCCGGGTTGTTCGTCAGTTTGCGCTCCAGTTGATGAAACTGCCGTGGTGCCAATGGATGTGAGTTGCCAAGCGTCGGTGCATCCGTACGAAACGGGACTTGCACGATGTAACGGCCATTGGAATCACGTCGATGTGTAGCCAGGAATAGATTCTCGCAGAATTCGTCATCGTCATCCGTATTTGGGTTGTCTGCGTCAACTTCGAATATACGTGCCATAGCCAAGTCGAGACGTTCATTTTCGTTGCCAATGTTGCCATGAAGCGTCAGCGATGGTGATGCCAGTGGAGTGTTGATTTCGGCTGGTCCAAAGATCACCCAGCAAAGCGTTGGGTTCATTTGATGATCCTCGTACGATGCCTATGACCTCAGACGTCAGCGCCAACAAGCGCATCGATTGGACCCGTTTTTTCAAATGACGGATCTGCCAAAGACAAAGTTCGTGGATGTTGCCAGCAAGACGGCGCAATATCAGCTACTGGAGTGTCGGTATTGTAATTGTAGTCAACAAGTAGAAGTTGACTTCGATGCCAAATGTGCCATCGCACGACGTCAAAGGGATTGTAGCACGGCCACGTGTGTGTGTTATGGCAAAAAAAAAAAATAGCCAATTTATTAAAAAAGTTGTGCCTCACCAAACTGACCTGACTGCCTGGACCGCAAATGACCCGGCAGCGATGTGTGTAACCATAGCCATCCTTGATGCAAACAATCGCAGTAGCCAACAAAACCACCTTCTCGCCGATCACTACAAACGTCTTAGCTGCTGATGATAGTCAGTCTATGTAGTTCCTTGGTGGTTGACTTGATGATGCTGTTGAGCAGCAGTTGATGTCGGCTTGGTGGTTGGGGTAGTGCGGAAAGAGTTGATGCGGCACAGTAATGTGTGGTGTCTGCCTTGGAAATTTCGACGGCTGCCATCTGAACATGCCTTGGTTGCATGTCCCGTCCTCAAGCAGTTGAAGCATAGATTGGATCTGCGAAGTTTGTTGAATCGTTCAGCCACAGGCATGGCCAACAATTTCGGGTAGCTGCTAATACGATGAATCTTGGAGTCGCAAAACTCGCAATTGGCAGGTGTAGTTGCAGCCAAGTTCGTCTTTAGTAAGCGCGATGCACAATTTGGAGGGTTGGGATTTAAATTCGTGCCAAGCTTGTTGTGAAGATTGACAGCATTCTATCGCAATACGTCCGACGCCAAGCTGTGAGCTCGTTTCTCCACAAATGTTAACAAGTCCTCTAGCTTAGAAATCTCGTTTGAAGTCCGACTCATAACCCAGGCCTGCTGGGTCGCTGGAGGAATTTTTGATGTGATGATGGGAACTGCCAGCGCATCCCAACTTTCAACGGATAACTTCATCACAGCAAGTGCACGGAAAGATCACCACGGAGAGCAACGAGGAAGTGGTTTCAACAGTTTGTTGTTTGAGGCCAATGAATCTGGAGACATGAATCTCAGCCAACTGCTTCGAACTGTCACAGCGGGTCTTCAATGCCTTTCATACATACTCATATCAGCCACGGCGTCGCCTTGAACTGCCTCACGCAGTTTGCCAAGTTTGTATGCTTCTGGAAATTCCTGCGAATGAACCAGCGTCTCGAAAGTGTCCTTGAACGCAAGCCAATTTCGGAGTGTGCCATCGAATTTCGGGACCGCCAGTGGTGCGTCATGAGCAGCCACGAACCGGTCGAAATGCATTTGTAGCGAATTGAGTTCCTGTTGAAGGCCAAATTCGTCGTCCGAGAATTCACACTTAACAACCCTTGTTGAGATACGCTTGATTGCGGTAACTGCGGTGGTGCTTCGGTTGAGATCCACCATTGTTGCAGGAGACTCCAATGTACCGGACGACTCTGAAGATAATTAGGGCAAAAAATTATCAGACTCACCAACAACAGCCAACTTCAGATAATCTGAGTCGTCGTCAGACATCCACTACAGTAAAGAATAATGATGCGATCGCCACAGGAACCGTAAAGACAGTACAGTTGCAAAATGATCCGATATGCAGGATAACTGTACGCCAAAATCCACGCCACGCTCTTCTCGTTCAAGTTACCGTAATTGTCCAACACGCGAATGTTCTCGTCCTCACAGGAGGCACCAAAAAATGTATAAGAAGTTATACACGCGGACAATTGTTTAAAAAAGGAGGAAATGTAAAAATAGAAGCCAGTTCAATTTTAACGGTATTTTTATTCACATAGAAAATCACAAAAAAAGGAGCTCAAAGAGCTTGCTCGCCAAGACGATAAGAACACAACTGAACAAACAAAAAAAGAATTCATAGTATAAAAAGAAGGCATACATACATAAAAGGAATACAAAGGAAAAAGGAACGAATCGCTAATTGTTTTTTGGTGATGCCAAATAGTGAAAAACTGCATTTACAAAAATTTGAAAATCGAATTGATGTACAATAATTCTGTACACATTCATTAATCAAATTAAATGCAATGTCTTTATCGAAATACATTTCATCAACTTCAATTTGATCTTCCACCTCTAGCAATGACTGCGTTGTATCAAAATTTCGGATCTGACTCAATTTTTTCCTACACGTAGAGCAAATTACCAATTTTGTGTTCAATTTTGGTTGCATAGTAACCATCCATGGTCGTACAAGCCGCAAATCACGAGCGCAATGATGAGGTGATAAATCCAGAGGATTGCAGCACGTTTTCCACACAAAAGCACTCATTATAAAATTTTTATTTCGATACAATCTAAAATAAATCCCGAGCTCACGACAGATTGACATCAAGTCAGTGCAAATAAATTAAGCCTAACTTCTAAAATCCTTAAAAACGAGAAATGTGCTGTTACTAGTCATTGAAGAAATAAAACAAGCACAGTGACGTTTTTTTTCTAAAAAAAAAAAAAAAAAAAAAAAAAAAACAGCTATGTACTTATGTAACATATGTGCACTCGGGTTATATGTGAGAATGATAAGACGAGTAACGTAGTAAATATTTAGTTTTTTGATTTAGCCGCCTATAAAACATTATTTTGGCAAATTATTTTGGACGAATCTCTCTATAATATATAAAAATACCATTTTTTGAGTTACTCAAGGGTATATGTAAAAAGAATATTCTGGAATATCCTTCGTCCTTGAAAACAAAAATTATTTCAAATCTTTGAAAGTTCACCATTTCCTGAAATTTCCTGATTCGTACCACTCCAATGAGTATTTCTACCACTTTTTAGCCAAATCGGAGGGATGTCGTTCAGAACGTCAGTTGATCCTTCATGAAATGACCCATACACCTTTCTGCATCAAACTGGATACATATATGCCAGCGGTGTCAAGTAACTTGAAACCATCCAAGGAGTGTTAACGTTTGATTACCTCGTCGGGAATCACAACCAATTCAACCAATAACAGATACCAGCTATGGCGTGTTGTGTTCCATTGAAAGAAGCTGGTTTTGGGCCGGTTATCTAGGAAACGACAGAGATATCTGATTCCGACTCAGCGTAGGCGCCATAAGATGCTCTGAAAGTTTCCAGTTTAGCTGTCAACCAGCCAAACCAACCAACCGATCTTTTTGTCAGCCTTTATAACGTATAAGGTACTCATCGAATTCCGATTGACTTTTTATATTTTACTTTTGATTCGATCTGTAAAGACTCAGGCTTCCTCGAAATTAGTCTTAAGTGACTTGTTCAGCAGTTTTCGAGATTTATTAGGAGGCCCTGCACAGCTTCGTCAAGCTTATATTTTCCTCTGAGTTTAGGTGGAGTACTGGTGCTATTACTGAGCTGCTCCGTTAAGTGTGTCCAATTAGTTTTACGCCGTTTCCTGCATTTCAATAGGGCCCAGACCTCGCATCTGATTTTGAATTGAATGTACTTTCGGTTTGAAGTGAAACCACTCGCTTATATTTTCCTAACCGTCCTAGTTGAATAGCGTTGGGTCGATGACTTTCTGCCTTACTTTCGTAAAAAATGTTGGTTGAATGAGTAAATTCGACATAAAAAGAGAAGTTCTAGGTCTTTTCAATTGTTGTGATATAATGGTATGAAACTCATTAAGAATGTAAAACAACAATGTTGTCCCTCTATGCATACCATGTATGTAAGGAATCAGTTAGCCGGAAGTGCCGTCTAGAACATTTCTTGTTGGATTACAAATTAAATAGGCCAGTTAAAAAGCATATTTGCCTGGGGTTATTGTTTCCATATTGCTCGTAGAGGACTTATTTTTTCCACGAACATTCACCAGAAATATACATACATATATGGTAGATTCACGCTTCACAATTTCACTCGCATATCTTCAAAATCACAACTCTCTAATCAACGCCATTCCGGATAAAATTGTCCTAAATTTTCCAGCCCCTCATTCGTGCTTGATATTTTTATGTAGTCGGATAGGGATTCTCCATTATTGGCGCCTATAATCTGGCAGACCTTATTAAGTAACTTTCTGAGTGCTCATCAGGTAAATAAATCTCACTATCAAAGTCGTTCAACGTCTCAAGAAACAAAAAAAAAAAAAAAACCAAAAAAAACCAAAAAAAAAAAAACAAGAAAGCAAACAGAGGAAATTTTTGTCACCAAGGGGGCGCTTGAAACAGCCATTGGGACCAAGCCGAATGTTCTTTTATTATCATTCTCTTCGGTTTTTATTGTTGTTGTTTGCGATTGTATTTTCTCAACGGAACACTGAAAGTCTCATTTCCGGAGACGTATGTGTACAAGAGTATCTATATCTTCGCTTTTGAATCTACATAGGAATTCTCTCTTGAGTGATAAACAAAGGGACTAAGGAAAAAAAAAAAAAAAAAAAAAAAAAAAATTGTCCACATGCTAAGGAAATAAGAAGGATACGAATTGAGAATATGGTTCTACTCCACATTCAAAGCCCACATCTTCTACACATATGTATGTATGTTATGAATGGGGAAACTCAATTTTGGTCGTCTTTTGTTGGCGCCTAAGTTTCTGTTGTGTATCCATACATGGTATCCCCTAAAAGTGTGAGCTTGCATAGGGATGTGGTATGGTTTATATGCGCGTATGTGAGTTTGTGTGTTTGAAATAAATTGCGGTAAATTCATCTGAGCATTATGAAATGATAGGAAATTATATCCCATAGAAAATATTGTGCCACACCCGCACATCCCGGGGGTGATATTTTAACTGATTTTGATTCCTCGCCACACACAATCGACCCTCTCATGATGCGGCATTACTGTTTCTCTGTTCAATGATAGTCCTGGAATTAAATTGGTAGTAGTGATGATGTTGGGCGGGTGGTGGTGATGATGGTAATAAGAGTCTGTTTTACGTTTTGAATTGTTGAAATTGTTCAACTTATGTGTTTTTAGTGTATCTGTGTGTGACTGTTTATATGGAATTGTGCGGTCAATATGATTCTCGATTGCTTATCGCATCAGTGAATCTGACATCCTGTGAATTTGAAATTTATATCTTTCAACACACCAGTTTGGGTTTCCTTTTCGTTTTAGCTACGCTATGTCTAGTACTGGTTTTTTCCCTTGGCTCTGCCACCGGAGGCTCTCTAGCATGCTCCTCATGGTTTGTGCTTTCGTTTGCAAAGACAACAAAGATAGCAGCAGGAAGAAGAAAGTACGCTTCAAAAGGATGCCAACGCCTTGCGGACAACTTCAACATGTTCAGTTGGTTCTATCTCACTCAGAAGCTTTGAGGATGTTGGCTGAATGATTGAATAGAATTTGAGACAGCCACTTCCTCCTCTTGGCAGTTTCCTGAATCTTTAGAATCACAGAGTCCTGTGTGGTAAGTAGGTAGTTGGGTACTCTTTGTACCCTTTATCGTTGCCGAGTCTTTTGCTCTAAAGGAATAGCCGTGAAGTGGGTACCCTGAGGGAGGTTAAACTACTTATGTGTGCAATGCACCTGGCTTCTTGCATTGTGTCCTTGATGATTTAAATTGTTTTGCAGTACAAATCTCTGATCAGTTTATTTATTTTCCTTCTGATTCGTTTATGTTGAACCCAGGTGAATTTTAGAACGGAAATTGAGAATGAGAAATTATGATTGCAATCATATTGAGCTTAAAAATGAGTCTTTGATTTCCGGTTGTGTTGGTTATGCATATCCAAATTTCGTATTTGAAATGACAACTATTGTCCTAAGTGAAACGACATATATTTGAATTATAAATTGATTTTAATTGTTAGAATATTGGGTCCCTAGCGTAAACATCTTGTACGAAACCACTTACAAGTTGTTCAGATATGAGATGCTGGAGTTTCAAAGGGATCAAAATGTACGAGTTAGAATAGCGGGCATACAAATTTTAATAAAAGCCTAGTGCCAAACTCTGTCAAATGCCTTAAAAATATTAAGTGCAACTTGATATCGCAACCAATCGCCAGATTGGTGTACGGTGAGACATGCCATCAAATTTCCAGTGGACCTATTATTGTTACTTTTAAATAAAAGCTGAAGTGATGGACATCCACTACACAGGCTCCCTATTCACACGCGGTAAAAACTTTAGCAGAACTAATGGAAATAATATGATAAAAGCTTGGGAACTGTTACGTCTTTAGACTAGTAACAGTTTTTAATTTTTTATTTTATTCAATAAAGACTACTTTTAGTTTGATACACTTATACCAGAGATTTTCCAACTTCTTGATCCCGTCCGAAAAGTAATTTTCCGGAAGGTCTGCAAAATGCTCCTACGTGGCCTCGATGATTTCCTCGCGTGAGATGAATTTTTTATTGATGAGCCATCTTTTGAGGTTTGAGAAGAGATAATAGTCCGAGGGAACCAATTTGGGCGAATACGGTGGATGCGACAGCAATTGGAGTCGTAAGTCATTCATTTTAGCCAAGGTTGCGATGCTCTTGTGCGCCGGTGCATTGCGTTACAAAAACAAATTTTTTTTACGTTTCATGTGAGGCCATTTTGCAGCAATTTCGGCCTTCAATCGCTCCAGGAATACTCGGTGTTGATGGTTTTTCCTTTTACGATGTAGTCCACGAAGAGTATGCCATGACAAACCCATCGAGCCTTCCTCGGCCGCTTCGGAGCACTTTTGCCGGCTTCAGTCCATTGCCGGGCATTCATTCTGTTCTCTGGTGTTCAATAGTTACCAATCGATGCCAAAAGTCTGCCCGATTCCTCATCAACAAATCCAAACATTGTTTCGAAGTGCTCTCGCGTTCGTGTTTTTGGTCAAGGTGAGTATGCGCGGCACCCAGCGGCAGGATAACTTTTTCATATGCAGAATATTGCCCAAAATATGGCGTGTGCGCTCAGTACTAATCTTTGTGGTATCTGCTAGCTCACGCACCTTCACTTTCCGGTCAGCCAACGCCATTTCATTTATTTTTTTGACATTGTCCTCTGTAACTGCATCGGAGGGCCTGCCGTTACGGACTTGATCGGTAGTGCAGTTTCGGCCACCACGAACTTCTCGAAATCTGGCGGAGCATTAGCCCCATAATATTTATCCAACTTTTCTTTTGTTTCCTTAGTCGTTTTGCCTCTCAAAAAATAATGTTTTATGAGAGAATGAAAATCGTTTTTGTCCATACTCAACATGATGCCAAACACGTCAACAACAATTAGCTGTCAAAAGAAAACTAAAGACAGTATCGTACTGAAATTTGGCATGTCTACCTAAATATGAACGGACTTTAAGGCACCATAACCTTTTTTGCAGTAGCAGCGCATTCCACCTAGTACTATGCCAAAGTTTCTGGTTTTAATTCCTGGGCGATACACCAAAAAGAAGAAAACGCCATTTTTGACTTTACCACCAATTAAGCAGGCAATGGAAAATTTCTGAAAAAAGGTTCTGGAAGAGTATACTATCAACAAAGAGGGATACACAAGATCAACGCCTTGGAGAAAACTAGCCGATCAGCACATACAACCTTGTGATAGAAAGAGATTGTACCTACCACACCAGTTCGGAAATCATGCGGAAAGTATTGCTAAACTTTGGGCTTACAAAGTAAAGCCTTCTCTTGTAAGACCGATCTGGTTTTATAGAAGTCCGTAATTACCTTTGAGCGTTGTCATAAGTGGATGAGAACCATTTGGTGGTTTTGAGAGAAAGATTCTGCCCGTGATTTTCGGGTCCGGTGGTATTGACGGAAAATGTAATATATGAGGAGGGTTAATCACGACTCATCCCTGCTCTGCAGCGACATTTGTCCTGACTAGACGGTTTACGGTAAGTTGCCAAAATTCCGGCTCAAAAAGATTAACCTCGAAAAATCGTGCATCAGATTACGATCACATATAGGGTTGCGTACAAAATTAGAAGGGACCTCAACCAACTTGATGTGCGGCACTAGAGTTTGTGCTTGTGAGATTAAGTAGGCAAATAAGTAAGTAAGAGAAGGTAAAATAGAAGTATGTCAGAGTACATCGCCTAGGTATTTGAAGGATGGTGCTGGAATAAAACGAGAAAGAATACATCAACGTGTTTTTTGCGAATAATTGTGAGGAAAGTAGTTTCAGTACTTCCCTTCAAAAACATGGGAGTAGCATGATACATCATAGTAGTAAGGCAATGCCATGTGTAGAGAGCGTAAATTAAACATTTAATTTACATTAACGTTTAGAAGTTCGGCACTGTTTTCGGTTGTTGTAACTGAATCCAATGTTAACCTTATTTAATTAGTCTTTATATAATACACCGTATAAAATGCTATAAATTTTTTAGTTTTTGACAGATTTTATTGTGTCAAAGCAAAAAATGTTGGAAAATACATCAATTTTCAAATTGTATCAGTAGTTTTCAATATATCCAATTTTGGCGCGAAATATGGCCTTGAGACGGCCGAAGAAAGCATCGCACGCTGCACGCAAGTGGCTCTGCGGTATTTTGGCCCATTCCCGGCGAAGTGCTTGTTTGAGGTGGTCCAAAATTTGGCATTTTTGAGTGCAAGCCTTCGCCTTCAAAATACCCCAGACAGAGAAATCCAACGGACTTGCATCCGGAAAATTTGCAATCCATTGTGTCGAAGAAATGAAGTGTGGAACATTGTTTTTTAATCAATCTTGGTTGACGCGCGGTTTTTGAGACGGTGCCGAGTCTTGTTGAAATGTCGACGGTATCCGACCGAGATGATTGTTTACCCAAGGCTTCAATACTGCCTCTAAGTCAGTTTCACGGTATACGATCATTAATTTTGATGCCACGGTCCAATAATACGAGCAAAGAGCAACCATCGGCGGTTATGGCAGCCCAAACCATCAAGGTGTAAATTTTCGAAATACCTCCTGGTAAGTAAACTCGGTCATTTTGTTTGTTGACATATTGCTTAAAAACAAATGGCGACTCATCGGAAAAAACCAAATTCGTTGCGGTGTAAGATCGTGTGCTTTTTGAAATTTCAATGTATTAAGCCAAGGCTCATTTTTCAGTATGTGTCGCATACGCTCCGACGATATGTTGAGCTCAAGAGCCATTTTTCTTCCAATTCGACGCGGATTTCGCTCAATTCAAGCCTTCACTTTCCGAACCATTTCTGCCGATGTTGCTCCATGGCGTTTCGTAACGCTGTCAGTATCACGGTAGCGAGCTATGTTTCGAGAGACAAATGATTTATTCACGTTGAGGTGCTGGAGGGCTCTAACGATAGCTACTTATGGTTTTCCAGCCAAATATAAAGCAATCACATCATCACGCGGATAAAACACAACTGAGACGCAAATCGTTTAAAAGGCTTGTAAATAATAAATTTATCTGTCACGTGTCAAAATTTGAGTTCACTGTCATGAACGGTTTGGAAATTATAGCAGTCTGAAGTTGGTTGCAGTTCGATTCAGTAGGGTGTACTTGTACATCTTTCAAAGAGCTCTGCATAAGTAAGACCAGAAATGATGTAATCACCCACGTTTTTCGTAAACTTTTTGATAGATCACCATGAACGCAATGCGAGATCTTGCAAGTTCTAATCAATCGATTTTGTGAATAAATTCATACACCTGAGGGATGAAATGGTTAAAGAAAAACACGTACATTTCGTTGCTCCAGTTTAAAATATAATAATAATTTACAAAAACTACTCATGAATCTCACTCGGAACTAGAAAAGAGTGAAGTAGCCTCATACTTTTGTGGCCTCATCATCACAAAGGTGTAAAAAAACCATGCTAGAACCGACTGTCTTTTAAAATGGTTAATGTTGAATAGAAAGGTTCTGCAATTGAAGTTTTGGCCGTATGATATCCCTTAAGATACCTAAAAGTGGATGACCTATGAAAATACGACGCAAGTCTAAGGTGCACACCGGCTATTCATTATATATAGGTTGATTCATCGTGAGGCTTAATTTATCATGTAAAATAAAACACATAAATTTCGAGCATAGCGACTTGTATCTCGCCGATACCACGAGTAATGTTGGCTTCCAAATCGTCAATCGTAGCTAGCTTATTCCTGAAAACCTGAGACTTTACATATCCCCAGAGAAATTAGTCCAAAGGTTTGATATCGCACGATCAAGGTGGCCAATTTAGAGGTAGCAAAACGTGAAATTAAGTGGTCACCAAAATGATTTCTCAACAAGTCCTTTGTTTCACGCGCTATATGCTTCGTACCGCCGTCTTGTTGAAATCGGAGCTCACCGATAAGATGTGTTTGAATTTCAGGAAGTACATAGTCCGTTAACATGGCGCGATAACGGTTACCATTGACGGTAACATTCTGATTTGCCTCAGTTTTGAAGAAATATGGACCAATGGTTTCGCCAGCCCATAAACCACACCATACCGTTGTTTTTAATGGATGTAATGGTAGCTCTTGGTACTCTTCGGGTTGATCATCAGCTTAAATATGGCAATTTGGTTTATTAACGTATCCATGGAGCCAGAAATGGGTTTCACGATAAAACACCGGATTTTCATTGAGTTTTTCCAGAGTCCATTCATTAAAAATATGACGCAAATTCAAGTCGCCTGGCTTCAATTCTTGCACAAGTTGAATTTTGTACGCTTTTAGACCGAGATCCTCACGTTAAATAGGCGAAGTTGTCGAATACATCTAGCCAAGCTTCTGAGAAGGACGACGAATCGATTTGTCACGGTATTTGCGAACGCTCTTAGCTACAGCTGCTATAGTCTCTTCACTACGTGCTGGATGTGGTCTAACTGGTCGAATAGTGTAAACTGGGACTCAAATTTTGGAATAATCTTGACAATAGTGGTTTCAGTATGTCGTTTATGCGATTTTCCTGATCTCTCCATAATGACTTGCCAAACGATACTGAACAAAAATAACAAAGCTGTTTGATAGGAATCACGTGTAATCTGTCAAAGAAAGCCTGTTGGAAATCAAACCTCACGATGAATCACACTATATTTATACTCTACTTTTCTAATACGCCTTCAACGATGTACTATAGTTTGTTCGGCACTGACTGATGAAGAAAACCATGAACTTTGCTGAAGGATTGAAGGAAATTCACATGTAACTCCATATCTTCCTTAAAATACAGTAAAATATATTTGTACATCAATCTAAAAATGCTGAAGGCTTGCAAATGCAAGGGATTTCTTTCCAAGCTATGTACCTTTCAAGTTGTGTCAAGGGACAAACCTCATTTGTATCTTACCAATTTCCATTTCACAAAGTTTAATATATAGATTTTTCCCTTCATTTTTTGGAAAAAAAATCATTTTCCTTTGTTGTAAAATAACATTAGCCTCATTTTCATAGTATAATACTGATACTACCTACCCCGTATCACACATCAATGTTTGTTTACCATTTTTCAATCTTCAAATGGTGATAATCCTTACCTTTGTATGGAAAAATCTTTGAAATCAATAACACCAACCAAAAATCCAATCAAATAAATATTTCAGAGCCAATTTATCTGGTAACACCAAAATCCTTATTCCCTAGACGTGAAGCCCTATGATGAGGAGGCAGTCAGCCAGGCAGGCAAGGTTCACTTGAGTGTATCCTTCGACCATCCATGTAAAATATGTATGTTACATGTGGTAATGCCAGCTACTCATATGAGTTAATATCGATGAAAAAAGAATGTGTATGCAGATAACGTAACTCTAAATGGAAAGGATCAAAGATATTGCTCTTCCTCTATCCGACATTATAGTATCGCTATGTCTTCTTCATCTTACTTTATTGGCGCGAAAGACAAGGAGACAAAGGAGTTTAAAAAATGAAGGAAAAGTTCAAAAAATTCCTTCAATATTGCTAGGCGCCGAACTTTCTTGCGTTCTTTTTTTTTTGTTTTTCTAGAAAAATCGAAGACCTCTGACAGAGCTGTCCGTGCACGAGTAGAATCTAATGTAACGAAAGTGTGTGTATTAGGGATGGTGATACATATATCGTGTCATTTTGTTTGTTTATTATTAACTTTTTTTTTTTACTCTCTCTTTCTTTATACTTTGCTTGGCATATGCAAGCTTGATGTTCTTTTTTCTTGTTTGTGTCATATACATATATTGATGTTGTGTGCGATGGAAACGAGTTAAGGATAAGAGAGAAAAGCCAGCACAAAAAGAAAAGAAGAACAAAGATGAAATCTTTGAGGCGATAAAGTCCTTTTCTTAACGACACAAAACTACAACATCATATGCTAGCCAAAGCTATACCTACTACTCCCCCGAGTACACATTCAGATGAGTTTGTGCTTTTTTTTTTTTTTTTTTCGTTTCTTCCTCCTCTTCTGCCATTTGCTCTTACATTCTTTTCCTTTGCCTTGTTTGTGTATATTTATGTCTTCGCATAAATGAGGATTCATTTATACCAAAGTGTCGTATGCCTGCAACATAATAACTTTTGTGCTAACACAGTGTAGCCTTTTGTATTAAAAAAGTGCTAAGAAAGCTTGAACTATTTAAGATACAGGACTTCTTGCGTCTGAATTAAATTCTGAATAGTTTTTGGTAGATCTCAACTTAGAATAAAACTTCAACTCAGGAATAAAATGCATAAAACCTATTTAATGCTAAAACTGTTATTGAAATTGGTATTTGGTTTGCAAATTTCGGTGTGTTAACAATATTCTAAGCATTCTTACCTGAATTTTGAAATAGATGTATCGGAAGAGCCTATTCGGTGTATTTTATTGTCAATAGAGAAATTCAAAATGTGTTGGGTGATGTTGCTTTCAGCGAGTCCAAGAGTTGGCTTCGGTATGCAGAGTCTAGAAATTACATAGGTAGGGCAGAAGACCTTGACGATGAACCCCTGGAGTCCACCGTTGAAAAAACTCTCACTGTTATGGTAAAGGAACTCAACGTAAGCCATTTGACCATCCATCGACACCTAACAAATATGGGAGAAGTCATAAGACTTCTGTGGTAGTGGGTACCACACTACCTATCGCAAAATAATCTTTAGAAAAGGATCGAATCTTGCAGTGAGTTTCTGTCGAATCACAATCAATTGAACGGATATGAAAAACCGGTTCTTTACAAATCCATTAAACGTCATAAACAATGGCTTAGTCAGGAAGATAAACCAGCGCAACATCACAGAGATGAACTTCACCCGCTCAAGGTGTGATGCTGAGGAAATAATTAATTTCGAGCTATCACCGCAGAAGTCTACTGTCAACATCTGTGCCTTTTTAACTTTGTACTAAAGGGTGTTCTATTCCATCAGGATAACACTCGCCCTCATACTGCTAGGACCACCTGCCCACACTCACAAGAGTTCGCATCGGAAAAAAAAATTGTAGATCCTTATTCTCATCTTATTCTCCAGATTTACCCCCTTCAGATTTCTACTTGTTCCGAAGAATGCAAATCTTGCTTGATGGAAACAATTGTAGATCTCGACATGATGTTTAAGAGGCTCTCGGGTTTTTTCGTCAAAGGCAAACAATTTCTTTTTGACGGTATTAAGAATTTGCCTGAGATGTGGGCAGAAGTGTTGTCTGATGAAGCAAATTACATTGACGACTTTGGTGCAAAATAATTAGAATTGACATTAAGTAGACAAGGTGTCTTAGGTTTAACGTGAACATCTGTCTGTAAAGACTTTATTTTATGGGATGCCCATATATCCATGGCAGCAACAATACGCCTTACCATCGCTTGCAGCCTTTCTGAGTACCAATTCGGAGCTGTTGGTGTTGTGTTCAATACTTAGTATGAGTCGAGGCCGATCTAAAATCTCTTACTGATCTTAGGGTTACAGTACTCAGTACTTACTATATTGCAAGTCTAAATTGGGTCTAAACCAACAAATGGAAACTTATGTGATTTGGGTTTAAGCCGCAACTACCATAATGCTCCCACAAGGGGACGTAGCTGAAGAAGTCAGGCCCGGACCGAGAACCGGTGGGCTCGCGACCTCCTATGGTACCGTGATTTAAGTTATGGTATGGACTACCGTAGCTTGTAACTGGTCAAATCGTAGCAAACTTCAGTAGTGTTAAATTCAGAAAACCGTTACGATAAGACCAGTTTTTTGTTCTGGCCCCGCTTTTTATTAGACAATTCAGCAAACATTCATAAATCGCACAATACTTCTGTCACAACCTACTACACGGTTTCGAAAATAGAAACGTCTTTTGCCACGTAGCAAAAAAAAAAAAAAAAAAAAAACAGTTCTGATAGAGCCTGTGACTCGTAAGGTGGTACTTCTGTGGCAATATAGTAGGTCACTTAGCGTTAAGGAACATTCCGGCATCCAAATCTATTCGCGCTTGTCTGTTGTATTGAAGAATTTCATATTCTTCGGCATATCTCTCGAATTGAGCCTGGCGGTACAAACATATCTAGCCTGCCTTGCTTTTTTGGAACAGCCTTGATTTGAGAGCTTATATTGTAAAGAAATCAAATAACGAATGTTTGAGCTTTAAGAAGTCGGGCGCTACTTGAAAATCCTTCTCTATCTATGGTTTTCTCAGCGATTCTTATGTGTTGGTAGAACTTCTACTAGATTTATGGGCCATCAGTATCAGGACCTTGATACCATCTACTCTTATCAGAAAAGATCTTTTAGTCTTTGATACTTTGTGGCTTTGTTCGCCACATACGGCTTTAATGGCACCCAATGCCATTCAAACAAGTTCACGCTCTTCATTGTTTCGTCAACTCGAAATTCTACAAACTGGCGATAATGTCGGTGATCAGATTTCAGCCATCTAATCTGTTTAAAATCATCATTTCACCAGAAGAATTTGAAAGAAATGTTGATTAAGTGTGTCGTCTAAATACTCACAGATAAACGAGTTCCTGCGAGGGATAGGCAATCCTTTTTAAGGTACCTACTAGGTAACAATAGACAGTATTCTATTGTTTCGCTTATTATAAGCGTAAGCATTTCCACACGCATCTACAAACAAGTGCATACAATATTCTGCGTTGCTCTGGGGTGATTGTTTTTTTAAAATAACACCGGGATATTCTTACATTTTCTACTTCCGGGAGTAATCGAATCCACTTATGCCGCTTTTGTAACTGGTCTCATTTTATAAGTTCATCCCATTCAATCGCAGATTTACAGATGTCATGTAACATGATCTTAATGTAAATTAAAAAGTTGGCCAGCACGCCTAGCGGGTCGCAGATGCTCTTTAAATCCTCAGATCTTATCTCTTCGTAGGTTGTTGAGTACAGTTAGCAAATCGTGGTTCTTTCTAGTAGAGGAAATGCGGTACATTAATGAATCGGATTTTGTATACTCGTACCACCACATACCCAATGCCTTTTCAAACCTTCTTCTACACTGATGAGGTTTTTTCGGTCGGATGCTGAGCCATCGAAGCGCCATGAAACTTCTGTTGAGTTAGATATCTAGTTTTGTCAATTGTACAGCTTCTGCTTCCGTATTTACACTATCCAGTGGATCGTCGATATAATGAATCTCAATAATGGCTTTTTTTGCCCTTCGAAATTTCTTGGCAAACAGCGTTGCGTTCTTATTTTTGACAAATTGAGATGTGATGGGTGAGTATTGAGCAAGCTGCTCCGAAAGTTATAACTTTCATGATGTTTTTGTATCGTCGGTTTAACATAGAAATCTTTGATCATGTTGGCGTTCTGTTTTCATAAGCACTTTGTGGAACATTTCCTTTATATCTCCACATTTCCTTTATTTCTCCCTAAATCTGTGTAGTATCGAGATCAATGACATCAGTTGATTTGAGTCCGTTAGAAGCATGGAATTCAGTGAGATAGGAAGAGAATACGATCCCACAAGATACGAAACAATCCCGGCTTATTGGGTTTTGCTACAGCAAATATGGGAAGGTACCAAGTATGTGGATGCGGTTGCTTAAGCTCTCCGTGGATAGTGTTCGAATATACCCTCTGTCTATATAGTATGCAGTGCACCGTATCAATTTAATTTTCAAATTGGAATTTGAAGCCTTTTCGAGACAAGAACGTATCTCCTTAGTAAATCTACTTTGTAACTGTTATCTTTTCATTTACTTTATTTCGTTGACAGCTCTCTAGTCGTCTTTAGACAATAATTTTGGGTAAGTGACTTCATACTCTCGACGAAAAGGTAATTTTATGTCAATTTCGGGTGGGGTTCTGTCTGATTCTCGGTCGAATTTGCATATATGGGAGCTTAAATATCTTGTTGGGCTCTAGTAAAATATAAAGTGATACGTTCTTTGATTCACTTTCCAACCTATGCGTATTACCCGTTCACTTAAGGCAAAGTAGTTCATGTGTTAGACGAAGTTTCAATTCTGTTGCCATTTGGTCTTCCAAGAAAGGGAGTGGAGAGCCTTTCGTTGCTAACGGGGACGATGGGGAGTACTGAGGGTGCTCACTAAAGCATGTCTGCTGGTTCCTACAAACTCGCCTCGATTTGCATGCAGTCTGACCATGCATCTGTAGATATCTTCGGCAAAGTCGTTCATCTTTTACAACTTGCCAGCTTTGGGAGTGATCCGGTTGTTTAAATTTGTAACAGAATAATAGCACAGCACATTTTTTTTGTCACTATTTTCATCCATGTTGTCGATTCGAGCACTTTCAGGTATGTTCTGCTTCGCGGTGCACGTTTCTTAGGTTTTTTAGCCGAGGTATCAAATAAATTTGTGGGATATGTAACAAATGGAAAAGCTTGCTTGTGTAGGGTCTAGTTTTGTTTTATTTGTACTGGAAGTTTTTCTTCTAATTCCTGAAGCAGGCTTGGGTTGGTTGAGTGAGCAGATGGCTTCAATATCGATATTATCTTTTGCATAGTGAGAGCAAAATGTATTATAGTCTTAAGCTTGTCTGCCTTAGGTGGGGCTTCCTGTCTCAATTGTTCTATAAGGGAGTTAACAATCAGTTCCGGCCGGTTATAGAGTATTTGGACGCCGGGACTCCTTATGGCTGTAGCAAGCATTAAAACATTACATTTTGAAGACCTTTGTAATCGCATTAGGCCTTCCTCGTTTATAAAATCCACATGTCTGCGTAGAATTTTCGAAGGATGATATAAATAAAGGCCACTCGTCAGGACGTCAGCTAAATGTATAAAGCCTTTGTGCATTATTTGCCTAGTTGCTGACATTGTGAAGTTTAAGTAATTGGGTGGATTGTGTTCAAAGGTATTGTGATTGTTGGTTTGAAGATTTTATTTGTTCATGGTTTTGATTTTTGCATGTTGCTCTCCAGCATGGTCATCACTTTCAGTGTCTTCGTTTTCCTCTGCCCGTTGAAGAATTTTATACTTTTTATCCAGATATCGCTTGGATTCTCCACTATTCTATTGAATCTTCCTTGTTGATGATCCCCTATAACATTTTGAGAAGTGTAAAGGCTTCTTGTTTGGAGTCCTATGTAGAAGTTGGCTGGCAGTGTTAAGGTTGCTTCAGGCAACATAGGCGTAAACTGAGAGCTTCAAATTTATATGAATTTATTTATATTGGGTCTATAATTGCGGTTTGCTAAGAGATGGCGTAACTTGTATTATTCCATTGGAACATGCGTTGGAGTATATATTTCAGTATATATCACTCATTTGAAGCGTAAGCAACAATAATTTTTTCCACTCAAATATGTCGAATTTTGTGCCTGAAAAAGTGTTTTTGGGGGGAATTCTTCTTCATTACGTTAAAATGAAGAAAACTGCTGCCGAAAGTAATCGTATTTTGGTAGAACGATTGAGCGAACGTGCCAAATGTGGTTTAAATGATTTAAAAGTGGTGATTTTGGCTTGGAAGACGATGAATGCCCTGGGCAGCCAAAAAAAGTTGAAGATGAAGAACTGCAAGCATTACTCTATGAAGATTGTTGCCAAACACAAGAAGAGCTCGCAGAATCTTTGGGTGTCACTCAAGCAGCCATTTTAAAACGTTTAGAACCAGCTGGATATATTCAAAAGCAAGGAAATTGGGTTCCACATGAACTCAAGCCGAGAGACGTCGAAAGGCAGTTTTGCATGTCCGAAATGCTGCTGGAACGCCATAAAAGGAAGTCATTTTTGCATCGGATTGTTACTGGTGATAAAAAAGAAATCCATTACGATAACCCCAAGCGCAAAAAATTATATGTGAAACCCGGCCAACCAGCCAAATCAACGGCAAAGCCGAATATCCATGGCGCTAAGGTAATGCTCTGTATTTGGTGGGATCAGATGGGTGTGCTGTATCATGAGCTGCTAAAACCGGGTGAAACCATCAATGGAGAACGCTACCGAACACAATTAATCCGTTTGAAGAGAGCAGTAGCCGAAAAATGCCCGGAATTTTCAACCAGACATGAGGCAATAATTTTCCATCATGACAACGCTCGGCCCCACGTTGCTATTCCGGTTAAGAACTTTTTGGAAAACAGTGGATGGGAAGTCTTACCCCACCCGCTTTATAGCCCAGACCTTGCCCCTTCTGACTACCATTTGTTCCGGTCGATGCAGAACGCCCTTACTGAAATACGGTTCACATCAAAGCAGAATATCAAAAATTGGCTTGATTCATTCTTGGCTGCCAAGCCGGCGTAATTCTTTTGGGATGGGAAAAAGTCATAGCTTCAGATGGGAAATACTTTGAATAATACTATTGTACATGTTTTTCTTAAATAAACGTTCAAATTTTGATAAAAAAACCGCACGAATTAATATATATACCCAATAGTTCAATCTTATTAATATGATTTGTTTTTTGTTAACAGTGTCGTTTTCCCGCTTTTTCTTCTTGTCGCACATGTCAACTGTCAGTCTGTAGCCTTAATTTATCGGTGTAAATGAGCGATGTCACATATTTCTACAGAAATTAATTGAAAAGTGTTAAATCGTACGATCTAACATAAGACTCCAATTTTCAGGTCCATTACGAGAATTCGATTGCGAACGTGCGTGCAGTCCATTCAAATTAATACCATTTGATTGAGGAACGGAAAAGTCAATATTCCCAGATTTGTAGCGCTCTCCATTGATTATAACGTTCTGGGTTGCATAATTTTTGAAGACATATTGATAAATGATTGCAGGAGCTTTTTTCTTGATAATCAGAAAGTGTTGTAGTATTTTTTAATTTTAACACATTTTTGCACACATATCTCAGAAAATAAGCAACCTACAGAAGGCTCCATGTCAGATCCCCTTTCATAAACTAAAGTAGTTAGTAAATGGTACAGAATCGATTTAAATTTCGTAAAAATTTAAATTACAGCTCTGACCTTGTACCTTAATATAAGTGTATTCGTGCGAATTGAGGTACATACATAATAAAATTACCTTCATTTTAGTTTAGTGGACAAAAAAAAAAGTATAACTCCGAAAAGTTAGCTTTTCATTAGTTTTCCATATCGACCGGGACTTGGCTACCTAGTTTCTTCCATTTCCATCTATAAATATGCTAACCATGTGGTTGAATGAGTTCACCAATTGAATCGAGTTATCTCTTAAGGATATCTTGTTGACGGAACCCAAGGCCAACTGGTTGGCTCCTTGGAATACGAAGAAAACAATTCTCCGCTCACACTTCCATTAGTTAGCACACACATTATTCCAATAAAAATCGATCTTATCGAACTTCTTCTTCTTCCGTGGAATTTAATATAAATTATTACTTTCTTTGTTTGTTCTATCTCCAGTTCTAGCTCTTGGTCGACCATGCGACGGATTAATCCGACCCTTTTATTTAATTCGATCATAGAATGGTGTTTTTATGTAAAATACATACACGAAGAACAGAAAAATTTCCACAACGCCTACTACAGAAAGGTAAAGAGCTTTGAAACTTCAAGGAGTAAATGATTAGGAACGGAAACTTACGCATATTCTAAATGGATCCTAGAACGATGGTAGAATTTAAAAATTCTCATCAACCTCTGGCATAAACTACGTGCAAGCTGCGACAAGGTGGAGGTCTTCCTGTCACGAATGAGCTCATCGCCTTCGTCTCATCTTGGTCGATAGACAGAGAGACAAGCAGGTGCAGAAATAAATCATCCTTAAAATGGGAAACGAACGCTTCAGGGACAAAACACGCACGCCAACACACATATAAATATACAAGTACGAGGACAATATGCTCGAGCGAATAATGGCAGGCAAGAAAACTTAAATTACTTGGTAAAAATGTTTGCATAAGAAGTTCATTTCGCATTTATGTGTATGGTAATGACATGCGGGAATGGTTTTAGTATGCGTCACCCTCTATTGCCCCCTGAAGACAGGCTCTATCTGCCTTACCAAAAACTCTGATGACTGGGAAACGAGCGGGATCCAAATATGACAGTTTTCTTGGCTTCTAAAATGCAGAATTCATTTTCATGGAACGAGTCCTACTTGCATCTGGATACGACAAGCATTTAGCTACCATGTGACATACATCTTCTTCTTACCGCCCTCTTCCCGGTAGTAAACCACGAATACCTTTCCTCTCAGAGAAAGTTAAAAGTTATTTCACTTTATGCCATGAGGATCCGGTTTTATTTCATTGTGTCTTGACGAGTATAGGAGTACCAGCACGAGTACGAGTACCTACACGCCCGCATAATGAAAATTACAAAAAAAATAAAAATAAAGAAACCGAAACAAAAAAATGGGCCAAAACGAAACTTTAAGCATCCCTTCGCTAGAGTATAAATCAACAAAAGAGGTCGAAAAAAATTCAAAAACAAAAAAAAAAGAGAAGAGGCACAAAGAAGGAAAAAGGGTTCATGAAGCGAAAATCAGTCACGCGGAATGGAAGGTTTGGGGCTAGAAGTGGAAGAAGAATGGAATGCTTCCAAGCCCGCTGTTTTTCGATTTAGCCTAAGATACCACAACCATGATGGGAATACAAACAGAAAAAAAAAAAAAAAACAAGAAAACCAAAAAAATCTAGGATTGAGGGCATACATATATTACTGCGATTTATGTGGGACACAACAATAGCAAAAAGCAAAGAGGAAATAGGAAATAAAAAAAGAAAGGAAAAATTACTGAATCACAGAAGGGGAGAGTGGCGAATGGAATGGGCTCCATGGGTTTTGGATTTAATGCTCCTTCTTAATTCGTGGTGACTTCGTGAAGATGAACATTAAAGGGTTGCTGGTGACGGGAATCCTTTGATGGAAGGAGGATGATTCCCGAATTCTGTGGCGTTAAAACTGTCACCAGTGGGACGGTAATTGAATTTTTTTTCATAAGATTTTTTCAGAAACAAATAGGGTTTAACTGGTTTGAGTTCGAGATTAGTTGCAATCCTACCTTCGTTTAGTGCCTTATGTTTCTCTTGAGGGATTTCAGATGTTTTTGAAGTAGTATCTCCTCCAGTCGTAGTGTATGTAACTGTTTCTTTAACTCCACTTATCGACTTATAAGCACGAGTACTGACCAGCAGACGAAAATACCAGCACTATAAACGGAACTGCGCATGAATTTCCCAGATGAATTCAACGATGAAGTAAAACCCCGGAACAAAACAAATAAGATCTTATGCGGGCTGCTCCGACATATTTCAAGCTCAGGCCGGTAGGGATTTCCAAAACTAAGTCAGTGTCTTGAAAAATAGATGCTGGCGGAATGGAATGGAACTGGCTCTCCAAGTTTGGGATTGTACCGACGACGGAACTGATCGGCAATGGAAGAAATCCACAGTTACGAAACTAACACCTGTACGTGGAATGTTAGCCGAGGACCTAGATTGTTGTAGAGCAGGTATTATGTAGTGCCATCCAAGTAATGGGGTAGGATAAGCCGGACAAAAACAGGATGAAAAACAATTGTTATTGACGGCAAAAGGAGCGCTTATTTGGAAGTGGATTTGTTGTGACAGGCAAACTTAGCTTGAGTTTCTGGCATGCTTATGACCACTTGCTAACAATCCGCATTAAATCTAAATTTGCCAACATACGCCGTATATGGACTCACGCCTCCACAGAGGAGAAAGATGAGGACACCAAAGATGACTTCTACGAGCTCTTGGACTAGATTTTGTTGCGTGCAGATGACGTCCCAAAAATCTTCCACTCTCTATGACCTTGCGAGTCAAATGTATAAAAACACAGATTACCAAGTCTTTTCTGAGTAAAACCGTGCCTTTAGTGTGTAGAACTGTTTGGAAATACTAAATAGTGAGTCAATGGTTTTGTTCATATTTAAATTTATTTTTTTATATAAAGACTTCGTCTCAAAAGACAACTGGCATGAATAACATAGCAAGTCTGGGGTAATCGCAGTTCTAGCTCTGGTTGATTGAGTAGATGAAGGTCTTATTATCTCCACCTTTAAAATTTCAACTCGGCGACGTGGTTATATACCCTCTTCTGATGTTGATGGAGTGTTTTGCAGTGAAGATAAGGAATTTTTTTTTCCATTTCCTCTGGCCAAATCTTTCTCGACACTTTCCCTTAAAATTTTCTGGATTACCCATGACGCATTCTTCTGAATTGTCTCATCCCGGATATTGTCCATTTCAAACACAACTTGATTTCTCAACCAGGGGTAGGATGATTTATTAGAAACTATTTTTTCCAAAAGTCCAAAAGACTAAGAAACAAAAATAACACATGGGCTGAAAACTCAGTGCCGTTTTATAGCAAAATATAGTTGCCTTCGAGGGCGATACACTGATTGAAACGATTTTTCAATCTTTCGATACCAGTTTTGTAGTACGATTTCGGTTTAGCCTCAAAATAGGTATCTGTTTCGGCGATTACTTCTTCATCGGTCTTAAATCTCTTTGCAGCGAGCATTCTTTTGAGGTCTGCGAACAGGAAATAGTCGCTGGAAGCCAAATCTGGAGAATACGGTGAGTGGGGAAGCAATTCGTAGCCGAATTCATTTAATTTTGCCATCGTTTTCATCGACTTGTGACAAGGTGCATTGTCTTGATGAAACAGCACTTTCATTTTCTTTAAATGCGGCCGTTTTTCTGTGATTTCGTCCTTCAAACGCTCCAACAACGCAATGTAATAGTCGCTGTTGATAGTCTGCCCATTTTGGAGATAGTCGATGAAAATTATTCCATGTGTATCTCAAAATACGGATGCCATAACCTTGCCAGCCGACTGTTGAGTTTTTGGTCGTTTTGGACGAGGTTCGTCGCCTGCGCGCCCTTCAGCTGACTGCCGATTTGACTCTGGTGTAAAGTGATGGAGCCAAGTTTCATCCATTGTCACATACCTACGCAAAAATACGGCTTTATTGCGGTTGAACAGCTTTAAGCACTCCTCTGAATCATCAACACGTTGTTGTTTTTGGTCGACTGTGAGCAAACGCGGCACCCACTTTTAACAGAGCTTTTGAATGTCCAAATATTCGTGTATGATGTATCCAACACACTCTTTTGATATCTTCAGAGCCTCAGCTATCTCGATCATTTTCATTTTACGGTCATTCGTAATCATTTTGTGAACTTTTTTGATGTTTTCATCTGAAACAGCCTCTTTTGGACGTCATTGCGTGCATCATCTTCGGTGCTTGTATGGCCACTTTTAAATTTTTCAATCCACTTGCGAATGGTTCGTTCGGCTGGTGCAGAGTCCGGGTAACACTTATCAAGCCATTTCTTTGTATCTGCTGCATATTCTTCCATCAAAAAGCAATAATAAATCAACACACTAAATTTCCTTGAATTAATTTTTTTTTCACAATAACAAAAGTTGCTTCACTCACAACGCTATATCTCGAGAACTAATGGTCCGACAGCTGTCAAATTTATACACGTATCTTTTGAAGGTTGGTACTAACTGAAAATGGTATGGATTTAATTCAAGTGGTGCCCTCTCTTAGAAAAGTCATGTATTACATACTCTTATTAAGTATGGAGACAAATGTTGTGGTGCCCCTACCTGCGGATAACAATGCGAACTTGAATGAAAAGGAAAGTCTCGATACGGCGGTCTTCTGGTCACTGCTGACACAGGCTCTGTGGTTGATTATACACATTCGATATCTTCTCCTAATACAGGTACTGCAATGGTAATGATGCTTGGGCAATATTTCGAAACGCTAAAAATGCTAAGGGGCACACAAATTCATGTTCATACGCGCCGTAGGTTGCTTCTCCCTGCTCCCAATTGCCAAACTTCTTCGTGATAGGTTTCCGCATATGAATACCCAGTTGAAAGATGACAAACTTTTCATTTCGAACAAACTCTTCACGCGCGATTTGTTTCATGGCTTGAAATGTGGCACAAACGATCCGGTGGTGGTACTACGAACTAATTAAAACGTAAGCAATGTAACAACCGCTTTGCAGAATGTCTAAAGTTTTGGGATGGAAAGAATCGAGTTGAACCCGACTACAAAAAACAAATAAAAAGTATAAATGTAAAAATATTAGGATACCACCTTGATCAAAAAAATCTCGGAATTTATTCAGAAAATAAAAAATAAATCTATATTGTCCCTTTCAAAGTAATCCCCATCGACAGCAACACTCTTATGCCAGCGCTTAATCCAATCCTCAAAACATTTTTTATATTCGGTTTTCAGTATGTTCATCAGTGCTTCCTGCGATTTTTCCATTACTTCCTCTCGGCTGCTGAAACGCGTTCCCCGTAGTGGTTTTTTAACTCAGTTGAACAGAAAAAATTCACAGGGATCCAAATCAAGTGAATTCGTTGGCTATTGGATGGTATTTGTTGCATTTTTTCATCAATTTTTTTATCAGCGCGACGGTTATCATGGTGCAAAATCCACGAGTTTTCTGCCCACAATTCTGGTCTTTTTCCGCGAATTGCTTCACCCAGACGTCTCACAACGCCCAAATCATACTCTTTGTTTACTCACTGGTCTTCTGGAAAAAATTCATGATGCACTTCACCGTTGTAATATATGAAAACCTTGAGCATTGCCTTCTTTTTTGACTGAAATCGACGTAGTTTTTTTTGGTCTCGGCTCATTTGGTGAACGCCATTCACTTGCCTGATGTCTGGATTGCATGCCGTACTCATAAACCCACGTCTCGTCTCCAGTAATGATCCTTTTGATGAATGTGGGATCGTATTAAGCCTCGCAAATCATCTCTTTTGCGACGTCAACACGGCCTCTTTTTTGCATGAAATTGAGGTCTTTTGGCACCAACTTTGCTGCTACACGACGGAAACCCAAATAATTAACCGAAATGTCTTGGACGGATCCATAGGCAATTTTCAGGTCCTCCGCTATCTCTCTGATGGCTTATTTGCGGTTATTGACCAACATTTCTTTTACTTCATCAATGTTTTCGTTGGTTTTCGATCTCGATGGTCTGCCACTGCTTTTAGCATCTTCGATTGACTCACGACCAGTTTTGAACTGCTTATGACAGTCTTAAATGACCGTTTCCTTTAGAGAATCATTTCCGAAACACTTTTTTAACCTTTCCAAAGTTCGCTCACCATTAAATCCGTTTTTTAAGCAAAATTTAATACAAGTTCGTTGTTGCAAATTTAAATCCATTTCTAAAATTGTAAAAAAATCGCCAACACACACAGAGATAGATGTACTCTTGGCTACGTAACATTTTCAAATGTCAAGCTATGGCGCTAAGATTTAGAGAGAATGTCAACAACAGAAGTACCAACTTAACAAAAACAGAACTCAAATCGGAACAATGGAAACGCCACACTGTGGTTATTCCGTTTTGAAGAAATGAATGTCATGGAAATAAAAATCAAGGGTCTTGCAACTTTATCGTACCAATTTACTTGCACTATACTGGAATAGGGATTATGACAAACTTTGCGACGCACTACAGGATTTACTACTTGTTGGCGATTAAAACTCAAGGATTGGATTGTCGCAAAATAATTTTATAAGTGAAACAACATTAACATTTATTAATCAAACCTGCAGAACTAAAAATAAATTGTGTGATTTCAAAGGTGTTAACACGCTGGAAATTGCTGAAGCTTGGGAATCAAGGTTTTTAATTTAAACTTTCAAGCACACCCGAATGGAGTTTATACGTTTATTCGAGGAACAATGTGCTCAGTCATCGATAATTTTCTTATGTCCGTTTAAGCACAAACATTCTCAGACCACCTTGGGAAATTTCTTGCATCGGAATTGAGGAAACACCCAGCACGAGACAACTAGAACTACTGCCAAAGTTGATGTGGAATGACAGAATTTAACCTATTTATCAAAATATTTTAAACCAGGTTAGTGAATAATTCGCTGCACATGGAGGTCCTTACTTGTATAATAATTGAAGCTGTCCCGGCAAGCTCCACAAGCAAGCGTAAGGACACTCTTAAACAGATCTGGATTGATGCTGAGTGTTTTAAAGACAGAAAAAAATCATTTTCGTTTCTAAGACTCTTAAGGAAACACAATTCCCCGTTTTTCAAAAATATGTATGCAGTTGACAATAGAGACTTTAAACGCGTTTGCTTTGCCAAAAGGAAGCAATTGGAGCAACAAAGCGTTGTGGTCTTAAATTCTTCAAGGTCATCGGAACTTTGATGTTCATCAATTTTCGCCTCTGCTGTACTACGCGGCACCACTTTTTACATATGAGCTCCTAGATTTTGAAGTGCAGTCTGAAATCGAAAAATCGAAAGTTGGTAAAGCTCCAGGTGACGATAGAATGCCAGTAGAATTCTATAAAAATTGTTCACCTTAGGGGAGGCAGTCGGAGGAGGAATTAAATTCGGATGCAGATTGATTTTCTGTCAGAATCAGTTGAAGGATTCTAGCGAATGACGAACCAGACTAGAGGGTTACTTGAGCTTTGGAATCTATCTGTTAATATAGAAAAATCTAAAATGATGGTATTCAGAACTGGTGGAGGTAGATATACTTCGGGAGTGTAAGTATCTAGATGTATTAATCACGGAAAATCTCAGCATAAGAAAGCATTTCCAACTAAAACTAGTTGAGGCGAAAAGAGCTGTTTCTTCAGTATCGGGCCGATGCATCATCAATAAATTTATTGAGCACAGCTCAAAGATAAACTTATTTCCTGCGACTCCAGTTTCTATATTACAGTACGATGCTCAAGTTTAGGGATACTGTCACCATGAAGAGGTTAAAAGACTCCCAAATTATATGCTGCATTTGAAAACAACAGTGCCACATCTATTTTCCGTCACGCTTAAACTATACTTCGATTATGTCATGAAAGCACTGGAGACGGAACAGGGACGGTTGCCCAAAATTGTGCTCAAGAGAACTATATCGAGAAGGAAAAATCTCGTCAAAAAGTTAAAGGAGCTAGGGGAGAGTTTTCGCGAAAATGTGCAAATTACGACATATTTTATCACTGCAGATTTAAGGAAGGTTTTTACATCAATATTAGAGAGAGCAAGCTATACTTTCTACGATCAGTTTAAAACGGAAGCAAGATCTTCACAATAAAGAATGCTTTACAGCCAGTTGAACTATAACCTGAAAGAAGACACCTACTTCTTTTATCGCTTTCAACTGAAGATTAATTTAATATTTAAGGTCAGAGGGGAAATAATCAATTTAGGTTACATTTCACATCGACCGGATCGGCCAACTCTATGCGACTTGGGGCAATTTACAAGGAAGGCAGGTTGTAAACCATTTTATTGCCAATTGCCTTATCTTATGTTAAGTGAGTTCCGTGTCAGATTAGATTTAATTGAAGTCCTGACTATTTTGAACATTAAACTTGGTTGGGAAGCTTTGTACAAATACATCATCATCCGCACTTAATTGAAGCGGCAGGCGATGACTTGGTTAGGAACATGCACCAACTCATATGAAAAATGTGGTCGGAAGAAAGTGTGCCCGATGAATGAAACCTCAGCATTGTTTGCCCGATCCTCAAAAAGGTAGATCATCTGAACTGTGCTTCTTATTATAGCCTACAAGACCTTATCTTGCGTGATATCAACCTGGCTAGTCCCTATCAGTGTGGTTTCAGGCCAGAAAAGTCCACCATCGATCAAATATTCACACTGCGTCAGATCTTGGAGAAAACACAGAAAGTCCCAATCTATACACACCACCTTTTCATCGATAAGACAGCATTTATAGAGAAGAGCTATAGAGAGCAATGTCATGCATCTCTGTCAAACTCGTCCGCTTGTGCAGAATGACAATGGAGAATGCACGCTGCTCCATAAAGGTTGGTCAAAAAATGATTAAGACAAGGCGATGCGCTGTCATCTGACTTCACCAACATCGTTCTTGAAAGAATAGTGCAAAACTCAAACGCTAACAGTAGTCCATCCATCTACTCACCTATGCTGACCACATCGACATAGTCGGCAGAGCACAACGGGATGTCACTGGTGCTTTTGTGAGTATTGAGACGGAGGCGGCGAAGATGGGTTTGACGATCAATGAGAGCAAGACAAAGTGTAGGGTCTTCCAATAGGTACTTGACAATTTTGAATTTAATTTGTGAACGCACTCTTTCACTAATCATCAAACTCTCTCAATTTATTCAGTAAACTCAACATTTTTATCATAGTAAAGTACACTAACGAGCAACGTCTGCAAATTATAAAATTTTTTTACAAATATTCGGAGTCGCAAAATCATCTTCAGTGATGAAGCTCATTTTTGGCTCAATGGGTTCTTCAATAAGCAAAACATGCGTTACTGGTCGGGTGAAAGCCAACATGTGCTTCATGAATCACCACTTCATCTACAAAAAATTACTGTTTGGTGCAGTTTGCATGCCGGTGGCGTTATAAGGCCATATTTTTTCGTTGACGTCGCGTTACTGTGAATGGTCAGCGTTATCGCGCCATGATCACCGATTATTTTTGACCCAAAGACATGGGCCAGTCGATTGGCTGCCTCGTTCGTGCGATATAAAAGCGCTTGACTATTTTAAGTCATTGGTTTATGCCAACACGCCGACGATTTTGGAAGAGCTCAGAGCCAACATTGAACGCAAAATAGCGGCCGTTTCGGCCGAAATGTTTGGCCGAGTCTTTGAAAATTGGGTCCAACGAATCGACCGCTGCAAACGTGCCCGCGGTGGCCATATGAACGAAGTCGAGTTCCATTCATAAATGTTTTGATTGTACTTCAAGCCAATAATAAAGTTTTTGAAATATCTCAAATGGTTTGCCTTTCATTTAAAAAAAAAGTTGTCAAGTCGTTATTAGAAAACCCTATATATGCTGTCATCAAGAAAACACACTCAACACCGACGTCTCGGACAGAATGTCACTAAAGACAGATATAACTTTGAGGTGGTTAAGGACTTTGTCTACCTAGGCTCCGCTATGAACTCAGGCAATGACATCGGAAGTGCTGAGATTGAATGAAGAATAACTCTTGGCAATCGTTGTTTCTTTGGGCTAAGAAAGCAATTAAGTAGCAAAGTCTTCTCTCGAACAACTAGTGTAACCCTTTATAAGACCCTTATCATTCCAGTGCTTCTCTATGGTACAGAAGCATGGACTTTTAAATAAACGCATGCATATATTAAATTACGAATGCGAAATTGTTTTTAAGAATTGTCAATCTGGTAAACGGTCTTGGGCCAAACCATAATGATTTTGCGATACGTTGGCAATTTTCAGATTGGCCTTCGGAAAGATGGTGCATAGCACCACAATTATAAGAGTTCGAACAGCACAATTATACTTTGCCTTAGCAGATGCCAATTGCAAGTCAATTTATGTAGATACCGGATGTCACAGAAGGACAAATCACGCGATTGTATTGCTACAAAGCGATTTAAAAAAACATCATTGATGATGCAACCAATAAATTCTCATTCGATGGAATGCTTCCATATGTTATTGTTGGAGATGATGCTTCTCCTCTTCAAAAGCATACAATGAAGCCCTACCCATTTGCAATAAAATGCATAACAAAAAGAATTTTTAATATTCGCTTTTTCAGGGTAAGGCATGCTATTGAACATGCGTTTGGATTGTGTTCCAATTGATTTAAAATTCTACAATCAATAGACACAAGCTTGTTGTGTTTTACATAACTTTTAACTACAACACAATGCTTTAGGATTCAATACATTTTCAATCTGATCGTCCAGTTTCCCAGTACCAAGTACTTCACAAAAAGTTTACAATCTCCATAAAGGTACAACGGAGCGAATGAGCTACAACTTTGGGGAACTCAACTGGCAACTCGAACAAGTTTTAAAAAAAGTCTTCAACAAATATATCGGAATTCGAATTCTGAAAATCATTTGTCAAAGCGTATGGACAAATAAAAACATTGCTTTAATGAAACTTACTTAGACAAAAATTCTCTTTCATCTTCAATATTTGTGATAGAACATCTCGTTACACAATTGGTCATAGCACCATAACTTTGGCTTATATACTCGTACGTCATCGAGGCCAGCTCTACTTTTCTCCCGCTTTTTTCAACATTCCGGAATTCGCGTATAAACTGATTCCGCGCCTAATCACCTTGATGGTTATATGAGGGGCTAAATACTTTAGTGCTTCTAAAATCGTGTCCATGGCATCAGTCCTTTTCAACGTATTTATGTAATTTAGGTCTGTCGTGTTATATAAATTAGGGTGCGTTTTGTATAAGCCTATTAATTCCAAGGTCAATTCCTTTGGGGCATTCTTAATGGGGAACGAAAAGAAATGAGTCGAAATAGAAAAAATACGAACCAGGAGAAAGAGAAACCCCAAAAAAGAGGCATACAAATTCTACCCACGATTCGCAGGGTTGTTGACTGTCATTTTTTCTGTCTTTTGTACTTGTGTAATTTGAAAAGATCCGTGACTCAAGAGTCACCGTGTAAAAGCAGATTAAACTAACCACCATCCGTATGGCTGCGGATTTAGTTCATCTCTCTCAAGTTTTGTGTTTTGTTTGTGTTTTGTGGTTGGTTGCCTGTAGCCCAGCACCTTTTTTTTAATTACTAATTATTTAGAGTGCAAAGTCGCGGAATTTGCAACAACCTATGAGCAGTACCCTAGCTTACCGAAGCTTGTAGAGACGAAAGAGGGATCATGGTAGTAGCTTGATGTCGTCGATTTGGAAAGAGCATTTCTGTAGGTCGTGTAATGGCAATGATGATGCAAATATCGCTGCCAGTTGGTCACGGTGTAGACCAACGATTTGGTACATCCGAGCCGCATGAAGCGAAGTCAGCCGTATCCAAGCTTCAAGGTGCTGGAGCGGACGGCAGTTTTTAAAGCTGCAGGTGATGACTTGGTAAGGGGCATTCACCGACTCATTTGTAAAATATGAACCGACGAAAGTATGCGAGATGAATAGAACCTCATTACTGTTTATCCGATCCTTAAAAAAGAAGACCCTCTGAACTGTGCCCACTACAGAGGCATCAGGAAAGTCCACAAAAAAACAAAAAAAACCAAGAGCTTCAAATCGATACATACTAGCTATTTATTGATTTAAGTTTTATGTTCGTGTATGACAGCGTCTATAGAGACGAGCTATGCTTAGCAATGTCTTGTTCTGGCATTCTTGTCCTGCCCTTTCCAGTGTTGTATTAGGTTCCCAACTAAGTAAAAGTGTTTATCTTTTTAGATGTTTTGACCATGTGCCATCGAACGGAATAAGTTATAATTGGACGGTGCAATATCTGGAGAATAGGACGGTTGGGGTGGGACTTCCCATTTGAGCGTTTCTTAGTAGGCTTTTACGGGATTGGCAATGTGAGGCCGAGCACTATCAAGCTGTAGATCCACTTTTTCGTGTCTCTGCTCATATTGTGGTCGTTTTCCGTACAATGCTCGGCTCAATAGCATCAATTGAAGTCAATACCATTCCCAAGTGATGTTTTCGTTGGGTTTCCACAGTTCATAATGAATAACACCAGCTTGGTCCCACAGAATAGCCTTTGCAGCGTGAAAACTCAGCAGAGCCGACGACGTAGCAGCATCATCGGGCAGTCCCCATATTTTCCTTTGAGTTGCTGAAAAGAATCCATTTTTCATCATCCATTTAGATGCGGTGAAGAAAACTCAGTTTTTCACAGATGAAAGAACGACGCTCAACGTCCCTTTGCTTAAAAGCATAAAGAATCCAAGTTCCTAGTTTTTGAATCATTACCAACGCATGCAATCGATTGGAAATGAATGGTACCAATCACGGTACGTTGTCCCTTTTAGAGCATTATCTCCATAAACTTTTTGAAGCTCTCAATGCGTTTCAGCCGCCCTTTTCTTCAAATAAAAGAAAGGACGATTATTTGGCAGAAAATCAGAGATTTTTACACAAAGAAAAGTATATGATACCAAAACAAAATCATTAATGTGTCAAAACGGTTTGTCTTAGCTTGGTTCATGACGATTTAGATATGTCAAAATCGACCAGCACTTACTGCTGGAACCTATCTATCTACAAACAGAACAGAGAACTAAGTTGCGCACCTAACAATAAAAGGGAAGATGGCCTGTTATGAATATCAAGAAAAGTGAGATTTCTAGAGCAGACCGAGTCGTACTAAGAAAAACCCGCATACAGCTAAAACCGATCGTTCTTTGGAGACGCCAGCACAACCGATGACAGATACCAACTATGGTATGTTGTGTTACACGATTTACTTGCAACTTCGGCGTTGATTCTAATTAGGTTACCTAAAAAGTGACAGAGAGTCTTTAATTTCGACTTAGTAAACCTGCCATCAGACTTTCTGATTTTGCAAATTGGATGTTTTACCAGTATTGTGGGCACTATTTTTGACGCTATCCAACGTTCATTGAAATACATCAAAGAGCAGACCAACTGCATTTACCATTGACGTGCCCGCTCTATACCGTTCGGTTGCATGGGAATTTATTCCAATTAACGTGAAAGTTAGATCACACAATACGATTTAGTAGATGAAAACAGTGTCGTCAAGCACAAGATGATTGTTGAACCTCGAGCGAGCAGCACTAGCTGCTTACTACAATATCGAAGTTGTTGTCCTGGATATTGAGTTCGATGTAGAGAAACACAGTATGTTGCTGGTATGGCCTGTAGGTCAACCACGTCCAGTTACTCAAAAGTTGCCTGCTAATCATCAACTTCTGATTGGTCAACATGTATTGCATTCCTCGGTCTCTTATGTCCAAGGTGGCACCACTGCCATTCCCGGAGTTTTCGGTTGTGGTAAAACTATCATCTCACAAGCCTTATCCAAGTACTTCAATTCAGATATCATTATCTATGTTGATTGCTGAGACCGTGGTAACGAAATACCCGAGTTGTCAGTTCAAATCGATGTTGTCAACGAATCGTTCATGAAACGTACCGCTCTTTTTGCCAGCACATCTAACATACCTAAAGCTGGTGGTAAAGCTTCCATCTTCTCGTACACTGGTATTACATTGTTCGAGTACTTCCGGTATGGAAACGTATCCATGATGGCTTATTCTACCGTTCGTTGGGTTGAGGCTCTTCATGAAATTTCAGGTCGTCCCGCTGAAATGACTGCTGATTTTGTTTACCCAGCCTACTTGGGTGCCCGTTTGGCCTCCTTTTATAAACTTACCGGTCGTTTCAAGTACTACGCTTTTGCTACACTTGGTATTGTACAGGTGTTCTGGGGTTTGAATAAGGCACTAGTCAAACGCAAACATTTCCTCTTTATCAACTGTCTCATATCGTACAACAAATACATACGTGCCCTAGATGATTTCTGTGACAAAAAGTTTGTGGAGTTCGTGCCGCTTAGAAACAAGGTCAAGGAAATCCTACAAGAGGAAGAAGATCTTTCGGAAATTGAACAACTAACCGATCACTCTCGAGATCACTCTCGTGGCTGTCAAGCTGATCAAGAACGATCTGAACTGAACTTCTACTCTTTATATGATCGTTTCTGCAAATTCTACAAGACAGTCGTTATGCTGAGGAATATCATTGCCTTTTACAATATGACCCGTCATTCAGTTGAATATATCGCTCACTCTGATAACAAGATCACATGAAACGTGATCAAGAAGGCCATGTGCAACATTATATATCAACTGTCTTTAATGAAGTTCAGGGATGGTGAAGCTAAGATCAAGGCCGATCAGGAATCTGTAAGACTAAACCACATTAAGTCTTTGTTGTTTGTTTTGTTAAATAGTAGTTAAACTTTAATAAAAATTAAAAAAAAAATTATCTTAGTCCTTACATTGTAATTGAAAGCCCAAAATGTCCTTTTTATTTCTCAATCCATTTACTTGCACTTAAGCAGCAACAACAACTTATTTCATTCTTTTACGTGTTTACAAATGAAGAGAGCATAAGGAATCTTATTGGGTCCATAACTTCGTGCGGTGCGTGCGGTTTGCTAAGAGATGTCGTAACTTCTATTATTCCATTGGAACATGCGTTGGAAAGCTACTGTCATTGTAGTCGTTTCAGTATATGTCATAATTTTTTTCACTCAAATATGTCGAACTTTGTGCCTGAAAAAGTGTTTTTGCGGGGAGTTCTTCTTCATTACTTTAATATGAAGAAAACTGCTTCCGAAAGTCATCGTATTTTGGTGGAAGTTTATGGTGAACATGCCCTAGCTGAGCGAACGTGCCAAAAGTGGTTTGCACGATTTAAAAGTGGTGATTTTGGCTTGGAAGACGATGAACGTTCTGGGCAGCCAAAAAAGTTTGAAGATGAAGAACTGGAAGCATTACTCTATGAAGATTGTTTCCAAACACAAGAAGAGCTCGCAGAATCTTTGAGTGTCACTCAAGCAGCCATTTCAAAACGTTTAAAAGCAGCTGGATATATTCAAAAGCAAGGAAATTGGGTTCCACATGAACTCAAGCCAAAAGACGTCGAAAGGCGGTTTTACATGTTTAAAATGCTGCTGGAACGGTACAAAAGGAAGTCATTTTTGCATCGGATTGTTACTGGTGATGAAAAATGGATCCATTACGGCAACCCCAAGCGCATAAATCATATGTGAAACCCGACCAACCAGTCAAATCAACGGCAAAGCCGAATATCCATGGCGCGAAGGTTTTACTCTGTATTTGGTGGGATCAGATGGGTGTGCTGTATTATGAGCTGCTAAAACCGGGTGAAACCATCAATGAACAACGCTACAGAACACAATTAATCCGTTTGAAGAGAGCAGATGTGATCCACAAATTCCCAGAAAGATAGGAAAAAGTCATAGCTTCAGATGGGCAATACTTTGAATAACACATTGTACATGTTTTTCTTAAATAAACGTTTAAATTTTGAAAAAAAAACCGCACGAATTAAATTACATACCCAATAAAATGTATGTTGCTCGGCATTAAACGTACCGAGGAGTGAACTTATTTTAATTATGATTCCTTCGAATTTCGCTGATTCCTCATCTTTAACAAGACCTCACATCCGATGTATTATCCAGCCGGTAATCTCTTTTAAGAATCTGTTAAGTGGATTACTTACTACTGCTGGCTTATAGTACTTTCGTAACAAATGTTGACTGACAGACAACATTGTGGACATCCAGGAAGAAAGATAGCTATTGCCTTTCGCGGTGGCAGTATAACTGTACGGAAAGTTTTACAATAGAAAAAATTAACTGACGTTACGACGAATTTCTGTCAATCTTCGTACGTTTCGTAGCTTTCGTCTGAAGTAAATAAATCCTGGTTGCAGTGAATTTGACATAACAGATAAGTTTTTATTCTCCCCGATCGCTTGTCAACTACCTACCTTACAACCATCCGAAACCACAGATACCTTTATTCCGCACCCAAAGTTCATAGTAGTCGTAGTAGTAGAAGTAGACTTGGAACGTTGAAGGATAGTGAACAGAACATAAATTCTATAATACCAAATCATATGATCTGAAAATTTAAGCAATAGTCTTGAAAAAAGTAAAAAGTCGCTTAGCTTCATCCTTAGATGAAGAATGCACAGGTTTATCGAAATTTCTTCGAAAGGCTTATGAGCAAGTTACAGCCGTGTTTCTAATATCCAGTAGCTCTTACTAGGAAATGGCTTCATGACATTCAATGTGTTAGGTGGTTGACTGGAGATAATTTTCTTTTAGTAACTCTGATGCGCCTTGTTGAGAAGGCGATAGGAAGGATTTGATTACATAACTGAGGCTGGTAGTTTTTCTTAAGAACAATACGAGTGATTTGTTATTGGATTCGTTAAAGGGATACGTTCATGTTGTTGTTTAATCGCGAAGATACGTGTATTCTTACTGTATTCTCGGGGTAAACCATTAGTCTAGAAAAAATTGTTGTTTTTAACTAATGTGCTGCATATACTAAATCACAAACAATTAAATGTTTCTACATACTCTATCACTAGATATGAGTAAATATCTTCTTGGCTGATTGAGACATAATCTCTAGATTTCGTTCTATGTCACATTAACTTTACATCATCCAAAGTCTGTTTGAGAAAGGACGAGTGTTTTATAGTCGCTTATGTCCTTAATCCGTAGTTAACTGTTAGAAATATAAACTATGAATGTTCAAAAAGTAGGGTGAATTTTGAAATTTCGCGGGCTATCGGTTTTTTTTTTGCTGTGTTGGTACACATATGTTCACAGTTTCAAGTTTATAGCATACTTTGTCTATTTTTGATAGATAAACAGGTTAGACGTGTTTTGGTGTGTACGGCGATTTTCAATTACTTTAAAAAAATGAAGTAAAAAATTTGCATCACATTTTGTGTTTGTTAAGTAACTGGTGGTGGCCGTGATGTAGGCATAAACTCCTCAAGCAGAGGGTCGCAGGTTCGAATCCCGTTCGAGGCAATTCTCTGAAAAAGTCTTTTCATGGAAATTGTATGTAGTTATATGTAAGTCCCGTCGGCGTCAACTCTGACATGAAGGCATAACACTGATGTTGGAGTGGTTGCTGGCTGGGCTAAATCTAACGAACTAACAACTAGCACGTACTTAAGACCCACTGGATGAGGATGCGCACTGGCTCGTCCCGTTTAGTTTGACAACCACCTGTGGGAAAAATATCGAAACCTAAAACCTGAGTTTCAAAACTACTACTACACCACCCGCCTGCGCCCTGGTGAAAAGCCAGTAAAAGGGTTTCATATTCCATTGGTGCGCGTGCGGAATTATAAAAAAAAAATAAGGCTATTCATTTAGAGATTTGTTTGGACTTGAGCACAGATATGTTCCTAGCTGCATTCTCTCGTTTTGCAAATAGACGATGCTTACCCTCTCTGGTCCTCTCTGACAACGGAACAAATTTCATTCGAGATAAAAGAAAGATGAAAGAAGAATGGAGTAAGGTGACTAAAAGCAGCCAGAAGCAGATGGCGATCCAAGAAATAGTTTGGAAGCTCAACCCTCCCTGTAGCCCCAACTTCGGTGGATTATGGAAAGCCGCTGTAAAATCAATGAAACATTTTGTGAAGAAAATGTCCAGTAGCATTAATCTAACCTACGAGGAATTTAACACTCTATTGTGCCGAATTCAAGGTTTACTAAATCCCCTTAGTCCAGACCCTTACATCTAGACTTAGCGGAAGCAGAGGACTCACCGGCACTTACATCATTTCATTTCATCACTCAACGCAGCTTCAAGAATTCGGTAATCGATGCTGGTATCCCAACGGTTGTGCCAATTACAAAACGCTGGTTACAAGCAATACAAAAATTCAACAGCAATTTTGGGAAAAGTTCCACCAAAAATACTTCCACCATCTACAGAAGAGAAATAAATGGAAGTTTCCCAACAGAACGCTCGATATCGGAAATTTGGTATTGATCCAAGAAGTGAGCATTACGCCTGCAGATTGGGAAATTGGTCGAGTTATTTAATGTTATACTAATGATAAGGGAGATGTTCGCAGAGTCGACGTAATGATTGCAAAGCAAGGGGGTCGTGCATCGAGTCACTTCGCGCTTGGTCCCACTTTTCCCAGATGATGTACAAGATGAGCCGGGCTTACGCGGAAGTAATCGAAAACTAAGTCACACTACCACAATGCTGACTCAAGTCATTTTTTGTTGGCTTTATCTTACTTATCCACCATCAAGCGCATTAACTATGTAGTCTCTTACACTAGGCGTCCACATTCAACGATTAGGGGATGTTATGATAAAACTTCTGAACCCAGAATTTTCAGTCCAAACGTCTCTGAATCTCATCTTCGAAATGCTTGCTATTGATTCCCTTCTCCAAGATTTCAATACATCTTGCAACCAATATCAGAATCACAAGTATAGCAAACTAACCAACACTGTAATAGAATCCGGGGGAGTGAAGGACAGTATCACTGCAAGCTACAAAGAAAGATCAAAACGACCAGCCATACCAATAGTAATAAAAGGACTTGCTAAATAGGGTCCCCAATTGATTAGCGCAGGCACAATCTATCAAGCTGCGGAGAATAAACATCTGGAGAAGCAAATAGCCCATCTTAAAAATAAAATAAGCAAGGTGTCCTACCTCATGACAAACATCACTGATTTAGAATTCAAAGCTGTGGATAAGCAACTTGACGCAGTCATAGAGCAACAACATCTGCTCCGCATTCAAGAACAAATAAATGCCTACTCAGCGAGTATCAAGTTACTGGTTAGTACTATTTAAATGAATCAAAAGAACATCATCAACATTCGCTCTATTAAAACACTAAAGGAATACGTTAACCGAATGAACGAAGGCTTGGTATTTTGTGAGATTACCACCTGTAACGAAGACTCTCCGTAAAGGAATGGTTGTTGTGACGTTCAGCATCTCACTAGCTCAAACAAAGATATTCTCAGAATACTCAGTGTCCCAGTGATCGATTTCCACGCTATTCTGCTAGATAATGTAGACTTTGTGCAACAACTCAAAGAGACATTATTTGAGCCATCGCAAGCCATAGACCTGGGTTACGGGATCTTCGATAAAGTTGAGGAGAAACATTTAAATGACTTTGGGAAGGAATTACTCGAAATTGCCGCTTCCGACTCACTCCTAGTAACTTGCAACTCAACCACGGTAAGCGCGGAATTCGATATATAGACAGAAACACAAGCAAAGATGACCCATTTCAGTATTTCCTTATAATAATTGCCGCTTTAGATAAAGCTGCCAATTGCAGCATAACCGATTTGGGCCACTGTTTGTTTACTGCTTCGTGATTGAATTTTAGCATAAGAAAACTGTGTATAAATATCAGGGCAATTCTATCAATAAACATCACTTTCAGTTTTCATATTAAAGGGAGTGGTTTTACTTGAAACAAGTGTTTCAATAAAATTTGGTCCTTCGAGCCGGAAATGGGATCAAGTGCTTTAAAACATTTGAAATGTTGACAGTGGCATACGGAGAGTTTGCTCGAGGTAAAAAAAATGGTAACAAGTGGTATAAAGTCTTCCACGATGGCGGAGAAGATGCCAATTACGAACCTTGCTCTGGACGTCCCAGCACATCAATAAAAGATGATAACGTCGAAGTTGTAAAGAAATTTTTTTTTGGAAAATCGTCGAATTACCATAAAAGAAGTTGCTGAGGATGTGGCATATCGGTCAGCTCGTGTCATGCAATTTTTTCAGATGTTTTGGGCATGAGACGTGTGTGTTTGTTCAAAAATTCCTAATTTTGATCAGAAAAACCATCGCATGTGGATCGCTTAGGAGCTCTTGAATGACATCAATGATGTTATGATGATCCTGATATCATAACTGTTCCCTATGCCTGTTCCTATTTTTAAAACTGAATAGATCTATGAAGGGACGGAGATTTTGCAACGATTGAGGAAATAAAAACGACATAGCTGGAAGAGCTCAAGGCTATACCAAAAAGTGCTTCGAGGATTAAAAAAAGCGTTTACACAAGTGTGTTACATCTGAGGGCGATTACTTTGAAGGGGACAACAAAAGTGATGATGTATTAATAAATATTTTTTATAAAAATAAAAAGTCAACTCCTTTAAACGATGTAAAATGCGACAGAGTATACCCATGCGTGATCTATTTCAACGAAGATGGCTCCAACGCTCATTTTCTATCCAGAAGCCATCGTAGGCTGCGTGAAGTAAATTTCTAGACGCTGGGTTATGTCATTATCACATTTAAATTTTGAGTTAGAATGGTTTTAAGAAACCGTTGTTTTCCAAGTTTTGTCAAGGAAAGCTGAGATACCAATTAAAGTGGACGGCAACTTAAAAAAAGCCAAACTTGTCTTGTTTGAGGCCTGGATCTATCCCGAAGAGATCTATTAAAGCTTACTACAAGCATATTCTAGACCTAAAACTAACAATTTCACTGAAGAGTAAAGATAAAAAGGAGAATCGCTGTTAATCGAAAAGAGGCAGAATATTGATTTGATACCCATTTATGAAGTAGTTGAAGAGATGTTAAAGTGTTCAACCAATGTAATCGTTTGCGGTGATTTCAATATTAATTTATTGTGTGAAAGTCTCTTAACCGAAAACATGCAATCGTTTGACGTACATTCCGTAAATAATGAAGTTCCTACCCATTTTACTATGTAGTTTCTCCAGTACTCTAATAGATGTGTTTTTTGTATATGATGCCGATAAGGTATTACTTTATGATCAGGTTGCTGCACCAGGTTTTTTCGAAATACGATCTTTTGTTTCTAACATACGATTTTGGTATTGGGAATTGCGTGGACACAACAAATTATATAGTATACAGGGATTTCAAAACTATTGATAGGGCTTCTCTTGGACAGCATGTTAATTCCATTCAATGGAGCCTCATTTATCATATGCCATCACCAGATGAACAAATCGACTTCATAAATAGAAATATCAACTTTCTCTTTGATGTATATATTCCAATGAGAACATAAATTGTAAAAGACCGAACAAAATCGTGGTTAATGAACGAAATTCGAGAGTTGATGTTGCAACGTGATCAGGCGTATCGACAATGGAAGAGTTTTCGGATGGAAGAGCTTCATCAAATCTATAAAAACTTGAGAAATAAAATAAGAACTGCTAAGATGCAATTTTATTCCAACCGTTTTAGTTCTACATCCCATAGTCGCAAAATATGGAATAACATTCGTGAACTAGAAGTCGGTTAACAAAAGTTAAGTTGTTAAACAAATTTTATTGATAGCAACGAACTAAATCTTCAATTTTTAGTAAATCCAAATTCAAGTGTACTAGTTGCAAATTGTGTATTCGATGATACTGTTTTACCAACTGCAAAGTATTTTGCTTTCAAAAGGGTGGATGATACCGACATAGTAGAAAGTTTCCTGTCTATCAGGTCCAATGCTACAGGAGTTGATGGGATTCATTCGATTTTTATGAAAGCAATTTTACCATCATTGCTACCATTTGTGACGCACATCATTAACACCATTTTTATGACTGGCATTTTTTTTTTTGTCAAAGGAAATTGGTAAAAATAGTTCTAATCCTAATTCAGGCCAATATCAATTCTTCCTTTTCTCTAAGAAAATATGTGAAAGGATTATGCATAAACAACTTAATGAGTTTCTTATGAAAAATAATTTGCTGCTTCCGGTTCAGTCAGAATTCCGTGCAAAACATAGCTGTACTACGGGTTTACTGAATGTATTGTAGTTGAAGATATAAGAGATAGACTGGATAATGACAATATTACATTTTTAGTACTATTAGATTTCTCCAAGGCTTTTGATATGGTAGAGCACTCTACACCCTGCCTGACTCGAACTGCAACTTTTTAAAATGCTTTAATTTTTTTATTTTTTGATGAATTTTATTGTGTCAAAGCAAAAATGTTGGAAAATACATCAATTTTCAAATTGTGACAGTAGTTTTTAATATGTCCAATTTTGGTGCGAATAATGGCCTTGAGACAGCCGAAGAAAGCATCGCAAGCTGCACGCAAGTTGCTCTGCGGTATTTTGGCCCATTCCCGGCGAAGTGCTTGTTTGAGGTGGTCCAAACTTTGGTATTTTTTAGTGCCAACCTTCGCCTTCAAAATACAGCAGACAGGGAAATCCAACGGATTTGCATCCGGAGAATTTGCAATCCATTGTGTCGAAGAAATGAAGTGTGGAACATTGTTTTTTAACCAAATTTTGATGCGCATTTTGTGAGACGGTGCCGAGTCTTGTTGAAATGTCCACGGTATCCCACCGAAATGACTGTTTGCCCAAGGCTTCAATACTGCCTCTAAGAAAGTTTCACGGTATAAGATCGCATTAATTTTGACGATACGGTCCAAAAATACGAGCGTAGAGCGACCATCGGCGGTTATGGCGGCCCAAACCATTACCATCGGTGCTGCCTGCTTTTTGATGGCCGTCCGAAGGTGTAAATTTTCAAAGGACCTCTCTGGCAAGTAAACTCGGTCATTTTGTTTGTTGACATATTGCTCGATAACAAATGGCGTATCGAGCAAGCGTAGCAACACCTTCACCGTTTCGAAGGAGTTTCTGTTGCGGTGTAAGATCGTGTGCTTTTTTTAACTTCAATGGCTTGAGCCCAAGCTCATTTTTTGTGTGTTGCATCCGTTCCAACGACATGTTGAGCTCACGAGCCATTTTTCTTCCACTTCGACGCGGATTTCGCTCAATTCGAGCCTTCACTTTCCGAACCATTTCTGCCGATTTTGGTGTTTTTTATGACCACCTCCATGGCGTTTTGCAACGCTGCTAGTATCACGGTAACGAGCTGTGTTTCGAGACAAAAATGATTTATTCACATTGAGGTGCTGGAGGGCTCTAACGATATAGTAGCTACTTGTGGTTTTCCGGCCAAATATAAAGCAATCACGTTTGAATTCCATCGCAAATCTTTTAAAATGCTTGTAAATAATAAAATTATCTGTCATGTGTCAAAATTTGAGCTCATTGTCATGAACGGTTTGGAAATTATAGCAGTCTGAAGTTGGTTGAAGTTTGAGGCAGGCAGGGTGTATTTTGATCAGTAAATTAAGACACTACTTCTTCATTTATCCATCTTCAATTAAAGTAATATCGTCGTATCTCAGTGAAAGAAAACAGTCTGTTTCAATAGATGGTATCCTATCTGATTTTCTTCCCTTAACTAAAGGTGTTCCCAAGGTTCGATCCTTGGGCTTCTCTTATTTGCAGTATATATTAATAATATTGCTTCTGTAATAGTAAATTCAACCAAACACATATACGCTGATGATTCAAATTTATCAGAGTTATTCCTTAGGCTTCAACGAATATCAAATTCGACGTCGAAAAGTAGTTGAGTACTAAATCCAGGAAGATGTAAATGTGTAGTTATTTCTAAAACTACTCTGGATCTTTCCTATTTTCCATATTTAATGCTAAACGGCTCAAAAATTGAATTCGTTGACTCTTCAAAAAATCTAGTGTGAAAAGCATATGGCGTTCTTCGAACACTATGGATAGCTCAAAAGTGTACATCAACCAAAATAAGACTGCTACTTGCTGAAACCTTAATTATTCCTCTACTGATTTAGTGGTTTAAGTAGGTGGATTATGCGCACCGTAAATTCCTCGAATCGCACGAAAAACATTTCTCATAAAACGTTGATTTTCGTAATACAGCTGAACAATATGGAGACGCTGTTGTATTGTGAGTCTTTGTATGATGACTTACCAAACGATACTGAGCAAAAGTGACAAAGCAGTTTGATAGGAGTCACGCGTGATCTGTCAAAAAAAGTCTATTGAAAATCAAACTGAATCACCTCTTACCTCTCTTCAGTATTATCAAAAGCAAGCAACCGACATACCTAGCAGATCTGTGCCTAGCAGATCTGCCTGTCTACTATATACTTCCGCGATTTTCATGTCCAACATCTGAGAGACAGTTTTACATTGCTTGTATACGTGTTTGGAACACATTCCCACGTACTATACGAGAGCTAAATGACGCACGACAATTTAGAAACGGACTTCAATATTTTCTTGAAAATTAGAGCAACTAGGTTTCCCCAAAACTCTTCCGTTCTCAGACAATTTTAGTTAAAATTAAATTTTTCCAATTTAAAGTCACATAAATTGTAAAATAACAAGGTCGTTGAGATTAGCAGCATTAAAAATATTGTACAATCGATAGCATGCGCAACTAATTTTAAAAAATGCTGTCGCCGATTTTATAAAGGGTCTACACTCGGGTAGAGTGTGAATAACTAAAACAACATCACGGCCATATAAATTTTCCCCTTTATCTAGACCATCGTCACGGTGTACGAGGGCTGTTTGATGAATACTCGGATTAGAAATGACAACGCAACTTTTTTAGGTTTAAACAATTTTTTTTTTTCAATATATTCCCCTTTCAACTGGATACACTTTTCCCATATTTGTAATGGCTTGCAAAATACTCCTCCTCCACGTTCGACTCGAGGAACAAAAAGAAGTCGCAGCCAAAGAAGAACTATATTCGGAGATGGAGGAGCAATTCGTAGTGCAATTCGAAAAATTTGGCTGTGGCGACTGCGGATGTGTAAGCCAGTGTGTTATCGTTGTGGAAGAGTCTTTTTTTCTTCGCTAAGATGTGGTCCGTTTTTTTTTTTTCAAATCGGCGTTGAATCGGCTTAATAAATCGACGTAGTGTGCTCCTTTGATTGTTTTTCCTTACTCCAAATAGTCAAGGTGGATCACACTTCGCGCGTCCCAAAAAACGGTGGCTATCACCTTTCTGGCTGAAGGCACAATCTTTTCCTTTGAAACACGTATACTGGGTAAGATTCATTGTTTCGATTTTTCTTTGGTCTCTGATGTGTACGAATGAATCCATTTCTCATCGAAACGACGCAGAAACTCTTCCGAATTTCGATTAAACAGGCCCAAGCACGTCTTTGAAGTGGGCTTACGATTGCGCTTGTTCTCCAGTGTGAGCAAATGCAGCATCCATCGCGCGGATAGTTTTTTCATACCCAAAATATGACCAACACGTTCAGTTAAGTTGCCTGCTATCTCAGCCAACTGGCTAACCAATGGTTAACAATTTTACAGAAAGGTGAATGGGTCCCATATACACCATCAAGAATGGGATTGCCACTCAAAAACAAGAATCGAATCACGGAGTGATACTGACCTTTTTCCATGGTCGCAAAAACACTAACACGGTGTTTTGAAATGGGTGTCAAAACAAAACTAAGCGTCGGATTATCACCAAATTTTGACAGGTAGGCAATTTTTTGATTTGAGTAGAATAAGGAGATGTGGTTTTTTAAAGGACTTGAGGGAGGATCAAGATTAAAACATACACGTTTAGGAATTGGATTGGACGAGGTGTAAGATAGTTTCATGGATAAGGGACAAAATAAAGTGAAAAAGTGGTGAAGAAAGTAAATATCTTAATTTTAAAACTCCAATTTGGATCAGGAACTTGTCTATAAGGAATTGGTTTTTTTTTTTTTTTAATGTAAGAGTTAGGATTAAAATTAGGCTTAGGAATTATTTTTTTTGTTATTTTTAAAACTGGACTTAAGGGTAGTATGTTTTCGATATTTGGTTTTAATTTTTGCATCGTTATTTCACCCATATAGATGAGGCTGGAAGCAGGGTCGATGAACCTCCCTTTATATTTTAATGGAATGCTTACATTAAAGGTGGTTGAAGAGATTTTGGTTTAAAGAAGATTAGGTGAGTTTAGGAGAGTAGTAGTGTAGTACTCTCAATTTCAGGAAAGCGTTGTGGTGGAGGAGACGATGACCGAGGGGTTACTGGCGGTTCGATAATTGCAGATTCAAGCATCTCAATAAGAATCGAAATGTTGTATGATGCACATATAGGGTTTGGAATTGCATCGGTATATCATCGATTTTACTGGAAGTTGTCCGAGGGAGAGGGAACACTCAAGGACGCTTGAAGATGAAAATCGAAGGAAGAACGTAAAGCTCTTAAAGAGTCGGTTATTGTTGAAATGTGCGAACTTTTTATGGATTTCTCAATATTGGAAAAAAAGTTATTGAGTCCTCAAACATCATGTTAAAATGTCGATTTAAGAATGTCATCGCATTTGGTGAATTATTTTCTAATGCAAAATTATTGACCGAATCACTGAGACACTTAATCGTAAGTAAAATGTGGAACAAGAGTAATGTCCTTACGCTAATGGCAATAAGACAAAAAATTGTTTTTAAAATATTTTAGGTTCACGATGAATCTCTTGTTTAAGTCAATGGGAAGAGCATTGAACGACTTGCAACTAAGACCACTGCAAATCACTCTATCATTGGATCATTTGTTAGGGAACAAATCACACTTCCACATAATTTGTGGATAAACACATGGCGATGACCGAGAAATAGCTTGAGTGAATTATGGTAAATTCGGCAGAAAAAATTAAATGGAAATATGCGGGAAATAAATAACCAGAGCGAGATTTACACACATCTGAAGTTAGTGAATGTTAAGACCGAACGAGTTCAAATGGTTAAGGCATTTAACTGTAAAAAATCAGATATTATACTCTAAAGGTAATAATTTACCTTTAAAATTACGCTGTTATTGCGCTTGCTTTCGACCTCAAAACATGGACAGTGCTAATATATTGAATCCAACGGACCAGCAAATGAAACCATCAAATATGGTATCTTATCTTGCCATAATGTTATCTTTATATGAGAACATTCACGCTCTAGCTACAAATCCCATCATTTATTTGCAAATGTTTTCAAAGTGGTATTTATCAGGACTCAGCTTTTAGCTCAATACAAAGCGTTTTCATTTAAATGCGAAGACCAACCTTCTGATGTTTTAATCTAATGAACGTTCTTGCTCTTGCTCTTGTTCAATCAGAAATCCAACTTCGACTTGAAAATCTCATGTGTCACTTAATTGGTTGTGTCTGCAGGGACAAAATAAATCCATGCTATAACCGGGGCCACCTTGCCAATAACATAAGCCTTGGTAAGTCGTCAAAAGGTGATATACATATGCACATAAACGTATTTGTGCCGTAAGTTATTCGTACCGCCCGTCCCTAGGGGATGTTCAGATTCTAATTTCAATTTCATTTAATTTAATCCAGATACAATCCGTTTTAATATAAATTTTGTCTCCTTACTGGGAAGGCAGGGCTTGATGACAATACACTACCTAGCACCATTCTTTGACATCAGTATATTACGTAGCATCCGTAATTCATCGCATCCTTTGAATACAGAATACGGCATTGACTCCAAGGCAGTAGCAGCAGTCTCCAGCAGCAGGTTAAGTTTTTTTTTTTTTTGCAAAATGAGGTTAAATTGCAGTTTGTTATCCATTTTCCATTCTTTCTGTCGTTCATTTTATTACATTTTATTTTTTATTTGGTTTTCCTTTTATTCCGGCTTTACCTCCTTTGAGCGAACCAGAAGAGATATGGGCTAATACGAAGCGCGTATACGAGTACTCGTTCCATAATATAACCCAAGCATGCCATTAGCATACTCACATGTGACATCACAAGACTGCCACATTTTTAGACGTATATCCGTGTGTCTGTAGATCCAGGATGAGGACAGTATGAGGATTGGCTCTGAAAAAGACCTTAACCTCCTATTAGGCAGAGGGAGAGTATATTATTCTTATTATCTTGTATCTAGGATAAGTGAACTATTACACTAGATACCACCCACCACCGCACTCATTGTGTGGCAGTTTATGCTCAGGGTGGTCAGGATCTGTTCACCCTTACCTGATGTATTGCTTGCAAGAAAAATATATGTTCATATATGTATGTGTACATACTCGTATATGAATTGGTGCTGTATCTAGAAATAATTCTAATGCATGCATCTGGGGTTGAGTTTGGTTTTTTTTTGTTTTTTGTTCGTCTTGTTCTCATTACCTACGCGGATTTCTTGTTGCAATAAGAGGGTCGGTCGGTTAGTCGATGAGTCGTTCAGTAGATGTAAGTGTGCGAACTACCCGTATACATCCGTTTCCGGGACATAGTTTAACATTAGATATGTGGGAGTGTGTTCCTTACTCCCCTGTTCATTTCGTTAACTTGAATGGTGGCGCACATGTTGTTTTGTCGGTGCGATGACAGGTTGCGTTTACTGTTTTTCTTTTCATTAAGATCAGAGTTTACCGTGAATGGATTATAAGAGACGGAACAGGAGAGGGGAAACAATACCGACTAGATGAAAACCGAGGTTAGGATTCCATTTAGAGATGTGGAAAGAAAATTAATTGTGCCACCGGCAATAACTTTAGATTCTTGCCGTTTCGAGGTTAGTTTCCGCAATGAGCAGAAGTACTCAGGGTTGGTAATGTGATGTAAAAAGGTCAGAAGTTATTTTTATGTTCTGTTGGTTAACTGAACGTTTCAAAGGAAGCGTGAATATCGTATGCAGTTGGAGAATTTTTCTCAAGTGGAACACTTGTTTTCTAGGATTCTTCGAGAGGTGCGCACTAGTTTCTACCATGTGGCAATTTTATCTTGAGAAATCGAGGTTGAACATTGTTCATTGTTGTAAGAATTCGATTTTGCTTTTGTTTCGTTTTTTTTTTTTTTTTTTTTTTTTTTGTATGTTAGAACAGAAAGTAGAACAAGTTACACTAGGCAGATGTAAATGTAGCTAATCGAGGTTTAAGGGAAGTTGTGACCGAATTGGGTAGTGATTTAATTTGGGGTCGGTATAGAGCAAGAAGTTGTAAAGGTGAAAGAAAAGGGTGAGTATAGGTTTGAGAGACTGTGTCTGGTACTTGATCTATACAAAGTTTAGATCTGGAGCACTACGAATTGATATCTTATTGTCTAGGATGATGATAGGACCACTTGTAGGAGAATACATGGTTAAAAGGAGACAAGAAATAGGTAAGAGAATTCCGTACTTTTTTTTTGTTTCATCAAATGGTACGCTGCAAAAATTGGCAATCAGAATGCCTAACAGACGAGTAGATTGAAGATTTTCTTTGTCTGTCATATGCAGAAAAAAACCGGAACCTCGAACGTAGACAGCCTCCTGTTAAGAAAGTTTATGTCGGATAACAAATTCATTTTGGATCTGATTGAAATATGATGGTAGAAGGACAGTGAGCTCCTGTGATATTGCACTTTTATATTTTTTATGCTTCCAGTGAAGAGCTTATAATAAAAAGGCACAAAAAAGCCTTATATTCTAGAGCAGTGTAAGAAAAATGGACGATGAGAAGGATACATTTTTTTTACTGCGTTTTTCTCTTCGTAAAAAAAAATAATGGCCCAAATGTCTGCACAGTACTTTTGAATATTGGTTTTTTGTGAATCACAAAAGGGCTTTCCGTGCCTTTCATAGGACAATTTTGTTTATTTACACACCCGTCCATCCAAAAATGTGATGCATCAAGAAGGAACACTTTTCGTAAAAATTGTGTCTTCGTTCCAGCATTCATTGAGCGAAACAGCGATGACGTGTGGTTTTGGTTGTTATATATATAAATGTATAAATGCAGACCAACGGTGAAATCACGTGTAAAGTTTTATAGGCAATGCTAAATTATTGATGTCAGCTGCGATTCTATGCTTGGCTCATTTCGAACACTTTGAGTTAAAGAAGTGATCGTTGTTGCGCGAATTCCGTATTCAGAAGAGCAATTATGTTGATAGAAAAACCACGAATTTTTGGAAATGTACCTTTAACAAAAATCCTAATCTCATAATAGTTTTGATCAACAAAAATGCGTTGTTATCCGGAGAATGACTACATGACTATAATTGCCTTAGTTTGCACTTGACATCTGTGATAAAGGTTGACCATGTTGAATTCAGTAAATGGAATGTAATGACAACCAACGTCTACACCAGGTGTTTGACCAACCTATATTTTGTCGAAATCGTGATGAATGTAGGATGTGACAAGACCGTACTCAAAAACGTATAAAGCTGGCCGACAGACCACAGGTTGCCGCAGTGCGTCAACATTTCTGGAATCACTTTGGCTTAAAAGAAGAAACAATCAGCAGAAATAAATACATAAATGTAAAAGACCATCGGAGATCTCTAAATAAAATTTTAGCAGCCAAAAAGCAGAAGTAAAAGTATATAACCTAACCTATAAGGCGATCAGCAGACACCTGGAGATGTTTTAACTAGCAGAAGTTTCAACAGTAGAGAGATTTGAACTTCAAGCCCAGAATTATGTGAAGGGGAAGGATCAAGAAATGAAAAATTTATCATATTATTATCAACATTTTAGCTGCATAGGTTATTGATATTGGATAAGAGATTAAGACGCTGTCAGCTAGACGACAATGCGATTAATAAATATTACAAAAATAAATGACAATGAACCTTTCCGTAATCTTAAAAAAAAAAATCCAAATCTATAACTGCCGATTTGCTGATGGTTCCTTGACAGTGTTTTTTTTTTTTTTTTAATTTTGTTGAGAAACACACTTTTTGGTATCAATGTAATCTCTGGTTCAAATGCTATAGTTTGAGAGGTAATTTTGGTGCTGACATCTATTTTTCACTGCTAGAATTGAGTTCGAATTACCACACATCTTTAAGTGAATAATTAGTTTTTGGAAATATGATACATCTGCAGCTTTCGCGATAAATAAGACTGTCAAACAGTGGACGTAGTCCTTTTGTACACATTTTTTGGTGTTAACAACATAGCAACAAACAGCTTTTTGTTTTATGGATGAATGTATTTGTTAAATACACTTATTCTTTAATTAGTTTATGAATTAAAAGTTATGAAGTAGCTCTTATAAAGGGTTTCCAATAGGGACTTGATAACTTTGAATTTAATTTGCGAAAGCACTCTTTCACTAATCATCAAACTGTCACTGTCAATTTATTCAGTAAACTCAACATTTTCATCATGGTTAAGTACAATAACGAGCTAGGTTCTCCGATTAGTTTCTGGAGAAGATGACCCAAGATGATGAATTTCATCGCTAAATCATCTTCAGTGACGAAGCTCATTTTTGGCTCAATCGGTTCGTCAATAAGCAAAATATGCGTTATTTTTCGGGTGAAAACCCACATGTGCTTCATGAATCATCACTTCATCCGCAAAAAATAACTGTTTGGTGCGGTTTGCATGCCGGCGGCGTTATTGGGCCATATTTTTTCGTCGACGATAACGATCGTTGCGTTACTGTGAATGGTCAGCGTTATCGCGCTATGATCACCGATTATTTTTGGCCCGAATTGGAAGATATGGACTTGGACGATTTCTGCTTTCAACAGGATGGTGCCACAAGCCACACAGCACACGCTACAATCAATTATTTGAAGAGTAAGTATGGGGAGCGTGTTATCTCAAGACATGAGCCAGTCGATTGGCCGCCTCGTTCATGCGATTTAACGCCGTTTGACTATTTTCTGTGGGGCTACGTTAAGTCATTGTCTTATATCAACACGCCGACGACGTTGGAAGAGCTCAGAGCCAACATTGAAGCCGAAATAGCGGCCGTTTTGGCCGAAATGTGTGGCCGAGTCTTTGAAGATTGGGTCCAACAAATCGACCGCTGCAAACGTGTCCGCGGTGGCCATATGAATGAAGTCGAGTTCCATTCATAAATGTTTTGATTGTACTTCAAGCCAATAATAAAGTTTTTGAAATATCTCAAATGGTTTGCCTTTTATTAAAAAAAAAAAAAAAAAAATTGTCAAGTCGTTATTAGAAAACCCTATATAGCCCTTATGGTTGATTTGCAGATGTGCGCTTTTACATTTTAAATTTTAAGTAGTTGTGTGATAATACCGTGACAGGAATAACATGGAAGTACATGGTTTTTCATCAGATAGTGATCTTGCTATTCAAAACAATCAAAACAAACCTGACAACTGTCAATGAATTGACATCCAAATGCCTGACTTTGAGAAAGATCTTCAAAAAATACTCCAGCCCCGGGACGTGAAGTCTGATTCTAATTTGCCATCACCATTCGATAGGAAAGCTTCATTTTTAGATGTTGAAAATATTCCGAAGGAATCAGAAAATGTGGTTTTTTATATCTAAAACTGTACTTGTACTTGAGGAAGTTGAAGATTGTGTTGATACCGACATATTTGGAGAAAAAAGTCACTCAAATGGCAGGAACAAAGTTAAAAAAGTGAAGCAGCCAAGCAATCCAGAGAACGGGGTAAGTCGTCGAAAGCGACACGGATAAAACAAATATTTGAAGACAGCGTTAAATCTGAGCGAAAGCTTGGTCCAACTTGCCAGGTTGTTCTAAATTTTTTAGAGTACAGTTAGAAAACATATTTTTGATAAATTTTGCCAAGATATGGACTGCGCAAATATGTTCCTTAATACCCAAGGTGTTAAATATGCAACGATTCGCGGTTGAGAAGGAAAATAAGAATATGGAATCGTGGAGCCCACTTATTTTTCCGAAAGAACCAATTGTCAAAACTTACCCTTTAAAGAATTACTTCCAGTTCCAGTTCCATCACATTATTGCAGAAAAACATCTTCTAGGCAATATTTGCAGCCACCAATTTCTTCTATGTTTTATGTTTTTGACAAGTATGAACGAAACTGCAATGAAGATAATGTATCCAAACTTTCTAAAAGATATTTTTATCAAGCATTTGGGAAAGAAAATATCGGTAGAAAATGCGATAGTTGTGTCGCACACAAGAAAGGAAGTTATATTGATGAAGAGTATCAAGCTCATTTAAAAGCAAAGGAGAAACCCAGAGCTTTAAAAGGCGCTGATAAAAACTATCTCCTGAAGGGAAAATCAACCTTTTTTTAATGAACCTCCTGGCAGTCAAGATATATGCAGCTCTCAAAGCTAGTTCACTCTTATTTAAGACAAAGCTGACTGCATAATTTCACAATTTAGAATCTTTGTTCAAGAAGTGTGAAATGCTATTATTTTGACGAGATGAATGCGAATTTGACGGCATCGACTTTCGTGAGCTTATATTTTAATATTTAGAGGAAGTTTTGGAACAAGTACGTACCAAAACAGGAATGATGTTCTATCCAATGCTTTACTTCACCTATCCGTCAAGATCAAATACCAAATAACACAAAAATATTTAGCAAAAGGACACACGCAAATGAAATATGATAACGCCAATGAAAAACAAACTCAAAGGCGTGGAGATATTTCTGCCATCGCAATATATTTTAATTATCAAAGAAGCAAGGCCAAAACCATTCCCATATGATGCTGAAAACATTGATTTCTCACAAATCTTGGATTATGCTCAAAATTCGAAATATATTTATAAATCAACAAGGCCTGGTTGTGGATGAGACAGATACCAGCTTAAAAGTTACTTTATACGACCTATCTGGAATAATATTTTACAAAACAGACTACGACAGCGAATTTGAAGAGCTCCCTCAAAGGAAAAGCACAAAATCATTGACTTGCGATATTGGATATACGCGGTTGCATTCCGAAAGGTTAAAAATTGCAGAAACAAAGTTTAAACATTTGCAAAAATTAAAGTTCGTCATACCGAAAGACTGTCATCCCTTTTATGATAGTTTATCATATAATATATATAATGGTCATGGAAGCAATCAATTATTTCCCCTGCAAATTAAAAAATATTTGATAACTTTCAACCAATAAACGCGTTGCCAGTATTTGAAAATGTTCTAGAAAAATAATCCAAATTCAATGGGAGGAATTTGGGAGGAAACAAACTATCCGTTTCTCGAAAGCTGATCGGGATTCCGAAAAAAGCACTCGTACGAGACTGCCTTAAACACCATTCCTATCGCTGAGAAAGAGAAGTTGGCTGGCAAAAACTGTGAATTTGCCATCTTTTTAGACTTCAAATGAGCATTCGAGATGATTGGCCAAAGTATTTTACTGTTTAAACTTTAAAGTTATAGTACCAAAGGCAAAGGATACGACTGATTTGCATCATTTCTAAGAGGGAGTTTCCAGCAAATAAGAATCAATGAAACTTTAGACAACAGTATTACAACGACACTTAGAGTACCGCAAGGCTCGACTTTCGGTGCCTAGATCTTCATTATATGTGGCATTCGCCGAAAAAATGGGCCGACGAGTAGTGTCTTAAAACAAGTTTTCGAGCAAAACGCGTTCAAAGTTTGACAAGGTAATATTATTGTGAAAACGATTTAAGTTGTGAGAAGCGCTTTGTTGATATTCAGTACTTTCGTTTGTAGTATGACGATACCTACAGTTGCTGCTGCTGTACTTTAGATTAAAATTCGTATCACTACAGTTTCTGGATTTTTTTTGATTCTTTTTAGCCAAGCCGGTGCTAAATAAAAGTTCATTTTAAAAAAAAAAAGTTGGAGATGTTGGACGCGATATACAACAACGATATATGTACATACAACGACGAGATTAATATTGCAATATTATACATGAAAACGTTGGTGGTGATACTTTTGGGTGTAACTTAAGTTTGCACAAGTTTTGTTACTGATATGCATTTTGTTGATGATTTAAACAACTCTAAATTAAATATATTCGAATATGAGGAGTCAGCTGATAAGAATCTATTAATATCGGATTGATGTATGAGAGAGATTGTCAACCTTCTTGTTCAAAAAAATACAATACGATTATACTAGAAAATCTTGTTGTGGAAATCAGACAATTCTTCCAAGAGCTGTGTAAAGCAGATCAAGTTTTGGTATATTGAATCATTTGCACTTTCATCTACAACATTTATTTCTCGAAAACATTTAGAAGAATCGATACAGTTTATTTGTTTTATTTACGACATTGGTAAAATCTAATTTAACATCATGAAAATGTTGGTTTTTTCAAGCGAAAACATGGACTAAGTGATAAGCTGTCAAAACGTCAATCTCGTGTTTTGTCTCTGGAGTCAATTACTCGTATTATAGAATTTATCAAAAATTTTGTATAAAAAAAAATATTTATTTATTAATTAATATTAATATTGTCCCCTTCAAAGAAATCCCCTACAGATATAACACACTTGTGCCAATGCTTTTTTCAATCTTCGAAGCACTTTTCATAAGCACTTTTTGGTATAGTCATGAACTCCCCCAGCGATGCCGTTTTTACTTCCTCAATCGTTGCAAATCTCTGTCTGTTAGTTTGTCTGTTGGTTTCGACGTCATAACTATATACTCATGATTCGTCACCCTTTTGAGAAGGTCAGGATCATCATTGACGTCATTCAAAATTAAGAAGTTTCGAAACAAACTTCTCTGATATACGTCTCATGCCCAAAATATCCGGAAAAGTTACATGACACAAGCCGACCGATATGCCAACATCCTCAGCAACTTCCTTTTAGTAATTCGACGATTTTCCAATACAATTTTCTTCACAGCTTCGACGTAATTATCGTTTGTTGATGTGATGGGGCGGCCAGAAGAGCTCTTGGAAGAGCTTATACCACTTGCAAACATTTTTCTTACTTAGAGCAGACTCACAGTTTGCCACTGTCAACATTTTAAGTATATTAGAGCACTTGATTCCATTTTTTACACAAATTTTGATATAAATTCTGTGCTCCATTTTTTATTATAATTGAAAATTGCCGAGTACACCTCAACACGACTTACCTTTCTATCTGTCAAAAAATAAACTAAGAATGCTATACCATATACTTAAAACTGTGAACATATGTTCGGGATATGGCATGGAACAAAAAAAAAAATTATAACACAGGTCTGCAACAAAAATACTGTCTGGATGTTTTCAACTGATTTCTATGTATTGGGTCATATAAAAAGTCCTTGTGGTTTTTTGTCACTAGATGGTGTTGGTGTCCATTTATCTGGAAACACTAATTTTGTCAAACGAACACATGTTTGAAAGGAGTGGTCGGATCCAGGATTTGTTTGTTCGATTCCGTTTCGGAAATTTCGATGTAAAAGATGCGCCTCGGACTGGTCGGCCTGTCACTGAAAAAGTCGATGAAATTTTGAATCTGATGAATATCTGATCAACCGTATAGCAGTTATAAATAATATAAAATGAGCAGGGCACTCAAAAAAGGTCGATGTTTGGGTGCCACATAAATTAACGCAAGGAAATTTAACTGACCGAATAACCATCAGTGAAATGCTGCTGAAACGTAACGAAATAGAACCATTTTTGAAGTGATTCATTACGAGATATAAAAAATGGATTAAATACGAGAATATCCCACGCAAGTGATCATGGTCAAAGGCCATGAACTGCTAGAACGTGGCGAAACGGTCAATTCGATCATCTTCTGTGCACAACTCGACCGTTTGAATGAAGCTATCCAGAAAGAGCGACCAGAATTTGCCAACAGAGAGGGAGTTAACTTTCAGAATGACAATGCTAGAAAACACACGTCTTTGATGACCGAAGCGGATTGACGGAGCTTGGTTGGGAAGTTTTGATGCATCCACCTATAGCCCACATCTTTTATCCCCTGATTAAAATTAGTTTCGGTCATTGTAAAACTCTCTTGATGGTAAAAAATTGGCCGACCGAAAGGCCACTAAAAATCACTTAGCCAAGTTTTTCGCTGATAAACCACAAAAGTTCTACACCTATGGAATTATGAAGCTACCCAGGAAATGGCAAAAGGTCATAGATAATAATGGACAATATGTACTTGATTGAAATTGATTTTGAATAAAGAAAATTCTTTTTCAAAATTCACCAAAAAACCGTAAATACACAAAAAATACCAGAACGTCAGGTTATTTTGCAAAACGCAAAATTTTATTATAAAAACTAGCTTTGGGCTAACTTGAAGTCATTAATAAAGGTACAATCTTATTTTGATTGCTGATTTTAAATGTATACTGGCCATAACTATCACTACTTTCTAAATAAAGAACGCCCTGTGTGAGCTAAATTAACAAACATAAATATGTTGTAACCTGAACGTGCGCGCTCCGATAGTGTAGAAAGTGGCGCGGTACAATTACGTGTTAACTCGTCATTGTTTTATAGATCTTGGTTCACTATAGTGCAATGTCGTTTGTGTGAATTCGTTTGACAGTTTCTGTTATATTTGTGGCGAATATATGGTATTAAAGCCACAACTTAATATTTGAAAAAAAAAGTATACTTCGCGTATTTTGGCTTAAAACTTGGAGATCAGGGTAAAATTTGGGCACTTCATAAAGTCCGCAAACGATGTGTTGAAGACCTTCGAAATAAGTTTAAAGGCGAGAAGAAAGCTTTACGATATATCTTATGGTATGGCGCGAGCAAAAGAACCATAGTGAAGATTGTTACTTTTGTTCGTGTAATGTGAAAGGGTATAATTCAAAATGGAAGCAGTCAATTTCATACCCCAATCTGCAATCAGCTATTTGTCCCATCTCTTATGGGGTCGAAATACCAAAATACCGATTCCAAATTCTGACAAAGATGGTGCTGTACCTCAACCTCAACCGAAATTGTTTTCCAAGGGCGAGCCAAATGATTTGGTAAGAGACTTGAATCTTCTCAAAAACGCTGCTGAGTTGCAGCAGAGGAACTTACTTTTCTTGGTAGTGTCTTCCTTCTGGCTTAGATATCGTGAGAAGCAGTTCATTTCCTACTTTGTCCAAGAAGGCAATTTGGTTTATGTACCAATATTGAAGGTTTGATGGATAAATTTAAGATCTCATACGACCCAGCACAGTGGCGTATTTTCATAGATTCTTCAAAGAGAAGCCTAAAAGCAGTTCTGCTTCACAATGGTGGTTTCTATGCTTCCATTCCTTTGTCATTCCGTACACCTCAAGGAAACCTACAAGAACTTGAAATTGATTCTTTGAAAATTAAAATATTGGGTACGTAATTTAATTCGTGCGGTTTTTTTTTTCAAAATTTTAATGTTTATTTAAGATAAACATGTACAATAGTATTATTCAAATTACTGCCCATCTGAAGATATGACTATTTCCCATCTTTCTGATAATTTGTGGATCCCATCCCAAAAGAACTGCGCCGGCTTGGCAGCCAAAAATGAATCAAACCAATTTTTGATATTCTGCTCTGATGTGAACCGTATTTCAGTGAGGGCGTTTTCCATCGACCGGAACAAATGGCAGTCAGAAGGGGCAATGTCTGGGCTATAAGGCGGGTGGAGTAAGACTTCTCATCCACTGTTTTCCAAATAGTTCTTAACCGGAATAGTAACGTGGGGCCGAGCGTTGTCATGATGGAAAATTATTGCCTGGCGTCTGGTCGCATATTCCGGGCGTTTTTCGGCTACTGCTCTCTTCAAACGGATTAATTGTGTTCGGTAGCGTTGTCCGTTGATGGTTTCACCCGGTTCTAGCAGCTCATAATACAGCACACCCATCTGATCCCACAGAGTATTACCTTCGCGCCACGGATATTCGGCTTTGCCGTTGATTTGGCTATTTCGCCGGGCGTCACATATGATTTTTTGCACTTGGGGTTGTCGTAATGGATCCATTTTTCGTCTCCAATAACAATCCGATGCAAAAATGACTTCATTTTGTGGCGTTCCAGCAGCATTTCGGACATGCAAAACCGCCTTTCGACGTCTCTCGGATTGAGTTCATGTGGAACCCAATTTCCTTGCTTTTGAATATATCCAGCTGCTTTTAAACGTTTTGAAATGGCTGCTTGAGTGACACCCAAAGATTCTGTGAGCTCTTCTTGTGTTTGGCAACAATCTTCATAGATTAATTCTTCCAGTTCTTCATCTTTAAACTTTTTTGGCTACCCAGGACGTTCATCGTCTTCAAAGCCAAAATCACCACTTTTAAATCGTGCAAACCTCTTTTGGCACGTTCGCTCAGCCAGCGCATGTTCACCATCAACTTCCACCAAAATACGATGACTTTCGGCAGCACTTTTCTTCATATTAAAGTAATGAGTGAAAAAAAAATTATTGTTGCTTACGCTTCAAATGAATGACATATACTGAAATGACGTACAATGAGAGTAGCTTTCCAACACATGTTCCAATGGAATAATACAAATTACTCTATCTCTTAGCAAACCGCACGAAGTTATAGGTGATTTAAAAATTGTCGGCATGTTGCTCGAACAACAATCTAACATAAGTTTACCAAATTCCCTTGCTTGTTAAAGCAGGCCCATGGCATTAAGAACAAGTGCATTTTCTATTCCCGATCTGGGCACAATAGTGTTAAATGTTATAAATTTCTTAATCTCTAAGTTGATCAAAGACAATCATGCACTCATGAATCCAAACCGTGCCTAAATTATTTGAAACATGATCATAGTACCCAAATTGTCGCTTTGTAAGTCCCTGCATCACATGCTTTTACATTCAACAGTCATGAGAAACGCTTCCACTTCTAACAAGTTATACAATATAAATGCTCCTGACTCTCACCGTGAACAAAACCGCAACTACAACATCTTACAGGCGCTTAATACCACCATTTGAACTGAATTGAACCAGTAGTGGATGAAAACGAAGTCTTTATCCTATGTCGCACTCTTTATGACTCCGGTTCCCAATTAAACTTAATAACAGAACGATTTGAACAAATATTACGAATTCGGAAGAAACGATCTCTGACCAGCTTCTGTGGAATAAGACTGAACAGGTAGTTTTCAAAATTTAAGGCAGGCATTGTCTTGTAACTCGTCGTCGAGGAGTAACAGACCATCGACATCATAAATCGACGAAAACATTGATGAAGTAAAAGAAATGCTGGTCAATAACTGCAAATTCATTCAGGCAAGGGAATGGCGTTGACTAAGTGAGCTGAGACCACGTCGTTTTCAGTCAAAAAAGAAGGCAATGCTCACGGACAGACAGTAAACAAAGATTGAAATTATATTAATAATTGGAGTGCTTCGTCACTGATGTGAAGGTGTTTTTTTTAGGTTCAAGCCTAGTGTACGATATGTAAGAATCTGAAGACTCAAGCAGTTTATGAAGTACATTCTCGTTCGTTGCTGTGCGAAAACATTTACTAGTGAAGTGAAGTCGATAGGATTTATAGTCTTTATTTCTCCTCTCTTGTGTCTCCTCTGAAAGTAACCCAAATGGCAGTGCTGCTACTTTTATAATTTTGACTCAATGAATTAAAATTTTATGCACCGTTGAGGGCATGTAATGCCACAGATACATTTCTACTCGTATAGCCATCTTCGCTGTTTCAGTCGCATATGACTTAAATTTTTCTGAATCAATGGCTGAGTTGGTATTTATTACCTCCAATATTACTCCAAGTCGGCGAATCAGGTTTTCCCTAACTTGAATTATATCCGCTGTCAAAGAAGGATTTTGGAAAAATACTCTTGATGTATTTCCGGTGTAACTGGAACCATATCCTTGCTTTACAAAGTCAACCTTTATACTCAATTCAGTGATGAACCGTTTTTGTATGCGTTCTTAGACAGACTTTTTTTTATTGGGAGAGTATTTGCCGTTGTTCCCAAACTCTTGAATCCAAGGTTATAGGCTAGGTGAATAATATACTCCGTAAATTTTATTCTCGCATGAAGTTGAGAAATTCCCAACTGAATTGCTTCTTCTTTGCAAATCTTTACTTCAAATTTTGATATATCATTCATCTCAGATGGACGGGCACCACACACAAAGCAGTTACTTGATGCGGTTGTGTTGGTAACATATTGCGCTACTTTCCCGTCCAGCATTGTAAAATGTAATACGTGTCTCACCGTGATGGTATTATTGTCATACTCTAGTGTTACTGGTTCCAAGTTGTATATTTCATTATGAACACGTCCTTTTTCAGATCTTATTAATTCGCCGGTTTCTTTTTGAAATTGAAACCTTAAATGTCGGGGGTTAACCCAGATATCTTCGTCTTGATTTGTGGCAAGAGTAATTTTCAGTGGCACTATTGAGGTCATAAATAAATTTGAGTCGCTTCTTGTTTCACTGTCGTCAAAAAATGGTTGGGAGAACTCATTCTGGCCAGATGAGCCATCTAAACCCCATTTGGTATTTAAAACCAGTTCACAGTTTTTCAAGGCCTCCAATTCCTCTCCTTGTTTGGTTTTGAAAATTCTTTTAACTGTGTGGTCAACCAAACTCTGCAGAGGGATTTCGGCAGAAGATTCGGCCACGTTTACATTGTTCGGATAGCACTGTTTCTTTGTTTCATATTGGTATCTTGTGAGTTTTGTCTGAGTAAAAATTGAAAGTGCTAAATCAGGTAATGAGTATGAGAAGCTTGAAGAGCACGAATTTTGCTTCTCCTACTCCTTTCACAGCACTGATAGAAATCCATTGTAGGTCTCCCTGGTTTTCGCGATTGAGATTCACAATCACTTAAAGTATTTATTGAATTGAAAATAAATTCACCCTTCATCCACTCAAAACACTTATTTTTAGATTTATCGCCAATAAAATTAACAGTTTTTAATTTTTGTTTATAATTGGGAAAAAACCCATGCTCCACAGAGCGAATAAAGTTGTTCGTCAGATTCCAAACAATACCTCTTCCTCACATACAAATCCACTGATCCGTTATTAAATAACACTCACAGAGATTGGCATATTTAATAGAAATAGCCTCCATAGTGAACGATGCGAACGGTCTTGAAGAAAAAAGCAGACTGATAATTCCGTAAATAAACAAAATATCACGAACTTGCTAATGCCAATTGTGTAAACAATGCTTGTTTAACGGATTTATTTCATCAGTTGTCTGCAGTTGTCAATGGGATTTATAGGGATGTCAGGGATGTCCTTTATAAAAATGGAAATTTCAGACCGGAGCTCAACGGAGCTTCTTTTTTGTAAGTTTACATGCTCCAATTATTTTTTCCTTGTCACTTTTTTATTTTTTAAAATTGGGGTCGACAAAACTTTTTTCTGCTTTTAAATATATGAACTGAAAGTTGTGTGAGTTTCATGGTTTTATCTTCAAAAATTAAACCATAAAAATATAACGACTTAAACTAATAAAAATGTACAATTTTCTGGTGAACTAATGGCGACGATTTTCTACGGCTCTCATTATTCCCCAAAAAAATGTTAATAGAAAAAACGAACTAGAACTCTTTCCTACAATTAATAATGCAAGCAATAGCCCATCAAACGCTGCCAAAATGAAATCCAAATTTGGGGAGTTTTTTCCGTACTTGCCCCACTGTGCGTTGCACAATGCCATCATTATTCGTAATTTTTTGACGAAAAATGCAACAAATACCATCCAACAGCCACCCAATTCACCTAATTTGGCTCCCTGTGACTTCTTTCTGTTCAATCGAGTTAAAAAACCACTACGTGGAACGCGTTTCAGCAGCCAAGGGAAAATAATGGAGAAATAGCAGGAAGCACTGATGGACATACCGAAAACCGAATATAAAAAATGTTTCGAGGATTGGATCAGGTGCTGGCATAAGTATGTTGCAGTCTATTGAAATTACTTTGAAGGGGACATTATAGATTTAGATGAATAAACTTGTATTTTTTATTTTCTGAATAAATTAAAAAAATTGATCAATATGCTAAAGGTCAATGCCGTATTGTTAATGACATCTAGGCAAGAACACAAAAGAGCCAGAGTTAAAATACCTTAAATTTGGCAATAAAATTATCAATGAAAATCTAAACAGTCTAAACGGTTTCTTCAGAAATGTCGCTGAAAAATGTAAACCAGGTGTATCTATTAAACTCAATAGTGGGAATATAAAATTCTTAACTGAAAAATCAAGCCAACTTTTCTTTTATTATGGGCCCATTGACAATCTAGAGCTTCTCAATATTATCAACAGTTTAAAAGCTAAGAATTCAAGTGGAGTAGATGGTATTAGTATTAGCAAATACGTACTTAATCCGTTAAGGCATATTATTAATGAAAGCTTCCAGCGTGGTATATTTCCTAATGGAATTCAAACCGCTTTAATTATACTGATCTTTAAAAAAGGCGATAAAAGTAACCCTTAAAACAGCTGGATTATTTCTTGACCTTACAAAAGCATTTGATCTTGTAAATCATAACTTATTAATGCAGAAACTCATTAATAGTTTTAGAGGTAATAATTCTGAATGGTTTAAGTCATATATACTTGATCGAAAACAGATGATTATGGTTAATAGATTTTTAAACAAGGAAGAAACATGTTCGAATTCTGGGGTCCCACAGGGGTCAGTACTCGGACCAGTCCTTTTCCTTGTTTATAATAAATCTATATTCAGCCTACCAGTTAACGGTCATTTAATTGCCTATGCTGATAACATAGCAAACATTTCTCTAGCTACCATTCGAGATCAAATTATTAATGACCTAGATGTGCTCAAAACTTGGTTCAATTATCATCAGCTTGTCCGTAGCACAAAGTCTAAGGCGATGTTATTTTTCCTTACCAACTTGAATGAAGTAACTGAATATTTTTGCACTAAAAATTGCTTTATGCTTGATTTTGTGAAGGAGTATTGGTATCTAGGAATTATAATTCACAACAGATTAAACTGGAAGCCACACATCATGTCTCTAAAAATAATGTTATACATATTTTTAAACAAAATCTTTCACCTACGCAAGCTTATCCCGCATATTTTGCTCTTAACTATTTACTATGCCTTGGTTCAATCTCGACTTGAGTACGGTTTCACATACTGGGGCTGTGCTTACAAAAGCAATCTAAGTCCTATTATTACAGTACAGAAAAAAATAATAAGAGTATTGCTTTGCACAAACTACAATAAATCCTTGCTGCCACTTTTTCAAGAAAAAAAAAAAAAAATACTACCGCCACGTTATATTTTTATTTACGAAGCGCTTAAGGTTTTCTTTATCAGGAGTGGTAACACTCACATTGGTAGATATAGAATATATACGTTGCGAAATAGAAATACAGTAGATGTTCCTTGAGTCTACAAAGAGCACAATCGATGTTTCTTAACTTCTATAACACCATATATTTTTAATAAACGGCCGTTTGATTTACGCAATCTTTTACCACATGGAAAGCAATTATAAAAACAATTAAAAGTATGGCTGCTTTCAAGAACTGAAGTGGAGTCATTTCTTTAAGTATTAGGTATATAACTTAATTCGTGCGGTTTGCTAAGAGATGACGTAACTTGTAATAATTCATTGCTATTATTCCATTGGAACATGCGTTATAAAGCTTCTGTCATTGTACGTCATTTCAGTATATGTCATTCATTTGAAGCGTAAACAACAATAACTTTTTTTCACTCAAATATGTCGAACTTTGTGCCTGAAAAAGTGTTTTTGCGGGGAGTTCTTCATTACTGAAAACTGCTCCCGAAAGTCATCTTATTTTGGTGGATTTTTATGGTGAACATGCGCTAGCTGAGCGAACGTGTCAAAAGTGGTTTGCTTGACTAAAAAGTGGTGATTTTGGCTTGGAAGACGATGAACGTCCTGGGCAGCCCAAAAAGTTTGAAAATGAAGAACTGGAAGCATTACTCTATGAAGATTGTTGCCAAACACAAGAAGACCTCGCAGAATCTTTGGGTGTCACTCAAGCAGCCATTTCAAAACGTTGAAAAGCAGCTGGATATATTCAAAAGCAAGGAAATTGGGTTCCACATGAACTCAAGCCGAGAGACATCGAAAGGCGGTTTTGCTTATCCGAAATGCTCCTGGAATGCCACAAAAGGAAGTCATTTTTGCATCGGATTGTTACTGGTGATGAAAAATGGATCCATTAAGATAACCCGAAGCGCAAAATATCATATGTGAAACCCGACCAACCAGCCAAATCAACGGCAAAGCCGGATATCCATGGCGCTAAGGTAATGCTCTGATTTGGTGGGATCAGATGGGTGTGCTGTATTATGAGCTGCTAAAACCGGGTGAAACCATCAATGGACAACGCTACCGAACACAATTAATCCGTTTGAAGAAAGCAGTAGCCGAAAAACGCCCGGAATATGCGACAAGACACGAGGCAATAATTTTCCATCATGACAACGCTCGGCCCAACGTTGCTATTCCGGTTAAGAACTATTTGGAAAACAGTGGATGGGAAGTTTTACCCCACCCGCTTTATAGCCCAGACCTTTCCCCTTCTGACTACCATTTGTTCCGGTCGATGCAGAACGCCCTGACTGAAATACGGTTCACATCAGAGCAGAATATCAAAAATTGGGTTCTGGAGAAGATGGGTCAAGATAATGAATTTAATCGCAAAATCATTTTCAGTGACGAAGCTCATTTTTTTCTCAATGGGTTCTTCAATAAGCAAAATATGCGTAGTTTGTCGGGTGAAAACTCACATGTGCTTCATGAATCACCACTTCATCCACAAAAAAATAACTGTTGGGTGCGGTTTGCATGTCGGCGGCGTTATTGGGCCATATTTTTTCGTCGACGATAACGATCGTCACGTTACTGTGAATGGTCAGCGTTATCGCTTCATGATCACCGATTATTTTTGGCCCGAATTGGAAGATATGGACTTGGAAGACATGTGGTTTCAACAGGATCGTGCCACAAACCACTCAGCACACGCTACAATCGATTTATTGAAAAGTAAGTATGGTGAGTGTGTTATCTCAAGACATGGGCCAGTCGATTGGCCGTCGATTTAACGCCGCTTGACTATTTTCTGTGATGCTACGTTAAGTCATTGGTTTATATCAATACGCCGACGACGTTGGAAGAGCTCAGAGCCAACATTGAAGGCGAATTAGCGGCCGTTTCGGCCGAAATGTGTGGCGAGTCGTTGAAATTTGGGTCCAACGAATCGAGCGCTGCAAACGTGTCCGCGATGGCCATATTAACGAAGTCTAATTCCATTCATAAATGTTTTGATTGTACTTCAAGCCAATAATAAAGTTTTTAAAATATCTCAAATGGTTTGCGTTTTATTTAAGAAATAAGTTGTCATTAGAAAAGTTGTTATTAGAAAACCCTATACTAACCCTATATAACTTTTTTTTTATTAGTAACACGAGTTATAATTCGGGTGTGGCCAAGTAAATAAAAAAAAAACTCTTTTAAATTTGTTTATTTTTTTTTTGGTCACCCTTTTGGACATTACAATTTAATTACAATCGTATTACTGGACGACGATCGATGGCTCGGCTTGGCTTTATATAGCCTGATATTGATGATGATGTTGTATTATGTTGACCCATATTTACAGGTTGGTTGTAGCTTGCCTTCGCTGTGTCATCGTTAGTTATTGCTGGTGTTGCATATATTGCTTGGTGAATGGCCGCTTTATTTAGGTTGTTGTCGAATGACCTACTCCTCGGTAGTTTGAGGGGCTTGACCGTCGTTGCGGAAGTAGACTTTGTATATGTAACTCACGCTTGTAACTGATTGTATTACACCACAAAGTGTGATTTTATTTCATGATACACCGCATATTTTAATAGAACCCAGACTTCGTTTAAGTTGTATTTTATAAAAATTCTACTCAATTATCAACGAATTGATGTTTTTATAACTTTAAATTGAAAACCCTCGTAGTGCTTCAAAAAGCAATTAATTATATATAAGAGTTTTAAAAAAATTATAAAAATAAAAACGAAATAGGAATGTTCATTTGAAATGCTTTGCTTATTTGTTACACATACAAACTTTAAAAAAAAAAATTTAAGAAATCGATGTACAATATACCTAGGCGATCCTTAAAAATTACTCAATTCTGGCTGGTTCTACAAGCAAAACTACTGATCCAAAAGAAATTGAAATTGAAATTGAGATTACCATAGCTCCAAACATTTGTTAATCCAGTTAATTTAAAAATTTTGAATTATATGTTAGACTCAGTCGAAAATTGAATTATGCAAGCACTTTATTTAAATGAGCCACTGTGCGTCGTATTAAACTAAGACCAACATCTACTGAAATTGATTTTCTTTCCAGTTCTAGAAAAAAAAAAAGAAAAAAAAATACATAAAAGGTATCGCAACAAATTTTGTTAAAGAAACAACAACCAACAATACGTTCATCCTATAGGATATTCTTAAATATGATCCCGAACAATCAACAGACAACCAATTTCCATGAATCAAGCGAACAATAGTATTCCATTGGTTTCGTTACGAATAATTGAATTAACTTTTGCACAAAGTCCTAGGTTCCATTGAAAGTACGGTACGCACTCAGACTGGTAGACAGACAAATCCATACAGTTGAAGGCAAATGAATGAAATTCAATTACCGTTAAAATATGCAGTCTTGTCAACTCGTCGTCCTTCAATTGAAAACAATTCCACTCGGTCGGATTCCAAATTGAATTCCTGCAAATGTGTGCGAACGTATGCAGGTAAGAGAATAACTGCTTTCTCTTCGGCCTTATTTTGAATCTAGCTTAAAATCGCAATGTCGGTCGACTTGGAAGGGTTTACCTTAAATGTGAACATCACACATGTTTGCTGGAACAAAGGTAACTTTCGCTTCATCACAGAAGTCGATGATGCCTTAATAATGTCTTCGTGATGCATTGCTGTAGCTATTCCTGAATATGAGCAACGTCAGATGCAGCAGTTTTCAGTAAATCTAGGGAATTCCTTCAGTCTGGATATTAACTTGTATGTATTTTGCGCTTGGCAGAGTTGTAAAGTATTTAATGTTTCGCTTTATGGTCAACGGGTGGGTTTTAAATATGTTTCAAGTTTGGGACAGTTTAAGGAGTGGTGCATAGAAACGATACCACCGTTGGCCACAAGTTATTCGTACTTGTTTTCGTAGGCACACGAAAGTAGGCCTATTAAATCGGTAACGGATCGGACTCCTAAATGGAAGATTTCTCTATTTAGATTTCAGTTGTCCAAGAAGAACAATAAAAGGCTGGATTCTGGGTGGCTTAGCATCCCTAGAGAATTGCTACAACCCAAAATAAGCAATTGAGGACGAAATGTTGCAGCATGACACTATTCTTCCCTAAAGATGTCGAATTTTGGATTTTGGGCCGCATAAACAGCAAGTTTAATCATCAGACGAGTATGGAGGATGAATGTATACTGGATGGTTGGATTATCGACTCTTGTTGTTGTTGCAATTGTACTGCAAAAATTACCAAGGAATCTTTACGCGTATATAAGTTTTCGAAAATAAGGCAATTACTTAAACGAGACCACCGACCTGTCGAATTTTGTGCCATTGCAGAAACTTTCATGACAGTTAAATGAAAAGCAAAAATAGCCCGCAATACTTCTTGCAGAAAGGCGCACTCAGACAAAGTACTTATTCGTTATACTCATTCTATGTTCCTCTTTAACTGGAATATCTTAATCTTTCGTTAAAAGTGATAAAGTGCAAATAGTACCAGCACACATAACATCAGTACCGTGTACATGCAGCTTAATGCGAACGTATGCCATGAACGAAGATAATTCTTTGCGATGTCATAATCACTCTCACAACAAACGCCGCTGGATGATGTGTCGTTTATGCCTAGAACTTATCACAAGCGAGTGCTCCATTACGACACCTGTAAGAAGCATAGAGCTGATATCTTAGAGAAGAGAGAAGTAATTTGATTGGTATGCGCATTTTGAAGGGTCACACCGTCTGTAGTTATGCTCACATGAAACTCCACTGTCAACAGAAAACCTAATCGAGACGCGGGCAGTTCAAACGCAAAAGCAGGTCCTGGGAAAGTTTTCGTTGAGCTTCCTCTTTATCAACGATTTGATTTTATGATATTCTACTGTGGCCTAGAATTCAAATAAAACTTAATGGACTCGGAATTGCTACTGTATTCGGAAAAGCCTTTCATTTTCTAACTGGCTTAAAATTGGTGAGATGATTAAGCAAGACTTTGGCTTAGTTGGGTGTCGCTGCTTATCGATTCATTGCAATCAAGATGGCGTAAATCTCCGCTTGGAAGACAAACACAAATTTTTCTAACGGAGAAGTAAATCTAACGTTGATGTCCTTCAAAATGACCATTCGGGTTTGAAGCCATCACTCGACTACACCAATTGGCTTAGTCTCTCTACGAATTCGTTCCTGAGTACAGAAAAAATCGATTTCATTCTTTTACAGCAAAAGGAGTTATTCCTCTTAAAAAAAAGTGGTTTTTGATACATCCTCAGATAGTTTTTTTTTTCTTTTTTTGTTTTTGAAATAATGACCGCGCGCTCATGGTTTTTGTGTACCCTTTAAATGTTTGTATACAGCGCGGGCGAAGAAAATTTAGGGAGAAAGAAAAGAGAGGTATTTGCAAGTTATAACGACCAGAAAATAGAGAGTTTGGCAGGGCCTTCTATACCACTGAGGAACGAATCACGATATTTTAGAGAACGTCCGAAAGCGGGCTTAAATTTATAATTATGAGTATCAAAGCAGTAACATACGTTACCGTTCCCGTTATAGTAACGAAGAGCAGGGACGTGAATTCAGGAACGAATATGATAAGCAGAGAGTACTGTCATCAGTAAAGGAATACTAGATGGGGTGAAAAGTAACCTCCTTGGAAATGAAAAAAAATTTTTTTTGAATTTTTTTTTTTTTATTCAATAAAGTCCCCTTTTAGTTTGATACGCTTATTCTAGACATTTTCCAACTTCTTGATCCCGTCTGAAAAGTAATTTTCCGGAAGGTCTGCAAAATACTCCTCCGTGGATGAGCCATCTTTTGAGGTTTGAGAAGAGATAATAGTCCGAGGATGGATGCGACAGCAATTGGAGCCGTAAGTCATTGATTTTAGCCATGGTTGCGATGCTCTTGTGCGCCAGTGCATTACCTTGCAAAACCAATTTTTTTTTTTTTCGTTTTATGTGACGCCGTTTTGCAGCGATGTCGGCCTTTAATCGCTCCAATAATGCACAGTAATACTAGCTGTTGATGGTTTTTTCTTTTTCGATGTAGTCCACGAAGAGTATGCCATGACAATCCCAGAGAAATGACGCCATAACCTTTCCGACCCATCGAGCCTCCATCGACCGCTTCGGAGCACTCGTACCGGATTCAGTCAATTGCCGGGCACTCATTCTGTTCTCTGGTGTTCCATAGTTACCAATCGACGCCAAAAGTTTGCCCGATTCTGCGATTCAGCAAGTCCAAACACTCTTTCGAAGTGCTTTCGCGTTTGTGTTTTTAGTCAAGTTGAGTATGCGCGGCACACAGCGGCAGGATAACTTTTTCATATGCAGAATATTGCCCAAAATATGGCGTGTGCACTCAGTACTAATCTTTGTGGTATCTGCTAGCTCGCGTACCTTCACTTTCCGGTCAGCCAACACCATATCATGTACTTTTTTGACATTGTCCTCTGTAACCGCATCGGAGGGCCTGCCGCTACGGACGTGATCGGTAGTGCAGTTTAGGCCACCACGAAAATCTCGAAATCTGACGGATCATTAGCCCCATAATATTTATCCAACTTTTCTTTTGTTTCTTTCTCCGTTTTGCCTCTCAAAAAATAATGTTTTATGAGAGAATGAAAATCATTTTTGTCCATACTCAACATGATGCCAAACACGTCAACAATCAGCTGTCAAAACAAAACTAAAGACTATCGTACTGAAATTTGGCATGTCTGTCTAAATCCGAACGGACTTCGAGGCACAATAACCTTTTCTGCAGTAGCAGCGCATTCTGGTGGTTAAGGAGGTTACTTTTCACTCCACCTAGTATATTGGATTAGAAGTAGCAGACAAGAGATGATTAATAAAAAATAAAAAGAGTGTCGGAGACATAACAGAGCCTTGGAGCACACTAGCATTTATTTTGTGAATATCAGACTTGAAACTATCCATGACAATTCAAATGGAACCTCCCGAAAGGTAGTTTCTAATCCATTGGAGAAGACAGTCGTCGATCCCAAGAACACGCTTTGCAAGTGCAACCCATGGTACGAATAGCAGGTGCAGAAAGATTCAGCAGTGTGTCTAGAATAGAGTCAGATGCGCTGAAAAAACCGAGACAGAGTTTTCTTTTGAATATTGTTAAAGGAGCAGGCATTGTGATGATTTGCTACTTCCATCCTCTTAAAGAGAGAATAGTTTTGTAAGGATCGACTTCTCTTCTAGCGCATCAATCGTCGACATCAATCGTCTAGCCTTATATGTAGCATAATCCCACTAGATATTACAGCTATACCTGAACCAGATTTCAAAGCAGAATCTCGTAAGATCTTCTGCGTTAGTACGATTGTTGCATCCTAGATGGAGGATGCATTTCCAAATAGTTTTGCGCACATGAAGTTCTACCAATTTCTTCATGATTTTTAACATGAAGAAGGTCAGACTGATAGATCTGAGGCTCTTGGCAAAAATGTGGTCATCTTTTCCAACTTTCCGTTTAAGGTTCCAGTGCCAGACTAGCAATGAACACTCTCTTCAGAGTTGCCCGCAGCTGGTGCCATTTTGTAACTTCCTACAGTGGAAACAACAGCGTATTTTGTTGATCTGTCGCCACACCCGATGACAGATATCAACTAAAGCGAGTTGTGTTACTGAACTCAATTTGTTGATTGGACTTGGTTGTAAGCTTGTTCCAATCAGATTACATGAAACGTAAATCTGAAGTATGAGACAGAAAGTCTCTTTTATAGACTTAATGCAGGTGCTACTAGATCTTCTAAGTGTTTCCAGAATGGTTGCTATAGTATTTTAAACTTTTCGCAAAAGCCCTTAAAAGAAACACTCATTGTTATCTGAATCAGTTCTTTCTATTCTTTAACTTTTCTGTAAGGATTCCAGTCTTCTTTCAAATTAGTTTTGATAGCATATACCTTTTTTCATGGCTTAACCCATTTATTGTCATCAGCGTACGAAAGCAGCTGTGACTTACCTATGATTTTCCCATGTATGATGTGAAAAAAGTTACATAACAGCAGATCATGTTTCCTTAATCCTTCTTTTAGGGTCTCAGAGATTTTGTTTAGCAGAGATACGGTCCTAAAATTGATAATGTTATGCGTAACGATTCGGACTTTTTGGGTTTTTTTTAGGATCTGCCTTAGTGTGAATATTTGGTCGACTAAGTCATTTTTCACTGCCTTAAATAGGTCAGCTTTTGGATTTCTTATTTTTCCTAACGATTAACGATTCCTTCTGGTTGATAGTAAAATTTTGTCCGTCCTCATCGGTTAAGAGTTTAACGGTCTGCAGAAATGGTTTTCCCATATCCTCAATAATAACTGAGACGCCACTATTATATTTTCTTGTTCATCTTACCAGGTCTCTGTTCGGGTCTTGTTGTCTTGACACGTTCTTTTAAGTAAAATTTCCGAACATTTTCCTTGAGTAGCAGCTCTCCATTTCCACGATCGGGCATATTCTGCTTTGGTTGCTCTTCATTGGCCGCTTCATAGGCAAATGGTTTCCCTACATGTGCTTGTCTGCATTCCTCATCAAACCATAGGTTTCCTGAAGGTGGTCGAATAAAACCCAGCACACATCGATGCCACTGCTCTTCAGCACTTCACGTTATTTGCATAAGATATGTCGAGAGGTTAAGGGTTTTTTCCGATTTTCGGTGTTTCCAATTTAGTACTTAAAAACACTCACCACCATCATCATGAGAAGAATGCACAGCACACAGATATTTAGAATGCTTATCTCAACAAAAACTGCTAATTATTTTGGAAAAATAATTACCAAATGTTGCCTGAAATGTGTGCCCAAACCACTGTAGTCACTTGGACATCTCATCAAAAAAAAAAAAAAAAAAAGACAAAAACAAAAAGAATTAATTATCCCGGAAAAATATTTACCCTTTCTGTGAAGTGTCCCTTGTTAAGTACGAAAATAAAGTCATTTCCTTTAGGGACGCGCATACCATGAGCAAACATGCAAACCACAAAAACCACACACTACACTCGTACTGTCATTCCAGGAAATCCTGTATTCGTACTGTAACCCAATTCCTCGTAACAATTTTAATTCAGTTAAAAGTCAAACAAACAGGACTCTAATGGAACGCAAACGCCCTCTGAACATGGTCGTTATACTACAAGCCTCAGGAACAAAAAAATAAAAACAAATAGGAAAAACCCCTCCCAAACTCGTCGACTGTTGAAGGATCTTTCTATCCTAAAAACCAAATGTTTCCAAATCTAGTTACAGTTATATAGTTAGAGCCCCCCCCCTTCAAAACTCTGACTCCATCACCAGTTCTAGTACTTACTTCTGTACTTGTTCTCTTGTTCTGCAATTCCGTTTCGTATAATGAGTTAATTGCCTTTTGCATTGTTTGCTATGCTCGTTGAGAGAGCTGTTGAAGGATTAAGATAATTTTCGCAAAACCGCATATCACACACCAACTCACACAAATACACAGATACTGTAAACGTACACACATTTGTCCTGTTCCCAGGAAAATGCCTGCATTCAAGCAAACCAAAGAACATCATTTCTAACAAGAATATCAAATATTTTCCCTTAACTGATTCATGTTCGGGTGAATCCGGCTATGTTATGTTCTGAAAATGCATTTTGACTCATCCGATTTCAGTTCATCAGTGAAGGAACAAGGATATACTGTAAGGTATGTGTACCACGCGCCTCATCACTTCAGCACACATTTGGTAAATCAAAATTGCATACTTCCTCCCTCTGGATGTTGATGTGCAACCCAAGACATGTTAAAGGAACTTTCATCATCATCAACCACTCCCCTACTCTAAAGGAGTTACTCATAGGTAAGTTCAGGTTAACTTGGCATACAGAAGATGACAGGAGCCGCTTAGCTTGTGAATGACGTAGGAAATGGTGCCGTTGAAGCGATTGCATTCTTAAATACTACGAATACTACATTACAGCGGCATCGACATAGCCGTGGGTTTTAGCCTTAGTATTAGGATTGGGGTTGGGATCAACATGACATTGCATTGGATTGGTATTGCTTCAAGGATATTTGCATAGCTTTAGTTGATTAAGGAGTGTGCGATGGGTAAAATAAAGACGTTACGCTACCACAAGGGGATGGGGATGGGCAATTTTCTCTAAATGCGTTTGAAGGAAATTAGATGCAAATCACATTCACCAGAAATGTCCTTGCAACGTTGCCCTTAAACTGAAAGAGAGTTATGCATAGTCGACTTTTCTACCAAGGAGACGTGGTCAGGATTTCCTTTGGAATTTTCAATAATCTCCTTCATCGTAGCCAACTTATTGTTGCGACAGAAAATCCAGGAAGGATTTTCCTTTTTCGTGAAATTAAGCATTCGTCTGAGCTTAGCAGAGGGTATACTAGTACGTGTATATGCGTAGGATGGCGACAGTCGCCTTCCGCAAATATGTAGACGGAGACCAGAATTGTCGCAGAGTTTTCTTTCTAAGACGCCAAAACGAAAACGTTGATCATAATGTTAATGATGCGGTGTGAACTGCTAAAGCCGATTATGCTTCTGGAAGTTTAGTTAGGATGATGATGATGGATGATGCGAATAAATGACCGCATTATATGTGAGGGAGGCTTGAGATTCAGATACGCGTCACTGAGTGCATTCTCTGTCATTTATTATCAACGCAATTTGCATAATTTTTTAGTTCGCTGTGACTATGAATGAGTGAAGATGAAGACAGAAGATGGGCTTGGACTGATGCACGAGTATGACTTGAAATATAGTGGCACGTGATGTTAATTTGGTAATATGGAGTCAGGAAATTTAAAGTCTTTTAAGGAGAATGTACAAAACAGAATTGTGAATCGTTGCTGGAAAGCTTTTTGACAAAGATTGAATAATTTTGTGAGTTTATTGGACATTACACCTTGTGAGTTTATTTTGCCTTTTAGAATAAAACTAGTCGTTGAAGCATGTAAAAGTGTAACCCTGTAAGGTAAAAATAATTTAATGACAATGAAAAATACAGAGCCAGAACAGCTTGTCATCCTTCATGACTTACACCCATGTAAATCAAATTTTTTTGTCTGCGCTATCCTGAGGTAGGTAGCTGGGAGTCCACGAATACCTGCAGTCGATGGTAATTTAACATTCAGATTCATGTATAATTCTGCTCTTGTGACAGGAGTTTAGTCAGTCAATAGCAGTTCACAACCGTCTAGGTTATGCAGCTCTTAATAGAGGATCCTGTATGGTGCTTAGCGTATTAAGGAATTTTCTTTTTTCTCATCACAATCTGAATGGACTTAGACAATGGCATTTAAAACCTCGAAGGAGCTTCATCAGTAGTGAATTCTTAGGAATTGCGCTTACACACAACTGTCAGAAAAAGTACAAATTTAATCATAAATTCAAGGTGACCTTCCCTGATCTACAACACTGGGAAAAAAGTCTACCGACAGATCTAAACCAGATGAAGAAGTTGGCGGAAGCATATATAAGGAAAAAGTACGAATACCTCAGGATATGCAAGTATGGACATTAGCATCTCTATTTTCTAGCTTAAGTACACACAATACAGATGTGCATTACGGAGATCTTAAGCTTATCTGCCACCAAAAAGAACATTTATATTCTCTCTGACAGCAAAGCGGACCAATTTGGTATAAACGCTTTTGTGATTACCTGCATTATAATTCGCTAAACGCTAGTCAGCACCAGTAGAGTCCATTTAATTTATGTATCTGGTTACAGTGGTTATGGTAATAATGAAAGAGCAGACAAATTGTACAGAAAATGTTCGCCTTCAATACATTCATGCTGCCGCGACACTTTTCGGGTTACCAATAAGCTCCATAAAAAGCAATATGAATAGCTGGTTAAAGACAAGTGTGTCTCATTACTGGATTGATGCTAAAGGTAACAGTCAAGTCAAAAACTTTTTTTTCGAACTCCCTCCTTCCAAAGAACAAAACAACTTCATCAGCTTTCTAGGGGTCAGATACACGCTGTAACCGGATTCCTGACGAGACGCTGCAGAGCTAAGAATAACCCTTATGACTTTGGGAATAGCCCAATATAACAACTGTAGCATATACAATGAGAAAGAAGAAACAGCAGAACACATGTATGTCTTTACCTTTGTTTTACCTTGAGGCAGAAGATATCACAGCCAACTCTTTCAAAGATATAGCTGAGTTTATTAAAATTTCGGGCATCATAAGAAGTCACAAAAGTCCCTAAACTGCCGCAATAATAAAGTACATAGTCTCACCTTCCCGCCTAGTTTAGCCTAATCTAATGGCAATTATACCCATTCTACGTATAGCTTGGCTAAGTTGGCAACAGCTGCTTCTGATGCAAAAGTCTTAAATTCTCTAAAAGACCATAAGTAAATATGGGGAGGCATTTTTGGCTCTAGAATTCTTCTCCTTACCTGGCTTAGATATATATAAAGACGAGTCTCACTTGTTTCCATTGATGAAGATATCGTCGGATTGGACATAAATTTGTTGAATTCCCATCAGTCTATTCTTTACAATTGCTTTTTATTGCATAGTCAGCAAGGCCAGGAGATTTCAAGGACACAAGTATAGGGTGACTCATAGTAAGGTTTGATTTTCAATAGGCAGAAAATCAGCGTTCTGTGAGAAATGTTTTTTTGTTCCATTTGAGGAACTTAAGGTGCGCATAATCGACCTACTACTACCACTATTGTCAATACCATTCGCAAATTCGAGTCCCAGTTTACATTAGTGGATGACACTTGACTGGTTAAACCACAGCACGTAGTGAAGCGACTATAGCAGCAGTAGCTGAGAGTATACCCGAAGACCGTGACGAATTGATTCGTCGTCGTTCTCAGCAGCTTATCTTGGCGTATTCGACAACTTGGCGTATTTTACGTGGTAATCTCGGCCTAAAAGCGTACAAAATTCAATTGGTTCAAGAACTGAAGCCAGGCGACTTAAACTTGCGTCACATTTTCAATGAACGGGCTCTGGAAAAACTCAATGAAAATCCAGTGTTTTATCGTGAAATTTTGTTCAGTGATGAAGCCCATTCCTGGCTCAAAGGATACGTTAATAAACAAAGTTGCCGTATTCGGGCTGATGAGCAAATCGAAGAGTACCAAGAGCTACCATTACGTCCATTAAAAACAACGGTTTGATGTGTTTTATGGACTTGTGGAACCATTGGTCAATATTTCTTCAAAAATTACTATCACTGGTAACCGTTATCGGACTAACGTGCTATGTGCTAATGGACTATGTGCTACTTGAAATTTAAGCACATGATTTCGGTGAGCTCCGGTTTCAACAAGACGGCGCTACGAGCCATATAGCGCGTGAAACAATGGACTTGTTGAGAAATCATTTTGGTGAGAACTTAATTTCACGTTTTGCTACGGAAAATTGTCCACCAAGATCGTGCGATATCACAACTTTGAACTATTTTCTCCGGGGATATGTAAAGTATCAGGTCTTCAGGAATAAGCCAGCTACGATTGACGTTTTGTAAGCCAACATTACTCGTATTACGCGAGATATCAGTCGCTAGGTTCGAACAAGTCTCCCAAAATTGAACCTTCCGAATGGACCACCAAAATGGACAACTGCCAGCTACGGCGGGAAAGTTACCGTAATACCAACTAAAACTTTTTGCACCTTAATGATGTCTTAAATACAGCTTTCCTTCTTTATGGTAATGCTAGGAACAATGGTATTCTTCATACCGTAAATCTTTTCCAAGATCTCAGTTTACGAATACATCGTCCAGTAAACATTGCCGTAAGCTTTCTTGATAAAAGTCTAATTTGTTGGCTTCTTATCACAGCGCTGAGGTTGGTATCCTAATTAGAAGTTTTTGTTAATCATATTACTTTGTTCGACTGAGATCTGACAGAAGACAGAAGGCCACTAGCCTACCCAGAATCTTGTTAAAATCTGCCCGACAACCAACAACCTACTCAGACTGAAGATCTGTCTGAAAACATGGCTGAGATCTGTTTTTGAGGAAATTAAGCCCATTCTCGATGGTGTGTATAGGATCCATTTACCTTCCCGTACAACCGTTTAGCATTGGTTCGCAGAATAACGTCGTGGTCGCACGTCAGTTTTTGATGAACCGCGCCCAGGTGGCCCAAAAACGGTTACCACAGATAAAACCATGGGCAAAATCCATGACCTCATATTGGCGGACCGCCGAGTAAATATTCGCGAGCTGGCTCAAATAGAATGAATTGAGCTTTTGGGCATAAAACAGCTGTCTGAGTTTGTTCACACCGGAAAACAAGCACAATTGTGAGACCACTTCAAAGACGTGCTTGGCCCTGTTTGAAATCCGGAGGAGTTTCTGCGTCGTTTCATGGGACATGAGACTAAAGACCAATCGAAACAATGTGTTTTACCCGGTGAATGTGCTCCAAAGAAGGCGAAGACCGTACCCTCGGCCGGAGAGGTGATGGTCACTATTTTTTTGGACGCGCTAGGTGTGATCCAAGTTGGCTATTTGGAAAGGGGAAAAACACAGCATCATACTACGTGGATTTATTGGGCCGATTCAAAGACGATTTGAAGAAAAAAACGACCACTTTTGGCGAATAATAATGTGTTCTTCTACCACGATAACGCATAGGCTCCGCAGTCACCACAGTCAAATTGGTAGAATCGCACTACAGATTGTTTCCCCATCTTCCGTATTCTCCGGATTTGGCTCCCTGAAACTTCTCTCGCCGGAGAGTGTATCCAGTTGAAAGAGGATTATATTGAAAAATAAATTGTCAAAACCTAAAAAAAGTTGCGTTGTCATTTCTAATCCGGGTATTCATCAAACAGCCCTCGTATGAAGATACGGCCAAATTTTGTGTCGATAATGTTCGATGCTACGACTGCTATTATTCTTGTTGATTTATACGGAAACCTTGACAAGTTCGGTTTTTACTTCGTTTATTCTTGTTGTACATTTGGAAAGCTATTTGTCGATGTAATGCTTATGTTTCATCAGTCGATATTGCTTTCGCTTATAAGGTAATGGGAATGTAAGGTGGAAGCAGTTTAAGATATGTTGGTATTGTATTTCGAAGTATTTTACTGTTTTGTCTGTATAACTATTGTATTACCCCAGTCATGTAATCGTGTTTGTATTTAGGCCTAAAAACCATTAATGCCATATAAATATATGGATGTGCACTTCAAAATAATAATGAAATGATAGCAAGTGCTTACTGGTTTGAACTGGCAGATATTTCTTTTTAACTAGTCCTAAAAACTTTTCTATGAATCTGAACTGCCTATTTCTATTAATTTTGTTATTAGGGGCTCTTATTTACTACTGATGATACGAATTCCTGTTATAGCTAATTAATCAACAATTTGCTTTTTTTTTATCTCATCCTTGTGCGATTTTTTCTCATTTGTTGTGACAACGACTACTTTTCTGTCCACTTAAACTTTTACCCTTTTTGCCCTAGGTGCTAGTTTATTGCGTCTATTGTTGAACTCATACATCGTATTATTTTCAAGAAATGTTAGTGGCGTCTCTATGTTTTTGTTTAAACTATCTATAATGGTTTTCCTTAAATTTTTTCATAAAGCTTGTTTTGATAACTTTACAGTTTATTCATATAATCATGTTCTGACTCAAAGTTTATGGTTTTAATAAATTTGCATGCCCTGAATGAAAGTAATACACAACGAAGGGTCTACCCCCAATGTTGATATCATTTATCGAGGACTTAAGAAAAGGCTTACTTACTTACTCTGACCCATGTTAACGGAAATTGATCTGTAAGTACTAATGGTAGAAACTTCTTCTAGGACTTTGTTTTTACAAGAAATACTAGCCTTTGTACCTGCGGTTTGATTCTTCAGATATCCAATTTCTAAGCATGTTCCCTTTTTCTTGCCCATGCTAATTTTTGAATTTGATGTTACCTTTCTCCAGAAAATGTCTAGTTAACATAACATTTTACTATTTTTTTCTTATGAACGTAACAATAATAAAAAAAAAAAAAAAAACAACATTAAGTTCGCAGAAAACCCATAGATTTTTTGGACAAACTTGCTGCAGATAAAAAATGGATTTATGAATTTTTACCTACGTTTCTAACAATAGCTGGCAATACTCGTATTTTTTAAAATTGCAAAGTTTTAAAAGTCTATTTGACTACCTATCAAAACCCTCATTTGCTTACCCTATTCCTTAAAACTACTCAGAAAGAGTTAGATTTTTTGAAAAAACAAAAAAAAAAAAAAAAAAAAATGGTATAAACGATTAGAAAAATTTCATCAGTTTGAATTAAAGGTTACAGTTGCTTAGAAACGCTATTTAAAATGTCTACGATCACGTTTATGGGCTCAGAAATGGAAGCTCAATTAGACCCCGACAAAGTTACAAAGAACTTCATCCTAACCGGCGACTTCCTAGTGAAGTATTGGGTCTATAACTTATAATTCGTGCGGTTTGCTAAGAGATCGTGTAACTTGTATTATTCCATTGTTATTATTCCATTGGAACATTCGTTGGAAAGCTATTGTCATTCTACGTCATTTCAGTATGTCATTCATTTGAAGCGTAAACAACAAATATGTCGAACTTTGTGCCTGAAAATGTGTTTTTTCGGGGAGTTCTTCTTCATTCTTAGTCATCGTATTTTGGTGGAAGTTTGTGGTGAACATGCGCTAGCTGAGCGAACGTGCCAAAAGTGGTTAAAAGTGGTAATTTTGGCTTGGAAGATGATGAACGTCCTGGGCAGCCAAAAAAGTTTAAAAATGAAGAACTGAAAGCATTACTCCATGAAGATTGTTGCCAAGCACAAGAAGAGCTCGCAAAATCTTTGAATGTCACTCAAGCAGCCATTTCAAAACATTTAAAAGCAGCTGGATATATTCAAAAGCAAGGAAATTGGGTTCCACATAAACTCAAGCCAAGAGACGTCGAAAGGCGGTTTTACATGTTTAAAATGCTGCTGGAACGATACAAAAGGAAGTCATTTTTGCATCGGATTGTTACTGGTGATGAAAAATGGATCCATTACGATAACGCGAAGCGCAAAAAATCATATGTGAAACCCGGTCAACCAGCAAATCAACGGCAAAGCCGAATATCCATGTCGTGAAGGTAATGCTCTGTATTTGGTGGGATCAGATGGGTCTGCTGTATTATGAGCTGCTAAAACCGGGTGAAACCATCAATGGACAACGCTACCGAGCATAATTAATCCATTTGAAGAGAGCAATAGCCGAAAAACGCCCGGAATATGCGACCAGACACGAGGCAATAATTTTCCATCATGACAACGCTCGGCCCCACGTTGTTATTCCGGTTAAGAACTATTTGGAAAACAGTGGATGGGAAGTCTTACCCCACACGCTTTATAGCTCAGATCTTGCCCCTTCTGACTACCATTTGTTCCGGTCGATGCAGAACGCCCTCACTGAAATACGGTTCACATCAGAGCAGAATATCAAAAATTGGCTTGATTCATTCTCTGCTGCCAAGCTGGCGCAGTTCTTTTGTGATGGGATCCAAAAATTGCCAGAAAGATAGGAAAAAGTCATAGCTTCAGATGGGCAATACTTTGAATAATACTATTGTACATGTTTTTCTTTAATAAACGTTCAAAATTTGAAAAAAAAAACAGCACGAATTAAATTGCATACCCAATTTGGAAATATGTTTCGTAGGCTTCGCGAAATGGAACTAGCTTCAACTACATGACTTTGTGACTGATAAGAGAATACTAGAAGCTGTTACAAATGATCCATTAATTAGCATCAGACGTTTAAATTTGCAATTTAATGTTTCCAAACAAGAAATTTGTAATGTACTGCATGGGGAAAATCTTTATCAATACCACCATACACCTGTGCAAGAACTGCGTTCTGATGATTTGGAAAAGGATTTTCTAACTGGTTGCTGGAGCGAAGATTGCATGACAACAAGGATTCTTTGGACGGACGAATGAAATCACATATTTTCATAATCTTCATACATGAGGACAATTCACATACAAGGAGACATAAATCATTTCAACACAAATTCAACATTACTATGTTATAATATGTGGACAAATGTAATTGGAAATAAGTTAAACGGCCCCTTCAAACTGCCACCTAGGCTGAATTCTACAAACTATCTGGAGTTTTTGCGAAATGATTTACCAAAACTATTGGGGGGACATATATCATCATGTTTCCAAAAGGACGGTGCTCCAGCTCACTATGGTCGTGGGGTTAAGAATTGGCTAGATGAAGAGTACGATAAGCGTTGGATAAGAAGAAATGGATTAGTTCACTGGCCTGCAAGATCCCATAATCTGACTTTCGTCAGGTGACCGTAAGGTCAGGTATTGGATTTTTTTTTGTATGGGGAAGAAGGAAAGGAAAGAACTTGTTTATTTACCCGAAATAGCAACTTTAAGTGAATTAGAAGAGCGTATCCCTGAAGCGTCATCAAAGTGAGGCAGCAGTTAACATTATTAAACATTCGCAGTGAAATCCAAAACCGAGCTCTAGAATGCATACAAAACCAAGGAGGACACTTTGAGCACCTGTTACGCCTGTTTTAGTGTGCACATAAAATAAAAATTATCTAAAACCACATAAAATCATTTTATATTGTAGCCTTTGGAGTTTAAAACACAAAAAAAAAAAAAAAATAATAATAATAAAACACTCTTTTTCAAAAAGTATCTTACATAGTTTAATTGGTTTGAGAAAATTTGGTTGTCTAAAGGTTGTCCGTCGCTTAGTCTGAAATATGATTTTACAAGTCCTCAAGTTAAAATGATCTGATTTTTGAATTCAATCATAGAACGTTCCGATATGGGTATCTCTTCGCTCAGATTTTCCGAAGCAGAATGGACAGTGGATACATTTGAACTTGCGTCTTTTTTATAAAGAATTTCGTATTCGAATTCTTCAAGTTTAAGTCGCTATTTTATCAACTTTGAGTAAGCAACTTTCAGGAAAACAGTCTATCAGTGGTTTGTGCATGTTTATAAGGATAAGGCTGACAATGTTTGGTAGTCCAAGCAATGGTAAGTAGTTTTTTTTTTCAATTGTGCTCTATTTTGTTTTAATATCTGACAAATTGCTGGAGGTATGAAAGACTGGCTTATCAGATCCAATATGACCTTGGCTCAGGACTCTACCTATTGCAAAGTTACTTGCGTCTATGGACAAATTAAATTGCTAAAAATGTCCTTACAATGTTCAAAACAACTTTGTAATTTTTTTTTCCTTTCTTTAGACATTAGGCTAAAGGCTTAGTTATCTTAGCAAAAACCTCAATGAACTTTATACACTCTGCCTGACTCGAACGGCAACCAACTTCAGACTGCTATAATAAAACCGTTCATGACAATGAGCTTAAATTTTTACACATGACAGATAATTTTAAACGATTTGCGTCTCAGTTGTGTTGAAAATTTTTTAACCGTGATTGAATTCAAACGTGATAGTGTGATTGCTTTATATTTGGCTGGAAAACCACAAGCAGCTATCATTAGCTCCCGCCAGCATCTCAACGTGAATAAGTCATTTGTGTCTCAAACCATAGCTCGTTACCGTGATACTGGCGGCATTGCAAAACACCATGGAGGTGGTCATAAAAAAACAGCAACATCGGCAGAAATGGTTCGGAAAATGAAGGCTCGAATTGAGTGAAATCCGCATCGAAGTTGAAAAAAAATGGCTCGTGAGTTCAACATATCGTTGGAACGGATGCCAAACATACTGAAAAATGAGTTCCAAAAAAGACACGATCTTACACTGCAACAGAAAAAAGTTAGAGTCGAAAGAGCGAAGGAGTTGCTACGCTTGCACGAAAGTGGTGAGTTGCCGAATTTGGTTTTTCCCGATGAATCGCCATTTGTTATCGAGTAATATGTCAACAAACAAAATAACGGAGTTTACTTGCCAGAGAGATCCTTCGAAAATTTACACCTTGGGACGGCCACCAGAAAGCAGGCAGCACCGATGGTGATAGTTTGAGCCGCCATAACCGCCGTGGACCGTGGCCTCAAAATTAATGCGATCGTAAACCGTGAAACTGTCTTGAAGCCTTGGGCAAACAATCAATTCGGTCGGAGACAGTGGACATTTCAACAAGACTCCACACCGGCTTAAAAATCGCGCGTCAACCAAGGCCAAGGTTGGCACTAAAAAATACCAAAGTTTGGACCACCTCAAACAAGCACTTCTCCAAAAACCGAAATACCGCAGAGCCACTTGCGTGCAGCGTGCGATGCTTTCTTCGGCCATCTCAAGGCCATTATTCGCGCCAAGGGTGGACATATTGAAAACTACTGATACAATTTGAAAATTGATGTATTTTTCAACATTTTTTGCTTTGGCACAATAAAATTTATCAAAAAATAAAAAAGTTATAGCATTTTAGAGGAATGGGAAAATGCTCTTTTGAGTCAATCTTTTCAGGATTTGGCTTTACTCCTTTTAGTGTTACTACAAATGTGCCCCAGAAAGTCAAATTCTTTGCACAAAAATTCCGATTTGTTAAGCTGGGGTTCAAGATTGGTTTGTCCCAATCTAGAGAAGCTTTTTGTTTAGATTTTCAGTATGCTCCTGAAGGAACGCAGAGAAGACGATTATGTCATCCATGTAGGTAAGACATACTCTTTGAAATATACGCCGAGCATTTTAAAGACCAAGCAGCATGCGAATAAAGTCGTAGTGGCCATTTTCTACTGCGATCTATTTCAATTTGATGAAATCCGAAAGCCAAATTTGAAGTGGTAAAATACGTACATCTCTCCAGCTTATTCGAAATATATGTTACGTTCGGATGCCGGTACCGATCACCAATAGTTTTTTTTTTCATTAAGTTTTCGATAGCCCACCACCCAGCGCCATTTTTGTTTCTGGGAAGCATCTATATTTTTCGGAACGGTCCATATTGGACTGCTTCATGAAGAATAGCTTGGTCTGATTATGCCTTGCTTTTAGACTTTGTTTCGCTGTTTTAGTGTTCTGTCCTTAATAGATTGGCAATATATCTATGCGTTATAGGTTCTATTTGGTCTAGGTTGTAGCTGATACTTACGTTATTTACTTCAATAAAATTGTGATAGCATTCGATCTTAATTGGTTGCTCCAAGATTAGTCTTTATTCTTGGTTTGACATATTTATACGTTACTATACCAGTTGGACGATTTATAAATACCTTCAGGAATTTTAAAAAATTTATTTAGATCGAACGTAAATATCTCCGTTTTCTACATCTACACAATTTTCGAATTGACGTATAGTTCGGCTAAAATTGGATCGGAATTACAGACTTGCTTGTCTCTAAGATTTAGTCTTTTAGATGAACTTTAGCATTGTCTCTAACCATATTAGGCGTGATAGTTATTAAATATTACTGCTGTAGCTATTACAATTGGTTCTATTAATTTATGATTCTCAGGACTTGTAAGTCCTGGATTAATTTAGTTTGAGAAAGCCCCTGTACCAACCAAGAACTTTAGTGAAGTAGGCAATATATTGATGTAAGGTAATTTACGTCAATGTATTCGAGGCAATTAATGGAAAATTTGTGTCGTCTATTTCGTGGTTTATCTCTTCAACACAATTATTAGTGTTTTCTGACCCACCACTGCTTTGGTTATAAGAAAAGGTTTAGTTTTTTTTATTACTGCTGATGTTACTTTGCCTATTGAACGATTGATGAGCACTTCTTGAGTTACGTGTTGTTCCATTTGATATGTCCATTAGAATGGAAGGAGGTTGAGACGAAATTGTAGGTCTAGGTACAGAAGCGTTCAGATTTTGGTATTGATTTATGGGAAAGTTATACCAGTTTGGAGGAACTGGATATTGATTCTACCGCTGATTGTATTTGGCTATTTGGAATAGTTGATTGCATATTTTCTCTATGGTAGACTTTATTTGATCTTTGCACAGAAGCAATTAGCCCTATAACCGGCGTATCTCATATGGAGAGAAGTAGTCCTCATATAGTCGATCCCAAAGGTTCCCCTAATCCAATAAGAAATGTGTTAAGACACATTTCCGAATATAGGTTATTTTTAGCTAAACCCACAGCTGTTTCACTGTCATGGATTTGAACATAGAAAGTGTTGATAATATTCCTATGATATTAGAGTAGTATCGTTCCACAGTGTCGTTTCCCTGTCTTATATTATTATCACCAGTGTGAACTTGATGCGAGGTTCACGCACAATTAATTTCCTATTGATTATCACTAGATGCAATTATTCATTTGAATCAAAAGTTACTGACGAACAACTTAATCCCTGATAATTTCAATCACATGTAATCTCGGAATTAAGAAAAAATAGCTGACCTCTCACACTGATAAATACAAGGTCAATGTGCTCCACGCTCACCACACAAGTAGGTAAGAGATTCCTAAAAGAACCAAAGAGCCGTATGGCAAAACGAGAAAGCCAACGGGAGCGGACTTAACAGCTTATTTATGAATTTTAAGTGGTCGTTATGTTTTCTCGATAACGACGTGGATGCTGTTGCTGACATGATCACAGACACCATTCTCTTTGGAATGAGATCCTATATGCCTCATCGGATGAAGAGTATCAAATCACAAGGAAAGGCATGGTATGACTCAAGCTGTAAAGAGGCTATCAGGGTTAGAGAAATATTTTTTCGGTCCTACTATACAAGACCAACCCGACTGATGTCGGTCAGATTGTGCTTTGTCCGTGCCTACACTTGAGTGTGTAGAATCTTCAAAGGGACGAATCCACTTTCGCACTCGTGTAGTAGCAGGATTATTTAAAGTAGTTAATATACAAAAATCCGCTGGTCCAAATGGAATATCTCTCCTTCTTCTGAAGAATTGTTCTTCTTCGTTGGCAAAACCACTGTGTAAATTTTTCATCAATTCTACTTATTAGGGATATTTCCGAGCAAATGAAAAGAGCCCGTCCTAAAAAACAATGTCAGCTCATGAAATATCTAGAAACACGAAAACTTCTCAATAACCGGCAGAACGGTTTTTGTAACAACAGCTCCACTGGTAATCTGATGGCATGTCTCACCGAAAAGTGGAACCAAAGGGTACATCAATCTAGCGAAAGTAAGATAGTTGAACTTGATATTTCTAAGAAATTTGACAGAGTTTGACATCAGGCTCTTTTGTCGAAAATGCATGCATTTGGCATCGACGACTCTCCTCTCCAATGGATTGCATGGTTTCAAGTTTGATATTCACAAAATAAATGCTGGTGTGCCCCAGGGCTCCGTTTTGTCTCCGACACACTTTTTAATTTTTATCAATGATGTCTTATCTCTCATTTCTAATCCAATCCAATAACAGATCATTTTTTCGACAATGTATATTCATTTTCCGGAGGAGTCTATTACTGTAAAACACAATTAAAAAAAAAAAAAAACATTTTCAAACTGTCGAATTTGTATTTTCAGCATTATAAGCAACAACCCTGCCATCTGTAATATGCAAAATCAAACCAAAATTTCATCAATTTATCAACCGGAACCCAACTAAATTGTAGGAATTTACGTTCATAACATCAAAATGCAAACCATCTGTGGAATAGAGCATCACCAACAACAGGAAACCCATTTCATTCAATATTTTCACTGTTGTATTGAAATTAGTGATTTAACCAATAATTCTTGATCCGATACTTTCTGTCATTAAAGTCATCGTTGACTTTAAATCGCTTACCCCTGGAGGAGTTTCATACACAGCAGATCCCAATTCAAGTGGAAGTAGCAATGTTTTCGACTCATCATGGTTAATTATTTTCTTCCTATTTACCGCAACATAAATTTTCATCATCTAGCATTACCAAGCAAAATGCAAATCACAAAGTAAAGATACTATCAACACTGACATAACTACCATTAAAAATCAAGATTCAGCAGATTCTATCATAGTATGAACTCCACCACGCCAATCGCTCCAACCAGGGCACACTTCCTGTGTCAGTCGCTCCACGAAAAGGGTAGGAGCTATGTTACACTAACCTACAGAAGATAATACAAAATCATTGTATTTTTTACTTTCTGTATTTACTTTTACTTTCTGTAATTTATTCATAAAATTCTGTTCGCAAACAAAAGAGTCATATTACATACACACACACAATTATTATAGCTAAGCATAAAATTTATAACAAAAACCAATTCGCAAAAATTGTATTTCTTAGTCACCTTTGCTGTTCCAAAGATTGTTCTTCTTTTACACTCCCTTCGATCGAGATTATAACTTGCGCAAGTTGAAATAGAGCTCAACCAACTTGGAGTGTTCATCTGGAGGCAGTTAGCCAGCGACCGCGCTAACTAGAAAGGTTTAGTGATTGAGGCTGACATCAACCCCGGACTATAGTGCCACCTAAGTAAGTACTTCGAGTATAGAATTCAGAAAGCTATTTTCCAGACACAGTAAATTTGGCTAGGAAGCCAACTTAACTTTTCGTCAAAATTCGAGAATATTGACTACGCAGATCTGTGTGCTAAATTAAAGGACGTTACCTTGTCCAACTCAGAGGAGGAAGGAGTTTAATTAACTGATATCGTAAATTCGGCTGTCATGTTGCTCTCGGCACTGTGCAATGCCTATTCAAAGAAATGCCCCATATGGACTATCCGTACAAAAAAATTCAAATTTCCATGGTTTATACCAGAAGCCATTTATTCCATAAATAAACTCAGGAAACTCTATTATAAATGGAAAGAAGGATCTACTTTAAGTAACTGGGAGGGTTTTCGTCAGGCGCGACATCACTCAAATTATGAAACGCGGTAATCTAAATAGGATTAATTTCTTTCGTAATTAAGTCCATCATTAGATTCAAAAATACTGTGATTCTGAGTGCTTGTTAGATTCTGACAGTTTAAACGACTCGTTCTTATCTAAGCAAGAATTCATAATTTTTCTTTTAACCCGGCTTTGTGTACAGATTCGAGCAAAGACTTCGGACCCGTATCGGAAATCTTTATTAAAGAAATCATAATTAAACTTAAGTCCAATGCAATCGATGAAGATGAAATACCTCTTCGGATTTTGAAATTAGTATTGCAATTCGTAATAGGCCCAATCACTCGTATAATCAATTACCTACTGGATAACTTCATCGACTTTTCCGAATTTTTGGAAAATGGCAAGAATTATTTCTGTCGCTAAAAAAGACAAACCCAAAAGAACCCTCTGATTATTGAACGATAAGCATTCCGCCCACTTTGTCAGAGGTATTTGAGAGAATAATTGCCAAGCTGATTGGTCTAAACCCAGTAATTTCTGATGATAAAAGTGTTAGATAACTTAGGACCAGAATTTGATTTGAAGACTGACAGAGTTAAGAGTTATGTAAAAAGTTGCGCTATTATTTTGGGCTTAGTCAGAATGCAATAAAGCTCATGTTGAACTACTTGTTTCGTCAAGCTCAAAGAGTGGCTCATAATAAGGGGTGATTCATCAATAGGTTTTTTTGACAGACCACGCATGACTTCTATCAAACTGCGTTTTGATTTTTATTCAATATCGTTTGGCAAGTCATCATGCAAAGATTCACACCATAACAGCGTCTCCAAATTGTTCAAATGTATTACAAAAATCAGCGTTCTGTGAGAAATGTTTTTCGTGCATTCGAAGAACTTACGGTGCGCATAATCGACCTAATGAAACCACTATTACCAATACCATTTGAAAATTTGAGTCCCAGTTTACATTAGTGGGCGGATGATACTCGACTGGTTACACCACATCCAGCACGTAGTGAAGAGATTATAGTAGCTGTAGCTGACAGTGTACACGAAGACCCTGACGAATTGTTTCGTTATCGTTCTCAGCAGCTTGGCTTGGCGTATTCGACAACTTGGCGTATTTTACGTGAAGATCTCACCCTCAAAGCGTACAAAATTCAACTTTTGCAAGAATTAAAGCCAGGTGACTTGAATTTGTGTCATATTTTCAGTGAATGTGCTCTGGAAAAACTCAATGAAAACCCGGTGTTTTATCGTGAAATTTTTTTCCAGTGATGAAGCTCATTTCTGGCTCAATGTATACGCTAACTAACAAAATTGCCGTATTTGAGCTGAAAAGCAACCCAAAGAGTACCAAGAGCTACTATTAAATGCATTAAAAACAACGCTATGGTGTGGTTCATGGGCTGGTGGAATCATTGGTCCATATTTCTTCAAAAATGAGGCAAATCAGAATGTTACCATCACTGGTACTTAATTTTACGTTTTGCTACGTTAAATTGGCCGCCTAGATCGTGCGATATCACACATTTGGACTATTTTCTCCGGGGATATGTAAAGTTTTAGGTCTTCAGGAATAAGCCAGCTACGATTAACATAACTCGTGTTATCCGCAAGATACCAGTCGTCCAAAATTGGACCTTCTGAATGGACTTCCTAAGACGTAGTCGTGGCTTACATTTACATGATATAAATTTTAAAAGCTAAATGCCATGAATTTTTATTTTAACCGATAATAAAAATCTTAAGTTAGCTTTTAAATTTATGTACTTTATTTAACATTATAAATCAAAGCTCACGATGAATCACCCTTTACAAATATTTACATAAAGGGGTCCATCAGGGTTCTATCTTAGGTCCAATTCTTTTCTTTATTTATATTATCGATAAAACCGAATGTGGTAAAAGTGCCTCTTTCTATCGTAACGCAGATGATTTAGAAAATTATCTTTATACATCTTTGGGTCTGAAAAAAGACCATTTCTGTTAGATAAATGAAGACCTTCGAACAACACATAACTGGGCCATTGCAAGCGGACTTACCTTGAATCCGTCCAAGTCGCAAGCAATACTGGGTTCTTAGAATCAATATGAGACAATAAATTATCTCTATTCTTAAGCAATGTACAATGATCCCTTTGTATACTACAATGTATGTCCTATCTATGCTTGCTTTCGGAAGCTCTTCATAGCCGCTTGTCTTATTCCAATCGGAACTGAAATACGACTGATGAAATGTTTAGGCAACCATTCATCTCACGAGATTTTTGTAGCCTAAAAAAAGTCTTACGGGCACGGCTGGTATTGAACCCCGAACCGTCCAATGTACTACCACTTGAGCCACGGTTACACACCTGTTGTTGTTTTAACGCAGAGTAAATCTCGTCGTTTTTTCCCTCGCCATCCTGCATCATGTGCCCAAACAATTCAGCGTTTGCCTGAGTTCGAAGTGGCCGATCACGTATTGCTCGTTCGACCGAGAGTATAACTGCTGTGGCCAAGGAACTCCGAGAGAGTCCACAAAAATCGACAAGACAACGATGTACACAATTTCGCATCATCAGACATTCGTTGCGTCGAATTTTGGTGAAAGACCTGAAGACGTTCCCTTATAAAATGCAAACCGTTCACCAATTGCTGCCTGCTGACTGTCAAATGAGGTTAACTTGATCTCGTTCTCTGTTAAACCTAGCGCAAGAGAAGATGATTTCGTATACAAAATCATAATGAATGCCAAAGACCATTTTTACTTCAGCGGTAATGTAATTATACAAAATATGTGTTTCTGGGGCATGGCGAATCGATATGAAATGCACGAAGAGCTGTTGCGTAACTAATTGTTGAGATTATTGAGAAACAAATGGATCCAAAACATGTCATTGTTTGATTCGGATTTTGGTTGGAGACATCATCGGACCATTCTTTATCGGAAATGCGGCTGGTCAAACGCTTTTTATCTCAACATGATAATCCAGTTCTTGTGTGGCTAATTGTAAGATATGGCTATGGACGACTTGTGGTTTCAACAGAACATACCATGTCAAAAGGACATCAGAAATCCATTTGTTGATTTTGTTTGTATAAGCAAGCTTTCGTTTATGCTTGTTCGGAAGACGATGCCTTAAGATTTCACTATCCACTGCTTTGTTAGCAATCTTCGTGAAGTATCTTCATTTGCAGCAAAAGACAAGTTTCGCTTAGATCTTTATCAACCCAATGAGACATGCTTCGGGCCCAGTTTCTAGTCCGATAAAGGGATGACTTCCCAGAACCTGAACATACATTTTCTGCATCAATTGCGTTCTTGGCAAGCGCTTTCATTGACACTTTTGTTACTTTCGACAATGAATGTAGGTAACATCACTCTTAAGCGTGAAGGCATATAAATGGAGTGTCCCATAGTCTACGAATGTGCCTTGCCCATTCTTGTATCCAGTTGTGAGTGCCACGCAATTAAATGGCACTGAAACTTAAAAAGGCTAAATTAAAACTATTAAAAGTCATTGACAATCTTGATGTTCTTCAACAAAAAAGACTGTTGACTGCTTTTTGATAATTGACTTAGCAGGTGACAAAATACAGTAGGCTTTGGACTACTACGAAGCACAACCCAAACATCTAAAGCTTGCGATAGGAAAGACGAGCTATACGATTGAAACAACAAAAAAAGTTGATGTCTTTTTTATAACAAGCGCGCGTACAAGACATACTCGTAAGCAGCAAACAAAGGGAGAGACCCACGCATACTGGTTTTCAATATTCACAGATTGTAATGAGTAGAAAATAAGCAAGTTTAGGAAATAACCACGGTGTTTTAGCTTCCGTCTCTAGATGGATAGGGCTGCGGTGGTGAAAATAGCGATTGAATAAGATAAGGCATGAGGTATAACGTATGGGTGCAGTATTCCAATTGAATGGCCAAAATTGGCTTCAACTTTAAGTTTAATCGCACCTTTTTCAATCCGAGCTTCGAGGTCCAATTGTACTATCGGCCTTAAATGTCTTGTGTAAGTCTTACCAGCACCTACACGAGAGATTATATTCTTAAAACGTGGGGGTCAGGAACTCTCCGAATTTTGATTCCAGCCTGACTTGATAGAAGTAGGCCCCAATTTGGGAGCATCTGGTGGATATTGTTTAAGATTTACACACTGGGAGGGTCTTCTGACTTGACGGTTGAATCAAAGTTGTAAAAAAAGATGGAGTACTATGACCCTTATAGGCAGGGGCTTTAGGTAGGCCTCATACTTCATCGAAAGGAATATTCACGCCTATACATGACCTTGGTTTGGTGCTGATCTGTGTGGGATTTCCTCCGGTATATCTAAAGATCGATGAATGAGCGTCTTTCCTCATTTAAGGTCCAGGGCGTTATTCTAAATACCTAACTGGAAAGCATAGACTCAACAACCAATTTAGCCAGTTGGCTTATTGGCTTATTGGTGGCATTAAACATAGTAATATCAATCGGATCGGCAGACAGTTAACAAAATTGTCAGTATCTGTCAAATCATTTGTCCAAATCATTTGACTGTTAATGTTGATTTAGTTCATTTTTTTTTGTAGCGAAAATAGACGAAAAAGGATGCCAAAAAGCAAACGAAAACAAAGAAATACTGTGGGAAAGCATAGGAAGACTTAAATCGAATGAAACTGTCAGCGTTGTACTTGTGCTGGTAAAAATCCGAGTTTCTTCAACGATTCGAAAAGCCTTTCAACCGAATATGAAGTACTTAGTATTAGTTGGCCGACATAACGAAACTCCTGCTTTTGCCAATTCTTGGTTACACTTTCTGAGATCGAACTCAAAAGTTGTCTGTGGTTTAAAGAAGAACCAAGCACCTGAATATGATTTGATTAAATCCATGCATAAGTGCATTTCTATAATCTAAATTGATGAATATAAAGTTTGCTAAATTGAAATCTATACTTCATTTCCCCGATCCACTTTAACCGCATGAGCTATATAATCGTATGTAAGTAGGCATCACATTCTCAAAATCAAATTAATGTGCCAAGGTATTTGATTATTTATTACATTGGCTTGGGTCAGAAAATTTCACTTCTGCAATTCCAATACTGCGGACAGTTTTCCTAAAGCAGATAATAATAATCCTTATTGACCAGTTACTGGAGAGCATCTTAATGTCAAAAACTCTGCATTTTTCATTTAAAAACTCTACGAATTCAATGTTACAAATGAGATAAATGTGACAAACTGTGACATACCTTTAATGTAAAGACCCAGTCAATCGCAATTGAAAACGCTTCAAAAGTCTGAAAGTAAAAAGAAATTTTCGTATAAAAAATTTTCTTCTCAATGAATAATACGAGTTAATGTACATATGTGTGAATGAAAACATACTGGCAAAGTATATGCTTTTTTAAGTATAATATAAGAGGTTTTCTAAGAGCTACGCATCATCAACCAAGGAAAAATAGGAAGGGGAGGAAAAATAGATACCGATGCACGTTGGTTTTGAAAGTTTGGAAAGGTTACAATGGATAGTAAATAAAGAGTTTGGGAGAACTTTCGACGACGCAACTAAATATTTTGCAGTATTTTTCGTTTTTCGGCTGGGAAATTGTAAGTACCATTTACGGAAAATTGCTGGGTATCTAGTCTTTGCTTGAATGACGTTGTTACGTGCAGAGTTACTGAGCTTAACATACTCAGCTGATCTGCTACTAGAAACGAAGGGAGATAATGTTAGTCCAGGAACAAATATGAAGAGTAGAAAGGAATACAAATATATTGAATTGTAAGTAGCAGACAAAAAATTATTTATGAAAATAAAAAAAAGTGTCGCAGATAAAATGCAGTCCCGGGACTGCTCATTAGGAAGTGTTCGTCTCACGAAATATTTCACTGGCTGATGATTTATCACTGGTTCAATAACAATAACAAATTTTCAGTTACAATATAAGTCGCTATATTACTCCCCTCCAAGTAACTTAATGTATCCATACCCATCTAGTAATCTTAAGGCCTGCTACATCGTGTACCTACATATATCCAAGTTCGCTCTGCCCGGTATTTTCGATGGAACGCTTTCATTTCTCTTTCTATTTTACTTACGAGTACTTATTGGGTATGTAATTTAATTCGTGCGGTTTTTTTTTCAAAATTTGAACGTTAATTTAAGAAAACCATATACAATAGTATTATTCAAAGTATTACCCATCTGAAGCTATGACTTTTTCCTATCTTTCTGGCAATTTTTGGATCCCATCAAAAAAGAACTACGCCGGCTTGGCAGCCAAGAATGAATCAAGCCAATTTTTGATATTGTGCTCTGATGTGAACCGTATTTCAGTGAGGGTGTTCTGCATCGACCGGAACAAATGGTGGTCAGAAGGGGCAAGGTCTGTGCTATAAAGCGGGTGAGGTAAGACTTCCCATCCACTGTTTTCCAAATTGTTTTTAACCAGAATAGCAACCTGTGGCCGAGTGTTGTCATCATGGAAAATTATCGCCTCGTGTCTGGTCGCATATTCCGGGCGTTTTTCGGCTATTGCTCTCTTCAAACGGATTAATTGTGTTCGGTAGCGTTGTCCATTGATGGTTTCACCCGGTTTTAGCAGCTCATAGTACAGCACACCCATCTGATCCCACCAAATACAGAGCATTACCTTCGCGCCATGGATATTCGGCTCTGCCGTTGATTTGGCTGGTTGGCCGGGTTTCGCATATTATTTTTTGCGCTTGGGGTTATCGTAATACATCCATTTTTCATCACCAGTAACAATCCGATGCAAAAATGACTTCCTTTTGTGGCGTTTCAGCAACATTTCTGACAAGCAAAACCGCCTTTCGACGTCTCTCCACTTGAGTTCATGTGGAACCCAATTTCCTTGCTTTTGAACATATCCAGCTGCTCTTAAAAGTTTCAAAATGGCTGCTTGAGTGACACCCAAAGATTCTACGAGCTCTTCTTGTGTTTAGCAACAATCTTCATAGAGTTCTTGAAGATTAGTTTAGTTCTTCATTTTTAAACTTTTTTGGCTGTCCAGAATGTTCATCGTCTTCCAAGCCTAAATCACCACTTTTAAATCGTGCAAACCACTTTTGGCACATTCGCTCAGCTAGCGCATGTTCATCATAAACTTATACCAAAATACGATGACTTTCGGAAGCAGTTTTCAGTAATGAAGAAGAACTCCCCGCAAAAAACTTTTTTCAGGCACAAGGTTCGACATATTTGAGTGAAAAAAAAAACTATTGTTGTTTACGCTTCAAATAAATGACATATACTGAAATAACGTACAATGACAGTAGCTTTCCAACGCATGTTCCAATGGAATAATAACAATGGAATAATACAGGTTACGCCATCACCTAGCAAACCGCATGAATCAAGTTATAGACCCAATACTAAAATAAGGTGGAGCTACAGTCCAGGGTGGACAGCGCTTTAACCAACAAGCGTCTCCTGACAACTCGACCTGCTTCTAGTTTCGAACGCTAATTTGATTGAGATCCCTTTCCACTTGCGTGAGCCACCTGAATTTCGGTCTTCGTCCCTCGTGTGCGGAGTTGCATGACCCAGCAACCTCAGCCCTTGTACGTTCACTTTTTTGGCTAAATCGATGTCGCTGTACAGTCAGTACAGTTCGTCTTTGTATATGCTTCTCCGCTCATCGTCTATGCAGACGGAATCAAAATTCACCCGAAGGATTTTCTTCACAATGCCGTAGGACTGGGATTATTAAGGTCTTATATAGAGTCACTTTTGTTATTTTAGAGAAGGCTTTGCTGGTCAATGACCTTCAAAGCCCAAAGAAGCAGCTATTGGCAAGACTTATTCTGCGTGTGATCTCAGCGCTGCCGTCGTTTTCTGAATTAGTAGACAAAGTCTTTAATCGTTATATCTGTCGAGGGTGACGTTGTGTCCGCGACGCCGGTGTTGGATGTCCTTTCTGGGTGACTGCATATACTTTGTCTTGCCCTCATTGACTCTTAAGCCAATCTTCGCGACTTCCGCCTCAGTGCTCGCGATTGCCCCACTGATATTATGCTGCTTTCTTCCGATTTTGTCAATATCATCGGAGTATCAGGTATGCGCGTAATTGACTTTTAAAAAATTGTGCCTATTTTGTTGGCGAGTGATTTTTGCATTATTGTTTCCAGAATGATGTTAAGAAAAACACATGACAGCGCGTTGCCTGGTCTAAATTCTTTTTTGACATCAAAAGTCTAGTTGAGTTCTTTACTCAATTTACTTTACTCGATCTTAAGGGAACAGCGTGCATTCTCCATGGTTATCTTGCACAAAGGTAAAGTTTCGTTGGGAAGCTAAAAGTAGACATTGCTTTGTATAGTTCGTCTTTATAACATATATTAGATACTGTTGACGAGGTTGACTTTCCTGGCCTAAAGCTAAACTTATTTGGATCGTCATCGTCATTATACGAGTATTATACAGTGAATATTTCCTCAGCATCTATTGCGACTCTACTACGATGCTGCCTTGTTCGTCTCTACAGGCACCGGTTCTAGGTTTGTATCCTCATTCCTTGTATTTCATTCCTTGTGTAGCATCTCTCAATTTCCTCGGCTGCGCGCTTCTCATGCCCTTTGCCTTTCCTTCTTAGAAGTCAGTGTTCGTCTCTCCTCTTCTGCTTGCAGAGCTCTTGAGCAGCTCTCATTCTTCAATGCAGCTTTAATTTATGTGTATGTTGCTTAGCCGCATGTACTTGTTGGCACTCGTCGTCAAACCGGGGGTTTCGTTTTGGTGGGCGAGTGATACCCAGCACATGAGGGGCGGCATCTTTGATCGCTTAAAAGATTAAGGCTGAATCGATCGGAAAAGTATGTGGTGATATCTTGCGATTGTAGCCGTCCGACGTCGAACTTACTCTAGTATTAGCTTGCCTTTGCGATGTTTGGGATATTCGCAACCGTACCTTTGCTACAACAAGGTAGTATTCCGCTTCTCACAACGTTCGGCCATCCATAATACTGAAGGAGTGCCTTGCGTCGATCGCAGCGTGGTCAATCTGGTTGAAGGTTGATTGATCAGGAGTTTTCCAAGTCGACATGTGAGTATAAAGATGTAGGAACCGCGTGATAATTACAATACAACAACATTTTACCCCGCCACAAAGCCGATTAGCCTAAATCCGTTATCTGAGTTACTAACAAAGATGCCCCCTCTTCCTAGTTTTGCATTTAAATCGCCGAGGACAATTTTAATGTCATAGCTAAGGTACTGTTGGTTAGTCTCGTCCATGAGCTCGTAGAAGTCATATTTGGTGTCGTCATCTTTCCCAAATGTTGGCAAATTTAGACTTCACACAGACTTAGACTCCTTGTCTGCCTCTGACAACAAATCCGCATCCAAATAGGTGCTGGTTTTGCCATCGATTACATTCATTGCAGTAGATGTTGCAGTTTTGTATCCCCTTTTCGTCCCGCCCATCCCAGCAAAGTAGTCCTGGTCTTGTTCGGCTCCACGTGGCCTATTAAGGGCCCTAGCATTTACCGTGCAGATCCGAAGTTCGTTATTGGGGGTCAAAATGCATCCATATTCGAGGTTTGTTGTTTCTTTGTAACTGTTTGTTTTTTTAATGGCCGGGCAGATATCACGGCGGCGCAAACCACAACCTGCAGAGTCAGTTCCTTTATAAAGGGTGATTCATCGTAAGGTTTGATTTATAACCTATAATAAAGCACACACATTTGAAAGTAAACTTACATTTTTTATTATTGATTAAAAGAGCAATTCATGGCATTTACTTTTTAAAAATGACATTATGTAAATATTGGCCACAACTACGTCTGAAGTGGTCATTTTGGAAGATCAAATTGATCTATGTGCTTGAATTTCAGGAAGCATATATGAAGAAATATGGAGCAAGCCCATAAGCCACACCATACCGTTGTTTTTAATGGATATAATGGTAGCTCTTGGTACTTTCGGATATTAACGTATCCATTGAGCCAGAAATGGGCTTCATCACTGAACAAAATTTCACGATAAAACATCGGATTTTCATTGAGTTTTTCCAGAGCCCATTCCCTGAAAATATGACGCAAATTTAAGCCGTCTGGGTTTAATTCTTGCACAAGTTGAATTTTGTACGCTTTTAGGTCGAGATCCTCACATAAAATACGCCAAGTTGTCGAATACGTCAAGCCAAGCAGCTGAGAACGACGACGAATCGATTCTTCACGGTCTTCGGGTATACTCTCAGCTATTACCGCTATAATCTCTTCACTACGTGCTGGATGTGGTCTAATCGGCCGAGTGTCATCCACTAATGTAAACTGGGACTCAAATTTGCGAATTTTATTGGCAATAGTGGTTTCAGTAAGTCGATTATGCGTACCGTAAGTTCCTCGACTGGCACGAAAAACATTTCTCACAGAAAGCCGATATTCGTAATAGAGCTGAACAATTTAGAGACGCTGTTGTGGTGTGAGTCTTTTAATGATGGCTTGCCAAATAATACTTAACAAAATGACAAGGCAGTTTGATAGGAGTAACGCGTGATCTGTTAAAAAAAACCGAAGCCGGTAACTCGTTCGTGTATGTGAGCGCTGCCGTTGGTCCAATAAGTGCTCATCTCTTTTCCAAGACAATTTTAGGAAATCCTTACCGACTTGGGCAGATATGTCGGAGTAACCCGGATAAGGTCTCATTTATTTAATTCCATTCTACCTTGCAGTGAGTGTTTTATACATTGCAAGGAGTGTGAATAAAGTCTGTCCATCATGGTCGAGGAGCAACGTCTTTTTTCGTGTAAACGACTGAGTGAATAATAAAGAGATACCACTTGCATATTTCAATGCCTTTTTGCTTAAAAAAAAATAATTGACCGAATAAGTACTGCCTAAAACTGATTGAAATCTCCCAACCCTGGTAAGTTCACCAAATCTCTCTGCAATCTCTGCCCTATCAATGTAGCACTTCACATGAACTGGAACGCATCCAAAGGATGCCTCCTTCCTCATCAATTTCGCAGAAGGCCAAATCGCTGAAAAATGAGGTCATAAGTGACGCCTTGAGATGTGTTATTACAAGGTATACAACGCCCCAACGGTCTTATACTATTAAAATTCGTCCTCTTCCGCTCCCAGCATTGTTAGCATTGGCTGAACTAATGCCAAGCTTACACAACTAACCAGAAGCCAACACAACTCGCACTCCAATTTCACTCAATGCAGTAGCCCCAACAACATCAAATCCACATAAGAACTCTATAACTTACCCCATTAACGAGAAAACCAACACAAAATCAACTTCTAACTCCCACATTATCAGAACAAAGCAACCACTTGATATCACAAGTCGAATCAGCAATATTCATATTATAAGCAACTCAAAATCATATTTTACATAGTACGGTTCAATACACTCACCGCTGTCCAAAAGCAACAAAAAAACAGGAAGGTACTGAATTTACCATCTGAAAACATTATCTGACAAACCGTCAGTCAATCTCCTATAAATTCCAATCAATACTTCATAAAGTCATTCGAAATGGATGATGATAGCGACTAACCACAATAATGGCAATCAGTACATTGGCTCTGCCGTTCGGGTGCCTCACGGAACCCTAATGACTCAGCATCGGAACGGTATGTGTTTGATGTCTGTTGAGAACTGACCAATGAAATCAGAGTATCTAAACTGTTTCGGTGATGATTTTTGACAATGACTTACGATCTGTAAAGATCGTAAAAATTCGGGCTTCGAATATAAATGTGAAATGTATGATTGCTTAGTAGACTGCTGAAAGTTTCCTATCATAGATTCTATATTTTTGTTGTGCTGTGCAACCCTTTTGAGAAGTAAGAAAGTGGCTGACACCCTCGAGAAGTTCGCCTTATTTGATGCGTCGATAAATAGTCCCCAGGGTAAATTTGGATCAGGGTGAGCTAGTTATACTGAGATGAGATGAGACCCTTCTTATAAGAGTCAAGGGCTTGCTGAAGTGATGGTGTCAGTAATATTACTTTGTCATAGGTCATTTAGTAGTGTTTGAAGCCAGCCTCCTGTCTGGAGGCTTGTAATCCATAATTTCTTTTACACATTCTTCAGGTGGTTCCGTCCCTTCGCTAGAGATAAAGTAGCCTAAAAATATTGTAGTATGCTTTCCAAATTCACTCTTCCAAATTTTAAATTCGATCGGAAAAGACTTCCTAGATGTTGGAGATGTTCAACTTCATCTTCTGATATTTCATCCTTAAATGTTTGTACCTAAGGCGGGCGCTGCAACCAGGAAAACATCTTTACATGGAAAGCTAAATTTGAGTCTAGTTCCTTAGGACAAACGTCATGAAGGGGACCTCGAAGAATCTGAATGGGGTTATAATTGTCGTTTTTCTATTGGATGTCGTGTGCAGCCATTGGAATTTGATTAAAAGCCCTAGAATGATCAATCTTTAAGACAATTTTTTTACTGCCTAAGTTTTTCGAGTCATCTTGCATGTTTTGTTCTGGATAGTTGTCCGGTATGGTACCAGCGTTCAGCACGAGTCACCACAAAGGAAATAATCTACAGTTTTCTTTGAAACAAGCTGAAGGAGTGATGACTAGCAATTTTTATCTTGTCAGGTAGTCCAGGGGTTGTTCTTTTGTCTTTCACCAATTGGTTTAGTTAAATTTTGAAAAATTTTCAGGAGTTTAATGTACTGAGATTCGCCTGAAACGGATTTGACTTGTACAACACCTTTTATAATAAATGCAGGTCAAGGGTCCGGTGATATCTTCTATAAGCATGCTGTGTGCCACATCTGCGAGTAAACGGTAGGCGCATAAACATAACGACCGTGTATAATTGAGAATAGAATAATCGCACCTTTTCATATTAGGGCAGTTTCAGATTTGATTGATCCAGAAGGCTTACAGAAATAAGAAACTGTGATGTGATTAGTCTTAAGATAAGATAAGTAATAGGTGCGCTCTTGTTCATAACAAACCCTAAAACTGAACCTCTTCATTTTTCGATAAAAATAACAATTCACTTTCAGCTCCTTTAGAGAGCAACTCACGAACATACGTCGGAAGCCATGATCTTGTGGACTTAAGTCTGCTCCAACTTGTTCTTAGACGGTAGGAGTCGATTTCGAATAGGCAATGCAGATTAAATTCTTCAGTAGTGTCTGCATACAAAGTCATGATAAGAGTTATTCCAAGTCACCACTCCCTAGGAGATTTAACATAGAACATCTGATTGATTATTGATGTTGGTGAGAAACCCTTCGATTAAAATTAAGTAAACATCTTGAACTCTCAAAGTATCTAATATTAAATGTTTTAATCATCAAATTTCGTTATATTTCTACGAATTCCTCTCTGATGGTAAACGTATTATGCTAATTATCCCCACTTAACCGTGTCAGAACCATAATCCTGAAAACAACCAAGAGCTACTAATATTTTTTTTTTCTTAAATCGTAGTCAACCTTGAATTATGCTTTTTAATTCATTTAATTTGAATCTAATTATTTTCGACTTATTTGTTTCTGCTCATTAAAAAAGTAAAATTTTCCAAAGCTTAAAACCCAAGAGCACAAATATTCTCTTCAAAAGTCATCAACCATACCAACGAAAACTTATTTCACCGAAAAATTTCAACAGAAAAACCTACAAATTGCTCCATGAACTTATAACCATTAAAGCAACCACTCGCCTTCAATTGGAGTTTTGGGAAACCTGCATACAAACGGCTGTGTTGTGTTGCCACTTAGACCCTGAAAGGAGTAAGTATAACGATAAGTGACTGAGTAAAATTTTATTCATATCTTTAGGATTGATTATAGAATTTAATTTGGATCTTACAGAAGCAGTTAATATAAACAATCAGAAGCTGATCTATATCTTACCTTTACATTGGAAATATTTTTCAATTTTAGATGACAGCCACTAATTTTTTTAACAAGTTATGAAGTCAAGGATTGTACCCATAATTCTCTCTTAGGTTAGATTCTAGCCCGGAAGGAAAATAAAGTAGACGAAAACGACACCATAGGTGGCGCGCACAAAAGCAATGGACCCCAATCGATTAGTTTAGTTTAGTTTGTTTGCTAATAATTAACTTATGTGCCCCAAACTACAGACTTAGTGTCTATTTTTTCTATTTTCTAAGCAATATATTCAAATTGGGCTTAAAATTTGTGTCTAAAAGTTAGGTCATCAAAGAAAAGCGAACTCATTAATATAAAAAATAGATGAGGTTCCATTACGGAACGCTGTGGGACTCCATTTCATAAAATACAGAGTTCATTAAGGTCTGCTTTTTTCCATTTAAGTACGTTTCAATGTAATGTTACGACATATTCAATGATGACCAACCATACCACATGCCTTTGTCATGTCTATGAATAAGCCCGACTTAAATTAATTACTCAGTTCAAGTAATTGGCTGCACACTTTGAGAAAAGCATCATAGGTTGATTGTTCGTAGTTCGGCGCGATCAGTGCTTCTAAATAGAAAATTTATATGGTTTAACTTACGTACGTACGATTAATTCGTCATCGCAACGGACTTAGAGCACTGTATAGTAGTACTCCATTTTCGATGATGGATATGACAGACACTATATGACACTGGGATACATACCGCAACCCTAACGAACAGCAAGACTGCTTTGCGAATGCTTTCAATTAATCCTTTCTTTACGAAGCCAAATAATTGGATGTCACAAACATGTTACGTCGAAGGACTCTAAGACGCTGTATAAAGGATCTATCGGGAAGATATGGGGCTTGCCACCGACTAGGGTCCTCTTGATCTAGTAGGCTATTATATGATCAATTATCGTTCATCATATACAACTGTTTTCTAGTGGAGCAAGCTTTAAGCAATACTCAATACTGCTACTTTTACCAGACTCAAAAACACAGTATGTCTCGGCTGCTTGGGGCTTTTCCCAAACACGCCTAGTTCTGCTATGGACGCACTGATGAATCTTCGCCTCTTAGAGTTCATATCATGGGCTGCACACTAAAGCCATTTTTCGTTTAACGAGAAGTGGTCTTTGTTACAATACGCACTTGAGCTTCCGACAGTCGGTGCTGTATTTTGACTCTGGTCTGATGCACATGTCGTCTGATGTAATGACATCAGAATTACTGTTGTGGTAAAAATACCAAATTGACTTTTTCTGTGCCCAGGAATAGTTTCAGTCACAGTCTAAGCCAAGAAAGGGATGTAGTCGGGTTTTCATGGAAGGTGCTGTTGTAAGCTTTCTGGAGCTCCTATTAAATAGTACTCCTTGCCAGAAATATTTGCTAAAAACTTGCTGATGGCTACGAACTAAATTATGAAAAATTGGTTGATGAGGTAAGGCGTTTGTATCTGTAGATACAGCCAACCTGCATTCTTTAATGACTTATAACCTACATACTTTGAGAAAGCAAGACTTTATTCAAAACAGTCGGGGGGCTGAATTCAATAAGTCTTTTTTGGGTTCCAGGACACAGTGGGATCACGGAAAATTAAATCGGCGATTAACTTTCTGGCCAAGGCTCTTAGGGCAGTTTTTCAGAATCTGAACTCGCGTCCGCAGTCAGGGATTTCATTGAAATTCGCGTTTCATGTGAGCAAAACTGCAGATGGCGTATTTCTTTAGATTCCCGGCACACCTAATGACGTTGCAGTTCATCTATTGTTTATCGGTTGTGAGGGTACGTATTCTAAGTCCTTAGGTAATGCCTGTTTTGCTACTGCAAATGTCATCTTATTTTTGCATCGTTTACCAAATTCATCTTTAGCATCTTCAGCCTAGACAGCTTTCTAAAAGACCAAGGTAGGGAAACAGTGTCTCTGCAAGACCTAATAGAAGCTTGACAGGAAAAAGGCTCCTGGCTTAAATATTAGTTCAACAAGACTGTACCCACTCTGTTTTGAACTCTTCACAGTCGCGGACAGTTTTAACCAACTATGTGCACCAAGCTGTGTGATGTCGTGGTATTTATATCAGAGATTCGGTCTCTCCAGTCTAGTAGTATGTATGGATAACGCCCAAGGTATAGGGTTTTCCAATAGGGACTTGACAACTTTGAATTTAATTTGTGAACGCACTCTTTCACTAATCATCAAACTGTCACTGTCACTCAACATTTTTATCATAGTAAAGTACACTAACGAGCAACGTCTGCAAATTATAAAAATTGTTTACAGATATTCGGAGTAGCATAATCATCTCCGTGACGAAGATCATTTTTGGCTCAATGGGTTCGTCAATAAGCAAAATATGCGTTATTGGTCGGGTGAAAACCCACATGTGCTTCATAAATCACCACTTCGTCAACAAAAAATAACTGTTTGGTGCGGTTTGCATGCCGGCGGCGTTATTTGGGCCATATTTTTTCGTCGACGATAACGATCGTCACGTTACTGTGAATGGTCAGCGTTATCGAGCCATGATCACCGATTATTTTTAGCCCGAATTGGAAGATATGGGCTTGGATGACATGTGATTTTAACAAGATGGTGCCACAAGCCACACAGCACACGCTACAATCGATTTATTGGAGAGTAATTATGGTGAGCGTGTTATCTCAAGACATGGGTGAGTCGATTGGCTGCCTCATTCGTGCGATTTAACGCCGCTTGACTACTTTCTGTGTGGCTACGTTAAGTCATTGGTTTATGCCAACACGCCGACGACGTTGGAAGAGCTCAGAGCCAACATTGAACACGAAATAGCTGCCGTTTCGGCCGAAATGTGTGACCGAGTCGTTGAAAATTGGGTCAAAAGAATCGACCGCTGCATACGTGCCCGCGGTTGCCATGTGAATGAAGTCGAGTTCCATTCATAAATGTTTTGATTGTACTTCAAGCATTTATATACACATATACGTATATACAACACATATACGGTTAAGATTGGCCTTCTAAAATTTATGTGAATTCCTTTAGGGATTAAATTAAGACCCCTTGAAACAAGTCTGGTACTAAAGCACTTTGGTTAACAAATTAACAATTTTTTTCTGCTAATCAATAGAGCCTCCAAGTTATGTAAATCATCACGACTTTTCGACCAAAACTAGGTAGTCAATCTTTGTGTCACAGATTGTGATAGACCTAAGACTATTTATAAACAAAATAAAGGTGGTGACAAGCTGTCAAAAAATATTGCGATACACGACCAAAAGTGTCGCTCTACAATTGTGTTTTCTATGGTCTCTATGCTTTCACAGGATCTTCTTAATTGACACATACGCCCTTCTATAAGTATTTTAAATTTGAACCTTTCACTTAGACTGTTGGCTTAGGTACCTTTGGGCTATTTCCAACTTTTAAATTAAAATTGCTTTCAGTATGTCTCGCGGTAGTTCCTTTCCTTTAAATTTGATAAGTTGGGAGTACCTCTTGAATACACCATAATCTATGGTATTAAAGGATTTCGAAGAAAAATCTTTTGGCCGTGGAATTCAGCTTTGAATCTCTTCGTGGTCATAAACTACTGTGCAAAGAGATTTTCTTAATAAGTTTTGCTACTAAAACAACTCTTCTTCCAAGTTTGTCTTAGATGGCAACACAAACCAATTATAAATGCAAAGAAAAAACTTTTGAATTTTTCGTGGATTTAAATTCTTAAAAATTCAAGTTTCAAGAGCTCGACAGCTTTCTAATGGTTACGTGTTCATAATTTTTCAAGAACATTCTAATTACCCATTAACTAACAGTGAAACCCATATGAATATGTATTTGTATATATTATACATACAGCGTCAACAATATCATAGAGAAAGAAACACATTTCACGCCGCATTGACTGCTTAATGCTGCCCGGACTCACATCCTTGAAATACTCTATATCCTCAGACTTTGCATTGAAAATAGTTTCAGGCGGACAGGATCTGTGTGCGAAACGTGGAAGTGGCTTTGACGGGTACATGTTCTACTCATAAGTGGGTAATAAGCTCAGCCGCAACTAAAGCATCACATTACGTATGCCAATGCGCTTCCATTACAAGTCCTTTTTGTTAATTAAAATCCAGAAACGAACAGAAAGGAAAAAGAGGAAAAAAACTTAGAGAACTCAATTTCATTGTCAGATTTTTGGGTGCTTCTAGTTATCTACACGTATCTTGAATGTCGGGTAATCCGAATCATACTCGCTTTCGTATTCCTAGTCGAATTCGGATTCAGATATTCGTACACGTACTCGTACATTCTTCGTGAATGGAATGTGATGGGGAAGGATGTATCCGGATGAGTTTCAGATAAAATAGGCTAATGTTTATGCAGTTAAAAGCATTACGCTCATTGTTGTGGCACATTCTCTCTCTCGACAAATTTAATTCTCGGATATAACTGTTGGCATTGTTGTCAGTTGGAAGAGACTTGTGAGTCCTTGGACTCACACACAGATAGACAGGGCATTGCGACTGCCATACACTGGGTAAAGATACCCACCATTGTAACTGGAACAGGAGTTTTACTTTTTTTCTTGTTTGTTGGCATTGGGAAAAGGGAATTTTCAGAATTTTTTCATCCTGAATATCGAAAAGCGATTCGTTTCATTTGTTGCTGCTGGTATGGCAATGATTTTCCTACATACATACTCGTATATAGGAAGACAATGGGGACGTTAATGCTGGTGAAAATAACCCCAACAACAAGGCATTCTCGCAGGTGCATATTGCCTGAACGTAAACTGATTTTGCTTTCTTTCTTTTTGCATATTTACACGTATACTCAAACACATTCGTTCATTAATAGGGATATCAGCTTTTCTTTATATTATAGTTTGTTGGTTTTTTTTTTTTCACTTTGTACATTTTTTATTGTATGTCGTTTGGGCTTAATGAGGATGGAGGATAATTCAGAAAATTTGCTGAATCGTTAGCGTTATTTGTAAGAGTCCTACTGTAAAGGGATTGGGGAGAATTTCTTTTTGTTTTTTATGTTTTCTCGTTTTTTAAAAACCGATGGCAATATACCATATATCACCCATGGAAATTGTGAGTAAAACAAAATGAGACAAAAAAAAAAAAAAAAAATCTTCTCAAGGTGAAGGAGCATAAATTCATGGAAATTTACTACATATGAGTATGAAAGTCCCGTTTTTATTGCGAATTCCAATAAAAGCAATTATCCTTTGAAAAAGAGATAAAACATTCTATTTGTGAATCCATTGAAGCATTGCTGCTTAAAAATTCTCACTCAAGAGAATATTGTTTAATAAGAAGGATTTGCATTTAGTCCTCTTCTGACTTGTTTGAAGATGAAGTGGGGATTAAAAACAAAGTTAGTAAATTGGCAATTAAACGAGGCAAGGTTGTATAGTATTTCCTTTTGATAGTCATGCCTTTTGATGAATGAAATTATTACAAGTAATTAACAAGCTGTGAGAGCTTGTTTTTAAATATAAATATAGAGATTGGTTTCAAAGTTTTCACTAATAGCTAATGCAAATCTAATCTCTCCATTCCAGCCAAATAACGATAAAGTTATCACAGATTTATCAAGTAATTAAATCTGAGCTATACACATACCACTGACCGTAAATAATTTAATTCTTCGGGAATTCAGGGTCGATGTAGGAAGTTTACGCGATTACTTTTTAGCTATCACTTTTCTGCATATTTCCACGTCTGCAAATACAGGTCAGTTGAAACATACATACCACCTTGATCACAAAAATTTCAGAATTTATTCAGAAAATTAAAAATACAAGTTGATTCATCTAAATCTATAATGTCCCCTTCAAAGTAATCTCTATCTACTGCAACACACTTATGCCAGCGCTTGATCCAATCTTCGAAACATTTCTTATATTCGGTTTTCGGTATGTCCACATGTGCTTCCTGCGATTTTTTCATTACTTCTTCTCGGCTGCTGAAACGCGTTCCCCGTAATGGCTTTTTAACTCGATTGAACAGAAGGAAGTCACAGAGATAAAAATCAGGTGAATTCGGTGATTGGTATTTGTTGCATTTTTTATCAAAAAAATTACGAATAGTGATGGGGTTGTGTGACGGTGCGTTATCATGGTGCAAAATCCACGAGTCTTCTGCCCACAATTCTGGTCTCTTTCGGCGAATTGCTTCACGCAAACGTCTCATAACAAAAAATAATACTCCTTCTTTACAGTCTGGCCTTCTGGCAAAAATTCATGATGCACTACACCGTTGTAATCTATGAAAACCGTGAGCATTGATTTCTTTTTTGACTGAAAACGAGGTAGTTTTTTTGGTCTTTTTTGGTGAGCCATTCACTTGCCTGATGTCTGGATTGCTTGTCGTACTCATAAACTCATGTCTTCTCTCCAGTATTGATCCTTTCGATGAATGTGGGATCGGATTTTGCCTCGCAAATAATCTCTTTTGCGACGTCAACACGATCTCTTTTTTTGCATGAAATTGAGGTCTTTTGACATCAACTTTGCTGCTAAATTATTATCCAAAATCGGATCCATGGACAATGTCCAAGTGGTTAATTTGCGGGTATTGGCCAACATTTCTTTTACTTCATCAGTGTTTTCGTCAGTTTTTGATGTCGATGGTCTGCCACTGCGTTCATTATCTTCGATTGAATTATGACCACTTTTGAACCGCTCGTGTCACTGGTAAACGACCGTTGTCTTTAGAGAATCATTGCCGAAACACTTTTCCAACATTTCCAACGCAAAATTTAATACAAGTTCGTTGTTGCATACTTAATTCCATTTCTAAAATTGTAAAAAAAATCGCCAACATACACAGAGATAGATGTACTCTTGGCTACGCAACTTTTGCAGTTGTCAAGCTATGACGCTAATAAAAAAAACAGAACTCAAATTCGAACAATGGGATCGCTACATGGTTGTTATTCCGCACGCATCACTCCGATTACTCAGATCTGAAATTTCTTCGAGAAGAACAAGTGCCATTATTTTGCATTTAAGGCGATCTCGCCATTTATATGTGTAGCGATGTAGACTGCTAGACTTCACCACAATGTCAGCTCTGTTTTGATCAACTCAGCTTCGTGTGCCCAAAATTGTAGCTCCATAGAAAATATACAACATGACTCAAACAGAAGACTGTATAGATGAACAGGGAAACATAGTATGTAGTAGAGTCACAGTTGGTACTGAGGACATAAAAAACACATTTTTGCAGATTGTTTAATGGCGAGTTTAACCAAAATTTCGCGATGATGCAACATGAGTCATTCAGCCTGTTCGGCGATAGTCAAGCGATTCGACCACCCAACCAAGATAAGTTGAATATAGCAATGCTCAAGTTTAAGTAAAAAATACTGCTGGACCGGACAGCCTATCAGCTGAAGTACTTACGGTAGTAGGACACGACTTTTTAGAGTGCGATTAAATCGAACTAAAGCATGACTGGAGAATGGAACCTTTGCACCGTTTGATCGATCTACAAGAAAGGAGATCCTAGCAATTAAAGAGGTATCAGACATATTAGGTCTGGAGGAATTTATCAACGATCCGATTGACGCTTTTTAGTTCACCTTTAGGTAAGCTCACAATCAAAAAAATATACGACAGATTCTGGAAAAAATTCAAGAACACCAAATCGATACACCTCTTCTTTGAATCGATTTAGCCGTATACAACAGCATCTAAATAGATGAACTATGCAAAGCCATATCTGGCTTTGGTATCCCTGTCAAAATAGTCTGATTGTGAAGAATGAAAATGGACGGCGTTTACTCTTAGGCGGTTGCAAGTCTGATATCCAAAAAATAAATGTTGGCTTCCCACAAAGTTACGTCCTGACTGCGACAGTCACAAGTGATAGTAATTTTGCTGTCAAAGACCGATGTTATATCTTTGACCTTATTTTACGTTTTACCATAAATGCTCTATCGAAATCACTGTAGCTTTTCGCCCTTTCACACCTTCAACCGTAACACTCATTACGCTATGAATTTTCATTGGGTAAACCAAACTCATTTTCGGATATGTTCCGAAATTTCGACATTCTTTCTTAGGCAAATACAATTCGCTTATGGAATGCACTGTCAAGCCATTATAACTTGCGAACATTCAAAACCAACGAATACTTCATCACCAAAAACAAAATCTTCGGATGAATGGCCTCGTCAACTTTTTCAACATTTAATAAAGATTTCGAAATTTATCTGACAGTATCCTTTTAGGAATTTGGTTCTCCAGATTGAAGTCTGTGCCGATGGACGGATTTATGGCAACACAAGGACTAAAATTGTCAATAGCAGGAAACTGATATGTATCAATCTTTGTATTTATAGAGAGTTATTATGAAATATTTTTTTAACAAAACTTACGAGGACAACCTAAAAAGAAGGAGGATTTGAAAATCATGCTAATCGTGTTCACCATGTTTTGTAAAATTCAGTATCCACAAGGAAACTTGGTTGTCCCCTTATCAACAACCTTTCAACTAATTTAGTAAGTTTGCTTCTGGCGCGAGCTACTGTCACCATTATCATGTCACTTATAATTATTAATTAAAATATGCTACAAGCGATGAAATTAGGAAGTGCTGTAAGAGAATAAGATTATGAGATCGAGATTGAGTTTATTTAGGACGGCAGTGGGACGCTCTCGAATGGTTTAGTTCTTGGCACTACCCTGTGTACCTCAACCCACTTATCCTATTTGTTTCGTGCAAAAATATAAAAAAAAAAGAGTTGAGATGTACTAGGGGAAGAACTAAACCATTTCGACGAGCTTGTGCCGAACAATCGCGAGTGAGCACCTGCCACTTAGTCTTGCATCACGGGTGCCTTCTGAATTGTACTCTGAAGTTTAACTCAAAGGATATAAAGTTCAAATGCGAGTTTATCGACGCAAAAATAGATAGATTCCATAAGCGAGTTGTACGGCTGAGGAAATAATTACGATTTTTCAGAGTAAGCCCGATGGGCTTGAGTTAAAAGTTTGAAGGGGTGGAATGCTACAGGCAACTTTGGTGAGACAGGAGATGTTATGTCTCCTGTTCGAGGGTGTCGAAAAACTGTGTCGTATTGGCATCACCTACGAGTTTTATCGAACAATTTTGGATCCCATTTAGCAAGTGCAAGGAAGTCTTGAGGGCACCTGACCAGATGTGGTCATTGTACTCTTATTTTGGGCGGAAAAACACCTTATATATTTCTCATCAGAGGATGAGAAATATTTCCTATATCGCTTGAGGAAACCTAGACATTTCGCTGCATTTTTGGGGACATCGAATATGTGGTCAGTCCAACGTAATTTCTCACTGACATACATACTAAAAATCGAAAGTTTTTCGGTTTCAACAATGAAAGAGCCACTTATGGATAATAGCTGGGTATTGAAATTTTATTCTAACGACAGCAGACTGCATTGTGTTTTGGAAGCATTAAATTCCACTCTGGTGATTGTTCTCCAATTAGTTATGCTGCTAATATGGGAATTTAATGAGCTTAACATATGCTGTCGTTCCCGTTTTACGAAGAACATTGACGTGAGTCCGGGAACGAATATGATAATCAGAGATTACTATCGCCAGCGATGGAATACCACCTTGATCAAAAAACAAAAAAAAAAAAACCGTGTGGTGCTCCCATTGTTCCGATTTGAGTTCTCTTTTTTTTGTTAAGTTGGTACATCTGTTGTTGACATTTCCTCTAAATCTTAGCGTCATAGCTTGACATTTGCAAAAGTTACGTAGCAAAGAGTACATCTATCTCTGTGTGTGTTGGCGATTTTTTTTACAATTCTAGAAATGGATTTAAGTTTGCAACAACGAAGTTGTATAAAACTTTCCATGAAAAACGGATTTAATGGTGCGCGAACGTTGGAAATGTTGAAAAGTGTTTCGGCAACGATTCTCTAGAGAAAACGGTAGCTTACCAGTGGCACGAGCGATTCAAAAGTGGTCGTGAGTCAATTGAAGATGATGAACGTAGTGGCAGACCATCGACGTCGAAAACTGACGAAAACATTGATGAAGGAAAAGAAATGTTGGCCAATACCCGCAAATTAACCATCAGAGAGATAGCGGAGGACTTGGACATTTTCCATGGATCTCTGTAAGACATTTTGATTAAAGATTTGGGTTTCTGTCGTGTAACAGCAAAGCTGGTACCAAAAGAACTCAATTTCATGCACAAAAAGACTGTGTTGACGTAGCAAAAGAGATGATTTGCGAGGCTGAATCCGATCCCACATTCATCGAAAGGATCATTACTGGAGACGAGACATGAATTTATGAGTACGACACGTAATCCAGACATCAGGCAAGTGAATGGCGTTCACCATATGAGCCGAGACGAAAAAAAACCACGTCGTTTTTAGTCAAAAAAGAAGGCAATGCTCACGGTTTTCATGGATTACAATGGTGTAGTGTATCATAAATTTTTGCCAGAAGGCCAGACAGTAAACAAAGAGTATTATTTGAGCGTTATTAGACATTTATGTCTACGTTCGCCGAAAGAGACCAGAATTGTGGGCAGAAAACTCGTGGATTTTAAACCATGATAACGCACCTTCGCACAGTGCCATCATGATTTTGCTCCCTGTGACTTCTTTCTGTTCAATCGAGTTAAAAAAAACCACTACGGGGAACGCGTTTGAGTAGAAAGCACTGATGAACGTACGGAAAACCAAATATAAAAAATGTCTCGAGGATTGGATCATGAGCTGGCATAAGTGTGTTGCAGTCGATGGGGATTATTTTGAAGTAGACAATATAGATTTAGATGAATAAACTTGTATTTTTAATTTTCTGACCAAATTCCAGGAAAGAGTGTCGGAGACAGAACGGAGCCTGGGACACACCAGCATTTATCTTGTGGATATGAGACTTGAAACCATCCAAGATAAATTGAATTAAACGTTCCGAAAGGTAATTTCTAATTAAGAAGACAATCATCGATCTGAACCTCATTTACTTTCGACAAAAGAGCCTAATGCCAAACTCTGTCAAATGCCTTAAAAATATCAAGTGCAAGTATCTTGCTTTCGCCTGATTGGTGTAGATTTTGGTTCCGTATCATCAGATCACCAAGTGAGGAGAATATTGTGACTGTTCGCGAGTAGTGAGTCAGCACCGCAATTATTCGATTCCACATAGTTCTCAAAAGTTGGCCATGTCTCGAACTTCCAATATTTTGCGGAAAGATGTGGCTGCATGTCCTTCTTAAATCAGGAAAAGCCCAATGAACATCGTCCACGTTAAATATCTATTGCAGATGCAAGAAAATCCGTATTTTCATCGAAAAATCATTGCCATTTTTGGTTAAATTTAAAAATAGTTTGAAACCCATCTCATAACAAATGTTTTACTATAATCTTTGTAATTTTTTTTGTAATTTTGCTAAATGTTTTTCGCACATCTAATTCAACAATATAAGCCGTGGACACACATATTTTGGCCTGTCCCCTATTTTTGTCAGTTCAGCGTAGCGACTAATAGCCTGTACAACATATAGTCTCGATATACCTTGTAGTTTTAGAATATCAAAAATTTGGTCAGCACTTTTGTCAAACTTATGCAACGCGTTTACCGGGATCCGATTTTTGACGCACCACTCCGTGTTAAGAGATCGCAATTTGAAACCAAACTTTCTTCTATTTCTTACTCAATAATGCATGTGATTCGAGAAGACAATAAAGGCTCTTAATTGTATTCCTAATGGGAATTTTGAACAATGAGCTCTTTGATTTACGTAACAGAATTTATGGCAGGACTAGGTATATCTGTCGCTTTTAGAATCGTTTCATTGTTGCGCTTTGTTCTTTGTTCTTTTATTAGTAAAACTATTATACGCGACGATACTTAAGATGTTACGAAGATATCTTTTGAACGTAGCTTTCCAATCAAAAAGATTGGAAGATTAAGCAGAATTGCCGTAAGAATGGTTGTTGAAAGGCTTCTCTATTCATAACTTGTTAGTGTTTGGTGTTGTTTTTTGACAGAAGGCAATATGGGTCTTATTTATTTAAAAAATGTGTCTGTTTCCATGAATGGATGATCAATGCAGAAACTTGAAGGTATGGATAGGAAAACGTGATGAGTAATTTTATCAAAAGAAAAAAAGTGCAACACCATCCAGAATTGTGTTTTCTTGATAAACTTCGATGAAACCTCTTATTTGAGAAACTTTTAAGTTCTGCAAAGTTTTAGCACAGGCTTGAGTTACTAACATTTAAAATTAATTCACAGCCTGAAAGATAAAGATCGAAATTAATTACAGTGTTACGGTACGAGGTCGACCATAATCTTAATTAACATGCCTCTCCAACTAACACAATCTTTTGGCAGTTGCCTACAGTTGCGCACACGGGCTTCACTGAAGTCCCCTTCCACTGCGCCATCTAAGACGAAATCGTTATTTACTGGCTTGTCTCTCTGAGATGGAGTCCAAAATTTTCCGGGCTAAGGTGCTGGGGTCCCAGTTTTCCGAAGAGGAAGGCGTCTTATTCGTACAATGAACTATTGAAACATCTGAAGATTACTCGAAGGAATTTACATCGGTAAGTGCCAAAGCTTGTGCTTGACCGAATTGATCAATGTCTTGTATAAAGGCTTTATTGGCTTAATTGTTTTACAAGTCCATAGAAACAGCGATAAGCACTAGTGATTCTTCGCATGATTTCCACGCTGCTTGTTAAACTTGATAGCAGAGCCGAAGTAGATAAAGTCCCTTATAAACTCAATGTTGTTGCTGCGTATAGTGACGTTTTGTCTTGAACGTCGGTGTTGTGTGTCCCTCTTAATTGACATCGTGTATTTTGTTTTTCATTCGTTGACTGCTAAGCCCATCTTCGCTACTTCTGCTTTAATAGTCGTAAGCGCTTATTATTCATATTAGTCCATACCCTAATGAAGTCGAGTAGCTAATCAGACTTTTCGAAGATTGTGTCTCTGAGCTAGGCACAGTTTTTTCAAGAACGATGTGAAAAAGTGATATGACGCATCACCTTTTTTAAGTTCTTTTCCGATGAAAGTCTCGGTGTTTTATTACCAATCTTGACAAAGCAACGTGGATTTTCCATCGGCATTCAGCATAGTCGAATGAACTTGGCTGGGATGCCAAAACTAGACATGGCTCTGTATAGTTCATCTCTATAGATGCTGTGTATGTGTCGAACAGCCATAATGTAAAAATTTAATCTATGATGTAACTGTGTGGACTAAGACTACGCTCACAGTTCAGCTTGTTTATGAAGGGTCTTAGGAATTCACATAATGTAGACAATATTTTATTTGCGATGTTGAGGAGACTTATTCCCCTGTATGTGATGCAGTTCAGTGGATCTTCCGTGGAAATGGAGATTCTGACTTCATCTTGGTGGGGTGGACGGAAATGTTGTCTGTCTTTGTTCAGGTTGAATAGTTCATTCATGCTCGACGACCAGTCGTTCTTCATCATCACCATTTAACTTTCTGCAGAAATAATATTTCTAGATTCTCAGCACCGATTGTGGTACTACTATTAGGTTTCCTTCTTCTTTTTTCTTGATTTCTGTTTAGCTTTATAGCTTTTGAATGTTCGTTTTATTTTTGGTAAAACTTACAAACTTCAATATGCCAGTAGCACCTCTCTAAGGGCTCGCTTCTCGCATTTTCTCGGTTTTTTGCCAAAGTTTTTTCCTGCTATTTTTCTCATTATGCTTGCGAGTCCTTACCGTTCTTTTCTGTATATCCGCTTATTTTCCCAGTTTGCCACCAAGATATTTTTTTTTATTGGAGCGATTGAACCCCGGTACAGCATAGCCTCTCTGATTGCTCTGTAGCACTGCCGCCAATGGCCTTTTATATTCGGTGTTTGAGACATCAGACTCCTTAATATTATGATTGTACCCGTTCGACATTGAAATTCCTCCTGATAGTTTGCTGGGTTTGGCCTGTTACGGATATCTCAATCCGTATCTGTGAACAAGATACAACCAATTGGTTTTAAGTTGCTCTGAGCGTGCAGAAATCTAAAACACTGGAGGAGTGCTTAGCGTTGATCAGGAAAAGGTGATCAGCAGTCAGAAGGGGTGCTCTGGCTATAGTTACACTACACTAAGTAGTACTATTAAAACTAAGTTCTAAGATCACTGTTTGTCAATAGATGGCTCCAGTAGTAAGTGCTAGTCATGAATAAAGCTTAGATATATGGTAAAGAAATTGTTTTGACACATTAGTGATTTTGTTTTGACGTCATATACTTTTGGTTGTGTGAAAATCTCTGATTTTGTGCCAAATAATCGTCAATTGCGAGAAGTGTTGATTTTCTTCTTTCATTTGAAAAAAACGACAGCTGAAGCGCATCGAGAACGGAGATGGTGCTCTAAGTGAAACAACGTGCTGTGATTGGTTCCGTTGTTTCAAAGATGGTGATTTCATTGTTGACGACCGTCCACTTGAAGCAAAGCCAAAATCCTTCGAAGATGCTGATTTGAAGGCATTGGGTTCCTTATAACTTGAGCCAAAGGACGTTGAGCGCCGTTTTTTCGCCTGTGAATAACTGCTCCAGCGGCAAAAAAGAAACGTTTTTTTTCATCGCATCGTAAGGGGTGAAAAAATAGATTCATTACAGCAACTCAAAGAGAAGCAAGGCATGAGGACTCCCCGATCAGGCTACTACATCATTGGTTCGGCCAAATATTCACGCTGCGAAGGTTATGCTGTGTATTTGGTGGGACCAGGTCGGTGTTTTTTTTTTTATGAACTGTTGAAACCCAACGAAATCATCACTGGTGAATGGTATCGACTTCAATTGAAAAATAAACACTGCGTGAAAAACCGCCACAATATGAGCAGGGGCACGAAAAACAGATTTTACAGCATAAAAACGTTCGGCCTTACGTTGCCAAAACCGTTAAAACCTACCTGGAAACGCTCAAATGTTCAAGCTATTGATGGGCAATACTTTGAATGATCCATTTATAACCATTTTTTCACAATAAAGTTGCATTTTCATAAAAAAAGTGCACTTAACATGTAATTTGTTTGTTCCTACGACTTCTTTTACTCTCCGCTGGCTTCTAATTGAGTCTTTACTGCCCTTATATAGCGCTACAAGTGTGAACAACTTCACATATCGGAAAAATTTTTGCGGTGCTGGCTACTAAGTGTTGACGTTTTCAATACGACCACTTATACCACTTATTCCATTAAGCTAATTGTTTTTTGTGCTTAAAATACACAATAGAACGATTAAACGTTTTCTTGTACTTTCTCTCAACTCCTGGGCATTTCATTAAACTAAGGATTCAGGCTGAAAAAAAAAAAATTATCGCAATGATCTCATAATCACTTCCAAAACCCAGGTCCACGTGCTTTCAAAACTGAATAAAAAAAAAAAAAAGAAAATCACCTCACTTTCCGAAATTGGAAAGTAAAAAATCATTAAAAAAAAAAAAACGTTTCTCTAAACCTTATCCTTAAAAATAAAATAAAAAAATTCATCTTGCGGATATATGTTTACCGTACATACATAGCTTCCATAAGGCGGAACAGAAAACCTCTGACGGGAGTAAACATTACCCTGGTTACTTCAAAATATGAGAAGAGACGAGACGTTTTTAATGGAATTGCCGCTTGTCAGTTTTCTATCAAAAGAGCAACAAAATTGTGAGCCAGGAGCATAAAGATACTGCCAAGCATTTGAACTGATGATGATTTATAGCATTTTTGTTGTCCTTCTTCCGGATTTCCGTTCAAAACAACAAACGCGGAAATTGCCAAAAAATAATCGTCACACTAATGAAATTGGAAATATCCTCAAGAAACGAGGAGATAGATAAACCTACAACTACGCCCAACTTTTACTCCACTGACATAAACAAGACTATAGGCAATGAAATGTCCTTATAGGCGTACAAGAATTATCGTATATTTCGTACATTTAGTTTATTAAAGATGAATTATGACCAAAACGAATTGTCACACTGTGATTAATGCTATCCCGGGAGATAATAAATGTATGGCGGTACCCCAACAATTTTTGGAAAGTGGCCGGCATTAGGTACAATGTTATGATCCTGTTTGCCCATATGTACATCTATAAGTGGTGTAATCTGTTATTCTTTTCACATTTCTATTTATATCTTACAACAGTGTTTTTGCTTTTTCGTTTTCCCATTTTTCTGTTACTCGATGTTCCTTTCGGTTTGGTTTCTGTATTTTCTGCTTCAAGATAAATTGATTGTAATGGTGATGACAAGCACGTTGGCGGTGGAACAATGAAATTGCCACGGATACTACATGGAACCTGTGTTTATGGTTTTCGGATTGGTCTCAATAGATGAGGGAAAGATAAGTTGAAATATTCAGCAAAAATATATTTAACAGTTGAAGGTCAGATTCGTAAAAAAAATTTTGCACATGACAACCTTCTTGTGGATACTTGAAGAGAACACAATGAGTTTTGTGGTGAAAATCTAGATAAAAAAGCAGACAATCCTTGTCACGGTAGTGAGAGAAATCCAATTACCAACAGAAATTGGAATCAGTTTCAGGTGGAATACTTTTGTAATAACTATCTCTGGGAAGCATCGAGCGTCTCAAAATTGATTTGCCCATACTTCCTTTTGTTGCCTTGATTTATCAATTTTTAGTGATTTCGATTTTCTCATAATTTTATTAAATCAAGTCTTTTGCACGTAATCAATTATGCTGTTGATATGTTCATGAAAACACTTATAACCTCCGTCACTAATTTCTGCAATTTATCTTCAGTGGATTACATGAAAATTAGGGAAACTCATTAGTCCCTTACAACTAAGATGGATTGTGGGCTATATTTAGCAATCTGTGCCTACATAAAACCTCGTTTTACTAAAAGGATATACCCGAAGCACTATTCTCTTCTGAATACTTTTCCAAGAATCTGAGTTAATGTGTGTGGATGAAATGGTATCATCAACTCTTGGAGGTAGCTTACATTTAAGATGTGTATGTATGTAGAAGCATAGGAGTTTATATGGCGCGTGGCTGTAGTTAATAATATGGTACATCCTCCTCACCAAATCAACTATTGTTCAATGTGAAATTCAAGCTTTATACTCTCAATACCCATTTAGCTGAATTCCTCTACCGCTCAGTATCCCACTTTTGCACGGCAGCCTGCTAAACGAAATTAAAAAGTATCGTAATGAAGTTATTCTAAGCATATCAATGCAATCTAGATGAATTGAAAAGTAGAAGTAAGCCCAAATCACGTAGAGACTCCGTCAAAAATAACATGCACGATGAGGCTCATCCAGGCTAAAGACAGATTGAGCTCTTTCAGCATAGAGAAACTTAAATCAGCTTTTGATTTGCAAATACTACCTTGATCAAAAAGTTCCGGAATTTATTCAGAAAATTAAAAATACAAGTTTATTCATCTAAATCTACATTGACTCCTTTAAAGAAATCTCCATCGACTGCAACACACTTATGCCAGCGCTTGATCTAGTCCTCGAAACATTTTTTATATTCGGTTTACTTTCATTACTTCCTCACGGCTTTCGAAACGCATTCCCTGTAGTGGTTTTTTAACTCTTTTGAACAGAAAGAAGTCAAAGGGCGGAAGAGGGAGGAATCAGGTGAATTCGGTGGCTGTTGAATGGTATTTGTTGCATTTTTCGTCAAAAAATTACGAATAATGATGGCACTGTGCGACGGTGCGTTATCATAGTGCCCACAATTCTGGTCTCATAACGCCCAAATAATACTCTTTGCTTACTGTCTGGCCTTCTGGCAAAAATTTATGATGCACTACACCGTTGTTGTCCATGAGAATCGTCAGCATTGCCTTCTTTATTGACTGAAAACGACGTGTTTCTTTTTTTTGTCTCGGTTCATTTGGCGAACGAAACTCACGTCTTGTTTCCAGTAATGATCCTTTTGATGAATGTGGGGTCGGATTCAGCCTCGCAAATCATCTCTTTTTCGACGTCAACACGCTCTCTTTTTTGCATGAAACTGAGGTCTTTTGGCACCAACGTTGCTGCTACACGACGGAAACCCAAATCATTAACCAAAATGTCTTGATCGGATCCATAGGCAATGTTTAAGTCCTCCGCTATCTATCTGATGGTTAATGTGCGGTTATTGACCAACATTTCTTTTACTTCATCAATGTTTTTTGCCACTGAATTCATCATCTTCGATTGACTCACTTTTGAATCGCTCGTTCCACTGTGAACGACCGTTTTCTTTAGAGAATCGTTGCCGAAACACTTTTCTAATATTTCCAACGTTCACGCACCGTTAAATCCATTTTTTACGCAAAATTTAATACAAGTTCGTTGTTGCAAATTTAAATCCATTTCTAAAATTGTAAAAAATCGCCAACATACACAAAGATAGATGTACTCTTGGCTACGTAAGTTTTGCAAATGTCAAGCTATGACGCTAAGACTTAGAGGAAATGTCAACAATAAATGTACCAACTTATCAAAAAATTAATAGAACTCAAATCGGAACAATGGGAGCGCCACACGGTGACGCTGCCGAGAACTTTTTGATCAAGGTGGTGTATAGAATTAAAATATATAGAAGGCAAAAACGAGAGGAGCATGCTTTAGACCTTAATTGTACTCTTTGAATAAACCTTTTCCATATTGAAAAATTCTAAGTAAGACCTGTCCTATCTTTATACAGGGTCCGGCAAAATGATCTCCCATATCTTAATCTTTAATAAAAATGCCATTGTAAATGCTATTTAGATTTTATTTTTATTAAATGAAAATGTATGCTATGCCATTTGTTTTTATTGAGTTTTCAAAATTACAGAGTCCAAGTGGAGATCATTTTTCTCGATACACATTCGAAGCTGATTTCTGAAAATTTCCATCATCCATTGAGCAGGAATTTGAAGCGATATTCCTTTAATTTCTTGGCGTATTGCTGCGTTTATTTCGTTAATGTTTCAGGGATATTGAAAAACCTTCGATTTCAGGTTGCAAGAAAGGAAAAAGTAGCATAAGGCAAGATCGGATGAACGCGCAGGTCCCTAAACGTCTCCGCGTAACGAGGTTACACGCCCTGGAAAGATTTCCCTTAAAACGTCCGTTGTCCTTCTTGCCGTATGAGCCGTAGCTCCATCCTGTTGAAACCACACATACGGATGTTCAAGTTCTCTAGGTTTTGGTTGGAAAAAATTACGTAGCATGTCGACATATCTATCGGCAGTTATGGTAACCGTCACGCCTACCTCTTCAAAAAAATAGGGAACCTAAACGCCAAAAGATCCATTAGCATACCAAACGGTAACAAATGGGCTGTGAAATGGTCTTTCATTGAGCTGCCGTGGATTCTGTGGTGCCTAGTAGCTTGTTCATACAGCCAGGTAGATGGAAATGAGCTTCACTTTATTAAAAGACCATTTTGTGGGATATTTTGAAGAATATCGTTGGAGAATGCTCTACGATTTTCCCAGCCTCGTCCACTAAGTTCTTGTACGATCGTTATTTTGTATGGGTGGAACTTCAGATCGGCGTGTAAAATTCTTCTCAGAGAACGATCTGACAAACGCAAAGTAGAGGCTTGTTTAACAGCTGAACGGGTAGGAGATCGTTCAACTGCTTCTCTTACAGCTGCAACATTTTCAGGTGTCCGAACACTACTGAGTCTACCAATTGATTTTTTTTTGTAAATCTGAACTTGTAGCTCTCAAATTTAAAACCCACAACAGTATTGTTTTGCGATCTGGAACTGGAGCATGTCTACCAAGCGCGAAGTGAGAACGAAAAGTTCTTTGCGTCGTAATCACAGATTCGTTACTTTTCATAAATGTTTCAATAACGAAGGCAATCGCAATCGCCCGTCTAATTTAAATGGCAAGGCGCGAGCTACCAATCAACTACGCTAATCTCCCCCTCTCTTCAATGGTTCGGGCACAGTGGCCGTGCAAAATGTGAGAGATCATTTTTCCGGACCCTATACATACCACCTAATAGTTTGTTTAAACTGAAGTTCGGTATAATTCAAATGTTTTTTTAATTATTTGGCGAAAATAATTGGTACGGCACAAGATTGTACTCTCAGTCCCCTACTCTTTGGGATACGAATTGAAAACATTTTTTTAATTCTTTCTGATGGAATTTTCATTGCAAATTTCAGGAAGAAGCCTTGTTCTGCACTGATGATTTGGTAGACTGGTGTTGAGAAACAAAGAGTCTTAATTTAAATATACTATATAAACAAATACGGCGTCACTATGTATTAGGCTTTTCGTATTGAAAAAAAAAATTCACATAATATTCGTACAGTTGTCATAGCTACGCGGAAAAGAAGTATATGTGGTTTTGGATGTTCAAGTCCGTCCTATATAACGATCGATCAAAAAAACCGGGGACATGTCTTTGTACTGAATTCGCTTCCAACAGAGAATAATATAAATTCTTTTTTCCGTCAGCTTATTTTCACTATGATTCGGTACTACAACCAGTAGTCAAGCACATTGAATACTGTGCTTCCAGGATGATACACGGCTTATACTCCCTATACAGTATACCTATAGAATATACAATAATATAGTTGTTTCTCAGCCTAAATTTGTTATAATAGTAACAGAGCAAGTAATCGAACCTAACATTATTAAACAAGTACACTTAGGAGATTACCTACTGGAAAATTCTGTTAAAAGATAGATTTCAGTCGATAGGTGCATCGAATCTAGCATCAGATACGAGGTTTTGACTTTGCTGAAGAGGAGGAATTGGCGAAAAATCAGCTATAAGAGCTCTAAGTAGGGTTCTGTAAGTCCCAAAATGAGCTGATAGATAATGGGAAAAGGAAGCTGTTCAGGAGCTGTAAGGTCCTCTGACCAAATATTTTTAACTGACCATGGTGGAACACAGAATTATTGCGAGTACCTAGAAAAACCTCTTAAGACAAATTTCGATGAAGACTAGCATTTTTAAAGTTCGGGTCAAAAAAAAAAAAAAAATATATATATAAGAAGCTAATTCTAATTTGAGTGAGTGTCACTTTTAGTTCACTTAAAAGTTCAGATGAAACCTCCACTAAATTGAAAGTAGAGGGTCTCTATCACTTCTCAGGTAATCTGATCAGATCTAGTAATGCAACATAACGTAGAAGTTGTACGAGTATCTGTCATCTGTTACGAACTACGCAGCTGATTATTTTGTTGATCACTTTTAATCGCCTGGAGCTGATGGCGTGTAATAAATTATGTAACAAAAAGTAATAGGCCATTTGCTGGAACTCACTGATAGCCTGGTGATGGCATTTAAACCGAAACCCTTGCGAAAAGTATCAGAAGAATTTATACTGAAAATCGGAAAAGGTGAACACACTTTAGATTAATTTCGTTCATAATAAAGTGCGTTCAGAGAGAAGAAGAGCTTCATGTACACAAGACTGTTTGACGAATCTATTCCATTTCTTGCCTAAAACGGAGGTTGCCGAGTAAAATATTAGACGCAGTAATTATCTTGATGACCTTAATCATCCATTTAAGAAGAAGTGATCTATAGTATAATACACACTGGAGTTTATTGACTTTGTGCGTCGAATGTCTTAGATTCTCGTCTTATGGACATGTGTCCTACTACAATGCCCACAGAACTCCTGATGCCAGGAAGAAGTATAGACGGATCTTAACTGACACAACGGGCGATTCTTCTTTTCTTGCAATTAGACATAATTTTTCAATAAAAATATTGAACGACTTAATTCTGCAAGAGGTCAATTCGCGAGCTTCCGTCGCGAGCCATGGAATCTTGGCTACTAAAGATACTAAAGAAACTAGTTCTCTGCTAGCAGGATCTAATACGGATGTTGAAATCGATTTCATTTAGTATACGGACAAAGGTCAAATTTCTACAATCGACGAAGAATTGACAATTCCGGACCTTCCCTCACACTCCGAATTACACATTCCGACATTAGTTGTCGAAGTGGCTTCAATATCAATAAAAACATCCAACGCGTGCTATGTAAGTAGCCGTGTTTTGTCTCGGACTTAGGATACAGTTACGAAACCCTACTATTTTCTTAACCCTGTTTAGCTGAATGGGAGTCAGAAGGACTTAAGCTCAAGTGAGCTTGTTGTGATTCAATATTCCCGAAAGTAGGTCTTACCAAGAATCTGAAAGCATGTGCGAGTATACCATCTTGATCAAAAAGTTCCCGTTGGTGACATCGTGTGGCGCTCCCACTGTTCCAGTTTGAGTTCTGTTTTTTTTTTTTTGTTTTTGTTAAGTTGATACAAACGTAGACATTTTCTCTAAATCTTAGCATCATAGCTTGACATTTGCAAAAGTTACATCTATCTCTGTGTGTGTTGGCGATTTTTTACAATTTTAGAAATGGATTTAAATTTGCAACAACGAACTTGTATTAAATTTTTAGTAAAAAACGGATTTAATGGTGCGTGAACTTTGGAAAGTTTTTCGGCAAAGATTCTCTAAAGAAAACGGTCGCTTAACAGTGATGAACGCAGTGGCAGACCATCGACATCAAAAACCGACTAAAACATTGATGAATTAAAAGAAATGTTGGTCAATAAACGCAAATTACCCATCAGAGAGATAGCGGGGAACTTGAACATTGCCAATGGATCCGTCCAAGAAATTTTGGTTAAAGATTTGGGTTTCCGTCATGTAGCAGCAAAGTTGGTACCAAAAGACCTCAATTTCATGCAAAAAAGAAATGATTTGCATGGCTAAATCCGATTCCATATTCATCAAAAGGATCACTACTGGAGACGAGAGGGTTTATGAGTACAACCTGCAATCCGGACATCAGGTAAGTGAATGGCATTCATCAAATGAGCCGAGACCAAAAAAACCAAGTCTATTTCAGTCAAAAAAGAAGGCAATGCTTACGGTTTTCATTTATTACAACGGTGTAGTGCATCATGAATTTTTGCCAGAAGGCCAGACAGTAAACAAAGGGTATTATTTGGGCGTTATGAGACGTTTGCGTGAAGCAATTCGCCGAAAGAGACCAGAACTGTGGGCAGAAAAGTCATGGATTTTGCACCATGATAAAGCACCGTCGCACAGTGCCATAATTATTAGCAATTTTTTGACGAAAAATGCAACAAATACCATCCAACAGCCAACGAATTCATCTGCTTTGGCTCTCTGTGACTTCTTTCTGTTCAATTGAGCTAAAAAACCAGTAGGAGGAACGCGTTTCAGGAGCCGATAGGATGTAATGGAAAAATCGCAGGAAGTACTGATGGACATACCGAAAACCAAATATAAAAAATGTTTCGAGGATTGGATCAGGCGTTGGCATAAGTGTGTTGCAGTCGATGGAGATTACTTTAAAGGGGACAATATAGATTTACGAGTAAAGGAATAAACCTGTATTTTTAAATTTTATGAAGAAATTTTATGTTTCTAAGTGAGTCTTAGTTGACCTTGTATATACCAAATTTCTAGTTTTGTACTGAATGTATCAGACTTGTTGTCATAAACTAGTGTGAAAAATGAAAGAGTGTTTTGAATAAAATGATGCGTGTTTGGGGAGCTATGACTGCTTTTTTAAGCACTCTACGGTTGACGACAGAAAACGTCTTGGACAAATTAAATTGTTAAAATCATAAAGAACTCGAATATGAATAATAAAAGCAAGGCGAACATAAAGCCAGACGGTCGAAGTTCTTAGATATGCAAGCGATATTGCCATTATTAAGAGAGTACTCAGTTGATGCCAAAGAATAGCATTCTATTCAATACATGATCCCGTGTATAGGGATGCTTCTTGGGAAAGAAATGAAAATTAATATTCTTGGATCCTTTAGATGTGGCATGTTCATGTATAATGACGGCTGTCAGGTTACGACTACAGATACTATAAATTTAAATTAACAAAAAGTATCTCGCCGTTGTATTCAGTAGCTATACCTGAGTTAAACTTGTGTTCTATAATTAAAAACGACTCTGATGAACGATTTCCTACTGACCAAATTTAAAATGGGTTCCGTTTTACCAATTTTGATGGTGAGCCATTGGTTTTAAAATTCGGACATACATGTACAGGAAGTACATCAATATCAAAGCCATTACATGCAAATACAATATGATAGTCTGCAACCAATAACTACAGCTTCTGCATATGTTTATTTATTTTGGGCAGCAGTCCCAAAGCATTATAACAAACCAGTGATTCCCAATTTACCAAATTCACGAGCATAATTAGACAATCCAAATGAAAAGGCATACATTTAAATGAGCAATCCAGGCTCCGCTGCCATAATATTTGTCAATTTTTTGCCTAAATAAATGAACTTAGCACACGTACCTACACTATTTGCTCTCATTTTTTGACGCCATTTGTTAATAGGACCATGCATACGTTTGTCCGGCGTTTTTTAGTTAATCAGTAAAATCCACTCAACCATCTATCTGTTAATAAACATATAAAATCCTCTTTAGGATTAACCCAAAACACTTTATTGGACGGCATTCTCTAAAATTAGTTTTTATCATCATCTCCCTGTATTGAAAGAAAACAACAGCCCCGGCCGATCCATTAATGCTACGTGCAAAACTTTTGCCACCCCAAATCATGTATGTTCAACCATCACAACCACCAGCACTTTCACCATTTCCATCACCAGCACCACTCTGAGTTATAGATCAGATAAATCCAATCAGGGGCTTGCCATTGTTCGTCACTCTAAAATACATCATGTCCTTTGGCATTGGAGCATGTGAACGTTTGTCAAAATTATACGTTTTGAGTTCGCGTCAATTTCTGACACTACGAGTATATTGGCATACCAAGGGATGAGAATGAAAATATTCAAAATATTCATTACTGAACAATTGAGGGCAAATGGTGTTGGTTAATGCAATTCGAAAACCTCACACCCAAAAACGAGGAATTTTGTTCTATCGATCGACAAGCCGCTCTTCCGCTAGTTGAAATATCTGTCAGGATGGAAACACGAGTAGTACAATTTTCAAAGGCCGTGGGACAACTGTAATCGTATATTCATACCTGTGGTGTCACTTAATCACCTCTGATGAATTTAATGATGAAAAATCACCTGCATTTCGGGTTAGGCAAGGACAGACTCGTGACTTTATCAAGGACACGTGTTAGAGTGTACAAATTTATTCGCATTCGTACCTCTGTATAGTGCCCTGTGAGTATGATGACTGTGCTAGATGGAAATTATGCTGAAGGATGTTTCATTAGTTAAGTGTAATAAATGATACATAGAAGAGGGCATACTCATAAGAATACTATCTCACCACAGAATGAGGGAAAAATTTAAATTTTTAACTTTCGGCGTACGAATGAGGAAATGCAAAGGTACGAGTATGTAGATAGGTTTGAGCTTAATGTATCTCTGTTGGATTGGAGTATTTGATTTCATTTAATTGGTGGAAAATTGTGCTTTTCTGCAATTATGTAGAATTTTTGGGGGCACTGTCCTGGTAAGTTCTTCGCTGAAGAAACATCTTACTTTCCTTTGCAAGTTGTTTATTGTTACCGTTTTTGCTTTTTGCAAGTCTTTTGAAAGGATCGGTTTTTATTCGGCATGGGAAGATTTTTTAGATACTGAGTATATGTATAAGAGAGTTTTGGAGTACCTACATACAAGTACATAATATGTGAGTTATAAAGTGCGGACGAAATTTTAATGGAAATTGTTTAATGTGCTTTAGGAAGATTCATTATTTTTCGAAAGCCGATTAATTAATCTTGTTAAAAAGTTCATACTGGGATTTGGCGACTATCATCCTTAACTTTCTTCGAAAATTCACTGTCTGTCTGTCCATGATTTATTCCATGCATTTTGTACTAAATCGAAATAAAAATAGGGGATTCCCCCAAATTTTTGCTTGCTTTAGCTGTTAGCAACAATTTGGTCAGTTCGGTTTTAGTCGTGAAAGTGGTAACGCGTGAGTTATATGCACATCACTGCATACAACAATCGAACGTGCAGTAATCCTAAGCAAAATAAAAATAACATCGGAACCAAAGTTGGTTGTCACCAACCGCAACAAGACAACCGCCAAAAAATAGGCGGTGTGGAAGAATCAATTAGCCCTCAAGTGCATAAAATAAGCGGCAGTTGGGAATAAGCAGTGAACGCTTTAATTTTTCGGAAGTTATTACATTGTTCTGAGATTATATGTAAAATAAGAAAATTAATAAAACTAAAATTAGCAATCATAACTTGTGCATTTGTGTAATGTATTGAAATCTTTGCAATGAACAATGACGAACTTGAGTTTGATTCTGAATTCTCGGATTGTAATGAGGCGGATGTAATCGAAGTACCTATACCTACGTTAAGTAAAAATGATGATGATGAGATATTTTCTAATGATCGTGTTGTAGAAATTGACAAGTTGTTTGGTAAAAATGTAAAGAAATGGTTTGTCTTTCCTAGACCTCATTGTCAAACACAATCTTGTAATTGTGTCTATCCAAATATATTAGAAAGCATTAAAACACCAATTGATACATTTCAACAAATAATTGGAGAAGATATTATTGATCTTAATAGTCGTTGTACCAACAAGAAAGCCGCTTCGTTTATGGGAAATAATGCTTCAGAGCGAGAATGGAAGGACACAATAGTAAAAGATCTTAATGCTGTGTTTGCTCTTCTGGTTTATGCTGGCACTTGTAAATCTTGGGATGAGGAATTAAGTGATTTATGGAACAGACATAATCTATTTATCGTGCGACATTTTCGTTGAAAAGATTTTAAAAAAATTTGCATTTTATGAGGTTCGATGATCATCGGACAAGAATAGAGAGAATCGCATCGGATAAAGTCACTCTAATACGAGACGCTTGCAACATGTTTCAATCACGACTTCAATCGGCTTACAAGCCTTCACCATTTCTTACGGTTGATGAGCAATTGCTATCAATACGTGGACGTGTACTGTATACAACTAAGCCTGGAAAATATGGCATTAAAATTTTTTGGTGATGTGATGCCGAAAATAGTTTTCTATTGAAAGAAGAAGTATATGCTGGACAACAGCCTACTGAAAATAGAGCGAAACAGTATGATCTGAATTTAGTGAAGAGGATTACGGATCCATGGTTAAGAAAAGGTAAAATTAAGTAATAATAAAAATATATAGGGTGATTCATCGTAAGCTTTGATTTATAATGTAAAATAAAACACATAAATTTGAAAGCTAACTTAAAATTTTTATTATATTTCAAAAGAAAAATTTATGGCATTTACTCCTTTAAAATAATATTATGTAAATATTGGCCACGTTGGGCCACTCACTCGAGCATAGCGACTGGTATCTCGTGGATAATACGAGTAATGTAGGCTTCCAAAGCATCAGTTGTAGCTGCCTTATTCCTGAAGGCCTGAGACTTTACATATCTCTGGAAAAAATAGTTCAAAGGTGTGATATCGTACGATCTAGGCGGCCAATTTACCCTAGCAAAACGTGAAATCCACCAAAATGATTTCTCAACAAGTCCATTGTTTCACGCGCTGTAAGGCTCGTAGCGCCGTCTTGTTGAAACCAGAGCTCAACTTGACCATGTGCTTGAATTTCAGGAAGCACATAATCCGTTAACATGGCGCGATAACGGTTACCATTGACGGTAACATTTTGATTTGCCAGAGTCCACCAGCCCATAATCCACACCATACCGTTGTTTTTAATGGATGTAATGGTAGCTCTTCGGGTTGCTCATCAACCCAAATACGGCAATGGATACCATGGAGCCAGAAATGGGATTCATCACTGAAAAAATTTCACGATAAAACATTGGATTTTCATTGAGTTTTTCCAATGAGTTTTTCACTGAAAATACGACGCAATTTCAAGTCGCTTGTCTTCAATTCTTGCACAAGTTGAATTTTGTACACTTTTAGGCTGATAACCTCACGTAAAGTACGCCAAGCCAAGCTGCTGAGAACGACGACGAATCGATTCGTCACGGTCTTCGCGTACACTCTCAGCTACAGCTGCTATAGTCTCTTCACTACGTGCTGGTTGTGGTCTAACTGGTCGAGTATCATTCACTAATGTAAACTGGAACTTAAATTTGCGAATGGTGTTGGCAATAGTGGTTTGAGTAGGTCGGTTATGCGCACCGTAAGTTCCTCGAATCGCACGAAAAACATTTCGCAAAGAACGCTGATTTTCATAATACAGCTGAACAATTTGGAGACGCTGTTGTGGTGTGAGTCTTTTCATGAAGACTTGCCAAACGATATTGAATAATAATGATAAAAAAATTTGATAGGAGTCACCCGTGATCTGTCAAAAAACCCTCAAACCTCACGACAACTACTTAAGACAATAGGATATGATTTGGTAGAGGGCAACTGATTTCCAGATAGTATGTCTAAAAAAATATATCTTAACTCTGTTTGCTCAATCGACAAGATAAGAGACCATCTTAACTGCACCAATTATGGAAGCATCAATCACCGTAATATCGCATGCAGGACCTGACTTATATGAACGCGTGAATCCATTTAGTAAAGACCTGGAAAAAAAGCCAGGAAGTCCAAATCAATACGTATCACTTTTTGGTTTTTACTTTAAGGCCACCATCTTTGGAGAAGTGCTTTGCAGTGCACCAGAGGGACAATTTTCCAAAATTTGTACAACCACTTAGAACGCTTATGATATTGACATTATTGGCAGAACTCAGTGATCTGTCGCTGTTGCATTCGTAGGAATTGAAACGAAAGCGGCTTTTATCGTAAATGAGGCTACAACCAAGAACAAGCATATGCAGTCAACAAGAAGGAACAAACAATATCGACGAATTGGGCATACCATCACAAAACATAGCTATAACTTTGAAATAGTTAGGAACCCTTTACACCTGGGTTCCGCTAGAACGATAAAAAAGAAAATTTAAATACAACAACGACAGTGTGAGATTTAAAATTGATTCTGGCTTTATTTTGAAGCTACTTTCATATTATTATGTGTGCAATAGCACTTCATTCAAATGGCCGCCTTAGTCCAAATTTTTATGACTCGACCCAATGTGTACAGCATGTGAGCTCGTTCAAAGTAGTTGGCACGGTAGCGTGGACTAAGGACTTGACGTAGCCCCAGAGAAGAAAAAAATTATCGAGTGGTGTCAAATCGCATGAACGCTCGCCGTGAGATGACTAAGTCGCAAAATTTTTCCTTCATGTATGGCATGTAGCAATAATTTGTAGGAACCATATCGATTTCTATACCTGAGATCATTGATGGTGCCGGTGTCTCCTTCCTCATTTCGGAAGAAATAAAGTCCAATTATGCCACCATGCTATAAACCGTACCAAACAGTCAATTTTTGTGGATGCATTGATGCTTCCCCGAGCACTTGTGGATTTTGTTCGCTCCAATAATAAAAATTTTGTTCGTTGACATAGCTGCTGAGCCAAAAATGAACCAAGAAGTAGATTTTTGGCCAAAATTTGGATCTGCGACCAACATTTACAGCGCCCAATTAGCGAACTCACGGACTTGTCTATGGTCGTGCTGCTTCAATACTTTCGTAAGCACAATTTTATACGGGTGTAAGCCCAACTTCAACCGCAAAATAAGCCCAATTCAGCTGATCCAACTTCTGTCTGACTAGTGGCTTAAGATCCAAAAGGGAGTTCTCATGCTTAGACTTTTAAACGATGCGTCGAATTGCCAGCACACTGAAGCCATGATTATGACCAACCTCACGACGAAATTCACTTTGCGTATTTATAACTGAGTCGGAATTTCGATAAATTTTTTTTATAATTTCCGCACGTTCGGCAAGTGTCACACGATGCACGATAAAATACAAACCTTACTAAATTACAGACATAACAATTGGAAAAACTATCATAGCTATCTGGTCACTATATTTATTATTATTAAAACGAAAATAATAATTTTTTAACAGCAAAAAACTTTATTTTATTATATACTAAAACTTAAAACTAAAACTTACAAGCTACCTAAGAATAAATCTTGCGTGCGGTTTGACTTTCAATAGGCTTTTTGTTACAGATCACACTTGACATCTATCAAACTGCTTTATCACTTTTGTTCAGTATCGTTTGGCAAGTCATCACGAAAAGACTCACACATCAACAACGTCTCCTAATTGTTCAACTGTATTACGAAAAACAGTGTTCTGGGAGAAATATTTTTCGTGCGATTCGAGGAACTTATGGTGCACACAATCGACCTACTGAAACCACTTTTGTCAATACCATTCGCGAATTCGAGTCCCAGTTTACATTAGTGGATGATACGGTTAGACCACATCCAGCAGATGTGACTATATAGACTATAGCAGCGTATTCGTCGCAGCGTATTAGTTGGCGTATTCGACAACTTGGCGTATTTTACGTGAAGATCTCACCCTAAAAGCGTACAAAATTCAACTTGTGCAAGAATTGATGCCAGGCGACTTGAATTTGCGTCATATTTTCAGTGAATGTGCTCTGGAAAAACTCAATGAAAACCCGGTGTTTTATCGTGAAAATTTTTTTCAGTGATGAAGCTCAATTCTGACTCAATGTATACGTAAATAAACAAAATTGCCGTATTTGGGCTGATGAGCAACCCGAATAGTACCAAGAGCTACCAGTACATCCATTAAAAACAACGGTATGGTGTGGTTTATGGGCTGGTGGACTCACTGGTCCATATTTCTTCAAAAATGAGGCAAATCAGAATGTTACCGTCAATGGTAACCGTTATCGAGCGGTTATTCTTATCAATCGCTGTTTTTTTGGCCTTGGAAGCAAGTGACTAATAAGACCTTGTCGAGAAACACTATGACGACTCTTTATGACCCTTGCCATCCTAGGCCATTTCAAATGCAAGTTTTTGGAGTGATATTTTCTCTCGTTGGTGTTGAAGAGGACTGGAAGAGGAGATCTAACGACCATTAGTATAGGCCGTATAGTGATACTGACCAGATATTAGTCGCCTAAAATGGCTAGGCCATATAGGTTGGAAAGTCTTCGATTAAGTAAGTAACATACTCCAAAAATTAATCGGTCAAGAAACTTCGCTGGCTTCCCTTTTTTCTCTGGCTCGCGGTCTTGTTGAAAGTGTATTTCATCCATATCCTCAATTTCGGACCAGAAGAATTCATTGATCATTGTTGATATCATTGTTCCCATTCACGGGAACAACCACAAGGTCCAATGATGCTTCTGGCACACAAAGCGGGCAAATACGTTCCCATAGGGACGCTCTTCGATAATCATTCTTGAACGTTCTGAGGACTGAAATGGGGTACTCTGTTCAAAATAATTTTTCGGTTATTTCCAGCATAAAATTGGCACAGTCACGACGATGCAAGTGGTCGAAAGGAAACAGTTTTTGCGTTATTTGAGCTTCGTGATTTTTAAGACCCAAGTTTTTATAGAAAATTCTGTTTGTTATGTGCACAATTTCTGTTATCAGCGTGGAATAAATAAACCTTGATTTCGTCTACCCTCTAAGCTACGATAGCTTAAATTTCTGAACAAATTCAAGAGATGGTACTCCTGGTTAAGCAAGACTTTTTAATTTATTCCAGGCAAATATAGTTAATTTTAACAATTTCAGTACATTACTGAAGCACGCATATATTAATGTAGTTTTTACTGTCATCTGTCAGAAATTTTCTACACATCTTGTGACAGATGGATACATAATAGATAGTTGCAAATAAAACCTCTTAATGGAGTACTCTGTATTTTAGCCAAATATTTCTGTTTTTATTGAAAGATTTTTTCTTCTTTAATTGCTTGTTGTATTCCCTGCATTCGATGAATCCATAGGCATTCGGGATGTCTCTTCTTTAATTACATAAATGGTCTGTTAGCTTAATTTAGTTTTTTTTTTTGTTTCAGAACTGAAGTCATACAGAGATTTTCTTTATTTCCACAATTTCTATCTCATCTGTATCATCCTCCCGTTTTTCTTTTTTCTTGGTTGACATTTATTAGTAAACTCAGTGTACGGCGTTTGCGGGAATGAAAGGAAGAGAATGAACACAGTTCATTGAATCGATTCGAGTTTGGATTATTTTGTTCTTAATATTTCACTCAGATCGTAAACTCGAATTCCTCAATTGGGTATCTTGTGGAAGATCTTCAAGTATGGCCTTGGAAATAACTAAAAATCTATCAAACTGGTTTCTAGGTACGATGGTCATGGGACTATTTCCAACAAATATATGAGCGACTACTTAAAGTATACTCCCACAAATTTATAATTCGCGCGGTTGAAACTTTGGGCTCCCTGGTAGCAGCATCAAATGAATATTAAATACAGCGTTTACGGTCTCAAAAACATCAGAAAACTGTCAATTCGTAATAGCACTGCTTATTTTCCCATTGGATTCATGGCAACTATTTTTCACGAAAATATGTACCTCGTAGTTCGAAATCGATAATCCTATTCCCTTGGCTCTAATCGAGAACCACCATCTAAACGAAACACTATCTCTATTAGATCTCATTTAACTATTTTTGCCACCAAAAACCTAAACGACAGACGGGGGGGTTAGAAGTAGGCACTGGTAATAAGCACAACAAACGCAGCACAAGACCTCCCCAGTGACACACATATTGTGATAATCAATCAAGAGAAAACTTAATTTCAACTTCCTGACGAATTGATTCGGGACGTTGGGATTAATTGCGTTATGAATATGTGCAAAGCGCGCCTCAAGGGGTAGTTCGCTTCGTACTCGTATTCATAGTAAGGAAAACACCAGAATTAGCCACATGGATATGTGTTGGAATTTAGCATCGCTACAACTGTTTACTGTATTTAAACGTGTCAGATAGACTAACTTGACTATCCGTATCTTCCGTATAATCCGTTATCTGAGGTTGTGTTGTCAAACAAGCTGTCGACTGATGGAATACGTGTCAGAGGCTATACGCACGAAATGCGAGTATCTGTATATTTGTATCTGTAATTTGGTCGGAAAGTGTTGCTTTATAATCCACTTGAATATTTCCTTCGCAAGCACTTGTTCTCTGGAGTATCGTCAGAGTCCTTGAATGGAAAGGTCGATAAGAGGGTGGTTAGAATAGTAAGAATAGCAACAACACCAGCAACATGTAGCAATTGTGAATTCGTGTAACATTGAATTCGAAGAGTGTGAACATGATTAATGAATGTCTTACACCCTTTTTAACTATTTGATGTCTAGATTATCAGTTTCTCTTTAACATAGATTTATCAAGTGGAGCTGCAGGCGGCTGACTATCTGTATTTTTGATAGGAGTGGAGAAGTAATTTTCTGTGTTCCTCAGAGCTATGAAATGGAGCCGACGTGTTACTATAAGAATTTGGTTTGTTAGAATATTATTGTAGAAATGATGAATCTTTGTCCACCACTTGGACAGATGAACCTAGGGTTATGAAAGGATTTCCTTCGAGATATATTTGTACTTCAAAAAAAGATGAAATTATCATGTTGGACGTATGTCTTATTGTCAAGAAGAACTTCCTCATGTTAGGATAGATTAGATTTGATTCATTTTTAGTTGTCTGCTGCTTTAGACAATATTTTATTACATTTTCAAGCTAACATCAATCACAAATGGTGAAGGAAGGCTACAAAGTATGCCACTTTTATATGTGATGACAGAAGTATACTCATTTCTCTGTGAGTTAAATGGCTTCACTAATCTCGGATTACCATTTCTTTTTTCTATATACATTTCTAAATACATTACATCATTTCGGACTTAAAAGAATTATTTGTTCTTTAAATTTCGCACAGGCCACATTGAAGTAAAAGACAACACCTTGACCATTAAATACTCATTTCAACAGACTTCTCAGAAGCTGCACTATGTATTTGGCGGAACAATCAAGATCAAGGAAATAAACGAACTCTTAGGTCATTTTAATAATATTGCACTTGAAGTCCTCAAGCATTTCTGGTCGTATTCGATCCACGCCTCAGCAACTTTGAGAAACTCAGAGAAGCTAGATCATCTTATTGGTAAATTTATGAGCTGAGTTCAATTTCTTGACGAATTTGTTAACATGCATTGAAAATCAATCAACATCTGCCTTGAAAATTATAGCTCTGGAGCGGATAAGAGCACACAAAAATTGTCAATGTTACATATGTAGGGATTCGGGCGAAGTTCATCTTCAGAATTTACATCAACACCTGACCCCATATTATGAGACAATCCATTGAGTAAAAGTCTCAATAACTATACATAAAGGTTCTGAGAAATTTGTGTTACAACATGGTCTTGCCACGAATGGCCATCTGCGAATAGCTTCACACAAATTGTCTGCTTATGAAACCAAGGATCTCTGTAGATATTAACATATAAAACACCTTGACTGTGATGAAGACATTAAGCTTCTTTCATGCAAACACATAGACCTCCAACAAATGATCCAAAACTAAGAAACTAAGAAACCAAAATAAAAAAGGCAAAGATTAGTGCAACAAAAACAGAGGCTTAAAGCATCTGATGCTCAATTCTTCATTGCCAAATATTTAATCAAGAAAATTGAAAACGTTTCATATTAAGGAATCATGACATGGCTTATCGTATCGAAGTATCGAATAAAAAAATGTAGAAGATAGAATCGGAAGAAATAAATCTGCTTTGGGAATGCCTTATATTAAAGCACTGTTTCTAGAATAAAAATTGAAGAATACGTTGTATTTGGAAAATAATCAAAACGAACCTGCGAATGCTACTTTTCTACTGCAGCGACGAACCAACTAATGGTCTCGGATAAAAATGTTGACGACGACGAAGAATCACCTTTCCATCTGCACGTGTAATATTCGGACCCTTAACTCGCCACATGCAGCTGAACAATTAGCAGAGTCTCTTCACAGACATCACATTAATCCAGGAGGTGCGATGGAATACTCGTAGACCACACATAAGGAGGATGAAATGATATATACTCTGGTGATTGCTGTAGGGAAAAGAAAGAGCGCTTATCCGGATCCAGATTTGTCAAATGATGCAGACTTAGACACGAAGTCTTGAGCGAGCATCATATGAAAATCCGCATCAAGGCTAAATTCGCTAACGTAAGTCTTATATGATTCCATGCCCCTACGGAAGACAAAGACAACTCCACCAAATAATATTTCTACTAGCTCATCGAAAAAACGTATAAGCAATGTCCGATGTATGACATTAAAATCGTACTAGACTACTTTAACGCCAGGATAAGAAAGAAGATCACCTTTAGTAGGATAGTTGGTAAGCATAGACTACATGACACCGCGTCTAGCAACAGACCTAGGCTTATTGACTTTGCCGAAATATTACTATAGCCAGCACACAGTTCCTTCATCTCACTATACACAAGGAGACATGGCGGTCTCCGGATCATCCAAATCTAAATAAAATTGATTTTTGCCATAAACGTAAGGTATTCCTCCAGTATTCTGGAAGTGCGAACTTCCGGGCAGACAACTTTGACTTAAATCACCACCTTGTTACAGCTATGGTACGAATGAGGATTTCCCAACCGTCACAAATAAAAAAAACTGGTGTGAGACGATGTAATTCGGAAGTGAGAGCCAGCATCTTCGACAACTTCTATGCCGCAAGCCTCAAGCAATAAAGAGAAGTGGAAATGCTGCTAACGTTGCATCAGAGCTGCCGCAACTCATGTGCCGCACCAAAAAATCCCAAAGCAAGAAGACCCATATAGGAATCCGTAGAGATGAAGAAGAAAACCTTATAGTAGAGGCAAAGCCGATGCTGAGAACATTGACACATTTTTTCTTCAGACTGTGTAACAGCGAAAAAACCCAACATTCCACCGTCAGGGAGAAAAGACCATTCAGCCTAGACGATGATAGCCACATCTCCTGTCCAGCTGACCAGAATGAAGTAAGGATAGGAATTTCCAAGCTAAAATCCAAAAAATCAGCTGAACTTGACAGCTTACCAGCTGAAGTGTTCAAAGCTGCTGGAAAAGACTTTGTGGAGAGCATTCACCAATTCATATCTCAGATCTGGTCAGAAGAATGTGTGCCTGAAGAATGGAATCTCAGTAGTGTTTTCCGATCCAAAGAAAAGGACACCACCATAAATGCGCCAATTACCTGCCATATTGTGTGAAAAGCTGAAACGCTTCTCCTGATTGGTTTCATTAGTGGGGTTTCAGACTAGGAAAGCCTAAAATTGACCAAATCTTCACATTCCATTCCTGGAAAACAAACTCAAGCTGTACAAATCGACACCCTCAATATTTTCATCGATCTTAAGGCCACATATGAGACGAGCATTTATGAGACGAGCTATATTGAGCCATGTCTAGTTTTGATTTACCGACCAAACTCGTTCGTCTGTGCAGAATGACGATAGAGAACGATAGCTGTTCCGCCAAGGTCGGTAACGATTTAACATAGACCAATCTTTCAAAAATCTGTGCATAAGAGCAATGTCAAGTTTATGCTGCCAACAAGAAGGCATACATAACATCGAAGAATTGGACAGACAGCTACAATTTCGAGGCAGTAAAGGACTTTGTCTATCTTGAATCTGCTATGAATGCTGCCAACAAAACCTCAGAAGAAATAAAACGAAGAATCACCCTTGCCAGTCGCTGTTTCTTTGAGCTAAGAATACAATTTAGTAGTATATAAGAATGGACACCAATGTTACAGCCCGCATCTCTTCGAAACTAACCAGAAGAGACAACGCAGTAGAGGGGGACCTCACTTTAAGTGGCACACACAAGTACGAGGTGTGTTCAAAAAGTAAGGTGGATTTTGCAATTTCGCGGTCAACGTACATTCGATTATCGTTTTTTGTTTTTTGCTGTGTTAGTACACATGTTTCGAACATATGTTTACAGTTTGAAGTATTCAGCATACTTACTTTGTTTTTGACAGATAGCAAGGTTAGAAGTGTTTTGTGCATCAAATTGTTGTTTAAAAAATGGAATCAAGTGCTCTAAAATATGTGAAAGGTTGACAGTGGCATACGGTGAGTCTGCTCTAAGTAAAAAAAAAAAAAAATATTAAAAGTGGTACAGGCTCTTCCACGATGGCGGAGATGATGCCAATGACGAGTGTGCAACTGGAAAAAGTTAGATAAAAACAAGACTCACTAGAGAGGCTTGTGGCTGAGATTCACCCCGAACGTAAGCACCACTTAAGTAAGTAAATAAAATTTTAGACTTACTCACATTGCACAGGGATGTATTCGAATATTTTCTGAGCTAGAGAGCTAGAATTCATCCACTTTATATGTCCCAGGCATCGCTTTCGTTATTCGCACTGCTCTGACTAGGTCAATGTCGCTGGACTCACACAGTTCTTTGTATTGTCTAAGGATACTATCATAGATTTTATGCCAGCCGACCAATTTTTTATTGTTACTTAATCTTCTTCTAAGACTAGATAAATATCGATTAAGTTTCATGCGTTTGGCCATGGCGCATACTGCCCAACATCATATGACTATCCTCCAATTCGATGTGACTGCGAATAAATTTCTATGGATTTCCAAAAAAAAAATCGTGATCCCGGATCACGACAAAGTCAATGTTGCCTCGGAATGGAATTTGAACTACATACATGGGCTGAAAAGTTTTATAGTAAAACACAAAATTTTTGCAAAATTCAACTTCATTTATCAATAACGTTGACTTCGAGGGCGATACACTGATTGAAACGATTTTTCAATCTTTCGATACCAGTTTTGTAGTACGATTTCGGTTTAGCCTCAAAATAGGCCTCTGTTTCGGCGATTACTTCTTCATCGGTCTTAAATCTCATTCCGGCGAGCATTCTTTTGAAGTCTGCGAACAGGAAATAGTCGCTGGAAGCCAAATCTGGAGAATACGGTGAGTGGGGAAGCAATTCGTAGCTGAATTCATTTAATTTTGCCATCGTTTTCATCGATTTGTGACACAGTGCATTGGATGGATGAAACAGCACTTTTTTTTTTCAAATGCGGCTGTTTTTCTGCGATTTCGTCTTTCAAACGCTCCAACAACACAATGTAATAGTCGCTGTTGAAAGTCTGCCCCTTTCGGAGATAGTCGATGAAAATTATTCCATGTGTATCTCAAAATACGGATGCCATAACCTTGCCAGCCGACTGTTGAGTTTTTGGTCGTTTTGAACGAGGTTCGTCATCTGCTTGCCCTTCAGCTGATTGCCGATTTGACTCTGGTTTGAAGTGATGGAGCCAAGTTTCATCCATTGTCACATACCGACGCAAAAATTCGGCTTTATTGCGGTTGAACAGCTTTAAACACTCCTCTGAATCATCAACACTTTGATGTTTTTGGTCGACTGTGAGCAAACGCGGCACCCACTTTTAACAGAGCTTTCAAATGTCTAAATATTCGTGTATGATGTATCCAACACACTCTTTTGATATCTTCAGAGCCTCAGCTATCTCGATCATTTTCATTTTACGGTCATTCGTAATCATTTTGTGGACTTTTTTGATGTTTTCATCTGAAACAGCCTCTTTTGGACGTCCACTGCGTGCATCATCTTTGGTGCTTGTATGACCACTTTTAAATTTTTCAATCCACTTGCGAATGGTTCGTTCCGCTGGTGCAGAGTGTGGATAACACTTATTAAGCCATTTTTTCCATCGGTTGCATTTGAATTGCATTTTTCCCATCAAAAAGGAATGATAAATCAACACACGAAATTGCTTTGAATCCATTTTTTTTTTCATAATAACAAAAGTTGCTTCACTCACAACGCTATATCTCGAGAACTAATCGTCCGACAGTTGTCAAATTTATACACGTATCTTTTGAAGGTTTGTACTAACTGAAAATGGATTTAATTCAAGTGGTGCCCTTTCTTAGAAACGGCATGTAATATGGGCTGCACGGGGGTGCATTGAGGATGTATTACGAATACGACTGTAGCCGGTAAGCACTCCGGTGTAGGTGGATTAAGCGTTAGTCAGTAACAGACACAGAGATCCAGTAAGTTTATGTTCCTGCAATAGGTATTCGCCTGATATTTTATATGCAGTTTTGTTTATTCACTATTTATTGCCGGACTCACAGGAATGGTCGACGCAGTTTGGGGAAACTGTTCAGAAGATCAATGATTGCACATGGATTATGCATTAAATATACCAAGCGGAGTCATAACATACGAAAAACGAACTGATTCGTTTTCATCGAGTGAAGTGAAACAAAAAAACATTCTAATTTAGAGATTCCTGAAAGAACTAAAACTCGATTTATTTCTCATTGAGGTGGCTGTGTTCTGAGACAATATGGGACCTCAGAAACCAACATCGAATCCATAGCATTCGATATCATTTCGACTGAAAACCTTTGCACTGAAGATAAAGTAAGGTATCTGTTATCTAAAAGTTCTTGCTTTAAAATAATTTATTGATATTATCCGATACCTTCATAAGAGCTTGAATACTGAGACCTTAATCAGTTTCGTACTTAGAATCATACAAATTAATTATTTAACGTTATACGAAACAAAAAAGGCAACAATGTTGGACCGTTACTGGCTTAGCACTACAATTTAGTAAAGATTTACTGACTTTGAATATAAAAGGTAGTTCATCGTGAAGTTTGATATATAATGTAAAATAAAGTACATAAAGAGAAAATAGTCCAAAGGTGTGATATCGCACGATCTAAGCGGCCAATTTACCGTAGCAAAAGGTGAAATTAAGAGCTCACCAAAATTATTTCTCAACAAGTCCATTGCTTCGCGCGCTGTATGGCTCGTAGCGCCGTCTTGTTGAAACCAGAGCTCACAGAGACCATGTGCTTAAAATTCAGGAAGCACAAATTCCGTTAACATGGCGCGATATCGGTTACCATTGACGGTAGTACTCTGATTTGCCTCATTTTTGAATAAATGTGGACCAATGATTCCACCAGCCCATAATTCACACCATACCGTTGTTTTTAGTGGATGTAATGGTAGCTCTTGGTACTCTTCGGGTTGCTCATCAGCCCAAATACGGCAATTTTGTTTATTAACGTATCCATTGAGCCAGAAACGGGCTTCATCATTGAACAATATTTCACGATAAAACACCGGATTGTCATTGAGTTTTTCCAGAGCCCATTCACTGAAAATGTGACGCAATTTTAAGTCGCCTGGCTTCAATTCTTGCACAAGTAGAATTTTGTACGCTTTTAGGCCTATATCTTCACGTAAAAAACCTCAATCCAATCTGCTGAAAACGTAGAATCGATGAATCGATACATCACGGTCTTCGCGTAGACTCTCAGTGTCATCCATTTATGTAAACTGGGACTTAAATTTGCGAATGGGATTGGCAATAGTGGTTTCAGTAGGTCGATTATGCGCACCGGAAGTTCCTCGAATCGCACGAAAAACATTTCTCACAGAACGCTGATTTTCCTAATACAGCTGAACAATTGAAAGACTCTGTTGTGGTGTATGTCACAATAATTTGCCAAACGATACTGAACAAAAATATTGAAGCAGTTTAATAGGAGTCATGCGTAATTTGTCAAAAAGAGCTTATTGAAAATCAAACCTCAAAATGAATCACTCCTTATGTATTTTATACGTAACAAATAAGGAAAATCAATTTGTATTCGTATTTTGCCATTCTACAAAAAAAATGTTCGTTTAAAAATTCCAGGCGTTATAACATACATTTAAGCCTGAACAGCTATGAAGAACTCAAAGCTAACTCAATAAAATCTGTAAGCAGGTCAATATGAGTTAATCCTAAGACACGAGTAAATAATTTATACAAACCAATCTTTCTCAATACCACAACGGTAAGATACAATAGTCAAGTTCACTGTCAGCCGATTCCAAGAATCACATAATGAATACAATTTCATCGAAAGGATACAGCTTATCCCTATTCATTAAATGTTACAAAAACTTATACGAACTCGAATCCTCACGTACGAATTCTTGGATGCCCTCATGTTTGTTTCCTCATTATTGCTACTTAATTCAAACATATCCTAATGATGAATGAATTTCTAGTATCAGACTCATTTCTATACAGATATTTGCTCTTGTATGATAATTGTACACACGAGTGCATATGTATATATGTCAGCTATTCTCGTGTATCATTAAATTTACAAGAATCACTGAAATTATAATGAGGTTATGTGTATCATAAATTAGAAAGAATTGATTTATCCAGATACCAACAGTCTTCTTAGGTTGGATGCGACTTCCTTGCTTTATTTTGGACAACAGATAGAAAAGAGAAAAATTCGAAACCAACAATTTCCTGTTGCAAATATCCAATTCATGCTCTTCCAATGAACTCGATGTTATTCCACTTGGGATAGAGGGCGAGAGGGAAACACTTCGGTCATCTGTACATCTGACAGGAGACCTACTTCACAGAAATATTTCCAACTGAAAGGCTATTTCATGCGAACGAGAGGATTGCCAAGTGGAACAGCAATGGAACGATAACGAGAAAACGTCCTGGCAACAGCAAAGGCGTTAGATATTGATGGACGAGAAAAGTGCTCGCGTCCCTCCTATTCCAACCAAATCGTCAACGGGAAAAAGTTGTTGGATCCAAAAACGCTACTCGTCATTGAAACGCGGACTGGTATGTCATTGAAAAATCAGTACTGTCCACTTCTATTCGGCTGGGTAGATACTTGTATGTGCGCTTCAGTCGGTTACCACCAAATGGGGTCTGACACATCTAACTGAAGCTTGTTAGTAAAGCAGTGGGTCGTAAAAACCAGACACCGTTATTCCAATTGAAGAGAACCGGAACTAAAATCTTGAATTTCAATGAAATATGATACATTCAACTACAAATAGTAGGTGTATGTGGGAACACTCAAATCCATTGGATGCACAGCATGGCTATGATTTAGATATTCCATTTGGTTGTTATGTGAATTCGAATTCAGATTGTACTTGATGTTGAATTGTTTCGACTTTCTTTGTCCAATAGAATGGGGCACTTTTGCGTAATCCTATTTCTCTGCACACTTAAAGAATATGTACTGTACAGTTAGATGCATATTGTGCTTCTATGTATGTATCATAGCTTGAAGTAGCATTTTGGTTTCACTAGATCTTGGTGATTGGAATTTAGAAGGTTTCTTGGTTTCAGACTGGAACTACTTGAGTGGAAAATGGATTTTGATTTAGGTTTAGTTAGAGATTCGTATTGCCTTTGAGTTTGTACTCAGAGGTGGCTTTGGCGATGGAGTTGGAGCTTCGATTCTAAGACTTTTGCAGCTTTTAGCAAATAAGCTTTGTATTATGCGTTATATGCCACAATTACTCGTAATTAGAACCAAATTTTAGTTCTGTGAGTTTTTCATCTGGAAATAATCGTGATTAGGAAAAGCAAAATACAAGTATCTAGTCTGTTTCTGAAAATTTCGAATTCTTTTTTTGTAAATTTAAATATTCGAGTTGATTGTAGGATAACGATACGATGATATTTATTAAAAAAGATAACCGTACAATTATAATTGATACAATGTATTGATGCTTAGATGCACGAAAGATAGGTATACGAGTATAAAAACATAGTTGACAGAGGAGTGAAATAGAATATTTTAGAGGTGCGATATGGACCAGAACTAATGGGTATGTGCTCAAGAATCATTAACAGAAATAGATGATTGCTACAAAGTTCAGTAAGGCCTTTAACAAAATCATACAAGTGTTGACGAAACGATATTGATTATTGGGTGCCTGAAGGAACTGGTCAGTAAGTTATATGCGTGCCTATGCATCACCGGCGCAATGCGTTCATGCCCAACTGCTGCAATGGAGTTGCTTTGGAAGTAACTCCCCAACACTTCATTTTCTCAGAGGTAGCGGACAAAACTATTCTAAGAATAGCAAAAAAGAGACTGGAAATGGGAAATGCATTAGTTCGCAAGATTATGAGGCACTGTTCGGAGAACTTCCACTCTTGGCTATTTCAAGAGATGACAGCATTAGGAAATATAACTTTGAAAAGAATTTCTTAACGAAGCTCAGCAGCAAAAAAGAATGGAGTGATGAATAAACAATCTATGGACTGAGGAACCACACGATAAAGTAGTATACAGATGGCTCGAGAGCTGATGAAGGAACTGGTGCAGGAGTGTTTGGGCCAAGAACGAAACACCATGACTCCATGGGCAAGAAAGATGAGTTCGAATCATTCTCGAAAAGAATAACAAGAACTGTAACATAGCAATAATGTCAGATAGTCAAGCAACTATCAAAGCACTCGATTTCTTTGTCATTGAATCCAAACTTGTATGAGAATTCCTACAAAGTCTCAACAAATTGGGTAGAAAAATAGATTACCTCTCTGCTGGATCCCAGGAAATGTGGGCATTATTGGTAACGATGCGGCAGACTTTTTAGCAAGAAAAGGGGCAGCAGAACCCTTCGTAGGACCTTAGCCATTCTGCGGGACAGGGCAACACACCCTACGCAAAAAATTCAGAAAATTGGAAAAGAAGAAAAGGGCTAGAATCTTTCGGGATCCCAAGGTCTGAGATTAGCCAAAAAACTCTTAGGAGTTTATAATTTCAAAAGGTTTAAAGATTCAGTTTAAGCAAAAATAACCTACGCATCCTAACTGGTTTCCTAACGGGGCATTGCAATTTCAGGAAACACCTAAGGAAGTTAGGGACATCAGATGAAGGTCTCTGCAGATTCTGCAATTAGTCCACAAAACCTCCAGTACACATACTGGAATCCTAAAAAAGGTTTAAATATTTGGGCAAACACCAAATTCAAGAAAAGGATCTACCAATCACTGATCCATTTCTCATTCTCAGATTCATTAAAGAAACTGGACTGGATGATGTGCTCTGAGTAAGTTTTCCTTGCCAAGGCTAAAGCCCTCCAACATAATTCCTAGTGAATTAAGCTGTAAGGGGTCTCTGGAAGAGGGAACAAACTTTTCCAAGGTATAAGTAGGGGGCACAATAGACCAAAAGGTCGCAATGTAGTACATTTATTAAGTCATATGCTAGATCACACCTTCAGTTTGAGATAGGATATCTTTCAACAAATTTACCATGAATTCATTTTTTTAATGTTGACATTTTCTTCGTACTGATAAGAATAACACAAATGTCACAGAATGTCGAAACGAAAAGCCTTAAAGTACTAAGGACTGCATAAGGCAGCTTTTAGCAGGCCATGCGCTTTATAGTAAAGGGGATCTGTACAGCTTTGAAAAGTCTAATTACATATATTCAATGCGCCGGTTGTTTGGTAAAACAAACTTTCACTTTCGTCACTGCTGCTTTTATCAAACTCCGAAAACAGGTATGTCTAGGCTGCATAGGTGTTTCTCTTAGCACGTAAAGCTCATCCCCCTACGCACTGATAAATTAGAAGAAGTGATTCTCAATACAACACGCGCTGGATTTTTTATGACCTTACACACCTGCAGTGTTTTAACTCTGGCTGTCTGATGTAGTGACACTAGAGCTCCCATTTTTGCGAAAATTCGAGATCAACTTTGTCTGCTTTGTTTCGGTCAGAATTTGGTCCAGGAAAGGAATGAGATGGTGTCTGATGGTAGTGCATTTTATTTAAAGAAGTATGAAGCAGAAAGCGAAGTATCTGGGTCTGTAACGACATGAGAGAATTTTAAGGAATTGAACCTTCGTTGGGATTGCCTGCAACTGCCTGAGTTTTATATGAGCACAATTGAAAATTGCATGCGTTTCCAGGACACAGTTAACTCAAACGTACACTTCCCGACATCTGTCTGTAAGTAATACCACAGAATGCTCATTAACGACTTAGTGTCGATGACGACTTGTCGACTTTTAGAGGCTAAGTAAGGTCAATGAATCTCGAGAAGTTCTCGAGATGAGTGCTAATATTAGACATCCCTTTTTCCCTTTCCACTCCTTGCGCTCCTGGGCTGGATTAAGTTGCCGAGGATCAGCGTAGCTGAGGGACCAGTGCCAAGTCATGGTCCTTCCACTTCCTCCGCAAGCAGCAAGTTTTTGGTAGGCCACGGTTTTCTTGCTGCTACAATAACTCCTAAAAAGAGAAATCGAAGCCTCTGCTGCATCAGTAAAACCGCTCCAAGCCGATCTTCTTGAGACGCCGAAACGCTGTACGCATAACTCTCGTATTCATTTCTGACGTCGTGAGAATTGAGGAAATGGAGAGCAAAATAGAGTGGGCCAACAACATCCTTAAAGACAGATTATCCACTGCTGCTAAAACGCTAAAAGACTACTCCAAGCGCCAGAGATCTTTGGAGGTAACCATGTCGATTCCCAAAAGTTCCAAAAATCCAATATGTTAAAATCTTCCCTTGGAATTTCCAATGAGGAACAGCTGGTACCAGGACCACGTTAAGCTTATCGCTTGTGCCAACAAAAGATCTCTCGACCTTTACACAAAAGCCGTAGCTGGATTAGAAGCGGTTTTGACGGGTGCAAAACACGAGGTTCTGGCCAAAGGGGATATACCTAGCAGAACTAGAAAACATTCTGGAGATCATCAGGCCCAGTTACCCGACATCTCCGACTCATAACTGGGAGGTCGCGAAGCTGGAGGAACTAAGGGGCCATTATAGATGCCCGTTAATTGTGATCAATAAGGAATTCCTTAACTTTGTGCACAGACCAAAGGCGTGATCCGGTTTCGGTTCGAATCAATAAACCTAGGGGCTCATAAGAAGGTTGAGATGGATGCTGATAAGCAAGTATTAGCAGTACCGACACCAACTACTGAAATGAGTCACAACTTTAGCAAAATGCAGACTACTACAACCGCTACTAAAATTCGCGGTCTGATTACAAGAAAGAAGCTGCTCTGGGCATTATATAGCTTCAAACGGGTCTTAAAGGTATAATACCTGCCGAGCTACAAGGGTATTCAAATATTATCCTGCCAATGCCAGAGAATATCATGAGAATCTGCATAGAAATGATCCTCATCCACTTGTCATGGAGAGATGTTAATGCAGTTTTCATTTCCAAAGTAGGAAAATGTTCTCATGGGCCCCCAGACCTATAAGTCTATCATATTTCGTTCTGAAAACTCACTAACTCACTTGGGGAGTTGATCAGTGTTATGACAAATAGCAAGATAATCAACTCCAAACTTGGTGGAGCTTCTTCTAAAAGATATTTCAGCAGAGGTAGGCCACAAGGCAGTGTCATTCAATCTCTTTTCTGGGACTGAGTGGTCAGTAAACTGCTGATATATCTTGAAACAGATGGTAGCAGGGTGATTGCATATGCGGATGGTGTTGTTATAACCGTCCCAGAGAAGCATCTTGATACCATTAAGGAACTCATTCAGCTAAATCTTAACAGATTAACACGTTGGCAGATCGGTGTGGAGTGGAAGCAAACCCCCTTTTCAGTAAATAAAAAAAAACGGTGCCAGTTTAATCTTCTCCGATACAGCAAAATATCTGAGATTTACTCTTGATAGGAAACTAAACTGGAAACCTAGTAACTAACAAATTGGGTTCTAAATGAGTATAAATGAAAGGTGTTACCAAGAAAAACACACAGCAATTAAAGTACATCAAATTATCAAGAATACTCAAACCATTCCAGAATCAAATCTTAAATCAACTTACCATTGCAGAACATTGTTAGGTACGCCATTACTAAAATGAAGACAAATGTGTTGGTCAGAAAAAGGCACGTGGCTTAGAGCTCTTCCCTCTTCTTACCACTATAAAGTTCCAAACCTAAATGTACAAATTTCTTTTTCCCAAAAGGGAGAGTTATCCATGTCATTCCTTTTAAAAACTAGGAAACATGAGTTTACTTCCTAAAACCAGAAAGCACCAACCTAAAAACGCAGGGTTTCAGAAGCAATCAGAGAAGAAGAATTCAAATCAACCCAATCCATCTAGTAAATGAACATAAATCCCAAACCTTGACCCTTAAATATAAATTTTGCTTATTCGCTCGAAATTTAAACTAAACAGATTGTACAGATACAATAGTATGAGTAGATGTATGTAGGCCCCTTTGAAAACGATAATAAATATCCTCATATCCATTCCTTAAGATGATCTAGGTGGCATAAATGGAGTTGTGATCCCCAAATTAGAAACCTTCCATTCCTGCAATATATCTCTGACTTTGGCCACCCTTGTTGTTTTGATATAACAATTTCCTTTTTCTGTATAAAGATGATAATTTATCTCTGTGGTGTTGGATAGCAGAAATGGGGCAACAACAGCACCATATACATATTAGTCAGACTATTAAAATGAAACAGCCAACAAACCTACCAATCAGCAACCAAACAAATAGACAGACAATTAATCCTTGGTGCGTGGACCGAAAAACTGAAATGTGTCCTTTTTTGTATCATCAAAAATACGGTGGTACTTTACTGAAATGGGTAGAGTGGCTCCATTTTTATGTGACCCTAATCTGTCATAAAAATGTCAACTTGAAGTCCTTGATGGAGCGGAAAATACTCATTCTGGCAATAAAAATGTTTATGCTTTAATTTAAAGTGTATCTGACAGATGTCTGCTGAGCATTTGAGGCTCAAGTATTCATATGACATGAATTTCTTCTAGAAGGACAAAGAAAACAACAACAATTGTAATGCATGCATGCGTATTCGTACTCTTCCAAGTAAAACTAACAACCCTTGCCCCATGTCCATCAGTCATGACCCATAACACATACGAATTTGCATATGTAGGCTCATTTCCAGAACCATAAGCGTAAAGACCTTAACAAAAAGGGTTTGATTTTTGGGTCTAAATTGCTGGTGGGCGTTTAACACACAACAAAACCGCAAACAGTCAAGTCAAGGGCAGTATATTAGTTTCTCTATTCGAATTTAATGCCTGCAGGGAGATGGAAGTATTTGTAGACATATTTTACTTTGAATGCCCTATCCTGTGGGATATGTTAATTTAAATTTACGGATCTTAACTTGCAGAATAATAAGTATCTAAAGAAGGACATGTTTGCCTCTGTATAACAATTTTTGGGAAGAATCATGGGAGGAACGTTTAATGAAACTGACGTACGAGTGTGCCTTCAAGTTGTCCGAACTTTAAAAGACTTTAAAGAATTTTAAATTAGTTTCCACTTGTTGTCCTTGTTTTAGTGTAAGTTGTAAGCTAAACAAGACAAATATTCTTCGTAGCGCAGTACTCATGGTACTGAGAATCTACATCGCAATATGTTTTTGTGACCAAATGGCCACATTTTGGTTTAAAAGATATCTATTTCCTATGAACAGGAATTTAGCCTTATATCCAAAGGATTTACTCACCCGTACATTCAACTACGTGCCTAGCCGTAGTGCTCAAATGATTCTTCTAAACTAAGATCCATTTCATGTATCTAAGTAATTTAAAAAGACAAATTGTCCATTAGTCTGAGATCGGAGCATAATTCTGAACATCTTTAAAGTCTTTGGCAAGGCATAGCGATTACAAATGCTTCTGCCATGATGGATAGAATTGGATGGTAACACCTTTTGTACCGATGATCAAGAATGGTGATTTTGAGAGTTGTTCCAACTATTAAGAGTGCAAGCAAGGTATGATGAGAGACATGAAGTCTAAATTCGAGGGCATTTATTAGTTTTATCAAAAAGAGCTCAATCTTATCTAGAAAATACAGGAAAGTCTGAGGAGCACCCGAAAAGATATGGTAATGCCCAATAATCTTAGATGAATAAATGTCTACATAAGACATACATACTACATCGTACTGAGGCTAGATCAAAGGGATAGATATTTCTTGCCTTGCTTGAGGAAACTAAGGCAATGCGCAGCATTTTTAGCGAGAATGAGAATGTGGTCATTCTAACTCAGAATGCCATTGGCCTACCTCAAGGGAATGAAAGTACTTTGACATGAAAATTTAAAAGAGTGTTGGTGACAAATAGAACTCCTGTGACATACCAGTATTTATTAAGTCGAAGACAGACTGAATTGTCCAAGATAATTTGAAGTAAACGTTCTGAATTGCAATTTGAAATGTAACTCACGCATTTTCGTCGAGAAAGGCCAGTAAATATGTTGCTACGAAAACAGTTTTGCAGGTCAGTCTTCGTGATTTGAGGTATTTCAAGAGCCGACAGTGTGCCGCATTTCCATGACCTTGGATAGAACTTACGTAAAAGAAATAGGTCTGTAGGTAGGGAGAGATGAAGATAAGCGTTTTCTTTCAAAAAGTTCGAAGGAAATAATTGATGGAAGAGTTTACGCTATGGTTTTCCTTAGTACCGTCTGGACGTGCAGCTTTTTGTATATTAATATCTCTGAGTACTCTTATAACTACATGAGTGGGAAAGTGGACTCGTGCCATGAAATTTTCGACGCACACAAGCGAAGGTAAGGACGTGGCACAATCTGCAAGCGTTGGCCTTGTCTAAAGAGTTGATAGCTGGTATTTTTTATAATTGCAATTAAGATTGGGATAGAGAATGGGGCGGACTTTATATTGATTTTGAAGAACCGTTAACAAATTTTACTACCTTTAGGACACTATTGTATATACATATAAAGGCGATTCAGCCATTCCTGGCTCGTTTTAATTTTTTTTTTTGTTGTTCCTGTTTTACCGGACTGGTGGTTTTAGACCGTAAATAGAGCTTTCGAAGAGCTTGAGTCTTACTATATCATTTCTTTTGGTTTTATACTTTTCGCATTAACCTCGTTCCAATGTGTCTGTTGGCCATATAACCATCAACGTCTGGTAATTCGCGTCATCTACTCTAGTAGCTGGATTAAGTTCTTGGCATTCAGTCCGAAATTCTATCGAACAGTAAGAGTAGGCTTTAGAGCTATCAGTTTGACCAAGAGCTTTCTAAATATCAATTTGAATTCCTTCATATTGAAGATTATAAAGAAATTGGTCGAGCATCCTCTGTCTTAGATGCAAAGTGGCTACTTATGCGAGCTCCTGTGAGAGTGCGCTCTAAAATCTGATGATCATAATTGAAGGTGAGCATTATAAGAAGGAATACATGTTGAGCATTTTCATCGACAAGCAAAGTCCTCTCGATAACACAATATTTGATGACATGTGGAACTCAGCCAGACAACATGACGTAAAAAAATCACCAGTTTTATGGATATAAGCAAGGCTGATTAATATAAGTCTGATTGCGGATATCAAATTGCCCTCAAAGCGGCGTCCAGTCTTCACAGCTATGGTGCATATTGGTTAACTCACTGCTTAATGCTCTCAGTACCATCTGTTTTATCAACGAACCTCTATAATAAACTTACTTGGACAAAACATATCACGTCGAAAACTACCAAGATGCTGCTGATTTTTGGCAGCGTAAGGGAGTTTTCATCAAGACATGGGGCTCGTTACTCAAGATGTTCATTAGATCTAAGCATCTATAGTGAAATCAGTTTTAAATCAATTTTATTGGCAAGCTCTTAAATAAAACAAGTTTTCACAGACTCCAGAGAACGGTGTGTCACTGCTGCATAAAGGCTGTTTCTAGCACGTCCCTTGGCTCTGCTCTAAATCTGATGAATCTTGTTCTCCTTGGTGCATGATGATGGGCTGCACTCTTTAAGCCCTGTTCTCTTGAAAGATAAGTAGTCCTTAGTACAACACCCACTGCATTTTTGATTACACTGCGCGAAGACTGTCTTTCGGACGGGACCCACTCCCAATTATGAAGGATTCACCTATAAATAACGCAATCTAATAATAAATGGGGATAATGCCACTGAAGGTTGTTACGATTTGATTAGGTATAAGCTGTCTATCATACGTTTTCTAGGTCCTGTTGATTGGAAGCACCACAGGTAGTCCACATTAGGACTTAAAACACGATAATGTAGAGGTCAGCGCCCCCGGATTTTGGTCCGAGCCTGACTTGTTATAGATGACCTTAATGGGCTGAAAAGTCCGTTTCTAATAGAGGGCACCATTTGAATTAAATCCATACCATTTTCAGTTAGCACCAACCTTCAAAAGATACGTGTATAAATCAAAGCAATTTCGTGTGTTGATTTATCATTGCTTTTTGATGGGAAATAATGCAGCCGATGAAAGGAAATGGCTTGATAAGTGTTACCCGGACTCTGCACCAGCGGAACGAACCATTCGCAAGTGAATTGAAAATTTTAAAAGTGGTCATACAAGCACCGAAGCTGATGCACGCAGTGGACGTCCAAAAGAGGCTGTTTCAGATGAAAACATCAAAAATGTAAACAAAATGATTACGAATGACCGTAAAGTGAAGTTGATCGAGATAGCTGAGGCTCTGAAGATATCAAAAGAGCGTGTTGGATATATCATACACAAATATTTGGACATGCGAAAGCTCTTTTCAAAGTGGGTGCCGCGTTTGCTCACAGTCGACCAAAAACAACAACGTGTTGATGATTCAGAGGAGTGTTTAAAGCTGTTCAACCGCAATAAAGCCGTATTTTTGCGTCGGTATGTGACAATGGATGAAACTTGGCTCCATCACTTTACACCAGAGTCAAATCGGCAGTCAGCTGAAGAGCGCGCAGGCGACGAACCTCGTCCAAAACGACCAAAAACTGAACAGTCAGCTGGCAAGGTTATGGCATCCGTATTTTGGGATACACATGGAATAACTTTCATCGACTATCTCCAAAAGAAACAAACTATCAACAGCAACTATAGCATTGCGTTGCTGGAGCATTTGAGGGACGAAATCGCAGAAAAACGGCTGTTTCATCAAGACAATGCACCGTGTCACAAGTCGATGAAAACGACGGCAAAATTGAATGAATTCGGCTACGAATTGCTTCCCCACCCACCGCATTCTCCAGATTTGGCCCCCAGCGACTATTTCCTGCTCGCAAACCTCAAAGAAATGCTCGCCGGAAAGAGATTTAAGACCGATGAAGAAGTAATCGCCGAAACAGAGTCCTGTTTTGAGACTAAACCGAAATCGTACTACGAAACTGGTATCGAAAGATTGAAAAATGTTTCAATCAGTTTATCGCCCTAGAAGGCAACTATATTGATAAATAGAGTTAAATTTTGCAAAAATTTTGTGTTTTACTATAAAACGGCACTAACTTTTCAGCCCATGTGTTAGTAGGAACATCACGATGGCTGTGGTTTGAACCTTAAACGCAGAAAGGTTCTTCCAGATGGTTTTGACCCGATATAAAGTTGTAACAAGTACTGGGTGCCGTGGCCCTTAGATCGGCAAGCGCTTTTAGGTCGGCCTCGTCTCATATAAATATTGGAGCTTGCGCCTTAGAGACAGGTTTGGCTTATTACACTACCTATGTGGGTAAGTGCTGGCCAGGCGTATATTCGCTCCCATGGATAAATGGGCATCGCTTGAACTTAAGAGACGCTCTATCTCTGGAGCGTCCCATCTGAAACCAGACCTTATGGGCTTTCCTGGAAAATCGGCTTTTCATGTGCACAGGAATGATTTCCGCCAAAAATTGAGCCATGAAATGAATGTAGTCGGGCTCTAACGGATGGCTATGCTTTTCTGGAGGAAGACAACGTTGGATTTAACTTCTCAGGGAATCACGATATTGTGATGGCAACGGTATATACATATATTTTGAAGAATCAATGTATGGGGCAAAGTATCTCTATCTGCAGCAATAATTAAGCTAGTTAGAGAATGCAAGAATTTACTGAGCGCTGTCGGAAGTCTGAAGAGTCATGTTTGAGTCCTAGCTTACATGGGTATCACGAGAAATAGAGTCGTTGATGAAGTTATTCAGCAAGGCCCAGAGAAGTATTTTTCAGAACTAAAAATAGCTAGTTGGGTTTCATATGAGCATAAGTGAAGACGGTATTTTTTTCTTTTTTCCAAGAGACCAAACGAATGATTTCCCATGTCACTTAGAGGTCGGAAATTTTGCGGCTTTCAGCTTGCGTCGTGAGGGTGTTAGACGTTTACTAGACGTGGATCTATGGAAAGCCGGTATAAGACATCCCGAATATAATTGTTGCATCCACTTTGAATTCGTTAGTTTTTCAAATCAAATTTTTGTATGTAGATATTATGCCCTTAGAATAATAGTTTCTGTTTTCTCCAAAACCAAAGAAGGAGAATATTTACAACAGACTGGTCTACAGCAATGTACGAGTAATAAGTTTAGTTAAAGGGAAAACGTAGACAGAAGAAACTCTGACAATGAACCAAAATAGGAAGCAATAGACTAAGTAGTAAAGGTTTTTATAGAATCACTTTTGTTGTGTTAAGGAAACTTCACAAAGTATGATCCATGTAATAGTTTTGTGATCTCTATTTGTGATATATTACTATTGGACAATACTAGTATATTACTATAGGGTTTACCAATAGGGACTTGACAACTTTGAATTTAATTTGTGAACGCAATTTTTCACTAATCATCAAACTGTCACTGTCAATTTATTCAGTAAACTCAACATCATCATGGTAAGGTACACTAACGAGCAACGTCTGCAAATTATAAAAATTTTCTACAGATATTCGGAGTCGGTGACTGCAACTTAAAGAGCGTTAACTCCAATTTTCGGTCGTAATTCTCGCCCTAGTAGACAGGCAATAACAAGTTTAGTGCAAAACTTTGAGTCTACATATTCGTTGTGTGATGTTGCCGTATCAGTGAGACAACGGGTTGGTCGAAGTGTCGAAAATATCGCTGCCGTTCAGACGTCCGTAGCAAATGATCCAAATCAGTCAATTCCACGGCCTTCTCAAGAATTGGGCATCACTCAGACCACATTATGGCGTATTATCCACAAAAAATAACTTTTTGGTGCGGTTTGCATGCCGGCGGCGTTACTAAACCATATTTTTTCGGCGAGGATAACGATCGTCACGTTACTATGAATGGTCAGCGTTATCGCGCCATGATCAAAGATTATTTTTGGCCCGAATTGGAAGATATGGGCTTGGACGACATGTTGTTTCAACAGGATGGTACCACAAGCCACACAGCACGCGCTACAATCGATTTATTGAATAGTAAGTATGGTGAGTGTGTTATTTCAAGACATGGGCCCGTCAATTGGCCGCCTCGTTTGTGCGATTTGACGCGGCTTGACTATTTTCTGTGGGGCTACGTTAAGTCATTGGTTTATGCCAACACGCCGACGACGTTGGAGGAGCTCAGAGCCAAAATTGAACACAAATGTGTGGCCGAGTCGTTAAAAATTGGGTCCAAAGAATCGACCGCAGCAAACGTTCCCGCGGTGGCCATATGAACGAAGTCGAGTTCCATTCATAAATGTTTTGATTGTACTTCAAGCCAATAATAGAGTTCTTGAAATATCTCAAATGGTTTGCCTTTTATTTAAAAAAAAAGTTGTCAAGTCGTTATTAGAAAACCCTATACTTAGCCTTAGGTAAACGAAGTCTGTTACAAAAGTAAAATGAAGCAAAGAAGTTCTTGAACTGTTTGCACTATGTGTATTTCTATGGCTAGCAATCAGCAGTTGTGCTATGTCAGACCCTCATATTCCTTTTGTAGTTTTTCTGGGATTAACCTGAGGTTCTTGGTCATTTTCACTATTTGTAGAAGGGCAGACCCTAATTGCAAGAAAAATTTAGGATACAATACTGGATTCAAAGACTTGTGTAACAAAATTGCCCTTTCTGAGAGAATGATAACATAAATCATTTCAATTGTATCCCCATAGACTTGATCACAGTTGAGCTAAGATTTTAAGGTCCCCTTCTAAATTGTTGAATGTACACGTGTGGAATATGCTCTTTACAATGACATGCATGCATATGCTCCATAGCAACTTTGAGTTGTGTCACTTGCAATTGCTTCATCGCAAGCACAACATGTGTTGGTCGAAAACAAATAAAATCCAAAAACATAAAAATAAATATAGAAACTACCATAAAAGAAGAAAATGTTCCACATACGCCTCAGTTAATGGTTTGAGCATCCATTCAACAATAAAACTAGTGACTATGATTATATTTCCATAAGCCGGATTCACTCCATCTCCATTTATACCGACACACGGATGACACTGAAATGAATAGGTAGATGATTTAGAATGCAAATGTCCGGCTATAGGATTTATTGCCCAAGCTCTAGTTATTTATTACAATTTATTTATTTCATTGTTATCTCGGATTGGCCACAAGGGTATTAAAATCCAGAGTCAGTAGCCTGCTAGTCATAAACCCTTAGCCTCATTTCCAAAGGCAAAAGGAACAACACAAAAAAAAAGGGCTAACGTCCACTTGAACAGTGAAACATCGGCCATCGGACATGGAAAGAGCAACAGCAACAGAAATATCGTCACGGAGACATAGATAGAGACAGAACTGCCAGCCACTACAATCAGGATATACTCCATTTCAACAATTTCTTTCCACTGTTGGATGAAATAAATTTGCTTTAACAGATTTCAGCCTCTCCTCTCCATGACACACCATTACCCGACCGTGTCAGTTCTCCCTCTCACCACCCACAGCTCACAGTTCCGTCATATACAAAATTTTGTTATCTTCAGAACTGATTTTCCATTTTGAAGAGTCTCCTCGTGCAGAGAGGACCTGCACTCGAGGCTACAATTTGTATGGCTTTATTCTGCGCATCAGATAAAAAGATACTCGTACACTCGTCCCCGAAATGAAGTTGTTGGAGTGTTGTTGTTTTTTTCTAGTATTTTGGCCAACGGTTTTGTAAAAAAGTGGAAAAATTCCAAAACTGGTCCAAATTACTATGATATTTCATTTCCTTTCAATCCCCACCGAACAGAATGGATTGGTAGTTGTGAAAAACCCTAACCAAACAACAACAACAACAACAAAAAAAAAAAAGAAAAAAGGTCGTGTATTTATTCATTTGGAAAATTATGCAGAATAGCGGTATAGATAAATACTCTGGAGATGGTGGAAAATGGAAATGTTGTTAAGCGATTAATTGAGGCTCGAGAGGGTTCTCTCCCAATGAGCATATGGATTTGTATTCGCTCGTGGGATAATCCTCTACTCCAACAACTCTCCTTCAGCTTAATCGAGTAGGGTTTTGATCTTTTTCTTTAATTCGTTGCGATTAATGAGAAGTTTTTTTTTTTTTTTTTTTTTTTGCAGTATTGCTGGCCAAAAAAGGGATCAACAATTTTAAATAGACATAAGGATTGGTTTTTATTTCAGGATTTAGGATTCGGGACTAATTAAGATTTGGGATTATGATTGGGGATATTTTGTGTCTAGGGAATGGCGAATGTTCAATTGGGTTTTGGGGTTTCTCAGTTTTTGTTATTCATTTGGGAGGATATAAAGAAAATATTTATATCATAAAAAAGGAAAAGTTAACACAATACCGAGTTTAAAGAAAATATTTGAACAAATAATTGAGGAGAGACTGAGAGCGGGAACAATGAAAAACATAAGTAATTTCACATAATGTGTTGGAGATAATTTAGAAATACAATTTGCATCTGTCAGGGAACCTGGATGTAGGATAGAAATGAATATCAACATTTTAATTGCTAATCCAGCTTGTAGACCTCTGGGGTACAACCGACGTGACAAAATTTTATGCTGAGTTTTAGTTTCTCAAGTAAAATTTTCCATCTAGCTAGATGGGCGAATCATTTTTTTATAGCCTGGAATTAGGTAGAAATTTGCCAAACTAACCATGCTAAAATGGTTTCAGTTTTCCAAACTATCGTTGATGAGCCCTAAAAATAATATAGAAAAGGACATGGCTTAAACTTCTTCTTTTTGCCTATAAAAAAAAAAAATTATTTTTACAAGCTTGATATAAAAATGTTTGGACAGGAACTGCACAGAAAAAGTTTTGAAACTTTTAAGATACGGGTTTGTTTTAGGATTGTTAAACAAAGAGAATCGCGTATCTAGATAATGAGTGTACATGAATTAATTCTAATTAAAAACAAAAAGGCAGAGAACATATCAGAATTTATAAAGTTATGACTGCAAGAGGTCCGAAGTATATGATAGCAAGAACACTATAACAAATGCGAGCAAAACGAATTGTCTAAGCATATCGTCAAACTTGAAACCTATAGCGCGCAAAGAATTCAAGTGTAGCTAAACTTTACGGCTCCCAACCCGTCTCTGAATGAGATAAGGTAGTTTTCTATTTTCTTTGAACCGGGGAACGCTGATTCAAGTTTTTCAAACCAAGCAGTTTGGTATCTACAATAGCTTGTTCCCTAAGTCAGGAATTTGGTGTTTTTTATCGTCTTGATCCTGTGGGCTGTGATTTCAAGTTTCTCTTAATTGGAGAAATAATTTTCATTTATCACATCAAGTCAAGAACATGACTTAGGCGGAGCAGTCGACAAGTTTTGGCTCTTCGAATTACTTCTACCACCCTCGCATATGGGACCAAATATTTAGTTTAGAGGTTTTACCCCATTTTGTATTTCTGGGTTAAGTCTTCATTAAATATTCCCTGGGATGTCATTCGTGGAGCTTATGGATACGAGAGAGAAGAACTTTGTAAGTACCTACATTTACTCTTTCAATTTTCTTGGCATGACTTAGGCGGCAATATGTAAAAGGCATTATTATCTGCAGTATCGGGTGTAAAAAAAATCTGTAATTATAAGAAACCGCCAGAATTTTCACAAAACGCTTAACCCGAGATCTCTCAACAATTTAAATGCCACCCGCATCAAATAACGAAGACCAATGTGGCAATAGAGACGCCGCAACAGATGTTCTGGGTTTCACCCGACTACCACCAAGAAATCCCTGGTTTCATTAAAAATGCTGGCAAGCACAGCTAAACAAAAAGCATATAAAGCAGAGCTACAATCTACGAGCTTGTGAGATCTACGAGCAGAAGAGACGGGAAGAACATCGACTTCTCCAGAAGAAGGAAAAAGTCCACGAGAACTTCATGATCGAAAATATTGAAAGATTGTACTCTAACACTAATATAAGGAGGTCTAACCAACAGGTTAAAAGATCGTCTTAAGGAAAAAAGATCCATACAGAGGTGAAGAAGGAAACCTGGTTGTAGAGTCACCGTCAGCGCTGAGTATATGGAAAAACTTTTTCTATAGACTGTATAACAGCGAAGAAATCCAAAATACCGCTGTCAGGTAGAAGAGACAGTTCAACTTAGACGATGGTAGGCAAAATATTGTTTAACAATATCTACAATGGAGTTTACGGCTTACCGGCCGAGCTATTTAAAGCCGCTGGAAACGACTTTGTAGAAAGCATTTACCAACTCATATCTGAGACCTTGTCAAAATAATATGTACCTATATCGACCAAATCTTCACACTTCGTCAGATTATGAGAAAAACTCAAGCAGTCCAAAACGATACTCATCGTTTTTATATCAATTTTAAGGCCGCGTATAGCATTTATAGAAAGGAGCTATACGACTAGTCATCTGTCGGTAACGACTTAAGCGAGACCTTTTATACTGGAAAGAATTGTGTGGAACTCACATACAAACACTGGAGCTATATTCTTTCAAAATTCTGTGCATCTACCAGCGTATGTCGGTAACATCAGTAGGATTGGGAGATCTTAACGGGCTGTCAGCCTTCGATAGTATTGAAATGAGGGCAAATGATATGCTGTCAACAATAAAGAACACAAAACCTCGATTGATTGGACGAATTCTCACAGTCAGCAGAAGTAATTCTGAGGTAGCATGGGCTTCATCTACCTCAGTTTTGCTATATAGTATATTCTGCCAATAACACTTCAGCAGAAATAAAATGAAAAATAACTCTTGCCAATCGCTGTTTCTTTGGGCTGAAAATGCAATTTAGTACTAAGGCTCTATCTCAAAAAATAAAATAGGGAGACTCTATATAAGATTCTGGCACTGAAGCATGTATTTCATCAAAGGTGGACTAATATATTCTTAATTGTTTCAAAAGAAAAAAAAATTATTTGGTCGAATATTGAATGCAACTGGATGCAGCTGTCCAAAGACCGGCTAACCGGAGAGGCTTGTTAGCTGAGGTCCAGGTTCATATTGAACTGTACACCACTCAAGTAAGTAAGTTAGCACGTCAGAAGTGTTATATGTTAAACAATCTATCACATTGAGTTGCCAAGCTTCATTTATTTTTAGTTAAGTTTGCCATTTCATCGTAGAAATATTGACGCCGTAACAACGGTTTCAAATCGTTGAAATTTATTTCCAAAAAACTCTATTCGCGAAACATCTAGAAAATTTTGTGAAATTTAGAGGACATTATTGGTTATCTGAACGTGCTATTTATAGAAAGTTTCGGCTCAAAATCTCACAACGCTCTCTCTCACAACTAGCGGTCTTTTTAAGTGGAAAGGCAGCCAGCCCGACCCCCAAATAAGACGAGTAGTTCATTTGTAGAAACAACTTGAACGGCAGTTCGTTAGAAAATAATGTCAATTACCAGCAAGTATCCAATAGCTACCAGTTGAAGGTTAAGCAAAATTGTTCTGATATGACGAAAAGAGCTAACAATAAATAAAGATGTAAGAAATTGTATTCACTGTCCGTGTTTTGCTCTCATTTGTCCAAACATTAATTGGCAAAACTTCCAGCGAGTTCATGAGAATAAAGAATTGGATGTTAACTTCATTGGTTGCTATTTCAGCGCTTTCGATGTCCATATATCCCTGCCAATTTCCTACGAGTATGTATATTTAACCAGCTGAAAATATTATGATGAATGTATGATAAATTTATTCAAGATAAAAGAAGGAATGTACTCGTAAGTCACAGTCGAAGTCCAATGTATGCTATGTATGAGGTGAACGACACTGGAGATGAGAGAATATCGTTTATTTTAAATATAACCATCAATGATAACTTCATCTGCTTTAGACCATAGGGTATTCATTTCATGTCTATTTTTGTTTTAATTCCTTCACTCCGATTTGCTCTAAGTGCAAGTATTTTTGGCAAAATGTAAATAGTCAGAAGGATACTTCTACTACTAGCAGTCTTGGTTCTCATCTTCGTCGAATGGATGGTTATATCTTCATCTTGCTATGACAGTCACAGTAAGTGTAATAAAATCTAAGGCCTCCAATCTTATTCCTTGTCTATAGGGGTACCTAATTATGACAATAAAAGAGTCTTTTTTAAGGGTATAGAATTTTAAAATGAAATATATAAAAATCCTGATAATCGTAATAGTGTTCATTTTAATAAAAATACAGTTTTGCGTCATTAGTGTGATTCTGGATATATGAGCACCACAAATGGCTCGAATAAATCGCTATCTGGGCGTCAAAATAACGACTTCACATATCATCTTTATGGGCTTTTCCACCTTTGAAAAAGAACCAGTGATCCCATTAGCTCTTAAAATATAGCACACATTTGCCATTCAAACAAAAATGAGCCTAACATTGAACAAACTTTTGTAATGAAAAATAGGAAAGAGAGCGATCTCGTTTTCGGGCCATTCACCAACCCTTCAGCGTGCGATGCACAAGTAGTTTCAAATCTGGGACTTGCTAAATGTTGATTGCTTTGCAGCCAAAACTAAAACTTCCATCAAATACATGTGCAGTGATCCAATTGCATGTGGGTACTCCTTAATACTTTTGTCCACAATAGCAACAACTTCTTCGTTGTAAACCGTGCGACGTTTCAGTAAATGCGCATAAAGGGCAGGACTAGTGTGAAATTTAGATTTTTATTTTCATATATCGGTAGTCTGTACCTTTAAAAACAACATACTTAAATTTAAAATGAATATCTCGATCAGTTTTTGAGTTACAGCCTTTCAAAGACTAGTCGTTCAGCGGTCAGAAAGTTACGTTTGCTACGGGTTCTACCAGAGTTATTGTTCAAGCACTGTCGTTACCTTTATAATACGATTCCGGTTTCTACTGTTGACCTTCAGGTATACAGAAATACATGAATAGGTCTTCTCTTTTGGGATTTTTCGTTTATAACTACGTCACATGTTTTCGGAGTCAGACATATTTAGTTTTACTGTAACCGTTATACTGAGCACTTCGTAAGTTATTTTAGTAAAACTGAGTACTCACGACATTCCCAAGCATAGATCAGTTTTAAGAAAATGATTATTAGATTAGAATCCAAGAAAAATCAAATCATGTCAAGAAAATAATGGGATCGCGATGACGTAGTTTGAAAAAGCCGATAAGAGCTAAAATTAAGTGTCAACTTAATTAATAAACTTCAAAAGTATTGCGGCCTAGTGATCATGAGACATAAAGATAATGTGGATGAATCATTGATGATCATTTGAGTTCGATTGATAGGAATCCAAGCCATGAAAACTATCCAGAAGGCGGCGAGAGTTCGTGCGCTTATCGCTGCGCAGAAGCTGAAGGAATGAACTTGACTAAGTTCAAGCACGTTTATCTCCCACTTGATCCAAATGTTCAAAAAACTCTGAAACCGAGGACTTTGAATTGCTTAATAGATGTAAGGGTATAATGAAAGCTACAATGGTTCACTTTGGCACTGTGCTCCAAAACACCTCCACAGTGGTCTCAAAACTATTGAATTATCAAATTACTGTGCTACTTCAATATGCAATGACAGTTATACATCTATTTTAAAACTATTTAATGTGATAGAAATGATAGTTGGACCTGCAGCAAGAGATTATGTCGCTAGCAACAAGAATACGAGTAGTAGAGCAACGCCAACAGGCTGCCTCGAAAAAGGACCGATCTTAGCAGATTAGCTCTAAATATGATTTTTTTCTCTTTATAACAATGAAATCAATTATTTTTCAAAGTTCCTGCAGTTGAAACTTGAATACAAATTATCCAATCGCTTTGATTTTTTTTTTTTTTTTTTTTTTTGCTTATTATGTATTAATTTCTCTATGGTATATATTTTAATTCGTGCGGTTTTTTTCAAAATTTGAACATTTATTTAAGAAAAACATGTACAATAGTATTATTCAAAATATTGCCCATCTAAAGCTATGACTTTTTTCCCATCTTTCTGGCAATTTGTGGATCCCATCCCAAAAGAACTGCGCCGGCTTGGCAGCCAAGGATGAATCAAGCCAATTTTTGATATTCTGCTCTGATGTGAACCGTATTTTAGTGAGGACGTTCTGCATCGACCAGAACAAATGGTAGTCAGAAGGGGCAAGGTCTGGGCTATAATGCGGATGGGGTAAGACTTCTCATCTACTGTTTTCCAAATAGTTTTTACCAGAATAGCAACGTGTGGCCGAGGGTTGTCATCATGGAAAATTATCGCCTCGTGTCTGGTCGCATATTAAGGGCGTTTTTCGGCTACTGCTCTCTTCAAATGGATTAATTGTGTTGGGTAGCGTTGTCCATTGATGGTTTCACCCGGTTTTAGCAGCTCATAATACAGCACACCCATCTGATTCCACCAAATACAGAGCATTACCTTCGCGCCATGGATATTCGGCTTTGCCGTTGATTTGGCTGGTTAGCCGGGTTTCACATATGATTTTTTGCGCTTGGGGTTGTCGTAATGGATCCATTTTTCATCACCAGTAACAATCCGATGCAAAAATTACTTCCTTTTGTGGCGTTCCAACAACATTTCGAACATGCAAAACCGCCTTTTGACGTCTCTCGGCTTGAGTTCATGTGGAGCCGAATTTCCTTGCTTTTGAATATATCCAGCTGCCTTTAAACGTTTTGAAATTGCTTAAATGACCCCAAAGATTCTGCGAGCTTTTTTTGTATTTGGCAACAATCTTCATAGAGTAATGCTTCCAGTTTTTTATCTTCAAACTTTTTTGGCTGCCCAGGACGTTCGTCGTCTTCCAAGCCAAAATCACCACTTTTAAATCGTGCAAACCACTTTTGGCACGTTCGCTCAGCTAGCGCATGTTCACCATAAACTTCCACCAAAATACGATGACTTTCAGCAGCAGTTTTCTTCATATTAAAGGAATGAAGAAGAACTCCCCGGAAAAACACTTTTTCGAGCACAAAGTTCGACATATTTGAGTGAAAAAAAATTATAGTTGTTTACACTTCAAATGAATGACATATACTGAAATGACGTACAATGATAGTAGCTTTCTAACGCATGTTCCAACGGAAAAATAACAATGAAATAATACAAGTTACGCCATCTCTTAGCAAACCGCAGGAAATAAGTTATATACATATAGATGTGATTTCGGGAAAAAATAGACATTGTTTTGCAAAACAAAACTCTTTTTTGTTTTATTTCAGCCACGGTGAAGGCCGCAACCACTGCCGCAGCAGAGGACTTTTTTTGTGACTTGGGAGATAGCGAATAACTCACTGAAAATTAAATTGTTTTCTTTGAAAGTTTCAGTGTGTATTCATTATTTATGTGTTAATATATCCTTAGAGTTTTAAAATATTTAATATAGCAGTTTTATAAAAAAAAAAAATCCAAAAATCACTAAATGCCTTAGTGCGAAAACGCACCATGTAACGCACGATAAATTACGTGAGCTCAACTACAAGTTACTAAGCGAGTTTTACTGCTAAGGAAAGAATTACGATATTTCGGAGAAAGTCCGAAAGCAGGCGTGAAAATTTGAAAGGGAGTAATCCTAATGGAAATTTTATTGAAACAGTAGTGGTTAAAATAGCGGTAGAACAAGGTAAGGCAGGAGACAGTATGCCGGTGTTCACGAATGTCAATTGATTGTGTAATATTAGGAACACCAATAGCTGCTATCGTCCTGTTTTGAATCCTATCTAACAGCTGATCATAGTGGTGAACTGTTGGAATCTAGAATCAATAGTTCATATACTCACACATACATATGTACATTCTTTGTACTATTATAAAGTTTAACAGTATTTATTATTTTTTTTAGCCTTTTGTTAACTTTAAGCGAATACAGTCGCGTTATGATATTTGCGCTGTTTGTTTTATTTCAAAAGGATTCTTTTACAGTTCAACGAACAAAGAAAATTGGGTAAACTGCTAACATTAGTATTTCTTAAATCACTTGAGGAAACCTAGATATTTGTCATTGACGCACATACCGAGAATAAAAAGTTTTTCGATTTTGACGGTACAAGTGCCATTCATAAATAAGAACTGGGTGGTTGAGTGTCGCTTTAACGACAGCAGACGGCATTGTGTTTTGGAAGCATTAAATTCTATTGTGTTAATGATTCTAAAATGAGTGGCCGTGTCTCAAGTACCAGTCGTGCCCGAAACACATTTTTCAGGCAACTAAAATCTCGCGAGATGAATGGTTGCTTAAACCATAACGACAAGTCAATTTACACTAATAATTTAGTCTCCCCATTAAATGTTGGATGCCACTTATGGAGCGAATATAACAACTTTATTTCTCTCTCTATCCGATTCTCCGAAAAATCTTAACATGTTCTTCGTCATTTTAAGAGAAGTCATACCCTCTTGAGTGTTAAGTTCTTTTGTTAAAAAAATTTATTTTTCTGCTAATATAGGGTTTTGTAATAACTTGACAACTTTTTTTTTAAATGAAAGGCAAACCATTTGAGATATTTCAAAAACTTTATTATTGGCTTGAAGTACAATCAAAACATTTATGAATAGGACTCGACTTCGTTCATATGGCCATCGCGGGCACGTTTGCAGCGGTCGATTCGTTGGACCCAATTTTCAACGACTCGGCCACACATTTCGGCCGTCGGCGTGTTGGCATAAACCAATGACTTAACGTAGCCCCACTCGCACGAACGAGGCGGCCAATCGACTGGATCATGTCTTGAGATAACGCGCTCACCATACTTACTCTTCAATAAATCGATTGTGTGTGTGTGGCTTATGGCACCATCCTG